>CM060920.1:365602915-368102915 GCA_030737875.1 Allium sativum
CCGCTCAGAAATTGTTGAAGGCGGTCGAAGATCATAGAGTATGTCCGAGCACACTCCCCTACCTGGTGCGCTAAAGTGTTGACGTTAAAAGTTGGTCACTTGTGATAGTCAACCCCCAATCGTGCGTGGAACACATGAGTAATAATCAAAAAGTAAAGAAAAGAAAGTAAAAGCAGGGAACACACACAGATTTTTTATAGTGTTTCAGCTAAATCGATGCCTACATCCACTCTATATTTACTTTTTTTTAGGATTACAAAGTATAATTGATTTTTTCTCGGTAGAAAAGGAAGAAAAGATTATGATCTCTTTGTAATATTTGAAGTGCACGATTGGAAGTTTTCCAGTATACCGAGCGTGGAAGTGGAGAATTCAACATGCCTTTCCATTTTTAGCAATGGGGTATTTATAGTTGAACGAGTAGGATGTACTGTGGGCCACGTAGCTTGCCTCTTTTTCAGAGCTTGGACACATTGAGCTCGATCAATTGGAATAGTTGCGGCGGTGGGACCCAGTCTACTGCTGAGTAATAGTTCTCTTGAGAATTGCGGCATGCATGGAACTTGAACTATGATGTATCAAAAGTAGAGCTTTGGTGGGACACGCTTTGACCGCTTTAATTGCCTTGAGAATAGGGCTTGGAGATTAAACGAGTTATCTGGATATTTCTAAGTAAATCTTGTCAATCCTAGTTTTGAGGAGTGCTCGGGTTGGTCGGCTGGAAGACTAGTTACACGAGATGTAGATATCTTGTTGTTTGAAGGTAACTGGGTCAAGATTTGCTTGGACTTTCCAGAATTGAGGGCCATTTGCTAGAGTCGGTTGGCATGGGATGGCAAGTCTTTTGACATTGGTCTTCGATCCATTGAACCGTGACAGCTTTTGCCAAAAAGCTGGTCAACAGGTGTTAACTCATCGCAACTAGACTCCTCAAGCGCATAAGCCCGTGCCTCTTGAAACCTTGCCTATAATGCAAAAAAATCAGTTGAAAAATAATAGATTTTTTTTATTTTACATTAGCTAGTAATTAATAAACTTTTCGATGTGAGTAACAAAATTTAAAATACGCATATATATGCAGCTGTCGCCCTATCCTAATCACCCCACTGACATGTGACGTTGTCAGCCTCGTCTACATTCCTGAATGCGTGGGTGTGAGTAAATACGTTCATATAGGACACGAGATATCCATGAGATCGTTCCTGCAACTGATAATTTGGATAGTTCAATTCCACATAGTTAATTACTAAACCGATCAACATACAGATGTAATAATTGTTAAATTTACCAAGTCCCCACACTGATGATGGGAAGACTTGGATCCTCCACGATGAGTTACTGGATTCTTGCTCCTGTTTATGGAGTTCCTTGCTAACTCCACCTACAGATGTACATTGATAATTATTCAATAATTGGCAAAAAAATAAATGAGATTCGTTATAAATTTACCTTGAACTCATCTGTGTCTGTAGCGACCCGAATTTCCGTACCCTTTGAGTCGACTAATACATCACACGTCCAACCCAAATGACACAGAAATACGAATCATTATAAGAAAGAAGTTAGAGGATGAGAAATAGAAAGGAAGAAATATTAGAATAGAAGAAAATGAAGATCACAAACTCACAGCGGAACGAATAAAATATATTAGATAATATAACTTTTGGAATACCAATCGGTGAGTGTATATACATACCATTATCAGAGCACAACGGTTATCCCTGGAACAGTTATAAACACCTGTTTCCAGATACAACATAGTACACAGCGGAAATATGATAGTCTATAGCTAACTGGTGAAGCCTCCTGCTTCGAGCTTCTTCAAGTGAATCTGAAAAATCCCGATTACTTGACTGCCCGTACAAATTTGGGCACCCAAGAGTTTAGGGAAAACAAGCAAAATAAACTCTGGGTCAGTCAAGGGACTGGTGTGAGTAAATTCCAACCATTGGATTAACTTTCAAAATCCTTTCGAAAGAAATGATAATCGTAAGACCGATCCACACATAAACACGGATGGTTTTTACCTTACGATAATCAAAAACATTTTTGATATCAAATCCAGTGATATTATAATAATGTCTACATCAAATAAATAGAATCTAGTGGAATGCTTGCATCTCACGCACCATATATAATATAAAATCAAAAACTGCAGGGCGCTTATTGGAGACTGGATTTCCAACATGACAAGGTATGGGACCACCTACCGATAGTGTATCTCTAGAGGCAAATACACTGGGTTCAACAAGAACATCTTGCAACCCGGCCCACACATGACCGACCACTCATTTCGCTTGAGTGTATCGAATGTATATCACCAACGGTTGTGATCAACAACCGTTTCCCGACAGGGACAGCATCGATAGATTAAGAACAAATGGAATTTCTGTAGATAGGTAATTATACATCCTAATGGTAGCGACCCATATAGCCATGTTGCCTGCCTGATTTTTGTCAAATTCCGAGTTGTGAGGCTTGAGGTTTGAATTATCTTCCAGAACATCTGGTCACCATTCACTTTGAATGCCACATCGTCAGATCCATCGGAAATCACTAATTGATTCCCACAAAAATACTCAGATTGTTAGGCTAAAGAAGTTTCCCTTCTGTGCCATCAACTTCGTACGTTTGAAGGAATCAACGTACGTAATCCCTTTGGAAATACTCTGTCAGACACTCATCCTTGCAAGTTGTCCTGGATCTGGACAAACCGAAGGCACTATCCCGTAAACAGGATAGCCCTTGCATAATTCCGTCTTCAATTATTTTCATCATAAGATGATTCATAACGCTTGTACCAATACAGAGTGGTTTTCAGATATTAAATCTAATCCCGGTCTCTCCATATTGATAACGAAGGTATAAAATAAATCAAAACTTTGATAGTCGGTGATTTAACTATCAAAGAAACATCCATACAATCAACGGTCCTATTTCCAATTGGAAATCTCTACCGATCAAGCATCAAACAACACTGGGCCCCTTTTAATTCAACTTCTCATTAAATTATTATTTTCAATTCCTGTCTCTTAATTCCTCGTTGACGATTCATTTCATTTTCTATGTGTAGAAAATATCTCTCATTTTATTTGGGAAAACACTTCAAATTAACGCGATGTTATAAACATCGTTGTTTCAACTCAAACCACTAATCATTTATTAGCTAACCATATTGTTTAACCAAGTTTCACCATCGAACCTTAACCATTCCCCCATCGATCATGAAGTCAATCAAGTTGGGGTATAATTACCTCTCAGACCTTAATTGAACAACATTCTCAACTTTGAAATAGTCAAAGCTTTAAACAAAACGTCGTTTTCACGACTCTCGGACTCGATCTAAGAACACATTCCCTTTACAGAATTTTTTTGATTATAACGGTAGCGTTATAATCGATGTTTCCAAATATTTGATTTATAAAACATTGCTTTTAACAATAGCGTTACAATCGCTGTCTAGAATTATAGAACACTTATTATAACAATAGCGTTAAGATTGCTATTAAAACAATTATTATAACGGCAGCGTTAAAATCGCTATTTAGAATTTACCAACACTTATTATAACGGTAGCGTTAAAATCGCTATCTAGAATTTACAAAACATTTATTTCAATTTATATTCCAATGTTGGAATAAAACTCATCGTTTTCATTTTTAAACGATTATCCATTTCCCTTCCTTATTCAAATTCCAATTTGATTTCATATTCCAAATCAAAATTTCTTTTAGATATCTCGTTTGCAACATATTTTCTTTAACCCATTCACTTTAAATCGTAACACTTCTTTTTATACAATCAATTCATTTGACTTCACCCCTTTGGATAATATTTTAAAAAATCCAATTTTTCTTTATTAACTTCTAGTGATAACATCATTCAAAAAAATTGTTTTTATTATATCCATTTATAATCTCGTTTAGAATTTCATTTAAAATTGTTAAGTGCTAAACAATTTACAAATATCAGTTTCAAACCCATTCCTACTTTTCCAATATGAATTCAAACTTGAATTTATATTTTTCTTTATCTCAAGATAATATTTTTACTAATAAACATCGTTTTATAACCAACTGCTTGTTTTATTTAAACAAGTTTCTATTTTAAGTTTATTTGAAATTTTATTCTATTTTGGAGATAAATTCTATTTTTAAATTCCAATTTCCTTTTCCACATTTCAAATTATTTTACGGTATGTAAAATACCAAATTTCTAGGGCCAGGGTAAATCAAACACAACATATCCAATCATGGATTATATAACACATGATATATCAAAATAAAATTAGTAATATAAATGTTGAGGAATCCAATTGGATTCCTCCAACCTGTTTCCCTGCATCCACAGACGTTAATAACATCAATAATATTAATTTCACATAAAATGTGAAATATTATAGTAAACCGTATTTATAAATCGATCAACGATCAACCATTTTAACCAATTCATCCAAACAACCATCACACAGAATAAAATAACTATAAATAAATTTAAAACTCGTTTATATAAAAATATAAACGAGGCAGAGTAAGTGAGTTTACTCACATTGATTCGCAGTTGACGGTCCTGCTTTTGTTTTATACCATTTCAAACAATCATTTGAAATTATATAAAATTTCAGGTGTCTTTGAATCCTTTCAAACTAGTTTGATAGCATAGCGTTTCCAAGACGATTCCATCGACGCCTGGTTTACTGAATTCTGTTTATAAATGAATAACATATGATCGTTTCAAATTCATAAATTAATTTATTTAGCTAAACATATTTTAATCTATTAATACCATATTAACTTTTTAATACCGTGTTAAAGCTTAATCCTTCTCTCGGTAATTGCTCCTTGTTTCTGCACTCCATTTAAACTCCTACGGTATCAAACAAATTCCTTGATCAACGCCCCACTCTCCACAAATGTCACTAGAGTTCACCGAAGATTGCTCCCCTTCAACTTTTCCATTTACTGAAGCAATTTGAACTGTCACCGTAACAACATGTCAACCATCTTCCTCCCAACTACCGTCAACACAGTAATAACCCCACGTTTTAAAACTTCTCTCATCATCTTCTAAGTTTCTACAGTAGTCTATGCTTCAACATGCTGTTCTTCTCCCAAGCTTTTTGTTTTTTTTTCTTTTCTTGTTTTTTTCCTTTTTTTTATAAATAAATAACTCGCGGTGACCCAGTTTTATCCAACATCAGGACCTCGTCCCTCTTCATTCGACGCAGCACCAACAAACCATCCCCTTTGACTTTTTTTTATATCAGCCGATAATTCCTACAGGGAAACACAAATTTGACTTCACTTAACCCACTACCGCACTGTGTATCATTCCCCCTCAGTATTTCCGACTGCAAGCTTTTAGACATTTCAGAATTTTCATAAAGTTCTGGTCCCTCTATTCATTCGCTACTTCCAGCGTTCCCTCTCCACCATTTTCTAATCTTCTGTTGTTAAAAAGAAAACCCGTCACCATTTGATTCCTCTGCCAAAACCCTTTCTCCTCATCTATACCACCGTTCCTCTGCCATTTACCAAGTCGAAAAAGAAAAAGAAAAAACTCCCAGCTCCACTTTCCTGCCCTTAACTTCACAGTCCTACTACACACTCCAAACTCCTTTCATCCATTCGTCTCGGACTCCTGGACACCACGTCCATACTCCACCTTACTAACAATTTCAACTCGGCAGTAGGCGCTCCCTTCTACGTCTCGCTTCAGACATCCTTCTATGATTTGCCATTCTTCAGACCAGCATGCGTGTATTTATAATTCATGATATTTAATTAAAGATTTGATTTGTTATGGCTTTAATAACCATTGGAAAACTTTAAAAGTTTTGGTTTGTAGAACAAAATGAACGAGGATGCAGCGTGCACATTTATAAGGTAATTTTTACGTGGTAGGCAAGGAATAGGGGGGTAGACTGGTACAGTGTAGTTGTTAGGTTGGCAGGCTTTTAAATTACTTTGTCACCAAGTTTGCAGCATCCCATTAAATTTAGATGTAGATTGTATATGTCGACTTGAATTCAGGGTGTAGATAGGTTGGCTGAAAGAGACAGCAGAAGTTGGGTTGTACGTGAAGGCATGTGGTGCTATTAAATATCACAGGGTATAGGTATGTGGACTATTTACTTTGCAAAGGCATGTGCAGTATGTTATATGGATATGATATATTTTTAATGGTAGACATGAATGATATAATCTGCACCTTAGTTGGTGCGTGATTGTTATGTTACTTAAATCTTATCAACATATCATTTATATATTAGAGTAGTACGCCCATTACATAAAATTTCACTCGTTTATGAACCGCCATCGACAAAAATAAAAATACCGTTGTGACGAGCACTGTATCACGATTCCAAAAACATAATAAAATCGGTAGGTTAACTCATATTGTGAAATCTCAAAATATTGATATAGGGTGCAAAATACTCCAAATAAAAAGTTGTGTATTTAATTAATTAAAAATTACAGAAAAAATCTAAAAATTAAATTAACACTACGTCTCAAATTAACCTTGTCTAAATTTGAATCCATTATGCAGTTATTTTAGATAAACTGTTATGGTCGATGAACGATTCTACAGTGACTATTTGAAAATTTGATTTGACCATAACTAACAAATTATAACACGAAATCTGGATTTTTCTCTTTCATATGAAAATTATAATCAATACAGTTCTAACGTGTCTTGTTTCACAAAAATCCGACTTATAACGAATTCTGTATATTCATTTAAAGTTCGAATCGCCAAATTACGAACTACCGCGCCGTTACGAGCTCGATTTAAATATAATTATAAATTATACGTTTAAATATCGTTTTATAAATAAATTCGTTATAATTTCCTATATAATTCAAATAAAATATTTAAACCAATTTAAATATTCAAAATTCAACGGCTGAAAATCCGGGTCGTTACATTCCTTCCCCCTTAAAATAATTTCGTCCTCGAAATTTCTAAGTTAGGAAAAGATGCTACATACCCTATTAACTAGGTCCAAAAATCCTTTTTATTTACTTCTTAACTTCAGTTTAACTGGACCAATTTATTTCAATTAAAATATTAATTTATTCTTACTAACGAAAATTTTCAAAAAATCTGAAAATTTTCTAACACTTTAAATTCGAAAAAATTTCGGCAGCATCTCCTCTGCACGGCTCAATCGGTACAACCACAACTCGCCTTTCTAGACCTCCTCCAATCCAAAAAAAAATCAAAAAGCCAAGCGGTTTGCCTCATAGGCTCATAAAATCATCAAACCCAAGTAATATTGTAAACATGTACCTTTTTGTTGGGCATAAATTCTATCTCTTGCATCTACTTCCATTCAATATCTGCTCAGCATACATATATCCACTTCCAGTTGATTTCAAATCAACCCAACATCCAGTTTTGAAATCTCTAATCAACTTCTGATTAGTTCACTTCCATCTTATCAATTCAACCGAGTTCTATTTCCAACAATCCACCCCCTTATTCTGCTTGGGTTCAATTCCATCACAGTTTAATTCCAAACAACCACATCCAATATATATTCAACTTGTTTATACATAGGTCGAATTCATATAAATAATTCGAATCTCAACATTTTCTTTATTTAATTTCATTTGGAATTATTTCTAATCCAATTCCATTTTGTTTAACTTAACTTAAGTTAAATTTCAATTCATTTGAAACATTTTTTCCATTTCAATATATTCAACTTATACAAGTAAAATTTTAATTTCAAAATTCAAATTTCTGGGTTTTATTTCAAACTCGCTTGAAATAATATAGATACATATATCCATAACCATTTACAAATCCAAAACCTTAGAATTTAAAAAAAAAATAACTTGTTTTTTTCCAACCAAATTTTCCATTAACGAACTATTATGGTAGCAATCCGTCACTCAGAAACTAGAAAATGAATACTGATGAAGTCGCGACCCACCATCAGTACTATTTTCTCGCCCCCTAAAGTGATTTCAGTGCTTAATCACTTTTAAAATCCATTTAAAACCATTCTTGTTCAAAATACTTTAAAGTAAGTTTATATTACTCTTAAAAATACTTCAGAAAATATTTCTAAACTCCCGGAGTTTAAATTCCAATTCTGGTTTGAACTTAATTTCAGTTCATCTTATTTATGTATATTTTCCATATACAAGTCATATTTGGTTATATATAACCATTTCAATATTTGATAATTTCATTTGATTGTAATAACAATCAACACCTTCAATAATTTCAAAAAAAATTCACTTTTATATCAAAAATATCCATTGGGCAAAATTATATCATTTACCCATCTTTAAAACAATACTATGTTGAATTGTTTTGTTCGAGAGTTTAGAAACACCTATCGATACAGTTGTACATCCTGTATCGACCAGAATTCATAAACCACCCAACAAACCAGTCAACACAATATAAAACAATTTTTATATCAAATCTACAAATACGCGCTCATATATATACACTCAAACTCAATCTAGGGTATTACTAATCCCCATCTCTATTGAGTTACGCCACAGAGCAAAGGTTATCACTCAACCTTTAGCTCTGATACCAAATGTAGCGACCCGAATTTCCGTACCCTTTGAGTCGACTAATACACCACACGTCCAACCCAAATGACACAGAAATACGAATCATTATAAGAAAAAGTAGAGGATGAGAAATAGAAAGGAAGAAATATTAGAATAGAAGAAAACGAAGATCACAAACTCACAGCGGAACGAATAAAATATATTAGATAATATAACTTTTGGAATACCAATCGGTAAGTGTATATACATACCATTATCAGAGCACAACGGTTATCTCTGAAACAGTTATAAACACCTATTTCCAGATACAACATAGTACACAGCGGAAATATGATAGTCTATAGCTAACTGGTGAAGCCTCCTGCTTCGAGCTTCTTCAAGTGAATCTGAAAAATCCCGATTACTTGACTGCCCGTACAAATTTGGGCACCCAAGAGTTTAGGGAAAACAAGCAAAATAAACTCTGGGTTAGTCATGGGAATGGTGTGAGTAAACTCCAACCATTTGATTAACTTTCAAAATCCTTTCGAAAGAAATGATAATCGTAAGACCGATCCACACATAAACACGGATGGTTATTACCTTACGATAACCAAAAACATTTTTGATATCAAATCCAGTGATATTATAATAATGTCTACATCAAATAAATAGAATCTAATGGAACGCTTGCATCTCACGCTCCATATATAACATAAAATCAAAAACCGCAGGGCGCTTATTGGAGACTGGATTTCCAACATGACAAGGTATGGGACCACCTGCCGATAGTGTATCTGTAGAGGCAAATACACTGGGTTCAACAAGAACATCTTGCAACCCGGCCCACACATGACCGACCACTCATTTCGCTTGAGTGTATCGAATGTATATCACCAACGGTTTGGATCAACAACCGTTTCTCGATAGGGACTGCATCGATAGATTAAGAACAAATGGAATTTCTCTAGATAGGTGATTATACATCCTAATGGGAGCGACCCACATAGCCATGCTGCTTGCCTGATTTTTGTCAAATTCCGGGTTGTGAGGCTTGAGGTTTGAATTATCTTCCAGAACATCTAATTACCATTCACTTTGAATGCCACATCGTCAGATCCATCGGAAATCAGTAATTGATTCCCACAAAAATACTCAGATTGTTAGGCTAAAGAAGTTTCCCTTTTGTGCCATCAACTTCGTACGTTTGAAGGAATCAACGTACGTAATCCCTTTGGAAATACTCTGTCAGACACTCGTCCTTGCAAGTTGTCCTGGGTCTGGACAAACCGAACGCACTATCCCGTAAACAGGATAGCCCTTGCATAACTCTGTCTTCAATAATTTTCATCATAAGATGATTCATAACGCTTGTACCAATACAGAGTGGTTTTCAGATATTAAATCTGATCCCGGTCTCTCCATATTGATAACGAAGGTATAAAATAAAACAAAACTATGATAGTCAGTGATTTAACTTTCAAAGAAACATCCATACAATCAACGGTCCTATTTCCAATTGGAAATTTCTACCGATCAAGCATCAAACAACACTGGGCCCCTTTTAATTCAACTTCTCATTAAATTATTATTTTCAATTCCTGTCTCTTAATTCCTCGTTGACGATTCATTTCATTTTCTATGTGTAGAAAATATCTCTCATTTTATTTGGGAAAACACTTCAAATTAACGCGATGTTATAAACATCGTTGTTTCAACTCAACACACTAATCATTTATTAGCTAACCATATTGTTTAACCAAGTTTCACTATCGAACCTTAACCATTCCCCAATCGAACATAAAGTCAATCAAGTTGGGGTATAATTACCTCTCAGACCTTAATTGAACAACATTCTCAACTTTGAAATAGTCAAAGCTTTTAACAAATCGTCGTTTTCACGACTCTCGGACTCGATCTAAGAACACATTCCCTTTACAGAATTTTTTTGATTATAACGGTAGCGTTATAATCGATGTTTCCAAATATTTGATTTATAAAACATTGCTTTTAACAACAGCATTACAATCACTGTCTAGAATTATAGAACACTTATTATAACAATAGCGTTAAGATTGCTATTAAAACAGTTATTATAACGGCAGCGTTAAAATCACTGTTTAGAATTTACCAACACTTATTATAACGGTAGCTTTAAAATCGCTATCTAGAATTTACAAAACATTTATTTCAATTTATATTCCAATGTTGGAATAAAACTCATCGTTTTCATTTTTAAACGATTATCCATTTCCCTTCCTTACTCAAATTCCAATTTGGTTTCATATTCCAAATCAAAATTTCTTTTAGATATCTCGTTTGCAACATATTTGCTTTAACCCATTCACTTTAAATCGTAACACTTCTTTTTATATAATCAATTCATTTGACTTCATCCCTTTGGATAATATTTAAAAAAAATCAATTTTTCTTTATTAACTTCTAATGATAGCATCATTCAAAAAAATTGTTTTTATTATATCCATTTATAATCTCGTTTAGAATTTCATTTAAAATTGTTAAGTGCTAAACAATTTAAAAATATTAGTTTCAAACCCATTTCTACTTTTCCAATATGAATTCAAACTTGAATTTATATTTTTCTTTATCTCAAGATAATATTTTTACTAATAAACATCGTTTTATAACCAACTCCTTGTTTTATTTAAACAAGTTTCTATTTTAAGTTTATTCGAAATTTTATTCCATTTTGGAAATAAATTCTATTTTTAAATTCCACATTTCAAATTATTTTACGGTATGTAAAATACCAAGTTTTTAGGGCTAGGGTAAATCAAACACAACATATCCAATCATGGATTATATAACACATGATATATCAAAATAAAAACATTAATATAAATGTTGAGGAATCCAGTTGGATTCCTCCAACCTGTTTTCCTGCATCCACAGACGTTAATAACATCAATAATATTAATTTCACATAAAATGTGAAATATCATAGTAAACCGTATTTATAAATCGATCAACGATCAACCATTTCAACCAATTCATCCAAACAACCATCATACATAATAAAATAACTATAAATAAATTTAAAACTCGTTTATATAAAAATATAAACGAGGCAGAGTAAGTGAGTTTACTCACATTGGTTCGCAGTTGACGGTCCTGCTTTTGTTTTATACCATTTCAAACAGTCATTTCAAATTATATAAAATTTCAGGTGTCTTTGAATCCTTTCAAACTAGTTTGATAGCATAGCGTTTCCAAGATGATTCCATCGACGCCTGGTTTACTGAATTCTGTTTATAAACGAATAACATATGATCGTTTCAAATTCATAAATTAATTTATTTAGCTAAACATATTTTAATCTATTAATACCTTATTAACTTTTTAATACCGTTTTAAAGCTTAATCCTTCTCTCGGTAATTGCTCCTTGTTTCTGCACTCCATTTAAACTCCTACGGTATCAAACAAATTCCTTGATCAACGCCCCACTCTCCACAAATGTCGCTAGAGTTCACCGAAGATTGCTCCCCTTCAACTTTTCCATTTACTGAAGGGATTTGAACTGTCGCCGTAGCAACATCTCATCCATCTTCCTCCCAACTACCATCAACATAGTAATAACCCCACGTTTTAAAACTTCTCTCATCATCTTCTAAGTTTCTACAGTAGTCCATGCTTCAACATGCTGTTCTTCTCCCAAGATTTTTGTTTTTTTTCTTTTTTTTTCTTTTTTTATAAATAAATAACTCGCGGTGACCCAGTTTTATCCAACATCAGGACCTCGCCCTCTTCATTCCACGCAACACCAACAAACCATCCCCTTTGACTTCTTATTTTTATATCAGCCGATAATTCCTACAGGGAAACACAAATTTGACTTCACTTAACCCACTATCGCACTGTGTATCATTCCCCCTTAGTATTTCCGACCGCAAGCTTTCACACATTTCAGAATTTTCATAAAGTTCCGGTCCCTCTATTCATTCGCTACTTCCAACGTTCCCTCTCCACCATTTTCTAATCTTCTATTGCTAAAAAGAAAACCCGTCACCATTTGATTCCTCTGCCAAAACGCTTTCTCCTCATCCATACCACCGTTCCTCTGCCATTTACCAAGTCGAAAAAGAAAAAACTCCCAGCACCACTTTCTTGCCCTTAACTTCACAGTCCTACTACACACTCCAAACTCCTCTCATTCGTTCGTCTCGGACTCCTGGACACCACGTCCATACTCCTCCTTACCAACAATTTCAACTCGGCAGTAGGCGCTCCCATCTACGTCTCGCTTCAGACATCCTTCCATGATTTGCCATTCTTCAGACCAGCATGCGTGTATTTATAATTCATGATATTTCATTAAAGATTTGATTTGTTATGGTTTTAATAACCATTGGAAAGCTTTAAAAGTTTTGGTTTGCAGAACAAAACGAACGAGGTGCGGCGTGCTCATTTATAAGGTAATTTTTACGTGGTAGGCAAGGAATAAGGGGGTAGACTGGTACAGTGTAGTTGTTTGGTCGGTAGGCTTTTAAATTACTTTGTCGCCAAGTTTGCAGCATCCCATTAAATTTAGATGTAGATTGTATACGTCGACTTGAATTCAGGGTGTAGATAGGTTGGCTGAAAGAGACAGCAGAAGTTGGGTTGTACGTGAAGGCATGTGGTGCTATTAAATATCACAGGTTATAGGTATATGGACTATTTACTTTGCAAAGGCATGTGCAGTATGTTATATGGATATGATATATTTTTAATGGCAGACATGAATGATATAATCTGCACCTTAGTTGGTGCGTGATTGTTATGTTACTTAAATCTTATCAACATATCATTTATATATTAGAGTAGTACGCCCATTACATAAAATTTCACTCGTTTATGAACCGCCATCGACAAAAATAAAAATACCGCTGTGACGAGCACTGTATCACGATTCCAAAAACATAATAAAATTGGTAGGTTAACTCATATTGTGAAATCTCAAAATATTGATATAGGGTGCAAAATACTCCAAATAAAAAGTTGGTGTATTTAATTAATTAAAAATTACATAAAATTCTAAAAATTAAATTAACACTACGTCTCAAAAGAACCTTGTCTAAATTTGAATCCAGTATGCAGTTATTTTAGATAAACTGTTATGGTCGATGAACGATTCCACAGCGACTATTTGAAAATTTGATTTGACCGTAACTAACAAATTATAACACGAAATATGGATTTTTCTCTTTCATATGAAAATTATAATCAATACGGTTCTAACGTGTCTTGTTTCACAGAAATCCGACTTATAACGAATTCTGCATATTTATTTAAAGTTCGAATCGCCAAATTACGAACTACCGCGCCGTTACGAGCTCGATTTAAATATAATTATAAATTATACTTTTAAATATCATTTTATAAATAAATTCGTTATAATTTCCTATATATAATTCAAATAAAATATTTAAACCAATTTAAATATTCAGAATTCAACGGCTGAAAAGCCGGGTCGTTACAGTGTCCCACCACTCAACCATCTTATTAAATACTTCATCGCTCATCCACCTAGCTTTATTGCCCAATTTTTTAATCTCGTTCATTTTTTCCCTTGTAATTCCTAGCGATCTTCGACTTCCAGTGTTGCTGAACCTGGTCGAAGTCGGCATCCAGCACATCTACTGTGAGAGAGAAATATTACTAATTATTCATTTGTATTTAATCATTTTGTAAAGCGGTATAAACTTACTAGAAAATTTAACCAGATGGTCTCTCTGACGCGGTCGGGTATCCTACTCCACTTAGGCCAGAAATCACGCATTCTAGCCACGTAAGCATCCTTAGAAATATTCAGCACTGTCTGAGATGGCTAAAACTCATAACCCCTGCATTAAATATAAACTATAACTTTAGACAATTATAGATATATCATGTACAAATAATTAAATTGTTATGCTAATTTAATTGATACTTACGTATGGTTAGACTTTAGGCTGCAAGTACACAACTGGACGCGCTAGCGGCACGCCACTACTCTCACCACCACGTCATCGAGAGCCAGAGCCAGACATAATATACCTGTCACACAGATATATATACAATTCATAATAATTATGATATGATGAATTGTTAAAAAAGTAATACATGCTACACATGTGTCATGTTGTGTATGTGTTGTGTGTGTGATTGTACATAGGTAAATGTAATGTGAATAATTGTGAAAATTACCAGATTTTACTCAGTCTTCGTCATTCTCTGATTCAGACTCAATTTCATGTTCTATGTCGTTTTCCTCTACACTCTCAAATGCTTCGACTAATACATTTGTCTCATCATTTAAAGGTCCAAAATCAATTTGATCATCTACAGTTGTTATTTTAACATTTTCCTCTAGATCTTCTTGATAGGCTTGTTCATCAGGAATATTCTTTCCATCGAACATAAATCTTGCCTTGGTTTTAAAAAACCCCAGACCAATCTGCTTTATCCCTTTTTACAGATGGATAAGGGGCATAATAAGCTTGTAGGGAATGTTTGGCTAGTACAAAAGGGTCGTACTTTTGATAATGCGAGGTATGTTTAATTTCTGTAAAATTATAATTTGGATGCGCGTTAATACCAAAGCCTGGAACATTGCTGAACTAGTTACATCTAAACAGATAAACATCCTCTGCAGGCCTTATAATATATGTTAATTGCAAAATCTGAGTTAACACGCCATAAAAATCATTTATATGATTATTAGAATCTTCACTGCCTTTAGCAAAAACACCAGTATTGTTTGTTAATTTTTCAGCACCATATTCTTTGGTGTTGAATTTATAACCACTAACAAAAAATATTGGATATATTTTAAGTTTTAACCTTTCTTTTTGGTCCAAAGGCCAAATGTTTCAGTCCTTCGTCGAGCACATGATTTATGAGATCAGAAACATAGTTCCTAAACCAAATATTGAAATCTTTTCTTAAATCGCCGCTTGGATTTTGTGATTCATAAATAAAGCAAACACAAACATTATATGTTACACTATTACTAACACGCGCAACTCAAATTTAACAAAACTTGTAAAAAAATCATTACCAAACAAAAGGAGAACTTCAGGACAATTAAGAATAATATATGTGTGTGTTACATGGTAATCTTTATCATCTAGCTATATTTCCACACATTTTCCAACATGTCAGCCATGTTGTTTAAAAATAGATAGTGTTGCTGCAGAAGAAGAATCTCGCTCAACGCCCTCATCATTACGCGAAACACTTTCAAATGATAAGTTCACATGATCATTAAAATAATGAGAGAAAAAAAAAAGCTTCTTCTTCGATATATGATTTTCAAATAGAACCTTCAACTCGAGCTTTTTGTCTCACTTTTTTCTTCAAATGATTTAAGTACCTAATAAAAAATAGTTCGGTCCAATATTAACTTCTATTTATAATTAAATTAACATTTGAATATTTAGTATAATAACATGCCTTTCGAATGGATACATCCATCCATATTGCACAGGACCTCGAAGACGTGCTTTATATGGAAGATGAATAGGTAAATGCTCCACTACATTAAAGAAACCCAAAGGAAATATTTTCTCCAGTTTGCAGAGCAGTACAGAGATTTCTTCTTCAAGTTTAAATGGACGGTCAACTTTTAACGTAGTTGAACAAAGCTTCTTGTGAAATAAATTAAGTTTTGTTATTACCTTCCAAACTTTTACAAGTAACAATTCTTTAAATGCGATGGGTAACAAATTTTCCATCATTACATGACAATCATGGATTTTCATTCCACTTAGTCTTCCGTTCTTATAGTTGATACATCTACGAAGATTAGAGGAAATTTCATCGAGAAAATGTAATTCTTCCACCCATTTTAACAGTATTTTAACTTGATTGTTGTCTAGTTCATATCATGCTTTAAATTTTTACCGTCCTTGGGCTTCATCTGAAGCTCAAGATGATTGCATATTTCCTCTATATCATGTCTAGATTTCAGATCGTCCTTAGTCTTACCCTTCACATTCAGAACTGTATTAAACATTATCAAGTACGTTTTTCTCAGTATGCATCACGTCAATGTTATAATAGATTAAGAAATTTTTCCAATAAGGCAATTCCTAGAATATACTCTATTTGCACCAATTATGAATCATCGATTTACCTTGAATTTCAGTTTATTTTTCCGGTTTCGTGCATCTTTGGATAATCTTTAACAAGTTCATATGTATCGTCACTTGACCAAACCGTTGGTGGTCGTAGAGTCTCATATCTATTAGCCATGAAGTTTTTTGTCTCTTCTAAAAAGATGATTCATATAAAGAAAACATCGATGAAAATCAAACCACGAAATTTTCTTCCCTTGCGGTAACAAAGATGCTCGTTTTTCTTCCATGCAATATGGACAAGCAAAATGATCGACTGTACTCCAACCCAAAATCATTGCATATGCAGGAAAATCACTAATGGTCCATAACAAAGAAGCGAACATCCGAATTTTTTTCTTTTTTGATACGTTGTATGATTCAACTCCTTCATACCATAAGTTTTCAACTCTTCGATTAACGGTTGTAATTAAACATCAATGCCCTGTGTTGGATCATCAGGATCAGAGACGACAATTATGAGAAAAACATATATGGAGTTTTCATACACATCCAAGGGAATAGATTGTAAGGTGTGATTATTATAGGCTAAGACGAATATTTAGAACCAAACCGAGAAAACGGTGAGAAGCCATTTGTATATAAACCTAGTTTAACATTGCAGCTCTCTATTGCAAAATCGAGATATTTCTTGTTAAAATATTTCCATGCTTCCCCATCTGACGGGTGTGTCAACGTACATTCTTGACGTGTTTTCACACCGTGCTATCTCATATGATGCGCTGTTACAGATGATGCATATAATCTTTGAAGTCTAAGGGTGATGAATAAATAAGGAATACGCTTGTACGGAACTTCTTTTCCCTTCTTTTTCCTTTATTTTTATCTTTCATGATTACATTTTCACAATTTCTAAGATTGATGTCTTCTTTCCAATAAAACATGCAACCCTTTAAACATGTATCTGTTTTCTGATACAACAAACCGAAAGATGACATAAGTTTTTTCACTTCATAATAATTTTTGCACATTAAATTATCGGATGGCATATGGTGTTTAGCAGCTTGAAAAACAACCATAAATCCAGCTTCCGGTTGTATTTTGATTTCATTGCAATGTATTCTGCAGTTACCGATAATCGAGTGTCGCTTTCACATCCATTCCAAAGGTTTTTTTAGCATTATTCAATAAATCATATTCTTTTTTAGATTCAACATTTGGTTCCTCTTAGACGTTAATATCATCATTACCAATTTCAACGGTAGGGAACATTGCTCGTGCTGCATCTTCGACCATATTTTCTATGTGATTCGTACTAATTTCATCACTATTGACCTCCATCGACTGTTCTTGATTATTAGGGGTCACAATTTCTCCATGACGATCCCACAACAAATAATTGGATAGGAAGTCGTATTGGCATAAATGAATCTTAACCATATTCGGTATTAAATAGTTCAACAATTTGCACCTACTACATGGACAACGAATTTCTGTACCAGTTCCAATATTACTTATCGCAAATTCATTGAACATTTTTACCCGATTTTGAAACGTTCGCTTATTGCATCATTAATTTCCCTTATTTAATACATCCAACTCCGATCAATAAACTAATTGACCACTTTCCCACTTTAAAACCTACGTTGAAGTAAAAAAAAAATCGTTAATTGTATATGTTGTTTAATTTTATTTACTGATTTAGTAAACATGTACTAATTAATTTTAAATTTTTTTACAATTTTTATTTTAAATAAACAACTATTGGGTTATTGGTCATCCTACTTCCCACTACAAACACAATAGTAATTATATTTCATAAATCATATCATTTTAAATGATTTCACAAAATTTCGGCAGCATTTCCCCCGTGTTCCTTGTATCGTACACACATGCATGTACACATGGAACATAAAGGAAATACCATCAAAATTTTGTGAACCATTTAAATTAATATGATCTACGAAATATAATTACTTTATAGTGTTTGAAATTTGTCCAATACAGGGACAAATCCGACAAATGATGTATCAGATGAATAGAGATGTCCGTTTTGTAGAAAAAACGAATATCCACAAAATAATCATATATAACACTTGTCAGACGGGGTCAGATAATATCTAAGGTTTAAATATTTGTCTACATTAAATTTAAATATATAATTTGTTTGTATTTTAAAATTTTATTACATGTGTACTAAATTATATATTTTTACGATTTACTAAATTCTAACTACGACGATGACTAGCATAAGCACAAAACTCATGTTCGCACAAATTATCCAAAACTACAACCACTCGACTTAATATAAACTTCGTGTTTGCATAAATTATATTATTAACAAAATCTATCACACACATATCGTTCGCTAACCAAAGCTACCAAAACAAACATAATATACAAAATTTAAAAAATGTAAAATTCCTAATAATTTGATCATGATGATGATAATAATAGCAATTAGGGTGTAACATGATGTAATATACATATACAAACAACTAGGAATTAAGCAGACTTCAAATTAAACCCGAAATCAATAAAAACCTAAAAATTCGGTTTTGGGAAATTACCAAATTCAAAGAGCAAGAAGGGTGGAGACATATTGGATAAGCTTCCAGATAGCGGGTGGTGGAAGCGAAATTGAAGGTGATGAAGTGGTGGAATTGGGGGAGAAATCAAATTGGGGATGATGAAAATGGAAAATGAGAAACAAGTCGTGGTGGAAAATATGCAGGAAAAATTCCAATGGTTACCGACGACCGCAAACAGTATGTATTCAATCGGTTTCCAACGGCTTCCATCAAATTCAACGAGACGTTGGGTCAGCCGTTGGTGGCCGCTGGAACTAGGATGTTGGAATACATTGTTCTTCTTGTAGTGGATTTGCAGCAAGTGCCGCTACGAACAACAACAGCACCAGACTATTGCTCCCTTTTTTAACACAAGGGAATAAAAAAAATCACATGGTAACTTTGAAGAAAATGTAAAGCCAAAGAAGAACCGATCACCTTTAATAACAAGGGGCCTAATCAAAATAAATAATATTTCATGCTTTGCAAATCATTATACCCTTCTTCTATGGTTAGATAATAGGAAGAAAAAAAGAAACAATAACTTCAGAAAATCGGAAATCCAACCCTAATAAAACTAGGGTAAATAGAGTTCATATAAGTTGCTTTAGTCACCAGCAAAGGTTCCCATACTTCATTGGAAATAACTTGAAGGATACAATATCCTATTGTGTATCGATGTTGAAGTAGCGGGATGTTCATCTGAAAGTGTAGATGGTTATGTTACTGAACTACTACCAAATCACAACCAACTAGACTTAATATATTAAACATAAGTCGCTTAATGGGGCCAGAAAAAACTTGAAAATAAGCAAACTCAAAAATTGCTATTAGTGTGAGGAAATGTCATCTCAATAACTAATAAAATATTTCGAACATGCACTAAAGGTATAAACTCACTACAAAACATTCATTTACTTAAACATGCTATATATAACAGTCTTATAGTTGGTCGCTCAAATAAATCGGAAAAGAAATCTAAAAAAATCCATGAGTAAATTATATTATAGAGTAACCTTTTATTGTTAAAAGATTTTTTTAATAAATGACAGTATCCTTTCTTCTGTAAATCAATCTTAAAATTTGATATTCTATTTTAAAAAAAATGAAGCGATCCCTGTATCGGAATTTTAGTAAATCCCTAAACAATTATTTTTCCTAAAGGTCTCTAAAAAGCTTAAATATTTTATAATTCACAATATTCCATAACTTCCATGTTGAAGCTACCTTATTAGTATTTCTATAATATTTTTGTATTAACATGACTTAAAAATATACTTACATTATAGATACATGGTCAGTCGCTTCCTTCACATACGTTGAAAAATAAGTTTGGAATAATGCAGTTTATGTTGTATGACATATTTTTCTTCAAAAGCATTGTATTAGTTGTTGATGAGCAAAATTGTCGCATGCCAACATCCAATGTGTATGTGTGAACAATTATCCAAATAAGCAGTAAAGTATGTAAATGCGGGGAGACACAGCTTTTATAGTGGTTCGACACTAACGCCTACATCCACTTTATGATCCTTGTTCATCATATCTTTTGTCGATTACAAAGTTGTACAAGTTCGGACAATGACTTAGTTTAGAGTGTTACAATGGAATAGCAAAATATATGCTTGTTCTACACTTTGACTAAATTGCCCTTCTTCTTCTTCGTTGAAAAGCATTGACTTGGTCAACAATATCCAAGTTTGGTGTTCATGTCCATGAAGTTCAAAAGTAGCATAACAATCCTTGTTAATGTTCAAGTGTTGAAGGAAAACATGAATGCCATGTTTTAATTATCCATGTCCTCTCCCATGGCCATGGTGGAGGTGTTGGAAGCCATTAATGAGTGTTTGGAGCTCTTAAAGTCCAAAAGTTCCAAGGGAGAAGAATCCAAATGAAGGCCAAGACTTAGGGTATTTATAGGAGGAAGGTTAGGTGGGAATAGGTGAGCAGCGGGACCCACCAAAGCCAATTTTCGCACCTAAAACAAGGCCCAAGACTGAAAATTTGCACCCCCTAGTGCTGGGTTCGAAATTTCGCACCCCTCCCTGGGGGGTTCGAAATTTCGAACCTACTGGTGGGGTTCGAAATTTCGACCCTACCAGGGGGTTCAAAATTTCGAACTCACCAGTGGGATTTGAAATTTTGACCCCACAAGGGGGGTTCGAAATTTCGACCCCACCAGCGGGTTCAAAATTTCGACCCCACCTGGGTGGTCCGAAATTTTGACCCCTCCAAGGGTGTACGAAATTTCGAACACCCTAGTGGGGTGCGAAATTTCGACCCCACCAAGGGGTGCGAAATAATGAACACCCTGGAGAGATTTGAAATTGATAGAAAGTGATGTTGAAATCATACTGCTAAGGTCGATCGCCCTCGGGATTGTGGGGCCCTGGACACCTACCGGCACTGCTCCCGGACCCGCTTGACGGCTCGCCTTCGGCTCGGAGCACGGCTCGACTAAGAGTTCATTAAGCTTGACAGAGGCCAGCTGATAGAGGCTTCGGGTCTCCTTGTGTTTGCGACGCAACTTCGACCCAACTGCTTTGTACTTTTTGACGCTTGAGCACATCGCTAACCAAATACTTGACGTGTGACATCTTCGACTAAAAACGTGTCAACATTAGTTATACTTTGCAATTCAATATGATAAATTGCTTCCTAGGTCCAAATGAACGAAGAGGGAACCAATTTATCATTTAACTAGTTACATGTTATGAGAGAACAAAGAATAAAATGTAATCAATTGATTCTATTAATTATGCACTAGTTTGGATAATTCATCTTTGAACAATTTCCTCTTATAAACTACAACTGGATACTATTGGGGAATTCATCCGATCAATCTACAAAAAAGCAATTAGACATAAAATTTGACACAATTTGTGACATAAGTGATCTCTACCATTGGATCTCACCCTGAATTTCATCTCACCATTTTAGGGCAAAAAGATCCAACAGTTGAGGCTTTGTGTCTGTCCATTTGTGTACAATTTTGTGTTCAAATAGCCACCATATACACACACACAAATATACATATACATACATACAAAGATTTCACATAAACCGAGGGACACAATATCTCAACCACTGCATTACCCCATGATTTACTCTCCTCATATAAAGACAAATTAGTCATGTGACTAACATTTTGTATCTCCTAATTTATGTCAAAATTTGGTGTTTAAATAGTTTCTCCTTATATATATAATTACTCACTCAGTAGCAATAATGTATCCACTATACTTATATTTCCATGTATTTAACATGTCTGTCGAGTTGTACTTTTATGCTTGGTTTGTATGTATGTGCACTTGCACTATAATATACACATATTTACACTATGAAGTAACCCTTGGAAATAATAGAAGTATACTTAATGTTTTGCCAATGCAGTTCACCGATATTAAACCTGTAGGTGATTATTATAATGTATGTTGAGATTTTGCATAGATTGTTTGTGAGTGGAGATTAAAGGGAATGTTTATTGAAGATAACTTCATACAAATGCAGAATGAAATAAAATGTACAACCGGGCTGTGTATTTATAATACACAGTGATTCCTAACGGTAAAAAATAAAATACACATTGCAACATAAAGTTGGGCTTGGCCCAGTAACCCTAAAACCCAATAGAGGTCTGTATATGATGGTTTGCTATTGTTTTCACATCCATTATTTTCAATAGCCCCCTCAAACCACTAATGGGGATTGATTTCAACCGACATATAGTGTCTGCTTCAAACCCTCGATCAATCTTCTACCTTCAACCATAGATCCCTTCATCATCTTCTTCTTAGCTTGTAACCTTGCTTTTGATAACTTGACTTGATCGTTGTTGAGCTGATTTGGTTCTATGTTGTTGCTCAGTTAAGCTGCTTTCCAAAATTTGGCTTCTGCGGGATTCTTCCAGGTTCGATAATGCTCTAATGTTGTAGATCTATGTGCAACATGAGGTAAGTTTCTCACCTTTAACTCATATCTATGTCTTATAAAGTTTGGTGCTGATAATGGCTTCGTTAATGTATCTGCTCACTGATAATATGCTGGTATATGGTTTATTTCTATGCATCCTTTCTCTACTTGTTCTCTAACGAAGTGTATATCAATTTCGATGTGTTTAGATCTCACATGTAGAATAGGGTTTGTTGTGTCATGTATACAGCACTCTGATTATCACACCATAACTTAGCTTTAGCTTCAGTAGTGACTTGTAATTTCTTTAATAAAGATTGCACCCACATTATTTCAGCTATTGCATTAGCTATGCTCCTGTATTCAGCTTCAGTAGTTGATCTAGATATAGTATCTTACTTTTTGGAACACCATGATACTAGATTATTTCTCAACTATATACAATAACCCGTGGTTGATTTTCTATCATCTACATCTGATTCTCAATCTACATCAATATACCTAGTGATGTCAAGTTCCTTTCCTGCTTTGAATGATAGACCATAGTCCATTGTACCCTTTAGATACCTTAATTTTTTTTTGACTGTTTCATGTGATTGTCCAAAGGTGTCTACATGAATTGACATATTTTGTTAACACTGTATGCAATGTCAGGTCTAGTTATAGTTGAGTACTGTAAAGCCCTAACTACACTTCTGTAATGTTTAATAAATAGTATCGGTTACCCCTGTATTTGGAGAGACTTGAACTGCTGATCATTGGGGGTAGATTGTGGCTTTGCCTAATCCACCTTGGTCTTCAATAGTAGTTCATTGATGTATTTCTTTTGTGACAGCATGATTTCTGATTTTGACCTTGTTACTTCAATTTCCAAGAAGAAATTTAGCTCTCCAAGTCTTTGATAGATAGATGCTTGTCCAAATATTGAATAAGTTAGTTTATTTCCTGCTGATTTTTTCCTGTTATGATAAGATCATCAGCATAGATCAGTATATAAATAGATAATTTGTCTGTAATCTTAATATATAGTGAACTGTCTAATTTGGCACACTGAAAGCTTAGTTTGATTAACATGGTTTTCAGTTTGTCAAACCAAACTCTGGGGGCTTTTTTTAGCCCATATATTACCTTATCAAGTTTACAAATAAGCTTTGAATTTTGTATGTAGTCTTTTGGCTATTCCATATAGACATCTTCTTGTATACCTCCTTTTAAAAAGACATTATTTACATCAAGCTGTCTTAATTTCCACCCTTTATGCAGAGAGATAACTATAATGATTCTGATTGTAATGGGTTTTATGACTCGGGAAAATGTTTCACTAAAGTCAAAGCTTTGTTGTTGAGTATAACCCTTAGCAACAAGTCTTGCTTTGTGTCTATTTATGGTCCCATCTGGATTACTCTTAATTATGTATGTCCACCAGCATCCTATGATGTTTTTGCCTTTTGGTGGTGTAACTAGCTTCCATGTTTTGTTATTGATGAGATACCGACACTCTTCATTCATAGCAGATGCTCACTCACTCTTACTAATGGCTTGATTATATGTACTTGGTTCATCATCCATTAGTGCAGCTGAGTATACTTTGTATCTGAATATACCACTTTTTGGATCATGTTATCATAGGATGTCCAGATGTTGTTGCAGTAGCAGTGTCAGGTTGATCTTCTATATTTTCTTGCTCTGTGTTTTTGGTTTCATCATTTGTCTGATTTTCATGACTAACATATTGTTCACTGCTTGATCCTTCTTCAGGTGGTTGATTATTATCATCTACTGGGTCGACTTGATTGAGTTCAGTGTCTCATGGCAGATCTGGAATTGATTTGTTGACTCTTTTCTCAATCACACCTGCATCGGGTTGTGTCTTCAAACAGTGGTACTTGCAAGGTATACTCATTAGTATTATACACCTTGTTTGTTGTATTGTTGACATTGCCATGGTATGGATACACTTTTTCGTTAAACATAACATGTCTGCGAATACAAATTTTACCATGCTCACCTAAGCATCTATAACCTTTTTGTTGAGATGCATATCCAATAAACGTACATGATCTAGATTTGTATTCAAGTTTATGTTTATTAAATGGTCTTAAGTAAGGAAAACATAGACATCCAAAAGTTCTTAAGTAGTTGTAATCAGGTTTAATATTGAAAATCTTTTCATATGGACTTAATCATTTTAGTACATCAGTATGTAGTCTATTTATTAGATAAACTGTAGTACTGAATGATTCTGACCGAAAATTTAATGGCATAAATGCATCGGCTATTAAAGTTAAACCTGATTCAACTATATTCCTATTCTTTCTCTTAGCTAAGCCATTCTGTTCTGATGTGTATGGACAAGTTAGTGTATAATTTATACCCTTTCTACTGAAGTATTGTGTAAGAGGTTTGTATTCAGTGCCATTATCAGACGGTATACTTTTAACTTGAGCACCTGTTTGATTTTCTATAAAGGTTATAAACTTGATAACAGTGTTGCATGTTTCATCTTTGGATTTCAAGAAATAAATCCATGTAACACCTGCCTTTTTGACCGCAACAAGTCAGTATTTAAACACTACAACAAAACAGTCCTTTTACAACGGGCAAAAACCGTTGTAATATGCATTTCACAACGGGCATATGCCCGTCTTAATATGCGTCGTCGTAATAACTCCTGACTATTTGACAACGGACATTGACTGTTGTAAAAGACCGTTGTAATAACTTGCTCTGTCACGTGCAATGATTCTATGACAATGGTTATTAACCCGTTGTAATAGCTAATAAATTACAAGCGGCTTTTGGCTGTTGTAATACAGTATATTACAACGGTTTTTGCCCGTTGTAATAGCAAATTTAAATATAACTGCTGCGATATACATCCATATTAATAATGAATATTTTAACATGTAATAAATACGGTAATGCAACAATCAATATCACATAATAACACATACTAAAAGATTGACGCAAGAATCATATAATTCCAACACATTTCAAAAAGTTTGATAAGTTTATACTCCAAAAGACTAGATAAGTTTACATTCCAAAAGGTTCGATAAGTTATGTCGACATAGTTCTAACATAATTACATAACTAGTTTCATAAGTACCAACACTAGACCAAGGAAATGTAATCTTTGTGTCATGCGATGGTAGATCCAATGGCTTGTTGATCTTGAGTCTGCATATAGTTACTAGCACGGTGTGACTGCAAAAAGAGAAAAAAAGATACCAAATGTAGAGAGAATATATTATTATACACCATTCAAAACTAATTATACAACATTTAAGTATTGCATTACTATAACCTTACAGCCTTTGGTTCCATATTCTTCCTACTTCAGTTTAGACACAGCTTAGACACCACCATATCCACAGCTTGCAGTTGTATTTAAGTAAAAATATTTGTATTTGTAACTGACATTATATACAAACTTTTATTTCTACAATTACATGACCAAAGGAAGAATTAATTACATAATAGGCTTCTATTGAAAGTCCAAATATATGCAGATGTAGACTGGAACTAAGTTCACCTTTGAAAAACCATTGTCAATCTTTTACCTAAAATGTATTTAAAAACCCAGCTGAATACATATAAAACTGATCAAATACTTATTATATTATATCATGTGGAGATACTGTGTTTTCTCAACTCATAATTGGGTAATATTCAAAACATGCTTCGCATTAGGTGTGAATTTTCTCAACTCTGACTTCAGAAATCAACTAATTATTTGTTCCATGCATGAGGAAATTGTTTTATATATCTACAATAATGGGATGATCTCTATATGTGAGCACAACAACTTAGTTGTTGTGCCGAGGCACAACAATTTATTTGCTGAAGCAACTTAGTTGTTGTGCCTCG
This sequence comes from Allium sativum, assembly GCA_030737875.1. Taxonomy (NCBI): domain Eukaryota; kingdom Viridiplantae; phylum Streptophyta; class Magnoliopsida; order Asparagales; family Amaryllidaceae; genus Allium; species Allium sativum. Next base: position 365,629,845 of record CM060920.1, read on the forward strand.
GCACAGCAACTTAGTTGTTGTGCCTCGGCACAGCAACTTAGTTGTTGTGCAGAGCACAGCAACTTAGTTGTTGTTCGAGCGTGTGAGAGGTTGAGTGTGCATGCGTTTGACGATGCCTACAAGTTTCTGGTGATCGTAACTTGAAACAACAAATGCTTCTTATTTCACTAGAAATAGAGAGCGCACCAGGCTATGTTAATTAAACACATGGATAATTTTGTTTAGCCCATCAATTAGCAAAATCGTTATAATTCCAACTTGACACTTCTATTTTCATTAAACACATGGATAATTTTGGTGAGGAAAACAAGGTTGTTACAGACTTTCCCCTTAACAAAATTGCGTCCTCACAATTTCTAATACGAAAATGATAGACTCGTATTCTATATTTTATCACATCTAACAACCATGTTTTCTACGTAGCCTTTTATAATATACTCATTTTATTTGAGCAATATAATGAATTTTAATAAACAATTGTTAACATCTTTTACTTTTTGTCGACTTCAAAAATTTATGAAAACTTTTCAAACTCTCGAAATTTTTGGAAAATTTCGGGAGAGTTTCCTTTGTACGAAGGACGTTTCGGAAAATCCGAATACAAATAAACACAAAATATACATCTCCGAAGAGGCATCCCAACATGGGGCATCCCAAAACACGGGGATAATAAACCAATAACACAACATACCATTATTTCGCAATATTTAATACAAAACGTACCTTGTAGTGATAATTTTTATGCAAACTTGTTTGTTTATAAAGCAAGCAATAACAAATCTTCATCGTCATATGGTCTAGCATGCTCCAATTGTACCTATACTTATCTTAATGTAAATATTAGTCACATATAAGAAACAATGTGAATATAATTTAATGTAATGAAAAATTAGCATAACACGTTATTTTTAAATCATTTCTCAATATATTGAAACATTAGAACATTAAGTATAGCGAGAAATTACACTATAATACACTAAAATCAAATTGTAACCTCAATTTGGAATGCAGGTCTGCAACATAAAGTAGCACATTCGGGCTAGCAAACTTCACAATTTCATGAAATGCATTAAATAAAAGTTGTAGCTTAAGGCCGTAGCTTTCTAGAATGTCTAAGATTGCCGAAATTGGATGAGCCATTTAAAAGTTATGTTTAATTTTGTAACACATTCTACTCAGCCCGAAGGGGTTCACAGCAGGCCAAAAATACAAAAACCGTGCTTTAGAACTATCAAACATCAAAATTTCATGAAACACTTAAAATAGAAGTTGTAGCCAAAGGTTTGAGCTTTCCGAAACGAACTATATCGTTAAAACCGAACTAATCGTTTGAAAGTTATGAACATATCTTTCAGCTCGGTTTTCTGATGCATAAATGCAAGCCAGCATTATGAATATAAGATTTTTAGCATTATGATAACAAATGCATGAATTTTAAACATGAAGACTAATGTGTAAGTGTGAGCATGTACACACATATACATCCATAATTGATCTTTCTAACATGCATTCTTATAATAAACAAAGCAAAACAGGAAGTTGATGAAATCAAACCTGCTTATATAAGCCCCATAATTATGTATATAATTAAAGGTTCATATTTTTATCGATAACATACATCAATGCATTAATGTAATGTCATTTCACGTAAAGCACTGGTACATGTTTCCGGAACACACATTTGTAAATACAATTTTTTTTTTCGATATTGAAATTTAATAATCTTCTGATATATAATTGATTAATTGATATCTCTAGCTATTTGGAAATTAAAAGTGCATCCTTTGTCAACTATAACAATATACCCACATTTAATTTTAGTCATTAAGGTCGATATTCATGCATTAACATGAGTTCCAAATTTATTAAATAAATTCTTTAATTCTGTTTTTTTTAATCCCTGGCCAGACCTGAGTCCGGGCAGGTGACTAAGCTACTGGCCAAGCCGTGAAATGGCAGCATGTGTCGCTGCTGCACGCAGCAGCACAGCTGCTGTTACGCAGCAGTAACACTGCTGCCCTATGCAGTAGGGAGCTGCTGGCCCTCCCCTTTCTCCTTTTTTTTTCAAAATGTAAACCCTGACATCATTGGGTTCAGATTTGAATTATAAACAAAAAATAAGTTCTGTTACTACTATAAGCAACTTCTAACCATTATTGTACAAACCATCAATCAACCTCCTGGGTACTTTGGATTGGCTTTCGGTTCTATTCTTTAATAACCATGTCAACTTCAGTCTTTTTTCCAACCATCCGCAAAAGCAATGAAATACACATATTATTAGAACTAATACATTTGGAAATGTAATGATATGTCAGAAACTCAGAATAGTAATTTCTACTAATCATCAATGGAGCTTGAAGATTCTTTTCATAACATGTAGTATTAATTAAGGGACTTGTAGAGTGACACAAGAAGCTGTGCTTGAGAAAGTATACATAAGGAAATGTACATATACCTTTGGTATTCTAAATAGTTTCCTCCTGAGACTGGTCAGCCTCAACAATTTCGCCTTCTATATTTTATATATCAATACTAGCACCTTATGGTCTTTCAAATTATCAGTGCATTCATCTTGATTTGTTTCAGTTTTACTATCATCTCTCCTATGGGATTGAGAGTATTCACATCATATGAATGTTATTTCTTTAATAGTATTGATCTAATATCTCAATCCAAACAACTGGTAAACACTCTCCCCTGTAAGGTTCCTTATCGTCTCAGTGGTCTTACTTTCATCTATTTTCTTGCCGATCTCATTCACAAACTCCACTCTCACCTGCCGGGATGAATAAAGGTATCATCTATATGCAAAGTAGACTTTTCATCAGTCTTAGTGGCTCCTGAATCATCCTCGGTTACTTACCCAAATTAATCTTCATTACATTACTCTTATTATTATTGTAAAAGATTTAGTTATATATATATATATATATTATGTATACTTAGCTAATTTTTTATAGATTAAACGGGTTAATTTTTATAAAACTCTTTTTAAAATCAAAGTAAGTAATCAATTGCCTTTTCAGGCCTTTTCATTGGCAATTATTTACATCTTGATTGACTCATCATCGAACATATCCGAAATAAGCAATTCTAGAGCCAAGTAGCCTTCGCCAAAAAATATAGCAACAACCAAAACATCGCATCTAAAATATTTCGATCGTACAAGTCCAATATTAAGCAATAAAACAAAATCACATGTCCCATACCACGTGTTTTATTTTACCGTTTAATTTTCTTCCTCATACGTCCGAAATCCATGAGAGTACGTGATATTATTCACAAAATTAATTATGAATAAATTTAGGATCTTTAAAAAAAAAACAATACCATATATTCAATGCCCAAAAATATATGGAGCCAAGCATCGCGTAACAAACGATAACGCTTGTTTAGTTTACTCGTTAAACATAATATACATATAATAGATCAAAGTAATACACCAAAATCAGTATCAATTTTAAATCAATGATGAACCATTCACAGTATTAAGATTCGCACAAATTATGAAATCAATGTTGTATGAGAATTATAGACATAAAATTTCAATTCAATTCCTAATTAAAGCATATTTCAATATATATATATTAATCAAGAGAATACTTTCATACTCCTCTCAATATATAACTTTTAAATGGTTAATTAATAATAGCATAATTTACATTTCATCAAATAAGTAGTGTATATAAGTTAATCAAAACTCATATGTTTGTTCATGCAATTAATTCATTTGAATATATTTTGATTATAAATATACTTCCAAACATAAAACAATTTGTATAATATTCACACATAATTTCTAAGTTTTAAATCCGGAAGTCGCATGTAAGCAAATAACGCATATAACTAAAATTTACTTTTATAACAGATATAAAATTAGCAGCGCCTTCCTTATAATTACTAACATCTAGCTCAAACAATTTCCAAACATCGATCATCACAAATAATCATAACATCTAATGAACATCCATCCAAAACAAGCGATAATATAGGCGATTATAAATAAAAAGGGTATAGATATAGCGTGAGTGAGGGCTACTCACCAAATTGACGCTTCCAAATAGTCTGATAAGAAAATTCTATCACTGCTAAGTTACCATGTTGCTGCCATTCACTCCCAATCGCCAAACCAATCATCCAAATGAGAACACTTCGCTATTGCGTCTGCAAGGATCATTTCACTCTCTGCCACAAGCATACTGCATTTACATATCTCCTAGCATCGACGAGTCTACAATCTCCATATCATTCCCCTCCATTCACGTGCTGCATGCCTAATCACAAGCAGCTCTCTGGTCCTCATGGGTGACAATCCTTGTCGCACCCTACTTCAATGAACTCGTCGTCTCCGTCGGGTCAAAACATCAACGATGGCGTTAAAAGAAGGTAAAACCAACAGGCAGGGTCGACCCAGACACGTTCAATGCCCTAGTCAAGTATAGAAAAATTATTTTTGTTGCCCCAAAATTTAATAAACACAATACAATTAAATGTATGAAATAAAATGTTTAAATTGTTCGAATCGATCTATAAGCGAAGTTAAAGCTTGATCCATTATATGTAGATCCATTATAATGATTTTATTTCTTCATGTCTCCATTGTTTCTTTTTCTATTTTGATGTTCAGAATTTTGTCTATGATTCCTATCTCAAATTATGATATAACGCATTCAATTATTAAAAAAATTTATTTAATAATCAATTGTTAACTAGCTAATTAATAATTAACATCAAATAGGATAAAATAAATTATTAAGTTTCTAACATCATTTTACCAACATTTAACGGTCTTTTATTATGCAATTACACACAAATTAGTGAAACGACAAATCAAGAACTAATTTAGGAATTAGGCCATTTGATTTCACTTAAATAACTTACTTAGTATATGATTTTTTTTTAAAGAAACAACAATCTAAATATGATACAAATCTAATTCAAATTCAATTGAGGTTTCAAATTCTGTTTCAACTGGCTCTGCTATGTACAAAGAAGTAGCCATCTGATAGGCCGATGATGCATGAGGTGGTAAGGGTACTGGAATGCCTAGTGCAACCCACTACACCACCTCATATGACACCTCAGCACTTGATTGCTATTTATGTTGATCAGTACGCCAACCTTAGAAGCAGTGACGAGTTGAACTGCTCCATGGCATCGCTGAGTTCTTCTTCTTCGGATACACGGTTGTTTCTTAAGTTTGATTAAGTGATATCGAACAACGATGAATGAAATTTAGGGATCAAGGTTTTTTTCTTCTTTGTGAAAAGGGGGTGTGTTTATTGCAATGTGTACATGTATGATGATGCATACTTGCTAAAACTGTGAAGTTTCTATGTTTTGTTGTTTGTGTATTTTTGGGAAAAGTACATGGCTTGTTATTCCTATAGGAGATGGTTATGAATGTTTTCCTCCCTTGTATCATGTTAGTTTAGTATGTTCAATCAAGGTCAAAAAAAAGAAAAAAAAGAAAAAAAAGAAAACTTAGTCCAGAACCTAAAAAAAAGTGTAAACATACAGGCCAAGACTTTTATTAAAAAAACATTAAACATTCTACATTCTATTTTCTTGTATTGCTGAGTATTGAAGCTTGAGGGAACATACAGATACAATACTTTGTAGAACAAATGAAACAATTGCAAAGAATTTCTTTGATAAACATCAAATCGTAAGAACAAAAAACTACCATGATTTAAGAACAGTAATCTAGACTACTCCATAAATTCATAAACATGAACTCACATGATTTAGAAATTAGAAATTAGGGCAAGTTGAGAGTTGGAGCCAGATGAAGAATTGAGCAGCGACGGCGAACTTGAAGCTGGTTGGCTGAGGCGCAAATGAAGATGACGAGCTGAGCGGCGATGAGCGATGTGCCGCGGATCCGCGTGGTTGCTGTTTTGAGAGAAGAAAATTTGTTTTTGCCCCCAGTTGTTTCCCCTACGCGATATGATGCCCTAGGCAAATGGTTCTGCTGCCTATTTAATGGGCCGGGCTTGCCAGTAGGAGCGAGGTCTTCAAGCGAGGAAGGGTTTATTGCTGAAGGGTGCGAGCCATTGAGGTAGTGCAATTTTATTATTATATTATTATTTTAAGGAGTTTGATTTTTAAAAAGGGGAGTTCGAGATTTCTTTCTTGAATTGGGAACAATGGGTTCCCCCAATCCATCATCAAAAGGGACGACTCTCAAAAAACTGGGAATAAGTAGATTGGTTTTGGGGGGTCATTTGCATGCATTGGTCTGGAAGGAGGAAGTGGCTTCTAGAGAAAGAGAAACGAAGTTAAAATATTTTGGGTTATTTTGGGTCTGAGATTGGTTCAAGCTCACTTTACTTTAATTTAGCTTTAATTGATTTTTGATATAATATAAATTTATTCACATTTTCTTCTATAATTTACAATCTTGTTAATTGATGATTCAATCAATTCGACACTTGTTTATTTATTTAACTCAACTTCCGACAATTCATTTTATAATCCAACATTGAATATAAAATAATTATATATTTTTCCCACTATAGTCACATATATGAAGTAAGATAAAATTACTTAATATCGTAAATAGTCCAATTAAGTTTAGTCCATCAATTAGCAAAATCGTCATAATTCCAACTTGACACTTCTATTTTAATTAAACACTTGGATAATTTTGGCGAGGAAAACAGGGCTGTTACAAGTAACTAGTAATATATTATTATAATTAGCAGTTAGTAACATATGAGGCTAGTTTAAGATGTGATTTTTACGATTATATTGAAGTGCTATAAAAATTCGAGTGTTGTATAAATTTATTGGTGGTGATTATTTAAAATGAAAAAAAAAATTGATCCCAACCGTCATATATGCTTTTTGTTTAAATTCATTAACGACAAAGAGCAAATTCATTAGTGCATATTTGTTATTTAATAATAATTTTGGATCAATGCTTAACAATTATTATATTAATTTTTAACTATTTGATAGTAATTATTAATATAACTGTTTTATTGTTCATTATTCTGTAAATAGTAAACAAACTTAGTAAAAGGCAATAATATAAGTTATATAACATCATTGGATGAAATCCAATATGTATACAATTATATAAAGAGAAAAATTATTTAAATCTTTTTTTAAAGCTTTGGGTACACATTGTAGATGTTTTTACTTTAACAACATGTAACGAGCCGGAATTTTCGACCTCGAAAATCGACACAAAACCCAGCGTCGACTGTTCAGACATCGAAAATACCGGATCATTAATAGAAGAAATTAGAGGGTGAGAAAAGATAGAACTAATAGAATAGAAGAAGAAGAACACAACTGAGCAAAATCAGTGTGAACACGAATCTCACAGCGGAACGAATAAAATATATAATATAACATAACTTTGAAATACAAAACTGTATTGTATATACATACCATTATCAGAGTATAACATAACATTTGATACAGTGGAAATAACTCTAAATAACCAATAGTGAAGACTCCTGCTTCAAGCTCCTCCAAGTGTATCTGTAAAGCCTGAAACACTTGACTGCCCATACAAATTTGGGCACCCAAGAGTTTATGGAAAAACAAACAAAATAAACTCTGGGTCAGTCAAGGGACTGGTGTGAGTAAATTCCAACCATAGGGTTTAACTTTGAAAATCCTTTTGAAACCAAAGGATAATAGTAAGACCAGTCCACACATAAACACGGACGGTTTTTACCTTACTATAACCCAAACCATTTTGATATCAAAATCCAGTGATATTATAATAATGTCTAATCAAATAAATAACCAAATAGCAGAACGTTTGCATCTCACGCTCTACATACATAGTAAAAATCAAAAACCACAGGGCGCTTATTAGAGATTGGATTCCAACTATGACAAGGTATGGGACCACCTGCCGATAGTGCATCTCTAGAGGCGAATACACTGGGTTCAACAAGAACGTCTTGCAACCCGGCCCACACATGACTGACCACTCATTTCGCTTGAGTGTATCGAATGTATATCACCAACGGTTGGACTCAAACCACCGTTCCCGAATGGGCAGAATCGATAGAGTAAGAAACAAAAGGAATTTCTCTAGATAGGTGATTATACACCCTAATGGGAGCGACCCACATAGCCATGCTGCCTGCCCGATTTTTGTCGTTTCCCGATTGTGAAGCTTGAGGCTACGTCTATCCTTTAGAACATTTGGCCACCATACACTTTGAATGTCACATCGTCAAACCCATCAAATCACTAGTTGATCTTTCCAAAAATATTACGGGTATAAAAGCTAAGAGAAACGAATTTCTCCGCCACCAGACGCAACACCTTGAAAAGGTCGTCTTATGTGACCGTTAGGAATACTCTGTCAGACATTTGTCCATTCAAGTTGTCCTGGGACTGGACAAACCGAAAGCACCATTCTGAAACAGGACGACCCTTTGCATTTCACTCCGTCTTCAATTGTCTTCAGCATAACATAATTCGCAGCGCATATGCCCATACGGAGTGGTTTCAGATAATATATCCAACCGGTCTCTCCGTATTGACAATGATGTCAAAACACTTCGATAGTCGGTTATTTAACTATCGAAGTAAAAAGAACATCCATTCAAATTTACAGCTAAGCATCAACAATCACTGGCCCCTTTATATTAATTTCTACTTTCCATATTCCAGAAAATATACGTTATTAATGTTCAAAGCATTTCTATCGTTTTCACGTTCTTTATCTCTTAGGGAGTAGTGCTATATCTAAAATCACGCTTAAGCTTGATCAACAACGCTAATTTATCGTTATAATTTAAAAACTTGTCATACGCTGTAATATTCCCTTTTAACTAATCTTGACATAACAGTCACGCTTAAGCCCAGTCAACAGCGTTATTTTATCGCTATATTTCTAAGACTTGCAATACGTTGCCATATTCCACTTTATAACTGATTCCGACACCTCTTTCCGTTACAAAAATCTTGACATCTCTTTCTGTAACAAAAATCCTGAGATCTCTTTCCGTTACAAAAAAATCTTGACATCTCTTTCCGTTACAAAAATTTTGACATCTCTTTCCGTTACAAAAAAATTCCATCCTTCGATAATAGTGAAGCCGTTCAAGTTGGGGTATTTTAATTACCTCTCAGAACTTGATCAACAACATTCTTATCTTAGAATAGATATAAGTTCGTAACTCTAACCCCTTATACTTTATAATACCTATCAGACCGTATTTCTTGTTAATTTTGAAATATGGTTTTACGATGTCATATCCTTATTCTGAAAACTCAGTTGTTTATAATTATTTACATTTTGTTACTAACCCTTCGCTTCATCTTCCTTATGCACTTTCATTTAAACTTCTCTTATCAAAATCAATCACGTTCTTTGTCTTTTGGCACTTTACTTCTTATTCGAATAATCTACCTAATTCAAGTAAACATCTCAAAACAAATCTTAATACCATCTTAATTGAAATCCATTTAAGAACCCATCACTTTACCCAAATAGTGATTTACTTGATCATTTGCTGAAGTAAAACAGTTTACTTCATTAATCTCAATTATATTAGTTCAATAACTATTTAAAACCCCATTAACTAAAAAGGTGATTAAATCTTAATAATTTTGATTAATTTATTTCATTAGATAAATTGAAGACTGAATAATCTAACAATTTCAAATAAACAGTTGGTTCAACCAACTTCGAACCATCAGTTAATTTGTTAACTGAGTTTAATTACTTCTTATCATTCGATTACTTAACCATTTGTCTCCAAATATTTACACACATGATGGTTACAACTTTATAACTTATTTAAATCATTTATGTTTATTTCCATGACGAACTATAAAGCACTAATTTATAATAGAACCTCTACTTTGATTTAAACTTCGCGTTAATTTTAAAAATATAGTTCCTATAACCAACCGCGTTCTTAACCAAACGATGGGTTCAGGGTCGGTTGCTGCCACTTTCTTAATTGATATCGTCTATGGACTAAATCAAATTAACGTTTGAATTTCCATTCAACGCTAATGTCAACACAAGGTTTCAAATGCCATTTGGGTTCGAACAGTGCACACATATAAAACAAATAGTACACATAAATACTGAGGAATCCGGTTGGATTCCTCCAATCGGTTACCTGCATCTACCGATGTTAGTCAACAATCAACACGGATTCCATACCAGGGAAAATTTTGATCGATGGAATCAGTACCCCACCAATGATGTGTATATATATGACGATATTCAACCAATTTAATTGTAATTTACCAAATCAACCATCACACAGAATCAATCATTATTTTAAAATATATTTAAAATAAAACAGAGTTAGTGAATTTACTCATCTTTGCGCGTTAACCGTTAAAGAACGATTTGCGTTGGTCGGTAGATCTGATCTGTCGGTTTATTTTGCCTTGCTCTAAACCAACTTTATAGCGTAGCCAGCTGCCGTACGATTTCAACGTAACCGATATTTGCTTCCAGTATTATTTCAAACTTCGACGGCCTCCTTTGTACATTTGAACGGTTTGCTACAGTCCCCCTCCAACGAAATGTTCACTGATTTCCCACCTGCTGTTTGCAAGCTTCACCGTGATCCGCTTCTACACCCCAATCCCCAAACGAGAAGCTCCAGTACGCACTGTGTTGATCTCGTCCTCTCCATGATGCAACTCATTTACTCCATTACTCACGGTCCAGGCAAAACGCCCCCCTCATGAATGCACAGCTCCGTCCATTTACACCCGTCACCGTTTCTTCAATTCAAAACACCATCGTGTTTCTCACCTCATACTTTATAAAAACATCAAGATAAAAACACTCTTATACGTCCACGTTCATATGCCTGCAGCTCCTCTCGCATGCACACACTTTGCCAAAATTTTCCAACCCGTCACCACGTTTTCAGAGCTCTCCCACCTGCTACAAAACAATACTCCTCCTTTCTCACACACTACTTTTTTTTAGTCCACATAATACCACGTCCAAGAAAATAACAGCCCATGTTTCTTCCTTTTCCAACAACCAACACTTCCGCCCACTCCAATTCACCTTCCCGAAAACTTGAACCACTCGCTCGCAGCCAAACAGAATGGGCATGGCCGAACAAAAACTAGCATGGCCTCAGTATTGATGTCTCACCGTTGCCGAAGTTTTGCTTTCTCTCACCGTTTTTTTTTTTTTTTTTACGTCTGGAACCACCATTTCTATTTTTTTTGAGTCGATCTGAAGCCTGGCCTTATATTTATACTTGCGGAAACTTGGTGGCCACGTCTTAGCTTGGTGTAGGCTATAGGATAGGGTGTGCTTTAAAATGAAAACACTTTACCTTCTGTGTGATAAGCGTTGACAGAGGCTGGCTAGGAATAGATAGATTTATAGTATATATATTTGCTTGGGTATGAAGTATTAGGCCATAGATCGCTGTTAGCTACGCGGTGGGTTTTCTTTTCAAACGTTTATTCTCTCATTTCAATCTCGGTGTCCTTTCATTTCTTTGGATCACCTTTGATTTGAAGATACAAGCAAAGCATTAATTTGAGGAGATATGCTAGGATAGAATGGTGATGGTTCATATATTTAGGTAGGCTTGCGGACTGAGAATAGATTACATCGATTTGCAGAAGGATTGTTTAGCTGTTTGGTACGTATACTAGGGTGCATGTGCCTAGAAGCTAATTCTCTGTACATAAATAAACATTTCCATCACCTTACAAGCTCTCAAACTCAGATGCACAAAACAGTGATTACTTTACTCAGTTAAATTTGGTTATGCTCCATTGTACTTGTAACATACAATGATATATGAACCAGCATATTGCTAATTTAATTAAATTGTTAACATACAAGTCTTATATTAGTTTTTGTTGTATACTGATCACTGATATGGGGACCGACAGTGTACAAATTTTGTTTTTGCCACTACCGCAATTATAGTGTTTGTATTGACAGTCATTTCTTTTCATGAATCCTTTCTTCCTATATTTCGTAGTAGTATTGCCAGGCTACTACTAGCAGTAGGCATGTGGTGATGTGAATTAGGTTTGCAGAGAGCATTCCTATAGGCATGAGGAAGATGAAAAGAAATATCAGAGAGCAGCTTTTTCTTGTCCACGCATATATGAATGCATGTGCTTTCATTGAATTTGATTTGTGGTTTCAAGCTTGTACGTTTATTAGGTTTTCATTTTCAATGTGATCAGGACATGGATGCCTGTGTTCCTTGTTTAGAAATGAAGTAACAGGTACAGGGATGACATGAATGAGACCATACATGCTGTAGGCGTTAGGCAGTACATTAGTATAGTAGTGTGTAAGCTTAGGGGCAAATTTTTCTTCTCTGCGAATCGTTACAGACAGAAATATAAGTACGATTGTGTTTAGCGATGTGCCCCGATCCCAAAAATATAAAAATATTGGTAGGTTGACTCATATTTTGAAACCCCAAAATATTGATATAGGGTGCAAAATACTCCAAATAAAAAGTTGCACATTTAATTAATTTAAAATTACAGTAAAATTCTAAAAATTAAATTATCACTACGCCTCAAAAGAACCTTATCTAAATTTGAAATCGATATCTAGTTATAACGAATAAACAGTTATGGTCAATATACGATTTCATAGCGACTTTCTGAAAATTTGATTTGGACATATCTTGCAATATATACAATGAAAAATTCATTTTCCTCTTTCGTTAGAAAAATACAGTTCAATGGATTAGAACGTTTCTTGTTTCGAGGAAATCCGATTTATAACGGATCATGTTTCGTCAGTTGAAGTTTAGAACGTTAAATTACGAACTGCAGCGTCGTTACAAGCTCGATTATATTTAATATATATTTTTAAACGTTTAATGTCGTTTTAATTTATATATAAATCCACTTATATTACGAATTCAATATTTAAACTGATTTAAATATCCAAATACAAACCGATAAAAACGCGGGACGTTACATTCCTTCCCCCTTAAAATAATTTCGTCCTCGAAATTGCTAAGATGGGGAAAGTGCTACAATCTCTGTTGTCAACAGGTTAAAAACCGTTTTGGTTGGGCATCCAGTTCTAACTCCTTCATTTGATATCCCATCAACATATATCCATGCATTTCCAACTAATCTCCAGTCAGTTTATCCAAGCCAATTCCATTTCAAACTCCAATTTCAATTTCAAATTTCCAATTCTTACACAATAATCAAACTCCACCTCCAAGTTCGGTTCTATTCCAAATCTTAAATCACAACTCAACTACTTTGCCAAGTCAAATCCTTATTCCAGCACGATTTCCACTTACTTGGGTTCAATTCAAATCCAATTTTATTTGACTTTGTTAAATTCTCTAATTATTTACTTCATAAGTAATTTTAAATTTCAGAATTCAAATTCCTGGGGTTTTTATTTCAAATCAGTTTGAAATCATATATGTATTTGCATATAATAATGGTAACTCAAAACATTTGAATTCTTAACAACTTGCTTTCTCAAAACAATTCAAAAACAAAATCTTTTGGTAGTAATCCGTCACTTAGAAACTCGAAAATGAACACCGATAATGGTCGACTTCATCATCGGAATTTATTTCCCATTGATCAAAGTGAGTTCAATATTATATCACTTTCAAAACTCATATTTAAATACTTTTATTTGAAATTTACTTCAAAAATATCTATTTGAAACATGGATAATATTTTCAAAATTTCCCCAGGATCTTAAAATTCCATATATTTAATTCAAATTTCATTTACCAACATTTTCATGTTTCAGAATTTTAATTCCAATTCTAGTTTAAATTTGAGATTTAATTCATCTGATTTTATACCTTGTATTCATATAATATTTCAACTGGTTATTTATATAACCAACTCAATTATAAATCTTGTGCGATCATAATAACGACCAACACATCCAATATACTATAATAATCTCGAGATATATACTTCTTTTATATCAAAATATATTTTTGGGTAAAATTATTTCATTTACCCTATTTTCAAAACATACTGTGTCGAAATACTCTGTTCAATAGTTTAGAAACACCTATCGATAAAGTTTGCAATCCAGTATCGACCAGAATTCATAAACCACTCGCCAAACCAATCAACACAATATAAAATAGTTTTTATATCAATTTACAAATACGCGCTCATATATATATATACACTCAAACTCAATCTAGGGTATTACTAACCCCATCTCTATTGAGTTACGCCACAGAGCCAAGGTAATCACTTAACCTTCAGCTCTGATACCAACTGTAACGACCCGGAATTTTCGACCTCGAAAATCGACACAAAACCCAGCGTCGACTGTTCAGACATCGAAAATACCGGATCATTAATAGAAGAAATTAGAGGGTGAGAAAAGATAGAACTAATAGAATAGAAGAAGAAGAACACAACTGAGCAAAATCAGAGTAAACACGAATCTCACAGCGGAACGAATAAAATATATAATATAACATAACTTTGAAATACAAAACTGTATTGTATATACATACCATTATCAGAGTATAACATAACATTTGATACAGTGGAAATAACTCTAAATAACCAATAGTGAAGACTCCTGCTTCAAGCTCCTCCAAGTGTATCTGTAAAGCCTGAAACACTTGACTGCCCATACAAATTTGGGCACCCAAGAGTTTAGGGAGAAACAAACAAAATAAACTCTGGGTCAGTCAAGGGACTGGTGTGAGTAAATTCCAACCATACGGTTTAACTTTGAAAATCCTTTTGAAACCAAAGGATAATAGTAAGACCAGTCCACACATAAACACGGACGGTTTTTACCTTACTATAACCCAAACCATTTTGATATCAAAATCCGGTGATATTATAATAATGTCTAATCAAATAAATAACCAAATAGCAGAACGTTTCCATCTCATGCTCTACATACATAGTAAAAATCAAAAACCACAGGGCGCTTATTGGAGATTGGATTCCAACTATGACAAGGTATGGGACCACCTGCCGATAGTGCATCTCTAGAGGCGAATACACTGGGTTCAACAAGAACGTCTTGCAACCCGGCCCACACATGACCGACCAATCATTTCGCTTGAGTGTATCGAATGTATATCACCAACGGTTGGACTCAAACCACCGTTCCCGAATGGGCAGAATCGATAGAGTAAGAAACAAAAGGAATTTCTCTAGATAGGTGATTATACACCCTAATGGGAGCGACCCACATAGCCATGTTGCCTGCCCGATTTTTGTCGTTTCCCGATTGTGAAGCTTGAGGCTACGTCTATCCTTTAGAACATTTGGCCACCATACACTTTGAATGTCACATCGTCAAACCCATCAAATCACTAGTTGATCTTTCCAAAAAATATTACGGGTATAAAAGCTAAGAGAAACGAATTTCTCCGCCACCAGACGCAACACCTTGAAAAGGTCGTCTTATGTGACCGTTAGGAATACTCTGTCAGACATTTGTCCATTCAAGTTGTCCTGGGACTGGACAAACCGAAAGCACCATTCTGAAATAGGACGACCCTTTGCATTTCACTCCGTCTTCAATTGTCTTCAGCATAACATAATTCGCAGCGCTTATGCCCATACGGAGTGGTTTCAGATAATATATCCAACCGGTCTCTCCGTATTGACAACGATGTCAAAACACTTCGATAGTCGGTTATTTAACTATCGAAGTAAAAAGAACATCCATTCAAATTTACAGCTAAGCATCAACAATCACTGGCCCCTTTATATTAATTTCTACTTTCCATATTCCAGAAAATATACGTTATTAATATTCAAAGCATTTCTATCGTTTTCACGTTCTTTATCTCTTAGGGAGTAGTGCTATATCTAAAATCACGCTTAAGCTTGATCAACAACGCTAATTTATCGTTATAATTTAAAAACTTGTCATACGCTGTAATATTCCCTTTTAACTAATCTTGACATAACAGTCACGCTTAAGCCCAGTCAACAGCGTTATTTTATCGCTATAGTTCTAAGACTTGCAATACGCTGCCATATTCCACTTTATAACTGATCCCGACACCTCTTTCCATTACAAAAATCTTGACATCTCTTTCTGTAACAAAAATCCTGAGATCTCTTTCCGTTACAAAAAAATCTTGACATGTCTTTCCGTTACAAAATTTTTGACATCTCTTTCCGTTACAAAAAAATTCCGTCCTTCGATAATAGTGAAGCCGTTCAAGTTGGGGTATTTTAATTACCTCTCAGACCTTGATCAACAACATTCTTATCTTAGAATAGATATAAGTTCGTAACTCTAACCCCTTATACTTTATAATACCTATCAGACCGTATTTCTTGTTAATTTTGAAATATGGTTTTACGATGTCATATCCTTATTCTGAAAACTCAGTTGTTTATAATTATTTACATTTTGTTACTAACCCTTCGCTTCATCTTCCTTATGCACTTTCATTTAAACTTCTCTTATCAAAATCAATCACGTTCTTTGTCTTTTGGCACTTTACTTCTTATTCGAATTATTCTACCTAATTCAAGTAAACATCTCAAAACAAATCTTAATACCATCTTAATTGAAATCCATTTAAGAACCCATCACTTTACCCAAATAGTGATTTACTTGATCATTTGCTGAAGTAAAACAGTTTACTTCATTAATCTCAATTATATTAGTTCAATAACTATTTAAAACCCCATTAACTAAAAAGGTGATTAAATCTTAATAATTTTGATTAATTTATTTCATTAGATAAATTGAAGACTGAATAATCTAACAATTTCAAATAAACAGTTGGTTCAACCAACTTCGAACCATCAGTTAATTTGTTAACTGAGTTTAATTACTTCTATCATTCGATTACTTAACCATTTGTCTCCAAATATTTACACACATGATGGTTACAACTTTATAACTTATTTAAATCATTTATGTTTATTTCCATGACGAACTATAAAGCACTAATTTATAATAGAACCTCTACTTTGATTTAAACTTCGCGTTAATTTTAAAAATATAGTTCCTATAACCAACTGCGTTCTTAACCAAACGATGGGTTCAGGGTCGGTTGCTGCCACTTTCTTAATTGATATCGTCTATGGACTAAATCAAATTAACGTTTGAATTTCCATTCAACGCTAATGTCAACACAAGGTTTCAAATGCCATTTGGGTTCGAACAGTGCACACATATAAAACAAATAGTACACATAAATACTGAGGAATCCGGTTGGATTCCTCCAATCGGTTACCTGCATCTACCGATGTTAGTCAACAATCAACACGGATTCCATACCAGGGAAAATTTTGATCGATGGAATCAGTACCCCACCAATGATGTGTATATATATGACGATATTCAACCAATTTAATTGTAATTTACCAAATCAACCATCACACAGAATCAATCATTATTTTAAAATATATTTAAATAAAACAGAGTTAGTGAATTTACTCACCTTTGCGCGTTAACCGTTAAATAACGATTTGCGTTGGTCGGTAGATCTGATCTGTCGGTTTATTTTGCCTTGCTCTAAACCAACTTTATAGCGTAGCCAGCTGCCGTACGATTTCAACGTAACCGATATTTGCTTCCAGTATTATTTCAAACTTCGACGGCCTCCTTTGTACATTTGAACGGTTTGCTACAGTCCCCCTCCAACGAAATGTTCACTGATTTCCCACCTGCTGTTTGCAAGCTTCACCGTGATCCGCTTCTACACCCGAATCCCCAAACGAGAAGCTCCAGTACGCACTGTGTTGATCTCGTCCTCTCCATGATGCAACTCATTTACTCCATTACTCACGGTCCAGGCAAAACGCCCCCCTCATGAATGCACAGCTCCGTCCATTTACACCCGTCACCGTTTCTTCAATTCAAAACACCATCGTGTTTCTCACCTCATACTTTATAAAAACATCAAGATAAAAACACTCTTATACGTCCACATTCATATGCCTGCAGCTCCTCTCGCATGCACACACTTTGCCAAAATTTTCCAACCCGTCACCACGTTTTCAGAGCTCTCCCACCTGCTACAAAACAATACTCCTCCTTTCTCACACACTACTTTTTTTTAGTCCACATAATACCACGTCCAAGAAAATAACAGCCCATGTTTCTTCCTTTTCCAACAACCAACACTTCCGCCCACTCTAATTCTCCTTCCCGAAAACTTGAACCACTCGCTCGCAGCCAAACAGAATGGGCATGGCCGAACAAAAACTAGCATGGCCTCAGTATTGATGTCTCACCGTTGCCGAAGTTTTGCTTTCTCTCACCGTTTTTTTTTTTTTTTACGTCTGGAACCACCATTTCTATTTTTTTTGAGTCGAACTGAAGCCTGGCCTTATATTTATACTTGCGGAAACTTGGTGGCCACGTCTTAGCTTGGTGTAGGCTATAGGATAGGGCGTGCTTTAAAATGAAAACACTTTACCTTCTGTGTGATAAGCGTTGACAGAGGCTGGCTAGGAATAGATAGATTTATAGTATATATATTTGCTTGGGTATGAAGTATTAGGCCATAGATCGCTGTTAGCTACGCGGTGGGTTTTCTTTTCAAACGTTTATTCTCTCATTTCAATCTCGGTGTCCTTTCATTTCTTTGGATCACCTTTGATTTGAAGATACAAGCAAAGCATTAATTTGAGGAGATATGCTAGGATAGAATGGTGATGGTTCATATATTTAGGTAGGCTTGCGGACTGAGAATAGATTACATCGATTTGCAGAAGGATTGTTTAGCTATTTGGTACGTACACTAGGGTGCATGTGCCTAGAAGCTAATTCTCTATACATAAATAAACATTTCCATCACCTTACAAGCTCTCAAACTCAGATGCACAAAACAGTGATTACTTTACTCAGTTAAATTTGGTTATGCTCCATTGTACTTGTAACATACAATGATATATGAACCAGCATATTGCTAATTTAATTAAATTGTTAACATACAAGTCTTATATTAGTTTTTGTTGTGTACTGATCACTGATATGGGGACCGACAGTGTACAAATTTTGTTTTTGCCACTACCACAATTATAGTGTTTGTATTGACAGTCATTTCTTTTCATGAATCCTTTCTTCCTATATTTCGTAGTAGTATTGCCAGGCTACTACTAACAGTAGGCATGTGGTGATGTGAATTAGGTTTGCAGAGAGCATTCCTATAGGCATGAGGAAGATGAAAAGAAATATCAGAGAGCAGCTTTTTCTTGTCCACGCATATACGAATGCATGTGCTTTCATTGAATTTGATTTGTGGTTTCAAGCTTGTACGTTTATTAGGTTTTCATTTTCAATGTGATCAGGACATGGATGCCTGTGTTCCTTGTTTAGAAATGAAGTAACAGGTACAGGGATGACATGAATGAGACCATACATGTTGTAGGCGTTAGGCAGTACATTAGTATAGTACTGTGTAAGCTTAAGGGCAAATTTTTCTTCTCTGCGAATCGTTACAGACAGAAATATAAGTACGATTGTGTTCAGCGATGTGCCCCGATCCCAAAAATATAAAAATATCGGTAGGTTGACTCATATTTTGAAACCCCAAAATATTGATATAGGGTGCAAAATACTCCAAATAAAAAGTTGCACATTTAATTAATTTAAAATTACAGTAAAATTCTAAAAATTAAATTATCACTACGCCTCAAAAGAACCTTATCTAAATTTGAAATCGATATCTAGTTATAACGAATAAACCGTTATGGTCAATATACGATTTCATAGCGACTTTCTGAAAATTTGATTTGGACATATCTTGCAATATATACAATGAAAAATTCATTTTCCTCTTTCGTTAGAAAAATACAGTTCAATGGATTAGAACGTTTCTTGTTTCGAGGAAATCCGATTTATAACGGATCCTGTTTCGTCAGTTGAAGTTTAGAACGTTAAATTACGAACTGCAGCGTCGTTACAAGCTCGATTATATTTAATATATATTTTTAAACGTTTAATGTCGTTTTAATTTATATATAAATCCACTTATATTACGAATTCAATATTTAAAATGATTTAAATATCCAAATACAAACCGATAAAAATGCGGGACGTTGCACAACATTTAAATAAAAACAGTGTCATGGAAATCCTATTACAACATTTTTTTCTTAAGTATCGTGAAAGATCAATAATTTTTTCAACACTTCGGTGATTTAATGCAGATTAATCCAATATTGTAAATGGTATTTTTCAGATAGTGTAGTAATATTAATAATCATAAATTATAATATTAATTATTAATTATAAATTATTGATATTAATTACTGGATATATATTAC
Organism: Allium sativum; assembly: GCA_030737875.1. Taxonomy (NCBI): domain Eukaryota; kingdom Viridiplantae; phylum Streptophyta; class Magnoliopsida; order Asparagales; family Amaryllidaceae; genus Allium; species Allium sativum. The sequence goes on from CM060920.1 coordinate 365,650,065, forward strand.
TTACTAATAACTGGAAAGTAAAATCAAATTTGTTGGAATACTTATTACATATAATAATTAGTAACTAGAGATTATTTATTAATAATCATTAATTATTATAAGTTATAAACTGTTAATATAATATTATTAGTGATTATTTATTAAATAATATAATATTATTAATGATATATGGTCAATGATTAATTATTAAATAATCAAAATTAATTTTATGGAGGTATTGTAAGTATTAATTATTGACCGTTGAAAATTGGCATCTATTACAACGAGCATTTTGTGACCGTTGTAAAATAGACATCTATTACAACAGATATTTTGTGACCGTTGTAAAATAGATATCTATTACAATGGGTCTGAAAATGACCGTTGTGATAGCATTTATTACAACGGGCAGTCTATGCCAGTGGTAAAAAGGGTGTTCTACAGGCATCTATTACAACGGTCACAAAAATGACCGTTGTAATAGCATTCTATTACAACGAGCAGCCAACGCCCGTTGTAAAATGGACGTTGTAATAGGGTATTTTTGTTGTAGTGAAACCAACTCAGAACGTTTAAAATGACAGTTCGTTATTAGCGTACAGGGTTTAAACAGAATAACACAGAGTCACAGTACACGATATTTGCAGCGGAATAAATTTTTATACATATATCAGAGTTTATATAATACTTTTTGTACAGCGGAAGAATTTATAAATATACATGAATTTTTGAAATAAAAACTATACGGTTTTGTCGGGCCTTGCGCGAGACGTAAGCGTCTTCACGATCGCCTTCAGATATGCAAGCTGAAATCCTTAAATCTGGAACACTTAGGACCTGATCCGAGCGTTCCATGCAAAAATACACAAAACACTCAAGTCAGGATTAAACTTATTTCAAGTTAGCAAACTTCGATAAACACAATATAATTAGTTAATTCCAACAACGTATTAATTAAATCGATTATACAATTCAGTGAACTGCTGAAATCTGAATTTGCCACACTGGATCGACAATCTGCTGTAACAACCCGAAAATCTGGGCCAGTTTAAAAATTTTATTTTGGCGATTTTAGAGAATTTTAATTATTTAAAATGATATCGACGAGAAATTTATTTTGAATATAATTAGAACGTATATATTATATACGTCGTCGTTAGAATATATAATATTTATATATAGTTATAAATAGAATTGAAAATGGCGCGGTAGTTCGATAATTCGATTTCAAACTTCAATTGAACGTACCGGGTGCAAAACAATCCGGATTTTAGTGAAACCAAAAATAATAGGATCTAATTGATAATATCTTTCCAACGAATCCGAAAAATCAAAATTTCATAGCGGGAATCAAAAGATATGTCCAGTTGAAAATTCTGAATAGTCGCTATGGAATTCAGGCCCTTAAAAATGAATATTTTGCAAATGACCTCGGATTTCGACGAAACCAGTTTTGTTGGGTCCGTGGTGTCAAGTTATTGCTAGGTTTCAAATTTCATAATTTTTCGAATCAATATGTGAGCGTGGAAAAGGAAAACGCGTTTGACCAGTTTCAGTTGATTTTAATCGACTGGAAAATGGCCATTTTTCCAACGGTCTAAGAATTCGACGAAACTAGTTTTGTTAGGACCGTATCGTCAATACGAAGCTAGAAAATATTTTTTATGGAATTTTTCTAGTTAGTATGTGACCCCGGTAATTTGAAATGTACGTTAAAATTCAATATAGTGATTTAAATGTAAATTTAACGGAAACTGATCGAAATGATAGAATTGGCTTACGTGGCATATCCCATTGGGTTCGGAATGGGGGTAATTAGCTATGGACGACAGTCGGTGGGTTTCGTTTGGAGTTAGAAAATGAAAGTTGCTTTTTGGGATTTTAAAAGAATAAAATATATATATTTATAAAGGGCACCCTCCTTTCTCTCCTTATACGGTCAACCCTCACCCCTCTCTCTCATCCCACTGTTGTTCAAAAAAAAAAAGGAAACCTGAAGTTCCCGACGCCCTCACCCAGATCCACCACCACCGGCTCCAAGAGCCACGGCCCCCGCGCCAGGCCGACGCGCCGCCCCTCTAGCCTCCTCTCGCGCCTCCCCGACCACCCACTCAGCTGCGCCCTTCTCTCCTCTCTTTCCCTCAAAAACAGACGCCCCTCGATAACCCCCCCTCGTTGGCAGATCGCCCTCCTCCCTAGGCCGCGCCTCAGGCAGTCCGCCCTGCTTAGCCGCCAGCAACGTTGATCCGCCCTCCTCACAGCAGCCCCCTCCTCCTCCAAACGATGTAAGGGTTTTAATTTTGATTTTTAAGCTTTTTAATAATAGGATTTTTATTTTATATAGCCTTGTTTCTTATTTCAATTACATGATTCATATGAGGCTAAGAACAGAATTTTTATAAGTAGAAAAAAAATAGAATTTTTATTTTAGAAAAGCTTGGATTTTTCATGAGAGAAAAATATGATCTTCATAAGAGAAAAATGTGATTTTTATATATTGAATAGCATAGTAAAAATGTGATTTTTATATATTGAATAGCAGAGTAAAAATGTGATTTTTATATATTGAATAGCAGAGTAAAAATGTGATTTTTATATATTGAATAGCATAGTACAAATATGATTTTTGTTTATGTAGAGAAGTAAAACTATAAATCTTTGCATGATAGGAATATTAGAAATATCATCTTTGTGTATGTAGAAAAATAAAAATCTGATTTTTATTTTTATATACGTTGAAATAAAGTGGTGATCTATTAAATAATAGTAAAGCAGAAGCTTTTCAAGCCCTCCCCTTAATTTCCTACGTTTACTCTTCTTTCCTTAAAAGTCTCTGTATATCTTTTATTAATTCTTTTATTATCTGTTCTCTCCTTGAATGTCTCTATGTATCTTTTACTCATTCCATATTTTTTACTAATTCCTTTCATTTCATAGATCTTATTTCATGCGGCAAATTCAGAATTAAAAGGACATGGTCCAAAGCACCTCTTTGTCTTCCGATCGGAGCAATCACACCTCCGTTTTCATCCACTATCCCAAAACAAGTCACCACTTCTCCTCTTGCAACACACGTTCTGCATTAGTAATTGTTATACTTTGGTTTCGTCTCTTTTTTTTTTGTTAAGATGTGGTTTTCATTACATAAGGCAGTCTAATCTTTAAGCTCTAATTCACAAAACAAACTGATGTTTGTTACAATTTCTCATGTTTTATTTACAGATATAGTTTCCACAATTATTTTCAGATTCTAGACGCTATTTTTTCAATTTATTTGTATTGGAATTTGAAGAGGACGAGAGTAGCAGAATTGAACTGCCGCCATGAACAGGATCTTGGTCATACTGAAATGTTCTGCAACCTCACGCTGCGTTGTACTACTATCGGAGAACAACAAAAGGAGGGCTTTCAATCTCGATTGGGATTTCTATTTGATCAAGGATTTATGCGAAATCGAAACATCAGGTATCAATTATCTTTCTTCTTCCATCAACCTATCTTGCGATCCGTGAATCTAGATTTTACGTTCATCCTTGATTGGTACTAATTGTTTAAATCTTACGCTTTTTTCTTATTAGTACCAGCTGTCCTCAATTTCCATTTTCTAGGTTGCATGGGAAATTGATTCTCTCAAATTATACAAATTCGTCTTTAGATCACACTCAGGGATTTATCGTATTTTGAGTTCGTATGGTGGTTTATTTTTATCAGGCTTTTGGCACGTTTGGAGTTTATTGGTGGATGTCAATGATTCATAGTTGAGGCTTTAATTGAATGCCAACTGCATCAGGTAAAGTTTTATGCTTGATGTTATGTAGTTTTTCATCCATGCACACAAATTTTGGGCTGGTTCAAAATTACAAGTATGATGCAAAATGAACAAATGAACGATACTTTATTTCTTTTGGTAATTTGATTGACCCTTAAGGTTACAACTGTTGTTTACATATATGGATTTGTATGCAATATGCGTACCAGTATTGTGGAAAAAGGTTTAGTTATATTTACGACCCAGTACATTGTAATTTTAGTGGTTATTATATGCATGAATTTACCATTGTTTGACATCTAGATCTTTTGAATCAAGCTGTATCTATAATGTCCAAGGATGTTTCTTTATCCATTACTCCAGATAAGTTCTGCAATTTGATGTGAGTTAGTCTTCAATCTTTTTTTTTCCTTTCACGAAGTGCAGCTATGTTGAATTTTTTTGCGCGACAAATTTCTCAAACAACTTATTTACCATCATTTTATATGAGCAGATTGATGCATAAAATTCATTGGTAGATCAATCATATCCAATAATATATTATTAATATGGCTGCGATCCTTATGGATATATATAGAAACCCCATATTCATTTTAGCATGCATTTGAAACATAGGTCAGTTTCGTCTTAATTGCACTATTTGTTACTATGTTACATGTATAATTTTCACACATATTTGAAGAGTTATAACAAAAGCTAATTGTAAATAGACGAATATGTTATCTACACCATAAAAGAGCAGTTACCAATCCTGCTTTCTCATTGCTTCTCATGCTTTCCTTTCGTTTTCAATTTACCTTGCCTTCTCCAGTCTAACTCTATTTAATCCTGCACTCTCATTGCTTCTCACGCTGACGTTTCCTTTTCGTTGATTCTAACCTGAAGAGTCGCGAACTTTGCTTTTCCTTCTTTCGCACCTCTCCTTTTCTTCCTTCTTCCTGATACCTGTTAAACCATAAGCTTGACGTCAAATGGCAGTGGATATTGAGCGACGCAAAAATTATCCACTACTCTCCTTCTTTGTATACATGAAGTCATCGTCTATGATTTTCCCTTTTGCTTTTTCCTCACATGCTATACCAATTCAGGTAATTTTCAATTGATTACTTCCTCAGTTTTCAAACCTATTACTTATTTAACTACTTGCTTTTCTCTTTACCAATTTTGGGTTTTCATAATGAAAGTAGCAAGAACATGGTGTTTGTCGATTATTGGATGGGTTGCTTGAATTAGGTATGTAATTGCAATTTACTGCTATAGTGAAGGAGAATAAACTTCTACGGCGTTGATTAATTCTTCAATGATCTAATTGTGATTTACCGAAAGGAAACAAAAATGGTTGCAAAATAGAGTACTTTGGGATTTTTAAATAATCATTCCCTGTTACCTCAGCTTTGAGGCTTTGATATGTACTAAATACATAATCTGGCACACAAAACGCTTACTGACCTTAATTACAGTGTTTTGCTTGATACTATTGTATATAATCCACATGAAATTCATTACATTTTTCTCTGGTTGATGATTTTCTGTTATGATCAGGATGCCAGAATTACTATTTTCTCTGATTGGTGTTCTTCCTGAATTATAACAGCTAAGTGTGGCGAAAATTGTTGAAGAATTTCCTCGGACGGCATCAAACATATTGCTTAGAAGAGTTCTTAGGGATCAACTGAAGCTGGAAAGCAAACTATGAACTGTACTGTAATTTTAAAATATTTCATCAACATCAACTGCTATTCTACATGTAATTATAAATATCAAAATCAGCATATTTGGCAAGGCAACCAATGGTCTTACAGGTAAAATGTACATATGTTTAATAATTATCCGAGATTTAAAACCTTGAATACATGCCAATTCTATGTAAACTGAAGTAAAATGTTCACATTTTGCGCTGTACTTTATGTGTTAAATGCACGCATGCCGAAAGTAGTAATCAAGTAATAATTGAAAATGAAGTGTTATCAAAGTGGTCATACACGGAAACAAACGAGAAATTAGCGAGCCAGCTGTATCTGCCTCTACTTCTGAAATAACCTGACTGTGATCAACTTAAGTAAAAACTATTTGTAGTGACGAAAACTATCTAAAATAACAAGTTAGTTTTTTTTATGCATATTCTTTTTGGTGATAGCGCTTCGATTATTTTTGTTTGAATTTTTAGCATTTTACATTTTTGCTTTAAAATTTGCTGTTATTTCCCTTCTTTCATAGTTTGATTGGTTAGGTGTATGTTTGTTACTTCAAACATACATGATATTATATGTATATGTAGTCTTATAGTTTAAATTCTGATCCTTAAAAATTAAAATGTGTTGTCTCACATTATATTAGAGATAATGCATTACTTACTGAATATAGGAGTCATATATGTAATGAAAGCTCATCGTACACGAATATAAAATAATATGATATATTATTACCATTATTCTTGAATTTCATTAATAGCATCATATATAATATATAAATTACGTATTCAAGTATAGTTTGTGTTTTTTTTCTGTTACGTTTCGGTATAAAATGGATACAGTGTAATTACCTAAATTACTATTCGGAAAAAATTATTTTGGCTATTAAATCTCACTTTATAGATCAATAGTTTGAAAGCATGAGTTAGGCCAGGAATAGTATAATCCTCATGATATTTTCGATCAGTGCTTGTGATTTTTTTTTCCTTTTCAGTATCGGGTCCAAATGTGGAACTAAATTACTATGGTTTATTTTTTTACCTTTTATGCTTCATTCCTTTACTACAGAGTAAAGGAAAACCTTTAGGGCATCGCATATTTTTCTGATTTTGCATGCCTAACGTTTAACTGTTAATGGTGCTTTTATGAATAGGGTTGTTTTATACCCTTTCCTAATTTCATCAATGTATTAATGCTTTTACATGCACATGTAATCAGATATTTCCATTTTAGAAAAATTATATGCATGTTTTACTGATTAATTTGTGCTAAATGATTTATTTTGGGCAAGAGCATAACAAAGGTAATTTTTGTGGATAAGCTAACAAAATTAATATTCACTTCTATCTTTTGTTTATTCTTCCTGTTTTGATTTTCTTATTATCACATAATATGTTGTCTTGAACTTTATATGACCAATCACGGATGTTTTATTTACATTTTAGGTGTTTCTTCTAGATCCTTGATTTTTGGAGCAGTAATCCTGTTCTTCTTATAACTAGCTATAAAACTGCTCATGGTTTACAGCCATTTGTAATCTCTAGCATGCTGATCAAATAGAAGTACACTGACGGTAATATATATGTTGTCTTTTTATAAGCATTGCTGCTTAATTTCTGTTCTTCTATTTTTCATTTTTTTCTTTTGGTTCTACGTTTATAATTATATCTGATTGTTCTCCTTAACTTGATTGATTTGCATACGTCTTCATTGATTACTTTAAATTCTTAAACTTTGGAACCAACATTGTAGGTTCGTTGATTTTCACCGTCTTTGTTTCAGGTATCATATCTTTTTGTGTTTTCTAATTATTATGTTATCGATGCTTTAGGATTTGATGATTATTTGGGTTGCTTATGTTATCCATTGCACATGTGTGTGTATCTTCTCTGGATAGATGAATTGATGTTTGTAATTTCCAGTTTATATATACAAAGGTATTAGCCAAATATAAGCCTTTTATCCATGATGTAAAGTATATTACAATGCTTGGGTAGAGTCTTTGTTTCATTTTTAATCATCACATTTAGATGCTACTGGTTTTCCCTGAAAATGGGTGTTGATGAGTTTGGCTAGAACGTTATGCTGTTTGATTTTAGTGGTTTTCTAGCAGTTCTCTTTTGTTGAATTGTTATACCACATTATGCATGTTATAGAGAAATCAAGGACAAGACACATTCACTTCTGCGTTGTTGATCATTGCAGGGATTCTTCTTCCTTTTTGTTGATATGGTTGCTGCTGGTGATACTACATAAGTGCAAATAGCTCATACATGTTCAAAGACAATACAAAGAATCTATGAAGTTTTATGCTTTGGCTTTGCTTGGGTGAGTTGTTTTCTTTTTTCTTCTACTATATATCATATGAGTCCAAATCATGGCAGTAAGTACAGAGTTACAATTATTTATTTTATGTATATGATGCACTATAGTGCTAGATATTTACATTGGAATATACGATATGGACCAAGTAGCAATCAACAGGAACAATATATAAAAGATGAGTTAGTAATCTAGCTCTCGCTTCTTGCTTCTCAGCTTGAGCTTTCGTTTTTAGTTTTTCCATGGATTTTTCCAGTCTGAAATGTCGCGTTTTCCCCTTTTTTGTTATCTCACCACTTCCTTCCCCATTCTCTCTTTATTCTTCTGTAAGTTACAACATAAATCAATTAACTTCTAGCCTACATCGCAACTTTTTTCGCACAGCAGCCTCTATCTTCTTCCCCAAATTAATGCCTGCACTTCAATGCTTTTTTTCTTTAGAAAATCCTGCCCTTCACTTGAATGCTTTTCTTTGTCCTTCAGAAAATCCTGCCCTTCACTTATGTAGATGGAATTATCTTCTCTTCCTCCCTATCATTTACAATATTTTCTGTACTCTTCTTCCTTATCATTTACAAATGTGTTGCCCTTTCTTCGGTATCCTAATTATCATCATCGAGTTAGGTATCTTGATTCAATATGTTTTTTTTTATTATAGTTTGATGCGTTTTGTGATACTAATGACCATTGTAGGCATGCAGTTAATCATTTCAAGGATGATAACGTTGCTATGGATGTGGGTCAACAGATTGCAATTTCCCAGTCGCTAAGTTCCATAAACTCGGTATGTAACTTTAGCTCTCTGTTTTGTTCAAGGCATACGGCTACAAGTCTATTTCATAGAAAAAAGTTAAAAAAAAAAAAAAAATCAGCTGGTCAATATCAGGGTAGTGTATACTGACCAGGTTGGAAACCTATTTTTTGCATCAATAAATTACTTAAATAAATTTACTCGTGTAGTCTGACCAAAAAATGTTGAACTGAGATTTGTTGAATCTCACATATGCACATGGTAATCACTATTTAGACTGAATGGATTTGAGCATTTGATGCAAAATGATTGTCTGATATGCATATAGCTAATTAAAGAAGTGGGATTATAATTATAAAACAAAATAGACAAATTTTAATCACTGAAATAAACTAACCAAAGTAAGTTAACACAGTCAACTTAACATCATTTTATTAACCTTTACTCCAAAACAGCGAATCCACTTTGAGAATGGGATTTCTTCTGCAAGAAACAATTGAAGCCACCTTATTAATGCTTGGTTCTTCATTTCCTTATGGTCATGATACTTGCAGTACAAAATTTCAATGATGCAAGATACAAACTTTATGCATATTCGTCTATTAAGTAACATCGAGACAGTAGAAAAGCGAAGTTGATTGATATGTGCATCTTCCACTTTCTTATGTACACTTTATTTACAGGAGGTGATGCTAAATAATAACATAAAGGTCATTGAATGAAACAATATGCTGCTCTGAGTATGTCCGTTGCTGTTTTAATTTGAAAGTATGAAATTATCGATGTATATTTACTTTTAAGGTAATTGTTTTTAACCCAAATGGAATATATGAAATGTATGCGCTGACACTTTGACCTATGTACATATGGACTATTCTAAAGCTTAGAAATTAGCAACTGCAACTGTAAATTCTCAAAATTGAAAGATGTTTATACTTTATATGAGGCTTATGCCATCCAAGTCTACTTCTTACAATATAAAATGATGATCAAACCGTTGAATTTCCTTGATATTATTATCTTTTTGCAAAAGATACTACTTTAATGTGACAAGTTCTCACGAGGTTTTTGCATATGCAGATGATAATGAAGTGGCTTTTTTTCGGCCTTGGGATTTCGATAGCTATGACCAAAAGATGCATGCATTTATAATGAGTATGCGTCCACTATTGTTTTCCAGAACTATAAAATTGAATTTTTCTTTTGTAGGACTTCAGTACATAATTTTTTACATATATGATATATCTGCAATGTTGTACTATTTTTTTTGGATATCTATTAAAGTTGAATACAGTAATCAGGTTTGTCTATGATGCTATTTACTGGAATTTTATTTTAATTTATTATTTATGATGATAAAAAATGTCTTTTATATTTATTATTTGTTATGATAAATGATATCTTTTGAATTTCCTGTCTCCTTCGTGCATGCATATTGTGCAGTTTTGAAGCATTCAAATTGTAGATGTTTTTAGTATGTTATGTTTTAATTTGGTTCGGCTGTTAAGTATATAATTCTCAATCATGAAACATGGTCACTATTTTACAAATAAATGCCACGGAATAAGATAAAATTAAACACATAGATTTTGTGCTAATTTGAGTAATCAAATTTATCTTTTCTTCTCAATCGATCAACAAAATCAAGGGTGTGATATCTGAAACAACAATCAATGCTAACAACTTTATGAGACTTAAAAATGCTTTTTAATAAAAATAAAGGAATGGTAAAAAGAAAACAAGCATTAACAATAAGAATGGACATGAATGTATTATACTATGCATTTTTTAATGCTGTCATAATACGTCCAAACTATTACCCAATAAAATTTGAATAATCCGATGAATTACACATTGTAAATATGCATTGCTATATTACCCAATAAAATTTGAATAATCCGATGAATTACACATTGTAAATATGCATTGCTATATCTATCTTTACCTAGATATTCACCATAATGGATCTAACTAAAGTCATTTTCAATATTTACTCCATATAGTTATCATGTGACATATTTTACATCTATGTTACTCAAATTTTATATTAGATTTTTAATGTTATCCATGTGCAAACCACATATGCTCAGGCCATTACTTTAAATATGCATATGTACCTTGAAACAACCATATAATTGTGAAAGCAACGATATTGATGTTCTATGCCACAATGAATATATCTTTGCATTAATGGATAAATTTTTAGTACACGCTTTGTTCTCCGATATGTCTATGAATTTTAACATATCCGTTATAATTAAATCGATGAGTTTTGGTTAAGATTACCACAATCAAATATATACGTGCAATTTTTACCCTTGCAAATTGTTCATAATGCCGCACAATAGTTCAACAATGTTTTTTCATTACCAATATATTAAAATTCGTATACATTTCGATAACTCAATCCCTATCCAATGACCAAATCTCTAGACGAACCCGATCTTAAGATTATAAATATAAGGTAAAGCAACCTCATATCGCCATCCAAATCCATATCAATTTGACGTAAATCTTCTTACCCATCACCGTTCGAAGGCATTTTCAGTTCCACCGCAAATATCAAATGAAGCTTGGCTAGCTCAATTGCGATATGCCTATATTAGACGGCAACGTGTTTGAAGGCCATATTTTAAGTTATTTAAATAAATTTAACTAACTAACATTTCTTATAAATAGTAAACAATGACAACATTTAGTTTTTTTGCTCCAAATACCTTCGCTTTATATTTTATATAATTGGTCACAAAGCTTTACATAATTCATTTCTATTTTACATTTAAGGCCATATATTATAATTGACTACATAATATTAGTATTTTGATAATTTTGGCATACCATTATTCATTGATTCATCTAATAAATCACATCAACGTTAATCATATTCATATTAACAAAAATGAGAGAAAAAAAATCCAGTCAAATATATAAATACATGAATCACATAATATAAATTATACACATAAATAATAATCACAAGTTCAAAGTTTAGTTCATTTACAGCAATATATTCATCCAGTATTGCGTTGTAATATTAACGTCAAACACTTACAATTCAAAATTTATTTACTTATTTGCACAACACTACAATATCACTTATTATTGTATACTTAAGTCAATATATATAAATTAATTATGTGAAATCAATATATATAAATTAATTATTTGATTTTGTATTTAACAAATAAACTCAATCAACAATTAATTATGTATTTGTCTAATTAATGTTAAATATGACGTTCTGAAATATATATACCATGTTCATATCAACAATGGCGACAAATATAATGCTAAATAAATCATAAAATATAAATAATATACGTAAAACAATAATAACAAATTTAGTATATTATTCATTGATCTTAATAATTTTAATATATTAAAGAGAAAAAAAATTCAACTTCAAATACCTACAATTTAATGTTTGTACACATATTTCTTGGACCCTCCCAATTCTTTTAACATATTTTATATTTAAATTTTTATGTGTAAGCTACTCATGAAATCATAAACTAAAATTATTTAAATAATCTTGGTGAATATTTAGTCCATCCTTCTAATAGGTCTTAAATATATACACAAGTTTTACTATAAATATGTATGTATACATATTAATATTAAGAAAAATGGTATTATCTCATTCAACTATGAAGATGTATAAATCGCGTAAAACAAATTATGTAAATCAATAATAATAGCAAAGTTAATTTGTAAATCAATTATAATTTGTTCATATTAAGAATTTATTATGTATTGTGTCATAAAATCCTTTTTAACATCAATAACTCAACAACAAATTAATATACTTCTTTTACAAATTTCTTCTCAATTCTTCATATTATAATATATATACTTAAATAATTTCATAATTTAAATTTAACTTCTTGAAACAAATTACGTTAAATAACATTTGTTAGTTTATCCAGTAAATTACTAACATGCACCAGCTTCAATACGTATAGTTTATTCTCATTAACAAATTGACAACATTATATTATTTCTCGAAATGCATACATATACATATTGTGTGTGTAAGTTTAAAACGTAAATTATACACAAACAATAATAATAATTTTAATTTATAGTTTATATATTTTACACAAAATTTATCATATCTTTTAACAACTTTCTCATCTTAATATTAAAATAATAAATACTACTTTTAATAATACTATCGTGTGCAACGCACGGGTTACACACTAGTTTTTATAATGATGAAATCTATATTTTTGAAAAGGCGAAATCTTTATATGAAGAATAGCGGGATAGAAATGGAATTTTTATCTATATGACATCGTAGGAAAAATTCGATTTTTATATATTGAATAGCAAAGTAAAAATTCGATTTTTATATATTGGATAGCAAAGTAAAAATTCGATTTTTATATGTTGAATAGCGATGTAAAAATTCGATTTTTACATATGTAGTGGCTACGGGCGACTAAAGTGAAGAAGGACGAGAACGACGAAGATTTCTACTTTTGAAGTATCGTAAAGATGGATTAGCTATCTGTGAGAACTTCTCACCTTTCAATTTAAATTTTCTAGTTATATATATATACTAGGATGCAGACGGTGTTTAGTAGCACCCGACACCCGTCATCCACAGACCATGGATGGCTTGTTTGTTTAATTGTTTGGATGTGTAGTTGGTTAGATTATTTGGTTTGAATTGAATTGTTTGTTGAAATAGAATTGATTTGATTGATGTGTGAATGGCGTGGGCCTTCACTAGACCGGAGATAAGGCTAGGCCTTGTCCCGTTTCTAGTATCGTGCCGTTATGCCGCCGAAATTTTCTAAAATAAGTTAGAAAAATAAAAATATCATTTTATTGTGTAAATGAATAATATAAATTCATGTGTTGGAATAAAATGTTTTATCGTTAAAAATATAATTTTTAAAGTGAAGTGAATAAAATAAAATATTCATTTACAAACCGAACGGTTTGTTTAGGTACACCTATTTGAATGACATTGATTGGGTCGATAAATTTTACACATCGCCCAACTGCACAAATAAAATCTGTGTTTGATTGTTTGAAACCCCACACGGGTGTTAGGATGAAATTGATTTGAATGACATTGATTGGACCGGCCCTGACGATCCAAGGCTTGCCTGCGCGCTTGCCTGAGACACGGGCTAGAGCGTCTCGAATCGGTTGAGGACTATCTTTTGCCTCGGTTCATAGATGGAAACCCAATTTCCAAATACGTGACTTTGCGATTTTGATTGTATAACCTATATATGGCGACATAGTGGTATGGGGCATTCATGCCGCCTATGATTGATACTTATGATTTGAAGTTGTTTTATACACTATACACTTATAATAGTATCAAATGATTTCTTTTAAACGTATCAAGCATTCTTGGCTATTATAAGGTAAAAAACCCTATCCCCCGGCTTGCGTTGCATTGTGTGATAGGACCTGGGTCTTATAACAGCTTCATTTTTCTTTATTTAGCATTGCGCTGTTTGTTTTATGCACTGGTATTCTTGGGAGGAAACCCGTTCCGTGTTATACGGCGTGGTTCCTTGATTTACCTAACTTTAAAAATAAAGATTAATAACTGTTTTAGTTCTCACACCAGTCACATGACTGACCTGGAGTTTATTGTTTTAAGCTAAACTCTGGGTGTCCTTATTTTGACACGGGCAGCTAGTAGTTTTGGTTTTGCAGATTTATATTCACAGGATCCTGGTTTACAGCTGGAACGATATCCGGAAAGCTTTGTATCCGTATATCTCTTCTAGTTGTGTATTGTATTATTTTCCGCTGCTATGTATTTAAATGTAATTTAAATCTCTGATATTTCTGTGTAATATTCATTTTTACTCTGTATATTCTTGTATTCTGGTGCATTGTTGTAATATACAATGAAATGTTCTTCTGTATGCGTTCTGTTGTGCCTTGTTCTCGAACTACCCGACACTTTCCTTTACGGGGAAGTTACGGGTTTTCACAGTTGCATCCAGCAAGTGGGGCATGTGTGGCGACAAGAGTTGATAGGTAACATGGTAAATATATGTCCAAATTTGGATGCAGCACGTATAAATCGAAACCAGCACACAGGTGGGTTTGTCATCGCATACAACTCCTCAAACCTAGCACAGCTTATGCAACAAAACAAGAATGCAAGAAAAACAACCCAGAAAGTAACTCGAACTTTAATGGTTCAAAAGTGGCTAAGGAGCACAATGGGTTTTGAACAGGCATGTGCATATCCCAATAAAAGTTTATCTTGAACTGTGAAATAGAGTAGCAGATGGAACTTTCCAAAGGATGTACTCAAAATAAACAATAGGGGAAGGCTATCATGAGTAAGTCTATTAACAAGTGTACCCATAATTCAACACCATATGCTACAGTGAAGAAACATCATCTTTAAAGGCATGCAACACATGATCCCTATAACATATTCTAAAATATTGTGATCAAAATCAAAAGATTCAAAACTGTTATGTAGACCAACATATGATTCATGCAGTTTTCTGACAAACCTAACTTGAATACTATTGTGTAGAAAACAAACATGTTGAGCTTATCTGCAGTTCAGAATATCTGCATAGAAATTTTACTTCGTACTCAATACACAGTTTATGTGCAAAATAGTTAAAGCCTAGTGCGGTATAATTGGGGATGTATAGTTACAAATGGCACAAGAAGTACACAAGTTCACTTAGTTAATATCCAAGCGGGCTCATATATAAGCAGGTGCTACAGCACCATGCATATACCCAAAATCAACATGAAATATTGTTCGCCCAGGTAGATATGGTTACTATAAGTAGTGCTCAGAACAAAACCAAAAATGACCCAAAATGAAACATGTCATGAAATAAGACTTTTTATAACCCACTGTTCAGAGCCATATATGACTAACAAGCAAAATCAACCAAACGAATACATGCAACATTATACAAATGAACCCAGGGTAACATAAAGATGTAATCAGCCCAACCAATTATATTTAGGGTTAATCGAAGTGGACAAACTTGCAACAAGTCGAATCGTAAGGTTACTTACATTAAGGCGACGATGGCTAGCACACTGGTACGACGCTGGCGGTTGACGGAGCTTCAGCAAATAGCGATATTTCATGCGGTCGACGCCGGCGACATGCGCTACAGTTGCGCAGTGGTTGCGCAGTGGAGCGGCTTCGAACGGTGGTGACACGGCTTCCACTCGAAGGTAAGAAGGGCAGAAGAGAGGGAGGTGATCTGGGTCGGAGGCAGGCAATGGTGCAAGCTAGTGGGGACTTGTTGGAGAAAACGGTGCGGGTTTCAAACCCTTTTTTTAATAAACAGTGTGTTTCAAAACTTTGAGAAGTCAGAGAATAGAGAGGAGGATGAGATCATGAGAATATGAATACACATAAGAACGTGCTCACGAGATTAGCCAGATTACTTGGTTTATCTCCCACCGATTCTATCTTTTTTTTTAATATATATATATATATATATATATATATATATATATATATATATATATATATATATAGAGGCGTTAAAAAGGAAAAAAAATGAGGAGCAAGCATTTGAACAGTTAAGAGGAATAATGCATGTAATAATATGAGAACTAGTGTTTGGCCCGTGCTTCGCACACGGGAAGTGTCTAGAAATAAACATGTTTAAATTGATGCCTATTTATTGATTATGCGTACAACTATAAAATGGTCAACATATGGAGGGGAAAATATAATCATTTAGAAATTATATAATTAAGTGCAAACCAATAACAAACTTTTGAAGTATAGAGATATGAATTTTGGGCTTAAAGGCCTTTCACAGTTGCCCCCCCTTTTTTTAGGTGTGACGAAAGATTAAGTGGTACAAAAGGAAATAAAAATACCCATACACTAAATAAATTAAGTTAATGTAATCAATTTTATAGGTAGATCACAAAAAAGCAATTTTCAATGCTTGTTTATAAACATCTGAGTATATTATATACGTGGATATGTCTCTACTACTGTTTATTTGTGATACTAAAAGTCTATTATTGCTCATAAACCTTTGGAGAATATAGGAATGACTATTACATTGGATAAAATATATTTTTTTACTATAATTTTTGTTATAATTTTGTTTCTAATTTAATTATAGTTTGTGCTCAACCAGCTACTTCTATATTGGAATAATAGGTATCTTATTAATTAATTTTTGGTTTATTACTGAAAATATTTGTCTACATGGTCTACTTAAGGTTAGTGAAGATGAAGAAGGGTTCACCAGTCTTGCTTCTAACAATGATGATGGGTCAATCATGTCTTTGCCTTTTGTTTTATATTTCTAGTTTATTGATTGAATTACATGCTACTCGGTGACTGAATCAAGCTAGGCTGCTTTAATTACACAACTCTTACATTGTCCTTAAATGTCACTTCTGGAGAATTATAAACAAAGGATAGTTAAAAGGCCATGCGTATTTGTAACTCTAATACAAAACACACACACAAGAGGGCATGCATAACCCACATCTGGGTACATAAAACGTAAAACATCAAATAAAACAGGATACAAATTACAACATATAAACGGAAAATCAATGTATAAAAAGTTTTTGAACTCCGATAGCTTACAAAATGTTTGTTTTAAGGTCTGCATTAACATATACAATATATTCAAGCCTAGTAAGCACTGACTCGCTAACATTCCTCTAAGTACAATTGGCGATGATTCATTAATACATCAGCAAATAGCATGTGCAATCAATGTAAAGGATGAACATTGTATTTTCAACTACTCCTATAGCTCTATGGTAAACAAAATAAGAACTTTGGAGTTCAAAGACTGCCACTTGCATTTCTGTAAATCACACAGATTTCAACCTTATTTTTGCTTTCAGTTCCCTTTATTGTCTCTTTGCTGGATCAGTAACATGTTGAACAGATAATAAGCTTGCATCATGTTGGCTTCCTGTCCATTGCTATGCATCATACACATCCCATTCAATAGTGCTTCAGAAGCGTTTTAGCACGCTTACCGATCATCATGCTCGTGAGCATCAAGTAGCCATTAAAGCTGGCACCTCTTCAACATGTACTTTGCTGCCATCTACAGTTCTCACTGTAATGCTTAGTGAACAAATGAACAGTAAGTTACACCATGTTTCTTTTAGCTTATTAAAGTTCATCAACAATGTTCACTGCAACTTAATCATTGCATGCCGAAAGAACAATGAATGTGTGTGTATGTATTGAGTTATTTCTGTTGTCAAGCGCGCTCTCTCACCCCCCCCCCCCTCTCCCTCTCCCTCTCCCTCTCCCTCTTACGATACACACATGCGCAACCACGCGCGCTAACACGTGTGTGTGTGTGTGTGTTATATACACACATATACATTAATGGGACTTTTAGCAGTCTTATTATCGTGGTACTCCGAAGTAGAAACATCAGGTGCTAGAACTTAAAGTCTTATTATCGTGATATACATACATGGTCGTAGAACAGAAAGTCTCATACATAAATTAGTTGACACGTATGGTCGCAGAAGGAGCCTGCTCGCCAACTAATTTATATGAATCACCACTCAAGAGTAGGAATGTTGTGTCTCTCACAGAATATTCAACCTTATTTGACTTCTAGGCTTATACACAGTTAAACGTATACAAAAAAAAAAATTATAAATTATAAATTGTCTCGCCCATTGCTAATTAATTTCAACAATTTTTTTCCATCCAGAGAAGTACAAAGATGAAATCACCTTACCTTACCGACATGGAAAATAATAGTTAATAAAAAACTGAAAATATGTATAGTTGATCGTATGTAAGCACATAAATACACTCCTTCCCTATTATGCAACAACATACCATGGTGAGTTGTCGCACCGAAGCTACCTTCGCATACAATGTGAAAATGATTTCACACAAAAGCGTAGAAAATTGATGAACATCTGAGTCTGAATTTTTGAAATATATCAATCAAATTCACTATATGTAAAGCGAATATGAAGTCAAAAATAATTTGCGGACAGTTACAGTCTAAAACTCTTGATATATCATACAATCCATGATTGCAATAATGATAAACCTTGAATCCCACTGTCGACTATCACAGTATGTCTGTATTTGTTAAAAAAAATAACTTTATGTTACAGTTAAGGGTATGAAATTGCTTGTTTAACAACTTTACCAAGGATACACAGTTCATTTGTGTTTAAGAATATTTTAGTTTCTCTGTGAATTACAGCGGGCAGTTAATTGAAAAACATTGCATGGTAAGTTTTTGATATCTTTCATAGTAGTATAGAATTTCATGCACTGCTGAGGTAAAAAAATAAGCCACAGGAAGAGAACATATATATATAATAAAAGCTCAAATTTGTCAGATCAGAAGATAAAGTGAATCCGAATTTGCAAGTAGATGGGTAATTTACGATTATTTGATCATCGGTAACATTGGTTACGAACCATACATGATACGGAGAAAATTGAAAGGGGAGATATTATTGAATACATCTTCAATATTCAGTATTTAGTTGAATCAGCTGGGGTATTTAGTTGAGCACTTTCATACTTTTTTGCTACATATTAAAGGACCATGGTAAGGTATACCTTTCACCATTTGTCACAATTAAGTGAAAGGCAGGAAGAAAGCAGATTTTCAGCCCATCAGAGGTCTATCAAAATGTGTATAATAAAGAAAATTAAGTAATTGAACCATTGGCCGTCGTTTTTAGGAAAATATTGACTGCTGAAGATATTGAATTTCCTCGTACATCACGTAAAGTGACACAATGTAAATTTGTCTGAATTTTCAAGTCAAATTTAATTGAATGAAATCAAAGTCAACGTAATCTGTGCTTCGACTAAATTTATTCATAGAACGGGTATACGAATACTATTTAAAACAATGTTCAGTCTGATGCTAACACAATTTTATTTGAGTGAGGTACATCGTTGCTCGGCCAGTGTTAGTACTACATGGTAGATATGCTGAAATCGATACATTTCAAAACACGTGTACTATAATAACGTGTAAGCTAAACAAAATTAGATAGGAGCTAAGGTTCGAGTAACTCATGTAATAGGCGAAGTTAGCAGAGCGTACATAAACTTTGCAAGAAAATCGACAATATACAAATAAAAAAAATACATGTCATTCAATCATATATAAAGTAACATTGATGAGGTTATTACTATCTAAGTGGTACCTTCCTCTCCTACAATTTTATGTTTGTGCCATGTTGGCTGGTAGAAAATAGAGGCTAGGAAGGAAGGTAGTTCACCACAACCTGTACCATGCACCAAATACGTTTATCTTTGTCCAAACTTTTGCTTTATTCCACGAGGAATAGGAACAACAAAACATGAAGTTGCAAAGAATAATTTTTTATTAGTTATACACACATAGGCACATTAAACAATAACAATGTACAACCAAAAAAAGCATGGAAAATATATACCACATAATCTAGAAATTACCTTTTATGCTCCTTATATGGTTGCTCCGTAGACTTTACAGGGTTGGGGTCAGCTCTAATAGCAGCATGGACGTTGAGAAGGTCTTTCATTCCAAAAGCATCAATACCCTTCTTTATGTGTTCACTGAAATGCAAGTGGTAATTTCTAGGCTTCTCGTTGGCAAGGCACTGAACCAAATAAAGTGGCAAAATAAATAAATATACACAGACGTATTGTATGCCGTGAGGATATTTATATAGTTGTGGATGAGAAACTAATCTATACACTTGAAAAATACAGCCTTTATCTTCAAGTAAGGAACTAAAGTGCAAAGGTTGGTGCTATTGGATGGTATTTAAATCCACTTTGTTAACAATCATGCTAATCTGTGATATCTGCAAGTTTTTTTCCTGTTTACCGCTATATTATCTCATCATACATACTTGAAAGTTATTATCAAATTGTACTCTTACGTTTATGTAGAATGTGTGGAAGAATCAAACATCCATCAAATAGTATAGTTTGACAGAATGGTGTATTGAAATCGTATAATGAAAATGGAGAAAGATCACCCGTTTATAGAAGCATAAGTATGGCCCTTAAAATCTTCGTCGCCAATTATACGTTGAGTGAACCAGGACTCGAATTTCACAGACCACAACTGGCGGATGATTGGTGAAGAAGGCTGTTATCACCGGAGATGCTACCGTGGTGTGAATCGGGAGGGTCGCTGCAGATGTAAACGATGATTCCGAAGTTGTAGTGGAGGTCTGATTTGAGATGGAAGATGACTTTAACGATGAAATACAATAAAATTAGTTAGGTTTAGAAATGAAATAGGGAAGAGAAAGTGGTGGAACGGTTTCAGGAGCACGTTCGGAAAATTTAAACAATAAAATTGACGGAATAAAGCAAAATTCGCTATTTTGAAATGAGGGGGAAAAAGCGAAGCCACATCAGCAGTGCTTAGTTCCTGCTTTTAGGTTTAAGTAATAGAAGTGGCAGTTAAAATTTGCCTTTAAAACGCTACAGGATCTCGAGATTCAAAGAAAGAAAATGGATAAGAGGAGAGAGCATGGTTCGAAAATGAATGAATAACATAAAAAGAAACTTCAGTTTTTAACTAGATGATTTGAAGGTGTCTACCTTACTTCACGCATCATTTGCAGGAGAATCAAACGACTCAATAAGCTTTTTATTTTGAATTTACACATTTAACTATTCACATTCCTAAAGTTAAAATTTATTTAATTTTTTTTCTGTAAATACTTCATTTTCCAGCATGACTAGTGTAAAACCCTTTTACTCAAGTTCACGTATAAACATGTAAACTACCAAATTTTGCATCATTTAAAATGAAAAATAAAACAAATATAAACCAAGGACGCTGGTGGAATATATAAATGGATTTTTGCATAAGGCTATATAGGTAACGTGATGGAAGACAAATGAATGCATGCATGAACTTTGGAAAGTTGAAATGAAAGGGAACTTAGGCATGCAAATTTTGTACAACAAAAGTGTCCACTTTGTGAACAAAAAAAATATTTGGATGGTTTAGAAAAATAAAAAAATGGGTTTTGCAGACCCAAAAAGACTATAAAAATACAAGGGGTCGGAATATGGACCCTTCGAACTCAAATGGCTTTGTTTCAAAAATGAACTGCACAAGCCTTTTCGCAATTTCAAAGCGAACCGAGCACTGAAACTGACAAATGAATATATTGTGCTAATAAACGCGACGAGACGGACACAACAGTATATAGCTTGCAGTGTCAGGACGCTCCATTCAAAAAGGCATTACGGACCCCTTTTAAAAGGAAAAATTGGACGAGAAAACAATTAAATGAAGATCAAAACGTCCGAATTTTGCGAAATGAATTTTACTGTTGGATTCGTGATAATGAATAGAATATTTTCCATGTTCGTTCAAACTAGTTTCAGAGAGATTTTAAAATCGATAAAATTTGAACTAGTATGCACAGTTTTGCGCAAAAAATGCGCGACCGACAAACATTCAAATTTTCCGATGCAATTTTCACAGTTGCTACGTCTTACTATACATATTTCGAATTCTAAATTCCCGTTATGAGAACTTATAGAATATTATGGAATTAAATCAAAGATTTTTTTTGTTAATGTCGGAAACAAATTATATAATACGACTTTACTATTTAAATTAAAATATAAGAATAAATTCAAATTCAAATTCAACTAAATAAACTCGATTTTATTTATATACAAAATAAGATTGAAATTGAAAATATTATTAAATTATATTCATATTAAATCAAATTCATTCATTATATAAAAACCAAAATAAATTTAGTTTTTAATTCAAAATAGTTATAAAAAATACAAATAAACTGAGTTTTAAACGAATAAAATGATATAAAAATCAAAATTTAAATTAAATCATCAAATAAAATACACTTAAAATCCTGGGTTGTTACAATCCATGTATATCTAGTATATGCATCGATAAATGATATGTAGTATTTATAGCCATAATCAGAAAATACTGGAGATGGTCTCCACAAGTCAGTAGCTATCATTTCAAGTGGTTTTGAGTACTCAGTTATAGAGTTAGGAAATGACAATTTATGACTCTTTCCCATGTGACAATAATTACTACTAGAATTGAACAGTATTGCAACGGATGCTTCCAACGGCCTCCAACGGGGGTTGACCAACGGCTTCCAACGGAAGCCAAAATACCCATCTGTACACCGTATATAAAATATACGCCGTTGGAAAACGTTTGCGGCCGTTGGTTTTTAAGCCGTTGGAAGCCGTTGCCTTCTGTTACACGGACTGGAGCACAAATCAGCCGAAGCTTCCTCCTTCTTCCTCATTCTCTAATCCCACGAAAATTTCCCCCAAATCCCTAAATTTTCCCTCTTTAATTTCTGAAATCGCCTATTCCACTTCATCTTACGCCTAGGATCTCTCCGACTCTATCAAAGCACTCTCTCATCCTCTCTATTCTCCTTTTCTCTCCGATTTTTAGGTATGTGTTTATCCTAATTTTTGTTTAATACCCTATGTTTAGTGTAATTGAAGCATAATTATGGTATGTTTGTGTGTGTAGTGCTGTTAATTAGTTGCTAATGCGGGGTTTAATCATTTTAGTTGCTAATTTAGGGTTTTCAGTAATAAATTACTTAGTTGCTATTATGATCTAGGGTTTGAATTAGTTGAAGTAGTTGTTGTTATTGAGATTGTGTTTATAGATTTCATTGATTATGTTGGTAATCTAGGGTTAATTGATTAGTTAAAGGTGACTATGTATATATGCATATATATAGTGTTATGTATATATATATACACGTAATATAGTTGACACTCTATGCATTTGTTTATTTGGTTAAGGCTCAATTCATCGAAAACAATATTTAATTGTCGAAAACGTGTCGTGGAAATACAAATATTTAAGTTTCTGTTTTTGGGCTAAGGCGCACAAAGGTGTACAAAAAACACTTCAATCACAAAAAAAGCAAATCATAATATGTTATTATTCATAAAGCCTTAGAGAGTTTTTTTGGCCCCGTCTGATAAGTATTGTATATAATCGTTATATGATGTTCGTTTTATTAGCGGAACGGACATTTATATTCATTGTATACAATATTGATTGGATTTGTCCTTTGTATTGGACAAGTTACGAATACAATAACGAAATTACATCTCGTAAAATATTTTATTTTAAACGGTTCTCAAAATTTCAAAAGCACTTCCTTTATGTTCCCTGTGTACACGCAATTGTAACTATTCAGGGAACTAAAAGGAAGTGCTGCCGAAATTTTGTTGAATCGTTTAAATTGAAAAAATTTACGCGATTTAATTACATTAGTGTATTTGTAATGGGAGGCAGGATAACCCACTAGTAAATGATCAATTAACATAACATGCATCAATCACTAAAATTATTTTAACACATTGTTAATGCAAATTTTATCATCATAATTAATATGTAAAAGAAATGTTGTCATTAAAATACAATCTTAGCGTTTGAGCGATCGAACACAAAAATTATGAATCTAATTTTATATAATTCTTTCTAATTTTATATGTACTTAGAAAAAATGGACGATTATTTTAATGATCGAAGCTGGATGTACAAACGAAGAGAAAATGATGGCACGATAAGCAAACAATTTATTAATGGCGTCAGCGTGTTTATTGATTTCACTTTAAGTAACAATGGAAACGACGTCGAAATCCGTTGTCCATGTAGTAGATGCAAGTTATTGAAGCATTTGATACCGCAAATGGTCAGAGTTCATTTGCGTCAGTATGGTTTTGTGTCGAACTATTTAGTTTGGGATCGTCATGGAGAACCGTTAGCATCTACTTCTATACAAGTTGAGGAGGTAGCGAATAATGAAATTGCCACGACGAATCTCGTAGAAAAAATGGTTGAAGATGTTGCACGTTCTATGTTCTCGGTTCAACAATTTAATGAAAACGTTGGTAATGATGACGATGGTAATGATGAAGAAGAACCAAATATTGAAGCCAAAAAATTATATGACTTATTAGATGCCGCAAAAAAACCCCTTTGGGAAGGCTGTGAAAGCGGAACTCAATTATCAGTAACTGCTGAATACATTGCGATGAAATCTAAATACAACCTCACAGAAGCTGGATTTACAGCTGTTGTACAAGCTGCGAAGCGGCATATTCCTCCCAATAATTTAATGTGCGAAAACCATTATGAAGTAAAAAAAATGATGTCGGCCTTTGGTTTACCGTATCAAAAAATAGATACATGTCTAAAGGGTTGCATGCTATTTTGGAAGGAAGATATCAAGCTTAAGAATTGTAGAATATGTAATCAAGAAAGATACAAACCAAGAAAGAAAAAGGGAAAGGAAGTCCCGTATAAATGTATGCATTATTTACCGATTATTCCTAGACTTCAAAGGTTATATGCATCTTCTGTAACCGCGCAACATATGAGATGGCACAAGGTGAGAGCACAGGAAGAAGGTACGTTAACACACCCATCTGATGGAGAAGCATGGAAGCATTTTGATCAAAAGTATCCCAATTTTGCATCTGAGAGTCGCAATGTTAGACTAGGTTTATGTACGGATGGGTTTTCACCATTTTCTCAATTTGGTTCTAAATATTCATCCTGGCCTGTAATTGTAACACCTTATAATTTACCTCCGTGGATGTGTATGAAAACTCCTTATATGTTTCTTACAATTGTCGTACCTGGTCCTGATGATCCGACACAAGGAATCGATGTTTATTTACAACCATTGATTGAAGAATTAAAAAAATTGTGGTATGAAGGGGTAGAAACATATGATATTTCCCAAAAGAAAAACTTTCGTATGCATGCTTCTCTATTGTGGACAATTAGCGATTTTCCTGCTTATGCGATGCTTTCAGGTTGGAGTACGGCTGGTCGTCTAGCTTGTCCGTACTGTATAGAAGAAACAAGAGCATTTTCTTTACCTATTGGAAAGAAAATTTCATGGTTTGACTGTCATAGATGTTTACTTCATTTCATCCTTTTAGAAGGGATAAGAATTTTTTTACAGCTAATAGACTTGAAACTTTACGACCACCTAAAGTATGGACAAGTGAGGAAATTTATGAACTTGTACAAGATTTTCCCAAGATTCATGAAATCGGAGTACAAACAGAAATTCAAGGTAAATCATCAATTCATAATTGGTGGAAACAAAGCATATTTTGGGAGTTGCCTTATTGGAAAGATCTTCTGATTCGTCATAACATCGACGTGATGCATAATGAGAAAAACGTGTTTGATAACGTAATCAACACAATTTTGAATGTCAAAGGGAAGATGAAAGATGATTTGAAATCCAGACGTGATATTGAAGTAATATGTAATCGTCCGGAGCTTCATATAAAGCCAAATGACACTAGAAAATCGAAAGCGTGCAATGAACTGGATATTAATCAAATAAAAATATTTTTAAAATGGATGGAAGGGTTAAGATTCCCGGATGGTATATCTTCCAATCTTCGTAGATGTGTTGACTATAAAAACAGTAAACTTAGCGGGATGAAAAGCCACGACTGTCATGTTATGATGGAAAATTTATTGCCCGTCGCTTTCAAAGAACTATTGCCCGTGAAAGTTTGGACTGTTGTAACAGAGCTTAGTTTGTTCTATAAAGAGCTTTGTTCATCTACATTAAAACTTGACCATCTACGTAAACTAGAGGAAGAAATCCCCATATTACTCTGCAAATTGGAAAAAATATTTCCTCCAGGGTTTTTCAATGTTATGGAGCATTTACCTATTCATCTTCCATCAGAAGCACGTCTTCGAGGGCCTGTGCAATACGGATGGATGTATCCATTTGAAAGGTATATTAATATTCAGTTAATTAAATTTTGTTTAAGTGTATGAAAAAATAATTTACAATAATTCTAAACAGGTATTTAAATCATCTAAAGAAAAAAGTGAGGCAGAAAGCTAGAGTTGAAGGTTCTATTTACAAGTCATACATTGAAGAAGAAGCTTCATTTTTTTTCTCTCATTATTTTAGTGATCATGTGAACATCTCATTTGCAAGTACTGCACGTAATGATGAAGGCATTGATCAAGATGACTTCCAAGCGACTTTATCTATTTTTAAAAAACATGGTCGACCTTCTGGTAGATGTGTGGAGGAATGGCTGAACGATAAAGATTACAATGCAGCACACACATATATTCTTCTCAATTGCACCGAAGTTGCACCGTTCGTTATGTACTCTACTTATGCATCTATGTATACATGTATTGTATCTTTAATCATATATGTAACGTATGTCCTATGATTGCAGCATTTATGAATCACAGTATCCAAACGGCGATATCAGCAAAGAATTCGCTAGTTGGTTTACTAATTATGTTTTTGATCCAACAAATTGTATTGTGGATGAAGGATTGAAACATTTGGCATTGGGACCTAAAAGAAATGTGAAGACATATCCAATATTCTTTGTCAATGGATATAAATTTAACACTAAAGAATATGGTGCTGAAAAATTAACTGACAATAGCGGTGTATTTGTTAAAGGTAGTGATGATCCAAACGACCATGTACACGATTTTTATGGCGTGCTAAACCAGATTCTGCAATTGACATATTTCACAAGACCCGCGGAAGAAGTATTTTTGTTTAAATGCAAGTGGTTCAGCAATGTTCCGGGTTCTGGAATCAACGTGCACCCAAAATATAATCTTATAGAAGTAAGACATACGTCCCATTATTATAAGTACGACCCTTTCGTACTTGCCAAATAGACTCTTCAAGTATATTATGCTCCTTATCCTTCTATGAGAAGAGACAAAATAGATTGGTGGGCTGTTTTCAAAACAAAAGCAAGGTTTACATTTGACGGACGTAATATTCCCGATGACCAAGCTTATCAAGCAGACGTCGAGGAAAATGCAGAAATAGTAATAACCGACGATCAAACAGATTTTGGACCTTTAAACGATGAATCGAATGCATTAATTGATGTATTTGAGACTACAGATGAACCATATATGGAGGAGGAAATAGAGTCGGAATCTGAAAGTGATGAGGACGACTAACTAATACTCCTCATTTTCAAAAGGTAATTTTATGTTATGACATTTCTATTATCAAGTAACCATATATTTATTTTCATGACATTTCTATGAATCAAACTCATATGTTAACTAGACATATCTATGAATCAAACTTATATTTAACACTTCTATGAATCAAACTCGATCATATGTTAACTAGACAAATCTATGAATCAAACTTATATTTAACACTTTTATGAAACAAAATTGTACTCATGTTATGACATTTCTATTATCAAGTACTCATGTTATCTAATACCATGTTTTTACATATAGTTATGTTATGTTATGTTTTTGTTTGTAACAGGTATGGCGTCAGGTGGCGAGGAGGGTGGTCCATCGTCGGAGTTATCTCGTCCTGTGGTCTGGCTTAAGCCAAAAGCATCAAAAGGGTAAAAACTAAGTTTTTAGTATAAATTTAATTTAAGTACAATAAATTATTTAAATTGTTGTTCTAGCAACCATGTATTTTTTTTCCCGTTTAACACAGGGGGTTTGAGTTGGAGCCGTCCAATACCGTTTTGAGGATATCAAAACGTGCTTATCAGGCCCGCATGACTGCATGTTGGCCCACTTGGAGCTCGATACCCGACTTAGTTAAGGAGACCATATGGCAGGATTTTTTGGTACGTATGTATGATATAACATTTCTTATATTAAGTACATGCTCCTATTTGATAACTTTATATGTATGCTATTTATAAAAAAAACGCAGGGTGCGGTGGATCTCCAGGAGACGGATTTGGATCTCGTTAAGCGCCACTGGAACAGTAAAGTGGCAGCAAATTACAGACAAACAATGAACACTTTAAAATCAAGTGGGAAAAGGCAGTCTTGGGTGAGCGAGTCAGTGTGGAATGATCTACTTACTTATTGAAATAGTAATGAGGACTTTCTGGTAAATTTTACTGCATATTTTTAATTTCAATTATTCTATTCAACTAGTACGTGATTTAGGCTAAGACGTTTTTTTAAAATTTAAATGTATAGGCCTCGTCTGAGAGAAATGCAGCTAATAGGAGCAAGAATCCGGTTAGGCATCGAGGTGGGTCCAAGTCATTTCAGCATCATCGTGAGGATCTGGTATATTTTGTAATTGCATAGTTTAAAATTTTAATTCATAACTAGTTAAAATTAATAGTTGATTTAAGTTTAAGTTTTAATTTACATGTGTGCATGCTTATTTCAGGAGAGAGCGCGTATGGCTTCTGTGTCGTACTGGGATGTTTTCGAGCATACACATGCATTGACTCAGACTGACGACACAGGCTCAGTTTCGTACACTTGGGACCATGATGATAAGGCGCGTGAGAGATATGTAAGTATAAAATAGTTAAGTAGACTTATAATTTAATTAAAATAGTGTTATCTAAATTTATTTTATTTTTGTTTAACAGGAGAAATTTCAGGAGCAAAGGGCGCAGGTACTGGAAGCTACAGGGAGGACTGAGCTGACCAAGGAAGATGAGGACAAGATATTTGATGCTGTCATGGATCCTGCTACCCGAAACAGACGATATGTTTATGGAAATCTAGAGGTAATACTAAAATTTATAATAAAAACTCAAATGTATTCGAACTACTATTATGAAATACTGAAAATCTGAAATTATATACAGATTACAACATCTCAGCAGATGTATCAGAAGGCTCAGGAAAAGGAAGAAATCGCACAGTTGAAAGCACAGATTACAGAGCTTCATGAACGTGATTGTCGTCGTGAAGAGCAGATGGAGTTGCTTAACCAGCGATTGGCGGAGTACATTGCCCAACACGGTACGACACCTTCATCTTCAGGGGGAGAGAGTTGATCAGGTTAGCTTGTTTTGATGTGTTTTGAGAGTTGGTGAGGCTTGCTACATGCATGGTAGTTGTATATATTTTGTTATGATGGTTTGGACATGATGTTATGATGGTTTGGTGATGGTACGGTTTGGACATTTTGTTGGTTATGTTGTTTGGAGATGGTTATGTTATTTTGGACATGGTGATGGTTTGGTGTTGTTTTGGCGAAATTTGGTGGTAATGTTATGTAAATATTGGTTAATTTATGTGTTTTGTGTTTGTTTTTTATTTCGTATTGTGTTTGGGTGTATATATGGTTGAGATTGTGAGTTATATGCTCGAAATGGAGCAGTTCAAAATGTTTTATATTTGTTGTGTGGCTTGTAGTGGTAAATCTAAAATCTGCCAAAAAAAAAGCACCCAGATTTCCAACGGCGACCAACGGCCAGCGACGGCTTACAGGTCATTCCATACAAACGGCTTCCAACGGCCTATTTGCTCAAAACATCATACACGTGTCCTTATTTATCAGTTGGAAGCCGTTGGAAATCACGCGTCGTTTGCGTTGGAAGCCGTTGATCCGTATACCAACGGATGGACCAACGGTTTCCAACGGCGTTTCCAACGGCCGCCAACGGCCCCTGGCCGTTGGAAACCCCTGTTCCTCTTGTAGTGTAAGTGCAACTAGATATCAGAGATGCATTATCATAAGCAATATTATTACTACTAAGAACCTGTTTGACAATTTTGATGCTTGGGTGACCAAGCTTGTTGTGCCATATACTAAGTACATCATTGCTATCAACAATTTTACTTTCAGTGAGATTGCATTGCCATTGTCCCTTATTGCTTTTGTTGCAGGTGATCTGATTGAACTTGTAGAGTCCTTGCACTTCTCTACCCCGCAACAATATTTCTTTAGTAAATAAGTCTTTTACAAGGCAATGATCAGAATAGAATTCAAAATATACATTATTGTCATAAGCAAATTTTGACACATTCATAAGGTTCTTCTTGATTTTGGGTACTCTAAGTAAGTTATTCAATGAAAGTTTTATGTTTCCATTGATAAAACCTTTACCTGTATGAGTGATGTTGATTAACTTGCCATTCCCAAAACAAATACTATGCTAACCTCTATACTCCCTTTGACCTGGATTTAGATTTTCTAGATTATTTGTTAAGTGATTGGTTGCACCCGAGTCTGGGTACGAGCTTTCATCATGTATTGAATCTTGACTTACAGTTTCATTTACCTTTGAGTTGTTGTCACTCTGAGTTGCTTGTTCATTATTTAGTTGTACTACATTTGCATTTGGATTTCTTTGATTGTTTGCATTTTGATTTGAATAATTTTGATTGAATCTGAAATAACACTTCACTGCAGTATGCCCAATCTAGAATTATTATTATATCTTCCTCTACCCTTTGATCTATTAGAGTATCTTACCCTTTGATTTGATTGTTCACCTTTGCTATACTGATTTTTTCCTTTACTACTTGCTACAAAGTTGGTTGAGAGATCTGGTTCTTGCACTTTCTTGGTTTCAATTCTTGCTTCATGTGCAAGTAGTATAGAATGTAAATCTTCCATAGAGCATATTACTTTTTGAGATGAAATTACTGTCATCACTGCTTCACAATTGTCATTGAGACCATGTAGTACATTAATAATTTGTTCATACTCACCAATTTTCTGACATGCTGCTTCAAGTGTATCACACATGGTTTTAACTTTTGCAAGATAGTCTCTCATGCTTAAGTTTTCTTTTCTCATGCTCTGCAATTGTCTTCTATAGTACATAACTTTTGCTGCAGATTGAGAATTGAAGTTTCTCTCTACTGTAGTCCATATGTCATTTGAGTTCTTGCACCCTATTACTTGTGATAGCAATTTGGGGTTGGTAGATGATAACAGCCATGAACTAATTAATCTATCTTGCATATGATACTTCATGTATTCTTCATTCCTAAAAACATTATTTTGTGCATCAGTGATGAATCTTGGTGGAATTGAAAGTGTACCATATATGAAGCCTTCTAGGCCATATCCTTGTATGGCAGTTTCTATCTGCAATTTCCAGAGTAGAAAGTTATCTTCATCAAGTTTGGATGCGATGTGTTGGATTTGAGGACCGATTAGAGTTTTAACAAGATGTTCAATGGCATCTTGTTGATTATGAGGGGCATTTGCACTGCTAGAGGTTGCAGAACTGACTTTACTAGTCATTGTGGGATAGAGGAATTAATAATAATCTTGGTTCAAGAAGAGTAATAATCAGGATGATTATTCGAATGACAAAAAAGAAACCTTCAGAACTTGGTGGAGTGGCTGAGTACCAGATCAAGAACAGGTATAATCAACCACTAAGCCCAGGTATGCGAAAACACTTACTCAGATGATGTTGGAACAGATGAGTTTGTATGTTATGACACTGGCTTGGGTTTTGGTTGCGCTTGTTTCTTCTGATTCTTGACTTTGATACTTAGTTTTATTTTCCGTTTTGAAAGTAGCAAACTGGATTCTACTTATCACTTTGATGCAGTCGAATCTTGAATTCAAGTGTGGCACACTGTTGATGATTATCACTTTGATGCAGCAGAATTTCGAATCCAAGCGTGGCACACTGTTGATGATTAGAATTTCAGATCTAAGATGATGAGATATTAATCTCAGATGAGATAAATCTCATATGATGAAAACTTTCTAATGAGTTAACCTTCCACACACACACACACACACACACACACACACACACACATTGTGTTGATTTCGATCTTGTTGTTAAGCTTCTATGGCTCTGATACCATGTAAAGATTTTGCACAGATTGATTGTGAGTGGAGATTGAAGAGAATGTTTATTGAAGATAACTTTGTACAAATGCAGAATGGAATAAAATGTACAACCGGGATGTGTATTTATAGTACACAATGATTCCCAATGGTAAAAAATAATATACACATTGCAACATAAAGCTGGGCTTGGCCCAGTAACCCGAATACCCAATAGAGGTGTGTATATGACAGTTTGCTATTGTTTTTACATCCATTTTTTTTCAATAATGTAACTTGCAGATTACATTATATAGCAAAAACCATACAATTATTAAAACCCAAAATGAACAATGAACCTGTAATGAAGCTCTATATTTAGATATTCCTTCTGATGCCAAACTTGCAGATTACAACATGCTGGACAACTTCAAAAGTTGGTCTTCAGTGCATTCCAGTGAAAGAAAAGGCCTAATAAAATAATAGCAATCTCTATTATAACAGAAACATGTATAGTGCAGCTGCAAAATGGATAGCAGCAGTAAAAAGATAAGAAAAAGAAGTAGGTACGTAACGCATGAGCATCCATACAAACCTAGAGACTATACACCTGGCAATAACATGCAGAGAAGCAACGTTCCATTCACCATTTTAACAACATTAATAGGAATCAATACATTAGTTTCTTGACAAGATTAACATGCAAGAGTACTAAACATGCAAGAGTATTAAACATACAACATTAGTACAGAGGTTTGCAATTCACCAGCATGCCACAAACAACTATTTGATCTCCCTCGTGCAAAATGCCATTAACAAGCACCGCGTTTATGGTAGTTCCAAGACCTTCAATCATTTTAATTCCAGAACAGTGCACTGGAAAAGTAAAACCAAAATTTTGATCGAGAAGTCACTACACCTAATAACTTCAATACATCGGGGATACAACTAATGAAATAACCAAAAGAAAAGAGTAGGCATACCTCGACTTCATCTTAATAAGTAAGCTTATCTTCCATCGTTTTCTGTGCCCATTGTATGAGTAATAAAAGAAGATCTGGAATTCCTTCGCTACGCGAAAGAATATTATTATGCATTAGTTTTGCATTACACACCGAATACATGTTAGATTGATCTGTATAACTATGTAAATTCAGAAGAATAAACTGGTTACATCTGCATTACGTGCAACCTTTACAATCAACATAAAAGGAGACAATAGTATAAAAACATACTGATATTATATATATGGAAAAATTCTACTGGTTGAGTAGTCATATCAAGCACACTAAATTATCATCCAAACATTAAGGAAACATCCAATTGACAATATTAGAAAATGGTAATGATATCAGAAACATTTGCATATCTGAATAATGCCGGCTTTTCTATGTACCAGAAATGTAAGGCAGAATTTCAAGAAAGAAAGAAAGAAAAGCTAATGGCGAAGTGGCTGATGTTATATTGTAGGATGGAACAAAACCATGCTTTTTTCCTTCCTGCCGTTCTCTCTTCTCGATATCATTTGTTACTTTTGAAGGTCTATCTATTATCCTTCTAAACAATTTACATAATTATAATTTTTCAAATATTCAGCCTTTATTCTCGATATCAGTTGTTACTTATGAAGCTTTGCTGTAATTCATTTTATTTCAAGAACGAGCTAGCATTATTATATAATGAAGATAATACTATTGTACCTTATAGCAAGATAGGGTACTTTCCTACAGGAACTTTATAGTAAGAAATAATATAATATATTTTCAATATAAGCAAGACATGTATATTAAATACATTATGTGGACTGCATTCAACGTTATCAAATGTGTACATGTTCAGTTTCCATATTCATCATAGTTCTTATATCAATAATGCACTAGTGAGTATACATTGGTACCCATACTTGTAGCTTGTCATTAAGATATTTACTCTCCATCATATTTCCATTCATATTAATGCTACAAGTGAAACATCTCGAGTAGCTTACGAAATTTCACAACTCGTGTGTTACCACTTATCTAATTCATAGTTGATTGATCATCAAAATATAAAGTGGAGTGTAGACAAAAGACTAACACACAAAAATCCCACACTGTCTACTAGTAGAGACCTATCTAGCACTTTACACCATACTTTGATAAAATGAAGGGGCGTATGAAACAAGGAATTGGACTAGAAGTCCAATAGCTCAAAGGACAATGGAACTGGCAAAGAAATAGACACCATACCTTGAATCCAAGGACAAGCAACGCCGGCTTAAATCCCAGAAATGGTAGTGCATGCCACAAGAACTAAAGGGTCTGTAAGTGAGAAACCAGATCACGAAGTTGAAAAGCGAGAATCCATATCGTCCTCTGTCATTTCAGGTGCAAGCGATATCTGACGGCGAGATGATAAGACGAACAAGTAGGGAGGAAGGTAGACAATAACAGAATAAGACTCTTATAACCAGAACTAGGGAAAAGTGCGGAGCTAAAAAGCTAGATCTAGAAGTGAAGCGCGGTTCCAGGAGCCATGAAAACGATCAGGGAAAGCATATGGTATGTGGATTTGCAGTGGTGGGGAAAGCTAGGTAAGAGGAGAGAAGAAGAACGATATGCGCCGATGGACACCCAATTACTGCATGTAATTCCCATATTCCTCTACTGGAATTAACTAGCAGGTTCTAATATTGCACCTGTAAATACCAATGGCCATTTTTAAACTTTTGAACGCTGGTCTATAAAGCTTTTCTAGCAGTTACAATTACATGCATACACATGAATACCATACAAATTTGTTTTACACCTTTCCTAGGTTAAGCACCGCCAGAACACACAAAATTACAAGAAATAATAGCACATATCCATAACACCAAAAATTTGGAAATATTCAAAATTTTACAAATTCACTCTAGGAATCAACTACCGAATTATGTAACTGAAAATCAATACTAGGTCCTTCGTTTATGAACGGAAAAGGCAAACATACAAGCAAACCTAATAACAAAACTGCAATGCCAAGAGTAACATATTTTCCATCTGGCTCCCTAATTTTTTCAAAAAGTGGTGATATTGTCCCTCTTTGTTGAAAAAATATCAGACCTACCAAATAAAATGCAATGTCATTGAATAGGGATGATATTCCATGTAGTGCAATTGCAACAATGAATAAGGATGATATCAGAACTACCCAGGGAACATATTAACCTCTTTTTTTAATAAATACATGCAAAACTAGTTGCATTTTTCATTTTTGCGGTCACTGCAATGAATAAATACAAGGCTAATTACTTCTCTATCTTCTATCCAGATAAATCTAGCAAAACATATAAAGCAACTTTCATGACGTAACTCTTCACTAACTATGATTTTTTTTTCATGCAAATTCTAACTCTTTATCTAATCAAGTTCAAGCTACTGTTATAAGAGTGTCATTCGATCACTTCAATTAAGATTATACCTGAAATTGACAAAGTACAAAAATTTATACCTGAAATCGGAATCACAAACAATAGCAAATCAAACGAACAAAGATCCCTAAAATTAAATGCGATTGAATGCGAGTTGTTCCCTAAAGCCAAATCGATTCTTTGATGTCGAAATTGAATGCGCCCCAAAAATCCGATTCTTTGATGTTCGATTAGAGAGGAACGGATTCCAAATTTTTTAATCTTGGATTCGTAAGTTTTTTTTCTCTGAAATCGAGGGATGCCTATTTTATGATTTAGGCGGCCGATTACTGTAAAAGCGTTGGGCAAACAAACGGAAGATGGAAAATAGGGTTATGGATGTTAGTTTACATTTTTGCCCTCAGAAACTAGTCTTACCAACATAAATAAACGTTGGCAATAAAAAAATTATAATTACGTATTTTTGGTAACACTTTTTTAATACAGCAACTCATATTACTGTTATTACCTTGCAACACGAATAAGTGTTGGCAATTAAAGAAAAAAAGGGTTACTAAATGACCATTATGGTGTAGTGTACATTTGTCTCTTTTCATTGTTGATTTGAATAACTAAATTATATATTTTTTAATAACTTTGTTTAATCCTTAATCTTATGCAAAGTAGTACTCCTGCTACATATAAAACAAATACGCACATGTGTATATGTCAAGTTTTCCCGATTGTTTGCACCGAGTGTGATTTACACATTTGGAAATAATAATCATAGCTGTATATTCCATAATCTGCAGTCTAATTGTGAAAGTTAACCAATCAACACTGTGTTGATTTCGATCTTGTTGTTAAGCTTCTATGGCTCTGATACCGTGTAAATATTTTGCATAGATTGATTGTGAGTGGAGATTGAAGAGAATGTTTATTGAAGATAACTTCGTACAAAAGCAGAATGGAATAAAATGTACAACCGGGAAGTGTATTTATAATACACAATGATTCCCAATGGTAAAAAATAATATGCACATTGCAACATAAAGCTGGGCTTGGCCCAATAACCCAAATACCCAATAGAGGTGTGTATATGACAGTTTGCTATTGTTTTTACATCCATTATTTTCAATAATGTAACTTAGACATACATCATCATTAATATACGAAGATCTGTTTATACTTTGAAGCACTATTTATCATGCTAGATAATAATTGGAAGAAAAAAAAGATTTGTTAAATCACTCCTATAGAACTCAATTTCACAAATGATGGGATGACAAATTATGGTGAAAGTCTATTATAGAGAAGGAACATACATGAGTATGTGCAATTTGGTTCACACACATGAATACGATGGCCCTTTCTATATTTGTCTCTTTTCATTGTTGATTTGAATAACTAAATTATATATTTTTAATAACTTTGTTTAATCCTTAATCTTATGCAAAGTAGTACTCCTGCTACATATAAAACAAATACGCATATGTGTATATGTCAAGTTTTCCCGATTGTTTGCACCGAGTGTGATTTACACATTTGGAAATAATAATCATAGCTGTATATTCCATAATCTGCAGTCTGGTTGTGAAAGTTAACCAATCAACATTCAAACTTGTAGACCATGAATATATATTTGACATATTTATTGTTAGTTTGTTTCTATTTTATTAATGCTACTAGAGATAATAAATTTTTACTAGTGATAACAAATAAATTTATATGAACTTCTTATCTATATTGCATGACCAATCGTTGTCGGTAGTTAGATATACGCGTATTCATAAACAAAAAAACTTCCCCTATATGACCAGTTGTACCGTTCCATGACAGTAACCTTTCATGAGGAAAGTGCACTTAATTAGCCACTAACATATATTTTTTACTAATATTGATTTAATAGTATGATAGTTTATGCAACTTAATTACTCATTAACATATGTGTCTCTATTATCAAGCAACTTAAGAATTACTTTTCAATATTTCCACTGGAAATAAATTTGTAAGGTTATATATATACATGCATCATAAATACAAATGAAACATACATCATAAATACAACAAAAAGCTATAATAGAAAACAAAGAAACAAAGATCCATGATGAGATCAGAACTTCCCACCACAAGTACATACTGCACTTCAAAAACACATTCTCCACGTTCCTTAACATAGTCGCAACCGTGTCGGTCGTACCTAACCTTGTTCATGTAGAAATCTCGTAGTAATTCAATCCAAAAATATGTGCAGAGTACGCAATATCCAGAAATCGTGTAGCATAAAAACTTTGTAGTCAAAAGGCGCTTAAAGTCTGATCCGATTTTAAATCCTTTGAAACAGTGTGGTCTTCATGGTATTCGGCTTCAATTTACACACAGAAATCCAAAGTGTAAATCGAGTTGTAGTAAAAAGATGCACAAGATTGTACATCAGGAAAACAAATGTTTTGTTATACATCCAAACGTGTAAAAATAGTTTACCCAAAAGAATTTCCATTGCATTTAAAAAGCACGCAACTAATTCCAAAACTGCCAGGTTGAAAGCAAGATAAAGGCCATACCTTACATAGATCGAAACAAAGCGATCTAGCGGTAACGGCGTTGGAACTCTAACTAGCATTTGTGATTTTGGAGTTGCTTCTGTTGCATCAATATATTCAGATTTCGAAGTTGAATGCATTTAATCCTCGATTTACTGAGAGTTAAAATCACCCAGATTTTGGGATTTTGTAATTCGAAATCAGGCAGCGCGATTCTATTTGTTCAGATAATCGATTGAAGGAGTCGAGATATTTGAGCATATTATGTGGAATGATGGGAACAGTTTCGCTAAAAATCCACTCCGGAAGTCTTGATCGTCTGAAATCTCAGATTGACTAATTTCGATTTACTGGAGGTTCTCATCTCGCTCTCAACAGTGGAATGCGTTTTGAGGATACGTAACGTTTTGATTTGAGGATTATAGGCGGTTTCAGGCAATCGAAACAGTAGATCTAGATTTTCTTGAGAAAATTGCTAGTTTTCTTTCCCCACGGGAGAGAAAAGCAACTGCCTAATAAGAGAACCCCAAAAATTAAGCATCCCAATAGCATCTCTGTTTTCCACCTCTCAATTATATTAAAAAAAGTTAGTGGGAAGTGAGAGAGTTAGTGGAAGGAGAGAGAAGGGGAATCAGTGGGAAATGAGTGGTGGAAAAGTGGAAGGCTAAAGGGGTTCTCTCTCCTTCCACTAACTCTCTCACTTCCCACTCATTTTTTTTTAATATAAAAGAGAGGTGGAAATCAGGGGGCTTTTGGGGTGCTCCATTTTTTGGGGTGCCACGGAACGCTTGCCTATATATATATATATATATATATATATATATATATATATATATATATATATAGGGGAGAGTTCCGCTACACCTCTTATATTGCACGTGAACTCTCCCCCTGAATTCCAGTCACACAATCCTCCACCCATTCTTCCTCTTTCCACTAACAAAGAATATTTAAATGGGAAGAGGGAGAATGAGTGGAGGATTGTGTGGCGGGAATTCAGGAGGAGAGTTCACGTGCAATATAAGAGGTGTAGCGGAACCCTCCTCATATATATATTATATATATATATATATATATATATATATATATATATATATATATACAAGAAAATTGATTTTTTGTAGCCCTAAATTACACACTACCGAGCATTTTTGGTAGCGTTTCGATAATCATCACGAGAAAACATGTCACTAAAAATCATTGAGCAGTAGTTTCACTTTTTTTAACTCCACTAAATATTTATTTTTAATAGTGTTTTTTAAATGATACAAATGTTATTTTATGCAACGTCTATGAAACGCCACCAAAAAGGGTTACTGGTTTTTGTGGCGTCCACGTATTTTTTTTGTAGCGTTTAGTATACGCCACCGCAAAGGTTTTTGATTACTTTAATCACTAGTTTGTAGCGGTTTTTAAATGCTACAAAAAATATAAATTCCATAGCGTTATTGACCACCACCGTTTATTCCCGATTTACATCATAATATTGCAGACCTACCCATATTTTTGCCTCCACTTATATAATAATGTAATACACAAACACACACTTTTGAACATAACATACTAAACAACCACAAAATACATACACATTCAAAGATCAACAAGATACATACACATTCAAATATCCACAACATATATAAGTGTCAAGACAAAAAGTTAGCCGTTCATTTACACAACCAAACTACCATTAACAATGTCATAACCAAACTGCATGCAGCCAGAGTACATTAAACACTGAAATAAACATTTGAAATAACCAATGTACCGAGCAAATATCATTAAGTAGTGTTGTTATTGCTAACGTCTTCAAAAAGGTTGATCTACCTATAAACAAAGTACCGAACAAAAGACTGAGAAAATAATGACAAGTAATTACTAAAACAAATAACAAAACATGAATTTTTGGAGACTGAAACTCACACTGGTAGTATCTTGACATCAATTTCATCACATATTATTTAAATCATAAACTAAAAATAGTAAAGTGGACTTTTTAGGAGACTGAAACTCACAGTTCAAGAACTTCGCTATAGCCTCACATGCATCTGCAGTAGAGATTTTCTTAGTCAACTTGAAAACATCAATTAACTTATAGACTGATTACAACTAATCCATCATCTTAATATTTTTGTAAAATACGCTTACAAATATTGATCTATTTATAAAACTTCTATTTAAAATAACTTATAAAAATATAATTGAAAATATTGCTTCAGTTATAAAAATAAATTTTATAACTTAAACTTCGTCAGTTCGCCAGACGATAAATCAACATCTTAAAAGGATGGATTTTAGGCCATCTGCTACCAATCACTTAATCAGTACTATTTATTGATTAAAAACACAACAAGTTTCAATTCAACAATAAACATCTAATAGGTTTTAACATTACTGGAGGTCAAATAGTTCATATATGAATAATATGAAATCAAATAATAAAAATATTTGAGGAATCCAGTTGGATCCCTCCAACATGTTTTCCTGCATCACAGCCCATAATATAATTTAATAGATGTATATGAAATAAATAATCTAATCTAAATAATTTAAATAACTGAAAAGTAAATAATGACAATCAATAATCAAAGAAGAAACATCCAAAGCACCAGAAATCCAATTTATACTATCAATGACGAATTGTAATTATATGAATTTTAATCACATAATATAATTCCAAAAGGCGTGAGAGTTAACTCACATTTCGTTTTCCGATTGACGATCCCAAGTTGATTTATATAATTTCAAACTAGAGTTTGAAATTATATAAAAATTCAGCTGCTACCAAATCATTATGAACCAACTTGATACCGTAGTATTCTTCGATACGATTCCAACGACACTTGTTTCACGCAATTATGTACAAATATGAAATATATATGCTAATTACAAGGTTTGAAAAAATTAATGACCATTAACACTTAATTAATTATTACATTAGTTATCCTTAATTACCGTTATGCCTACTTAATCACATATCAGGCTTCGATAACCCATGGTTTAAAATAGTGATCTACCGGCAACCTCAACATCCCTTCTGTTTGAACCTCTCCTCCCTTAACGCATGACTGCTACCGATGCTGATAATCAAAGCCTCACCCCGACCAGCGATTGCCTCGGCCCTTCCAAGTTGCGCCACCGCCGCCCGTCCTGGCCCTAATTGT
This sequence comes from Allium sativum, assembly GCA_030737875.1. Lineage (NCBI taxonomy): Eukaryota > Viridiplantae > Streptophyta > Magnoliopsida > Asparagales > Amaryllidaceae > Allium > Allium sativum. The sequence continues at coordinate 365,691,210 of CM060920.1, forward strand.
GTTGTCGTTCGCCTGAAATTTATTCATGAACAAAAATTGCTTCCATCACAAATTCTACGACCATAAAGATCGCCAGACTACCGGACTGCCACCAATGGGTGCACCTTATCCTCCTATGCCCTTCAGACACCATTGTCCAATTCCACTTCCATCGTCCTGAAATCGCAAATAACCGAAACGACCATCACTTCATTTAAACCAACCTACCGACTACCTCAGGCGATCGCACCCCTCACCACCACTACCAATCTAAAGCCCTCGACCTCCCCTACAACTTTCTTATTGGCCACCTTTGCCAATTCCTCACTGTTTTGCCGTTTTAATTAATTGAAATCGAGTGGGTGGAGTGCTGAAAGTTGACCATGGGATTAGGGTTATTTAGGTCTAGGTTGAATTTATAGATAGGTTTTGGAATATTCTCTCAGAATATTCTATTATTATATCACGTTGAACTTTTATGCTCATATGACTACATATGAATTCCGATTGAAACGAAATTCGAAACTTTACAATAACTTAATATTCCAAACATGGTGGACCTGATTTCATCGAGTTTCGAGATCATTTGCAAAACTCCTATTTTAATTTCACAACGTAAATCGATACGCGTTTATATCGCTCACGATCACGTAATAACTCCAATTGTCTCGAAATTGGAAATCTTACAATAATTAATCATTACGAATTTTATAAAATTTGTTTCGTTGAAATCCAAGGTCGCTTGAAAATTGGTTATTCTTAAGTTCCATATTAAATCGATAAAACATAAATTGATTTCATATAATCAAATCTACTGATAATAAAATTTTATCATTGTATATATTAAAATAGAATCTATGTAAGTTCAAAATAAACTAATTCAGTTTTAAACTCGATATTTCCATTTTCATGTTTAGTCGATATTCAATTTATTTAAAATTGATTTTAATTAATCAGTCATTATAGTTCATAAACGGCTATACAGCGATTTTCTGAAAAACTGATTTTGACATAACTCAAAATCTATAAGATGAAATCTCGATTTCTCTCTTTCATTAGAAAATTATAATTCAGAAGATTCTTATTTCAAAGAATTCCAACTTATATTGGATCATGTGCTTCCACTTGAAGTTCAAAACATAAAACTACGAAATACCGCAACGCTGCGGGCTCGTTTTTAATTAATTTATATTAATACATTCAAACTTTGTTTAATAAATAAATTCTTATTATAAATTCAAATTTGAACTTAATTGGGTATTAATAAATCATCCAATTCATATTATACCTCAAATTCAATTTATTCTCACTCATTTAGGAATTAATTTTTTTATTTTACTACTCAAATTAATTAAATTAATATTCAAAATCATAGAATTCGAGTTATTTAAATTTCCAAATCAATTTTAAATGTTCAAACTTAACGACTAAAAATCCGGGTTGCTACAGATGCCCTGTGTTACCACAAAGATCGTGGACCATAGAATCAAATGACTCCACAATAAGTCTATTCGCCTAGTCCGAGTTCAGTGAGGAGATAACCCTACGGAAAGCACATGGGAAACCGAGGAGAAGATTAGGCTTACTCATCCAGAGCTTTTCTCGGGTAATTATTTTCTCCTAATTTACCATTTTTGGTTGCATTGTATTTGCTAGATTGGATAGTAGGTGAGGACTACAACACAGATGCACAGTGTACCCATATGGAATTATATGCATATTAGGATGTTCTGCATACATATTGCATCACTTACTACACATACACGCTAGGACTTAGCTCATTACTAGTAATTCTACAGTTCATAATCACTATGAGTTATGGACGTATACTGTTAGCCTACTTCGTGATTAGGCTAAGCAAAGTCAAAGAATTATCCAAGGAGTGTATTCTAGTATGTAGGGGATAGTGAAAAGTCCCCCCGGTAAGTTCGGACCCCTCGAGCCGAACTCCTTCACTTTATTGCACACAAGTCAGAAGACCAAAAGGAAGCAGCATGTACGAATCGGTTTGGTATAAGCTTCTCCGAACCAAACCCCTTTTTCCATCCGATCAGAACCGAGGAGTAGAAATGCAGCCGTTGCAGCCCACGATCCTATAAACCCGGAGCGGTTTTACTGCACTATCCCATGTTTCTGATGTGTTAGCATCGTCTCTGAGCACCCAATCCCGAATCACACGGGATGGACCCCACGTGGCACCGAACCGGATCAAAATTTGGCCTATAAGTACCCTAAAACACTTCATTTGAGAAGATTCTTTTGGACAAAGTCATCACTTCAACTCTCATGCCGGCGAATTTCATTGCTTTGTACTCAAACTTTTGAAGTATAATCATATTAGTTAGAGAGAGATTATCCATTGTATAAGTGAGATTGAGAGGAAATTATCATTGTATTTGTATTTGTATTTGAATCGTCAATCAAAGAAGTATAAAGTGGACGTAGCTCTTTAGTGCCAAACCACTATAAATTTGTTGTTCTTGCTACTTTTCTTTCTATTTTATTCAAAATTATTGTTCAATTGGATGTTAGAACCACTTTTTGGTCTAACATTTTGGTGCTTTCACTGAGAATTGTCGAATTCTCCGCATTTTGGACTATTGTTCCACTATTTGGATTCCCAAATCCGAAGAAGCTAGTCCACTTTTTCAGTATCCTTGAAGCTTTCCTTGGTGAACTCTCAAAAGAATTGGATCTCATGACTAAAGGAAAAGGAAAAGAGCCGCAAGTTGCTCGGGAAAACGAGACGGTTGAAGATCAACAAGCCATGGTTGTTACCTGTAACAACCCGTATTTTCCATAACCTGTGATAACATAAATCGAGGCAGAATTTAATTCTAAAATCTGAATCAAGCGAAACGGGCTATGCCATTGCGTTCGTCTCGGAAAAATACGCGAAATAGAGTCTGAGTTTTCGAAAATCGGAGTCCGTATGACCCGATTAAGGCCCAACGAAGTTTTCAGAAAATTCCAAAGTAAAAACTTATTTCAAATTCAAACTTGAATTTGGGAAATTGGGCCATATTGGGCCAGGCGGGAGAATTCCCGCCAGAGTACCCAAGTCGACAGCCCTGTCGACTTGGGAGTCGACTTGGTTAAACCAAGTCGACAGCCCTGTCGACTGGGCTGTCGACTTGGCTCAGACGGGCTCTTTAGCCTGGTGCACCATTTTGGGTTTGTGTTGAGCTTGGGGGCCAGATTCGGTTTTGAGGGCTGAGATGGGAACTAGGGTTTAATCCTATGGCCTAAATCACTTGCCTAATCTATAAATAAGACCCTAACCTACCCTAAATCATCATTATTCATTCTAGCAACTAAACTATGGCAAAATCAATCCTCTCATGGCCTCCACTCTCTTCATAAAATTCCTAAACAAGTTTTATGAGATTTTCCATGCATACAAGTGTTTTTAGACTTGTATGATCATCATTAGCTTGCATTCAAGTCAAGTTTCTATCTTTGCATCATAAAGAGAGAGTTTTGATCAATTTTGCTTGCATTTTTGGGGTTCAATTGGTTGCATAAGGGTTTTCTTACATTTGCTATACTCATTTGAGTCCGCATAAGCATTGTAAGCCCTATTCTACTTTCATACTTAAACTTTAAAGTTAAATGTATGATATGCGAATTTATATGCAAGTTTACTATGATGTGATATGCAAGTTTACTATGATGTGTTATGCAAGTTCATCAAGTTGTGTTATGCAAGTTTGATATGTAAGTTGTCATATGATATGCAAGTTATGCTATGCAAGTTTGATATGCAAGTTGTCATATGATATGCAAGTTGTGTTATGCAAGTTTGATATGCAAGTTGTCATATGATATGCAAGTTGTGTTATGCAAGTTTGATATGCAAGTTGTCATATGATATGCAAGTTATGCTATGCAAGTTTGATATGTAAGTTGTCATATGATATGCAAGTTATGCTATGCAAGTTTGATATGCAAGTTGTCATATGATATGCAAGTTATGCATGCTTTTTGAGGCCTAATGCAAGTATATGAACATATGTACATTTCATATGCCACCATGTTGAACTTGTGGCTTCAACACTTTTATGTCATGATTATGCCAAGTTCCCTCTTTCTATCCTTTATGCGCTATTGCGATATGTAAGCGATGGGATTGCGTTTGGGGTTGGGTAAACTTAAAAGACATAAAAATATAAGCTTGGGAATTTACCTATTAAGTTAGGTCTACCCATTGGGAATTTACCTATTAAGTTAGGTCTACCCAATTGCTTGAAAATTTGTAACATGTTTTGGAAACATGGTGGACATGACACTTAGAAAAGATAAGTGTGGCCAACTCGAGGTTGGGTTGAGTTTGTAGCGTAAACCTACCCGGAACCGACCGGCTTAACTAGTTGCTACAAACAATAGGACCCAATGTGAGAAGTTGGTCATGTTGTACCTTGGACCCGAGGTTAGACCAAGTTGTGGTGTAAAGCTACCCGGACCCGCCCGGCTTAACTAGTAACCACAACAAAGTCTAATGTGAGAGGTTAAGGCGCATTAATTAATTAATGCCTCATGATTAGGGTTAAGTCATGGTCCATTTAATACTTAACCAATTTGGGCTTGGTAGATTAATCGGGGTTAAGTCGTGAACTCACCGTTACACTTAACCAAGTTAATCCATGATTAGTGAAGGGGTTAAACCGTACTTAACCCACTAGAGAAATCCTAGCAATGGGGGTCCACTCCAGCAGTAATCCCTAGTTTGTATCATCATGACCCTAGGGACTAGGCTAGGGTGGGGGCACAATTACTGGACTAGAGGTAAGCGACCAATAAACGACGGCAGGGCGGTACGCCGGTGTAGTTCCGGGCGGACTCTGGTCGTGCACATAGTCCGTAGCCGGAGAAAACATGCATGGGTACCAGTAGATCGGGACTGTGCACTCATGTTCATGGTGTCCAGGGGTTGACACCCTAGGGCTTGATACACCCGAAGGGTGGACCCGGCACAGTTCGACTACAATTATGTTTGGGCCGTATTGACACCAACACGTGACGAGTTAGGCTTAGGGAGCCGATCGACTAGACCGTTGGGTTGGACCTCGTGTTAGGGTCACTTCATGTTATTGGACCTCGTATGAGGGTCACTTCATGTTATTGGGCCAAAGCTTGGGCCCAGGGATCAATATTTGTTTATTCAAGTCATGTTAGTTTGCTAGTACACCTGTGGTGCAAAACCTTAATCCTGATTATGCGATGACACCTTTATCTATCTTGTTAGTTAATCATCATGCTAGTATGTTGTTATCCTTATCCTGCTGCTCATGCCAGTTAACTTTATCAGTTTACATTGATTGTAGTAGGGCTTACTCAGTCTTTTTGACTGACCTGTTTTCTTTCGCCTCTTTTCTTCCGTTCCCCCCCCCCAGGTTCTCAGGGAGGGAATACAGGAGCCTAGCTTGGATTTTGGATTGCTTGCTTGTGGGATTTCAGCTCATGTACGCTTTCTACATGAAGCTAGCTATGGTTCTCACGTATTTTGGGGATAGCACTTATGTATTTCTGTTTTTAGATGATGTTGTTTTATCTAGACTTGTTTATTTGGAAAATTGATATTATGATGTACCAGACTTGTTTTGAAATGGTTTAAATCTTCCGCTGTTTTATCTATGTTATTTACTCTGTTTACATATATACATATGTTCTTGTTCTGCCTTGATATATCATTATGCATGTTTACCTGATTCAAACGCCCCTCCAAAGTCAGTGCCCTTGCAAGAGTGGTACTGGCGGAGGTGGGGTGTTACATTACCAGATCAAGAGGGCAGAGTTTAGGATCGAGCCGGACCGGGAGAGCATCGCCAACCCGAACCGAAGTTGACAATTCAAACCGATCCGTAGATACTGATCCGAACCCAGCCAGAATCCTAGCACTTCTGGTGGCTCCCCTCCGATCCTAACCGCAGAGGCAGTGGTGGCCTGATCGAAACCAAATGCAGTCGTGGATGGAACTTCTACTCGAGCCCGTGCAGATGCTCCGATGCCAGCCACGACGACTAGTGATCAGCCTACTCCTTCTGCACCTGTCATGCACATGGAATTTTAATGCTTACAGGACATGTCAGATAGGACCAATAATGCCTTAGAGGCCCATAAATGCGATAGTGTTCTTATGCGGGAAAACATGAAGGCTATGAGTAGGGAAATAAGTGAACTTCGTAGACAAAGAACGCCTTCTCCAACTCACATCTCGTTGCGGACCATTCATCATCTTCAGATGAAGAACGTCATTGTCGAAGGAGGCCATATAAAAGGCCCAAGAATCTTGATCAGTTAACGTTTGGGTCATTGGGATCTCGCGAAGACGCAACTCATGTCCTTTGATCTAACGACCCTAGTTTGAGGGAACCAGTGCTACTACCAATGCGAGGATAACATGTTCTACCCAGAGATCCCAATATCACCAATCCTACTCAAATGCAGATTCTCCAACCCACTTGTCCTGTGAATGATCGAGATCGAAGAGGGAAAAGAAATTTGACTGCAAATCGAAACCAACGAACTTCACCTGATGTAAGGACAGGGTGTGTTAGAAGAAACAGGAGTGTGGATCCTGAACCAACTTTACTAGTGTTGAGGTAGAAGCGGTGGTGCGCCAGATCACGGCCGATAGTCGATGTTACACCAATAAGGACTGGGGTATTGAGCGTAGTCTCACCCCATTCACCGATGACATCCTAGACTTCCAATTCCCCTGACGATTCAATCTGCCACAGATGGATCAATATGCAGGGAGAACCGATCCAGGACAACATTTGATGAGGTATGCATGGTACATGAATGTCGTAGCAGCGCCTCATGCGATGAAATGCAAAGCCTTCCCGATATATCTAGAAGACATTGCATTAATGTGGTTCACTCGACTTACTCCCCGATCAGTATCAAGCTTTAAAGAACCAAGCGAATGTTTTATGAACCAATTCCGACTCCATGCTCGGAAATCTAAAAGCGTCATTGAACTTTCCAGAATCAAACAGAATTCGGGTGAATCTTTAAGTCATATTTAGACCGCTTTAACCTAGCCGTTACCGACGTAAGTGACCCACACGAGCCAAAAAATATGATGGCACTAATAGATGGGGTCGATCCAGATACGGAGTTCGGAGGATATCTGGATGGAAAACCACCATTGACAAGGGATCATTATACAAAAAGGCAAGTATTCGCCTGCGGCGCGATGAAATATATGCTAATCGAAAAAGAATGTCTGATGGAGCTTCCAAAGAGGACATCCAAAGTAATGTCGTTGTGAAATAGTCTGGCGACAGTTCAGGAAAAGTAGAGGTAAACGTCGGCAACAAAAATGAAGGAAATGGTAGTCGGGGCAGAAACGGTGGTAAAATGAATAGGAACCGAGGGAATAACTCAGGAAAAAGACCTCGATTTCAAACTTTCGAAAACTACACACCATTGAACGAAACCTTGGAAAATATTTATCTGGATACTTATAACGTTTTACAATATAAGAAACCCCCGCCCAGGGACTCCACTGAGAAGGATCTTGCAACTGGAAAATTTTGTTTGTTTCATGGGACTCATGGTCACTCCACTAACAAATGTCATCATCTAAGAGACATTATTGAAAAACTGCTTCGGGAATGAAAGTTAAATGAGTACAAAGTTGCTCCAACAGACAGGGGTAAGGAGGACAACCCCCGAATCAAAACCAACCCGCATCTAAGCCCACTGTGGAACAGTATGTTAATGCAGCCAAACATCCCAAAATAAGGGAATGTAGCAACCATGAAGAAACCGCACCAGTAAAACAACAAAAGACAATGACTGATGATGTTGTCTTTTGAGACATAGAGAGTGTTGGAGTCGAAGCACCAAGCACCGAGCCATTGGTAATAACTACCGTCATTGGACCTGCATTAGTCAAGAAAGTTCTGATTGATAATGGGAGCTCTGTGAACATCCTATTTAAAAAAGCTTTCGATCAAATGAAATTGGAAATGAAGGATTTAAAGTCGTGTGAAGGATGGATTCGTGGCTTTAACAGGGCTTCTATCTCCCCAATTGGATTGATAGATTTACCCATAGAATTAGGTAAAGGAGAGCGCAGAAGACTAAGGATTCTCCAATTTGTCATCATGGACATAGATTCTCCTTACAATGCTTTCTTGGGACAGCCAGCTCTTTCAGAATTTAGGGCTTGCATCGCCCCTTGGTGTCTGTTAATGAAATTCCCAACCGATGCTGGAGTGGAAACGATCCGAGGTGATCAAGTTACCGGAATAGCCTGCTATATGGCGGAGTTGAAGATGTTGCATAACGGAAAGAGTTCGGAACCTAAGAACACCTCCTCTCCTACTAAGGAGAACTCAGCATAGCAACTAAAGACAATACCACTTAGGGAGTCGCCTGACGAACTACCTGAAGATATCGATACTAGAGAGGACAAGGAGACAGGAACTAGGAAGGCGATGCCCAACGAGGCAACAACTGACATCCCACTCGGTAACAACAACCTGACAAAGGTCTTGAAGATTGGATCCCATTTTGGTTATTTTCGAATGACAGAATTGACTGACTCATTAAAGCAAACCTTGATGTGTTTGCTTGGACCCATGCGGACATGTGTGGAATTTCCCCCTTGATCATGAGCCATTTGCTAAGCTTAAACCTAAAGCGTCCTCCGGTAAAACTAAAGAGATGCATGTTGGGCCCAGAGAGGTCAGCAGCCTTGAAGGAAGAAGTAGAGAAATTAAGGAATAATGGTTCATCAGAGATTCAACATATCCCGACTGGATATCAAATCCCGTCCAGGTTAAGAAATCAAATGGGAAGTGGCGAACATGTATCGACTTTTCCGATCTCAACAAAGCTTGCCTAAAGGATAGTTTCCCACTCCCCAGGATTGACCAACTAGTTGATTCAACAGTAGGACATGAACTTCTCTCCTTCATGGACACATATTCAGGGTACAACCAGATCCCCATGCATGTACCGGATCAAGAACACACAAGTTTTATTACAAACTTAGGGTTATACTGTTATGTGGTGATGCCATTTGGACTAAATAATGATGGATCCACATATCAGTGTTTGGTGAACCGAATGTTTTATAATCAGATCGGGAAAACAATGGAAGTTTATGTAGACGACATGCTTGTGAAGTCCAGGCAATCTTCCGATCACACAAAAGACTTGGCGGAAATGTTCAACATTCTACGACGGTACATGATGAAGTTAAACCCTTTGAAATGTTCATTCGAGGTTGCATCGGTAAAGTTCCTCTGATTCATAGTCAGCTCTCGTGGGATCGAGATTAATCCTGACCAGATTGCAGCAATCAGGAACATAGAGGAGCCACAAAAGGTGAGAGATGTTCAGAGTTTGACCGGAAAAGTTACGGCATTAAGCAGATTCATTTCCAAAGCCACAAACAAATGTGTTCCCTTCTTCGACTTAATTAAATGAGGGAAATGAAACTTCGAGTGGACCCCTGACTGTGTAGAGGCTTTTCAGAACTTGTTGAGTCTACTAGAGAAACCCCCAATTGTGTCTAAACCGGTAGACCATGAGGATATGTTCCTATATTTAGCATTATCATCTCATGCAATCAGCTCAGCTCGGGTGCCTGAGGAAAACAAAGTTCAGAGGCTGGTGTATTATGTAAGCAAGAAATTATCGGCAACAGAGCATAATTACCCCAGGATAGAAAGCTCGCTTATAACCTCCTGATTGCATCCCGAAAACTCCGTCATTATTTTCATGCTCACCCGATCATAGTATACACTGATCAACAACTCCAACAAGTATTACAACGACCTGAAGCATCCGGACGATTGCTTAAGTGGAACATCGAGTTAAGCCAGTTTGATTTAAACTTCCAGCCCAGGAAGTCGATAAGGGGGCAAGCCTTAGACGATTTCGTCGCTGAATTCACAATCCCTGATGTAACAACCCGTATTCTACACATCGGGGGATCGTAGAATATTTATTTCTTTCCCATATGAAGTCGTATGGTCATGTAACTTTGGGAAACATCCATTAGAGTCATTTCCCATGTTCATGATTTTTGTCGATTTTTAAATGACCATTTTGCCCCTAGCTGATCTTGTTTTGGCCATAACTTTTGGTTGGAAAGGAATTTTGACTTGAAACCACTTCCATTAGATTCGTTTGATGGTTTACCTTTCCGTAGAGTGGTCATAATAGCCAAACGGACTTACCGTTTGGGAGATATGGCTGAAATAAGGTTTGGAAGGTGAAAAATTGCTTAACCGGGCCAAATAGGGTGATTAGTGAGTAGGCCCATAACCCATTTCGGGATTAGAGTTATGGGGAGGCTGAAATGAAGTAGAGAATCATTCCATTTCAGTTTTCTAGCCTCCACTTATCACCAAGGAACCCTAAAAATGGCCTCCAACCTCTAAATCACCTCCAAATCCTCTTTTGATCAAGGATTAAGCTTAGCAACATCTAATCAAGGGAGATCTACATCAAATAAACATTGGAGCTGCTGTTTAGCATTGGGATTCACATCAAATCAGAGATTTATTTCAGATCTTAGTTTATTTGTGGCTAAGGTGAGTGATTTGCATAGTTTTGCACTAATTATGGCTAATTATGGGTAATTAGTGTTAATTAGCGAATTTATACACTAATAAATTCGGGGAAAATGTTCATAAATTCTTAAATGATGTTTTAGACCTCTGAAATGAATTTGGGTTAATTTGGTTAAGTTTTTCTAATCCTATCATTAGTTTCACCTAAACATGCTTAAGGGGAAATATGGGGTTTTGGGTATGTTTGATCTATTTTAACCTATCATATTGATGTTTTGATGTTTGTGGTTGATTATGCATGTTGCTATGACTGTATGAGATGCTTTGTGATTGATTTCAATAGTTAGAATGGTCGAAAATGTCGTTGAATGGCGTAAAACACTTGCTGGAAAAGCTTCAGGAAATAGTGCAGGTTTCGGATCGGATCGGATAAGGGGGCTCGGATCGGATATGTTGAACTGGGTAAGGGATTCGATCGGATCGGAACCTGACACTTGAGAAAATTGGCAAAAAGGAAGGCCACGCTAACTAAACTGGGATCAGATCGGATAAAGGAGGAGGGATCGGATCGAATAAAGGAGGAGGGATCGGATCGGAGCACGTGAAGAACAAGGGAGCGGATCGGAGCGGAAGCACGAACTGGATGGGAGATGGCACCCGACCCGACCCGAAGGGGGACACCCGACCCGAACCGACGCGATGAAGAGGACCCGAACCGAACCGTGCCAGAGGAGGACCATGAGCTAACGCAACGCAGACACCCGACCCGAACCGATGGTTTGAAGAAGACCCGACCCGACCCAGTATTGACCAATAACCCGAGAAGCAAAGATAGTCCAATATGGGAAGTTAGAGCTCAGGATCCAGTCGGGAACCGATGAGTTCACTTCATGGTTGGGCTTTGCTGCGGGACGTGTGCTAAGGAGTTGTCGACGTTCATGACTTCGATTCACCACTAAAAATGGATGATGGGCTACTTATCAGTGCAGTAGAGTCATTGCGACTCGAGGGGCAAGGTGATGGTAGCAAGACTACGTTATCAGTGCAGTAGAGTCATTATGACTTGAGGGGCAAGGTGATGCGTAGTAAGACTATGAGCCAGCGCAGATGGGGTGAATTACTCCATGGGGCAAGTGGACATAGTAAAGGATTGGTAAGGCTATGAGCCAGCGCAGATGTGGTGAATAACTCCATGGGGCAAGTGGACATAGCGAAGGATTAGTGGCTACGTTATCAGTGCAGTGAAGTCATTTATGACTTCATGGGGCAAAGTGATCGTAGCAAGGATGGGTGATCGAAGTGGTGAATATCGTATGCTTTACGCACTGAGTGAGAGATGTGAGGATGGATGCTATGTTTGATTGTTTGCCATCACTATGACATGCACACCTCCCCCACCTCCGTATCTTTACACTGTTTGATATGGCACCTTAGAGTGTTGTACAATATGTATTGCTAACTCTTTGGTTGCAGGTCCAGGTTCAGGTATGTTTCTAGTCTACCTGTTATTGTTCACTTTAGATGCTTATCGCTCATACCAGGCTTTATGTCTGACCCAGAGTTTTATGTCTCCTCTTATTACTCTGGGTGCTCACACGAGAAGACTAGAGACAGGTTAGCTGGCGATGCGCGAGTAGCTGTTTCGGAGGCGGGCAGGAGGCTTCCACGTATTATATAGATATTCTCCCTGTGTCATTGGTGGTCGCTACTTGGGCATTAGTAGCGTGCCTCCTTTATCTTGCTTTTGCTTTGAGACAGTTTGAAAAGTTGTAATAATGTTTAACTTTGGATCATAAGTTGTACTTACATTTTCCGCTGCTATGTTAGTTGTTTCAGCTTATGCACTGTCTCACCTGTTTTATGTTAAGTATGTTATTATTATATTTTATACTATGCGCTGTGAGACATTTTACAAGTTCCTTGTTGGTTCATTTCCTTCTTTCTTTTTCCTTCTGGCGACCCGTTCCGTGCTAACTGGACATGTGTACAACGCACTTTTGGAGTAAATGTCGGTTGGTGTGGGGCGGGCCGTCACACTTGGTATCAGAGCTCTAGGTTGCGTAGTTAACCTAGGGAAAGACACCAGGGAGAGATAGTACGTATATGAGAGCGCATATTTGTGATTACTTTGGTTTTCAAAAGCTATATATTTATATATACTATTAGTAGTATAAGAATGAAGTCGCACTGCACTAGCACCACTATGGGGTCATTAATCGTTTCCCTTTTTCAGATTGACGATGAGCCGAGACACGAGGGGTGCTGGTAGAGGGACCGACCATGGGAATGCCGATGACATGAGGGCGATGTTTACTAACCTCATGAGAGACATGCTTAGAGAAGTGCAAGGGGCAGTTCCCAATCCCGGAGTTGGTGTTGGCCCAGTAGTGCAGGCGCCTAGGGTCGATTTTGCCAAGTTGTGCAAGGATTACACTAACCTTGGTGGGAAGCCGTTCCACGAGACGGAATCGGCCATAGATGTTCAAGACTGGATGGATAGCTGTGATCGTATCTTTGATGACTTGGGTCTTGAGGATGCGATGAAGAGAAGTCTAGTGTCTCGTCAGCTGCAAGGGCGAGCGATGAATTGGTGGAATGCCATTAGAACAGCTACTCCAGAAGATCAGGTTACTTGGGATCAGTTCAAGGCTCGCTTTAGCGAGAAGTTTATTCCAGCTACCCAGAAGTCAGTGTTGTTCAAGAGATTCCTGGAACTCAAGCAGAGTGGTAGGGCAGTTTCTGACTATATTGCTGAGTTCGACACCTTGTCAAAGTATGGACTGTCTCTTATCGATACTCCTGAGAAGAAGAATGAGAAGTTCATTACTGGTTTGGATGGATACTTGGGGGAAAGGCTTATCAATCACATCGATGAGACTTTTGAATCGATTGTGGGGAAAGCTTTGAGATCAGAGAGTCTTTACCCTAAGTCAAAGACTGAGGCTGCATCTGCAGAAGGGCCAAAGCCGCAAGCAGGCGGTGGAGGCAAGAATAACTCTCAGAATAAGAGGAAGCAAGACCAATCTAAAGGTGGCCAGAAAAAGAGCAAGAAGGATGTTGAGTGCTTCAGCTGTGGTAAGAAGGGCCATTATGCTAAAGATTGTCGGGCCAAGCCAGCGGATAAGAAGTGCTTCAACTGTGGTCAAGTGGGACATTTCAAGGATAAGTGTCCGCAACCTCTTAAGGAGAAGCAGATTGTGAAAGCATATGCTATTGATGTTGTTCCTTCTTCGTCGAATGCCCCAACTGCGGCGGAGAAAGGAAAGAATGTTGTTATTCAAGGTATGCTTTCTATTTATGATGTATCAGTTTGAGTTTTGTTTGATACCGGGGGCTTCCCGTTCCTTCATATCTAGTGACCTGGTAGATAGGTTGGGACTGGAACCCGAGATAGTCGATAGACCATTGGTTGTGACGAACCCGATTGGTGGTTCGACTAGCCTTAGTATGATTTGCAGGAATTTGGTCTTATCGAGTCATGGATGTATGTTTGTTTGTGATTGCTTTGTTTTGGGCTTTACTGGGTATGGCATTATACTGGGAGTCGATTGGCTCCAAAGATACAGGGTGGTGGTAGACTGTGAGGGCTTTTTGGTGACAGTGAGGGCGGATGATGGGCGGAGGGTAGTGTTTTGTAGTCTACCTAGCGATGGGGTTATGGCTAGTTTTGTAAATTCCCTCGACATCCCGCAGGATGAGTTGTCAGATGTGCCCGTGGTTGGCCAGTATCCTGATGTCTTCGAGGAGGTGACCGGGCTTCCACCACACCGAGAGATTGAGTTCCGTATTGATTTAGTGAAAGATGCCAGACCTATAGTGATGCCAATTCGTCGTATGGCACCAAGGGTGCAGCGAGAGCTCGGGGTGCAAGTCAGCAATCTTTTGAAGAAGGGATTTATTAGAAGAAGTATCTCCGAGTGGGGAGCATCAGTTGTATTTTCCACTAAGGCAGATGGTTCCCTTCGTTTGTGTGTGGACTATCGCGAGTTGAATAAGGTAACGAGGAAGAATAAGTATCCTCTACTGCGGATAGATGATTTGTTTGATCAACTGGAAGGGGCAAGAGTGTTCTCCCAGTTGGACCTCGCGACAGGATTTCATTAGCTTCGAGTAGCAGATGAGAGTGTTCCGAAAACGGCCTTTAGGACGCCGTCTGGATTTTATGAGTGGTTGGTCATGCCATTTGGGTTGACCAATGCACCAGCCTATTTTGTGGATCTTATGAATCGAGTATTCAGAGATCAGTTGAATAAGTTTGTTCTTGTGTTCGTGGATGATATCCTTGTTTACTCAAGGACAGAGGAGGAACACAAGAGACACTTGAGGATAGTGATGGAGGTGTTGAGGAAACACCAATTGAAAGCGAAATTTTCTAAGTGTCATTTTTGGAGAAGGGAAGTGAGATTCTTGGGTCATGTTGTTTCAGAGAGTGGTATTGCCGTGGACCCTGCGAAGGTGGCTACGGTACAGGATTGGCCTACGCCCAAGAATGCAACAGATGTAAGAAGTTTCTTGGGATTAGATGGATATTATCGTAAGTTTATCCAGGACTTCTCCAAGATAGCAGCACCGTTGACTCAATTGACTAAGAAGAATCAGTCCTTCGTCTGGGACGGAGTGTGTGAGGATGCATTCAAGAGTCTAAAAGAGAAGTTGACGCGCGCGCCAGTGTTAGTCATTCCTAAAGGGAATGAAGAGATGACGGTATACACGGATGCTTGTGGTACCGGACTGGGTGCTGTATTGATGCAAGGATGTAGGGTTGTAGCTTATGCTAGTCGACAGCTAAAGCCGCATGAGAAGAAGTATCCTACCCATGATTTGGAATTAGCAGCGATCGTGTTTGCGCTGAAGATGTGGAGACACTATCTCTTGGGAGAAAGATTTGAGTTGTTTACCGATCATAAATCGTTAAAGTATCTCTTCTCCCAGAAAGATCTGAATCTCCGTCAGCAGAGATGGATAGAGTTCTTGGCTTCGTATGATTTTGATATCGCATACACACCTGGGAAAGGTAATGCGGTAGCCGATGCCTTGAGTAGGAGACATGCCAGTTTAGGGGCAATGTTTCTTGAATGGAAGCAACTGGAGTATATCATGGGGTTTGATTTTAGACCAAAGTGCGAATTGGATCCAGTTATGCTAGCTAGTTTGACGATCAGACCCACTTTGATAGAGCGGATTGGTTCCAGCCAGAGGGACGATCCTAATCTATTGGAAATCATCTCCAAGTTAGAGATGGACATCAACGGTGAGGAGATGAATATGTATGGGCTTGATCGAGATGGATGGCTTCGGAAGAATGGAAGACTAGTTGTACCCAACGTGAATGGTTTGGGAGATGAAGTGCTTAGAGAATGTCATCACTCAAAACTGACTATACACCCCGGTGGTAATAAGATGTATCGAGACATGAAGCAGACTTACTACTGGGAAGGGATGAAAAGAGACGTTGGGAAGTTTATATCCAAATGCATGAAGTGCCAGCTAGTTAAAGCCGAACAAAAGAAGCCTAGTGGGTTGTTGCAACCATTAGAAATTCCTGAATGGAAATGGGAGCAAGTCTCGATGGATTTCATCGATGGTTTACCGAGGACTAGGTCGAGATATGATAGCATTTGGGTAATTGTGGATCGATTGAATAAGAGCGCAAGATTTAGACTAGTCAAATTGACCAGGACGGCGGCCAAGTTGGCAGAATTGTATATGAAGTGGGTAGTGAGATTTCATGGAGTACCTAAAAGCATTGTGAGCGACCGAGACCCGTTGTTCACTAGTGGGTTTTGGAAGAGCTTACAAGAGGCTCTAGGGTCAGGATTACATCTCAGTACCGCATATCATACTCAAACCGACGGTCAGACGGAGAGGGTGAATCGTATATTGGAAGATCTTTTGAGAGCTTGTATATTGGATTTTGGTGGATCATGGGATGACCATTTGCATCTAGTAGAGTTTTCATATAATAATAGTTACCAATCCAGTATGGGTATGGCTCCATATGAAGCTTTGTACGGAAGACCGTGCAACTCACCATCATGTTAGATAGAGACTGGCGAGAAGTTTATGCTTGGACCAGATGTGGTGTGGGAAACTTCGGATAAGATTAAGATTATTCAACAACGAATGAAAGCTGCCCAAGATAGGCAGAAGAGTTATTCTGATAAGAGGAGAAGAGACTTAAAATTCTCCGTTGGTGACTTGGTGTTTGTCAAGATTTCTCCGTTGAAGAGCGTGATACGATTTGGCAGGAGAGGCAAATTGGCACCAAGATTTGTTGGCCCATTCCCTGTTCTTGAACTAGTCGGGAATTTGGCATATAGAGTTGGCTTACCAGAGAAAATGGCGGGAGTTCACAATGTGTTTCATGTTTCCCAACTAAGGAAGTTCGTTCACGACTCAGATATGACTATTTCACCTGATCAGTTAGAGGACTTCGAAGTAGAACCCGAGGCGGTTGGGAACCGCAAGCCGATTCGTACTGTGGGGCACGATACGAAGCAACTTCGAAGGAAGGCGGTGAAGCTAGTCAAGGTTCAGTGGGGCGAGAACGAGAATGATTGTACTTGGGAGACAGAGGAGAGCATTAAGAAGGCGTATCCAGAACTCTTTGCCTGGTAAGATTTACTTTATGATTTAGTTATTCCGCATGTTAGGATAGACTTATTTTACTTGTTTTGCATGTTTGATGGTTGTTTTATGGTTGATAGGCATGCGGGACCCTTTTGTGTGTTTTGGTTAGGGAATTTCGGGGGCGAAATTTCTTAAGGGGGGGAGAGTGTAACAACCCGTATTCTACGCATCGGGGGATCGTAGAATATATATTTCTTTCCCATATGAAGTCGTATGGTCATGTAACTTTGGTAAACATCCATTAGAGTCATTTCCCATGTTCATGATTTTTGTCGATTTTTAAATGACCATTTTGCCCCCTAGCTGATCTTTTTTTGGCCATAACTTTTGATTGGAAAGGAATTTTGACCTGAAACCACTTCCATTAGATTTGTTTGGTGGTTTACCTTTCCGTAGAGTGGTCATAATAGCCAAACGGACTTACCGTTTGGGAGATATGGCTGAAATAAGGTTTGGAAGGTGAAAAATTGCTTAACCGGGCCAAATAGGGTGATTAGTGAGTAGGCCCATAACCCATTTCGGCATTAGGGTTATGGGGAGGCTGAAATGAAGTAGAGAATCATTCCATTTCAGTTTTCTAGCCTCCACTTATCACCAAGGAACCCTAAAAATGGCCTCCAACCTCTTAATCACCTCCAAATCCTCTTTTGATCAAGGATTAAGCTTAGCAACATCTAATCAAGGGAGATCTACACCAACTAAACATTGGAGCTACTGTTTAGCATTGGGATTCACATCAAATCAGAGATTTATTTCAGATCTTAGTTTATTTGTGGCTAAGGTGAGTGATTTGCATAGTTTTGCACTAATTATGGCTAATTAAGGGTAATTAGTGTTAATTAGCGAATTTATACACTAATAAATTCGGGGAAAATGTTCATAAATTCTTAAATGATGTTTTAGACCTCTAAAATGAATTTGGGTTAATTTGGTTAAGTTTTGCTAATCCTATCATTAGTTTCACCTAAACATGCTTAAGGGGAAATATGGGGTTTGGGGTATGTTTGATCCATTTTAACCTATCATATTGATGTTTTGATGTTTGTGGTTGATTATGCATGTTGCTACGACTGTATGAGATGCTTTGTGATTGATTTCAATAGTTAGAATGGTCGAAAACGTCCTCGAATGGCGTAAAACACTTGCTGGAAAAGCTTCAGGATATAGTGCAGGTTTCGGATCGGATCGGATAAGGGGGCTCGGATCGGATATGTTGAACTGGGCAAGGGATTCGATCGGATCGGAACCTGACACTTGAGAAAATTGGCAAAAAGGAAGGCCACGCTAACTAAACTGGGATCGGATCGGATAAAGGAGGAGGGATCAGATCGAATAAAGAAGGAGGGATCGGATCGGAGCACGTGAAGAACAAGGGAGCGGATCAGAGCAGAAGCACGAACTGGATGGGAGATGGCACCCGACCCGACCCGAAGGGGGACACCCGACCCGAACCGACGCGATGAAGAGGACCCGAACCGAACCGTGCCAGAGGAGGACCATGAGCTAACGCAACGCAGACACCCGACCCGAACCGATGGTTTGAAGAGGACCCGACCCGACCCAGTATTGACAAATAACCCGAGATGCAAAGATAGTCCAATATGGGAAGTTAGAGCTCAGGATCCAGTCGGGAACCGATGAGTTCACTTCATGGTTGGGCTTTGCTGCGGGACGTGTGCTAAGCAGTTTTCAACGTTCATGACTTCGATTCACCACTAAAAATGGATGATGGGCTACTTATCAGTGCAGTAGAGTCATTGCGACTCGAGGGGCAAGGTGATGGTAGCAAGACTACGTTATCAGTGCAGTAGAGTCATTATGACTTGAGGGGCAAGGTGATGCGTAGTAAGACTATGAGCCAGCGCAGATGGGGTGAATAACTCCATGGGGCAAGTGGACATAGTAAAGGATTGGTAAGGCTATGAGCCAGCGCAGATGGGGTGAATAACTCCATGGGGCAAGTGGACATAGCGAATGATTAGTGGCTACGTTATCAGTGCAGTGAAGCCATTTATGACTTCATGGGGCAAAGTGATTGTAGCAAGGATGGGTGATCGAAGTGGTGAATATCGTATGCTTTACGCACTGAGTGAGAGATGTGAGGATGGATGCTATGTTTGATTGTTTGCCATCACTATGACACGCACACCTCCCTCACCTCCGTATCTTTACACTGTTTGATATGGCACCTTAGAGTGTTGTACAGTATGTAGTGCTAACTCTTTGGTTGCAGGTCCAGGTTCAGGTATGTTTCTAGTCTACCTGTTATTGTTCACTTTAGATGCTTATCGCTCATACCAGGCTTTATGTCTGACCCAGAGTTTTATGTCTCCTCTTATTACTCTGGGTGCTCACACGAGCAGACTAGAGACAGGTTAGCTGGCGATGCGCGAGTAGCTGATTCGGAGGCGGGCAGGAGGCTTCCGCGTATTATATAGATATTCTCCCTGTGTCGTTGGTGGTCACTACTTGGGCATTAATAGTGTGCCTCCTTTATCTTGCTTTTGCTTTGAGACAGTTTGAAAAGTTGTAATAATGTTTAACTTTGGATCATAACCTGTACTTACATTTTCCGCTGCTATGTTAGTTGTTTCAGCTTATGCACTGTCTCACCTGTTCTATGTCAAGTATGTTATTATTATATTTTATCCTATGCGTTGTGAGACATTTTACAGGTTCCTTGTTGGTTCATTTCCTTCTTTCTTTTTCCTTCTGGCGACCCGTTCCGTGCTAACTGGACATGTGTACAGCGCACTTTTGGAGTAAATGTCGGTTGGTGCGGGGCGGGCCGTCACACCCGAAGAGGATGTATTAGATGATATGGCTAACCCCTTGGAGCAGAGTTTAGAACTTAACCCTTGGAAACTGTATACAGATGGGGCTAAGAATGATGGAAGTTCTGGCACCAAAGTCGTTTTAACGACTCCTAAGGGACGATCTATCTACTATGCTTTGCGGTTGGAATTCTCTGCTACCAATAATGATTCTGAATACGAGTCCCTGATTGCCGGGCTGAAACTCATTAAGGAATTGGGAGTGACCAGGCTAGACATTTTATGTGATTCCAAAATAGTTGTTTGCCAAGTTCGAAAGGAATTCGAGACTAAGGGACTACGACTCGTCACTTACCTTGAAAAGGTAGAGGAATTACTAGACAACCTGGAGCATTACAGCATAACTCATATCCCGTGGATAGAAAATCAGAAAGCGAACAGGCTAGCTAAATTAGCAAGCTCTGACAATCCGAGAGAGACTGAGTTGGTATCGATAGAGGTACTAAAATCACCAAGCTTTGATCAGATGGAAGTTTCCCGTTACTGGAAGCTAAACCAGAAAGGGAATCCCGGATGACACCAACTACGAACTTCCTGCAAAACAAAACACTTCCTGTAAAGATGAGCAAAAGACGAGCTGTGATTCGTAAATCTGTGAGGTATGTCTTACAAGATGGAATCCTTTACCGCCAGGGATTTTCCATGCCCTTCCTCCGGTGTATAGTACACGACGACATCAAACGTGTACTAAAAGAAGTACATGAAGGTGAATGTGGATACCACACCGGGGGCCAAACACTGGCAAAGGAAGTACTATGGTATGGCTATTTCTGGCCTACCATAAATAAAGACGCAACTGATTATTCACGACATTGCGATAAGTGCCAGAAATTTGCAAAAGTTCCTAGGGAACCTCCGAGTCAACTTAAATCAATGGAAAGTCCATGGTCGTTCGCTATGTGGGGGATAGACATCATTGGAACCCTAACAATCGCCAAAGGAGGAGGCAAATATGCAATCGTGGCCGTGGATTATTTCACAAAATGTACGGAAGACGAACCCTTAACTACGATCACGACAAAGCTGGTGATAAACTTTGTGGTCAGGAATATCATATGTCGATTTGGAATACCAAAAACCATTGTAACTGACAATGGAACCCAATTCGATAGCATAGAATTCAGAAATTTCTACCAGAAGTATAGGATTGACAAAAGATACACTGCAATATCTCACCCGCAATCAAATGGACAAGTTGAGGCGATAAACAAAACTATTAAATCCATCCTTAAGAAACAATTGGAATAGGCAAAGGCCATGTGGGTCGACGAATTACCATTAGCATTATGGGTTTATCCAACGACTTACAAGACGACAACGGGTCATACCGCCTTTTCACTTTCTTTTGGATCAGAAGCAATCATTCTGGTGGAGCTGAAAGTTCCCTCTCACAGAGCGACATATTACGACCCGATGACAAACAAAGTGCTTCTCCTTGAATCCCTGGAAATGGTTGAAGAGAAGAGAGACAAAGCAGACTTGCACGCCTTAAGACACAGGCGCCAAGTGGTCCGTTACTATGACAGGAAGGTTCGTCCTTGGACCTTTGAACCTGGAGACTTAGTACTGAAGCATGTCTTTCCACCCCCAGTCCATCTAGGTCCGAAGTGGGAAGGACCATATACCATCCAGCGGGAACTTGATATAGGAGCATTTAAGTTAATGATAGTGGATGGCGAAGAAATTCCCAGAGCTTGGAATTCCCAGCACTTGCAAAAGTACTTGACTTAGAATCTGTATAGTTTTCTTTTGTTTTATGAACCATGTAAAAAGACATGACTTAACTAGAAAAGTTTGGTTGACATAAGCAAAAGATTATAAAGTGGATGTAGGCCACGACTTGGCCAAACCACTCTAAAAATATTGTGTGTGATTTGCTTTTTCTGCATAAATCTCTTTATATATTCTATGATTACTGTAATCTGAATACGAGACACTAAGCCTGAAGTTGTGAACCCAACCGGTGAGACCCTACCTTAAGAAATCACGTGTGGAGAGAAACTGGAGTGAACGATATGACCGTTTGCATAACAGGATGAAAAGGATGGGAAGACGACGTTCCAAACTCTAACTCTCATGATTCAAGAGAGAGTATAAAGGACGGGAAGACGACGTCCATAAGGCATGAAGGATCACCACGATAAAAGAACGCCTTGAATTCACTCTAACCTGACCATACAACAGGAGAGTATAAAGGTACTATGAACAAGTGCCAATGAAATAGAATCTTTGCCTCACCGAAGAGCTGAGGGCAGTCTAATGTCGAGCCTAATCAATCTCGAACAAGCCCTGGCCAGGCACTTCACTCAAGATTGATTAGGGGCATATACACCACATTCCCTATTATCGATCGTTTATTTAAATAGTGATTTCTGCACGATATATTTTGTTGTTTATGCATCTGCAGGGAAGCTCAATCATGACGTGGATTGTTATTTACTACTTATGTTTTTAACACTTTGAACATTACCAAACTCAACTGAAATAAATGACAAACTTGTAGGTATTTGACATAATGGGAAACAAACTATTTCATTTACGTGAGTGCAGGTTTGTAAAAGAAGGTTAAACAAGGAAATGCGAGGGTCATGCTCACTACAACAACAACGGACCAATAGAAAATCAAAACAAAAGGGAAAACCAACTTTCATTTGGGCTTTGGAGTAGGCTTAGCTTTCTTGGCAGCCTTGAGCTTATCCTTCTTCTCTTTTTTAGCCTCGAAAAAAATACGCTTCGGTTTTTTCTTCCTTGAAACTGTAGTGCTGGGATCAATAGACGATTTTTGAGCAAGCTCTTCAGTGATAGACCGAGATGAAAGCTTGACAACTAACTTTGACCCAGGAGGGATTGTCGCAAGGGGTTTAAGGTTTTGGGGGTCTTCCTTCTCAACTTTGGCTTTCAAAAGCATATCTTGCTTTGCCTTCATATCAGCCAAAGTCATGTCATCGACTACCCCCGAGCCTCCAGTCATAACAACATCATCATCTTCCTCATTTCTATCATTGCCGCCATCTTATTTCAAGGCATCTATTATATCCCTATGGGAATCTCAGTGCTAGATGGCATGAAAGCTTTGTTAGTACCCTCACCCTTTTTTCCCTCGATCTTCTCTGCAGATTCATAGGCAGTGTCTTCATCCTTTTTCTTCTGCACCTTTTCAACAGACTTTGCTTCAATTGTTTCTTCTGGTTTCTCATCAATCTTCTCAGCAGTCTTTGCTCCTATAAGGCGGGAAGTAATAGTTAATAGCTCGGGAGATAAAGGATGTTCCTCAATTGTTTGTCCAACGATATGACAGAATGTTGAGATAGCCGTAACAAACTGAGGTGAAAAGGTGGAGATACCTTCAAATGATTTCTCAACATGAGTGGCAGGAGTCTTTGGAGTCTTTTCAACAATAGGAGACAAGAATGATGCCTTGGGAATTCCTGAATTCTCTGGGTCGTATTCTTCCGTTTCGGAAGCCCGGGGAGCAGCGGAAGAGGAACCAGCTTCGATGGTTTCTTTTCCTTTGGCCTGATGCCTCTCCTCCTCCATAGCAGTAATGATAAGCTTACGCCCTTCGGCCAAACGCACTGTTTCCTCACCCCTCAAATGCTTCTCCATAAGCTTATCCTCATCAATCGAATCCACCTTGAGCTCTTGTTTTTCCCGTTCGACCACCTGATACCATACATATACCAAAGTGGTGGAGCAATCTTCGATCCATGCAATATCTCGATGTCGGATCACCTGAGCAAAGAATCCTATCATGGTCTCAGTGCTCTCGTCCAATTCTTTTTGAGCTACCACAAGTTGTGCACTAGTGCTCTCAACAGACTTTAAAGCTATACCAAAATTTCCCTAGGCAAGAGTTTCCCTTGTTTCAGCCTCCATCAGTTTGGCCTCTAGCTCCGCATTCTTCCTCGCCAACTCCACATTCTCCTACTCGAAACAAGTACAAGCCAACTTTGTTGCGGTGCTTTCAGACTTAGCATCCTCAACTTGCTTCTTTAAGTCTATGCGCTCCTGGCTATGAGAATCAAGATCGGTATGATAACGCTTTTGTAACTCTTCAAATTGCTTCTTATAAGTGTCCGCATCACATTGTACAAGAGCAATTTGGGCTTGAGCATCCTCGAGATCTTTCTCGGAGTTCTCGATAGCCTTTGCATCATATTCAGTAGCGTCCTTCATGGTCTTTACATCGGCTATCAAGTCGCTAATGATTTTGAAAAGGTTCTTCGAATATCTCTTCATCTCCTTATATTGAGTATCCACGAAATCTATTTTAGCTTTGACTTCGGTGGCCCAGTCGGGGTCAACTAGTTTAAGAGCAGCAACAAAGTGCATATTCCCAAAGTGGTGCTCGGGGAATTGTTTCCTTAGAAGCTCCAGCCTAGCCTAGTTTTCATCGTCAAGTATGACCGGCCTTGTAGTGGTAATGTCAATGTTACGACGCTTCGATGGCAGATAGATTTGTTCTTCTCGGCTCCTTTCCCTGGCTCCTTTTGTTTATCTTTTGGATCAGACCCTTTCTTCGAAGGTCTGTCTTGATGAGTTTTGTCTTAGACGAAGTAGGAGGCTTGGGGGCATGTTTATCCCCTTCAAGATATGCTGGTTGGCTCTTATGTTTGTCTGAGTTTGTACGATGCGGAGATCGAGAACGAGAAGACTAATAAGGCTGAGGAGGCCGATTCCTCCTATCATCTCTGCCCCGGCTTTCATATCGATCGTACCCCGCACCAGAGTCGATCGGGGACATACTCGAGCAGACATCTCTCATGTGGAAGCGATGGCGTGTCATTTTTCCTGCAAAACAATACAAGTAAACATCAAAATTGAGATTAATATGAAGCAAAAGTGTTGTGACATGTGGTAAAAGTGCAACGTATATATCCTAAGTGATCCCCCCTAACAGACCAGAGCCTAGAGTTAGGCCTATATGCGCAATTTCCCTGGCTTTCACGGGAGTAGCATCTTCCTCAGAAGTAAGAGAGAGAGAATCTCTTCCAAAATCTTCAGAAGTATAAATGGTGTCGGGAAGAGGAAGTGCCCCAAACCCTGGTATATAGAATCATCCATAAGAGAATCGTCGCCTTGGGACATGGTTGATGGTAACTATCCCGGGGAAGTCGGCCTTTCAGGAGTATCCACGTCTTTAGGAGTGATATAACTATCCCTATCTTTGGTAGCTATGTTGGCTAATATATCGTCATGAGTCGAGGTGGGAGAAGGACTCTTTTGAGGCATCGTTGGGTCTTTCTAGCTCTCTCCCTTATTAGGTAAAATTTCAGTTGGCCCCTCAATTGCGGGTATATATACATAGGGACCTTATCCGTGGCCTATGCTCCGAGTGATAGCAAGTAAGTGGTGGCTGTGAAGATACTCATCCATTAGGCAGTCTTTGATGGTCAAGAATTTTTGATCACCATTGAGCAGTTGGTTCAAACGATCAAAGTACACCTGATGTGCTTCCTGTTTCAAGTTAAGGACTGCAAGTGAAAGTGAATGATAGTCAATACATTTACAGTAGTGATCAAAGTTAGAAATTGAAGTCTGAAATTTTACTTGATCTAAGCCATCGTCTATCACATCCCGGCTGTTGCTTGATATAAAACCATTTAGATCTCGGATCACCAAC
Organism: Allium sativum; assembly: GCA_030737875.1. Lineage (NCBI taxonomy): Eukaryota > Viridiplantae > Streptophyta > Magnoliopsida > Asparagales > Amaryllidaceae > Allium > Allium sativum. The sequence continues at coordinate 365,716,814 of CM060920.1, forward strand.
TTTGCTGCTGAACGATACGTTAATGATTTTCCTCATTGGCACCGATTCAAAATATACAAAAGACGGGGTATCTTGGGTTTAGTGTTTGAAATTGTAAAAGAAGCGAACATCTTCGAAGGTGAGCTCCGCACCCAAAATTTCCCTATAAGCAATATACAAGGTGTCTAGATAAGCATAGGAGTTGGGTTGGAGCTGCATTGGAGCGATCTGCATTCATCTCAGAAAATCGACGACGAATGCAGAAAATGGAGGTATCTCCCTGACAAGACACATTAACCTACTAATCGCCATGTACCTGTAACGACCTAGAAAATCTGAACCAATTTAAAAATTTTAAATTGGCTGAAATAATGGATTTTAAATATTTAAAATAAATATTTTAAATAATGGCAATGAAAAGTGAGTTTGAATCGACAATTGAAAACGAATATAATTAATTATAATTATAAACAAGGCCTGAAAAGGCGCTGCAGTTTCAAAAATTGAATTCAAACTTTGTCAGACTATACCGGGTGCAAAACAAAACGGATTTTAGCGAAACCAAAAATATCTAAATCTGTTAGTGAATACCTTTCTAGCGAATCTGAAAAATCGAATTTTCATAATGGAAAGCAAAAGTTATGGCCAAATGAAATTTCAGAAAGGTCGATATGGAATTCATATAGCCCGGGAAATTGGCCATTTTGCATACGACCTCGGAATTCGACGAAACCACTTTTGTTGGATCCGGAATGTAAAGTTATCGCTAGGTTTCAAATTTCATAATTTTTGAAGCTAGTATGTGAGCGTGGCAAAGGAAAATGTGTTTTGGTCAATTATAGTTAAATTGGATCGACCAGAAATGGGCCTTTTTGCAAACGGTCTCAGAATTCGACAAAACTAGTTTTGTTGGGACCGTATCGTCAAAACATAGCTAGATTTATTTTTTTGGAATTTTTCGAATCAGTTTGTGGCCCTGGTAAATTGAAATGTACGTTCAAATTAAATATTGAATGTTATATATTTTAATTTGAAGGAAAACTGGCTGAAACAATCGAATGGGCCTACGAAGCATATTCCATTGTGTTCGGAATGGGGGTAAAACGCTAGGGACGACAGTCGTTGGGTTTAGATTGGTGGTCGCGTCAGAAAACCCCTTATAAAACCCATCGGCCAATCAAAATTTTTATATATAAAAAAAATCCTTTAATTTTCTCTCTCCGCGATATCGATTCACGGCGGAAAACCGCTCGTGCCTTCTCTCCTCCGTTCCTCCTCCTACAAGCAAAATTACGCCTTCCTCCTATTGAAGATTTTGAAGAGCACGAGAAGATCTTCAAATCCATATATAGTTTGGATTTTTTTCATTGTGTGGATTGGAAGAACCGACGTCACGAAGTTCAGCACTTCGAACCGCCGCTGCATCCTCCTCCCTGCGTCGAAGTGGGCCCCACCTACCTCCGCCTGAGCGCCGTTCCGAGCACTACAAGGTGGTGTACTCCGACCGTCTCCAAGTTGCACGGATCGAAAGAAAAATTAAAACCTAGTTTTGAAGAAATCAAGCAGGTATCGGCTGATTTTATTTAAATTGATTTTAACATTTTTAAAGTGTTGCAAACCTTTGAAAAATCATATCTTTCTCGTTCGTTAACAAAATTCGATGAAACAGGAAACATCGTGACCATGTGAACGTCTTCTACATTATAGAAGAGACCGCATATTTTTCTGAGCCTTCTGCTATTTTTGGTGGAGTGGAACCCAAGGTGAGATTTCTAATTTATAAACAATATGGAAAACGACGATGTATAAATTATATAGTCGATGTATGAGTTATATAAGCATTGTACACCTCTTGTATAAGCGTTGTATAAGTTGTACGTTCGATGTATAAGTTGTATATGCGTTGTAAAAACTATATATGTGTTGAAATAGAAGTGAACTGCTATATATATATATATATATATATATATATATATATATATATGCCCCTCGTCCACAAATCATGGACGATATTTATTGATTGTGATTGGTGTGAAAATTGATTGATAGCGAATGGTTGTTTGGGATTGTTTGTGGTTGATATTGATTGATTGTGGTTGAAAAATACCCATTTGTGGTTGAGAAATATTTGGTTGAAACCACATAGGATTAGTTTGTGGAAATGAAATAAATATATACATGCCGCCTGCGTACGAACTAGATGCATGATCCCCATTGTCAAAAACCGCGAGGTTTTAAGGTAGAGCGAGGAGCCGTACTAGGGACGGTCCCGATTTTAACTACCCTGCCGTTATGCTGCCGAAATTTTGAATAATATTCATGTGTTTGAATTATTTTCATTTGCTGAAACTATATTTATTCATTGAATAGAAAACCTTCATGTGTTTGAATTATTTTCATTTGCTGAAACTATATTTATTCATTGAATAGAAAACCTTCATGTGTTTAATTGACATTCATTCGTTGATTAGAAAGTCATGTGTTGGATGGCATTCGTGTTTTAAATATAAAAATCACATTTTTATCTATATATAGAAACTATAGAAAACCTTCATGTGTTGAATCGATATTCATTCGTTGAATTGAAATTCACGTGTTGAATGGTATTCATATTTTGAAATAAATTGCTTCATAATAAAAATCACCGTTTATCAACTATATGGACTATGTAAAATAATCCCGTTTTGAAATAAATTGTTTTATTATAAAAATCCTATTTTTATCACCTATATCAACTATATAAAATAATAGTGTTTTGAAATAATTTGTTTTACAATAAAAATCACATTTTTATTATATACATGAATTGTTGAAATGTGAAGTGTTAAAAATAGCAACTCGTTCAAATAAATATGCATGAGTTGAAATATTCATTAATTAGCTAATGATATGGTTTTTACCTATGCATGCAACATAAGAATGAATGGTGTTTTTAAACCAAATGGAATCGAATATGAAGTTGAATGGAAAATGATAAGTGATAAGAACTGTATATATGTACATGCATATTTATTGAACAGGTTATAGCAAAGTGCTAGAGAAGAGGAATAAAATTTTGTGCCCGACAAATAGGTACACATTTACTGTTTTGTTTGGGTGATGATTTTATGAGCCTGTTGGCTAGCCGCTTAGCTTTTTCTTTTTCTTTTCGACATGAGATGCCCGTGTGGCTATTTGGGAATTTTCCCAGCCCCTCCCGTACAAAGGAGGTTATGGCAAAATTTTCCAAATTTTAAAGGCGTTAGTGAAATATTTGAAGTGAAAACGATATTGAAATTGTTGAACGAACTATATTTATATAAATATATAAATATAAATAAAATTAAAACGAAACGTGGTCGTGCAGTTCATGTTTTGAAACCGTGATTTCAAACGATTATACCGGGAGATCCGACCATCGGATTTTCCTGAAATCGCAATCGTTGGGTCCGCTTCGGAAAAATCTTTCCAACGGCACCAACTTTGTAAAAATCCAACGGTTGGATTGTTTGCAATGTTTGATTCAAATCTGAAGAAAAACAGCACCAGAATCGATTATATATATATATAAATATAATTATATTTAATCGAATAACGACGCTGCAGTTCGTATTTTGAAATCGAAACTTCAAACGATTGTACCGGGAGATCCGACCGTCGGATTTTCCCGAAACTGGAACCGTTGGATTCGTTTTGAAAAGATCTTTCTAATAATGTAAATTTTGTAAAGATCCAACGGTTAGATTTTCAGATATGTGTAAATCAAATCTGAAGAAAAACAGCGCCACGGCCGCGTTATGGCCCGAAGCGTCGTTTTGAATAAATTGGCTATTTTAAAATAAATAAAAATAGCGATAAATTGTTATAAAATATCATAAACGATATGGAATGGAAATAAACTGAATTTGCTCGATTTATGTGGTATTTGATGGTTGAATGTGTTTGGTGTGAAAATTACATTAAAGAACAAAATTGGTGTTGTCGAATGATTTAACCATTGAAATAAATTGATTTGAAATTCTAAATATACGTGAATTATTTGAAAAGGCCGAGTTAATTCTCATCTCAAATAATTGACCGACGATTGAAAATCGAAGATGAAGACGATGGTCGAAGACCGGAGATCTTCACCTCGTTTGGATGGTAACCGAGGTCCTGATTGGGAGGCATCCCAAAATATGGATAATGAGTGGTGATCCTCTAGACGTACGTGGTGATCGATGGGTTTGCGAGGTATTTAGTGCCTCCGGTTTCGTTCAGACCCAGAACGGACTTGTAAATGGACTGTGTGTCTGACATTGGATTTTATTCTGTGTTGATTGATCTCTATTAAATATACATCTATTTGGCGGCGGAGAATTTATTCTTTTGCTTAACGCCCTTCTCTGAGACGCACGAGCTCAGAGGTTGTATATCGATGGACATCAGTCGCATGGCATGAATTGCCTGTGTGGCATGCTAAGATGCAGTGATCAGGGTTTCTGTTGAAAAGCAAAGTCTTGTGGTGATGATCAAAGCACCGCCGGTGTGGCGTAGCTTTGTGTATAACGTAAAATCGCGAGCCTCACACCCCGGTATGAACCAGAAACGGGAGAAGGACCTCAGGGAGGGCATGCGTTTCTTTCTAGCTAGGGTGGTGTCAGTGACCTACCAGCCCTGACATTTATATACTTTTCACCTATGTGGTTGTTGCTGTTGCGAGGCGCCTCAGTTTGATCGGACGATCCTGGTCCGATGGAGTCATTCATTGGCTCATTTACGCCCCCAAAGGGCGGGGAAACGTATTGCTCAGGCACTATAATCCACTCCGTGTGGACCGGCCCTGACGATCCAAGGGGCAGTTGCGGCTGTTCCGGAGGCTCGGGCTAGAGAGTCTCGAAGTCGGTAAGGACTATCTTTTGCCTTGGTTCATGACGGAAATCCAATTTCCAAATACGACATCGTGCGGTTTTGATTGTAAATACAAATGGCGACATGATATATGGTACCCATGTCGTCTATGATTGATAGTTATGATTCAAAGTTGTTTTCAAAACATACAAACACTAGCAATAATATCAAATGCCTTTGTTTTATTCGTATCAAGCATATTTTGGCTGTTATAAGGTAAAAACTCTATCCTCCGGTTTGCGTTGCATTGTGTGATGGGAACTGAGTCTTATAACGGCTTCATTTTTATAAAAAGCATAGCAATGTTTAAAAGAAAGATTTGTTTTAAAGCACTGGCAATCCAATGGAGTAAACCCGTTCCACGAAAGTGGCGTGGTCCTGTGATTAGCCATATTATATATGTGTTAAGTAGATTTCTCATACCAGTCCCATGACTGACTCGTAGTTTGTTTCACTTTCAAACTCGGGTGCCCCTTTTTCTACACGGGCAGCCTTGTATTCAGGTTTAGCTGGTTCTTTCTGGATAGCTGGAGCTGAAGATGGATTCTATCATTTATCTCTTTTTATGCTGTTCAGCTCCTATTGTACATTATGTTTGTTTTCCGCTGTAGACATTTATGTATAGCTGAACTGTATTTGTACTAAGTAAGATCCTGTATACTGTGTAACTCTGATGATTACTTTTATCCAGTATATTCTATTGTACATTATCTGGCGTATTTATTTAATTTTGTTCTGCTATTATCTGTTTCTGTGTTATATTCCACGGATTACCCTTGTCCCAGTCAGAACGGGATTTGGGGTCGTCTCAGTACCCTTCGGGTGGACTATGAGGTTGATCTATCTTAACAGGCAGCATAATGTATCTTCGAAGAATTCTATGCTTTAAACATATTCGTGCAAGTTTGGCATCATCAATGATTGATTCGATAGAGTCGTCGGGTGGTTCTAAGATAAAGGAACTCTCAAATTCGTCAGGAGCGCAATTATCTCCCACTCCTCCTTCCTCTTTTTCATCTAAAGAGACATCATCTCCAGATGAGGCTGCACTTTCATGTATTTCTGCTTCATAGTCAGAGCCCGCACTATCCCAATTCGGATCTGAAGTAGAAGGTATGTCTTCAATAATAGGATTTTCAGACGATCCTGTTGTGTCTTTCCTTTCCGCTAGCCTAGCTGAGTGTCTTCGGGCCATGGTAGTTGTACTATCCACGAGATAACAGAAATTAGAGTGCAGTTGACCATGTCCCCCATGTGTGTATGTGCGCTAAACTGCGCAAATGTGTACAATGCTGAAATAAGAGAATACAAAATTAGCAGGAAGTAAAGCAGTATGGAAAGTAGTCGTATGTTCGTTAAGTCCGGAAGGCTCTATCCTAACTGTCCACAAGTTTGCGACCGTGCTCTGTTTTTGACAAGTTATTTACGGGTTATGTGTATGTTCAACATGAAAGATATTCGGGTCGGTTCGGGGGTCCAAGTTTTAAACAATGACTCAATTCAGAAGTTCATATGCAGGTTTATCGGTTCAGTTCGAAGGAGGAAAAACACATCCAGTTCGGGTCGGGTCTTATGAAGCAACATCAATTCGGACCGGATAGGTAGTCTCGACCAAATAACGGGATTGATTTGGAAGTATGTGGTTTGGAGACTTAGGCATTAAAGCCTAGGGTCGGTTCGGATGTGAATTGCAAATGATCAGCTTGGGCAGAACTTTCGAAGGACAATCCCGTCCGAACCACCTGACACCGAACCGGATCGCCTAACGTCTCGAAACCCAACTTTCTCCACTTAAGTAACTTTAAGGTCCCAACCAATATCATCTCCTCCGGTCTGAACCGAAGTCGCATACTTTATTATGATCACTTTGAGATCATCCGCTCCGCCCCAGACTGATTCCACTCTCCCAAATGTGTCTTTTTCTTCCTCTATCCCTCTCATCTAAGAAAAATGAACCCAATGCTCTCATACACTCATTTTTGGTAGGGAGTTTATGTATTAATCACCTCGACGTCAACTCAGACCGCTACCACCACCGCTTCGAGACGGTGACAAGAACACCGAACACGGCGACGGCAAGAAGAAAGGCATCGAAGTCGGCGTGGGTATTAAATCAAGAAAAATCGCCTAAGTTACTTTAAATTCAAGCTTAGATCGATGAAAAACTAAATAAAACAAGGGTCGAAACTCCACCTATAAGTTTATTTCGAGAATCGAGAAGTTTTCTTCGTGATTTAGAAATTAGGGTTCTTGGTGAGTCAGAACGGCAACAACAAAAAGTGAATAAAGAAGAGAGAGAGTGAGAATTTATATGCAAAGAGGAAGTCCCTTCGAATTCCGATTGATTAGATGGCCTAGACCGATCAGTAAATGATCCAAAACAATTCAAGGCCTTTCAGCCCAATAGTGCAACGGTGATTCGAATGAAAGGCGGATCGAATTAGTCTGATCCGAATCGAAGTAGATATATGGAGGGGAAATCAGGGAATATTAAAAGGTGCTAAAATTCACGCATACACACATCAAAAAGAATACCTGAAAACTGTTTGGACTTTGGAAGAGATATTGAAGCTTTTTGAAGCAAAAGAAATAGATGGTTCATGATCTCATGATGTATTTATAGGCATTGCAGATGAATTAAAAGGTGCAACCTTATGAAGCATCGCGACTCAACCCAAAAGACGTGACTATTAGTTGGCACTCGTTTAGAAGTAAACAAGTTGATTATTTCGAAGCACGTCTTATTTTCAATAAGCACGTACTTCGAGGGGCAAAATGTTAGCCTATTTCATGATTAGGCTAAGCAAGTCAAAGAATTATCCAAGGAGTGTATTCTAGTATGTAGAGGATAGTGAAAAGTCCTCCGGGTCGGTTCGGACCCCTCGAGCCGAACTCCTTCACTTTATTGCACATAAGTCAGAAGACCGAAAGGAAGCAGCATGTCCAGATCGGTTCGGTATAAGATTCTCCGACCCAAACCCCTTTTTTCCCTCTCATCCGAACCGAGGAGCAGAAATGTAGCTGTTGCACCCCACGATCCTATAAACCCGGAGCGGTTTTACTCAACTATCCCGCGTTTTTGATGTGTTGGCATCGTCTCTGAGCATCCGATCCCGAATCACACGGGATTGACCCCCACATGGCATCGAACCGGATCGAAATTTGACCTATAAATACCCCAAAACACTTCATTTAAGAGGATTTTTTTGGCAAAGTCATCACTTCAACTCTCATACCAACGAATTTTATTGCTTTGTACTCAAACTTTTGAAGTATAATCTTGTTAGTTGGAGAGAGATTATCCATTGTATAAGTGAGATTGAGAGGAAATTATCATTGCATTTGTATTTAAATCATCAATTAAAGAAGTGTAAAGTGGACATAGGCTCTTTAACGCTGAACCACCATAAATTTGGTGTTCTTGCTGCTTTTCTTTCTACTTTATTCAAAATTATTGTTCAATTGGGTGTTAGAACCACTTTTTGGTCTAACATATATGGATGTTTATAAATAAAATAGATGTACAACATGGTTGCTTAGAGCAAGTTGTGTTATTCTCCCCTTTAAAAGATTTCAGAACGAATTCTCTAATAGGGGGAGAATGTAACACCCAGTAAAAATATAATTAAGTTAATTTAAAATAAACAATAATAATTAATAATAATTTAATGGCTAAAAATGGAATTTTGGACAATTAGTAATTAGGTCACAGAAGTATTGTAGTTGCGTTCGTTGCGAGATTCTGATCCGTTTTCATATTTTATTTGCTGAAAACGGAGTCTGTATGCAAAATATATTAGTAATTAAGTTGTGCATATATATTAACGTACAAAGTTTGAATTTCAAATGAATAGATATACAAATCGAGAATATATTAATTTGGATAAGCATTGAAAGAATAATCTTATTGAATTCAAACTTGTGTGTATATATTTATACATACTAAGGGAGAAGAATAATTTTATTTGAAAGGAAAGTATTATTAATTTTCACAAGAAATAGATACAACGAATTTCAAGAATATCCAACATAATACCTAATCTATACAATCACCCAAAACACCTTATTCAACAGTATTGAGAAAAAAATTATATACAATATACAATAAACTCGGAAAAAAACTCAATACCGCTGATTAACTAATCTATACCCAATTACAAGACCAGTTTACCAAGGATCTACAATCCTAGCTAATCCGCAACCGGCTTCAGATGAATTAAACCAGACACCATGAGCTTACTTGAGCATCTGCCAAAATAGAAGCATACCATGCACCATTTCCAGTTAAAACTAAATTGCAATTTAACAAATTCTCCAATAGCCCATCTCTAAAAATATAACTGCAGCTGACAAGGTTCCACTTTGCATAGCAGAGACCAAAACCATCATGGATGAAGCACCTGAAACTATCTCACATAACTAACATATCAAACCAGACATCCAGTTTGCCAATAAAAAGGTCAATAATCCAAACAACACAAAGTATCAATACTAAGGATTTTTCCTTATGTGTCTCTTATTGGATTTCAAATAATTGCCAGAAGGGATTATGTAACACCCCACACCCGCTATGGTCACTCTCTAAGGGAATGCCATAACATCGGTGCAGTATTTTAAGTGAATATAGAACAGAAAAATTACAACAAGACAGATATAAGTAATACTTGAAAATTTCAAAACATCATTTCATTGCAGCGGAAAGTAAAACATGTTTGGTTACATCACAAAACCATAATAAGAGTCAAGTACAAAATATCCATCCTGATAAATAAAAGTACATAATCCCAATACATGAACTGATAGCCATAAAAGAAAGGGTAAGCTGAGCTCTACATCTATGGTCCAAGCTCCAAAAGAGAATAAAGCAGCCTGATCAAAGCCCACTCGTACAGAGCCCACTCTGATAACCTGAGGGTTGGGAAAAAGATAAAAACAACGGGGTCAGACATAAGTCTGAGCGAGTGCTATAACTTTAACAATACAATCATTAAAGTAACCAGAGAAGACATAAGCTTGATATACGGTGTCGTCTGGGGATGAATGGCTACACTAAGCAGCTTGGTAGACTTAGGATAAACTAAGAAACGTAAAGACGCATCCACCCACCCAGGGATAATTACTACACTGCACCACACCAGTCATTCCTACTTAAAGGTTGATCCCACTAAGTGTACTTAGTAATTTAGTAGTTTCGTGTACCCCTATCTGACTACATAGGTGTACCCACTACTCCCCAAGCGATCGGCTCCCTTACGTAGATACCCGTGCTGGTCCCACAATGGGGTGTATCATCCCCCAAAGTGGCAACCTGATAATATCAACGGTGCACGGCTTTATACCTACACGATGCAACAACGACTTACCAACCAGCCCGGGTCCACACACGCATATGAAACCCGTTGGTCCTGCGTTGCCACCGCTAACCCGTTTTGGCCTCTTATAGTCAAGCCCAATATGCGTGTCCCGTCACTCGACTAGAGTCGAGCCTACTAAGATACGTTTGGGATATTGGTTGAAATGGGCCCCCACAAGCTACCACCTAAGCTTGTTATTTTATCTAGTGCATCCCACTTAACCCTTTAACCATGTCCACCTACATGTTATACATTTTGGCTAAGTCATTTAATCATATTCTAATTGTCACACAAGGTACCCACTAGATTTCCACATGCCACCCATGGCACTTACTTAACCCTTTAATCATGTTTAATTACATGTTCCACTTTGGTTAAGTATTCTAATCGTATTTTCTATTGCCACCCAGGGCAACCACTACATTTCCTCATGCCACCCAAGGCACCCACTTAACCCCTCATGTCCCTCTACATGCTCATTTGGTTAAGTGTTTCTTAATTAATTAAGATCGTAACCTTTGTAAAGACCCCTCACATTAGACTATCTTTTATGACCGCTGGTTAAGCCGGTTGGGTCCGGGCAGCCTTATGTCATAACCGAGTCTAACCTCGTGTCTTTACATTAATCACGTATTTAGTTTGTGCCTAAGACCCCTCACATTGGGCTAACATTTGTAGCAACTGGTTAAGCCGGTTGGGTCCGGGCAGTTTTACGCTACAACTGAGTCCAACCTCGTGTCTTAGTCGATTAATTACACCTAATTAATCACCCTCATAATTTATGTTAATTATCCCTAATTAATTACACATTTTTAAGAATATAGGTAGACCTAACTAAATAGGTAAATTCCCAATTCCATAGTATGGGTAGACCTAACTTAATAGGTAAATTCCCAACTCCATAATATGGGTAGACCTAACTCAATAGGTAAATTCCCAATTATGTCCATTTAATTTGTGGTATGCTTAATCATACCCAATTCACATCATTTTATTAATATGCATATTAACCCCATCGTTCCCCACGTAATTCGTTCTCATAACACGACATAATAAAGGGAAGATTCATCACAAATGTCATGGGTTTAGCCAACATAGCATGCAACTTTATCATGGGTTCAAAAGGTGTCAACTTGCATATATGAACATACATTAAACCCAACTAGTATTTAACCCAAACTTGCATTACGCATATCATAAAAAGAGACAAACTTGCATATGAACTTGCACATAAACTTGCATATGAACTTGCACATAAACTTGCATATGAACTTGCACTTAAACTTGCACATGAACTTGCACTTAAACTTGCATATGAACTTGCACTTAAACTTGCATGTGAACTTGCACATAAACTTGCATATGAACTTGCACTTAAACTTGCATGTGAACTTGCACGTAAACTTGCATGTGAACTTGCATAACATGTCATACATATAGGCAAACTCGCATATGTTATGCATATCATAAAAAGAGACAAACTTGCATATGAACTTGCATCATAATAGGGTAAACATGCATATGTATGCATAGCATAAAAAGGTGTCATCTTGCATATGTATGCATCTTATTTAAAAAGGGTAAACTTGCATGTCATAATGTATGCATAAAACCAAACACTTAGCATGCATAAAATCAAATACTTAGCATGCATAAAACCAAACACTTAGCATGCATAAAATCAAATACTTAGCATGCATAAAACCAAACACTTAGCATGCATAAAATCAAATACTTAGCATGCATAAAGTCAAATACTTAACATGCATAAAACCCACCACTTAACTTGCATAAACCCATATACTTAACTTGCATAAACCCACATACTTAACTTGCATAAACATAGGGTTAACATTAAACATAGATTAGCAAGCTAACATCATATCATATGACTTAAAACCCACAAATCCGCATACAAAACCGCATGATCCCATCATATCTCATCTACTTAATTTAGCAATTGGTTATTAAAGTGATAGAAACTCACCAAAACCAAGATTAGCAAACTTATGAAGTAGAACTAGTTGCTATACAAGAAGGATTAGAGGTTGATTAGCTTGCAACTTTCTTCATAAACTAGTGGAGGCTCCTCTCAAGTTTGATCTTGGCGGCATGATGGCATCATTTCTATTTTTAGTAGGGATTAGGCTTGCATTAGGGTGTATTTATAGGATTAGGGTGCGTTTTAGACCATAGGATTAACCCTAGGTTAGATTAGGTCCGTCAGATTTAGGAAGTTTCCAGAACTCAGCCTAAACCAGCCAGAAAACCAGACCTGGTGCACCCAGGTCAATTGGCTCGACACCCTGTGTCGACAGGCAAGTCGAAAGGGCAGTCGACTCCCCAGTCGACAGGCCTGTCGACAGCCCTGTCGACATGGCTAGGGCGGGAAGTTTCCCGCCTGGCCCTCAGCTGGCTCCAATTTCGAAATCTTAATTTGGATTTTAAATCTGTCTTGAACTTTGAATTTTCTGCAAACTTCATTGGGCCATAACTGGGCCATACGGACTCCGATTCTCGAAAAATCGGACTCTATTTCGCGTATTTTTCCGAGACGAACGCAATGACGCAGCCCGTTTCCCCCATTTCTCACATCTGAGATTATTTATTCTGCAATTAGTGAATATTAGTATTAACTGAAATTCGGGGTGTTACATTCTCCCCTCCTTAAAGGATTTCGTCCCCGAAATCTCTAAGCTAAGGAGAATGCATATCCTACCATCCAAACAACCATCTACTCAATCCATCAAACACGAGCATCCATTGTCCTTAAAACAATTTCTAATGATGTATGAGCATATGCAAAAAGTGTGTGTATATGTTCCCTATCTAATGTATGAACATATGCAAACCATGATAGTGCCATGCATCCAATATGTATGCGAAAGAACCCTATCGACACATACTATTTCTACATGAGTGCACAATCATTCACCAAAATGCATCATCCATATGATAGCACAACCATTATACATCCATAAATATAGCTACCTACACACAATTATATGCAATATGCAATATGAAGTGACTGAGCCGATCTAGTGTCTAGAGTGTGTGTATATGCATCCACGAGCAACCACTAGCAACCACTTGCATCCACACGCATCCATCAAACATAACATGTCTCAAACACATGTTTCAACCATAGGTTTACCCTATCTAAAGGTCAAAGGTACTAATGAGAGGATATACTAAAGATAAGATAAGCACTAGACAAACGATAAGGAGACGTTTAAAGGACATACCCTTAAAAAGGAATGGGTATAACGAACGCATCTTCGCTTCTGTCTCCCAAGTAGCATTGCTCTCACCTTCTCCCCTTTCCACCTTGACTAGTCGAACCTCTCTGTTTCTCAACTTTCTAACCTCTGACCCAAGGATGCGGGTAGGAGCTCATCGAATAATCACATCACGCTCTACCTTTACTTCTTTAAGCAAGCTCGGCTCTACCGCCTTGGCGGTCTCATGTAGGCACTTTCTCAAATGTGACACATGGAATACGTCATGTTTCTTATGCAACCGAACTATCTCTCGAATATAAACTGAAGCTAGACATGGAACAGTCCTCTTGCTCTTCACGGGTGTGAAACGGGCACACTTAGTAAGTCTATCTACCACAACCCAAATCCCCGTATTACCCTTCCTTGATTTCAGTAATCCATCGAGACACTATCCCACTTCCATACCGGAACCTCCAATGGGTGAAGCACCCCACCGGGTTTCTTCTGCTCCGCTTTCATTTGCTAGCACACCAAGCATCTAGCGACATACTCGGCCACATCTTTCTTCATAACGGCCCAAAAAGAAAACTCGCTTCATGACTTGGTACATCTTGTCCCCACCGGGATGAATGGTCATCTTCGATCGATGTGCATCATCCGGTATAGCCTTCCTCAAACCCTCGTCTTGCGGTACACAAATTCTACCGTCTCTACGCAACCACCCCTTACCATCTAGGGTGTACCTACTCAAATGGCTGGACGACTCCCCCCTTATGAGCTTCTCTACTAACTCAACCAACTGTGGGTCGTCTCGCTGTGCCTTGCCAATTCGTCCCAAAAGAGTAGACCTAACCTCCAAGGGGGCTAGCAAACTGGGTACAAAGTCAACGGAAGGTCTAAAGTCAATCATAGAAATAAACTCTAAGCTCCGTCATTCAACGAACAATGAACTCAAGGACAACCTTTTTCTACTTAAGGCGTCCGCTACCACGTTACCCTTGCAATGGGTATATGCTATCTCAAACTCATAGGATGCTAAGAATCCCATCAAAAATCATCACAACTGTCCATCTCTCACGCAGACCATCCTAGTCGAACTCGACATCCCCCAAATGCAAGCCCCAAAGGCCTAAACCAATATCAGACAAACACCCAAGGGATACCTCCTTCGAATTCAGACGTCCTACGTGAGATGGTACTAGTAAAAACGGCTAAATAATTAAGCCCTTGTCCAACTCTGGATGTCCTTGCCAGTCTCGCTCTAAAACCACCATTTATTCCATAACTGGCTTTGCTCAACCTATTGAGCATATACGAAAACTTATTTTGCTCCTAGAAAAGACCATCACAAACTTATTCAGGTACTTCCTGAACACCCTTCTCATCAAATCAACAAAGTATGCGGGGGCGTTTGTCAAATCAAATGGCCTCACCAGCCACTCATAACAACCATCCAGGGTCCTAGTGGCAGTCTTCTCTATACTATCCTCAGCCCTCTCAACTGACGAAACCCCGTGGCTAAGTCCAACTTGTGAAAACACTGAGGCGCCAACTAATTGGAAAAAGATCATAAATCCTCGGCAATGGGTGTCTATTCTTCTTTGTGAGTTTATTTAGTTCTCTTTAGCCTACACAAAGTCTGAGGGACCCATCCGCCTTCGTGGCAAAAACTACTGGAGCACCCCACTCCGATATACTTCGTCTTATGAACCCCTTCTCAAGCAAATCGCCTACTCGCTTATGGAGTTCCCTCCTCTCACGAGGAGCCATGTGGCACACTGGCCAAGATACTGGTTTGGCATTGTCTACCAGATATATTCGGAAGTCAATCTCCCGCTCCGGAGGTAAGCCCTTCACCTCCTCAAACACATCCGAGTATTCCCGGACCACTCTAACAGATCGCAAACTCTCGACCGACGTGTCAAGCGATTCTAGATAACTTAGCATAACAGATTCCATGAGATTACAAGAGATCTCGAGAGTGTTACCCAAGCGGGTCATAGGCCTAACAATTCTCCCTTCAAAATCAAGAACGACACACCTACTGGATAACCAGTCCATGCCCAAAACTAACCCATAGCCCGTGAAGCCCAAAAAGCATCACATCTAAACTCAGCGCTAAGTATAGCAACTTTCAAACCCAAACACATCATGGAGCCCCAATTGGGTTTGAAACAACTAAGGGATCACCTACTGAACTGGTGTCTAAGTGCAGTGACTCAATCTAACAATGATTAGATAAACGAACTCAATATGTCAAAATCAAATAAAGTACGGACAGGATGATCAAACAGGAAAACTAAACTTTCCACGGAAATAGTTCTACCTCTTTCTTGAATCGGTGGAGCTGCGAGAGCCTGAACTTGCTCCCTTGCCTGAGCTGGTGCCACAAGAGCTTGCACCTGTCCCCCTGAGGTAGACCCCGTCCTTTGCCCTTTCTTAGGACAGTCTTTCACTAGATGTCCTGCTTCGTCACAGTGGAAGCAGCCAGTCTTCTTCTTCTTGCGACAATCCTTGTTTAGGTGGCCTAGTGTTCCACAATTGAAGCACTTCTTCTTTCCCTTGCCACTGTTGCCTTTCCCACCCTTGTTTTGCTGTTGCTGTTGAGGTCTCTTTTGATCTCCCTTTTTCTCAGGTGCCTTATTAGCATTGGGACCCTTCTCTTCTTCATGCATGAGTGCCATGTCAACTAGCTTCTCGAAGGTGGCCCCCATAGAGATGTGGGTCATAGCCAACCCGTGCATCGGTTCGTTCAAGCCTTTAACGAACCTCAAAGCCTTCTCTTCCGGTGTGTTTACCAAGTCTATGTTGAACTTTGCTAACTGATTAAACTTGTTAACATATTCTTTTACCGACAAGAACCTTTCCACGTGCAGATTTTCTTCCACTTTTGAGAGAAACTTTGCCTCAAACCTTTGCCTAAAATCCACCCAAGAGTCAACAGGGCGTTCTCCATTAGTGACCTCCCACCAAAACGAGGCCTCTCCTTCCATTAACCAAGCGGCTAACCTGACTTTCTTTCCCTCTTCCACTTCCAAGATTTCCATCAATTCTTCCGTCTCATTAAGCCAATCCCTAGCTCCCACAAAAGGTTTCCCTCCCATAGCTTTAAACTTCCTACAAGTCATAGCAAAAGTATCCGCGCGAGGAGGAACGGGTGCAACGGGCAGAGGAGGAACATTTGCTGGACCTGCAGCGGCGGCCCTAGCCTCTAACAATATCCTATACCATACTGGTACCGCTACACCGTTCGGAAGATAAAGATCTTCAGCCATGCAAAGACGAAAGAGGAAAGATTCAAACGGAGAATTCAAAAGATAAAGATATGGCTATCGGGGATTATGCTTTTCTTTCAAAAAATTTCTCTTTAAAGACATGTTTTTGAAAATACTCCTTTCAAAAATATTCTAAGAAAATAGTTTTTCTAAAAATTTTATCTGTTCCGGTAACCTTTGCCCTGATACCACGTGTAACACCCCACACCCGCTATGGTCACTCTCTAAGGGAATGCCATAACATCGGTGGAGTATTTTAAGTGAATATAGAACAGAAAAATTACAACAAGACAGATATAAGTAATACTTGAAAATTTCAAAACATCATTTCATTGCAGCGGAAAGTAAAACATGTTTGGTTACATCACAAAACCATAATAAGAGTCAAGTACAAAATATCCATCCTGATAAATAAAAGTACATAATCCCAATACATGAACTGATAGCCATAAAAGAAAGGGTAAGCTGAGCTCTACATCTATGGTCCAAGCTCCAAAAGAGAATAAAGCAGCCTGATCAAAGCCCACTCGTACAGAGCCCACTCTGATAACCTGAGGGTTGGGAAAAAGATAAAAACAACGGGGTCAGACATAAGTCTGAGCGAGTCCTATAACTTTAACAATACAATCAATAAAGTAACCAGAGAAGACATAAGCTTGATATACGGTGTCGTCTGGGGATGAATGGCTACACTAAGCAGCTTGGTAGACTTAGGATAAACTAAGAAACGTAAAGACGCATCCACCCACCCAGGGATAATTACTACACTGCACCACACCAGTCATTCCTACTTAAAGGTTGATCCCACTAAGTGTACTTAGTAATTTAGTAGTTTCGTGTACCCCTATCTGACTACATAGGTGTACCCACTACTCCCCAAGCGATCGGCTCCCTTACGTAGATACCCGTGCTGGTCCCACAATGGGGTGTATCATCCCCCAAAGTGGCAACCTGATAATATCAACGGTGCACGGCTTTATACCTACACGATGCAACAACGACTTACCAACCAGCCCGGGTCCACACACGCATATGAAACCCGTTGGTCCTGCGTTGCCACCGCTAACCCGTTTTGGCCTCTTATAGTCAAGCCCAATATGCGTGTCCCGTCACTCGACTAGAGTCGAGCCTACTAAGATACGTTTGGGATATTGGTTGAAATGGGCCCCCACAAGCTACCACCTAAGCTTGTTATTTTATCTAGTGCATCCCACTTAACCCTTTAACCATGTCCACCTACATGTTATACATTTTGGCTAAGTCATTTAATCATATTCTAATTGTCACACAAGGTACCCACTAGATTTCCACATGCCACCCATGGTACTTACTTAACCCTTTAATCATGTTTAATTACATGTTCCACTTTGGTTAAGTATTCTAATCGTATTTTCTATTGCCACCCAGGGCAACCACTACATTTCCTCATGCCACCCAAGGCACCCACTTAACCCCTCATGTCCCTCTACATGCTCATTTGGTTAAGTGTTTCTTAATTAATTAAGATCGTAACCTTTGTAAAGACCCCTCACATTAGACTATCTTTTATGACCGCTGGTTAAGCCGGTTGGGTCCGGGCAGCCTTATGTCATAACCGAGTCTAACCTCGTGTCTTTACATTAATCACGTATTTAGTTTGTGCCTAAGACCCCTCACATTGGGCTAACATTTGTAGCAACTGGTTAAGCCGGTTGGGTCCGGGCAGTTTTACGCTACAACTGAGTCCAACCTCGTGTCTTAGTCGATTAATTACACCTAATTAATCACCCTCATAATTTATGTTAATTATCCCTAATTAATTACACATTTTTAAGAATATAGGTAGACCTAACTAAATAGGTAAATTCCCAATTCCATAGTATGGGTAGACCTAACTTAATAGGTAAATTCCCAACTCCATAATATGGGTAGACCTAACTCAATAGGTAAATTCCCAATTATGTCCATTTAATTTGTGGTATGCTTAATCATACCCAATTCACATCATTTTATTAATATGCATATTAACCCCATCGTTCCCCACGTAATTCGTTCTCATAACACGACATAATAAAGGGAAGATTCATCACAAATGTCATGGGTTTAGCCAACATAGCATGCAACTTTATCATGGGTTCAAAAGGTGTCAACTTGCATATATGAACATACATTAAACCCAACTAGTATTTAACCCAAACTTGCATTACGCATATCATAAAAAGAGACAAACTTGCATATGAACTTGCACATAAACTTGCATATGAACTTGCACATAAACTTGCATATGAACTTGCACTTAAACTTGCACATGAACTTGCACTTAAACTTGCATATGAACTTGCACTTAAACTTGCATGTGAACTTGCACATAAACTTGCATATGAACTTGCACTTAAACTTGCATGTGAACTTGCACGTAAACTTGCATGTGAACTTGCATAACATGTCATACATATAGGCAAACTCGCATATGTTATGCATATCATAAAAAGAGACAAACTTGCATATGAACTTGCATCATAATAGGGTAAACATGCATATGTATGCATAGCATACAAAGGTGTCATCTTGCATATGTATGTATCTTATTTAAAAAGGGTAAACTTGCATGTCATAATGTATGCATAAAACCAAACACTTAGCATGCATAAAATCAAATACTTAGCATGCATAAAACCAAACACTTAGCATGCATAAAATCAAATACTTAGCATGCATAAAACCAAACACTTAGCATGCATAAAATCAAATACTTAGCATGCATAAAGTCAAATACTTAACATGCATAAAACCCACCACTTAACTTGCATAAACCCATATACTTAACTTGCATAAACCCACATACTTAACTTGCATAAACATAGGGTTAACATTAAACATAGATTAGCAAGCTAACATCATATCATATGACTTAAAACCCACAAATCCGCATACAAAACCGCATGATCCCATCATATCTCATCTACTTAATTTAGCAATTGGTTATTAAAGTGATAGAAACTCACCAAAACCAAGATTAGCAAACTTATGAAGTAGAACTAGTTGCTATACAAGAAGGATTAGAGGTTGATTAGCTTGCAACTTTCTTCATAAACTAGTGGAGGCTCCTCTCAAGTTTGATTTTGGCGGCATGATGGCATCATTTCTATTTTTAGTAGGGATTAGGCTTGCATTAGGGTGTATTTATAGGATTAGGGTGCATTTTAGACCATAGGATTAACCCTAGGTTAGATTAGGTCCGTCAGATTTAGGAAGTTTCCAGAACTCAGCCTAAACCAGCCAGAAAACCAGACCTGGTGCACCCAGGTCAATTGGCTCGACACCCTGTGTCGACAGGCAAGTCGATAGGGCAGTCGACTCCCCAGTCGACAGGCCTGTCGACAGCCCTGTTGACATGGCTAGGGCGGGAAGTTTCCCGCCTGGCCCTCAGCTGGCTCCAATTTCGAAATCTTAATTTGGATTTTAAATCTGTCTTGAACTTTGAATTTTCTGCAAACTTCATTGGGCCATAACTGGGCCATACGGACTCCGATTCTCGAAAACTCGGACTCTATTTCGCGTATTTTTCCAAGACGAACGCAATGACGCAGCCCGTTTCCCCCAATTCTCACATCTGAGATTATTTATTCTGCAATTAGTGAATATTAGTATTAACTGAAATTCGGGGTGTTACAGATTACATCCTTGAGATTGTATTCTATTCCCCTATTTAAGTCATCAACATTCACAGTAGCTTTCTTTTTCTTACCTCGACCCTTACACTTCAAAGAATTGTTAAAAACTGGAGGATCATGATCATCAGCATCTGTAACATCCCGGTTTTTGACTGCCTTTATAATACAATTTATTTCGGGATTTATTTTGTTAAATTATTTTAATTACAAGCATTGAGGAAAATTCCAAGTATGGTTATATTTTAATAGCTTAAAATTTCATGATCAGTGTATATATGAAAATAAAAGTAGTAAATAATGTTATTTAATTTTGTATGTATTTTTAATGTGTTTCAAACTCTAGTTAAAAATCTTGATGGTATTAATTGCATATATTATAGGAAAAAGTTAACAATAATTATTTGTTAATCTCATGTGTATACTTGCTATATTTACATACATACAAGTATGTAATGTTTTAACAATTTGGTATAATTTAACTTGTTTATATTCCTTATAAAATCTACATACATGTATATGTAGGTAAAAGACTAGATTGTTATATAAAAACTCATGGCTTTTATATGTATATTGGTATAAACTAGAAGTAAAGATTGTGTATAAGAACTATTGTAACAAAAATAAAACACTTAAGTAAAAGTTGAATTACTTCACTGGCAAGACATGGTTTTCTAAATGCAAGTATACATTTGGGTTTTTAAACAATATATGGTACAATGAAGTGAAAACACCTTAGCACATCTTTCAATTCAAATCAACAGGGAAGCATATATATAAAGCTAAGCATGTACCCTTCCACATATACTATAGGCAGCTAAGGTATCATGTTTGCTAAAGTGCTAAGTACAAAGTCTTGAAAGATACGATTTGTATATAAAACGCGCAATTAAACATGGGATACTGAATCTTCTCCTAGGATCAGCTACACCCTAAATAGATATACATTTGTAGCATACACTAGCCTAAAAGTGTATGGTCATTTTCATAGCTAGTAGGAGCATTGCATCACCAACATCCCATTCCATCAAATTTGCTAGCACATTCAGTAAGGACTAGACATTGCGTACATTGCTTAGGAACTAAGAATTTCATATTTAAAACCTTTTTGTACATTTACACATGGTAGGTACAAGGAATAGCGTAGCTATAGTGTTATGGCCTAGGAGTAGAAAGTTTACAAATGACCAAACTACAACTTCTTTTCAATGAAATGAAATAGCAACTGTATGAAACATCTTATTCTTGTGTAAATGTTTTGTAAGACTGTAAATGAAGCAATAGATTATTATTAAATGTTTACTATAAATACACACACACTTCATGTTGTCATCACACAAAATTAGTCGAACCAGTCACTTAAAAACTACAACAAGTCTTAAAAGCAGAAAAGTATTTCTAAAGGATGGGAAACTAATTGTTGTGATAATTTATACAAACCTAGAAATGTTGATAAACTGTCTTGAACTGTTGTGAGTAAACCTGCTTTTCAATTTAATATACTTCTGAGTGATATGTTGGATGATACAGGTATATATATATATGTACATTAGGATATAGCAAGTTTAAACTCTGTAATAATTGATAAATAGCCTTGAACTGGAAATGAAAAATGCATAGGACAGTAAATCACCTGTGATTAAATAATTCCCTTTTAAATCTATTTCTGGTTAAGCTAATGACATTATATATGGATGCTTATGTACTTATGAATGTGTAATTTGGGTTGATCTTCACTGATTAAAACTAGATTGAAAACATGGAACGAAAACATAGTACAAATATTAGTGTAACTGGACTTGTTTCAACAATAACTTCCTTGTTACCCACTTAAACCATTTATGGTGTGCAAACATATGTATATGCTCTGTTTAAATGTTTTCTTGTAACTGGGTAGCTGGAAATACATTACATTGTTAACCTATAGCAGTAACACATTAGTGAGTAAACTTACCACTTTCTTTGATTGTTATATATATATATATATATATATGGTGATGCTTATATATATATAGATTCTTGTGTATATGTTAGTCGGTTTCCTCTCATACGAAAACTGGAAATGCTCTGCGAGTCAACTTTCCATGTTAAAACATCAAACGCCTTTTTTCCATCTCCCCACGCACCTGATCTTCATAACTTGACCAAAGTGTCAGTTTGGTTCACCGAATTATTCTTTTAAAATGATTTTTTAAATTACATTGAAGCTTGATCACGCCTATACACCGGTGATAGATAGGACAAGAGAGTATATTAAACTCTGATTCGAAATAGTTCAGTAGGGGGAGCACTTGGTATTATTAGTACTGTGTTTTTGGGATAAGTTTACGAGGTATACCTGCAACTATATAATATACTTTGAATAAGCACTAGTAATTTAATATAATGAAATGTATACATGCATAGTTGGCCTGTTAAGTAATATTAGTTTACAAAGTATACATGTCCCCTGAAAATAAATAGCAACATGAATGGTGAGGAAACTAACCACTGCTACTATGCGAATACATACAAATGCATGTGTTGTTTTGATTTTCATAACTGGCTAAAGATCTGGAAATAAAAGGGTAGAAGAGCTTTTGCGGTGGGATACTGGAATAGGAATGTAGGTTAGAGAATACATGCCTATAGGGTAATACTGTTTCATACTGGGAATAAAAGGCATAATGTAAGTACAGTGTATAAAAGGGAATATAAGAAAGGAAAGAAAGTATGAGGAGTAAAGGGCTGATTGGCAATGGAAATATAAAGAATGTTGTACCAGACGTGTTCATGCGATACTAATATATGCTCTTTAATAACCTTTCACTCCTGCCAAAGTCCTTTAACTTCTGAAAGTTCAGATTATCAATCCATGGAGCCATGCAAGTAAGAACCTTATGTTGTGAAATCAGGTCAACTGTGTCGAGCTGGCGCTGCATGAGCTCTTCACACAGTAGCTCACTAAGTTCAGGTTGATCTTTTGCAAGTTTAGCTGAGAGTTTGTATTGAAATGGTTGGTGAGAATTGGGGAGAATGCCAACTACATGCTATACAAAACATGAAGGGCTGATCCAATAGAAGTAACGAAGCTAGTATGGTAGGGGCAGGAGCCAAAAGAATGGGTAGCAGGAATAAGGGACGCACGTTAAGGATGCACAGGTCTACCTCTACAGGATTAATTTGCTAAATGACGATTTTAAATAAATGAATATAAACACAACTATAAATAAAAGGACTATTTATGATGACTGACAAGGTATTGAATTATATAAAATTATGTATATAGCAGCAGAACATTGGAAGCCGTAGACTATCCATTTTGTGAGTGAATTTGTAACATCATACTAAGTCAGCAGTGGTAGAAGAAACTGGTTTTCTTGTGGAGGAAAGGGTGAAAATTTGATCAGTTTTGAAGGGATGTATGCTGACGATTTTGGAGTTGCCGTGGTGGGTAGCTGATGGTTATATTGGAGATGTTTGGGTTTGCCTAGGATAAGGCAAAGAAGTGTGTACTGAAAAACAAAACAAAAACAATGGTTCAGTTCAAAACTGTATATAAAAGACATACACGTGAAAAAGCATTGGATACAAAATGTCATCAATTATTTTCTTTCATGTTTTTAAAAAACATCCTGATCATTTTCTATGGATAACCGTTTGATGTTGGAAGAAACAAAAGGTGGAAATAATTAGAATAGGAAGGAACAAAAGTAGTAAACACAGTAGAGAAGGAATGAGGGTTGGCCAAGGAAGTCGGGTAATTGGTAGTGTACTAGTCTGAAAAATAAAGAACAAAAGAGTAAAAAGAAACAAAAGCATAAAGAAAGAAAGAATGAAACTAGCAAGGAAGATATGGTTGTCGCGTTAATACATAATGGTGTGCAGAAAATTTTGCTGGGTTGGTTCAAGGGTAGGGCTGTTCTATTGGGCTTGGCCTATTTTAATAAAAAAGGGTTAGGTTTAAATGAAAATAGGATTTATATTTATATAAATTATGTATGTTCATATTTAAACTTAGATCAATAATATATGATAGAATTGTAGAAAACTCGTGTTATGTATACTAGAGACGATGAAGGATGTGTGGAAGTCGCTCGACATAGTCATCAAGTTAAATGGTTCAATGTAAAATGAATTGATTTATTTAAAAGAGATTTTTATAATAGATATAGTTTAATTGTAATCGAACGTAAAATTAGTAGTAAACTACCGAATGATAATGGTGTATAAATATAGTAAATACTGGATTAAATGTCTAACAAATCGATTAGTTAATTAAGTCATTATAATTACATGAATCGTAATTTTATATTTTTATTTGACATTTGTCAGTGGAATCAAGACACTATTCCACTATGTATTGACCAGATTGTTTAAAATACAATGGTAGCAGAAAAAAAAATTATTTTGCTATTTATCAGTTTGATATATTTTATCAGTAAATATATGTTCTGAAAAGTGATATTATTAGTAGAAAATATTTGCATCGTATTACATGTGTGTTTATGCATATTAGATTTAACAAGCCAAATGTTATCTGAACTGATATTTTCCATGGGAACTACTAAGTCGTAATTGCTATAAAGCAATTCAGAAGTAAATATAAGTTTAATAATTGAATATTAATTGTTTATGAGAAACAATTTAATGGATTATTTTTGAATCCATTATATTATTAGTTTATATAAAAAGGAGAGATCAATTATAACAAGTTAATCAGATTGTTTAAGGTTGATGTAAGTTTACGGTTTAAATGAGAATTATTTATTAGATCAATTTGTTTCAATAGAAAGAGTTCAATAGATTGTTGTTTAAGAACTTAAAAGTGTTTCGGTAAGATAATGGGAAGTTTTAAATAGTAATTTAACTTTGGACAAATTGTTCAAGATGATGTGTTCTAAACTTAATAAATCTTTTAATTTTTAAAGAGAATTTAATTATCAGGAGAAAAAGGAAATCAAGTCGTTTTATTTGAATTAAATTCCCTGATTTAAGTTAATCGGGTTAAACTGAAAAATGATTCAAACAACAACATTGTTTTGGAAATGATTTAAGATTTGAAAATCAAATGGATTACAAATTCTAGGTTGTCAAATATTTTGAATGTCGAACTAAAACGAATCTTGACGATAAGAATGATTCTGATTCAAGATCTGAGAGGTAATTAAAATACCCCAACCTGAACGATTTCACTATTATAAAATAGATCGTATTAGTCTGCGTTCGAAATGAGGGTTAGGATCTAATATCATTTTCAAACAGATATTCGAGAGTGAGATTTTCATGTAAGATCTGATAATAAGAGTTTTGTTGGTAAATTAATAATTATGTTTCAGATTCAATATATTTATAAATTAATATTTGAATATAAGCGATAAAGATTATTTACTGCTCAGATCCAATGGTGTTAAAGCTGTTTAATTTATTTTATATTTGGTGGTTAAATCACCGACTATCAAATCTGGGCCTTTTCGTTATCGTTTTCGAAGAGACCGGAATCTAAATTCCATTTCGATTTGATATTTATGTTATAAGTCAGAGATTTTATTGAAGACCGTTGAAGACAGAGTATTGCAAGGGTTGTTTTGTTTTCAGATATTGCGTTCGGTTTGTCCAATACTAGGACAACTTGTATGGATGAATGTCTGATAGAGTATGCCTAAATGATCACGTACGTTGATCTCTTTAAACGTATTTATGTTGGTGGCAGAGGAATTCGTTTCTCTCTCCTTATACCCATAATATATTTTTAGGGAAGTTAATTAGTGGTTGTTGGTTTTGATGATGTGGCATTCAAAGAAATGATTTGTCAAAGGTAAGTTCAGCCTCAAGCCTCACAACCGGGAAATGACAAAAATCAGGCAAGCAGCACGGCTATGTGGGTCGCTCCAATTAGGGTTATTGTCACCATCTAGAGAATATTCGTTTGTTACTTATTTTCATTTCTGTATCTCATGGGAAACGGTAGCTGCGCAGCCGTAAGGTGACATTATATTCGATACACTCAAGAGAAATGAGTGGTCGTTCATGTATGGTCCGAGTTGCAAGATGTTCTTGTTGAACTCCAGTGTATCCCCTCTAGAGTACACTGATCGGAAGGTGGTTCCATACATAGTCATAGTCGGAATCGAATCCCCAATAAGCGCTTGTGGTTTTGATTGTATACTATATATGTGGAGCGTGAGATGCAAGCATTCTGCTGGATTGATATTTATTTGTATTTAGACATTATTATAATATCAAAAGAATATCGTTTTCAGAATGTTTTGGGTTATCGTAAGGTAAAAACCATCCATGTTTATGTGTGGATCGGTCTTACAATTATCTTTTCTTTCAAACCGTTTTTGAAAGTTAAACAAGTGTTTGGATTCTCAAAGGAGAAAAATCCGTTCCGTTTTTACGGCGTGGTCTTATGAGATATCTTTATCTAAATCAAGTTGTTTTAAAATCGTTTACTCACACCAGTCCCATGACTGACCTAGAGTTTATTTTTCTTGTTTTCCCTAAAATCTTGGGTGCCCAAATTTGTATGGGCGGTTAAGTAGTTCAGGATTTTACAGATTTATTTGGAGGAGCTTGGAGCAGGAGGCTTCGATGTTTAGATATTTAGAGTTTATCTCCACTGTATTGTATATGTGATGTACACTGGTAATGTATGTAAGTTCAAATCTAGTTTGTATTTCAAAAGTGACTTTATATATTATATTTGTTCCGCTGCAATTGTGAGATTCTGTGATGTTGTTTAGTTCGATCTTCTATCTATTTTCTTCTATTCTAAAATTTCTTTCTTTCTATTTCTCATCCTCTAACTTCTTTCTATTAATGATTCGTATTTTCATGCAATTTGGATTGGATGTGAATTGTATTCAGTCGATTCAAATCGTATGGATTTGCGGGTCGTTACACTTGGTATCAGAGCTGAAGGTTGAGTAGTAACCTTGGCTTTGTGGCGTAACTGATAGAGATTGCGTTAGTAATACCCTAGACTGAGTTTGTGTGTATATATATGAGTGCGTATTTTTTTATTGAAGATAAAAACTATTTTATATTGTGTTGATTAGTTTGGCGAGTAGTTTAAAAAATTCTGGTCGATACAAGGTGCATACTATGTCGAAAAGTGTTTATAAACTCTTGAATAGAGTATTTTGATATGGTATTGTTTTCAAAGCTGGGTAAATGAAATAATTTTAACCAAAAATATATTTTGGTTATAAAAGAATAATTTTTTTGGAATTATTATATATAATATATGGATATATGTGTCGATTGTTAATCCAATCTGAAATAGCTATATAACCAAATTAAATTTGTATAAGGAAGGGGTATATTATTAAGATCAACTGGAGATTTGTGGAGTAAAACAAAATGGTTTGGGAAAATTCAAAGGTCTTGAATTTAAATGAAAACAAGTTATATGATTTTAGATTTGTTTGGAATTAAAAATCGGGAATCTAGATTCCGGTATTTGAAAATTTAACTGGAGTTAAGAAATTATAACTAACTGGAAATTGGTTGAGTTAAACAATTTTCACAATATTGGTCTGATGTTGATTTCGGTCTTCGGGGTCGATACTTAGAAGATTATTTCCTACCGATTTACAGTCAGGAGCTAATGAATGCTGAAGTGAAGAAGTTTATAAATTAAAAGTAGAAATGTTTTCCAAATGTAAATAACAGATATTTCTAGTTATGAAGATGGTTGTGATTGATAGCTGATTGCTGATATATTGAATGTCTTGGTTGTTGTGAATTGTTTGGCAGTTAACCTGTGTATTTTGGACGCCTTATTTGTCGTGATTGTTGGGGGATGACCCATGTATTTATTTGAAGATAAGTCTATAACTATAGATATAACTATAATCTCCTCGTACTCTTCAATTTCGAGGACGATTTTTTTTTAAGGTGGGTAGATTGTAACGTCCCGATTTTTAACTACCTTTATAATACAATTTATTTTGGGATTTTTTTTTGATAAATTATTTTAATTATAAGTATTGAGGAAAATTCCAAATATGGGTATATTATAATAGCTTAAAATTTCATGATCAATGTATATATGAAAATAAAAGCAGTAAATAATATTATATAATTTTGTATGTATTTTTAATGTGTTTCAAACTCTATTTAAAAATATAGATGGTATTAATTTCAAATATTATAAGAAAAAAATTAACAATAATTATTTGTTAATCACATGTGTATACTTGCTATATTTACATACATACAAGTATGTAATGTTTTAACAATTTGGTATAATTTAACTTGTTTATATTCCTTATAAAATCTAAATACATGTACATGTATGTAAAAGACTAGATTGTTATATAAAAACTCATGGCTCTTATATGTATATTTGTGTAAACTAAAAGTAAAGATTGTGTATAATAACTATTGTAACAAAAATAAAACACTTAAGTAAAAGTTGAATTTACTTCACTGGCAAGACATGGTTTTATAAATGCAAGTATACATTTTGGGTTTTTAAACAATATATGGTACAATGAAGTGAAAATGTAACAATTGGGAATTTCGCTCGATCCGAATCGATCACTAAACCGACCAAGACCGTTCGAAACCCCTGATTGTTTTGAGAACACGACACATCGGCATGCAAACAGAAGAACATTTCATTGTTTATTACAACAATTCCATCAGAATACAAGAATATACAGAGTATAAATCAATATTACACATTCACTAAATATCAGAGATTACAACACATTACTGGACCGGAAAAATAATACAATACACAACTGAAAGAGATATACGGATACAGAGCTTTCCGGACATCATTCCAGCTGTAAACCAGGATCCTGTGAATATAAATCTGCAAAACCAAAACTACTAGCTGCCCGTGTCGAAATAAGGGCATCCAGAGTTTAGGTTAAAACAATAAACTCCAGGTCAGTCATGTGATTGGTGTGAGAACTAAAACAGTTATTAATCTTTATTTTAAAGTTAGGTAAATCAAGGGACCACGCCGTATAACACGGAACGAGTTTCCTCCCAAGAATACCAGTGCATAAAACAACAGTGCAATGCTAAATAAAGAACAATGAAGCTATTATAAGACCCAGGTCCCATCACACAATGCAACGCAAACCGGAGGATAGGGTTTGACCTTATAATAGACAAAGAATGCTTGATATGTTTAAAAACAGATTATTTTGATATTACTATAAGTGTATAGTGTCAAAACAATTTTAATCATAAATATCAATCATAGACGGCATGGGTACCATATATCATGTCGCCATACTAGGCTCTACAATCAAAACCGCAATTGTCACGTATTGGAAATTGGGTTTCCTTCTGTGAACCGAGGCAAAAGATAGTCCTCTACTGAATTCGAGACTGTCTAGCCCGAGTCTCAGGCAAGTACTCAGTCAAGCCTTTGGATCGTCAGGGCCGGTCCACCGATGTGGATTAAAATGCCTGAACACTGCGTTTCCCCGCCCTTTGGGGCGTAAATGAGCCCAATGGCTCCATTGGCTCCACACAGTCACCGATATATCTGAGGCACCTCGCAACAGCAACAACCACATAAGTCAAACTCGTCAGGGCGTGTAAAACCACTGATGCCACTTCTAGCTTGAAGGAAACGCATGCCCTCCCCGATGTCCTCTCCCGTTTCTGGTTCACAACTGGGGTGCGAGGCTCGTGAATCAACGCTACACAAAGCTATGCCACACAGGCCGTGCTTTGATCATCAACCACAAGACTTTTCTTTTCAACAAAAGCCTTGATCATTTGCCACTTAGGCATGCCACACATGCAATTCACTCCATGCGATTGATATCCACCAATATATAACCTCTAATCTCGTACGTCTCAGAGAAGGGCGTTAAGCAAGAGAATAAATTCTCCGTCGCCAAACAGATATATATTTAATAGAAATCAATCATACAGAATAAAATCCAATGTCATACACAGTCCATTTACAAGTCCGTTCTGGGTCTGAACGAAACCGGAGGCACCTGTACCTCGCATATACATCGATCTCCAAGTACGTCTGGACGACCACTAACTGATTCCCTCCTCTTGGGTGTACGGCCCAATCAAGATCATCAGTAATCATCCAAACGATGTGAAGACCTCCGGCTTCAACCACCGTCTTCATCCTTGACACCACGTCGAATCAGTTATTCAGAATGGGATAAACCCGGTCTTTCTGAATAACTCGCGTATATAATAAATAAGTGTTACACAAACACAACATACGCCTCATTACAATTTAGAATATTCTTTTATTCAAATATTCTTACACTTTGGGAAAGGTTCCCATTAATTTTATCAAAGTTAAATTCTTTAAATTTATTCTTTAATCTTCTTTTGAATATCAATTCAAACTAGTCGGGATTAGCGAACCACACCGAAGTAATCATTTATTTTATTTCCCAATCCCAACCTATTCATCCCATGAAGTAAAACTGGTAATACTTCATACCTAACACCACGGTGTTATCGGTAAATTCCATTACCATTTCACGTTCAAATCTAATTAAAGATTTAACTATCGCCTGGAGCAAAACTGGCGATACTCCATTCTCAATCATTTCAATCTAATTAAAGATTCATTAAAACTCTACTTAGTTTTAATCTTCCTGTAACAACCCGTATTTTGAATAACATGTTATAACATTAATCAAGGCAGAATTAAATGTTAAAATCTGAATTAAGGGAAACGGTCTGTGCCATTGCGTTCGTCTTTGAAAAATACGCGAAATAGAGTCTGAGTTTTCGAAAATCGAAGTCCGTATGACCCAGTTATGGCCCGTCGAAGTTTTCAGAGTTTAAAAACAGTTCGAAAATCAAATCTGGAGCCAAACAGACTGGGCGGGAAAATTTCCCGCCCAGCCCCAAGTCGACTGGGGAGTCGACTTGGGAGTCGACTTGCCCCAACTGGTGTCGACTGCCCAGTCGACACCCCTGTCGACCTGGGTGGTCGGGCCAGTTTGGCCTGGTGCACCTGTTTTGGCTCTTGGGTCTTGTTTTGTTGGCTTATGACGTGATCTGATGGCTCATATCTGAATTAGGGTTAATCCTATGGCCTAAACTAGTCTCTACACCTATAAAAACACCCTAATACCTAGCCTAAATCATCACAAATCAACCTAACAACTAAATTCTGCCAAAATGCTCCCTAATCATGGCCTCCATCTTCATCTTGAGAGCTTCTAAGGCAAAAAGGTGCAAGCTTTCTTCTTTCTATCAAAGGAGCTACTTATTCTCAAGGCTATTTGCGTTGCTACATCATTCCTAGAGCTTCTACAACGTCTCTATCTTGTTCTATTGTGTTCTAGTTCTCATAGCCACGCTTTGTAAGCCCCTCTCTACTCTTAGATTTAAACTATGAAGTTAATATGATCATGTAGCAAGTTGAAATGAGACTTTTGGGTATAATACTTGTCTTGGGGGCTATATTTGTATGCATAGATCCATTTATGACTCTTTTGATCTATGATTGTGGCACTATCATGAACCTAGTATCATTTACCTTGATTTTTGGGTAGAAAGCTATGAGCTTTATTTGGTGGTTATGCATAATGCAACATAGAACTTGGTAGTTATGCATAATGCAACATAGAACCTCTCATAACCTTGATGTTAACTTGCATATGATGTTGAACTACATGCTACCCACAAGTTTATTTGCTAAGTTTTAAGTCATACATGTTTTGAGGCCAAATCACCCTTATGCTATTTGACATGTTTGAGGCCAAATCACCTTTATGTTATTGTCATGTTCGAGGCCAAGTCACCTTTTATGCTATCATACATGTTGAGGCCATATGCAAGTATGTTGAACCCCTTTTGCCTCAAATATCACCGTGTTTAACTTATGATAGACTTTCCCATCTTATTCCCACCTTGTCATATTCTTATGTTCCCCCTTTTGATCTATTTGTGTTGATGCGAACTTACGTGCGATGGGGTTACGTTATGGGTAAATTTAAATGACATGAAACATGACTTGAAATATGACATGTGATTATGCTTGAAAACGTGAACGTGGACATGACATGTAGAAAACATGAAAGTGGCCAACTCGAGGTTGGGTTGAGTTTGTAGCATAAATCTACCCGGAACCGACCGGCTTAACTAGTGGCTACAAACAATAGGACCCAATGTGAGTAGTTGGTCATATCGCACTTAAAACCCGAGGTTAGACTAGGTTGTGGTGTAAAGCTACCAGGACCCGCCCGTCTTAACTAGTAACCACAACAAAGTCTAATGTGAGAGGTTGGGGTGCATTAAGTTAATTAATGCCACATGATAGGGTTAAGTCATGGACCACTTGAATACTTAACCAATTAAACACAATGGATTATTGGGGTTAAGTCATGAACCACTTGGGTATACTTAACCAACTTGATACATGGTTTGGATAGGGTTAACCACACTTAACCCATTAGAAACCCTAGTTTGCGGGGCCCTTTTCAGCAGTAACCCACCAGGGAGTATCGGGATACCCTAAGGACTAGGCTAGGGGTAGGGCACAATTACTGGGCTGATTGTAAGTGACCAAAAGGGACGGCTAGGTAGGTGCGCCATTGTAGATTCCGGCGGACTATGGTCGTGCACATAGTCCGGGGATGAAAGACAGACATGGGCACCAGTAGGCTTGGACAGTGCGTGCTTGTTTTGTGTCAGCAGCTGGCACCCTAGGGCCCGGATACACCTTAGGGTGGACCTTGCACAGTCGACTACATCTCGCGGTTGGGCCGTATGACACCGACACTTGACGAGTTAGGCTTATAGGGAGCCGATCGACTAGACCGTGTAGTTGGACCTTGATTTAGGTCATCTCATGATATTGGGCCAATTTTGGGCCAAGGGATCATTTCTTGTTTATACTTGACATGGATTAGAATACTAGTTCCCTTGGTGCAACTTAACCTTGTATATGCGATGCCACTCTTGTTAACTTTTCACCATGCCAGTTATCATCCTATGTTTCATCTCTGTTTTACATGTCCAGTTAACTTTATTAGTTTTTATACTAATAGTAGGTAGGACTTACCAGTCTTTTTGACTGACCTGTTTTCCTTTCGCCTCTTTTCTTCCGTTCCCTCCCCCCCCCCCAGGTTCTCAAGGTGGGAACACTAGCACCTAGCATGGATCTTTAGCTTTCTTTCTGGATAGCTCATGTACGGTTTGGACTTGAGCTCGCTATGGCTTTACCACGTCTACTTTGGGGATAGTTTACTTAATGTTATTTCCAGTTTATGTTTCTAGACTTGTAGTAGTTGGAAAATAATGACTAAGTACTTTGATGTAACTTGACTATGGTTTTGAAATAGTAATTTTATCCGCTGCTTTATTTACTCTGTTTTACTCATATGTTCTGTCTTGTGATATCTTCATGCATGTTTACCTTGTCCAACACCCCTCCAAAGCCAGTGTACTTGCAAGAGTGACCCTGGCGGAAGTGGGGTGTTACATTTGGTATCAGAGCATAAGGTTTACAAGATTTGAGAAAAAGGTTTTTAAAAATAACCTTTTGAAAAACTATTTTCAAAACCGATTATAAAGAAGTATTTTCCAAGAAAAGTCTAGTTTATTTTAAAAGGCTATTCCCCAAAAGCCATTAGCACTATCCTTTGTTTCCTCGTTCTAAATCTATCTTTTCCTTTTTCAGCATGGCCGATCTTAACCTTCCCGAGGGAGTACCCATACCCGGATGGTTCCGAAGGTACTTGGAAGCTAGGGCCAACGATGCGAGCCCAGCAAACACTCCCACTCCTCCTCCCGTACCCGAGGTTCCTCCTCCTCCTCAGCGTCCACAAGCGGATTTCGCAAAGATTTGCAAAGACTTTAAGGCGATGGGTGGCAAGAATTTTGTTGGGACAGAGACTTATGTGGAGGCAAGAAACTGGTTAAAGGAAACTGAAGACCTTTTTGCTATCTTTGATGTGGATGATCGTAGGAAAGTTCTGTTGGCAGTATGGCTATTGAAAGAGGAAGCTGCTTATTGGTGGGAGGTCACCAACGCTACTAGGCCTATAGAGACTTGGGCCGACTTTAGGATGAGGTTTGGGCTTAAGTTTCTATCATCTGCTGAGGAGAATCTACAAATGGAGAAGTTTATATCTTTGAAGCAAGGGGACATGACAGCGAGGGAGTATGTGAATAAGTTTAACCAGCTTGCTCGATTCGGTTTGGACATGGTTCACACACCCCAGAAGAAGGCTCTACGCTTTGCACGAGGATTGAATGAGCCATTACAAGGTTTGGCCACGTCTCATATACCCATGGGGGCCACTTTTGAGAGCTTAGTGGATATGGCCTTGCTTCAGGGAGATGATAAGAATGGCAAGAAAGAAGTCAATCCTAATGAGACTCAAGCCAAGAAGGCGGACTCCAAGTGGGGAGGAAATCAGAGAAATCAGAGCAACCAGAACAACAAGAGCAACAAGAACAACAAGGGTAACAAGGCCAACAACAACAAGGCAAAGGAGACAAGGAAGTGCAACTTCTGTGGGATCATTGGACATATAGCCAAAGATTGTAGGAAGAAGAAGAGGAAGTTGGGAGAATGCTTTCATTGCGGAGAGTCTGGACACTTCAGCAAGGATTGCCCAAAGAAGCAAGGGCAGGGGCAAGGACAGACTCAGCGAGCAGGACCTTCTGGAGGGCAGATGCATGCTCTCAACACTACTCCAGCTCCGGACCGAGGTAGTATTTCTGTAGAAAGCCTTGTTTATATTTCCGGTTTTCCTGTTCGAACTTTATTTGATTCTGGCGCATCGCATACCTTTATTTCTTCCGACATTGTTGAAAGTTTGCACCTAAGTACTAGTCTAGTTGAGGACCCCGTTAGTGTTTCAAATCCAATTGGGGGTTCCACCCATCTATCTATGATTTGTATGGATTTGATGATTTCTATCTTGACCGTAGAATTCACATGTAATGCTTATGTTCTCGGGTTAATGGGATACGGGTTGATTTTGGGCATGGATTGGTTGTCCAGATATGGAGCCATTCTCGATTGTGAGCATAGGGTAGTGAGGCTTATGACTCGCCTTGGCAATACCTTAGAGATTTCTTGTAACCCTCTGGATCCCGTCATGTTATGTTATCTTGAATCCCTCGACTCGTCTATTGACAATCTTCAATCTGTGAGGGTGGTCCGAGAATATCCTGATGTTTTTGATGAGGTGAAGGGGTTACCCTCTAAACGCGAGATAGACTTCTGTATTTATCTGGTTGATAATGCCAAGCCAGTTTCATTGCCTGTTAGGCACATGGCCCCGCGAGAAAGAAGAGAGCTTAGCAAGCAAATCACAGAGTTGCTTGAGAAAATTTTCATTAGGCGAAGCATTTCAGAATGGGGTGCTCCGGTGGTATTCGCTACTAAGGCGGATGGTTCGCTTCGTCTATGTGTTGATTATCGTGAGTTGAACAAGCTGACAAAGAAGAATAGACACCCGTTACCGAGGATTGATGATCTCTTTGACCAACTTGTTGGTGCTCCTGTTTTCTCTCAGCTCGATCTAGCCACCGGATTCCATCAGCTTAGAGTGGCTGAGGATAGTATTGATAAGACTGCGTTTAGGACTCCAGATGCATTCTTTGAACGGCTAGTCATGCCGTTCGGTTTGACTAATGCACCCGCATACTTTGTTGATTTGATGAGTAGGGTGTTCAGGGAGTTCCTTAACAAGTTTGTGGTTGTCTTCGTGGATGATATTCTGGTCTTCTCTAAGGACGAGGAAGAGCATGCTACACACCTCAAGGAGGTTATGGATACGCTTAGAGCTCATTAGTTGAAAGCCAAGTTCTCTAAATGCCATTTCTGGAGAAAGGAAGTTCGGTTCCTTGGGCATATAGTTTCTAAGCAAGGCATAGCTGTGGATCCCGCTAAAGTGGTGGCGGTACAAGACTGGAAAGTTTCGAAGAATGCAACGAAAGTGAGAAGCTTTCTCGGTCTGGCAGGATTTTATAGGAAGTTCATTAAGGACTTTGCTAGGATTTCAGCCCCTCTTACTAAGTTAACGAAGAAGAACTTAGTCTTTGCATGGGACTTAGAGTGTGAGCTTGCTTTTCAAAGGCTCAAGAAAGCCCTCACCTCAGCTCCAGTTCTAGCATTACCCGATGGAGGGAAGTTGTTTACCGTGTACACCGATGCATGTGGCACAGGATTAGGCGCTGTCCTGATGCAAGAAGGGAGAGTGATATGCTTTGGGGGTAGGCAACTCAAAGTTCATGAGAAGAACTATCCCACTCATGATTTGGAGTTGGCGGCGATCGTCTTTGCACTCAAATCCTGGCACCACTATCTTCTAGGCGAAAGGTTTGAGTTATATACTGATCACAAGTCGCTCAAGTACCTCTTCTCGCAGAAAGATTTGAATCTAAGGCAGCAAAGGTGGATGGAATTCTTGGCATCATATGACTTCGAGATAGCTTATACCCCTGGCAAGGGTAATGTTGTGGCGGATGCGCTAAGCAGAAGAAGGTTGACTTTGAGTCCCTTGTTTGTTGAGATGAAGAGCCTAGAGTTCTTGGCAACCTTTGATTTTGCACCTGCTATTGGGTCGATGACTGGTTCGTTAGCATCCCTCGAGCTTAGACCTACACTTCTTGATCAAGTTGGGGCTTCACAGAGGGAAGACCCGCAGATAGTCGAGATCATGGACAAGTTGATTCGGGGTGAGACGTCAAGTCACCTCGCTAGATATACTATTGATGACAAGGGATGACTAAGGCGTGATGGAAGACTATGTGTCCTACGAGTGGGAGACTTAGTAAATAAAGTTCTGGAGGAGGCGCATCACTCGAGGATGACCATACATCCCGGAGGGGATAAGATGTACCGGGAAATGAAGCGCATATTCTTTTGGGATGGGATGAAAAAGGATGTGGAAGAGTTTGTTTCTAGATGCATTGTTTGCCAGCAAGTAAAGGGCGAGTCGAAGAAGCCCGGTGGGCTACTGCATCCATTGGAGGTCCCGCTATGGAAGTGGGAAAGTATCTCTATGGATTTTGTGGATGGATTGCCGAGATCAAGGAAGGGGAATACTAGCATATGGGTCATAGTGGATAGACTCACGAAGAGCGCCCATTTTATTCCGGTGAAGAGCAAGAGGACCGCATCATGGCTAGCATATGTTTATCTTCGAGAGATAGTGCGATTGCATGGAGTTCCTTCTAGCATAGTTAGCGATCGTGACCCAATCTTCACTAGCCAGTTCTGGAATAGTTTGCAAGAAGCGATGGGTACGCGATTGAATCTAAGTACGGCCTATCACCCACAGACGGATGGCCAGACCGAAAGGGTGAATAGGGTACTAGAAGATCTGTTGAGGCTATGCATTCTTGACTTTGGTGGCACTTGGGAAGACCACCTTCCTCTCGTAGAGTTTGCTTATAATAACAGCTACCAAGCAAGCATAGGGATGGCACCATTCGAAGCTTTATATGGGAGGCCGTGCAAGTCACCAACATGTTGGTGGGAGACGACAGATAAGCTTATACTTGGGCCCGACATGATAAGGGACACATCCGAGAAGGTTGAGTTGATTCGAAGGCGGATGAAAACGGCCCAAGACAGACAGAAATCCTATGCAGACAAGCGAAGGACAGACTTAGAGTTTGAAGTTGGAGATATGGTCTTTGTGAAGGTTTCTCCTTTGCGAAATGTGGTTCGTTTTGGAGCAGTTGGGATGCTGGCACCAAGGTTCGTAGGACCCTTCCCTATCATAGAGAGGATTGGGAAGATGGCTTATAAGGTGGAATTGCCCGAGAAGCTGGCCGGAGTGCACAATGTTTTTCATGTCTCGCATCTCCGAAAGTGCCTACATGAGTCAGCCGAGGTAGTTGAGCCTAGCATTCTTGAAGACGTGGAGGTAGAAAAAGAGGCAACTTTGAGGCGAGCTCCGATTCGTATCTTTGGAACGGAGATCAAGAAGCTGAGGAATCGAGAAGTCAAGTTAGTAAAGGTTCAGTGTAGTGAAGCCGATGAAGATGCAACTTGGGAAACCGAGGAGAAGATGCGTGGGCTTTATCCATTCCTTTTTGAGGGTACATTCTCAATCTCTTTTCCTAGTTAGCACATCTTTCTTTTGCTATCCATGTTTATCTTGTTATCTCGTTAACCTTGTCATGAGAACCTTAGGTAGAAACCCTTTGGATGAAACATGTATTTGAAACATGTTATGCTTGATGTTTGCAAGTGGTTGCAAGTGGTTGCAAGTGGATACTCGTGGATGCATGATACACATTAAGCACTAAGATTGGCTCACACACTTTCAAATTGCATATGCACGAGTGCTTATACTTATTCATGGCTGAAACTTGTTATGCTATCACGTGGATGTTGCATATGGATGAATGTTATGTGCACTCATGTAGAGATTATGGATTATGTTAGGAATTTGCATACATATGGAATCATTTCACTAACATACTTTGCATTAAGGAGGTTTACTGAATCAGTAACCGCCTGATTTTCGCATTAGATAAGTACATATACACACACCTTTCGCATATGATCATACAACATTTAGAATCTTTTAAGGACAATGACTGCTCGTGGATGATGTTTTGAGTAGATGGATGATGGATGGTAGGATACGTTCTTCCTAACTTGAAGATTTCGGGGACGAAATCCTTTAAGGTGGGGAGAATGTAACAACCCGTATTTTGAATAACATGTTATGACATTAATCAAGGCAGAATTAAATGTTAAAATCTGAATCAAGGGAAACGGGCAGTGCCATTGCGTTCGTCTCGGAAAAATACACTAAATAGAGTCCGAGTTTTCGAAAATCGGAGTCCGTATGACCCAGTTATGGCCCGTCGAAGTTTTCAGAGTTTAAAAACAGTTCGAAAATCAAATCTGGAGCCAAACAGACTGGGCGGGAAAATTTCCCGCCCAGCCCCAAGTCGACTGGGGAGTCGACTTGCCCCAACTGGTGTCGACTGCCCAGTCGACACCCCTGTCGACCTAGGTGGTCGGGCTAGTTTGGCCTGGTGCACCTGTTTTGGCTCCTGGGTCTTGTTTTGTTGGCTTGTGACGTGATTTGATGGCTCAGATCTGAATTAGGGTTAATCCTATGGCCTAAACTAGTCTCTACACCTATAAAAACACCCTAATACCTAGCCTAAATCATCACAAATCAACCTAACAACTAAATTCTGCCAAAATGCTCCCTAATCATGGCCTCCATCTTCATCTTGAGAGCTTCTAAGGCAAAAAGGTGCAAGCTTTCTTCTTTCTATCAAAGGAGCTACTTATTCTCAAGGCTATTTGCGTTGCTACATCATTCCTAGAGCTTCTACAACGTCTCTATCTTGTTCTATTGTGTTCTAGTTCTCATAGCCACGCTTTGTAAGCCCCTCTCTACTCTTAGATTTAAACTATGAAGTTAATATGATCATGTAGCAAGTTGAAATGAGACTTTTGGGTATAATACTTGTCTTGGGGGCTATATTTGTATGCATAGATCCATTTATGACTCTTTTGATCTATGATTGTGGCACTATCATGAACCTAGTATCATTTACCTTGATTTTTGGGTAGAAAGCTATGAGCTTTATTTGGTGGTTATGCATAATGCAACATAGAACTTGGTAGTTATGCATAATGCAACATAGAACCTCTCATAACCTTGATGTTAACTTGCATATGATGTTGAACTACATGCTACCCACAAGTTTATTTGCTAAGTTTTAAGTCATACATGTTTTGAGGCCAAATCACCCTTATGCTATTTGACATGTTTGAGGCCAAATCACCTTTATGTTATTGTCATGTTCGAGGCCAAGTCACCTTTTATGCTATCATACATGTTGAGGCCATATGCTAGTATGTTGAACCCCTTTTGCCTCAAATATCACCGTGTTTAACTTGTGATAGACTTTGCCATCTTATTTCCACCTTGTCATATTCTTATGTTCCCCCTTTTGATCTATTTGTGTTGATGCGAACTTACGTGTGATGGGGTTACGTTATGGGTAAACTTAAATGACATGAAACATGACTTGAAATATGACATGTGATTATGCTGGAAAACATGAACGTGGACATGACATGTAGAAAACATGAAAGTGGCCAACTCGAGGTTGGGTTGAGTTTGTAGCATAAATCTACCCGGAACCGACCGGCTTAACTAGTGGCTACAAACAATAGGACCCAATGTGAGTAGTTGGTCATATCGCACTTAAAACCCGAGGTTAGACTAGGTTGTGGTGTAAAGCTACCCGGACCCGCCCGACTTAACTAGTAACCACAACAAAGTCTAATGTGAGAGGTTGGGGTGCATTAAGTTAATTAATGCCACATGATAGGGTTAAGTCATGGACCACTTGAATACTTAACCAATTAAACACGATGGATTATTGGGGTTAAGTCATGAACCACTTGGGTATACTTAACCAACTTGATACATGGTTTGGATAGGGTTAACCACACTTAACCCATTAGAAACCCTAGTTTGCGGGGCCCTTTTCAGCAGTAACCCACCAGGGAGTATCGGGATACCCTAGGGACTAGGCTAGGGGTAGGGCACAATTACTGGGCTGATTGTAAGTGACCAAAAGGGACGGCTAGGTAGGTGCGCCATTGTAGATTCCGGCGGACTATGGTCGTGTACATAGTCCGGGGATGAAAGACAGACATGGGCACCAGTAGGCTTGGACTGTGCGTGCTTGTTTTGTGTCAGCGGTTGGCACCCTAGGGCCCGGATACACCCTAGGGTGGACCTTGCACAGTCGACTACATCTCGCGGTTGGGCCGTATTACACCGACACTTGACGAGTTAGGCTTATAGGGAGCCGATCGACTAGACCGTGTAGTTGGACCTTGATTTAGGTCATCTCATGATGTTGGGCCAATTTTGGGCCAAGGGATCATTTCTTGTTTATATTTGACATGGATTAGAATACTAGTTCACTTGGTGCAACTTAACCTTGTATATGCGATGCCACTCTTGTTAACTTTTCACCATGCCAGTTATCATCCTATGTTTCATCTCTGTTTTACATGTCCAGTTAACTTTATTAGTTTTTATACTAATAGTAGGTAGGACTTACCAGTCTTTTTGACTGACATGTTTTCCTTTCGCCTCTTTTCTTCTGTTCCCCCCCCCCCCCCCAGGTTCTTAGGGTGGGAACACTAGCACCTAGCGTAGATCTTTAGCTTGCTTTCTGGATAGCTCATGTACGGTTTGGACTTGAGCTCGCTATGGCTTTACCACGTCTACTTTGGGGATAGTTTTACTTTATGTTATTTCCAGTTTTCAGTTTATGTTTCTAGAATTGTAGTAGTTGGAAAATAATGACTAAGTACTTTGATGTAACTTGACTATGGTTTTGAAATAGTAGTTTTATCCGCTGCTTTATTTACTCTGTTTTACTCATATGTTCTGTCTTATGATATATTCATGCATGTTTACCTTGTCCAACACCCCTCCAAAGCCAGTGTACTTGCAAGAGTGACCCTGGCGGAAGTGGGGTGTTACACTTCCCAATAATCACTATCAGTGATTATTTTACTTGGGAAAACACATCCTGTCTTTAACTGGGTTAAAGAACCAATGTCATTTAAAACACGGTTCACTATAAACCCAAAAATCAATTCAAATTCAATTCCAATTAAATACCCTTTAATTGGTGCACTTCATTAAATCTAAATAAAAAGATTTAATCTTTTTCTCAACTGGGTTTAAAAACAGTGTTAATGAAGACATCATTCACGACAAACCCAAATCACATTTGATATTAAATACAAGGCTCTGAATAGAAAATATATCGGCTTATATTCAATATCAAATTCTACGACCAACAAATATCGTATTGGAAATACCGATATAAATATATCTTTCAAATTTCCATAACAATATCTGTATAATCACAAAATCCAACATCGAAATATCCCAAAGATAATTTCGATTCAAATCCATTCCAATTCAATTATTGGAAATTTTGTTTACCTTTAAAACCCTTTCAAAACCAATTTATTTATTTCAAAAATAAATGGTTTATAATTCTAGTTCAAAACTAGTTCATTTCGATAAAAAAACTATTTTTATCTTTTCAAATTTGGAAATTTTGATCCCAATTCTTCGCAAATCATTTCTTATGATTTTACACAAATTATTACTATTTTTAATAATTTTATCAAGGCCCGTACAGTCGATTTCCATCAACGGCCATCGAACTGCACTTACAGCGACCTTTTCCAAATTTGATTTGGACATAATTCCAAATCCAACCGTTAGATTTCAAATCTCTAATATTTGTTAGAAATCTCTTTTCGATACGAACCCAACTGTTCTGGTTTTAGGAGAATCCGACGGTCGGATCTCCCGCAATATCCATTCGAAGTCAATTGTCGAAATTCACGAACTGCCGCAGCACGGCGCGTTCTATTCAGGCCATTATATATAATATATATATATTATATATTTCGTTGATTTCCTTTCAAAACGTATTTTATAAATCGTTTAAAATTCGTTTTCAAAACGATTTCAACTTCATATTCAATTTCGAATCAAAATTGAATATTCCATATCATTAATCTATAAATGATAATATTTTCAAAACGTTATATTTTGAAATCACTTCCTTTTCTATATTCATTATAAAAATGAATAAAATCGATATAAATATCGTTCACGTCAAAATGGCGCATATCTAACCATCACGGCTTTATATATTTCAATAATTTCGTTATTCTATTCAACAAATGAATATTTTCTTCAACACATGAATATATATTTTTATTCAACATATGAATATATATTTCTATTCAACACATGAATATTTATTCTATTCAACACATGAATATTTAATTTTCTATTCAACACATGAATTTATACTTCTATTCAACACATGAATTTATACTTCTATTCAACACATGAATATTTATTTTTCTATTCAACACATGAATATATTTTCTAAATTGGAATGAGGCCCCATCAATTACATATAATGTTAATTATATGGATTTTCTACAACACATGTATATAATAGCAACGACAAATAATCAACCATCATCCAGAGTGCACCACACAACTGCATAAGCATTAAATATAAATAATTAACGCTTACACAGTCTGTCAACCCATCGATTGACATACAACTAAACAACGGGATTAGTGCACGTCAAATATCATCCCAATACCCGTGTGGGGTTTCAAATCAACAAACACATATTTTTATTTGTGCAGTTGGGCGTTGTGTAAAATTTATCGTCCCAATCAATATCAGTCAAATCAGTGCATATAAACAAATCTCCAATTTTTTTACTACTATTTATTTTATATACACGTTAAAAATCATATTTTTAACTATAAAATATTTTATTTCATTTCACACCACACAATCAAATTTCACAACACAGCAATCAAACAAACAAGTCATCCATAGTATGTGGATGACGGGTGCTCCTAAACACCGTCTGCATCCTAGTATATATTTCAAACTAGAAATAAATTAAAGGTGAGGAGTTCTCACCGACTAGCTAAACCAGTCCACCGCGACTCTTCTACTATAGAATATCATCGCTGTATTTCCATCGAGGTTTGTTTCACGTAGTCGATATTAAAAATCACATTTTTAATATCGCTTTCTATACATAAAAATTATATTTTTTTATTATGCTATTCTTATACTAAAAATCAAATTTTTATCTTGCTTTCCATATGCCAAAAAATATATTTTTCACTTGTTTTCCATATGACAAAAATTATATATTTTTTTCTCACTCGCTTCCCATATGCTAATTTTATTAATGAAATATTCTTTCCATTATTAAAAATAATAACTTTCCTATTATAAAGATCACACCTTTTCTAATTAAAAAAAACGAATCTTTACTATGTTTAAAAATCAAAGCTTTTCAAAAATAAAAATCAAAACTTTTATCTTCCAAAATCATAACTTTTAACAATTAAAAATCAGATTACAAATTCAATGTTATTTAATTTTAAAACTGAAATAAAAACCCTGTAATTAAATTTTAAAACTGTATAAGCTTATTGTTATTTTCTTCCACCGTTGATTTTGGATCCAAAGGCCG
Organism: Allium sativum; assembly: GCA_030737875.1. Lineage (NCBI taxonomy): Eukaryota > Viridiplantae > Streptophyta > Magnoliopsida > Asparagales > Amaryllidaceae > Allium > Allium sativum. The sequence goes on from CM060920.1 coordinate 365,761,172, forward strand.
CACCTTTCTCTTCTTCGATCGCGGTGCGGATGATCAGGCACGACACTGGCGGATTGGTGGTGGCGAGGTCGATCTCAGGTGGGGCGGTTGGCTTCCGGGTGGCGTGGCTAGGGTTTAGAAGGGGCGGTGGCCTTTCAAAGGAGAAGAGAGGGGTTTAGCGGCGTCGGGGGAGGAGAAGATGGTCGGGTGAGGAGGAGGGGAGAGGTGGAGGCGGCGGCTTCGTGAACGACGGAGGCTGGAAGGGCGCGATTTCCTTTTCGATTTTTTTTGCTCGATTTGGTAAAGTAACCGGGGGGGCTGAGAGGGTATAGAGAGGGAGAGGGGGTTTATTATATAATATTATTTATTTATTTAATTAAACCACTCCTTAAAGTTGACTTTTATTTCGAACTCGAAATCAAACCCACCGACTGTCGTCCATAGCTAATTACCCTCATTCCGAACACAATGGGATATGTCCCGCAAGCTGATTTGACTGTTTCGATCAGTTTCCGTTGAAATTAAAATATAAATCTATTTATTGAATTTTAAACGTACATTTCAATTTACCGGGGCCACATACTGACTCTATAAATTTCATAAAAATAGTTTCTAGCTTCGTTTTGATGATACGGTCCTAACAAAACTAATTTCATCGAATTCTGAGACCGTTTGAAAAATGGTCATTTTCCAGTCGATTAAAATCAACTAAAACTGGTCAAACGCGTTTTACTTCGCCACACTCACATATTGCTTCAGAAAATTATGAATTTTGGAATCTAGCAATAATTTGACATCCCGGATCCAATAAAAGTGGTTTCGTCGAAAACCGAGGTCGTTTGCAAAATTTCCATTTTTAAGGGCCAAAATTCCATAGCGACTATTCTGAATTTTCAACTGAGCATATCTTTTGATTAGCTATGAAATTTTGATTTTTCGGATTCGTTGGAAAGATATTTTCAAATAGATTCTACTATTTTTAGTTTCGCTAAAATCCGGTTTATTTTGAATCCTGTACATTCATTTGAAGTTTGAAATCGAATTTCCGAACTACCGCGCCATTTTCAATTCCTTTTATAATTTAAAATAAATATTTATATTCTAACGACGATCTATATAATATATACGTTCTAATTCTATTCAAAATAAATTTCTCGTCGTTATTATTTAAAATAATTCATTTTAAATATTTAAAATTCAATAAAATTGCCAAAATAAAAAATTTTAATTGGCTCAGATTTCCGGGTTATTATAGAAAACACCTTAGCACATCTTTCAATTCAAATCAATAGGGAAGCATATATATAAAGCTAAGCATGTACCCTTCCACATATAGTATAGGCAGCTAAGTTATCATGTTTGCTTAAGTGCTAAGTATAAAGTCTTGCAAGATATGATTTGTATATAAACGTGCAACAAAACATGGGATACTGAATCATCTCCTAGGACCAGCTACACCCTAAATAGATATACATTTATAGCATACGCTAGCCTAAAGGTGTATGGTCATTTTCATAGCTGGTAGGAGCATTACATCACCAACATCCCATTCAGTCAAATTTGCTAGCACACTCATTAAGTACTAGGCATTGCATACATTGCTTAGGAACTAAGAATTTCATATTTGAAACATTTTTGTACATTTACACATGGTAGGTACAAGGAATAGCGTAGTTGTAGTGTTATGGCCTAGGAGTAGAAAGTTTACAAATGAGCAAACAACTTCTTTTCAATGAAATGAAGTAGCAGTTGTATGAAACATCTTATCCTTGTGTAAATGCTTTGTAAGACTGTAAATGAAGCAATAGATTATTATTAAATGTTTACTATAAATACACACACACTCTTCATGTTTTCATCACACAAAATTAGTCGAACCAGTCACTTAAAAGCTGCAGCAAGTCTTAAAAGCAGAGGAGTATTTCAAAAGGATGGGAAACTAATTATTGTGATCATTCATACAAACCTAGTAAACAGTCCCGAACTGCTGTGAGTAAACCTGCTTTTCAATATAATATACTTTTGAGTGATATGTTGGATGATACAAGTATATATATGTACATTAGGATATAGCAAGTTTAAACTCTGTAATCATATATAACTAGCTTTGAACTGGGAGTGAAAAATGCATGGGACAATAAATCACCTATGATTAAATAATTTCCTTTTAAATCTAGTTCTGGTTATGCTAATGACATTATATATGAATACTTATGTACTTATGAATGTGTAATTTGGGTTGATCTTCACTGATTAAAACTAGATTGGAAATATGGAATGAAAACGGAGTACAAATATTAGTATAACTGGACTTATTTCAACAATAACTTCCCTCATACCCACTTAAACCATTTATGGTGTGTAAACATAAGTATATGCTCTATTTAGACGTTTTCCTGTAACTGGATAGCTGGAAATACATTACATTGTTAACTTGGAGCTGCAACACATTAGTGAGTAAACTTACCACTTTCTTTGATTGTTATATATATATATATATGAAAACTGGAAATGCTTTGCGAGTAAACTTTCCATGTTAAAACATCAAACTCCTTTTTTTCCCATCTCCCCACACACCTGATCTTCATAACTGGACCAAAGTGTCAGTTTGGTTCACCAGATTAATCTTTTAAAATGATTGTTTAAATTACATTGAAGCTTGATCACCCCTGTACACCGGTGACAGGGAGGAAAGGAGAGTATATTAAACTCTGATTCGAAATAGTTTAGCAGGGGGAGCACTTAGTATTAGTAGTACTGTGTTTATGGGAAAAGTTTACAAAGTATACCTGCAACTATATAAGTTTAGCAGGAGGAGCTCTTAGTATTATTAGTACTGTGTTTATGGGAAAAGTTTACAAAGTATACCTGCAACTATATAATATACTGTGAGTAAGAACTAGTAATTTTATATAATGAAATGTATACATGCATAGTTGGCCTATTAAGTAATATTAGTTTACAAAGTATATGTGTCCCCTGCAAATAAATCGTAGCATGAATGGTGAGGAAACTACCCACTGCTACTATGCGAATACATACAAATGCATGTGTTGTTTTGATTTTCATAACTAGATCTGGAAATAAAAGGGTAGAAGAGCTTTTGCGGTGGGATACTGGAATAGGAATGTGGGTTAGAGAATACATGCCTATAGGGTAGTACTGTTTCATACTGGGAATAAAAGGCATAATGTAAGTACAGTGTATAAAAGGGAATATAAGAAAGGAAAGAAAGTATTGGGAGTGAAGGGCTGATTGGCAATGGAAATATGAAGGATGTTGTACCAGATGTGTGCATGCTATACTAATATAGGCTCTTTAGTAACCTTTCACTCCATCCAGAGTCCTTTAACTTCAGAAAGTTCAGATTACCAATCCATGGAGCCATGCAAGTAAGAACATTATGTTGTGCAATCAGGTCAACTGCGTCGAGCTGGCGCTGCATGAGCTCTTCACACAGTAGCTCACTATGTTCAGGTTGATCTTTTGCAAGTTTAGCTGAGAGTTTATACCGAAATGGTTGGTAAGAATCGAGGAGATTGCCAACTATATGCTACACAAAACGTGAAGGGATGATCCAACAGAAGTAACGAATCTAGTATGGTAGGGACATGAGCCAAAAGAATGGGTAGCTGGAATAAGGGATGCACGAGTCTACCTCTTTAGGATTAACTTGCTAAATGACGGTTTTAACTAAATGAATATAAATTCAACTATGGTTAAAAGGACTATTTAAGATGACTGACAAGGTATTGAATTATATAAAATTATGTGTATAGAAGCAGAACATTGGAAGTCACAGACTATCCATTTTGTGAGTGAAGTTGTAACATCATACTAAGTCACTAGTGGTAAAAGAAACTGGTTTGCTTGTGGAGGGAAAGGAGAAATTTTGATCTGTTTTGAAGGGATGTATGCTGACAATTCTAGAGTTGTCATGGTGGGTAGCTGATGTTTATGTTGGAGAAGTTTGGGTTTGCCTAGGATAAGGTAACGAAGAGTGTACTGAAAAAAAACAATGGTTTAGTACAAAACTGTATCTGAAAGACATACACGCGAATAAGCATAGGATACAAAATGTGATCAATTTTTTTCTTTCATGTTTTTAGTAAACATCCTGATCTTTTTCTATGGATAACCGTTTGATGCTGGAAGAAACAAAAGGTGGAAGTAATTAGAATAGGAAGGAACAAAAGTGGTAAACACAGTAGAGAAGGAATGAGGGTTGACCAAGGAAGCTGGGTAATTGGTAGTGTACCAGATTGAAGAAGAAAGAACAAAAAGGTAAAAAAGAAACAAGAACGTAAAGAAGGAAAGAATGAAACTAGCAAGGAATATATGGCTGTCGCGTTAATACATAACGGTGCTCAGAAAATTTTGCTGGGTTGGTTTATGGGTAGGGCTGTTTTATTGGGCTTGGACAATTTTAATAAAAAAGGGAGTTAGGTTTAAATGAAAATAGGATTTATATTTATAGAAGTTATATATGTTCATATTTAAACTTAGATCAATAATATATGATAGAATTGTAGAAAACCCATGTTATGTATACTAGAGACGATGAAGGATGTATGGAAGTCGCTCGACATAGTCATCAAGTTAAACGGTTCAATGTAAAATGAATTGATTTATTTAAAAGAGATTTTTATACTAGATATAGTTTAATTGTAATCGAACGTAAAATTAGTAGTAACTGTATTAACTACTGAATGACAACGGTATATAAATATACTAAATACTGGATTAAATGACCAACCAATCAATTTATTAATTAAGTCGTTATAATAACGTGAATCATAATTTTATATTTTTATTTGACATCTGTCAGTGGAATTGAGACACCGTTCCACTATGTATTGACCGGATTGTTTAAAATACACAGTTAGCAGAAAAATACTGTTCTGCTATTTATCAGTTTGATATATTTTATCAGTAAATATATGTGCTGAAAAGTGATATTATCAATAGAAAATATTTGCATTGTATTACATGTGTGTTTATGCATATTAGATTTAACAAGCCAAATGTTATCTGAACTGATATTTGCCATGGGAACTACTAAGTCATATTTGCTATAAAGCAATTTAGAAGTAAATATAAGTTTAATAATTGGATTTTAATTGTTTATGAGAAACAATTTAATGGATTATTTTTGAATCAATTATATTATTAGTTTATATAAAAAGGAGAGATCAATTATAACCAGTTAATCAGATGGTTTAAGGTTGACGTAATGTTACGGTTTAAATGAGAATTATTTATTAGATCAATTTGTTTCGATAGAAAGGGTTCAATAGATTGTTGTTTAAGAACTTAAAATGTTTTGGTAAGATAATGGGAAGTTTTAAATAGTAATTTAACTTTGGTCAAATTGTTCGAGATGATGTGTTCTAAACTTAATTAATCTTTTAATTTTGTAAAGAGAATTTGATTACCAAGAGAAAAAGGAAATCAAGTCATTTTATTTGAATTAAATTCCCTGATTTAAAGTTAATCAGGTTAAACTAAAAAATGATTCAAACAACAATGTTGTTTTGGAAATGATTTAAGATTTGAAAATCAAATGGATTACAAATTTCAGGTTGTCAAATATTTCAGATATCGAACTTATAAGAATCTTGACGATAAAAATGATTTCGATTCAAGGTCTAAGAGGTAATTAAAAGTACCCCAACTTGAACGATTTCACTATTATCTGGTAGATCGTATTAATCTGTGTTCGAAATGAGGGTTAGAATCGAATATCGTTTTCAAACTGATATTCGAGCATGAGATATTCATGTAAGATCTGATAATAAGAGTTTTGTTGGTAAATTAATAATTATGTTTCAAATTCAATATATTTATAAAGTTAATATTTGAATATAAGCGATAAATATTATTTACGGCTTAGCAGATCCAATGGTGTTAAAGTTGTTTAATTTATTTTATATTTGGTGGTTAAATCACCGACTATCAAATCTGGGCCTTTTCGTTATCGTTTTCGAAGAGATCTGTAACACCCCACCTCCGCCAGTGCCACTCTTGCAAGGAAACTGACTTTGGAGGGGCGTTTAGATAAGGTAATCATGCATGCAGATATCACAAGACAGAACATATAAGTAAAAACAGAGTAAGTATAGCAGCGGATAAAAACTAGCATATCAAAACCATAAGTTTAGTTACAACACAGTACTTAATTATTTTCCATAAACAAAGTCTAGAAACATAAAACTTGTAACTGAAAAGGAAAACATGAAGTAGCTATCCCCAAGTAGAAAACCATAGCAAGCTCAAGTCCGAAGCATACATGAGCTATCCAAGAAAAGCAGCTAAGGTCCAAGCTAAGTGCTGGTATTCCCGCCCTGTAAACCTTGGGGGGGGAACGAAAGAAAAGAGGCGAAAGAAAATGGGTTAGTCAAAAGACTGGTAAGTCCTACCTACAATTGTACAACAACTAATAAAGTTAACAGTATATGTAAACAAGGATGAGTCATAGGATGATAACTGGCATGGTAAAAAGTCAACAAGATAGATCAAGTGTGGTACCGCATAGACAAGATTGAGGTTTGCACCAAGTGTACTAGTATCACAAGTCGTGTCAAGTGTAAACAAGAAGTGATCCCCAGGCCCAAGTTTGGCCCAACATCATGAATGACCTAAATCAAGGTCCAACTAGCACGGTCTAGTCGATCGGCTCCCTAAAGCCAAACTCATCAAGTGTCGGTGTCATACGGCCCAACTACGAAGTGTAGCTAAACTGTGCTAGGTCCACCCTAGGGTGTATCAAGTCCTAGGGTGTCAACCACTGACACAAACCAAGCACGCACAGTTTAAACCTACTGGTGCCCGTGCCTGCTTTTTCAACTCCGGACCATGTGCACGACCATGGCCCGCCTGAACCTACACCGGCGCACCTACACAGCCGTCGTTTTGGTCACTTACATGTCATCCCAGTAATCGTGCCCCACCCTAGCCTAGTCCCTAGGGTATCATGATACAACCAAGAGGGTTACTGGTGCAAAGGGCCACGTAACTAGGGTTTCCTTAATGGGTTAAACGTGGTTAACCCAACTCTTCCAAGTACCAAGTTGGTTAAGTGTACCCAAGGTTCATGACTTAACCCTACCAACCCATCGTGTTTAATTGGTTAAGTATTCAAGCGGTCCATGACTTAACCCTACCATGTGGCATTAATTAATTTAATGCACCCAACCTCTCACATTAGACCTTGTTGTGGTTACTAGTTAGGCCGGGCGGGTCCGGGTAGGTTTACACCACAACTTGGTCTAACCTCGGGTTTCACGTGCAACATGACCAACTACTCACATTGGGTCCTATCGCTTGTAGCCACTAGTTAAGCCGGTCGGTTGCGGGTAGGTTTATGCTACAAGCTCAACCCAACCTCGAGTTGGCCATCCTCATGTTTTCTAAGTGTCATGTCCATCATGTTTTCAAAACACATTACAAATTTTCAAGCAATTGGGTAAACCTAACTTAATAGGTAAATTCCCAATGGGTAGACCTAACTTAATAGGTAAATTCCCAAGCTTATGTTTTTATGTCTTTTAAGTTTACTCAACCCCAAACGCAATCCCCTCGCTTTACATATCGCAATAGCGCATAAAGGATAGAAAGAGGGAACTTGGCAAAATCATGACATAAAGGTGTTGGAGCCACAAGTTAAACATGGTGGCATATGAGACAAAGATGTGATCATAAACTTGCATATCATGTTATCAACTTGCAAGATATTCATAAGCATGCATAACATCATTTTAACTTGCATAGTGTTCATATGCATGCATAACATGGTTTCAACTTGCATAAGGCTCATATGCATGCATAACATCAAACTTGGCAAATAGGTGGAACATGGCCATAGATAGCATGAGATAAGGGCTAGTAACATGCATATAACATTATATGCATGTTAACACAAGGGTTATGAGAGTTTCAAAGTTGCATTATGCAACATTTCCAACCAAAGATCATATCTTTCTATGCATAAAGCCAAGGTAACGACTTTACTAACATGCATAGAGTAAGCTTATGCATAAAATCATAAGATCAAGGCACATATCATGATTAACCCCAAACTCAACTTGAAACATAACATATTAACTTCATAGTTAAAATACAAGAGTAGAAATAGGCTTACAATGCTATGACGACTCGAATGAGTATAGCAAATGTAAGAAACCCCTTATGCAACTAATTAAACCCCAAAATGCAAGAAAACTTGATCAAGACTCCTCCTTTATGATGCCAATAGAGAAACAAGACTTTTATGCAAGCTAAAGAGGATCATACAAGCCCAAATACACTTGTATGCATGGAAATCTCTTAGAAAATTGTTTAGGAATTTGATGAAGAGAGTGGAGGCCATGAGAGGATTGATTTTGCCATAGTTTAGTTGTAGGATAGATTAATGATGATTTAGGGTAGGTTAGGGTCTTATTTATAGATTAGGCTAGTGATTTAGACCATAGGATTAAACCCTAGTTCTCATCTCAACCCTCCAAATCGAATCTGGCCCCCCACGCTCAACACAAACCCAAAGTGGTGCACCAGGCAGAACAGGGCGTCTGAGCCAAGTCGACGGGGCTGTCGACCTGGTCGGACCCAGTCGACTCCCAAGTCGACAGGGCTGTCGACTTGGGTACTGTGGCGGGAATTTTCCCGCCTTGGCCCAACTGGCCCAATTTCCAAGCTTAGATTTGAATTTAAAAATCTGTTTTTATTTAGAAATTTTCTGAAAACTTTGTTGGGCCTTAATCGGGTCATACGGACTCCGATTTTCGAAAACTCGGACTCTATTTCGCGTATTTTTCCGAGACGAACGCAATGGCATAGCCCGTTTCCCTTGATTCAGATTTATAAATTAAATTCTGCCTCGATTTCTGTTATAACAGGTTATTGAAAATACGGGTTGTTACATTCTCCCCCCTTAAAGGATTTCGTCCCCGAAATTCTCAAGTTAGGAAGAACGTATCCTACCATCCAACATCCATCTACTCAAAACATCATCCACGAGCAATCATTGTCCTTACAAGATTCTAAATGTTGTATGAACATATGCAAAGGTGTGTGTATATGTACTTATCTAATGCAAATATCATCAATGCAGATTATGTTAGTGAAATGAATCCATATGTATGCAATTCCTAACATAATGTATAACATCTATATGTGTGCACATCACATACATCCATATGCAACATCCATGTGATAACACAAAATTTTTTCATCCATGAATAAGCATAAACACTCATGCATATGCAATATGAGGAGTGTGTGAGCCGATCTAGTGCCTAATCGTGTATAATGCATCCACGAGTAACCACTTGCGACCACTTGCAGCCACTTGCAACCATCAAGCATAACATGTTTCAAACACACGTTTCATCCAAAGGGTTTCTACCTAAGGTTCTCATGACAAGATTAGCACGATAACTAGACAAACATGGATAGCAAAGAGAAAGATATGCTAACAAAGAAAGGAGATTGAGAGTGTACCCTAAAAAAGGAATGGATAAAGCCCACGCATCTTCTCCTCGGTTTCCCAAGTTGCGTCTTCTTCGGCTTCACCCCATTGAACCTTCACCAACTTGACCTCTCGATTCCTTAGCTTCTTGGTCTCCGTCCCCAAGATACGAATCGGAGCTCTCCTCAAAGTAGCTTCTTTCTCCACTTCCACATCTTCCAGAACACTTGGCTCAACAACCTCTGCTGACTCATGTAAACACTTCCGGAGATGCGAGACATGAAAAACATCGTGTACTCCGGCAAGCTTCTCGGGCAATTTCACTCTATAAGCCATCTGCCCGATCCTCTCTATAATAGGGAAGGGTCCAACAAATCTCGGCGCTAACTTCCCAACGGCTCCAAATCGGACCACATTCCGCAAAGGAGAAACCTTCACGAAAACCATATCTCCAACACCAAACTCCAAATCAGATCTTCGCTTATCAGCATAGGATTTCTGTCGGTCTTGGGCCGCTTTCATCCGTCTTCGAATCAACTCGATCTTCTCGGATGCATCTCTGATCATATCAGGCCCAAGTATAAGTTTATCTGTAGTCTCCCACCAACATGTAGGCGACTTGCACGGCCTCCCATATAAGGCTTCAAATGGTGCCATCCCTATGCTTGCTTGATAACTGTTATTATATGCAAACTCAACAAGAGGAAGATGGTCTTCCCAAGTACCACCAAAATCCAGAATACAAAGCCTTAATAGATCCTCGAGTACCCTATTCACCCTTTCGGTTTGACCGTCCGTCTGTGGGTGATAAGCAGTACTTAGATTCAACCTCGTGCCCACGGCTTCTTGCAAGCTATTCTAGAACTGACTTGTAAAGATTGGGTCACGGTCACTGACTATACTAGAAGGGACTCCATGAAGTCTCACAATCTCACGAAGATATACAGACGCTAGCCAAGATGCGGTCCTCTTGCTCTTTACCGGAATGAAATGAGCACTCTTCGTAAGTCTGTCCACAATGACCCAATTGCTCGTATTCCCTTTCCTTGACCTTGGTAGCCCATCAATAAAATCCATGGAAATACTCTCCAACTTCCAAAGTGGAACGTCTAGAGGATGCAATAGCCCACCGGGCTTCTTCGACTCGGCCTTAACTTGCTGGCAAATGATACATCTAGAAACAAACTCTGCCACATCCTTCTTCATCCCAGGCCAAAAGAAAATACGCTTCATATCCTTATACATCTTATCTCCGCCTGGATGTATAGTCAACTTAGAGCGATGTGCTTCCTCAAGAACTTTTCTTACTAGATCTTCTACCACTGGAACACATAACCTTCCATCTCTCCTCAGCCAACCCTTGTCATTAATAGAATATCGAGAGAGATGACTAGACGTCTCTCCTCGAATCATCTTATCCATAATCTCATCTATCTGAGGATCTTCTTTCTGCGAAGCCCCAACTTGATCAAGAAGGGTAGGTCTGAGTTCCAGAGATGCTAAAGAACCGGTCATCGACTCAATTGCCAAAGAGAAATCAAAGGTTTCCACATACTCTAAATTCTTCATCTCAACGAATAGAGGACTTAGGGTCAACCTCTTTCTGCTTAGTGCATCAGCCACAACATTACCCTTGCCAGGGGTATAAGCTATCTCGAAGTCATATGATGCCAAGAATTCCATCCACCTTTGCTGCCTAAGATTCAGATCTTTCTGCGAGAAGAGATACTTGAGTGATTTGTGATCAGTATACAACTCAAACCTTTCGCCTAAAAGATAGTGGCGCCAGGACTTGAGTGCAAAGACAATCGCCGTCAACTCAAAGTCATGAGTGGGGTAGTTCTTCTCATGAACTTTAAGTTGCCTACCCCCATAACATATCACTCTTCCCACCTGCATTAGAACAGCGCCTAACCCCGTGCCACATGCATCGGTATACACGGTAAACATCTTACCGCCATCGGGTAATGCCAAAACTGGAGCTGTGGTAAGGGCCCTTTTTAGCCTTTGAAAAGCGAGCTCACACTCTAAGTCCCATGCAAAGACTAAGTTCTTCTTCGTCAATCTAGTGAGGGGGGCTGAAACCTTAGCGAAGTCTCTAATGAACTTCCTATAATAGCCTGCCAGACCGAGAAAGCTTCGCACTTCGGTTGCATTCCTAGGAGTCTTCCAGTCTTGAACTCCAACCACTTTCCCGGGATCCACAGCTATACCCTGCTTAGAAACTATATGCCCAAGAAACCGGACTTCCTTTCTCCAAAAGTGGCATTTGGAGAACTTGGCTTTCAACTGATGGGCTCTAAGCGTATCCATCACTTCCCTGAGATGTCTAGCATGCTCTTCCTCGTCTTTTGAGAAAATCAGAATATCATCCACGAAGACCACGACAAACTTGTTCAAGAACTCCCTGAACACCCTACTCATCAAGTCCACGAAATATGCGGGCGCATTAGTCAAGCCGAACGGCATGACAAGCCATTCGAAGAATCCATCTGGAGTCCTGAACGCAGTCTTGTCTATACTGTCTTCAGCTACCCTGAGCTGATGGAATCCAGTAGCAAGATCAAGCTGAGAGAAAACAGAAGCACCAACAAGCTGGTCGAAGAGGTCATCTATCCTCGGTAATGGATGCCTATTCTTCTTGGTCAGCTTGTTCAACTCTCGATAGTCAACACATAGACGAAGCGAGCCGTCTGCCTTAGTAGCGAACACCACAGGAGCACCCCATTCGGAAATGCTTCGCCTAATAAAATTCTTCTCAAGTAGCTCCTTGATTTGCTTACTGAGCTCTCTCCTTTCACGCGGGGCCATGTGCCTAACTGGTAGGGAGACTGGCTTAGCGTTATCAACCAGATAAATGCGGAAATCTATCTCTCGCTTAGGGGGTAACCCCTTAACTTCTTCCAAAACATCAGGGTATTCTCGAACCACCCTTACAGATTGCAGATCATCGATAGACGAGTCAAGAGATTCAAGATAACATAGCATGACGGGATCTAGCGGGTTGCAAGAAATCTCTAGGGTATTACCAAGGCGAGTCATAAGTCTCACCACCCTATGCTCACAATCGAGAATGGCTCCATAGCGGGATAACCAATCCATGCCCAAGATCAACCCGTATCCCGTGAACCCGAGAACATAAGCATCACACGAGAATTCTACGGTCAAGATAGAAATCCTCAAATCCATACAGATCATAGATAAATGGGCTGAACCCCCAATCGGATTCGAAACACAAACGGGATCCTCAACTAAGCTAGTACTTAGGTGCAAACCTTCAACAATGTCAGAAGAAATAAAACTATGCGATGCGCCAGAATCAAATAAGGTGCGAACAGGATAATCAGAAATATAAACAAGACTTTCTACAGAAATGCTACCTCGATCCTGAACTGGAGCGGCGTTGAGAGCATGCACTTGCCCTCCGGATGAACCTGCACGTTGTGTCTGTCCATGCCCCTGCTTCTTAGGGCAATCCTTGCTAAAATGTCCTGTCTCTCCACAGTGAAAGCACCCACCCAATTTCATTCTCTTTTTCCTACAGTCCTTGGCTATGTGCCCAACAATCCCACAGAAGTTGCACCTTCTTGGGTCCTTTGCCTTGTTCTTGTTGCCCTTGTTGTTCTTGTTGTTCTTGTTACTCTGATTACTCTGATTCCCTCCCCACTTGGAGTCTGTCTTCTTAGACTGAGTCTCATTGGGCTTGACTTCTTTCTTCCCATTCTTATCCTCTCCCTGCAGCAATGCCATGTCTACTAGGCTCTCGAAAGTGGCCCACATGGGTATGTGTGACATGGCTAGACCTTGTAATGGCTCATTTAACCCTCGTGCAAAACGTAGAGCCTTCTTCTCGGGAGTATTGACCATGTCCAAACCGAATCGGGCAAGCTGGTTGAACTTATTCACATACTCTCTCACTGTCATGTCTCATTGCTTCAAGGCTATGAACCTTTCTAGTTGCAAATTTGCCTCTGCAGACGATAGAAACTTAAGCCCAAACCTTGCCCTAAAGTCGGCCCAGGTTTCTACGGGCCTAGTAGCATTGGTGACCTCCCACCAATAAGAAGCTTCCTCCTTTAGTAGCCAAACCGCCAACAGAACCTTTCTACGGTCCTCTATATCAAAGATGGAAAAGAGATCTTCGGTCTCCTTCAGCCAATTTCTTACTTCCACGAAAGTCTCTGTCCCAATAAATTTTTTGCCACCCATGGCCTTGAAGTCCTTGCAAACCTTGGCGAAATCGGCTTGCGGTTGTTGAGGAGGAGGAGGAGGGGATGGAACCTCAGTGATAGTGGGAGTGGTTGCTGGACCTGCATTGTTGGCCCTAGCTTCCAAATACCTCCGGAACCATCCGGGAATGGTGACTCCCTCAGGAAGATTGAGATCGGCCATGCTGAAAAAGGGAAAAGATAGATTTAGAACGAGGAAACGAAGGATAGTGCTTATGGCTCTTCGGGGATAGCCTTTCAAAATAAACTAGACTTTTCTTTGGAAAATACTTAATTGGTTTTGAAAATAGCTTTTAAAAGTAACTTTAAAACCCTTTTTGCTCCAATCTCGTAAACCTTATGCTCTGATACCAAATGTAACACCCCACCTCCGCCAGTGCCACTCTTGCAAGGACACTGACTTTGGAGGGGCGTTTAGATAAGGTAATCATGCATGCAGATATCACAAGACAGAACATATAAGTAAAAACAGAGTAAGTATAGCAGCGGATAAAAACTAGCATATCAAAACCATAAGTTAAGTTACAACACAGTACTTAATTATTTTCCATAAACAAAGTCTAGAAACATAAAACTTGTAACTGAAAAGGAAAACATGAAGTAGCTATCCCCAAGTAGAAAACCATAGCAAGCTCAAGTCCGAAGCATACATGAGCTATCCAAGAAAAGCAGCTAAGGTCCAAGCTAAGTGCTGGTATTCCCGCCCTGTAAACCTGGGGGGGGGGGGAAACGAAAGAAAAGAGGCGAAAGAAAATGGGTCAGTCAAAAGACTGGTAAGTCCTACCTACAATTGTACAACAACTAATAAAGTTAATAGTATATGTAAACAAGGATGAGTCATAGGATGATAACTGGCATGGTAAAAAGTCAACAAGATTGATCAAGTGTGGTACCGCATAGACAAGATTGAGGTTTGCACCAAGTGTACTAGTATCACAAGTCGTGTCAAGTGTAAACAAGAAGTGATCCCCAGGCCCAAGTTTGGCCCAACATCATGAATGACCTAAATCAAGGTCCAACTAGCACGGTCTAGTCGATCGGCTCCCTAAAGCCTAACTCGTCAAGTGTCGGTGTCATACGGCCCAACTACGAAGTGTAGCTAAACTGTGCTAGGTCCACCCTAGGGTGTATCAAGTCCTAGGGTGTCAACCACTGACACAAACCAAGCACGCATAGTTTAAACCTACTGGTGCCCATGCCTGCTTTTTCAACTCCGGACCATGTGCACGACCATGGCCCGCCTGAACCTACACCGGCGCACCTACACAGCCGTCGTTTTGGTCGCTTACATGTCATCCCAGTAATCGTGCCCCACCCTAGCCTAGTCCCTAGGGTATCATGATACAACCAAGAGGCTTACTGGTGCAAAGGACCACGTAACTAGGGTTTCCTTAATGGGTTAAACGTGGTTAACCCAACTCTTCCAAGTACCAAGTTGGTTAAGTGTACCCAAGGTTCATGACTTAACCCTACCAACCCATCGTGTTTAATTGGTTAAGTATTCAAGCGGTCCATGACTTAACCCTACCATGTGGCATTAATTAATTTAATGCACCCAACCTCTCACATTAGACCTTGTTGTGGTTACTAGTTAGGCCGGGCGGGTCCGGGTAGGTTTACACCACAACTTGGTCTAACCTCGGGTTTCACGTGCAACATGACCAACTACTCACATTGGGTCCTATCGCTTGTAGCCACTAGTTAAGCCGGTCGGTTCCGGGTAGGTTTATGCTACAAGCTCAACCCAACCTCGAGTTGGCCATCCTCATGTTTTCTAAGTGTCATGTCCATCATGTTTTCAAAACACATTACAAATTTTCAAGCAATTGGGTAGACCTAACTTAATAGGTAAATTCCCAATGGGTAGACCTAACTTAATAGGTAAATTCCCAAGCTTATGTTTTTATGTCTTTTAAGTTTACTCAACCCCAAACGCAATCCCCTCGCTTTACATATCGCAATAGCGCATAAAGGATAGAAAGAGGGAACTTGGCAAAATCATGACATAAAGGTGTTGGAGCCACAAGTTAAACATGGTGGCATATGAGACAAAGATGTGATCATAAACTTGCATATCATGTTATCAACTTGCAAGATATTCATAAGCATGCATAACATCATTTTAACTTGCATAGTGTTCATATGCATGCATAACATGGTTTCAACTTGCATAAGGCTCATATGCATGCATAACATCAAACTTGGCAAATAGGTGGAACATGGCCATAGATAGCATGAGATAAGGGCTAGTAACATGCATATAACATTATATGCATGTTAACACAAGGGTTATGAGAGTTTCAAAGTTGCATTATGCAACATTTCCAACCAAAGATCATATCTTTCTATGCATAAAGCCAAGGTAACGACTTTACTAACATGCATAGAGTAAGCTTATGCATAAAATCATAAGATCAAGGCACATATCATGATTAACCCCAAACTCAACTTGAAACATAACATATTAACTTCATAGTTAAAATACAAGAGTAGAAATAGGCTTACAATGCTATGACGACTCGAATGAGTATAGCAAATGTAAGAAACCCCTTATGCAACTAATTAAACCCCAAAATGCAAGAAAACTTGATCAAGACTCCTCCTTTATGATGCCAATAGAGAAACAAGACTTTTATGCAAGCTAAAGAGGATCATACAAGCCCAAATACACTTGTATGCATGGAAATCTCTTAGAAAATTGTTTAGGAATTTGATGAAGAGAGTGGAGGCCATGAGAGGATTGATTTTGCCATAGTTTAGTTGTAGGATAGATTAATGATGATTTAGGGTAGGTTAGGGTCTTATTTATAGATTAGGCTAGTGATTTAGACCATAGGATTAAACCCTAGTTCTCATCTCAACCCTCCAAATCGAATCTGGCCCCCCAAGCTCAACACAAACCCAAAGTGGTGCACCAGGCAGAACAGGGCGTCTGAGCCAAGTCGACAGGGCTGTCGACCTGGTCGGACCCAGTCGACTCCCAAGTCGACAGGGCTGTCGACTTGGGTACTGTGGCGGGAATTTTCCCGCCTTGGCCCAACTGGCCCAATTTCCAAGCTTAGATTTGAATTTAAAAATCTGTTTTTATTTAGAAATTTTCTGAAAACTTTGTTGGGCCTTAATCGGGTCATACGGACTCCGATTTTCGAAAACTCGGACTCTATTTCGCGTATTTTTCCGAGACGAACGCAATGGCATAGCCCGTTTCCCTTGATTCAGATTTATAAATTAAATTCTACCTCGATTTCTGTTATAACAGGTTATTGAAAATACGGGTTGTTACAAGATCGGAATCTAAATTCCATTTCGATTTGATATTTACGTTATAAGTCAGAGATTTTATTGAAGACCATTGAAGACAGAGTATTACAAGGGTTGTTTTGTTTTCAGATAGTGCGTTCAGTTTGTCCAATCCCAGGACAACTTGTATGGATGAATGTTTGATAGAGTATGCCTAAACGATCACGTACGTTGATCTCTTTAAACGTATTTACGTTGGTGGAAGAGGAATTCGTTTCTCTTGCCTTATACCCATAATATATTTTTAGGGAAGTTAATTAGTGGTTGTCGGTTTTGATGATGTGGCATTCAAAGAAATGATTCTTCAAAGGTAAGTTCAGCCTCAAGCCTCACAACCGGGAAATGACAAAAATCAGGCAGGCGGCATGGCTATGTGGGTTGCTCCAATTAGGGTGTATTGTCACCATCTAGAGAATATTCGTTTGTTACTTCTTTTCATTTCTGTATCTCCTGGGAAACGGTAGCTGCGCAGCCGTAAGGTGACATTATATTCGATACACTCAAGAGAAATGAGTGGTCGTTCATGTATGTGCCGAGTTGCAAGATGTTCTTGTTGAACTCTAGTGTATCCCCTCTAGAGTACACTGATCGGAAGGTGGTTTCATACATTGTCATAGTCGGAAACGAATCCCCAATATGCGCTCATGGTTTTGATCGTATACTATATATGTAGAGCGTGAGATGCAAGCTTTCTGCTAGATTGATATTTATTTGTATTTAGACATTATTATAATATCAAAAGAATACCGTTTTCAATATGTTTTGGGTTATCGTAAGGTAAAAACCATCCATGTTTATGTGTAGACTGGTCTTACAATTATGTTTCCTTTCAAACCGTTTTTGAAAGTTAGACAAGTGTTTGGATTCTCAAAGGGGAAAAATTCGTTCCGTTTTTACGACGTGGTTTTATGAGATATCCTTTATCTAAATCAAGTTGTTTTAAAATCGTTTACTCACACCAGTCCCATGACTGACCCAGAGTTTATTTTTCTTGTTTTCCCTAAACTCTTGGGTGCCCAAATTTTTGCGGGCAGTCAAGTAGTTCAGGATTTTACAGATTTATTTGGAGGAGCTTGGAGCAGGAGTCTTCGACGTTTAGATATTTAGAGTTTGTCTCTGCTGTATTGTATACGTGATGTACTCTGGTAATGCATGTAAGTTTAAATCCGGTTTGCATTTCAAAAGTGATTTTATATATTATATTTTGTTCCACTGCGATTGTGAGATTTTGTGATGTTGTTCAGTTCGATCTTCTATCTATTTTCTTCTATTCTAAATTTTCTTTCTTTCTATTTCTCATCCTCTAACTTCTTTCTATTAATGATTCGTATTTTCGTGCAAATTGGATTGAACGTGAATTATTGTATTCAATTGATTCAAATGGTATGGATTTGCGGGTCGTTATAGCATCTGCCCAGAACTTACCCTTAAGCCTAGATGAAGATGCCAAACCACTCTGAGTTGAAGAGCAAGGTGGTGGAGGTGGAGACAGAACAATATGAGCAGGAAGTCGTAAATGAGAATATGGGGAAGCTAAATTCACATCACTAAAAGTCAAGCCTGAACCAGAAACAGGCTTCGATTTAGCATAATCAGAAGACTGAAAAAAATGCGAGGGACCTGAGAAAGCATTCAACAATGACATGGTAGGTGAACTGGTAATGAAAGATGAAGAACAAGACATAGTTGAAGAAGTAGATGGACGAGATGCAGAAGTATTAACAACTGAAATGAAACTTGCACCAAAGCCATAAAACGGAAGTATTAGAAGAACCGACCGTAGAATTATTAACTGCTGAAAATGTACTAGCAGTTGTTGCATCAGTACTAGTACCAATACTAGTACTAGCAGAAGTATTAGTTGTAGAAGAAGTGGATGAACAAGTTACACTAGTAGAAGCAGATGCACCACATAATGAATTCTTCCTTTTGCACACTGACCCTATTATCATCATCATCATCGAATAAATTTCCTATTAGTATATCATCCTCCTGATCAACAGTTTTATCCTTCCCAAGATCATGCAATTCATCTGGTTTTCCAATAATACCTGGATTTGCATTCTCATTATCTACTTCATCTTGAGCTAAATATTCATTAACAACTTCATTATCTCCCCCATTATTTACCTCATCACCAGTGTCCAAATTTACAAATGGATTTACATCTTTATCACTTACTTTGGCAGCAGCATTATCTACATATCCTTTACTGCTACCAATATTTTTCATTCTCCAGTATTGCTTCTTCTTTGTGTTGACAGTATTCCAATTATACTCATTAATATTATCCTGTGCTCTCTGTTTATAACTACCAGTAGGCCGATGAATTTCCGTATACTTATTCTCCTTTCTAGTATTACACTGATCTCCTACAGCCTCATGCTATTTATTATTCAACTCACAAGAAAATGTATCATGGCCAAAAACTTTAGACTCTGTATAGATCTTCAGCTTCCAATCATAAGATAGTTTGACTGTAAGGGTAATTAATTCCTAAGTCAGCAATTGGTATAGAATCATGTAAGTCGAAATCTGGTGAGATCTCCACTAATGCTTTAGCATATCTAAAATTATTCATCCTTTCTGTACTATTGTCAAAACAAATCAGCCTTCCTATATGGCACATTAGCCGATTAATACCAATAAGAGTCCATAGCAGAGTAGGAATTCTGTAAAAATGAATCCACACCGGGATCTTCTTTATTTGAGATTGAGCGTTACCGATCAAAGGATCCCACTTAGTATAAGGCAAGAAATAAACCAAATCAATTAACGAATGAACAAAAAGTAATGTACATAAGATAATTTCTCCTGAGCTTGGCCCTAGAAGGGGGTTGTCCTCCCATGGAGGAGCCTAATAAGGATTGTTTAATATAGGTATTTATTTGTAATTTATATCAAATGGAATGTTTAGATTTAATCTATCAAATTTAATGGTCCATTTACACGATGTCAACTATAAATAGACCTTTAAACTCTCACTCCAAACCCTATAATCGTTCTTCTCTATGCCTCCATGAAGCCTTTCTATCGTCTCTAATTTCAGAAAAGAAAAAGGGTTTAGGTTTTCTTCTATCTCCCTAATCTATCATAACCTCTATTCTATTCTAACATAGATTTAGTTTTTATTTTGGAATTAAGATTCATATATATAAGATTCTAACATGTGATATATATATATATATATATTTGATAGGTTGGAGCATGTTTGTTCACGAAGGCCAAATCCAAATCTTACACTATTCAATCTTATTATTGCTCTCCCTAATAGCACTATGAGTGGAATCCATCTGAGTTGTATTTTCCTATAATTTGTTAGTTTAAGACTTGGATTATTGTGCTTAAGATGGTTTGAATTCATACAAAAAGAATAGTGGTGTTGATAGGGCGGATCAGATAGGTCAGAGGGTTGTTCATGTCATATCCTATAAAGGCTTCGAACAAACACGAACCGAATGAGAAATTGGCTCGGGCATTGTTCGTACGAGCGGGACAATGGATGGACAAGGTTCGAACAATAGAAAAATATCAAATATTTTTGGATGGACATATTTTCGTACACCTTTTCTTATCCAAAAATTCATCCTAAATGATAATCGTACGAACATGGACCGGACACCTTATCCCTTTGGACCAAGTCATACAACGGACCTTCATGTCCTATTAACACCCCTAGAAAAGAACAAACATTAAAACCCCTCAAACCTTGCATTTTGTTTATGTTTTGTGATGAAATTGTCAATCTATATATGTTTGTGGATTTGGAATTATCGAATTAATAAAAGAGAAGCTTGATTATGTTGTATAATTTTCTATGTTTTCTCAAATTCATCTTAACTCAATTTTATGAAATTTCATATGTATGGTTTTTGTACAAAAGGTTAAGATTTGGATGTAATTGTAAATTGAATAGGTTTAAATCTCTATTTCTTCTAAAATAGAGTATTTGAACATATTATTTACAAGATATTCAAATATTAAGGTTTTGTATGTAAATATATGTAATGACCCGGGATTTTGGCGATCTTGGTTATCCGATATACAACACATACCGAACATCTAAGGATCGAAAATACCGGTCATTAATGAAAGAAATTAGAGGGTGAGAATAGATAAGATAGAAACTTAGAATAGAACAAGAAGAAGAACACAACATCAGAGTAACACGAACCTCACAGCGGAACGAATAACATATAATATATATAACATAACTTGAAATATACATCTGTACTTGAATATACATCATTATCGAAGTACAACACTTACAACAAAGCGGAAATAAACTATAGCTATATGATCCTGAAGCCTCCTGCTCCAGCTCTTCAGGTATATCTGTAAATCCCGACTACTTGACTGCCCGTACAAATTTAGGCACCCAAAAGTTTAGGGAAAACAAATCAAAATAAACTCCAGGTCAGTCATGGGACTGGTATGAGTAAACAGTTTAAAACAATTCCAACAAGTAAACGATATCTCATAAGACCACGCCGTATAACGGAACGGGTTTTCCCTTATGAGAATCCAAAATATCTTTATATCAAAAACCTTTTGATATTATAATAATGTCTATCAACACAATATAATAGTCATCTAGCAGAAACGCTTTCATCTCACGTTCTACATATATATATATATATACAATCAAAACCGCAAGCACGTATTGGGTAATGGATTTCCAACTATGACAAGGTATGGAACCACCTTTCGCTAGTGTACCTCTAGAGAGGAATACACTGGGTTCAACAAGAACATCTTGCAACCCGGCCACACATGACCGATCACTCATTTCGCTTGAGTGTATCGAATGTATATCACCAACGGTTGGGATCAACAACCATTTCCCGAATGGGACAACATCAACAATAGATTTTTAGAAATAAATGAAACTCTAGATCAGGTGATTATACACCCTACTTCGGAGCGACCGACTTAGCCATGCTGCCTGCCCGATTTATGTCATTTACCGGATGTGAGGCTAGAAGCTACGCTTTATCATCACACCAGATTCACTTTGAATGCCACATCATCAAATCCATCAAATCACCGATTGACATCCTCAAGAATACATCATGTGTTAGCTAAAAGAAGTTTCCTTCTCCGCTTCCACTCTTGGTACGGTTGGAGAAATCAATATACGTGATCGTCTGGAAATACTCTGTCAGACATCCGTCCATACCAGTCATCCAGGAACAGGATGAACCGAAGGCACTATTCAGTACATCCATCTTAGGCACTGTTATCTAAGATTTATACAATAGCCCTTGCACTTTACTCCGTCTTCAATTATCTTTGGCATATATGATTCGCAACGCTTATGCCAATACAGAGTGGTTCTTTGGATAATAATCCAACCGGTCTCTCCATATTTACAACGTTAATATGGTTAAAAACTTCGATAGTCTGTGATTTAACTATCGAAGAAAAACAGATGTGCAAACAATGATATCATTTCCAAATGGAAATTCTATCAATCAATCATCAATCATATATATATATATATATATTTCCTTATTTTCTATGTTTAGAAAATATACGTTATTAACACTGGAAAACATTTCCATTGTTATTTACATATCCCTATCATTTCACAACTATCAGTCCCTGACTATAAACTAGTAGGAGAACAATTCTCTAAGTATAAACCCCGAAGGCCGAAACCAACATCAGATCGATACTTAGAAAACTATTCAACTTACAAATCTTTAGTCAGTTTCTAATTTTGCTTAACTCTATCTCTTTAACTCTATTCGATTAATTCTAATTGAATAACTCTAATTGAATAACTCTATTCTGTTTTAACTTTATTTTCGAATAACTATATTCGATTTAACTCCTTCGAATATAAGCTATATTCGATTAACTACTTCTAACATAACTATATTCGATTAACTACTTCGAATATAAACTATATTCGATTAACTACTTCGAATATAAACTATATTCGATTAACTACTTTTGAATAACTATGTTCAATTGACTTCTTTCGAATAACTATATTCGATTTAACCCCATTCGCTTAACTCTAGATCGCAGCGATCACAATGGTTACGCCTGATTCCCTCAGGAAACATCCGACTGCCATAGGCTATCTACAGCCCTGTGAATTACGCTAGCAGTCGTGCTAAATGGAATCTCATCCCGAATAACTATGTATGTTTTACTCTAATCAATTTACTCTATTTGATTTACTCTAATCGATTAACTCTATTCATTTCCTAAACAAATATTCCTTTATCCTATTTATTTTCTAAATAAATATTCTCCTTTATAATCTTCTATTTATTTTCTACTTAAACATATTCCCTATTTATAAATATCCCATTTAAAAAATCTTATTTATAAATATTCTAAATATTCTATTTATAAATATTCTCTTTTCAATATTCCGGTATGTTATGGTGTTTAACATATCAATTAAATATCGTCCATACACATATAATCAACAACAGATTATATATCACATCATATATCACAACATATGAAAACCAATAATATAACTGTTGAGGAATCTAGTCGGGTTCCTCCAACCTGTTTCCCTGCATCACAGATGTTAAACAATATAGATAACATCACTTTCAGTTCCATATGATATATTCTGTTAAACAGAATCAATATAGAAATTCAACTAACTGACTAGCAGTTCAATCAAACAGTCAACACACAGTCAATCAGACAATATTTAACCGTTCTAAAAATACAACATGAAATTATAAACTGTTCAGAGTTAGTGAGATTTACTCACATTTGCAGTTCATCGTTAAAGAACGATAAACTGTTTGTTTTTATTTGAATCAACAATTTATCTCGCCATAAATTCAGACGAGTTCCAATCCACTCCCAGTCAATCTCATTGGGTAGCTCTCGTCCATACGATCCCGACGGATCTTGTTTCGTCGGATTCTGATCACGTATGATAAAGTTATATGGTTTATAAGCTAAGGCATTATTTTATTTTTAACATTTACAAATAAATCAATTCAAAGGGTCTTAACTTTTTTCTATCTCCTTTCCGGCCCATCACACATGCGCAGGCCCAACATCCCCATACCCGCACCTTTAAGCCCAGATGTACCCTTCTTCCCCGATGGTATATCGTGACTCCAGTATACCACCGAACACAAAAATCCAACTTCGAACTCCCCTTTCCCTCTCAACACATCACGGTTCGATGCAAAATTACCACCGTTTAACTTTTCTTCTGAAATGCTCCGTCATCATACCCTTCTCGAAGCACTCGAACCCAGCAAAACAGTTGCGTCGAACAGTAGTTTTCGACGAGCTCAAGCATACGATCGACAGTTTCCCTCACGGATTTTCCCAAAATACTACATATGAGTGCGGTTTTCCACCACAAGTCCATTTCCAATCCTCATTTCACTCATCGATGAACCCACTTTCCCCAAATCCATGAACCCTAGGTTCACGATGAAACTTGATACCTCCAAAAACAGAACCGCACCCTTTGAATTTGGTATCATATTGAAGAGATTCTCGCCAGGATCTCAATTGTATTTTCTTTGTTTTTAGAATTTTATTTCTATAATTTTTTTCTTTCTGTAAAGAGATAAAGGAGTGACGGCGGGTTTTTCCTCTGGTTGACTATGGGATGAAAATGAATTAGGTTAGGATAGTGTAGGCTATTTATAGGAGACAAAAATATCTAAATATTTTTTGTTTTTATCATTATATAATTGTTTCTGACTTCTAAAAATTCCTATGACCACATACGATACCCAAAAATCACGAAACTGGACATGCACCTTCAGTTCGATATTACGAACCGAACGAAACTGGTTTCGTCGAATTCCGACTCCGTTTGCTCACACAGCGTATTTTTAACTGTCAAAATATCGACTGTTTTTCACTCTAAAAATACGTACGGCCATACAGTGACTCTAAAAATCACGAAACTCGACATCTAACAACAATTTAACATTGCGGATCCAACAAAATTAGTTTCGTCGAATTCCGACTTCGTTTGCAAAAGTGGCTATTTTTAAAGCTCTGGATGACCCATTTAAATATATAAATATATTTAAATATAATTAAATTAAATACAAATAAATTTATATTATCGTATATATTCATAGTGGAATACCATACATGTCTAGAATATGCCTATATGAATTTCTAACTTGATATTCACTTCTGGGTCAACCCGATATTCGATTTATATTGAAATTCCTTTTTAAAATATTATAAATTATAAAGGAATTAATTCCACAGCGACTTTTTCTAAAATTTGATTTGGACGTAAATCAAAATCTACACGACGAAATCCCGATTTTTCTCTTCCACTAGAAAGATATACTTCACCAGCTCCACACGTTTCTTGTTTCACAGAAATCCGACTTAGAACGAACCCTGTATATTCAGTTGAAGTTCGAATCGCCAATTTACGAACTGCAACGCCATTTCGAGCTCGTTTATAATTATATTATAAACTATACGTTCAACTGTCGACGATCGAATATATTCGTTATTCAAATTCAATTCCAAGCTGAATTAAATATCACAGATGATCCGGTTCACATCATATCGTCATTTCAGCTAAATTCTGATTATTTCAGAATTAAATATATTATTTAATTTATTGTTTTAATTAAATATTCATCATTATTTAATTCCACAACCATTTAACTCACTATATCACTATTTATATAATTAAATAAACTAATTATAATACCTCTGCCAATGCGGGTCATTACAATATACATAGAATGTGAATCCGTTACAAAATAGGAATTTATATACAAATATATCGGGTATATGCAGTTGGTTCATCTTTTACTAATTTAATGTAGGATTTACATCATCTAAGGATCCATATCATATAATACAATACGCTATTATAATAGTGTCTAAGATTAAATATACTATTGAAAATAGCGTAAGCGAGATTACCATTATTACCCTTACATCGTTCATTGTTATTGTTGTTCTTCCCATTTTGATTACTACATATTAATATGTTCATTTATACCATGATTGAAGTAAATATGGAAAATAATAACTTGTGCACCTCTTATTTGAAATAGCGATTGACATTTTCAAAATATGGCTAGGACTTTAATTGTGTTCGCATAATTTACGTTTATTTATATATATATATATATCGTAAACAACGTAATAATTATATGTATTAAGTGCGTAATAAATACGGTTAAATTAGAAATTTGAATTTGAATGTCCCCACAGGAATATGTATGTTTGTGGATGCGTTAATGGATTTAGATATATTTATAACACATAGACACGAGTTTAACGATTACTTGTAGTAGAAGTCTTCTGGGAATCGGCACATATTCAACATCTACAAGTAATCTCGGTTAGTGTGAGAGGTCTAAGTGCCATGTTCCATTATAATTAATACACTATGATCATGATACGAGGTTAGCCACAACTTGTAGTAGAAATCTTCCCGAAACCACCCGGCAAATCCAGCACCTATAAGTGGTTAGTCTAACGTGGGATGTCTACTATGTGTGTGTGTGTGTGTTATGTGTGAAGTAGGCCTGCCTTAGGAAAAAGGTATTAAGTGATTGTCCTTTCTCTTGTTGGGTATTAAGCGGTTAGGACTAGGTCCGTTCCTAAGGTTCACTTCTTGGTTCAGGACCCAAGTCATGGGATCTGCCATTCGAGGATTTAAATGGTTGTTAGGTCCACCTTTCTCCTACAAAGGTATTAAATGATCTTATTAGACAATAACATGAGTAGCTAGGGTAGTTCTCTAAGTAATGTCCACCTCTTATCTAGGGGCTAGTAATAACCATAGTAACAAGGTCTTAAGTGGTGAGGGGTCCGCCATAGGGTGTTAAGTAATTGCGGGAATATCCATCAATAATAAATTAAATGCCTTAAGTGACTAGGGATAGCCCGCCTCGTGGGGTACTAAGTGACAATAAAGAATGTCTGCCCTTAAATTATTTAGTGGGTATTAAGTGACAGTAAGTACGCCCGCCTTTAGATTTACATATAGGCCTTAAGTGACTATTAGGATGTTTGCCTTATATGTTTGATTGTGTGTACATTTGTTACGTAGACATAACATGAAAAGTTTATATTACCAAATTTTAGGGAATAGTTATTCCTAAAGTCATGTGTATTTCATTCACCATAACTTTATGTTCTAACCTCCCTCCTCTTAACATTAACAGGTTAGTAGGTGAGACTGTTGACTGAGAATGAGGGACGATTGCTTGGATGAGGAGCCTCTTGAAGACTTATTTATAGTGGCAGTAGCTTTATTATTGTTGTTGTTATGTAATTGGGATAATGAGTAATTGATGTACGTTGTACCCTGTTGAGACTTATTGTATTTTGAAATTGTGTGTTTAATAAATGGTACATCTATTTTATGCTATTATATTTTATCCCTTCCGCTGTGTGAGATTCTGATTCTCATTTCTAATGCTCTGTAATACCTATTTAGTATATCCTTACGATCCGTTTAGAGCAGCTCTAAGTTCCGACGGGCCTTTTCTAGGTCAAAATTTAGGCCCATTCCAAGCAGGTTGTTACAAGTTTTCTAATGTTCAATGGGACTGTAACGACCCAAATTTTTGTCAATTTAAAATGTGAATTTTTAATTGATTTTAATGGAAATTAAATATTTAAAATGATTTATTTTGAGAATTAACGACTAAGAATTTATTAAAAATGAAGTTTGAAAGTAAAAGTTTATATTAATTATAAAACGAACGTGTAACGTCGTGTTAGTTTGAAAATTTAATTTTGAATTTCGATTGAATGTACAAAATTCGATATATGTCGGATTTCTGTAAAATAAGAAATGTTGGGATCCATTTAATTATATCTTTCTAAAAAATGTGAAAAATCAAGAATTCGTGTTATAAATTGTGAGTTATGTCCAAATTAAAATTCCAAAAAGTTGCTATGGAATCGTTTATAAAAGAGAACGATTTTATAAATTAAATAAAAGCATTCTCATATAAACTGAATACCTTTTGACTAGAAAATTGTGATATTAAGATATAAAACCCAAGTATGTTTATTATATGATATTTCATTTGGATATATATAGGATAATAATAGTTGGTTTATTATTAATTCGGATAATTTTTGAATTTAATAATATTAAATAGGCCTTAAAATAGCCATTTTGAAAACGACCTCCGTTAGCGATGAAACCAATTTTGTTAGATTCGTAATATTAAATTATTGCTATATTTCAAATTTTGCATCATTTGGAGTTAATATATGACCGTGCGCAATTTAAATGTGAAACGATCAATATTTTACTTTAAAAATACGCTGCTCAAGCCAACAGACTCATAATTCAACGAAACAAGTTTTATTGGGTCTGTAATGCCAAATTATAAGTGTATGTCTATTTTCATCGAAAACGGGATTCGTATTTGGTGATACGAATTTTTAAATGGTGAATACAAGTAGCGATTGAATATAAATTGAATATATAATCAAATAAAACATTATTCCTCCCACTATATAACATCTTATTCTTTCCCGAACCTTATTCTCTCTTCCCATGGTCTGCAAATTCAGCCGCCACAAACTGTTCTTAAAACGTGAGAAATGGAGGCTTTCAAAAATCCAAACGATTGAAATAAATTCCTATAAATAAAAAAAATTTGTGTATTTGAATTTGTATGAGAATTCTCTTCATCTAGTATCAATTTTGAGGGTTTCGGCATTGAATGGGTTCGCTTGAAATTGTTCGGCGTGAGTATAAGGGAGTTAGGGCTCATATTATCGAGAGATTGAAGCACTAATTTTTGAAATGGATGTGGGTTTTGGTTTTGTGGAGTGATTTGAGACTTGTACACAAATTTTGGGACATTTTGGAGAAAAAGTTGTGAATTCCTCTTGTACAGTGTGAGCAAGCACAGTTCGACGCAAATTGATGGTGAATGCGAGCTTGTTGAAGATGGCATGGAGATATACAGATGGTGAAAGAGTTTTTAATGGTATTTTTAGATGTGGATTTAGTAGAGTAATGGAAGAGTTAGGGAGAAAGGAAGGTGTGTTTTGGCCATGGAGCTGCTGTGTATTTGTTGTGTGTGTTACTCGGTAGTGCGGGAAAAGATCATTAGCGGTAATGACATGGATTAGAGAATTTATTAATCTAATTAAATATTTAATGTCGTGTAAAATTAACTTAGAACTTGTAAAATCAATAACTTATTCATACGTTATCAGAATCCAATAAAACAGGTTCCGTTGGAACCGTACAGACGAGGGATTCACAATGAAATTGATTTGGAGCTCGCTACAATTTATGATGATATAAAACGCCTGACTTAACTATCGAAAAACGATCGTTTTATAATGATTTTGAACCGATCAATGTGAGAACTCCCTCACTCAAGCTAGTTTTTTTAATTATTATAATCATTATTGAATATGTATTGATTGCCTGTGATTGCAATGTTTACTTTGTGGTTGATGGATGATATTTACAGTTATTATTGTTATTATTACTTGATTGTGAATATAAGCATTGTCGATTGATATTTATTGTTGTCGATTGATTATTTGGATTGTGCTCGACTAGTTTATGAGCAAATATGCTTTTATATTTAGCATTGGGTTGGGTAGAAATATTTGTATGCTAACACCTTGTGATTTATTTCATGATTTGAATATAAGGTGTTTGGCGATGTAGTTTGGTTCATTTCAATTTAATTAATGGTTTTTGAAATGAGATTTTCTTAAGTGAAAGGAAATATTATTCCCGATTTTGGGCAGGGAATGTTTTATAAAAATGTTTTATAAAACAAAAAGGATTTCGAAGACTAAACCCGATGATTTCAAAATTATAACGACCCGAGCTTCCCCGGTAAGGAAAGCACGGATTGAGTTGAGAACAAGCCACATCGGAATGCAAACAGAAGAACATTTCATTGTATACTACAACAATTCCATCAAAATACCAGAATATACAAAGTATGAATAAATATTACACAGAAAATATCAGAGGTTTAAATTACATTTAAATACATCGCAGCGGAAAACAATACAAAGCACAACTGGAAACAGATACACGGATACAGAGCTTTCCGAATACCGCTTCAGCTGTAAATCGGGATCCTGTGAATATAAATTTGAAAAACCAAAACTACTAGCTGCCCGTGCAGAAATAGGGGCACCTAGAGTTTAGGCTAAAACAATAAACTCCAGGTCAGTCATGTGACTGGTGTGAGAATTAAAACAGTTATTTAATACTTTACTTTAAATCAGATATATCAAGGGACCACGCCGTATAACACGGAACGGGTTTCCTCCCAAGAATACCAGTGCATATAACAAAACAGCGCAATGCTTTTTGGGAAAATGAAGCTATTATAAGACCCAGGTCCCATCACACAATGCAACGCAAGCCGGAGGATAGGGTTTTCCCTTATAATAGCCAAACATGCTTGGTACGTTTAAAACAAATCATTTGATACTATTATAAGTGCATAGTGTATAAAACAACTTCAAACATAAATGTATCAATCTTAGATGACATGGGTACCATATATCATGTCGCCAATACTAGGCTCTACAATCAAAACTGCAAATGTCACGTATCCGAAGTTGGATTTCCATCTGTGAACCAAGGCAAAAGATAGTCCTCACTGACTCGAGACTCTCTAGCCCGAGCCTCAGGACCCAGACACAGGTGAGCCCTTGGATCGTCAGGGCCGGTCCACCGATGTGGATTAAAATGCCTGAACACTACGTTTCCCCACCCTTTGGGGCGTAAATGAGCCAAATGACTCCATTGGCTCCACATAGTCACCGATATATCCGAGGCGCCTCGCAATCCAACAACCACACAGGTGAAAATAATATAAATGTCAGGGCTGGTAGGTCCTGACACCACCCTAGCTAGAAGAAAACGCATGTACTCCCTGAGGTTCTCTCCCGTTTTTGGTTCACAACCGGGGTGTGAGGCTCGCGAATTAACGTTACACAAAGCAATGCCACACAGGCGGTGCTTTGATCATCACCCACAAGACTTTGCTTTTCAACAAAAGCCTTGATCATTTGCCATGTAGGCATGTCACACATGCAATTCACTCCATGCGATTGATATCCATCAATATATAACCCCTGAGCTCGTACGTCTCAGAGAAGGGCGTTAAGCAAGAGAATAAATTCTCCGCCGCCAAACAGATATATATTTAATAGAAATCAATCACACAGAATAAAATTCAATGTCAGACACACAGTCCATTTACAAGTTCGTTTTGGGTCTGAACGAAACCGGAGGCACCATGTACCTCGCATATCCATCGATCTCCAAGTACGTCTGGACGATCACCAACTGATTCCCTCCTCTTGGGTGTACAACCCAATCAAGATCATCAGTAATCACCCAAACGATGTGAAGACCTCCGGTCTTCGACCACCGTCTTCATCCTCGGCACATCGTCGAATCAGTTATTCAGAATGGGATAAACTCGGTCTTTCGGGATAACCCGCGTATAATAAACAAGTGTTACACAAACACAACATATGCCTCATTCCGATTCAGAATATTCTTTTATTCAAATATTCTTATACTTTGGGAAAGGTTCCCATTAATTTTATCAAAGATAAATTCTTTAAATTTATTCTTTAATCTTCTTTTAAATATCAATTCAAACCAAATTATGATTTATCCAAACTAGTCGGGATTAACAAACCTTACCGAAGTAATCATTTGTTTTAATTTCCCAATCCCAACCTATTCATCCCATGAAGTAAAACTGGTAATACTTCATATCTAACACCACGGTGTTATCGGTAAATTCAATTACCATTTCACGTTCAAATCTAATTAAAGATTTAACTATCGCCTGGAGCAAAACTGGTGATACTCCATTCTCGATCATCTCAATCTAATTAAAGATTCATTAAAACTCCACTTGGTTTTAATCTTCCCAAAAATCATATCAATGATTGTTTAACTTGGGGAAACCATATCCTGTCTTTAACTGGGTTAAAGAGCCAATGTCATTTAAAACACGGTTCACGATAACCCAAAAATCAATTCAAATTCAATTCCAATTAAATATCATTTAATTGGTATATTTCATTAAATCTAAATAAAAAGATTTAATCTTTTTCTCAACTAGGTTTAAGAATAGTGTTAATGAAGAAACCATTCACGACAAACCCAAATCCCATTTGATATTAAATACAAGGCTCTAAATAGAAAATATCTCGGCTTATATTCAATATCAAATTCTACGGCCAACAAATATTGTATTGGAAATAACGATATAAATATATCTTTCAAATTTCCATAACAATATTTGTATAATCACGAAATCCAACATCGAAATATTCCAAAGACAATTTCGATTCAAATCCATTTCCACTTATATATTGGAAATTCTGGTTATTTTCAAAACCATTTCAAATCCACTTTATTTATTTTAAAAATAAATGGGATTATAATTCTAGTTCAAAACTAGTTCATTTCGATAAAAATCTATTTTTATCTTTTCAAATTTGGAATTTTTCATCTCAATTCTTCACAAATAATTTCTTATGATTTTACACAAATTATTACTATTTTTAATAATTTTATCAAGGCCCTTATAGTCGAATTCCATCAACGGTCATCGAACTGCACTTACAGCGACCTTTTCCAAATTTGATTTGGACATAATTCCAAATCCAACCGTTAGATTTCAAATCTCTAATATTCGTTTAAAAGATCTTTTCGATATGAACCCAACGGTTCCGGTTTTAGGAGAATCCGATGGTCAGATCTCCCGTAATGTCCATTCGAAGTCAATGGTCGAAATTCGCGAACTGTCGTGGCGTGGCGCATTCTATTCAAGCCATTATATATATAATATATATATTGTATATATATAATATATATATTATATATATTTTGTCGATTTCCTTTTAAAACGTATTTTATAAATCGTTTTAAATTCGTTTTCGAAATGATTTCAACTTCATATTCAATTTCGAGTCAAAATTGAATATTCCACATCATCTATATACAAATGATAATATTCAAAACGTTATATTTTGAAATCACTTCCTTTTATATAATCATTATAAAAACGAATATAATCGATATAAATATCGTTCGCGTCAAAATGGCGCATAACTAACCAACACGGCTTTATATATTTCAATAACTTCGTTATTCTATTCAACAAATGAATATTTTCTTTTATTCATGAATTTTCCTTTATTCAACACATGAATTTTCTATTATTCAACACATGAATTTTCTTTTATTCAACACATGAATATTATTTTTATTCAACACATGAATATATATTTTATTTTCTAAATTGGAATGAGACCCACTCAATTACCATATAATATTATTTATATGGATTCTACACAACACATGTATATAATAGCAATGATAAATAATCAACCATCATCCAAAGTGCACCACACAACTGCATAAGCATTAAATATAAATAATTAACGCTTACACAGTCTGTCAACCCATCTGTCGACATACAACTAACAATTGGGATTAGTGTACGTCAATATCATCCCAACACCCGTGTGGGGTTTCAATCAATCAAACACATATTTTATTTGTGCAGTTGGGCGATGTGTAAAATTTATCGTCCCAATATGTGTCAATCAAATAGGTGTACATAAACAAATCGTTCTGATTTGTAAATGAATATCCATTTTATTCACATCAACGTTAAAAATTATATTTTTAACTATAAAATATTTTATTCCATTCCACATCACACAATCAACTTTCACAACACATCAATCAAACCAACAAGTCATCCATGGTCTGTGGACGATGGGTGTCGGGTGCTGCTAAGCACCGTCTGCATCCTAGTATATATATTTCAAACTAGAAATTAAAATAAAAGTGAGGAGTTCTCACCGAGGGTTCCACTCCTCCATTCTTTGAATTTCAGAACAGCGCTGACTTGCCTGAAATCCCATCGCAATCTTCACCACGCTGTTCATAGTAAAAATCACATCTTTATTTCAATTCTAAAAAATTATATTTTTACCTCGCTAAAAATTATATTTTTACTTCGCTAAAAATTATATTTTTACTTCGCTAAAAATTATATTTTTATGCCGTTCTTTTCATAACAAAGACTATATTTTTATCTTCCTATTATATATAAATCATATTTTTAATACGCTACTATATATAGAAAAATCTTATCTTTTCACCTAGAAAAATTGTATATTTTCATATAGAAAAATCAAATCTTTTCACTAATTAAAATCCCACTTTTATTTAATAAAAATCTCGGTCTTAAATCAAAGAAATAAAATAGAAAAACTCACCTTTCTGTCGAATTAGAGCTCATCGTTGGGAGGGGGTTTCTGCGCTGCGTCAGCGACGGTTTGAGGGGAGGAGGGGGCGTCGTCGTCGAAGGGGGGGGAGGAGAACCAGGTGGCGCAGGCGGCCTGGGGCCCACGGCGGCGCGGATCTGGTCACTTCAGGACGTGGGGGGTTTGGTATGGAGTGGGAGGGGCTTGACGGGGTTGCGCGGTAGGGTTTCCAACGGAATGGAGGTCGGGGAGGAGCGCTGGGGCCCGACGACGGTGAGGGGAGACGGCAGCCGAGCTGCGGTGGCCGGTGGTGGAGGCAACGCGCTCCGCGCGATTTTTCTTTTTTGGGTTTTTTTTCTTTCAATTTTGATTTGAACGTTCGTATGGAGGGGAGGGCGTTGACCAAGAGAGGTTAAGGGGGTGAAGGCTTTAATTTTATATTTATTTATTTTATTCCATTTAAATTTCAAGAAACAAATTTTTATTTCGAACTCGAAATCGAACCCAACGACAGTCGTCCCTAGCTAATTACCCCCATTCTGAACACAATGGGATATGTCCCGCATGCTGATTCGACTGTTTCAATCAGTTTTCATCAAAATCAAAATATAGATCTATATATTTTATTTGAACGCACATTTCAATTTACCGGGACCACATACTGACTCTAAAAATTCCCGAAAAATAGTTTCTAGCTTTGTATTGACGATACGGTCCTAACAAAACTAATTTCGTCGAATTCTGAGACCGTTTGAAAAATGGCCATTTTCCAGTTGATTGAATTCAACTGAAATTGGTCAAACACGTTTTCTTCTGCCACGCTCACATATTAATTCAGAAAATTATGCAAATTGGGATCTAGCAATAATTTAACATCCCAGATCCAACAAAAGTGGTTTCGTTGAAAATGAAGGTCATTTGCAAAATTTCCATTTTTAAGGGCTCAAATTCCATAACGACTATTCTGAATTTTCAACTGGGCATAACTTTTTATCCCCGCTATGAAATTTCAATTTTTCGGATTCGTTGGAAAGATATTCTCAAATGGATTCTAATATTTTGGTTTTGCTAAAATCCGGTTTATTTTGAATTCGGCACATTCATTTGAACTTTGAAATCGAAATTTCAAACTATCGCGCCATTTTCAATTCCTTTTATATTTAAAATAAAAAATTTATATTCTAACGACGATTCGAATAAATATATACGTTCTAATTCTATTCAAAATAAATTTCTCGTCATTATTATTTAAAATAATTCATTTTAAATATTCAAAATTAATCAAAATTGCCAAAATAAAAATTTTAAATTGGCCCGGATTTCCGGGTTATTACAAAAATGATTTGGAAGTCAAAATATCATAGATTTTATTTATTTGTGATTATTGGTGTTAATGATTTTTCTACTTCGGGATGTAAAATGATTCAGTATGTGGCTAAAGATGGGGGTAACCCAGAGAACTAAAAGTATGGGTGTGACCCAGGTACTATAAATGGTCAGTAGTCAGTGTAGTCCTGCCCCGTTAGTGGGAGGTGCGCACACACATGTGTGTACATATATATATTTATATGTATATGTATATGTATGTATGTATGTATATGTATCGAGCGAACGAAGGTGCGTGCCCTTTGCCTTATTGATGGGAGAAACCTCCCGATATTTGGTTTCATACATTTTGTTATGCATGTATTATGATATTTTGGAATTTGAATTTCCAAGCAATTTGGTTTGAGATCCCAAAGTGAAAGCTAATTTGATATGAAAGCTAGATATGTATTTCAAATGATTTGAAATAATAAATCGGGAATGAAGTCCAAAGAAATAACCTCTGTAAAGTTAGTTAGATTTTGAAAATCTAAGTTTGAGGATTAAGCCTAAATAGGTAGTTTGAGGAATTGCATATTGTTTGATGCATCGTAAGCAACATAAGCCTATTTTTGGTAGTAATTTATGCACTAACATTCATGTGGAGTAAATCCATTCTGTGTTATACGGTGTGGTCCTGTAATATGCCTTACTTTAAAATAAGTTAAGAAAAAATGTTTTAGTTCTCATACCAATCCCGTAACTGACCTGGAGTTTATTGTTTCCCACCTAAACTCTGGATGCCCATATTTTCTACACGGGAAGCTAGTAGTTTCGGTTTTGTAGATATTCTATAGCAGGATCTTGGATTATGGTTGGAGCTATACTCTAGATTATTTGGAGTCTTCCGCTGTATATATTCTGATATTTCCGCTGTATTGCATTTTACTTCTCTGATATTTTTCCGCTATGGTATGTTTTGTACTTTGATTTTCTTGTACTCTGATGTAAATTGTTGCAATGACAATGAAGTTCTTTGTATTTTGTTCTGATACATTGTATGCCCAAAGTTAATGGTTCGAGGATTTCCACCGTTTCGGATCGGACCCATGCGGCTTACAGTCGGTTCGAAAGATGCGGATTTTCGGGTCGTTATAAATGGGACAATATCTTTGGTTACTTCTTACTTCCTTTTCGGGGATGAAATTTTTTTAAGTGGGGGAGATTGTAACAACCTAATTTTTTTGTCTATCTAAAATGTGAATTTTTAATTGATTTTAATGTAAATTAAATATTTAAAATGATTTATTTTGAGAATTAGTGACTTAAAATTTATTTAAAATGAAGTTTGAACGTATAAGTTTATATTAAATAAAAAATGTACGCGTAATATCAGGGTAGTTTAAAATTTTAATTTTGAATTTCAATTGAATGTACAGAATTCGATATAAGTCGGATTTTATAAAACAAGAAACGTTAGGATCCGTTTAATTATTTCTTTCTAACGAACGTGAAAAAACAAGATTTCATGTTATAAATTGTGAGTTATGTCCAAATTAAAATTTCAAAAAGTCGTTATGGAATCATTTATAAAATATAACAATTTAATAAATTGAATAAATGGATTTTCATATAAATTGAATGTCGTTTGACTAGAAAATTATGATATTGAGATATAAAACCCAATTATGTTTATTTTACAGCTATATGATATTTCATTTGGATACATATATGATAATAATGATTAGTTTATTATTAATTTGAATAATTTTGGAATTTCATAATATTATAATAATGTTACATATGCCTTAAAATAGCCATTTTGCAAATGACCTTCGTTTTCAACGGAACATATTTTTTGGATCCGTAATATTAAATTATTGCTAGGTTTCAAATTTCACGCCATTTCGAGTTAGTATGTGACCGTGCGCAATTAAATGTGAAACTACCAATATTATGACTTTAAAAATATGTTGTTGGAGCAAATAGACTCGGGGTTTGACGAAACAAGTTTCGTAGGGTCCATAATGTCATATTATAGTAGTCTGTCCATTTTCATTGAAAACGGGATTCGTGTGTGGTCATACGAATTTTTAAACAGTGAATACAAGTAGAGACTGAATAAAATTAAATATATAATCAAATAAAAAAAATTCCTCCTACTATATAACATCTTATTCTTCCCCAAACCCTTATTCTCTCTTCCCGTTGTCAGCAAATTCACAGCCGCCATAAATTCTTCTTAAAACGTGAGAAATAGAGGCTTTCAAAAATCCAAACAATTGAAATAAATTATTATAAATCATAAAACTTGTGTATTTGAATTCGTATGAGAATTCTCTTCATCCAGTATCAATTTTGAGGGGTTCATCATTGAATGGGTTCGCTGAAAATTGTTCAGCGTGAGTATAAGGGAGTTAGGGCTCATATTATCGAGAGATTGAAGCATTAATTCCTGAAATGGATGTAGGTTTTGGTTTTGTGGAGTGATCTGAGGCTTGTACATAAATTTTGGGAAATTTTGGAGAAAAAAGTTGTGAATTCCTCTTATACAGCGTGAACAAGCACAGTTCGACGCAAATTGATGGTGAATGCGAGCTTGTTGAAGATGGCATGAAGATGTAGAGATGGTGAAGGAGAATGTAATAGTATGTTTAGATTTGGATTTAGTGAGATATTGGAAGAGTTAGGGAGAAAGGAAGGTGCGTTTTGGCTATGGAGCTATTGTGTATTTGTTACGTGCGTTACCTAGTAGTGCGGATAAGATCGTTAGCGATAATGACATGGATTAGAGGATTTATTAATCTAATTAAATAGTTAATGTTGTGTGAATTTAACTTAGAACTTGTAAAATCAATAACTTATTCATATGTTATCAGAATCCGACAAAACAGGATCCTTGGAACTGTACAGACGAGTACTTTACAATGAAACTGATTTGGAGAGATTTGGAGCTCGTTGCAATTTATGGCGATATAAAACGTCTAACATAACTATCGGAAAATGATCGTTTTATAACGATTTCGAACCGATCAATGTGAGAAATCTCTCACTCAAACCTGTGTTATATTAAGCGCTAAGCAAGGCGATGGAAACCCTGCTTTGCTTAATGGTGCTTAAGCACTGCTTAAGCGCTAAATCCATTCGAAGTCCAGCTATGCCTAATGGCTCTTATATAGCGCCTAATTAGCGCTTAAGTAACAACTAAGCAACGCTTAAGCAATGCTGAATTATTTTATAAGTAATTCATCACATAATACCATACATAAATGCCAAAATTTAGGCAAGGAGCTGCTAAGCGCTGGATAAAACATGCTTAAGCGCCAAAATAGCACGCTTAAGCGCTAGTCGCTTAATGCCTTCAGTTTTAAAAAACTAAGCAACGTATTTGCCAAAATCGCTTAAGCACTGCTTAAGCGCGCTTTTTATAACATAGACTCAAACTGATTTTTTAGTTATTGTAATCATAATTGAATATGTATTGATTGCCTGTGATTGCAATGTTTTCTTCGTGGTTGATGGATGATATTTATAGTTATTATTGTTATTATTATTTAACTATGAATATAAGCATTGTCGATAGAAATGCTTATATAATAATTATTTGTTGATGGATGGTAGTCGATATGGATGTACTCATTTTGTTGACATAAAAATTTACATTACGAATACGAGGTTTGAAAATATTATTATTTTAATATTATAATAATATAGAATATTCAATTTTGGTTTAAAATTGAACTGGAGATTGAAATCGTTTAGAGCGAGATTATAAACATTTTGTAAAATATGTTTAAACGAAATCGATGAATTTTATTTTAAATAATAAAATGGTTTGAATAGGACGTGTCGCACTTCGACCATTCGCTAATTTCGACCATTAACTTCAAATGGACATATCAGGAGATCCAACCGTCGGATTTTCCCAAAACTGATAGCGTTGGGTTCGAAATGGAAAGAGCTATCAAAAGAAAGGAATAGTTTCCAAATACAGTGGCTAGATTTCAAGATAATTCCAAAATAAATATTGGAAAAAGTCGTTGTAAATACAGTTCGATGACCGTAATTGGAAATCAATTGAAATGGCCATATTAAAATTATTAAAAAATATGGAAAAATTATGTTAAATCAGAATAATGATTTGAAAGAATTATGAACCAAATATATTTGGTTTTTGATATTTATTGTTGTTGATTGAATGTTTGGATTGTGCTTGACCAGTTTATGAGCAAATATGCTTTTATATTTAGCATTGGGTTGGGTAGAAATATTTGTATGCTAATGCCTTGTGATTTATTTCATGATTTGACTATGAGGTGTTTAGCAATGTTGTTTGGTTCATTTCAATTTAATGGATGGTATTTTATATGAGATTTTCTTAGGTGAAATGAAATGTTATTCCCGATTTTGGATAGGGAATGTTTTATAAAAATGTTTTATAAAATAGAAAGGATTTCGAGGACTAAACCCGATGATTTTGAAATGATTTGGAAGTGGAAATTATCATAGATTTTGTTTATTTGTGATTATTGGTTTAATGATTTTTCCACTTCGGGATGTAAAACGATTCAGTATGTGGATAAAGATTTGGGTAACCCAGAGAACTAAAAGTATGGATGTGACCCACGTACCTTGCATGGTCAGTGGTCGGTGTAGTCCTGCCCCGTTAGTGGGAGGTGCACACACACACACATACATATATTTATATATATATCGAGCGAATGAAGGTGCGTTCCCATTTCCTTGTTGATGGGAGAAACCTCCCAATATTTGGTTTCGTACGTTTTGTTATGCATGTATTATGATATTTTGGAATTTACATTTCCAAGTGATTTGGTTTGAAATCCCAAAGTGACAGTTAATTTGATATGAAAGCAAGATATGTATTTTAAATGATCCTTAGGTAGACTTTAAAAACTCATCCGAGTCATTTGACATATGGTCATCCTCACATTCTTTACCATCTACCTTATCCTCCCACACATCACCATGACATTCCTTGTCTTCACTTTTAGATTCTTCTCCACTATTATGCTCAAACCCAACTATATTTGGTTCTCCATGACACTTCCAATGCCGATAACCCTCATCAATTCCATTCAAATAAATATGGCCCCTAATAACTGAAATGGAGAATCCATGTGTGTTGCAACATTTCTGTAACGACCCGTAAATCCATACTATCTGAGCTGACTAATACAACACACGTCCAACTCAAATAATACAGAAATACGAGTCATTAGGGTTAAAGAAAATAGAAAAGATAGAAAAAGAACAGAAATGACAACACAGAATCTCACAGCGGAACGAATAAAATATATTATATAACATAACTTTGGAATACAAATCTGTTTTTGTACATATATACATACCATCATCAGAGTACAACATAACATTTGATACAGCGGAGATAACTCTAGATAACTAACGGTGAAGCCTCCTGCTTCCAGCTCTTCTAAGTATATCTGAAAAATCTTGAAACACTTGACTGCCCATACAGATTTGGGCACCCAAGAGTTTAGGAAAAACAAAACAAAACAAACTCTGGGTCAGTCATGGGACTGGTGTGAGCAAACTCCAACCATATGGTTTAACTTCAAAAATCTTTTGAAAGAAAGAGATAATAGTAAGACCATCCCGCACATAAACACAGACGGTTATTACCTTACTATAACCCAAATGTTTTTGATATCAAAATCTAGTGATATTATAATAATGTCTAATCAAATAAATAACCAAATAGTAGAACGCTTGCATCTCACACTCTACATATATAGTATAAAATCAAAAACCGCAGGCCGCTTACAGGAGATTGGATTCGAACTATGACAAGGTATGGGACCACCTTCCGGTAGTGTATCTCTAGAGGCGAATACACCTGGGTTCAACAAGAACGTCTTGCAACCTGGCCCACACATTACCGACCACTCATTTCGCTTGAGTGTATCGAATGTATATCACCAACGGTTGGGCTCAAACCACCGTTTTCCGAAAAGGGACAGCATCGAAATAGATTAAAGAAGTAAAAAGAATTTCTCTAGATAGGTGATTATACACCCTAATGGGAGCGACCCACATAGCCATGCTGTCTGCCCGATTTTGTCATTTCCCGGTTGTAAAGCTTGAGGCTGTGCCTATCTTATAGAACATCTGGCCACCATACACTTTGAATGCCACATCATCAAACCCGTCAAATGACTAGTTGATCTTCCCAAAAATATTACGGGTATTAAAGCTAAGAGAAATGAATTTCTGCGCCACCAGATGTAATACCTTGAAAAGATCGTCTTATGTGACCGTTAGGTATACTCTGTCAGACATTCGTCCATACAAGTTGTCCTGGGACTGGACAAACATAACAGCTCTTTGAATTTCACTCCGTCTCCGATTATCTTCAGCATAATCTAATTCACAATGCCTATGCCTATACGGAGTGGTTTTCGGATATTAAATCCAACCGGTCTCTCCGTATTGACAACGATGGTAAAATCTTTGATAGCCGGTGTTTTAACTATCAAAGGAAAAACAAACATCCATCAAACAATTTCACAATCACTGGCCCTTTTTAAAATTCATTTTCTTAGCGAATTCTATATATATCGTTATATCGATTTCTATTATTAAAATTTCTTAAAAATATTCTGACTCCTTAAATTTCCGGAAAAATTCGCCATAACCTCCTTTGTACCGGCAAATAGTTCAAACCTCAATTCGCCTCTCTAGGCCCTTTCCATTCAAAAAGAAAATCAAAATGCCAAGTGGCTTGCCGATTCGGCGCATATGGAAATTTAAATATGTACCTTTTTGTTGGGTACAAATAATATTCTTCATTCTCTTCATACTCTTCATCCTACACTTGTTTACATATATATGTTGATTTCTAACTCATTTCACTCAATCCATTCCCTTTTTAACAAATCTGTTAACCGCTTCTTTAGTTCGCTCTTTTGCATAATGTACCTTCGATTTGAACATATCATATTCGAATATATTTTAATTCGCTAATACACAAATCGAATTCCATTTCTAATTCGAGTTTCAGATTCGATTTCCAATTTGAATTCACAAATCCGATTTTACTTAACAAAGGTTAAGTTTGGTTCGAAATCCCATTAACAGATTTCTTTTCAAATTAGTAAATACTAATCCAAAAATCTGATTTTTATAACAGAAATCACTTCATTCACTCTGCATGAGTTCATATTTATTTGATAACTCAAACCCGTATTTTTCCTAAAAAAAGATTCGGAAAAATCCTTTAAATTTATTAAATAAACCGTTATGGTTTAAAAACGATTATGGCGCTGTTTTTCTGAAAATTTGATTTTGATATAATTCAAAATCTATAAACCGAAATTCAGATTTTTCTCTTCCATTA
This sequence comes from Allium sativum, assembly GCA_030737875.1. Classification (NCBI taxonomy): domain Eukaryota; kingdom Viridiplantae; phylum Streptophyta; class Magnoliopsida; order Asparagales; family Amaryllidaceae; genus Allium; species Allium sativum. Next base: position 365,804,079 of record CM060920.1, read on the forward strand.
GAAAACTATCGTTGGACGTTCCGGGCGTTTCTTGTTTCATCAAATTCCGACTTATATCGAGTTCTGTATATTCAATTGAAGTTCGAATCGTCAAATTACGAACTACCGCGCCGCGGCGAGTTCGTTTTAACTAATATTAAATTATAAACGTTAACTTTGCTTATAAAATAAATCTCAACTCCATTTTCAGTATTTAAAAACACCACAAGCTCATTATCCAAATTTAATCTTAATAATTCAAGTTATCCAAACTCATCTATTATTTCATTTCCCATTTATAACTCCGTTATGAAGTTGTTCAAACTCGATTCTCTACATTAAGTCCAATTCACACGGAATTGGATTATTTCAAAAATATCCATATTGTCGAATTTCAATTATAAATTCCTTTGATGCAAATAATAAATAAATTCAACATCACTTACCATTACAAACTGATATCATCTCTTGATAATAGTGATGTCGTTCAAGTTGCGGTATTTTATTTACCTTTCAGACCTTAATCGACGACGTTCTTATCTTGAGATGGATAAAAGCTTGTAATATACAAACTCGATTTAAGTCTCGCCTTCTACTCCATTTCTTACATTTGGAAAATTATTTTCAAATTACACGATGAAAATTACTTCATCACATTTATAAACGTATTGTTTATAAATTAACTTCTTTATTAATTAAAATTCTATTTGAAACTCAATTCAAAATTTGGAATATTTTATTTTCATAACTTATATAGAAATCAATATGGAATCTGTCTTCATATTTACATTTTAAATTTTAGTTCTATTCAATACAATCCTGATATTTTATCTGGAAATAAATTTATTTATCTTATACATTTGACATGGTCGAATTCTAATCATAAACCCGTATGGATTTATTTTAACTCATTTACATTCTGAACATCGGAATATATTTCATCGTTTTCTTTTCCCGAAACGATTACAAATTATAAATCTCTTTTTAAGTTCATACTTGAACTTAAATAAATTGCCCAATAAAAATTCTCTTTTTAAATTATAACCATTGTTTGTACATTCCACTTCTTGTTTTAAATTATTTAAAACAAGTTCCTATTTCAAATCTTATTTGAAATCAAATTCTCACTCTGGAAAATAATTTTCCCTTTTTTAAATTCAACTTGAATTTTTATAATCAAATATCCCATTTCCAATTAAACCCATCAATTATAAATTTCATTTCTTTTTTAAATATTTAAACAAGTTTTGATTCCTAATTCCATTAAAAATTCAATTCCTACTATGGAAAATAAATTTCCCCTTTTAAATCAAAAATTCCCTTTTTGATATTTTTAAATATAAATACTTAGGGCCTGTGATATGCTAATATCTAACACACAAATCATCCATTCAATTCACCCATCACATACATATATAAATATGTAAACAACAGTAAATAAATTTTTGAGGAATCCAGTTGGATCCCTCCAACCTGTTTTCCCTGCATCCACAGATGTTAGTCACATAAATAATACCAATCCTGCTTCAAGGCAGGATATCGCGGTATAAAAAGGGGATCCACTTATATACGTGGGCGTAGGGTCATCCGCTAATGATACTGTGGGCATCCACCAATAGTATTGCGGGAAATATCCAATAGCCACAATCACCAAGCCTAGGTATAACTAACATATATGACCACAGTAATTCAAAACTCATGCAAGCATCCAAGCAACCAAGAATTTATTTTTAACGATTAAAAATAAAACTTTGAGTGAGATTTACTCACCTTGAATTAAATTCGATCCATTCTAATTTCATATTGATTCCAGCTTATGAAATCCGCAGCTATGAATTTCTTGATTGACTCTTTTAATCACCATTTCAAGCATGGTCATCTTCTGTCTTAACAAACAAGCACAAACTAGCCTATACTCTCTTCCAAAATTCACTGCTCCATTTGCCAAGACTCCAGCAAACTTTCAAACAATCTAATATACTGAACGTAATCACCTACATAAGTGCTCGCAACCCCAACTCCAGTATTCATCACTTGACACCACCCAAATTTGCAGTTTGATGTCTTACTCAAGCTATGTTCATTGAATGGAACCCACCGCCTCTCACAGACATCAACAAAAATTAGATAATAAAACCATAAATTCATTACAGTGAAACCCCTGCATACGACCATCATGCTTTTCCCTTTTGAACGCAACCAATCCCGACATTGTTTTCAACACTGCATCGATCTCCTCCATCCCCTACGTATCACCATCCCAGGTTCATCCATACGGCTCGAACAATCGAACTACCTAATGACTTCGAATCGACCCTTAGCTCTCCTTCCGACATGGCCAAACTCAAGCGCGAGCAACCCTAGGACACTGCGTAGTTGAGATCTGGTATCTGCAATCGCACCTCACAACAGTACCCTCACACAACTCAGTCAAACTCCATCACCCCCCTCAAGAAATCGCTATGACCAATCGCGCCCCTCCATTCTTCCTAAGACGTGAGCATTCCAATGATGGCTCGAGCTCCAATGAACTTGAGTTAAAGACTGAAATTGCAATTGCTTCCGCATGGTGTTCGAGTTTCAGGAGCTTCCATGGTCTTTGATTCGATTAAGAGTTGGGTTTCATCAATTTTTAAATCGAGGAATTTGATTTCTGATTTTAACAGGGAGAAAGAATGAAAGGGGTAAAAGAAAAGGGGTTGGATTTTACTTCGTGGATTTTGAATGAAGAAGTGTGAAGGCATATGACTTATTATATAGGTGCGATAATGTGACGACCCCAAACCCCGTACGATGGTGGCAAGGGTAATCTTTGGAATATAACACATAAACGTATAACAGCAGAACAGAAATAAATAAATAAATACAGCAGATAATGTACAATAGAATACACTAGATAAACATAATCATCAGAGTTACATAGTATATAGGATCATACTTAGTACAAATATAGTCAGCTATACATAAATGTCTACAGAGGAAAACAAAACATAATATGTACAACAGGAGATGAACATCATAAAAAGAGATAAATGATAGAATCCATCTTCAGCTCCAGCTATCCAGAAAGAGCCTGCTAAAACCTGAATACAAGGCTGCCCATGTAGAAATAGGGGCACCCGAGTTTGCAAGTGAAACAAACTACGAGTCAATCATGGGACTGGTATGAGAAATTTACTTAACGTATTTTACAATATGGCTAATCACAGGACCACGCCACTTTCGCGGAACGGGTTTACTCCATTGGATTTCCAGTGCTTTAAAACAAGTAAATCTTTTAAACATCGCAATGCTTTTTATAAAAATGAAGCCATTATAAGACTCAGTTCCCATCACACAATGCAACACAAACCGGAGGATAGAGTTTTACCTTATAATGGCCAAAATATGCTTGATACGAATAAAACAAAAGCATTTGATATTATTACTAGTGTTTATATGTTTCAGAAACAATTTCAATCATAAGTATCAATCATAGACGGCATTAATGCCCCCATACCACTATGTCGCCATATATAGGTATACAATCAAAACTGCACGATGTCGTATTTGGAAATTGGATTTTCTTCATGAACCAAGGCCAGGGATCATCCTCACCGTTTCGAGACAATCTAGCCTACCATGTCTCAGGAACAGCCGCAACTGCACCTTGGATCATCAGGACTGGTCCACCGATGTGGATTAAAATGCCTTAACACTGCATTTCCCCACCCTATGGGGTGTAACTGGTCATCCACTGACCAAAAACATCGGCTCCGAAGAGACCGATCTAACCGAGGCGCCTCGCTATCCATCATCCACATAAGTAAAATGCCCGGACGTGTCAAACCCAAAACACCACTCCTAGCTAGAACGCAGGTCCTCTCTCATTTCTGGCTCATACCGGGGTGTGAGGCTCGCGAATCAATGTTATACACAAAGCTATGCCACACAGGCCGTGCTTTGATCATCAACCACAAGACTTTGCTTTTCAACAGAAGCCTTGATCATCTGCCACTTAGGCGTTCCACACAGGCAATTCCCTCCATGTGACTGATTTCTACCGATATATAACCTCTGAGCTCGGACGTCTCAGAGAAGGGCGTTAAGCAAGAGAATAAATTCTCCGCCACCAAACAGATATATATTTAATAGAGATCAATCAGCACTGAACAAAATCCAATGTCAGACACAGTCCATTTACAAGTTTGTTCTGGGTCTGAACGAAACCGAAGGCACTTAATACCTCGCACATCCGTACAATCAACAAGTACGTCCGGACGGTTACTACTTCAGCCCCTTCAAGGTAGCTACTCCTATCATGAGCATCAGTAGCACCCCTCCTTTCGACGTGAAGATCATCGGTCTTGCACCGTCTTCATATCTTCGACTTCTAACCGTCGATCAATTACTTGAAATGAGAATTAACTCGGCCTTTTCAAATAATTCACGTATATTTAGAACTTCAAATCAATTCATTTCAATGGTTAAATTATTCGACATCACTAATTCTATTCTTTAATGTAATTTTCACGCCAAACACATTCAACCATCAAATATCAAATAAACCGAGCAAATTCAGTTTATTTCCATTCCATATCATTTATAATATTTTATTATGATTTATCGCTATTTTTATTTATTTAAAAATAGCCAATTCATTCACACGACGCTTCAGGCCATAACGCGGCCGTGGCGCTGTTTTTCTTCAAATTTGATTTACATATATCTGAAAATCTAACCGTTGGATCCTCACAAATTTTATATCATTAGAAAGATCTTTTCAAAACGAATCCAACGGTTTCAGTTTTGGGAAAATCCGACGGTCGGATCTCCCGGTACAATCATTTGAAGTTACGATTTCAAAATACGAACTGTAGCGTCGTTATTCGATTTAATTTAATTATATATATATATATAAATATAATCGAATCTGGCGCTGTTTTTCTTTAGATCTGAATTAAACATTCCAGACAATCCAACCATTGGATCTTCACAAAGTGGGTGTCGTTGGAAAGATATTTCCAAAGCGAACCCAACGGTTTCGGTTTCGGGAAAATCCGATGGTCGGATCTCTCGTACTAATCGTTTGAAATCACGATTTCAAATACGAACTGCAGCTTCGTTATTCAATTTATTTTAAATATATATATATATATATATAATTTATTCTTCGATTCCAAAACCATACTCACTTCATATATTTGATAAAAATGATATCTTTATCCAGTAGATATTTATTTCAACACATCACCATTTTTAACACTTCATATTCACAATAAAAATGTAGATTTTTCTGTTCAATCTATATATTCAACACATGAATGTTTTCTATAGTTTATATATATAATAAAAATGTGATTTTTATTGTAAAACAATTTATTTCAAAACACGATTATTTTATATAGTTCATACATAAGGTAAAAATGTAATTTTTGTTTTAAAGCAATTCATTTCAAAACACGATTATTTTATATAGTTCATACATAAGGTAAAAATGTAATTTTTATTTTACAAAGAATTTATTTAATACATGAACTTCATTCAACACATGAATTTCTATTCAACACATGAATTTCTATTCAACACATGAATATAGTTTCAACACATGAAAATAATTCTAACACATGAATATTATTGAAAATTTCGGCAACATAACGGCAGGGTAGTTAAAATCGGAACCGTCCCGAGTACGGCTCCTCGCTCTACCTTAAAGCCTCGTAGCTTTTGACAATGGGGATTTTCAATATCTAGTTCGTACACAGACGAATTTTCCCATATACTAATCCTATTGGGATTTCAACCACAATCAATCATTTCAAATCAACCATTTATGATATTCACCAAATTTCACATCAACCAATAATTCAAACAATATCACAACCAATATATATCGTCCATGGTCTGTGGACGAGGGGAGTATATATATATAGATATACGTATATAACTATATTTCGATTTCATTTCAATTTATCTCAATGCATATATGTTTTTTACAACGCATATATAACTTATACATCGAACATACGACTTATACAACGCTTATACATGTGGTGTACAACGCTTATATAACTCATACATCGACTATATAATTTATACATCATTGTTTTCCATATCGTTTATAATTTAGAAATCTCACATTGGGTTCCACTCCTCCAAAAATTGCATAAGGCTCAGAAAAATATCCGGTCCATTCTAAAATGTAAAAGACGTCCTCATGGTCCCGGTGTCTCTTATTTCACTGGATTTCGACCAGAAACGAAAAGGATATGATTTTTATTGTGGAATCAAAATCTGTAGCGTTTTAAAGTGCTATAGAACAGTTTAAAATAAATTAAACCGTACCTTTCTGATTTGGCTCCCAACTAGGTTTCGATTTTCCTCGACAACCGCTGCACGATAGGACAATCGGCCACTGCCACTTGTAAGAGGAAGGAGAGGAGCACAGAACGAGGGTAGCCTCGTCGAACTCGGTGGTCGAAGATGCTGTTGGCGGCGGCGCGAAGTCGGCGACTTCAGGAGGTCGATCTGGCCTTGATACTCAATGAAAAAATCCAATCTTTATATAGATTTGAAGCTGGGGATGTCCTCTACAAAATTCTCATCTGGAGGAAGGTCTGGTGTAACAACCCGAAAATCTAGGCCAGTTTAAAATTTTTATTTTGGCAATTTCAGCGAATTTTGAATATTTAGAATAAATTATTTTAAATAATATCAACGAGAAATTTATTTTGAATATAATTCGAACGTATATATTATATACGTCGTCGTTAGAATATAAATAATTATATATAATTATAAAAGGAATTGAAAATGGCGCGGTAGTTCGATAATTCGATTTCAAACTTCAATTGAATGTACCGGGTGCAAAACAATCCGGATTTTAGTGAAACCAAAAACATTAGGATCTAACTGATAATATCTTTCCAACGAATCCAAAAAATCGAAATTTCATAGCGGGAATCAAAAGATATGTCCAGTAGAAAATTCTGAATAGTCGCTATGGAATTCAGGCCCTTAAAAATGGAAATTTTGCAAACAACCTCGGATTTCGACGAAACCACTTTTGTTGGGTCTGTGATGTCAAATTATTGCTAGGTTTCAAATTTCCTAATTTTTCGAATCAATATGTGAGCGTGGCAAAGGAAAACGCGTTTGACCAGTTTCAGTTGATTTTAATCGACTGGAAATTGGCCATTTTCCAAACGGTCTCAGAATTTGACGAAACTAGTTTTGTTAGGACCGTATCATCAATACGAAGCTAGAAAATATATTTTTGGAATTTTTAGAGTTCGTATGTGACCCCGGTAAATTGAAATGCGCGTTCAAATTTAATTAGCCTGCGATACATATCCCATTGTGTTCGGAATGGGGGTAATTAGCTATGGACGATAGACGGTGGGTCTCGTTTCGAGGTCGAAAATAAAAGTTGCTTTTTTGAAATTAAAATAATAAATAAAATTAAATTAAATTAAAACCCTCTTCCCCTTATACTCTGCCCCCCCTTATTTTTCGATTCACTCATAACAGAAAAAAAAAGAACGAAGATCGGAGGAGCGCCCCCCCCCCCCCCCCCGATCGATCGCCGCCGCCGCCTCAGAGGTGGGGCGCCACCTCCGAAACCCCCCTTTCCTCTCGCGACACAGCCCCCCCTCCCCCCCGCCTGCCATTCCCTCCGCCGCCCTCCTTGAATCGCGCGCCACCCCCCCACTTTTCCACCTCGACAGTTGCGCCACCTCCTCTTCCTCGCAGTCTGAAAGCGAACATCGCCCCCCTCTCTTGATCGAAAATGGTGAGCTTCTCCTTTCTTATTTCATTTTAAATTCAGTTTTTAATATAAATGCATGATTTAAATTCAGTTTTTAGTTTATATATATAATTAGCATTGTAAAAATCTGATTTTTACATATGCAGAGGATTAAAAACATGATTTTGATATGTGTAGAGGATTAAAAACATGATCTTGTATATGTAGGAAAGGAAAAGATTTGATTTTTAATATATGAAAAGCGATATTTTTATATGTGAAATACGAGATTTTTAAATATAATCTTTAAAGGGAAAAGGGCGATAACTTTGAAAATAAAAAGATGAGATTTTTAATTATCTAAAGATACGATTTGTAATTGTTTAAAAATATAATTTTTTCGTATGTAAAGATAGAAAATATAATTTTCATATTAGATAGATAATAAAAATATAATCTTTCATATTGTAGAAGGATAAAAATATGATTTTTACATAGTGGGAACTATAAAAATATAATCTTTATAGGATAGAGAATATAAAAATATCATCTTTGTATATGTAGCGAAATAAAATTTTGATTTTTATTATATATACGTTGAAATAAAGAGGTGATTTTTATAGTGATGAAATCTTTACATTTGAAAAGGCGAAATCTTTTTATATAGTAGCAATGTAAAAATAGAATTTTTATCTATATGATAACGTTGTAAAAATAGAATTTTTATCTACATAATAGCATAGTAAAAATTCGATTTTTACATATTGAATAGCATAGTAAAAATTCGATTTCTATATATTGAATAGCATAGTAAAAATTCGATTTCTATATATTGAATAGCATAGTAGAAATTCGATTTCTATATATTGAATAGCATAGTACAAATTCGATTTCTATATATTGAATAGCATAGTAAAAAATCGATTTTTATATATTGAATAGCATAGTAAAAAAATTCGATTTTTATATATTGAATAGCAAAGTAAAAATTCGATTCTTATATATTGAATAGCAAACTAAAAATTCGATTTTTACATATGTAGAGAATACGGGCAACGAAGGTGATAAAAAGGCGAGAACGACGAAGATTTCTATAAATGAAGAGTCATGGAATTGGGATCGCTTTAGTGAGAATTTATCACTCTTCAATTTCTTTTCTAGTTATATATATATATATACTAGGATGTAGACGGTGCTTAGTAGCACCCGACACCCGTCATCCACAGACCATGGATGACTTGTTTGTTTAATTGTTTGGTTGTGTACTTGGTTAGATTATTTGAGTTGAATTGAACTATTTGGTGAAATGAAATTGATTTGATTGATGTGTGAATGGCGTGGGCCTTCATTAGACCGGGGATAAGGCTAGGCCTCGTCCCATTTCTAGTATCGTGCCGTTATGCCGCCGAAATTTTCTAAAATAAGTTAGAAAAATAAAAATATCATTTTTATTTTGTAAATGAACTGAAGAAAAATTCATGTGTTAAAATAAAATATTTTATCGTTAAAAATATAATTTTTAACGTGAATGTGAATAAATAAATATTCATTTACAAATCGGACGGTTTGTTTATGTACACCTATTTGAAGGACATTGATTGGGACGATAAATTTTACACATCGCCCAACTGCACAAATAAAATCTGTGTTTGATTGTTTGAAACCCCACACGGGTATTGGGATAATATATGACATACACTAATCCCAATAATTAGTTGTATGTCGATCGATTGATTGACAGGCTGTTATAAGCGTTAGATATCTATATTTGATGCTTATACAGTGTGGTGCACTTTGGATGATCGTTGATTATTTATCGTTGCTATTATATACATGTATTGTATGGAATCCATATAATTAACTTTATATGGTGATTGATTGGGCCTCATTCCAATTTAGAAGATAAAGAATAGTATAAAATAAAGGTTCATGTGTTGACCGTACTCATCCGTTGAGATTAGTCATGTGTTGAACGAAATATTTTAACAATAAAATTTACATCTTTATCATTATAAAATAAAGGTTCATGTGTTGACCGTACTCATCCGTTGAGATTAGTCAAGTGTTGAACGAAATATTTAGATTCACGTATTGAATAGGATAAATATTCATTTGTTGAATAGAATAACGGAATTATTGAAATATATAAAGCCGCGTTGATTAGAGATGCGTTGTGACGATCCCAAAATCCGAGGAGCGGTATTAAGGATAATCATTAGGAAATAACACATCAATCATAATAGCAGAGTACAGATAATAGCAGAAACAATAAATAAAATAATTTTACATGGATATGACAGCGGAATCACAACATGTAGGAATATCAGAATAGCATAACGTGGGATATAACTTAGTAAATAAAAAGGAAAGTGATCAGTCATCATCGCCAGAGGCGGAATACATACATGTAGTGAGACATAATAAGGGTATCAGTCTACATCGCCGAAGGCGGAATACATATACATATAGTGAGAAATACGGAAAGTAAATCAGTCTGCATCGCCAGTGGCGGAATCATAATATAAGTACAGTAATGGCGGAAAATGTCAAAGTCTTCTCTGTGAAGTCAGCCTCGCCATGAGCCAAAAATGCACTCTATGTAGCAGTGCAGAGCCAAAAACAACCTGTCACCTGTGTACTAGGCTGCCCGTGTGAAAATAAGGGCACCCGCATTTGCAAAGTGAAACAAACAACGAGTCAGTCATGGGGACTGGTATGAGGAAACTATTTAACAGTTAAACAATAGTAATAGCAAATCATAGGACCACGCCACTTTCGCGTAACGGGTTTACTCCAGTGATTGCTAGTGCATTTGAACAAAGTAAATTCTTTTAAAACAACGCAATGCTTTTAGAAAGAATGAAGCCATTATAAGACTCAGGTCCCATCACACAATGCAACGCAAGCCGGAGGATAGAGTTTTACCTTATAATAGCCAAATATGCTTGATACGTATAAAGCAAAATCATTTGATATTATTACTAGTGCATATATGTTTCAAAAATGAATAGCATCATAAATATCAATCATAGACGGCATAGCTACCATATACTATGTCGCCATACTAGTTCTACAATCAAGTCTGTTATTTCGTATTGGAAATTGGATTTCCGTCATGAGTCGAGGCAAGGGGCAAGCTCCTCTCCGCTTCGAGACACTCTAGCAAATGCCTCAGGACTACGCACTCTGGGTATCCTGGATCTTCAGGGCCGGTCCTCACTTACGTTAGAGGATTAATTATGCCTGAACACACGTTTCCCGGTCCTTACAGACCTATAATCGAGGCGCCTCGCATTCCAACAACCACAAAGGTGAAAAGTAGATATATATGTCAGGGCTGGTAAGTCACTGACACCACCATAGCTAGAAAGAAACGTCGTGCTCTCCCTGCAGTCCGTATCCCGTTTTTAACTCATACCGGGGTGTGAGGTTCGCGAATCTACGAAATACACAAAGCTAGGCCACGTAGGCCTTGCTTTGATCATCATCCACAAGACTTTGCTTTGTAACAGAAGCCTTGATCACAGCATCTTGGCATGCCACATAGGCAGTTCACTCCATACGATTGATTTCCATCGATATATAACCTCTAAGCTCGTACGTCTCAGAGAAGGGCGTTAAGCAAAAGAATAAATTCTCCGCCGCCAAACAGATATATATTTAACAGAGATCAATCAGTATAGAACAAAATCCAATGTCAGACACACAGTCCATTTACAAGTCCGTCCTGGGTCTGAACGAAACCGGAGGCGTCAATTCCTCGCAAATCCGTCCAATCAACACATACATTCAGATGGCTACTACTTCCGTCCCTTTCCGGTAGCTACTCCGGTTAGGAACCTCAGTAGCGCCCATCCAACCGATACGAAGATCGTCGGTCTTGAATCGTCTTTGCATTTTCCAATTCGAATCGCTCGATGAATTATTTGAAATGAGGGTTAGCTCGGCCTTTTCAAATAATTCACGTCATTAGAATTTAAATCAATTCTTTCTATGGTTATATTATTCGACATCCATTTTTCAGTTCTTTAGTGTTATTTTTGCGTCAAACACATACAACCATCAAATATCAAACAATTCAAGCCCAATTGGTTTATTTGCAATCTATGTTGCTTATAGTATTTTATAACGATTTTTCACCATTTTTATTTATTTAAAAATGGCCATATTTAATTAAACGACGTTTCAGGTCGTGCCGTGGCACTGGCGCTGTTTTTCTCCTAATTTGTTTTACACATATCGGAAAATCTAACCGTTGGATTTCCACAAAGTCTATATCAGTGGGAAGATATTCCCAAAGCGAACCCAATGGTTCCAGTTTCGTGAGAATCCGACGGTCGGATCTTCCACACTAGTCGTTTGAAGTTACGGTTTTAAAATTCGAACTGCAGCGTCGTTATTCGATTTAATTTAATTATATTTATATTTATATATAAATATAAACGATTCTGGCGCTGTTTTTATTCAGATTTGAATTAAACATTCCGGACAATCCAACCGTTGGATTTTTACAAGGTTGGTGCCGTTGGAAAGATATTTCCAAGGCGAACCCCGCGGTTGCGGTTTCGGGAAAATCCGATGGTCGGATTTCTCGTACTAATCGTTTCAAAATACGATTTCGAAACGCGAACTGCACGGCCTCTATTCCTTTTAATTATATTTATATTTATATATAAAAATATAGTTCATTCTATAATTTCAACTATAGTTCATTTTATATTTTCAACTTCGTTTTCACTTCAAATATTTCACTAACGCCTTAATATTTCGAAAAATTTCGCCATAACCTCCTTTGTACGGGGAGGGGTTTGGAAATTTATTGGGCCGTATTAGGTACCCAATAAATCCTAAAAAGCATTCACATATTTATAGTGATATATTCTGGTGTTTACGGGGGAGCATGTACTGATAATCACTCCAGAGAATAAATTCCCGTCACCCCGTTTCTGTGTGGAAATAAATAGTCCATGTGCCGTATCTAATAACTAGAGTGACGTTATTATTGTCAACTCCAGACCCGTGTGGGGTTTTTATTAATCTGGCAATTTATCGCTATAATTTATATAGTCCATATCAGTCATCAGTTCAACCTGTAGTACATAGTCATCGCCATACAAGCCTCTTGCTCGAATGGTAAATCTTCCACCTCGTCACACAAGCTCCAATTGCTTATGTGGAATATGATGAAGTATGCCTATCATCAAGAAGTATGCCATGTAGTGTAGTTCAAAATTAATTGTTACTATCCTATGGCGTTATTTATTATTTCACACAGAATAACCAGCACTCCGCATCCAATGGCATTCACAGGAGTTGATATATAAATAAAATTGCGCAGCCAACTCATCAAGGTTTACCTATTTGTCGGGCACGCAAATAATTTCTTTACTCTACAGCTAATCCATTTTCCTGTTCAACACATGTGTATATATGCAGAACAAAGCTAATAATAATATTTCTAGCAAACTATTATTTATTTCAATACATGGGTATTTTTAACTAAGCGTACACATGATAAAAGGAATATTTTTATCATCAAAAATATTTATTCGACACGTGTGTATTTTTAACTAAGCGTATACATGATAAAAGGAATATTTTTATCATCAAAAATATTTATTCGACACATGTGTATTTTTAACACTTCATATTCACTATAAAAATATAGTTTTCATTGTCGATTCGTTTTATTTTTAAAAGATGATAACATTCAACACATGAATTTCAACTCAACGAATGAATTGCAATTCAACACATGAATATTCTATATCGTTTGTATATTTTATAAAAATGTGATTCTTATCGCTAAAGCCATTTGTTTAAATTCAAATAATATTCAACACATGAATTTCAACTCAACGAATGAATTGCAACTCAACACATGAATATTCGATATAGTTTGTAATTATATAAAAATGTGATTTTTTATCGCTAAAGCCATTTGTTTAAATTCAAATAATATTCAACACAGGAATTTCAACTCAACGAATGAATTGCAACTCAACACATGAATATTCGATATAGTTTGTAATTATATAAAAATGTGATTTTTTATCGCTAAAACCATTTGTTTAAATTCAAATAATATTCAACACATGAATTTCAACTCAACGAATGAATTGCAACTCAACACATGAATATTCGATATAGTTTGTAATTATATAAAAATGTGATTTTTATCGCTAAAGCCATTTGTTTAAATTCAAATAATATTCAACACATGAATTTCAACTCAACGAATGAATTGCAACTCAACACATGAATATTCTATATAGTTTGTATATATATAAAAATGTGATTTTTATCGCTAAAGCCATTTGTTTAAATTCAAATAATATTCAACACATGAATTTCAACTCAACGAATGAATTGCAACTCAACACATGAATATTCGATATAGCATATGTAATTTATTTCAACGAATGAAAATTATTCTAACACATAAATATTTCAGAAAATTTCGGCAGCATAACGGCAGGGTAGTTAAAACCGGGACCGTCCCTAGTACGGCTCCTCGCTCTACCTTAAAACCTCGCGGTTTTTGACAATGGGGATCATGCATCTAGTTCGCACGCAGGCGGCATGTTTTATTTTCAATTCCACAATCCTATTCTATTTTGTTTCAACCACAAGAGGGTATTTTTCAACCACAAAGGTATTTTTCAACCATAATATCAACCACAAACAATTATTTCCAACCATTCGTCATACCATATAATACCACGTCAATTACAAGCAATAAATACCGTCCATGGTCTGTGGACGAGGGGAGTATATATATATATATATAATAATTCACTTGCATTTCATCACAATTCAAAGCATATATGTTTCAAACAACGCTTGTATAATTTATACATCGCTAATATAACTTATACAACACATGTACATGAGGTATACAATGCGTATATAATTTACACTTCGCTTATATAATTTATACAACGCGATTTCATTCACACAAATAGTTTAGATTCCTCACATTGGTTATTGCAGTGCTAAAAATCGTAGGAAAGTCAGAAAAATCCGCGGCTTCTTCTAGAATGTAGAGAGCCTCCTTGCGGTCATGGTGTCTCCTGTTTCATCGAATTTCGTTAACATAGCAAAAAGATACGATTTTTACAAGTTTGCAACGCTTTATAGTGTAAAAATCAATTAAAAATAGGTTTAGCCGTATACCCTTTTTTATTTCGAAAACTAGGGTTAAATCTTTCGGCAAAACCACGAAGTTTTAGGACGAACGGCCAGTGCTGCGTCGAAGAGGAAGGAAAGAGCTTCCCAAAGCTACCCGAGATGATCAGCTCGGTGGTCTCCAGCACCCACGGCGGCGGCGCAAAGTTCGGACCTTCCTGGCGCGATATCTCCTTAAATACGCAACGATAATTCTTGAAGTTGCTATGGATTTGAAGATCTCTGAACGCTCTTCAAAATGGATCTGAGTTTGCTTGATTTCGTTGAGTGGTTGTGGAGAAATTGAAGAGAGAAGATTCGGAGCTTTTTCCGCGTCGCGACAGGGAGATCGATGTAGAAGATGAATTCTGATTGGCCCGCTCCTTTTATTTTAATTTTTAATTTATTTAATTCCTAAAATACCCCCTTTCTCAGACGAACTCGAAATCTAACCCAACGACTGTCTCCCCTAGCTAATTACCCCCATTTCGGACACAATGGGATATGTTTCATTGGCCATTTCGACTGTTATAGTCAATTATTTTTCAAATTAAAATATAAAACATTCGATATTTAATTTAAACGTACATTTCAATTTGCCAGGGCCACAAACTGAATCGAAAAATTCCAGAAAAATAAATCTAGCTTTGTTTTGACGATACGGTCCTAACAAAACCAGTTTCGTCGAATCCTGAGCTGTTTGAAAAACGGCCATTTTTAGGTCGACCCATTTTGACAGAATTTGACCAAACACATTATCTTTTGCCCCGCTCACATACTAGCTTCAAAAATTATGAAATTTGAAACTTAGCAATAATTTGACATCCCGGACCCAACAAAAGTGGTTTCGTCGAATTCCGAGGTCGTATGCAAAATCTCAATTTCCAAGGGCTATATATACTATATAGCGACCTTTCTGAAAATTCATTTGGCCATAACTTTTGATTTCCGTTATGAAATTTCGATTTTTCAGATTCGTTAGAATGGTATTGATAAACAGATTTAAATATTTTTAGTTTCGTTAAAATCCGTTATATTTTCCACCCGGTACAGTCAGACAAAGTTTGTATTCAAAATTTCAAACTGCTATACCATACCTAATTCTATATTTTATGGAAATAGGCTATTTAAATTATTCAAATTCTTTGGTAATAACCTAATTTAAAATTTTTAAATTGGTTCACATTTTCCGGGTTATTACAATCTCCCCCACTTAAAACTTTTCGTCCTCGAAAAGGAAATAATAGTTAAGCAGGAAATAAAATGTAAATGTAAAGTATCGTAAAGGTACCTTGCACCGAAGTTAGTCAGAGATGTCCACTCTGCATTTGGGATAGGCTTGTTTAATGCTTTCTTCAGTCTCCCAAGTACAGTCTCTAGGATCACTACTCCACTGCAGTTTGACTAGATGAATCTTTTTCCTCCTTAGCTCTCTGGTTTCTTTGCCAACTATCTTTAATGGCTCTCTACTGAGTGCTAATTCTGGAGTTATGTCAATATCATGTTGCGCTGCTTCTTCCACAACAAGATCAGGATCATGAACATGTTTTCTGAGTTGAGACACGTGGAACACATCATGTATACCAGGCAACCAATTAGGTAATGAAACCCTATATGCAAGAGTTCCAATCCGTTCAAGTATAGGAAAGGGACCAATAAATCTCGGTGCCAACTTCCCAGTCTTGCCAAATCTGATTACTCCTCGCATTGGAGAAACTCTTAAATAAACATAATCGCCAACGGCAAACGATATATCCCTTCTTCTCGCATCAGCATAACTTTTCTGTCAGCTCTGCGCGGTTTTTAATCGCTTCTTAATGAAATCGACTTTATCCGATGCTTCTTGAATCATATCGGGCCCTAACACAAGTCTGTTGCCAGGTTCTACCCAACATGCGGGAGATCTGCACGGTCTACCGTATAAGGCTTCAAATGGAGACATTCCCAAACTTGCTTGATAGCTATTGTTGTAAGAGAATTCGGCTAGATGTAAGTGATCTTCCCATGAGCCTCCAAAATCAATAACGCAAGCCCGCAGTAAATCTTCTAGAATTCTATTCACCCGCTCAGTTTGGCCATCTGTCTGAGGGTGATAAGCGGTGATTAGATTCAATTTGGTTCCCAATTCTTCTTGGAATGCTTCCCAGAATTTGCTAGTAAATAGGGGATCTCTATCGCTGACTATATTGAGCGGCACTCCATGTAGTTTAACTATTTCTTTGAAGTAAATCTGTGCAAGACTTTGAGCCGTTCTGTTGGATCGGACAGGTATAAAATGGGCAGTCTTCGTGAAGCGATCTACGATTACCCATATACTGTCGTTTCCTTTTCTAGTTCGAGGCAGGCCATCGATGAAATCCATCGAGATTTGTTCCCACTTCCATCCTGGAATTTCTAAGGGTTGTAATAATCCAGCCAATTTCTGTTGATCACTCTTAACTAGCTGACAAGTGGGGCATCTGCTAACATATAATGAGATATCTCTTTTCATTGACCTCCACCAAAATGTGCGTTTGATATCGTTATACATTTTGCTCACACCGGGATGGATACTTAATTTGGATTTGTGGCACTCATCAAGTATTTCTCTTCTGAGCTCGGGAAGGTTTGGGATGCAGATTCTGCCCTTTAATCTTAGAACTCCTTTGTCATCGAGTCGAAAACTTGTGGATTCACCTCCTTTGACTCTCTGACTGATTCTTTGAATAAATTCATCGTCTATCTGAAGGGTCGAGATCCTGTCTATTAATGAAGACGTGATGACAAAACTGGCGATGATTTCATTCTTTCTGCTGAGCGCATCTGCTACAACATTGGCTTTCCCTGGAGTGTATAGAATTTCAAAATCGTATGCTGCAAGGAATTCTAACCAACGATGTTGCCTCAGGTTTAAATCTTTCTGAGTGAACAGATATTTCAAGGATTGATGATCGGTAAATAGTTCGAACTTCTCGCCCAATAAATAATGCCTCCAGATTCTTAAAGCAAACACGATAGCTAATAACTCAAGATCATGAGTTGCATAGTTTCTTTCATGCGGCTTTAGTTGACGGCTGGCATAAGCGATCACTTGGCCTTTTTGCATTAACACTGCGCCTAGCCCTCTAATAGAAGCGTCTGTCCATACAGTCAAGTCTTGGTTACCTTCTATAATGGTCAATACTGGAGCGGTTGTCAACTTCAGTTTCAGCTCCTGGAAAGCTTCTTCACATTCGGGAGTCCATTTGAATTTTTCATGCTTCTTCGTAAGCTTTGTCAAAACTCCAGATATCTTTGAAAAATCCTGAACGAATTTCCGATAGTAACTAGCCAATCCAAGGAAACTTCGAACTTCAGTGGGTGTAGTAGGTTGTTTCCAGTTCTGAATCGCTGAAATTTTGCTTGGATCTACAGCAATTCCTTCTTTTGATACGACATGGCCTAGGAATTTAACTTCATTCTGCCAGAAGACACATTTAGAAAATTTAGCTTTCAAGACATTTCTCCTTAGAATTTTCAACACTTGTTCTAAATGTTTTGCATGCTCGTCTTCCGACTTAGAGTAGATTAAAATGTCATCGATGAAGACTAGAACAAATTTATTCAATACACCACGGAACACTCTGTTCATAAGATCAACGAAGTATGCCGGAGCGTTACACAAGCCGAACGACATTACTTACCATTCGTAGAATAAATCGGGACCCCTGAAGGCTGTTAAAGGAACACAGTCTTCGGATATACGTAATTGGTGGAAACCTGTAGCTAGGTCCATTCTGGAGAATACTGTTGCTCCATTTAATTGATCTAACAGATCATCTATTCGGGGCAAGGGATATTTGTTCTTCATTGTCTGCTTATTGAGATCTCGGTAATCAACGCAAAGTCTTAAAGTACCGTCGGATTTCGGGACAACTACAACTGCTGCTCCCCACGCTGAAAATCTCGGTTTGATTAGACCTTTCCAAAGCAATTCTCGGGTTTGACTACTTAACTCTTCCTTTTCTTTCGGGGCCATTCTTCTAATTGGATGTACTACTGGTCGGGCGTTAGGAATTAGATCTATTCTAAATTCAATTTCTCTTTGCGGCGGTAGGTTTTCTACTTCTTCAAACACATCCGCATAGTTTTTAACGACCGATATCTTTTCTAATGAAGGGGGAGTAACTTCTAAAGAAGACCAAAATTCTGTTCTATTAATTTTTGAGCCATGGCATGGTATAGTGATATGCCCATGTTTTGTTTTAACTTTCACGATTCTTTCTGCGCATCTAACTTTGGCCTTATATTTTGTTAACCATTCCAAACCGAGAATAACATCGAATTCCGATAAATCCATAACAATTAAGTGTATGGGAAACTTGTAACATGAGTAAGAGATAGGCACTCTGCAGTATAAACTGAGACTAACAGAACTTCCTATTGGGTTTCGAACTTTAATTGGTTCTTTTAGAATTCTTTGTTTCAATTTTAACTTATGGACAATATTACCAGAAATGAAGCTACGTGATGCACCAGTATCAAAAAGTACAGAAACAGGAATATTTTTAATGGTAAGGGTACCTCCCAAGACATCGGGTTTACCTGATCCATCGGTGATAGCTGGAGGGGTCTTCCCGTCATACACATGAGCCACTTGTGCGTTCTGCTTCAAAGGACAATTCTTGCTATAGTGCCCCTTCTTATGGCAGTTGTAGCATTCGACTGAGTCATTTGCCTTTGGTTTCCTCGGAGCTTTGCATACATTAGAAAAATGACCTGGCTTCCCGCAGTTGTAGCAATTTCCTTTCGGGATCTTTGCAGGTTTCTGAGTAGCGGCCGCGGTAATGCTAGATTCGAGTTGATCTGTTGAGGCCTTGCGCTTATTCCCTGCTTGGCTTTTGGCGCGGTCTTGGCTAGCGTGCCTCTCATCCATGTCTTCGTAATTGCAAGCCATCTCTACTAGTTATGAAAAGGAGAGTTTGATGTTGCTCATAGCTCTATCGTGGTACTTGCGCTTCAGCCCAAATATGAATCTCTTGTTCTTTGCTTTGTTGGTCATAATCAGCTCTGGAGCATAGCGCGGCAATTGGGTGAACTTATTTAGATAATCCTGAATAGAGAGATCTCCTTGCTGGAGATTAGCAAACTGCTCTCGCATCCTCTCTAGAGCCTGTTCAGGTACAAACTTCTCATTGAACATAGCTTTGAATTGCTCCCAAGTTCTAACAGTACCAGCTGCATCCTCTGAGGTAATGGCATCCCACCACAGCTCTGCTTCCTCTTGAAGGAGCCAAATGCCAAGTCGGGCTTTATTGTTGGTTCCCATACCCATGCCTTCAAAGATTTTCTCACAAGTTTTCAGCCAAGCTATAGCCTCGGCCACTGTGCCAGTGCCAGTAAAAGGTTTTCCCCCAAGATTTCTGTACCTCTTCGCAACTTTATCTAGCTCAAAGTCTTCTGGTGCTGGTGGCTGAACAATAGGGCCTTCCACAACTACGGGGATATTCCCCCGTCCTCCTGCTGCTCCTCCTCGGCCTCCACGGCCTCCTCTAGCTGCTGCTGCTCGTGTAGCCATCTAAGAGAATACTGTATAAGCAAGAAAAGAGTCAAGCTCACAGATTTGATAATTTTCATAAATGATAAAGCAGGGGAATACAAGGAAAGATAATGACGATGTACTGATCAAATTGTTTTGCTAATCTGCTTAGCTCATTCTAGGACATTACTAATCCTATCTCTAATGAGCCACTCGCATTAGAACACTACTGATTCTATTCTGACGAGGTGTTTAATGTGTTAGATCCCGGAACTAAGGTTAACCAAAGCTCTGATACCAACTGTGACGATCCCAAAATCCGAGGAGCGGTATTAAGGATAATCATTAGGAAATAACACATCAATCATCATAGCAGAGTACAGATAATAGCAGAAACAATAAATAAAATAATGTTACATGGATATGACAGCAGAATCACAACATGTAGGAATATCAGAATAGCATAACGTGGGATATAACTTAGTAAATAAAAAGGAAAGTGATCAGTCATCATCGCCAGAGGCGGAATACATACATGCAGTGAGACATAATAAGGGTATCAGTCTACATCGCCGAAGGCGGAATACATATACATATAGTGAGAAATACGGAAAGTAAATCAGTCTGCATCGCCAGTGGCGGAATCATAATATAAGTACAGTAATGGCGGAAAATGTCAAAGTCATCTCTGTGAAGTCAGCCTCGCCATGAGCCAAAAATGCACTCTATGCAGCAGTGCAGAGCCAAAAACAACCTGTCACCTGTGTACTAGGCTGCCCATGTGAAAATAAGGGCACCCACGTTTGCAAAGTGAAACAAACAACGAGTCAGTCATGGGGACTGGTATGAGGAATCTATTTAACAGTTAAACAATAGTATTAGCAAATCATAGGACCACACCACTTTCGCGGAACGGGTTTACTCCAGTGATTGCTAGTGCATTTGAACAAAGTAAATTCTTTTAAAACAACGCAATGCTTTTAGAAAGAATGAAGCCATTATAAGACTCAGGTCCCATCACACAATGCAACGCAAGCCGGAGGATAGAGTTTTACCTTATAATAGCCAAATATGCTTGATACGTATAAAGCAAAATCATTTAATATTATTACTAGTGCATATATGTTTCAAAAATGAATAGCATCATAAATATCAATCATAGACGGCATAGCTACCATATACTATGTCGTCATACTAGTTTTACAATCAAGTCCGTTATTTCGTATTGGAAATTGGATTTCCGTCATGAGTCGAGGCAAGGGGCAAGCTCCTCTCCACTTCGAGACACTCTAGCAAATGCCTCAGGACTACGCACTCTGGGTATCCTGGATCTTCAGGGCCGGTCCTCACTTACGTTAGAGGATTAATTATGCCTGAACACACGTTTCCCGGTCCTTACAGACCTATAATCGAGGCGCCTCGCATTCCAATAACCACAAAGGTGAAAAGTAGATATATATGTCAGGGCTGGTAAGTCACTGACACCACCATAGCTAGAAAGAAACGTCGTGCTCTCCCTGTAGTCCGTATCCCGTTTTTAACTCATACCGGGGTGTGAGGTTCGCGAATCTACGAAATACACAAAGCTAGGCCACGTAGGCCTTGCTTTGATCATCATCCACAAGACTTTGCTTTGCAACAGAAGCCTTGATCACAGCATCTTGGCATGCCACATAGGCAGTCCACTCCATACGATTGATTTCCATCGATATATAACCTCTGAGCTCGTACGTCTCAGAGAAGGGCGTTAAGCAAAAGAATAAATTCTCCGCCGCCAAACAGATATATATTTAACAGAGATCAATCAGTATAGAACAAAATCCAATGTCAGACACACAGTCCATTTACAAGTCTGTCCTGGGTCTGAACGAAACCGGAGGCGTCAAATTCTCGCAAATCCGTCCAATCAAAACATACGTTCAGACGACTACTACTTCCGTCCCTTTCCGGTAGTTACTCCGGTTAGGAACCTCAGTAGCGCCCATCCAACCGATACGAAGATCGTCGGTCTTGAATCGTCTTTGCATTTTCCAATTCGAATCGCTCGATGAATTATTTGAAATGAGGGTTAGCTCGGCCTTTTCAAATAATTCACGTCATTAGAATTTAAATCGATTCTTTCTATGGTTATATTATTCGACATCCATTTTTCAGTTCTTTAGTGTTATTTTTGCGTCAAACACATACAACCATCAAATATCAAACAATTCAAGCCCAATTGGATTATTTGCAATCTATGTTGCTTATAGTATTTTATAACGATTTTTCGCCAGTTTTATTTATTTAAAAATGGCCATATTTAATTAAACGACGTTTCAGGTCGTGCCGTGGCACTGGCGCTGTTTTTCTCCTAATTTGTTTTACACATATCGGAAAATCTAACCGTTGGATTTCCACAAAGTCTATATCAGTGGGAAGATATTCCCAAAGCGAACCCAACGGTTCCAGTTTCGTGAGAATCCGACGGTCGGATCTTCCACACTAGTCGTTTGAAGTTACGGTTTTAAAATTCGAACTGCAACGTCGTTATTCGATTTAATTTAATTATATTTATATATAAATATAAACGATTCTGGCGCTGTTTTTCTTCAGATTTGAATTAAACATTCCGGACAATCCAACCGTTGGATTTTTACAAGGTTGGTGCCGTTGGAAAGATATTTCCAAGGCGAACCCCGCGGTTGCGGTTTCGGGAAAATCCGATGGTCGGATTTCTCGTACTAATCATTTCAAATTACGATTTCGAAAAACGAACTGCACGGCCTCTATTCCTTTTAATTATATTTATATTTATATATATAAATATAGTTCATTCTATAATTTCAACTATAGTTCATTTTATATTTTCAACTTCGTTTTCACTTCAAATATTTCACTAACGCCTTAATATTTCGAAAAATTTCGCCATAACCTCCTTTGTACGGGGAGGGGTTTGGAAATTTATTGGGCCGTATTAGGTACCCAATAAATCCTAAAAAGCATTCACATATTTATAGTGATATATTCTGGTGTTTACGGGGGAGCATGTACTGATAATCACTCCAGAGAATAAATTCCCGTCACCCCGCTTCCGTGTGGAAATAAATAGTCCATGTGCCGTATCTAATAACTAGAGCGACGTGATTATTGTCAACTCCAGACCCGTGTGGGTTTTTTATTAATCTGGCAATTTATCGCTATAATTTATATAGTCCATATCAGTCCAACCTGTAGTACATAGTCATCGCCATACAAGCCTCTTGCTCGTATGGTAAATCTTCCACCTCGTCACACAAGCTCCAATTGCTTATGTGGAATATGATGAAGTATGCCTATCATCAAGAAGTATGCCATGTAGTGTAGTTCAAAATTAATTGTTACTATCCTATGGCGTTATTTATTATTTCACACAGAATAACCAGCACTCCGCATCCAATGGCATTCACAGGAGTTGATATATAAATAAAATTGCGCAGCCAACTCATCAAGGTTTACCTATTTGTCGGGCACGCAAATAATTTCTTTACTCTACAGCTAATCCATTTTCCTGTTCAACACATGTATATATATGCAGAACAAAGCTAATAATAATATTTCTAGCAAACTATTATTTATTTCAATACATGGGTATTTTTAACTAAGCGTACACATGATAAAAGGAATATTTTTATCATCAAAAATATTTATTCGACACATGTGTATTTTTAACTAAGCGTATACATGATAAAAGGAATATTTTTATCATCAAAAATATTTATTCGACACATGTGTATTTTTAACACTTCATATTCACTATAAAAATATAGTTTTCATTGTCGATTCGTTTTATTTTTAAAAGATGATAACATTCAACACATGAATTTCAACTCAACGAATGAATTGCAATTCAACACATGAATATTCTATATCGTTTGTATATTTTATAAAAATGTGATTCTTATCGCTAAAGCCATTTGTTTAAATTCAAATAATATTCAACACATGAATTTCAACTCAACGAATGAATTGCAACTCAACACATGAATATTCGATATAGTTTGTAATTATATAAAAATGTGATTTTTTATCGCTAAAGCCATTTGTTTAAATTCAAATAATATTCAACACAGGAATTTCAACTCAACGAATGAATTGCAACTCAACACATGAATATTCGATATAGTTTGTAATTATATAAAAATGTGATTTTTTATCGCTAAAACCATTTGTTTAAATTCAAATAATATTCAACACATGAATTTCAACTCAACGAATGAATTGCAACTCAACACATGAATATTCGATATAGTTTGTAATTATATAAAAATGTGATTTTTATCGCTAAAGCCATTTGTTTAAATTCAAATAATATTCAACACATGAATTTCAACTCAACGAATGAATTGCAACTCAACACATGAATATTCTATATAGTTTGTATATATATAAAAATGTGATTTTTATCGCTAAAGCCATTTGTTTAAATTCAAATAATATTCAACACATGAATTTCAACTCAACGAATGAATTGCAACTCAACACATGAATATTCGATATAGCATATGTAATTTATTTCAACGAATGAAAATTATTCTAACACATAAATATTTCAGAAAATTTCGGCAGCATAACGGCAGGGTAGTTAAAACCGGGACCGTCCCTAGTACGGCTCCTCGCTCTACCTTAAAACCTCGCGGTTTTTGACAATGAGGATCATGCATCTAGTTCGCACGCAGGCGGCATGTTTTATTTTCAATTCCACAATCCTATTCTATTTTGTTTCAACCACAAGAGGGTATTTTTCAACCACAAAGGTATTTTTCAACCATAATATCAACCACAAACAATTATTTCCAACCATTCGTCATACCATATAATACCACGTCAATTACAAGCAATAAATACCGTCCATGGTCTGTGGACGAGGGGAGTATATATATATATATAATAATTCACTTGCATTTCATCACAATTCAAAGCATATATGTTTCAAACAACGCTTGTATAATTTATACATCGCTAATATAACTTATACAACACATGTACATGAGGTATACAATGCGTATATAATTTACACTTCGCTTATATAATTTATACAACGCGATTTCATTCACACAAATAGTTTAGATTCCTCACATTGGTTATTGCAGTGCTAAAAATCGTAGGAAAGTCAGAAAAATCCGCGGCTTCTTCTAGAATGTAGAGAGCCTCCTTGCGGTCATGGTGTCTCCTGTTTCATCGAATTTCGTTAACATAGCAAAAAGATACGATTTTTACAAGTTTGCAACGCTTTATAGTGTAAAAATCAATTAAAAATAGGTTTAGCCGTATACCCTTTTTTATTTCGAAAACTAGGGTTAAATCTTTCGGCAAAACCACGAAGTTTTAGGACGAACGGCCAGCGCTGCGTCGAAGAGGAAGGAAAGAGCTTCCCAAAGCTACCCGAGATGATCAGCTCGGTGGTCTCCAGCACCCACGGCGGCGGCGCAAAGTTCGGACCTTCCTGGCGCGATATCTCCTTAAATACGCAACGATAATTCTTGAAGTTGCTATGGATTTGAAGATCTCTGAACGCTCTTCAAAATGGATCTGAGTTTGCTTGATTTCGTTGAGTGGTTGTGGAGAAATTAAAGAGAGAAGATTCGGAGCTTTTTCCGCGTCGCGACAGGGAGATCGATGTAGAAGATGAATTCTGATTGGCCCGCTCCTTTTATTTTAATTTTTAATTTATTTAATTCCTAAAATACCCCCTTTCTCAGACGAACTCGAAATCTAACCCAACGACTGTCGCCCCTAGCTAATTACCCCCATTCCGGACACAATGGGATATGTTTCGTTGGCCATTTCGACTGTTACAGTCAGTTATTTTTCAAATTAAAATATAAAACATTCGATATTTAATATAAACGTACATTTCAATTTGCCAGGCCCACAAACTGAATCGAAAAATTCCAGAAAAATATATCTAGCTTTGTTTTGACGATACAGTCCTAACAAAACCAGTTTCGTCGAATTCTGAGCTCGTTTGAAAAACGGCCATTTTTAGGTCGACCCATTTTAATAGAATTTGACCAAACACATTATCTTTTGCCCCGCTCACATACTAGCTTCAAAAATTATGAAATTTGAAACTTAGCAATAATTTGACATCCCGGACCCAACAAAAGTGGTTCGTCGAATTCCGAGGTCGTATGCAAAATCTCAATTTCCAAGGGCTATATATACTATATAGCGACCTTTCTGAAAATTCATTTGGCCATAACTTTTGATTTCCGTTATGAAATTTCGATTTTTCAGGTTCTTTAGAAAGGTATTGATAAACAGATTTAAATATTTTCAGTTTCGTTAAAATCCGTTATATTTTCCACCCGGTACAGTCAGACAAAGTATGTATTCAAAATTTCAAACTGCTATACCATACCTAATTCTATATTTTATGGAAATAGGCTATTTAAATTATTCAAATTCTTTGGTAATAACCTAATTTAAAATTTTTAAATTGGTTCACATTTTCCGGGTTATTACATGCGCTATTTTGACGCGAACGATATTTATATCGATTATATTCGTTTTTATAAATTGAACTGAATAGAAAACCAATTTGAATTGAACTGAATAGAAAACCAATTTGAATTGAACTGAATAGAAAACCAATTTGAATTGAACTGAATAGAAAATCAATTTGAATTGAATCGAATAGAAAACCAATTTGAATTGAATCAAATAGAAAACAAATTCAAAATGAATTGAATATAAAACGAATTCGAATTGAATTGAAAACAAATTGAAATGAATTCAAATTGAATTGAAATTTGAATCTAATAGAAATGAATTTTAAAATGAATTTATAAGGAAGAATTCAATTTTGATTTAAATTGAAAAGGAAGTTGAAATTGTTTTTGAAACGAATTTAAAACGATTTATAAAATTCGTTTTAAATAGAATTCGACGAAATATATATTATATATATAATATAATGGCCTGAATAGAACGCGCCGCGCCGCGGCAGTTCGCGAATTTCGACCATTTATTTCAAACGGGCATTACGGGAGATCCGACCGTCGTATTCTCCTAAAACCGGAACCGTTGGGTTCGTATCGAAAAGAGCTTTCTAACGAATATTAGAAATTTAAAATCTAACGGTTGGATTAGGAGATACGTCCAAATCAAATTTGGAAAAGGTCGCTGTAAGTGCAGTTCGATGGCCGTTGATGGAAATCGACTGTACGGGCCTTGATAAAATTATTAAAAATAGTAATAATTAGGGTAAAATCGTAAGAAATGATTTGGGAAAAATTGGGATGGAAAACTCCATATTTGAAAAGATAAAAATAGTTTTTATCGAAATGAACTAGTTTTGAACTGAAATTAAAACCCATTTATTTTTAAACAAATAAATTGGATTTGAAATGGGTTTAAATAGAATTGATTCATGGGTTTATCGTGAACTGTGTTTTAAATAACACTAGTTCTTTAACTCGATAATAAATAGAATGTGATTTGGGTTTATCGTGAATTGTGTTTTAAATGACCCTAGTTCTTTAACCCAGAAAAAGAAGTTTTAATGAATTTGCAATTAGATTGAAATATGAATTGATAATCTAAATTATCAAATATAGAAAGTGAGCGAGGATGGAGTATTACCAGTTTTGCTCCAAAGCGATAGTTAAATCTTTAATTAGATTTGAACGTGAAGTGGTAATTAATTTTACCGATAACCCCGTGGGGTTAGTTATGGAGTATTACCAGTTTTGCTTCATGGGATGAATAGGTTGGGATTGGGAAATAAAATAAATAATTACTTTGGTGTGGTTCGCTAATCTCGACTAGTTTGGAAAACCATAATTTGGTTTGAAACGACATCCAAAGGAAGATTAAAGGATAAATTTTAAAGAATTTATCTTGGATAAAATTAATGGGAACCTTTCCCTAAGAATGTGAAATTTAGAAACTAGCTGTAGGTTAGTTAAGAAGAATGGTTTTTTGGGTATTGATCTGATGTTGGTTTCGGCCTTCGGGGTTAATATTTGGGAAATTGTTCTCTTGCTAATTTGCGGTTAGTGACTGCTGAATTGGAATGAGGCGTATGTTGTGTTGGTGTGACATTTGTTTTTAATATACGCGGGTTGTTCGGAAAGGCCGGGTTTATACCCATTCTGAATAACCGATTCGACGATATGTCGGAGATGAAGACGGTGGTAGAAGACCGGAAGTCTTCACATCGTTTGGGTGATTACTGATGATCTTGATTGGGTTGTACACCCAAGATGAGGGAATCAGTTGGTTGTTGTCCAGACGTACTTGGAGATCGATGGATATGCGAGGAAAGTGCCTCCGGTTTCGTTCAGACCCAGAACGAACTTGTAAATGGATTGTGTGTCTGACATTGGATTTTATTCTGTGTTGATTGATTTCTGTTAAATATATATCTGTTTGGCGGCGGAGAATTTATTCTCTTGCTTAACACCCTTCTCTGAGACATACGAGCTTAGAGGTTATATATCAATAGATATCAATCGCATGACATGAATTGCCTGTGTGGCACGCTGAGCTGCATAGATCAAGGCTTCTGTTGAAAAGCAAAGTCTTGTGGTTGATGATCAAAGCACGGCCTACGTGGCAGCTTTGTGTATAGCGTGGATTCGCGAGCCTCACACCTCAGTATGAGTCAAAAACGGGATGAGGACCCAAGGAGTGCACGATGTTTCTTTCTAGCTATGGGTGGTGTCAGTGACCTACCAGCCCTGACATTTATATACTTTTCACCTTTGTGGTTTGGATGCGAGGCGCCTCGATTATAGGTCATTTAGCGCCGGGAAACGTGTGTTCAGGAATAACTAATCCTCAAACGTAAGAGAGGACCGGTCTTGGAGGATCCCAGGGTTACCCAGAGTGTGTAGTCCTGAGGCATTTGCTAGAGTGTCTCGAAGCGGAGAGGAGCTTGCCCCTTGCCTCGACTCATGACGGAATCCCAATTTCCAATACGTGTATTTCGGCTTTATTTGTAGAGCCTAGTATGGCGACATAGTGGTATGGGGCACTTATGCCGTCTATGATTTATATTTATGATTGAAAATGTTTTGACACTATACACTTATTATAGTATCAAATGATTTGTTTTAAACGTACCAAGCATGTTTGGCTGTTATAAGGTAAAACCCTATCCTCCGGCTTGCGTTGCATTGTGTGATGGGACCTGGGTCTTATAATAGCTTCATTTTTCGAAAAAGCATTGCGTTGTTTACCCTATGCACTGGTATTCTTGGGAGGAAACCCGTTCCGTGTTATACGGCGTGGTCCCTTGAATTACTCTCTTTTAAAGTAAAGTTTTAAATAACTGTTTTAGTTCTCACACCAGTCACATGAGTGACCTGGAGTTTATTGTTTTAACCTAAACTCTAGGTGCCCTTATTTTCCACACGGGCAGCTAGTAGTTTTGGTTTTGCAGACTTATATTCGCAGGATCCTGGTTTACAGCTGGAATGATATCCGGAAAGCTCTGTATCCGTATATCACCTTCAGTTGTGCTTTGTATTATTTTTCCGCTGCTATGTAATTTATTGTAATCTCTGGTATTTGTCGAATGTAATTTATTCAATTATACTCTGTATATTCTTGTATCTAATGGAATTGTTGTAATAGCAATGAAATGTTCTTCTGTTTGTGTTCTGATTTGTCCTGTTCTCAAATGAACAGGGGTTTCGAACGGTCTAGATCGGTTTAACGACTGATTCGGATCGAGTGAAATTCCTTGCCGTAACATCTGGTTTTGTGTGTGGAAGGAGAAATCGGGCTGGGAAGATCGGAATCAATTTCCGTCGTCGCTTCACGGGTTGTCGGGGAGGGAGAGAGTTGTGATGGCCATTGGGATTTTACTTTATTTTATTTATATATTTTTAAAATTCTAAAATACCCCTATTCACATACTAGCTCCAATCCAAACCCTACGACTGTCGTCCCTAGCTAAATACCCCCATTCCGAACACAATGAAATATGTTTCGCAGGCCTATTCGACTGTTTCAATCAGTTTTTCTTCAAATTAAAGTATAAAACATTCAATATTTGATTTGAACGTACATTTCAATTTGCCGGGGCCACTTACTGATTCTAAAAATTCCAGAAAAATAAATCTAGCTATATTTTGATGATACGGTCCCAACAAAACTAGTTTCGCCGAATTCTGAGACCGTTTGAAAAATGGCCATTTTCTGGTCGATCCAATTTAACTGAAATCGACCAAACACATTTTACTTCGCCGCGCTCACATATTAACTTCAACAATTATGGAATTTGAAACCTAGCAATAATTTGACATCTCGGATCCAACAAAAGTGGTTTCGTCGAATTCTGAGGTCATTTGGAAAATGTCTATTTTCAAGGGCTATATATTCTCTATAGCGACCTTTCTGAAAATTCATTTGGCCATAACTCTTGATTTCCGCTATGAAACTTTGATTTTTCAGATTAGTTAGAAAGATATTCATAAACAGATTTAAATATTTTTGGTTTCACTAAAATCCGTTTTATTTTGCACCCGGTACAGTCAGTCAAAGTTTGAATTCAAATTTTGAAACTACCGCGCCATTTCAGGCCTTGTTTATAATTTAAAATAATTATATTTATTTTCAAACATCGATTCAAACATACTTTTCGTCGTTATTATTTAAAATAATTTATTTTAAATATTTAAAATCCACTAAAATAGCCAATTTAAATTTTTTAAACTAGTTAAGATTTTCCGGGTTGTTACAGATAAAGGAGACATACCATTAATTCGTTGCTCCCTAGATAACGAAGGAGAGAAACAACATGTATAGCTCGAGGAAGGTGATGGCGGCGTTATACAATGGGTAGGTCGGCTATAGGATTTTGAAAATACTTAAATAGATTCCGATTTCGATTTTAAATATAATTTAATTTAATTTGACTTGACTTAAAGAGATTCTTATCCTTTTAAAATGATAACGATTTGATTTTTATTTATTTCGATTAGATGTAAAGTGATTTTTTTAATTTTATCAACAGATTCCGATTTGATTTCTGATTTAATCTGATTTGAAACAAAGAGATTTTTATTCTTTTTAGATGGATATCGATTTGATTTTGAGCCTACCATTAATCAAATATATTAGGGTTCATAACTCGACATCACGAACCGCTATTTTAACCTATCGACCGACGTTTCAACATAATTACACTATTCTGGACTCAACAGAATGGACTATAAATTTTAATTTGAACGTATATATAAAATAACCATATTAAATTGATATAAAATAATTTAAATTCAACACAAATAAATTCTTTGATAATAAATTATTATTATCGTCGTTTATATTCAAATAGAATTTATATCGGTCATCTTCGATTCCAATTTTATTTCCTATCACGATAAATTAGTAAATAAAAATTTATTTACATTATCAACACAATATTTAAAATGATATAAATATTTAAAATTAATCGACCAAAAATACGGGTCGTTACATTCTTCCCTCCTTAAAAGAATTTCGTCCCCGAAATTACTAAGGTAGGAAAAATGCTACTAACCCATATACTTTTCAAAATTCACTTATATGAAATTCAACATTTCATATTTCTGCAAATTTTAGTTCTACCAAACTTTTGATTTCCATTCATTTATTTACTTCGATCCATTTAACTTGTTTAAGTTAAATTTAAATTCCAGAATTTAAATCCCCGGATTTTATTTCAAATCCTTCTGAAGTCACATAAATATATATACATATATTTATTTCTATTTTAAATTCAAAACATTTGAATTTTTCCCACAACTTGTTTCCTTTCAAACAAATTTCCATCAAAACTTTTTTTAAGGTAGCAATCCATCACTTAGAAACTCGAAAATGAACACTGATGGTGCTGCAGTCATCATCAGAATTATTTTCCAGCCTTTGAAGTGAGTTCATTGCTTTATCACTTTCAAAATCCATTCAAAATGATTTTTATTCAAAAATCTTTCTAAAACAAAGCTATATGATTTTAATATATTTTGAAAAAAAATATTTTCCAACCTTTCAGGATTTAAATTCCAAATTCTGGTTTGAATCTAATTCAATTACATCTCATTTGTATATTTATTCACATACAAATTTTATTAGGTTACATATAACCTTTTCAGTTTTATAATCGCATTTGATTATAGCAACCAACACATCAATATACTATAATAATTTCAGAAAATTATTCTTTTATATCAAAATATAGTTTTGGGCAAAATTATTTCATTTACCCATTTTAAAACCATATTATGTCAATTCTTCTGTTCAAGTGTTTAGAAACTCCTATCGATATCGTGGCGTCCTACGATTCGACCAGAATCCATAAACTACCCAACAGACAAGCCAACACAATATAAAACAATTTTTATATCAACGTACAAATACGCTCTCTAATATATATATATATACACACTCAATTCATTCTAGGGTGCTACTAACCCTATTTTTAATGAGTAAACCCCCACCAAAGCCTAGGCGTTCGCTAAACCTAAGCTCTGATACCAACTGTAACGACCCGCAAATCCATACTATCTGGGCTGACTAATACAGCACACGTCCAACTCAAATAATATAGAAATACGAGTCATTAGGGTTAAAGAAAATAAATAAGATAGAAGAAGAACAGAAATGACAACACAGAATCTCACAGCAGAACGAATAAAATATATTATATAACATAACTTTGGAATACACATCTGTTTTTGTACATATATACATACCATCATCAGAGTACAACATAACATTTGATACAGCGGAGATAACTCTAGATAACTAACGGTGAAGCCTCCTGCTTCCAGCTCTTCGAAGTATATCTGAAAAAGCCTGAAACACATGACTGCCCGTACAAATTTGGCACCTAAGAGTTTAGAAAAAACAAAACAAAACAAACTCTAGGTCAGTCATGGGACAGGCGTGAGTAAACTCCAACCATATGGTTTAACTTCAAAAATATTTTGAAAGAAAGAGATAATAGTAAGACCAGCCCACACATAAACACGGACTGTTTTTACCTTACTATAACCCAAATATTTTTGATATCAAAATCCAGTGATATTATAATAATGTCTAATCAAATAAATAACCAAATAGTAGAACGCTTGCATCTCATGCTCTACATATATAGTTTAAAATCAAAAACCGCAAGGCGCTTATTGGAGATTGGATTCCAACTATGACAAGGTATGGGACCACCTTCCGATAGTGTATCTCTAGAAGCGAATACACCTGGGTTCAACAAGAACGTCTTGCAACCCGGCCCACACATGACCGACCACTCATTTCGCTTGAGTGTATCGAATGTATATTACCAACGGTTGGGCTCAAACCACCATTTCCCGAAAAGGGACAGCATCGAAATAGATTAAAGAAGTAAAAGGAATTTCTCTAGATAGGTGATTATACACCCTAATGGGAGCGACCCACATAGCTATGCTGCCTGCCCGATTTTTGTCATTTCCTGGTTGTGAAGCTTGAGGCTACGCCTATCTTTTAGAACATCTGGCCACCATACACTTTGAATGCCACATCATCAAACCCGTCAAATCACTAGTTGATCTTCCCAAAAATATTACGGGTATTAAAGCTAAGAGAAATGAATTTCTCCACCAGTAGACGTAATACCTTGAAAAGATCGTCTTATGTGACCGTTAGGAATACTCTGTTAGACATTCGTCCATACAAGTTGTCCTGGGACTGGACAAACATAACAGCTCTTTGAATTTCACTCTGTCTTCGATTATCTTCAACATAATCTAACTCACAACGCCTATGCCTATACGGAGTGGTTTTCGGATATTAAATCCAACCAGTCTCTCCGTATTGACAACGATGGTAAAAATCTTTGATAGCCGGTGTTTTAACTATCAAAGGAAAAACAAACATCCATCAATCAATTTCACAATCACTGGCCCTTTTTAATATTCATTTTCTTAGCGAATTCTATATATATCGTTATATCGATTTCTATTATCAAAATTTCTTAAAAATATTCTAACTCCTTAAATTTCTGGAAAAATTCGCCATAACCTCCTTTGTACTGGCAAATAGTTCAAATCACAACTCGCCTCTCTAGGCGCTTTCCATTAAAAAAGAAAATCAAAATGCCAAGTGGCTTGCCGATTCGGCGCATAAAACCTCATATGGAAATTTAAACGTGTACCTTTTTGTCGGGCACAAATAATATTCTTCATTCTCTTCATACTCTTCATCCTACACCTGTTTACGTATATATGTCGATTTATAACTCATTTCACTCAATCCATTCCCTTTTTAACAAATCTGTTAACCGCTTCTTTAGTTCGCTCTTTTGCATAATGTACCTTCGATTTGAACATATCAAATTCGAATATATTTTAATTCGCTAATACACAAATCGAATTCCATTTCTAACTCGAGTTTCAGATTCGATTTCCAATTTGAATTCACAAATCCGATTTTACTTAACAAAGGTTAAGTTTGGTTCGAAATCCCATTAACAGATTTCTTTTCAAATTAGTTAATACTAATCCAAAAATCTGATTTTTATAACAGAAATCACTTCATTCACTCTGCTTGAGTTCATATTTATTTGATAACTCAAACCTGGATTTTTCCTAAAAAAAGATTCGGAAAAATCCTTTAAATTTATTAAATAAACCATTATGGTTTAAAAACGATTATGGCGCTGTTTTTCTGAAAATTTGATTTTGATATAATTCAAAATCTATAAACCGAAATTCAGATTTTTCTCTTCCATTAGAAAACTATCGTTCAATCGGTCCGGGCGTTTCTTGTTTCATCAAATTCCAACTTATATTGAGTTCTGTATATTCAGTTGAAGTTCGAATCATCAAATTATGAACTACCGCGCCGCCGCGAGTTTGTTTTAATTAAAATTAAATTATAAACATTAACTTTACTTATAAAATAAATCTCAACTCCATTTTCAATATTTAAAAATACCACAAGCTCATTATCCAAATTTAATCTTAATAATTCAAGTTGTCCAAACTCATTGGTTATTTCATTTCCCATTCATTATTCCGTTATGAAGTTGTTCAAACTCGATTCTCTACATTAAGTCCAATTCACACGGAATTGGATTATTTCAAAAATACTCGTGTCGTCGAATTTCAGTTATAAATTCCTTTGGTGCAAATAATAAATAAATTCAACATCACTTACCATTACAAACTGATATCATCTCTTGATAATAGTGATGTCGTTCAAGTTGGGGTATTTTATTTACCTCTCAGACCTTGATCGACGACGTTCTTATCTTGAGATGGATAAAAGCTTGTAATACCCAAACTCGATTTAAGTCTCGCCTTCTACTCCATTTCTTACATTTGGAAATTTATTTCCAAATTACACGACGAAAATTACTTCATCGCATTTATAAACGTATTGTTTATAAATTAACTTCTTTATTAATTAAACTTCTATTTTTAATAATATATTTGAAACTCGATTCAAAATTTGGAATATTTTATTTTCATAACTTATATTGAAATCAATATGGAATCTGCCTTCATATTTACATTTTAAATTTTAGTTCTATTCAATACAATCCCGATATTTTATCTGGAAATAAATTTATTTATTTTATACATTTGACATGGTCGAATTCTAATCATAAACCCATATGGATTTATTTCAACTCATTTACATTCTAAACATCAGAATATATTTCATCGTTTTCTTTTCCCGAAACGATTACAAATTATAAATCTCTTTTTAAGTTCATACTTGAACTTAAATAAATTGCCCAATAAAAATTCTCTTTTTAAATTATAACCATTGTTTGTACATTCCACTTCTTGTTTTAAATTATTTAAAACAAGTACCTATTTCAAATCTTATTTGAAATCAAATTCTCATTCTGGAAAATAAATTTCCCTTTTTAAAATTCAACTTGAATTTTTATAATCAATTATCACATTTCCATTTAAACCCATCAATTATAAATTTCATTTCTTGTTTAAATATTTAAACAAGTTTTGATTCCTAATTCCATTAAAAATTCAATTCCTACTATGGAAAATAAATTTCCCCTTTTAAATCTAAAATTCCCTTTTTGGTATTTTTAAATATAAATATTTAGGGCCTGTGATATGCTAATGTCTAACACACAAATCATCCATTCAATTCACCCATCACATACATATGTAAACAATAGTAAATAAATTTTTTGAGGAATCCAGTTGGATCCCTCCAACCTGTTTTCCCTGCATCCACAGATGTTAGTCACGTAAATAATACCAATCCTGCTTCAAGGCAGGATATCGCGGTATAAAAAGGGGATCCACTTATATACGTGGGTGTAGGGTCATCCGCTAATGATACTGCGGGCATCCGCCAATAGTATTGCGGGAAATATCCAATAGCCACAATCACCAAGCCTAGGTATAACTAACATATATGACCACGGTAATTCCAAACTCATGCAAGCATCCAAGCAACCAAGAATTTATTTTTCACGATTAAAAATAAAACTTTGAGTGAGATTTACTCACCTTGAATTAAATTCGATCCATTCCGATTTCATATTGATTCCAGCTTATGAAATCCGCAGCTATGAATTTCTTGATTGACTCTTTTAATCACCATTTCAAGCAAGGTCATCTTCTGTCTTAACAAACAAGCCCAAACTAGCCTATACTCTCTTCCAACATTCACTGCTCCATTTGCCAAGACTCCAGTAACCTTTCAAACAAACTAACATACTGAACGTAATCACCTACACAAGTGCTCGCAACCCCAACCCCAGTATTCATCACTTGACACCATCCAAATTTGCAATTTGATGTCTTACTCAAGCTACGTTCATCGAATGGAACCCACCGCCTCTCATAGACATCAAGAAAAATTGGATAATAAAACCATAAATTCATTACAGTGAAACCCCTGCATACGACAATCACGCTTTTCCCTTTTGAACGCAACCAATCCTTGCGTTGTTTTCAACACTGCATCGATCTCCTCCATCCCCTACGTATCACCATCCCAGGTTCATCCATACGTCTCGAACAATCGAACTTCCTAATGACTTCGAATCGGCCCTTAGCTCTACTTCCGACATGGCTAAACTCAAGCGCGAGCAACCCTAGGACACTGCATAGTCGAGATCTGGTATCTGCAATCGCACCTCACAACAGTACCCTCACACAACTCAGTTGAACTCCATCACCCCCCCCCCCAAGAAATCGCTATGACCAACTGCGCCCCTCCATTCCTCCTAAGACACGAGCGTTCCAACGATGGCTCGAGCTCCAATGAACTCGAGTTAAAGACTGAAATTGCAACTGCTTCCGCACGGTGTTCGAGTTTCAGGAGCTTCCATGGCCTTTGATTTGATTGAGAGTTGGGTTTCATCAATTTTTAAATCGAGGAATTTGATTTCTGATTTTAACAGGGAGAAAGAACGAAAGGGGTAAAAGAAAAGGGGTTGGATTTTACTTCGTGGATTTTGAATGAAGAAGTGTGAAGGCATATGACTTATTATATAGGTGCGATAAAGGAGACAGACCATTAATTCGCTGCTTCCTAGATAACGAAGGAGAGAAACAACATGTACAGCTCAAGGAAGGTGATGGCTGCATTATACAATGGGTAGGTCGGCTATAGGATTTTGAAAATACTTAAATAGATTTCGATTTCGATTTTAAATATAATTTAATTTAATTTGACTTGACTTAAAGATATTCTTATCCTTTTTAAAATGATAACGATTTGATTTTTATTTATTTCGATTAGATATAAAGTGATTTTTTTATTTTATCAACAGATTCTGATTTGATTTCTGATTTAATCTGATTTGAAACAAAGAGATTTTTATTCTTTTTAGATGGATATCGATTTGATTTCGAGCTTATCCATTAATCAAATATATTGGGGTTCATAACTCGACATCACGAACCGCTATTTTAACCTATCGACCGACGTTTCAACGTAATTACACTATTCTGGACTCAACAGAATGGACTATAAATTTTAGTTTGAACGTATATATAAAATAACCATATTAAATTGATATAAAATAATTTAAATTCAACACAAATAAATTCTTTGATAATAAATTATTATTATCGTCGTCTATATTCAAATAGAATTTATATCGTTCATCTTCGATTCCAATTTTATTTCATATCATGATAAATTAGTAAATAAAAATTTATTTACATTATCAACACAATATTTAAAACGATATAAATATTTAAAATTAATCGACCAAAAATACGGGTCGTTACAATTTCAAATAAGGACACATGGTATTACTTTTATCTGTGGAATTTGCTGATGCAAACTCAAAGAATGATGTTAATCCCTTTTCAAATTTATGTGAACGTCTACCCGTCTTCATCCATGACTTATCCATAAACAAATAAAACAAAATGAACTTAGTTTATTGTTATCCTATAATTGAGATCCACCTACAACTAAATAAAATGAACAAGTTTATCATTTTTTCAGAGAAATTGAAAACCATAATGATAAATACATACAGTAAGTAGAAACTAATTAAATCATTGTATTTTAGTACAAACCATTTTTTATTCAATACTAACTGACACTATA
Source organism: Allium sativum (assembly GCA_030737875.1). Lineage (NCBI taxonomy): Eukaryota > Viridiplantae > Streptophyta > Magnoliopsida > Asparagales > Amaryllidaceae > Allium > Allium sativum. The sequence continues at coordinate 365,842,985 of CM060920.1, forward strand.
CAGCAGAGTTGAAACCACTGAATAAAAACCAAAATCAGTGAGTAGCCTAACCAACAAGAAGAAGAACAATAACAGAGTACAATTGCAGTAAGCACAATAGCCAAATTTCCCAACAATAGAAAAACCAATAACAACCAATAATAATCACCAAATTCTCATCATAATTCCATAAACAAAACACAAGAGAATTGAGGTTTACCTTATATCGCATAGATTAGGGTTTCGCTACGGAATCGTCGAGATTAGGGTTCGATTGGGTTTTGAGATAGAGAGATTATCGAGAGAGAGAGAGAGAGAGAGAGAAAGTGAAAAATAATAAGAAGAAGAGGGAAAATAAAACAGTGAGTGGGAAAGTAAAATATAATATGGATCAGAACACATAATATTTTCATAACTCCAACAAACAATAGAAACGATAAAACATAGAGGTGGAAATAGACAGAAAAGTAATTTTTTACTACTTCAAACAACAGATAAATATGGTATGAATACAAAATTAAAATATGAAAAGGAAAAGTCTAATCAAACAACATAAAAGTATTGTCTGAAATCATATCTAAATTATGACAGGGATATAAAATGTTGACCAACATTTTGGAGGGAAAAACGTTTGTGTAAGGCCAAATCTAATTTTTTTATAACTACAATCAAACAACATATAAAATATTGTTTGAATGTCACGCACGACATCTTCATAACATATGATTCATTGGCTTTGCTGGACAACAGATGATTTCTCATTATGTTGCGCAAAAAAGTGGAATAACAAAGAATCTATCTTACGTTGTGTGATCGTTGTTGTCTGATTCAATTTGTGGCGTAGTGTACTTAGCACATTTGTTGGCTGATGGTTTCATCGGGTAGATTGTGTGCAGTGTCACTTGGAGTGTGTACCCGAACATGCTTAAAGGGTATCCTGTGTTTGGCGCAAAATTGTTGCAACTTTGGCTCATCCATGCTAGAAGGATGGAATCTGTCGGATTATCGAGGATTCAACTTCAACAAGTATCTGAGCTCCCTACTCCATAGCTTCATCACCTGATGATGACTCCTACTATAATGATGATGAAGAATCAGCCCCGAGGTCATGCGACCGAACTTTATAAGCTGAGTCTTCAAGGTATCTATATCTAAATTGAATTCTAAGTTTGGACCATGGGGGAGTGTTTTTCCTCTCCTAGCTCTAGAATCTCTTGTTTCATATATTCTTGACATCTTTGCTATGCTATCTAAGGAAACTATACATAGTTAGAGCGAATAACCTAAACCCCTTGCGTGTGTTCTAGTGCAGTGTGTGCAGTGATCATGTATATGCATAGAGGAAAGTAAAACATCGAGAATGTGCAGATTGTTTTAAGTTATATGTAGTCAAAATCATGATCCAAATACCGCGATGGGCTCTTACCTAACTGTCCAGATGCTTGTTGAAGTTAGTTTGTTATTGTCTTCATCACGGAGCATCAAGTTAAATTAAATCGATAAGAAGTAGGACGTCAGTTTGGATCGCCCTACCCCAGGTCATTGCCTCTGGCTCGGCCTACTCCAGGTCGGTGGTCCCGAATGAGATTACTAAAACTTGGGAATAATGGACGAGAACTCTCGCGGCTCGGCCTATGCCTGGACTGTTCATTTCCCATGATGATCCAAACCCAATGTAGACCGCGACGTTCGTAGCTTTTCCTCAAATTCACTATGGGGACGACGTCGTACACCTTACTGTTCACCATCTTCTCCGTAGCCCTAGACCGTCTAGAGAACAAATGTAACAACCCCAAATTTTGACAAACCGATTTTTTTTTCAAAAACCCCAATCTATTGAAGCTCGAGTTGACTTGTCTGGTATCCTACGTAATAGACAAAGATAAAAAATATATCAGAACTCGATAAAACATCTCACACCGGAATGGATAAAATATGAAAATCAAATATAGTCTTACCGAAATAATAACACCGCCTAACAAGTGTCCAAAGGCTACCAAATTTTTGTCATAAATTTAACTTGTGAGTATGTTATGAGGTGGGGGTCGGAACACAAAGTTCTGCTAAGAGGACAAACTATACATTCTGAAATAACCCTTGATATACCGTTCGGTAACATTTTCTTTATTATTAGCTTATTTGGGTTAACAACACTCAAGACTCTGCACTCACATCGTACCTATCCAATCCTAGGTATATTAAACCTAATATAGTATGTATATAGCTATGCCCAACATCTCAAGGTATTCTCCATAGTACCCTCCTCGTACGGTCTCTACCGTCACACCACAGAAGCATATACAACCTCTATCCTATGCCAAACCGCATACGAAAATCTATATCGTTACACCACGTAATCGCACAGAACTGTCGTCGCTATGCCATATAAGCTTATTCTCGTATCTGAACTCCTCGATTGAATCATGTCTCAACTACAATACACCATAAAGTGCGTGTGTCTAAACCCTCACACGAACGTACTGCCTACTATAACTCGAGTTCTGTAATAGGGATGTATCCAATGCATGGAGCTCGGTCATGAGTTCTCTATATTTGTAAAGGACAGCTTCATTAGGCCTATAATACAGATATTCACATATGGTATGTCTCTTTTCATGGTGGCTATGGCCCCACCCTGGTCCCTCCCTCAACTAATAAAAGATTACATCAAGAGCTAATGACGTGCTCCTAACAACCAATCTAGCATCCAATTTTGTGTGTCCCTCACCATCACCTTGATAATGAAAGAACATTGTCTGTTGGTTTAGCTCTTAGTCTTTCCGCATCACACTGACTGTGGATGATAGGTACCCGATGATTACTTTCCTTATTTGGTTCTGACCAGCATCCCCTCTCGAGCAAGGCAACCCCCGGATTTCCCTAAGGTCATTAGCCTACCGTTCTAGCTTCCATATCATAATTGCAGCCACGATATACTCTTAAATGGAACTACAAAACTACCTTTAGGCGTACGACTTCGTTCGGTTTCCCTAGAGGGCCATCTTAGAGTACCCTCCCACGTCCCGTAGAAGTCTCGTACTTCGTTCCAATCCCGTAAAACAATTAGTTGGACGTGCTCCTCTTATGTCTCCAGACACCACGATGATCTATCCCGTTAGGTTCTTCATCTCCATATGTTTGGATTGGTCCCAGCACATCACGCCATCACATCTATGGATTATACATCTAATCTTTTAATCATGCGCTTGCTTCATCTTATTATGTTGCTAATTAACTTGCTTATCCACATATTTACTTTGTATTTAAGTTACTTATTTCAGTAGCTCACTATTAGCTGCTTACTTTCTTTAATCAACCCTATGCAGCTGGAGCGGACTACTGCTTATTACTTGAATCCACTCACTTGACTGCTTTCCAATCCTTGAACCTGATTTAGATCTATGATTTTATGGTCTTTCTAATTGAATCCAGTATTGAGGTAACCATGGAGTTACAAATCTGATGTTAAAATAAAGAAAGATACCTTAATATTTCATATTCACAGAATTTACCTCACGTAGACTAGAAATCTGAACACCTATATCGTATCTATATTCTTTTCTTCAAATATTGAATCAGAATTCCTAAAAACTAATAGTCTTATTTTTGAAAGATTTGGAGAAGAAAGAAAATGGCAGAGCCTTGGTGTTGTCTCAAAAAATATAAGTTGGAGGCTAGGCTCTGTTAGTCTATTTATAGGTATGCAGGAGATCCTAGTCCTTCAGATTAAAAATAATAAAATACGAAACATATGAGTTGAAAATATAACGTTAAATGGCTCGGAGCTGGTCGACCTGGACCCATGTTAGGTCGACCCCTGTGTCGACCCACCTCTAAGGTGTGTCGACCCCTGGGCCGACCCATATTGGTCTTTAACTTTCGTTTTCTTTCCAAATATTACTTATGTAAATTATTTTCTTCTGTTTACACTATAAAAAGGAGTAAAATTAAGATATCTTGTAATGACAGATGTCATTTTTATCTTTAGTTATGGCCTATTTAAAGACATAGCTAATGCGTCTCAATTAATTAATCAATCACTCGGTGACATAATTGTCCTTAATATGTCTTAAATCATGAATCCCTTAATCTACGCATCCACATTTACCATTTCCCATTTATTTCAAGCGTTAACCCCCTTATCACTATCGAGCCATAATAGATAATGCTTTCTTCCTAACAAACCGTAAAACCCAAAATCATCGTTTCTTTCTAATCTTAAAACTAAATTTGCTCGCGATAATCCTTTCGAACTTTCAATATCGTCAAGCCGACAATTCTTCCAACCGAGTTACTCTAGGGAGAAGATTAGTCGCAGAAAACAAAGGTTAGATTTTCCCTAATCTAATCATAAATCAGTGCGAATTTCCAATATTCAGTTATTTCTTTTGATACACAACTGATATATTCACTTGATTTTAAACTATTGAGTTATTTGATTGATTTTCGATTGTTGGTGATAAATTTTGTGTTATCTATACTGTGGATTCTTTATTTTAGAAAACTAGTTAATTAACGACATATCATGATTGACTGGTTTTGTTTAGATATGAATACTCTTATGTGATGTTATTAACTATGGCTGCATTGTACATTTTTGACACAAATCTAAAAGTTGTAGCATTTATGTATCACATTATAGTAGTATATGGTTGTATTTAACCTTTTATTCATCTTTGATGATGTTACATTTGCCAAGACACTGTAATATGAAAATCAATAAGCAATTGAAAAGCAAAACTTGGTTATTATCCTTCCAACTTTGTAGGATTATTTGATAAATTTAAGTGTACATATACGTAGAATTATCAACTTTTAAATTATGACAATTGTGCAAATTGTATTTGAAAATTAGTTTATGAAATAATTCATCTTTATTGTGCATTTTGTGTAAGTTGTATTCAGTGAATTCTCTAGGCGAACGGTAACCGACATGTAACGAGGAAGCAAAAATGTAATAAATACTTTAGGATGACTTCTACTTTGAGGTCCATAATTTTTAAGTTTTTTTGTGCTACTTTATGTCTTAGTTATCACTTTCCATATTTTACCAAGTAATTGTCACTTGTATATAAAGAGTCATGTAATTGATTTAAAATGGAACACACTTTTGATGGGTTATGTATGGATCATTTTCCGCCTCAAGCTATTGATGTGATATCGAATTATGATCACGAGGCTAACTTGATACTGCTATATGTCTTTCACAATGCAGAAGATTGAGTAATGAATGCATATTTTGTGTGGTTAAGGAAATAGAGAATAAATTATATGCACGATTTTAGGCCTTTATTAGAAAGACATTTGATACATTTTAGACCAAGTTCCGACGGTTAACCATAGTTGGAAAATTGATGTATTATTATTTTTGTTTATTTTCAAATTTGTTTATGACAAAAAATTGAGAAATATTTATGATATTTATAGGATTTATATCAAAATGAATTACTGTCATGGATGTATCGTACGCTTAAAGACGGATATATAAATATAGAATTTTTCGACGGTGTCAACAAATTTGTTAATTTTTGCATTTCTACAAGTAGAATCTGGAGGATCTATTAGATGTCCATGTTCTGTGTGCAAAAATGGAAAATTTCAGACAGATAAAGAAGTCTCTAAGCATTTATTACAAAAAGGTATTGTTCCACTGTACTCTACTTGGATTTTTCATGGAGAGGAAGATGTCGACGAGTCAACAATGTCTGAATCACAAGCTAGTGAATTAAATGATGAGAATCCATATATGGGTATGGTTTTAGATGCGATGGGCGTTGATCACAATATGGACGAGCAACCACCCAATCTTGAAGCTCAAAATTTTCTAGACATTCTAAAAGCAGCTGACGACCCTTTATTGGAAGGATGCAAAAAAGAAACAAAATTATCTTCATGTGCAAAGATGATGGGCCTTAATTCTAGAAGAGGTTTGACCGAGGAAAATTTTAAAGATATGAGTGCATTTATTGGTAATATGCTACCAGAGGGGCATAAACCGGCTCACAACTTTTACGAAATTAAAAAAATGTTGAAACCTCTCGGGCTTGGTTATGAAAAAATTGATGTTTGTCCTAATTTTTGCATGTTGTATTACAAAGAAAATACTGCAAATGATTTTTGTGAGATTTGTAGAAGTCCTCATTTTAAACCTAGGGATACTAAAAATAACTCGAAAAATATTCCTGAAAAACAAGTTTGCTATGTAACGACCCAAGGATTTTTGACCCCGAAAATCGACATAAAATCACCATGTCGACTATTCAAGTATCGAAAACACTGGATTGTCAATAGAAAGAAATTAGAGGATGAGAAAAGAAAGAAAGAATAGAAGAATAGAAGAAAGAAGAAGAACACCACATCAGAATCTCACAGCGGAACAGATAAAATATAATATCAAATCTCTTTATATAAAAGAACTGTATAAGCATACCAATCATCAGAGTACAACATATATCAATCATAGCGGAAAATAACTTTATATATCTAATGGTGAAGCCTCCTGCTTCCATCTCCTGAAACTCCAAGCGAAACCTAACCTAGAACATACTCGGTCTGACCCGAGCACATTTGAAGCAAAGCAAAATACACCGGATAAGTCTGGAATACTATCAGTGATAAATTCACAGCACACACAACTTGCTTAACTTTGTAGAATCCTTTTTAAATCAAAGGATAATAGTAAGACCAGCCCACACATAAACACGGATGGTTTTTACCTTACTATAACCCAAAAAATATTTGAAATCATAACTTATTATGATATTATCATAATGTCTAAATACAAATAATTAACAATCTAGCGGAACGCTTGCATCTCATGCTCCACATATACAGTATGCAATTAAAAACCGCGGGCGCTTATTGGATATTGGATTCCAATCTTGACAAGGTATGGGACCACCTGCCGATAGTGTATCTCTAGAGGCGAATACACTGGGTTCAACAAGAACGTCTAGCAACCCGGCCCACACATGACCGACCACTCATTTCGCTTGAGTGTATCGAATGTATATCACCGATGGTTGGGATCAGCAACCGCCTCCCGAAAAGGGACAACATCGAATATAGATTTAAGAAGCAAATGAAATTTCTCTAGATAGGTGGTCATACACCCTAATGGGAGCGACCCACATAGCCATGCTGCCTGCCCGATTTTTGTCATTTCCCGGTTGATGAGGCTTGAGGCTAGAATTCCTTTTCGAACATCTGGCCACCATTCACTTTGAATGCCACATCGTCAGATCCGCCAGACATCACTAATTGACATCCCCGAAAATACCCTGGTCGGGAGCGACCCAACTGTGATACGTTTGAAGAAATCAACATACGTGACCCCTTTGGAAATACTCTGTCAGACATTCGTCCATACAAGTCATCCAGGAACAGGATGAACCGAAGGCACCCTCCAACTGCATCCAATATAGGAATCACCCCACGGATCAGTAGTGAGTAGTCCTTGCAACCCGTAGATTTCAACCACGACAGAATCACAAATCAAATAACTATGGTTGCTAGCCAGAGAGATTCGACAAGTAGTCCTTCCGTTTATGAAGATCCACGGTCTGCACTTGCTCCGTCTTCAATTGACATCTTCACGTATTTGTTGGTCGGAATGGTTTTCGAATATAAATTCGATCCCGGTCTTTCCATACCAACAATCGTATTGGTCAGGTTTGATAGACGGTGATTTAACTATCAAATACACTAGTGTGAATACAATGAGTTTGCTGATTCGGTACTTGGCATTACCTGGCCTATTAAAATATATTTAATAAAATAGTTAATGAACTTCTAATCTTCCAATACATTAGAAACATTACACTTAATTTCATTCTAGTATGACAAAACTATTTTTAATGTTTTAAAACCATGTATATATATGGATTTCCACCTTTTTATTTCCTTGGTAAATGTCAAGAACTTCCTTCAAAACCTTTATCCCATTTCCTTATGTTCGAGCATCTCACGATATACATATATATTACTTAATGGTATTAAACAAGTTCTAATTCTAATATGGTCAAAACCAATGTCGACTTGTATCGTTTAAAACCAATTATCCTTATTAACATTGAAACCAATTTAGTACTGATTCATATTCCAAAACCTCGCACTTGTATTCAATCCTTCTCATATGGAATACCACACCTATCACAACCCCTTTCACTCGTTTCAAACCAATACCATTCCTCGATAATAATGAAGCCGTTCAAGTTGGGGTATTTTATTTATCTCTCAGACCTTGATCAACAACGTTCTTATCTCGGAATAATATCAATTCGTCACTTAACCATCTCACCAAAATCTTATTTACTATCTCAATCTCAATTGGTTTTATAATCCATTTCTTAAATATTTTAAGTCTTCATTTTGGTGTAAAGACCCTTTTTAAACCTCGTTTGGATTTCTTTCTAAATGCTTATAAAAATCCATTTATCATCCTTTTTACAACTTAGCTCAGATTTCACTTTAACTCATTAACATCTTTTAGTCCATTACAAATCTATTTACTGTTTTCCTTAATAATTTCATTCAGTCGAGTTCACTTTTCTTAATTTTAATAATTAAGAAAAATCTTATTTAAGTCGTTATATTCATTACATATCTCATTTGCACCTCTCGTCTTGAAACTTGAATTTTACACCTCCTTATAAAATCTCTTATTTGTCTTGATCGATTTCATCGACACTTCACTACCTCTAATGGGATTCCAACCAAAGGTAATTTCTTTAATTATATCTAATTACAATAATAATTTACTTTAACATTTAACTATATTAAAATAGTTAACAATGCTACTAACTAAAAAATAGTCTAAATTATTATTAGGAAAAGCTTATTAAATAAAATCAACTTCATTAACATAATTCAATAATTTCCTTAATTTATAGTTAATCGAAGATTAACTAGTTATTAACACCATTCGTTAAACCTTAACGAATATTCAAAGTATTTAAATCAAATTACTTCGATTATCAATTTCAAATAAAGACGGTTGATTTTTGTCGACCGTACAACTCACTTAGCAGTTAACTGGTTATCCTTTTGTCATTTCCCCCTTTTAAGTTAATCAAATAACTTAATTACTTTAAAATCACTATTTAATTGTTTAAAACAACTATTCTATTTTTCCAACCCGTATATAAATCTTTGGGTTTCTACTACCTTTAACTTGCATAAAACATTTCAATAATTTCTCTTATAAACTCGATTAAATTATTTATATATAAATTTCTACTTTAATTATTTATATAAAAGGACTGAAGAGCTTCAGTCCAGTTATAAAATAATTTATAACTTGAAAACTGTGTCGTTTCACGGAACGGCAAACCGACGTCTAAAACAACACATTTTAGGCCATTCACTGCCAATTACCAAATCAACACTGTCAGTTGATTTTAAACACAACACAGGTGAATATTAATTCATCCATCACGCTCAAACAGGTTTTTCTACCATATAGGGTTTATTCAGTTCAAATATCAACAATATAAAACAAACAAACAATATATATAATATTTGAGGAATCCGGTCAGATCCCTCCAACCTGTTCTTCCCTGCACCACAGCTCGTTATACATTTCATATATGAAATAAATTCCAATGATCTACTATTTAAAAACGATAAAATATAAATGACAACAACCAAACAAACAATGAACAACCAATAGCAGCCAATCAACCAATTTATTTTTTTAAAGGTAAATTATATTTTAATATGGATTTACCACATCATAGAATTCCAGAAGGTGTGAGAATTAACTCACCAGATTATTCGGTTGGCGGTTGACGCGTTTTTTCCTTTAAATTTGAAACGGACGTTTAAAATCTACTGAAATTTCAACTGCGTCAGATCAGTGCCTAGTCAGTGCCATCGTCTAGGCCTTGTCCCTGCGATCCCAATGAATCCAGTTTCGTCAGATTTCGCTAATGTATGAACGAGATATGTTGATTTAAAGTTTGTATATAATATACGATTTTTGAAACAAAATAAATTATTAATTAAATATTTACCTTAACTAATTACCTTAATTTCTGTTAATCCCTGCCACGTCAGACCCGTTTACTATGCCAACGCGTTTTCTCCCAACTCGTTTCCTCATCCCCGATCATTTGTTCTTCTTCAATATGTGACCCCCTTCCAGAAAAGCACGATCAACAAAACACCACCCCCCCCCCCCCCCGCGCCGCCACGTCAGGGGTCCGGACCACCAACCACAGATGCTGCCGTAACCGCCGTGCTTCGCCACCCCAAGCGCCTCGACCTCAGATCACCTCCACCGTGCCCAAAACCCCATGGACTGATTTCTGTTCATCCTCAAATATACGACGCCTCCGACCACCAGAGGTGGTCGCACCACCGCAGGTAGAACCGCCTCGCCACCCTCTTCCTCTGACTTCAGACCACCCACACCAAGTCGCCCTCCAACGCCGGAAAATCCACCATAACCGATCATTACTTCAAAAACAAACCCCAAAACTCCACCTTCGTTCATCTCTTGATTTATCTCTCCACAGACCGCCGTAAGACCCGAGACCATAGCCAAATCGAAGCTCTACTCCTCCTCTACGCTCCCCTTTAACAGCTTCGTCAGTCGCCGACCCAATCTCCTCAAAACCTCTTTAAAACGAAAATGAATTCGTGGCTTTAAACCACGATTCCGGCCACCACAACCCTCTGTTCGCCCCCAACTTTTCTCAATAGGTAGATATCGTCCCGATCTACCACTATCCCGTTGGAACCTCCCTCAAATTCATCGCCAAAGTTAAGAAATAAATTAAAATGAAAACAGGGGCTTTTCTGCAAATTTGACTGACGGGAAATGAAAATGGTTGGTTTTTATCTGGTTTTTGGGCTGAAGGGTGTTCATATTCATAAAAAGAATGTTATTTTATGTTGATGTGACAAACGATATTTTATTTCGTGTCTATCACAAATTTAAACACTGTTTATTCGCTCCTGTGCTCACATACAAACCCCATTCGAGATGCGAATGGACAAAATAGTATAATTTGACGATACGGTCCTAATGAAACTTGTTTCGTCGAATTCCGCGTGTGATAACCCGCCTTTTCTGAATAATCCAAGTTGACAATATAACCACACATGTCCAACTCGAACGATTCAAAACTGACAGATAATCAATTTAGGGTGTATAATAGAATCAGATCATAAAATCACATATACAGAATAACACAGAATCTCGCAACGGAAATGAAATAATATACATAAGCAGTTCATGAAGCTACTTAAACAGTTACAATTTAATTATACAATATAGCGACTCATAAAGTTCGCAAAATACAAACCAAACGGAAATAGGAACTAATACTGGATAGGACGGAGTCTTCGACTAGGTCTTCGGCTCCAGATAATGTGCTCCTCGAGAACACTACAATACTCAGCCTGACCAGAGTGAAATGAGAAGAACACAAAACACTCGAGTCAGGTCTAAACATTCTAATGTGATTAGATCTAAACTCAGATGCAAATAACTCAAGAGATGTTACGGTATTTTCCATCTCTTAAGGATCCGTTAAACTATCTATATATAGTATGATACGCTATTATATGTAATGTCTATCAGTAATATAAAATATTTAAAATAGCGTTAAGGCTTTACATTGATCCCCCTTAATACGTTTTTAAACAATGTGGTCTATGCAGGTCCTGTAACACAACCAGTAGAATGTCGGTAGCCAGTGAGTCCCCTATAGGCACATGTTAAATAGAAACTCGTAATGGTCGCGCATAAGGATAAAACGTATGACAAGGCACGTGAGGCAATGCCCAAGGTAGGATACTACCAATATGACTGATCCGGACTGGTGGTAACCCCTAATGGCCCATCGCAACACAACACTTCCAAAATCAAGGGTGATCACCAAATAACAAAAATAGAATACGCAAAAGAAGTGTGTCTGCTAGAGATAGCTAGCCCCAATAGTCCGGCACGGCTCCTGCTTTAGTCATTTCAAATTGACACAAATGTCGGTCATCCATTATCGTTCACTTTCTTCAATACAGCAAACGTACACCAAAAACAACCACTTCATTCTGGATCATCACTTCACGAACCTAGTTATCAAAGTGGTACTAGTATTGACAGAGAATGGGTTTATAACTGGCTCCGGTCTCTTTGACAACTAACGTCATTTAATTTTCATTATTAATTTATTCAATAGATCAAGCCATAATTGTATTTCAACTTCTTATTTAAACTTGAACTATCAAATATTGCAATTTGAAATATTAACAACATTTTATCGTTTGCAATTATACACTTAACTTTTTGTCTAATTCCAAAGTTCCAAATAAATAAACTAAAGCTGTATTTTCCTTTTATAAAATTTACAATTTCCAAATATTGAATATTTCACTTAAGTTCACTTTCAAATTTCATAGTTTTTCTTCATCTAACTAAATTTGTATCCAAAATTTACAATTTTGAAATTTATTTCCTTAAATATTTAGGCTAATGTGTTTTTTTTTCAATAAGAGGTTCAACAATGGTTATTTAAATAAGTTTAAAATAAAATTTAAATCACTTAAAATTTCATTTATAATTTAAATCAAATTTTCATGTATATAATTTAAACCAAAGTTTAATCTTCAAAATTTGAAACAATTCTTTTTTTTTCATACCGGGAATTTGAAATTTGAAATACGTATAGTAAAATGTAGCAGTTGTGAAAATTTCGTCGGAAAATTTGAATGTCGTCGGTCGCGCAATTTTCAGTGCAAAGCTGCGCATAACAGTTCAATTTTTAGCGATTTTAAAATCTCTTCAAAACCACATAAACATGAAAAATATTCTATTCGTTGACAGTAATCCAACGGTGGAATTCGATTCGCGAAAATAGGACGTTTTGACCTCCGTTTCATGTCCGCATTTTTACATCAAAGGGGTCCGTAACGCGTTTTTGAACGGAGCATGCAGACACTGCAAATTATATACCGTTGTGTCCGTCTCGTCGCGCTTATTACCGAAATATATTCATTTGTCAGTTTCGGTATTCGGTTTGCGCTGAAACTGTGAAAAAGCTTGCACAGTTCATTTTTGAAACAGAGCCATTTGAGTTCGATGTGTCTCTTTTACGATTTTACATATTTTTCTAAATATTTTGGGTCTGCAAAAGACGTATTTTTATTTTATTAACCTACTTAATTTTTCTTTTTTCAAAGCTTATTTATGGTTGAACCATGCATGCTTTTGATTTATATACATGCACATTGTTCATTAATACATCACACGTTCATGTATGCATATTCAAACACATGAAGACACATGTTGTCACACATACATGCACATACACTCCACACATTCAGACACACCTGCACACATTTAAACACACACCAAAAGCAAATATACACCTATACACTCACGTATGCATAACATGCATGCACTACATGTTAATAAATATTGAGGTGCCATTCACATTTAACAACATTTTCATTTTCATGCACACCTGCACATGTTAAAAACGCAGGCTAGATGCACATTTAAAAACACATGCACCCATGAACTCACAGGAACATGTAAAACACACATGGAACACATATGAATAAATATGCACGCACACACAAGTGAAAGTTCTTTTTGTCCCAAAATAAATGAATGAATCCTCATGCACTTTCACGCATGCAGGTCCTCCCCTCCCCCCCTTTTCTTCCATGCGTTTTGGTTTTTTTTTTCTTTGCTTGCATGAGTTTTAACAAAGGTGGACAAAATAATGCAAAAATGAGAAGGCTTCCTTTTTGACAGAGAACCAAAAGAAAGACAAGGAGATGGATTTTGCTTTAAATATGAAAGATGTACAATGTGACTTACATTGCCAGGAACAAAATAAATGTTTGCAAAAAAATACGAATCCCTCTCCTTTCCTTGCGTTCAGTATCAAAATGAAGAGAACCCCAAAAGAAAATGAAAACATGAACATTGCTTTTGTTCTTTAAAAATGAGTTTTATGCCATGAATCCGGAAAGATTTTCTTTATGTTCATGCACAGGCTTCTCCTATTTGCTTCATGCCCCCCCCCCCATAAATATATAAACACACGCAACAATGATGCATGCACTCTTGCCATGCATATATACAAAATAAGCACGCACACACTGGATCATACACATCACAAAAAAATGAACACACGCCACATGCAACTCACATAAAACACACACACATATATATGAATACACACACATATGGAAAATTCTATTCAGACCCGAAAAATAACTGATTAGCCCCCCCTTTTTAGTTTAAAATTTCGTTGGATAGAAATACCCTTCGCTGAATATATTTTTTTTACACGTTTTCGTCAACCACGCAGTGCGGGTGTGGGGATTGTGGTCCAACCACGCAGTTGGCCTACGAGGTTGGTAGCATTACCTCGTAGGGCCCCTACAAGGTTAGTAGCATTACCTCGTAGAGACTCTACGAGGTAATCTACATAACCTAGTAGTGACTCTACGAGGTAAAGGGTATTTTGGTCATGTGAAAGTTTTTTAAAAAAAGGGGGGGCTACTCAGCTATTTTTCGGGTCTGAATAGAATTTGCCCACACACATGCATGTATTTCCATTTGCACCAAATAAAGATGGCTTGCTCTGTTGTACCTCTTTGTATATTGAGAGCTAAACAAAATAATGTCATCATATTTTATTTTTTTAGGTTCAACAGTGTTTATAAATATAGAGCAATCACATAAAGAACCTCCATTTGACTTCGGCTTTACTAATGAATAAATCGGTTTCCTTCAAACATTAGAGAAGTTTAGGCGTGAGTAACAACTCACTTTCGGGTTCCGAGAGCTAGCGACGAGAGAACGGAGCTGTCGGATCTTGGTTAGCGATTGTCGGGGCTTGTGCGGGAGCAAGAAAGGATGGACGGAGAGAGCAAGAAGAAGATGGAGCTGCTACTACTTCATGCGTGCTGTCATGTTGTTTTTCTTTCTTTTTTTCTCTTTGTTTTTTTTTTGTTTTTTTTATACGGGACAAATTTCCAGAAGCAAGAAAAATGAATGGAGAAAGAAAATGAAGATTTGAAAGGGAGCGGATGGAGTTGGGAGCTGATATAAGAATAAAGGTGGTAGGTGGATTATGATGTACAGTGGAAAAATGATGTCCTCCTATCATCCATTTAATGCAACGAAGACTCCTCATAAATGCAAAGAAGAAAAAAAAGATTGTGGCCCGCATCACTCATCATTTAATGCAAGAAGAAAATTATGGTTTTCGCTCACTTCTCATTTAATGCGAGCACTCTCTTAGACTGTTATTGGATTTTGTGGAGATATTTTTTTTCTTGTTTGTCTGTAAACATTCGTAGTAGGTCACGCACATTAATTTCAGTCCGATTGTTTATGTTGCACTTCTTTACAGGGTCACATGTATGAAAATAACTGTCTACCCATTTGTCTTTACAGACACCGAAATATCAGCATAAATATACCATTGGAATCAGGACGCCGAGACGAACACAATGGCACACAGTTATCAGTGCTTTGAACATTTTATAAAAACTCTGTTTTTATTTTTAATTTCACCGAGTTTAATGAACGGTCATTCAAATTTATTCAGTTTAAATTTATTAGAATTATACGGAACGAACATATGATGTTTTGATTACAAATTTGATTTCAAATTCCTTTCATACAAATATTTATTTTTATTTATTAATTCAATAAACTTTGAATGTATTCATTTTAATAACTAAATTTAATCGTTTTATTTTATTTGCTTGTTTGTTTCTAGGAATTTATCGTTAAATATATTTTTTCTCCGATTTGAAAACCCAGGTTGTTACATTCTCCCCTACTCAAATCTTTTCGTCCTCGAAAAGAACGGAACAAGGAAAAATAAAGAATAAGCAGGAACGTAAGAATGATTAAAGATGAATTTGGTACCTTATGCAAACAATTCAGGATTTGAGGCACGGATACTCTCCTCAGTTTCCCAATTGCAATCTCGGTCATCTCTACTCCACTGAACTTTGATGAGAATAACTATCTTCCTTCTAAGCTGCTTCGTATCTTTATC
Organism: Allium sativum; assembly: GCA_030737875.1. Taxonomy (NCBI): domain Eukaryota; kingdom Viridiplantae; phylum Streptophyta; class Magnoliopsida; order Asparagales; family Amaryllidaceae; genus Allium; species Allium sativum. Next base: position 365,858,998 of record CM060920.1, read on the forward strand.
GACTATACGAAGTGGTCTTCTTTCGATAGTAAGATTTGGCTCAACATGCATATCTTCAAATAAAGCAGGCTGGACTATAGCTAACGGGTCACGTACATATCTACGAATATGTGAAACATGGAATACATTATGCACACCCGAAAGTTTCTCCGGTAAAGAAACCCTATAAGCCAAACCGCCAATCTTTTCTAAGATGGGAAAAGGACCAACAAATCTCGGAGCAAGCTTCCCTTTCTTTCCAAAACGAATAACGTTCTTCAAAGGTGAAATTTTAAGAAATACAAGATCACCAACAACAAATTCCAAATGTCTCCTCTTTCCATCAGCGTACTTCTTTTGCCTATCTTGAGCAATCTTCATCCTCCTTTTGATTTCTCCAACTTTTTCAGAAGCTTCCAAAATCATTTCAGGGCCTAGAACAAGTCGATTCCCAGATTCAATCCAACAAGATGGGGATTTACATGGTCGTCCATATAGAGTGTCGAACGGTGCCATTTTGATACTCGCCTGAATTTCAAAGATTAATTCAAGATTTACATTTATTTAAACATGAATTTTAATTTGAATTAAATTACCTGATAGCTATTATTATAGGTGAATTCAACGAGATGGAGATGATCTTCCCAAGATCCCCCAAAATCTAAAGCACAGGCACGAAGCAAATCCTCCAGAATCTGATTTACTCTTTCCGTCTGACCATCTGTTTGAGGATGATAGGCGGTGCTCAGGTTCAATTGAGTTCCCAAAGTTATCTGGAAAGCTTTCCAAAATTTGCTAGTAAAAATGGGATCTCTGTCACATACTATGCTAGACGGAACACCATGAAGTCGCACTATATCCTTCATATAGAGCTCGGCTAAACATGAAGCAGTTCGAGTTGTCTTCACAGGAATAAAGTGGGCTGATTTGGTTAGTCTATCAACAATAACCCAAATGCTTTCATTTCCCCTCCTGGTTCTTGGTAATCCATCTATGAAGTCCATAGAAATTTGGTCCCATTTCCAGTTAGGAACCTCTAAAGGCTGTAACAAACCTGCAGTCTTCTGATGGTCCGCTTTTACTTGCTGGCAAGTGGCTCATCTACTGATATGAATAGAGATGTCTCTCTTCATTCCACTCCACCAATAAAGCTTCTTCATATTCTGATACATCTTGGTGACCCCAGGATGAATAGAAAGTTTGGACTGATGATTCTCCCTAAGCACCTCTTGTCTTAGACCATCCACATTCGGAACGCAAATACGATTGTTGATCCTCAAAATTCCATTGGTACCAATTTCAGCGCCCCATCCCTTTTGCACATTTACAACTTCTCTATTGAGAACGCTTTCCTTTATTCGCCTAAGCATTTCATCTTCTTCTTGCTTAGCAATAATGCGATCCATAAGAGTTGGAGAAGCAATAATTTGGAATAACATTGTTTTGTTTCTACTCAAAGCGTCAGCTACCACATTAGCTTTTCCGGGGGTATAGTTGATGTCGAGGTCATATGATGCTAAGAACTCGAGCCATCTGACCTGTCTCTGATTCAGATCCTTCTGAGAAAAGATATACTTCAATGATTTGTGGTCAATGAAGAGTTCAAATTTAATTCCCAAAAGATGGTGCCTCCACAACTTAAGAGCAAAAACAATAGCAAGTAGTTCTAAGTCATGCGCTGCATAATTAACCTCATGAACTCTGAGTTGTCTACCAGCATAAGCAATAACTTTACCATGCTACATAAGAACGGCTCCCAAACCTTCTCCGCAAGCATCGGTATAAACAGTCAAACCTTCACTTCCATCCAAAACAGTAAGAACGGGAGCAGAAGTTAACTTGCGTTTAAGTTCATTAAATGCTTTTATACAGTTATCACTCCAGTCGAACTTAACATTCTTTCCAGCCAAAGCTGTGAGTGGTGAAGAAATTCGAGCAAAATTCTCAATGAATCTCCTATAATAACCAGTTAAGCCAAGGAAACTACGAATATCGGTTGGAGTTTCCGGAGTTTTCCAATCCTAAAAGTTAAAGAATTTATGAATACCTATATAAGAGAGATAAGATAAATCGAATAAGAATGAATGGATGTTTTAAATAAAGGGCTTACTTTGATTACGGCGATCTTAGCTGGATCGACCGAAATTCCATTCTCCGAAACAATATGTCCAAGATACCTAACTTCATCTCTCCAGAAATGACACTTAGAAAACTTGGCCTTCAGTTGATGATCTCTCAAAGTTTTAAGAACAAACTTGAGATGCTCCTCATGTTCTTCTTTAGTCTTAGAAAAGACTAGAATATCATCAATAAAGACAAGGACAAACCTATTCAGAACATCCCGGAATACTTTGTTCATGAGGTCAACAAAGTAAGCTGGGGCATTAGTTAAACCAAATGGCATAACTAACCATTCATAGAAACCGTCTTCTGTTCGAAAAGCTGTTTTGGGAATACTATCTTCAGAAATTCGAAGTTGGTGAAAACCTGTGGCAAGGTCGAGTTGAGAAAATATCTTGGCTCCGTGCAGTTGATCAAATAGGTCATTAATGCGAGGCATTGGATATTGGTTCTTGTGAGTAAGCTTATTCAGTTCTCGATAGTCTACGCATATTCTCAGAGAACCGTCTGACTTAGTAACAAATAAAACTGCAGCTCCCCATTCTGAATGACTTCGACGAATTAGATCTTTAGAGAATAGATCTTCTATTTGCACCTTTAATTCAATCTTCTCCTTAGGTGCCATTCTTCTTGGGGCAAGTACAATGGGTCTAGCTCCTTGAATGAGATCAATACGGAATTCGATTTCACGATGAGGCGGTAAGGAAGTTACTTCTCCAAAAACATCAGGAAAATATTGAACAACAGGAGTAGTGCTAAAATCGCTAAGATGAGAATCGAGAGAGAAAATGAAACTTCCTGCAATATCTTGAGGCAATTTACATTCGATCTTCAAGGGTTTACCTTTGTCACAACGTAAAGAGACAGTTCGCGCTTTGCAAGAAATAATAGCGTCGAACTTCCTTAACCAATCTCCTCCCAACAATATATCAAAGGCCTTGAAGCCAAGAACATAAAAATCCCAAGTAAAACGGTGCATGCCTTTAAGGAGTTTAACCTCTTTGCAAATCATCTCAAAATTTGCAGGTCCACCAATAGGGTTTGATACACATAGGAATTTAGACGCATGTTCAGGTTTTAGGACTTGATTAAGTTTATCACATAAATCAACAGATATAAAGCTATGGGAAGCACCAGTATCAATTAAGACGCAAACAGGTAAATTATGTAATGAAAAGGTGCCTTGGAGTGTACCTTTGTTATCCTCCGTCTTAGGAGTGGTAACAGCAAAGACTCCCGATGGTGTACCCTTCCGCTGGGTTGGGCAATCCTTCTTCTGGTGGCCAGGCTGTAAGCAAATAAAGCAAAGGTCTCGCCTAGTCATCTGAACCGGAGGAACAGTTGCTCCTGCTGAAACTGGGCAGCTATTGGCATAGTTTCCCTGCTGTTTGCACTTGAAGCATGTGATCTTGGACAAGTCAACCGGCTGTCTCTGTGGATGCCCCACTCCACCTCTATTCTGCCAATTCTTTTTCTGTTGCTGAAAGTTCGGTTTCCTCTTCTTTGCATTGCTAGACTCCCCCTGAGTAGTCTGAGAATGAACAACCGCTTCCTTAGGATCAAGGTTCTCATAACGAAGAGCCATGTCAATGAGAGATGTGAAGGTGCCATGAATGTGAGCAGTGAGGAGATTGTAATACTCTGGACGGACTCCTGCTACGAATGTTTCGTTTTTCTTCAAAGGAGTGTCAATCAAACCAGGGCCGAACTTGGACAGTTCATTGAACTTCCTTTCATAATCAGAGAATGTCATGGTTCCCTACTTAAGGTCCATGAAACTACGGTACAACTGAGACTTTCCAGCTTCTGGCATCCACTTAGTCGCGAAGGCCTCCCTAAAAATTTGTAGGCACGATTAGATAGATTCTAAAGATAAACATTTCGAATATGAATTCCAATAGATTTTACCTAAACAACTCCCAAGTAATGTTCTCATCAAGAGTATGAGCTGTGACAGTTTCCCACCAATCACGAGCTGATTCATCCAACTTCCAAATAGCTAATTGGCGCTTTTGGGCTTCAGTTATCTCCAAGCCAGTAAAGATTCTTTCAATACTCTTAAGCCATTGCTGGGCTTCAATAATTCCTTCTGATCCAATAAATTTGGTGTCGCCTAGTTGTGAAAATTCCTTGCACAAAATAGTGAATCTAACTGGAGGAACTGGAACAACTGGTGCTTCAGGTATGGGACCAAATCCTCTTCCCCTACCTCTAGCATTTCTACCTCTTCCTCGATTCATCCTAAAAAGTCCAGGATAAGATAAGGACAAAATTTGAGAAATGTAAACTGAAGAGAATCCTAATTAAAGAAAATAGGCTAAAGTTTTAAAAAGAGATTCTGAAAATAGGTTTGATTTTTTTTTATTTTTAAAACATTTTATAATTTCAAAATACGCTCTCTCGGAAATGATTCTACTCATTATAGGGTATTTCTAACCCTATCTATAATGAGTTTTACCCCCAGGCTAAGGTGTTTCTAAACCTTGGCTCTGATACCAACTGTGACAACCCACCTTTTCTGAATAATCCAAGTTGACAATATAACCACACATGTCCAACTCGAACGATTCAAAACTGACAGATAATCAATTTAGGGTGTATAATAGAATCAGATCATAAAATCACATATACAGAATAACACAGAATCTCGCAACGGAAATGAAATAATATACATAAGCAGTTCATGAAGCTACTTATACAGTTACAATTTAATTATACAATATAGCGACTCATAAAGTTCGCAAAATACAAGCCAAACGGAAATAGGAACTAATACTGGATAGGATGGAGTCTTCGACTAGGTCTTCGGCTCCAGATAAAGTGCTCCTCGAGAACACTGCAATACTCAGTCTGACCCGAGCGAAATGAGAAAAACACAAAACACTCGAGTCAGGTCTAAACATTCTAATGTGATTAGATCTAAACTCAGATGCAAATAACTCAAGAGATGTTACGGTATTTTCCATCTCTTAAGGATCCGTTAAACTATCTATATATAGTATGATACGCTATTATATGTAATGTCTATCAGTAATATAAAATATTTAAAATAGCGTTAAGGCTTTACATTGATCCCCCTTAACACGTTTTTAAACAATGTGGTCTATGCAGGTCCTGTAACACAACCAGTAGAACGTCGGTAGCCAGTGAGTCCCCTATAGGCACATGTTAAATAGAAACTCGTAATGGTCGCGCATAAGGATAAAACGTATGACAAGGCACGTGAGGCAATGCCCAAGGTAGGATACTACCAATTTGCCTGATCCGGACTGGTGGTAACCCCTAACGGCCCACCACAACACAACACTTCCAAAATCAAGGGTGATCACCAAATAACAAAAATAGAATACGCGAAGAAGTGTGTCTGCTAGAGGTAGCTAGCCCCAATGGTCCGACACGGCTCCTGTTTTAGTCATTTCAAATTGACACAAATGTCAGTCATCCATTATCGTTCACTTTCTTCAATACAGCAAACGTACACCAAAAACAACCACTTCATTCTGGATCATCACTTCACGAACATAGTTATCAAAGTGGTACCAGTATTGACAGAGAATGTGTTTATAACTGGCTCCGGTCTCTTTGACAACTAACGTCATTTAATTTTCATTATTAATTTATTCAATAGATCAAGCCATAATTGTATTTCAACTTCTTATTTAAACTTGAACTATCAAATATTGCAATTTGAAATATTAACAACATTTTATCGTTTGCAATTATACACTTAACTTTGTGCCTAATTCCAAAGTTCCAAATAAATAAACTAAAGTTGTATTTTCCTTTTATAAAATTTACAATTTCCAAATATTGAATATTTCACTTAAGTTCACTTTCAAATTTCATAGTTTTTCTTCATCTAACTAAATTGTATTTCCTAACTAAATTTGTATCCAAAATTTACAATTTTGAAATTTATTTCCTTAAATATTTAGGCTAATGTGTTTTTTTTCAATAAGAGGTTCAACAATGGTTATTTCAATAAGTTTAAAATAAAATTTAAACCACTTAAAATTTCATTTATCAATTTAAATCAAATTTTCATGTATATAATTTAAACCAAAGTTTAATCTTCAAAATTTGAAACAATTCTTTTTTTTTCATACCGGGAATTTGAAATTTGAAATACGTATAGTGAAATGTAGCAGTTGTGAAAATTTCGTCGGAAAATTTGAATGTCGTCGGTCGCGCAATTTTCAGTGCAAAGCTGCGCATAACAGTTCAATTTTCAGCGATTTTAAAATCTCTTCAAAACAAGTTCAGACAAACATGAAAAATATTCTATTCGTTGACAGTAATCCAACGGTGGAATTCGTTTCGCGAAAATAGGACGTTTTGACCTCCGTTTCATGTCCGCATTTTTACGTCAAAGGGGTCCATAACACGTTTTTGAACGGAGCATGCAGACACTACAAATTATATACCGTTGTGTCCGTCTCGTCGCGCTTATTACTGAAATATATTCATTTGTCAGTTTCGGTGTTCGGTTTGCGCTAAAACAGTGAAAAAGCTTGCACAGTTCATTTTTGAAACAGAGCCATTTGAGTTCGATGTGTCCCTTTTACGATTTTACATATTTTTCTAAATATTTTGGGTCTGCAAAAGACGTATTTTTATTTTATTAACCTACTTAATTTTTCTTTTTTCAAAGCTTATTTATGGTTGAACCATGCATGCTTTTGATTTATATACATGCACATTGTTCATTAATACATCACACATTCATGTATGCATATTCAAACACATGAAGACACATGTTGTCACGCATACATGCACATACACTCCACACATTCAAACACACCTGCACACATTTAAACACACACCAAATGCAAATATACACCTATACACTAACGTATGCATAACATGCATGCACTACATGTTAATAAATATTGAGGTACCATTCACATTTAACAACATTTTCATTTTCATGCACACCTGCACATGTTAAAAATGCAGGCTAGATGCACATTTAAAAACACACGCACCCATGAACTCACAGGAACATGTAAAACACACATGGAACACATATGAATAAATATGCACGCACACACAAGTGAAAGTTCTTTTTGTCCCAAAATAAATGAATGAATCCTCATGCACTTTCACGCATGCAGGTCATCCCCCCCCCCCCTTCTTCCATGCGTTTTGGTTTTTTTTTTCCTTGCTTGCGTGAGTTTTAACAAAGGTGGACAAAATAATGCAAAAATGAGAAGGCTTCCTTTTTGACAGAGAACCAAAAGAAAGACAAGGAGACGGATTTTGCTTTAAATATGAAAGATGTACAATGTGACTTACATTGCCAGGAACAAAATAAATGTTTACAAAAAAATATGAATCCCTCTCTTTTCCTTGCGTTCAGTATCAAAATGAAGAGAACCCCAAAAGAAAATGAAAACAGGAACATTGCTTTTGTTCTTTAAAAATGAGTTTTATGCCATGAATCCGGAAAGATTTTCTTTTAGGTTCATGCACAGGCTTCTCCTATTCGCTTCATGCCCCCCATACATATATAAACACACACAACAATGATGCAAGCACTCTTGCCATGCATATATACAAAATAAGCACGCACACATTGGATCATACACATCACAAAAAAATGAACACACGCAACTCACATAAAACACACACACATATATATGAATACACACATACATATGAATACACACACATGCATGTATTTCCATTTGCACCAAATAAAGATGGCTTGCTCTGTTGTACCTCTTTGTATATTGAGAGCAAAACAAAATAATGTCATCATTTTTTTTTTAGGTTCAACAATGTTTATAAATATACAGCAATCACATTAGAGAAGTTTAGGCGTGAGTAACAACTCACTTTCGGGTTCCGAGAGCTAGCGACGAGAGAACGGAGCTGTCGGATCTTGGTTAGCGGTTGTCGGGGCTTGTGCGGGAGCAAGAAAGGATGGACGGAGAGAGCAAGAAGAAGATGGAGCTGCTACTACTTCATGCATGCTGTCATGTTGTTTTTCTTTCTTTTTTTCTCTTTCTTTTTTTTCTTTTTTTTTATACGGGACAAATTTTCAGAAGCAAGAAAAATGAATGGAGAAAGAAAATGAAGATTTGAAAGGGAGCGGATAGAGTTGGGAGCTGATATAAGAATAAAGGTGGTAGGTGGATTATGATGTACAGTGGCAAAATGATGTCCTCCTATCATCCATTTAATGCAACGAAGACTCCTCATAAATGCAAAGAAGAAAAAAAAGATTGTGGCCCGCATCACTCATCATTTAATGCAAGAAGAAAATTATGGTCTTCGCTCACTTCTCATTTAATGCGAGCACTCTCTTAGACTGTTATTGGATTTTGTGGAGATTTTTTTCTTCTTGTTTGTCTGTAAACATTCGTAGTAGGTCACGCACATTAATTTCAGTCTGATTGTTTATGTTGCACTTCTTTACAGGGTCACATGTATGAAAATAACTGTCTACCCATTTGTCTTTACAGACACCGAAATATCAGTATAAATATACCTTTGGAATCAGGACGCCGAGACGAACACAATGGTACACAGTTATCAGTGCTTTGAACATTTTATAAAAACTCTGTTTTTATTTTTAATTTCACCGAGTTTAATGAACGGTCATTCAAATTTATTCAGTTTAAATTTATTTGAATTATAAGGAACGAACATATAATGTTTTGATTACAAATTTGATTTCAAATTCCTTTCATACAAATATTTATTTTTATTTATTAATTCAATAAACTTTGAATGTATTCATTTTAATAAGTAAATTTAATCGTTTTATTTTATTTGCTTGTTTGTTTCTAGGAATTTATCGTTAAATAAATTTTTTTCCGATTTGTAAACCCAGGTCGTTACACCGAGTCCGTTTGCTCAAATGGCCCTCGTTCACGTTCAAATTGTCATTTTTATTTGTATTTTATTTTGCTGTGTTCACAAATTAACCCTGATTGACGCGCAACTTGAAACCTAGCAATAATTAGCTGTTACGGTCTCAATAAAATTTATTTCGTCAAAAACGAAGGTCGTTTGAATAAAGTCCCTTTTATAACTGCCCAATTCAAATAAAATAAACCAATTTTAAAATACCTCAATATTATAATATTAAAATATTGAAATTGGCCATACACGACCAGAATTTCATGTAATACCATAATAAAATATCCCGGGTTGAATTTCAAGCCAAATCGATACTTAAAATATTTCAAAACCATTTATTCTATATAACGATATAATATATAAAGGAAATTCTACAGCGACCTTTTCAAAATTTGATTTGGACATAGAATAAAATGTACGCTATGAAAACTAAATTTTTCTCTTCCATTAGAAAGATATTATCGAACAGATTTCGGCGTTTCTTGTTTCGAGAAAATCCGACTTATTTTGTATCCTATACGGCTGTTTAAAGTTCAAAACGCCAAATTACGAACTACCGGCCGCAGCAGCTCGTTTTATAATTAAATTATAAATTCAACATTCAATCGTCATTTTATAAACGAAATCGTTTCTAAAATTTCAATACGAACGATATTAAACCATTCTAAATCGCCCGATCACATTACACTGTAAATTCAACATTTTTCCAATATTCTGAATTTAAAATATTATTATATTATTAATATTATTTAAATATTCAAATTAAAATGGTCAAAATCAATTATTTAAATTCAAACCAATATTTTAAATAATAAAATAATTCAAATAATTGGCCAGAAAATACGGGACGTTACATTCCTTCCCCCTTAAAATAATTTCGTCCTCGAAATTGCTAAGGTAGAAAGAACGCTACAACCCATTATCTTTATAAAATAATAAATTAAAATCCGATTTTATTTCCAAAACAAATCTAATCGGTTTTAAAACCAATTTAATTCAAATAAAAGAATTTTCCAAAAATCTTCAAAAAATTTCTAACACCTTAAATTTTGGAAAAATTTCGGCAGAGTCTCCCCTGTACGGAGGGACATCTGCAATATTGCTGTTTCAAGAAATATGTATACTTCAACCAACACGATCGGAAAAATTCAAAATCCAAACTTAAAACCCAAACAAAATCCAAAATTTCATATTTTTGTAGGCGTACCTTTTTGCGAGCATTATTATACGAAATGCGATAATTTATTCTCGAGCTTGCTTAGTTATTATGCAGCTCTATTCAAACTGGATTCGATTAACTTCAAAATTTTCGCTTCTGGATGGATTTTAAAGCTGAATTGGCTCTTCAACACCTGTTTCTCAACTCAAACCAATTCATTAGTTTCCAAAATAAATGTCAGTTATGTTCAAAACATCCATACCATTCATATCAACCTAATTTACACACAATTCAATCCATATGAGATTATAATTATTTAAAATCACTTCACTTATTTCTTCAATTATCCATTCAAATTTATTTATTTGGATTGATTATCCAACTTATTTATTTCATATTGGTTTTAACCCAATCGATTCAGGTTCAGTTTCATATTCAAGCAACCAACAACATAATCCAAACATATCACACAATCAACATTAACAAATCCAAATAATTTGCCCATATTATAATAATTTGTGAAAATCATTGCCTTATATTATTTTATAAATAAACTGGGCAAAATAATTTTAAAAAATAATTTTAATATCAAACCACAAATACGTGCTCTCATATATACACTCAAACTCAATCTAGGGTATTGCTAACCCCATCTCTATTGAGTCACACCACAGAGCCAAGGTTATCACTAAACCAATAGCTCTGATACCACTGTAACGACCCAAGGATTTTCGACCCCGAAAATCGACATAAAATCACCATGTCGACTATTCAAGTATCGAAAACACTGGATGTCAATAGAAAGAAATTAGAGGATGAGAAAAGAAAGAAAGAATATTAGAATAGAAGAAAGAAGAAGAACACCACATCAAAATCTCACAGCGGAACAAATAGAATATAATATCAAATCTCTTTATACAAAAGAACTGTATAAACATACCAATCATCATAGTACAACATATATCAGACATAGCGGAAAATAACTCTATATATCTAACGGTGAAGCCCCCTGCTTCCAGCTCCTGAAACTCCAAGCGAAACCTAACCTAGAACATACTCGGTCTGACCCGAGCACATTTGAAGCAAAGCAAAATACACCGGGTCAGTCTGGAATACTATCAGTGATAAATTCACAGCACACACAACTTGCTTAACTTTGTAGAATCCTTTTTAAATCAAAGGATAATAGTAAGACTAGCCCACACATAAACATGGACGGTTTTTACCTTACTATAACCCAAAACATTTTTGAAATCATAACTTATTCTGATATTATCATAATGTCTAAATACAAATAATTAACAATCTAGCGGAACGCTTGCATCTCACGCTCCACATATACAGTATGCAATTAAAAACCGCGGGCACTTATTGGGTATTGGATTCCAATCTTGACAAGGTATGGGACCACCTGCCGATAGTGTATCTCTAGAGGCGAATACACTGGGTTCAATAAGAACGTCTAGCAACCCGGCCCACACATGACCGACCACTCATTTCGCTTGAGCATATCGAATGTATATCACCGACGGTTGGGATCAGCAACCGCCTCCCGAAAAGGGACAACATCGAATTTAGATTTAAGAAGCAAATGAAATTTCTCTAGATAGGTGATCATACACCCTAATGGGAGCGACCCACATAGCCATGCTGCCTGCCCGATTTTTGTCATTTCCCGGTTGATGAGGCTTGAGGCTAGAATTCCTTTTTGAACATCTGGCCACCATTAACTTTGAATGCCACATCGTCAGATCCGCCAAACATCACTAATTGACATCCCTAAAAATACCATGGTCGGGAGCGACCCAACTGTGATACGTTTGAAGAAATCAACGTACGTGACCCCTTTGGAAATACACTGTCAAACATTCGTCCATACAAGTCATCCAGGAACAGGATGAACCGAAGGCACCCTTCTACTGCATCCAATATAGGAATCACCCCACGGATCAGTATTGAGTAGTCCTTGCAACCCGTAGATTTCAACCACGACAGAATCACAAATCAAATAACTCTGGTTGCAAGCCACAAAGATTCGACAAGTAGTCCTTCCGTTTATGAAGATCCACGGTATGCACTTGCTCCGTCTTCAATCGACATCTTCACGTATTTGTTGGTCGGAATGGTTTTCGAATATAAATTCGATCCCGGTTTTTCCATACCAACAATCGTATTGGTCAGGTTTGATAGTCGGTGATTTAACTATCAAATACAATGGTGTGAATACAATGAGTTTGCTGATTCGGTACTTGGCATTACCTGGCCTATTAAAATATATTTAATAAAATAGTTAATGAACTTCTAATCTTCCAATACATTAGAAACATTACACTTAATTTCATTCTAGTATGACAAAACTATTTTTAATGTTTCAAAACCATGTATATATATGGATTTCCACCTTTTTATTTCATTGGTAAATGTCAAGAACTTCCTTCAAAACCTTTATCCCATTTCCTTATGTTCGAGCATCTCACAATATATATATTACTTAATGGTATTAAACAAGTTTTAATTCTAATATGGTCAAAACTAATGTCGACTTGTATCGGTTAAAACCAATTATCCTAATTAACATTCAAACCAATTTTTTATTGATTCATATTCCAAAACCTCGCACTTGTATTCAATCCTTCTCGTATGGAATATCACACCTATCACAACCCCTTTCACTCGTTTCAAACCAATACCATTCCTTGATAATAATGAAGCCGTTCAAGTTGTGGTATTTTATTTACCTCTCAGACCTTGATCGACAACGTTCTTATCTCAGAATAATATCAGTTCGTCACTTAACCATCTCACCAAAATCTTATTTACCATCTCAATCTAAATTGGTTTTATAAACCATTTCTTAAACATTTTAAGTCTTCATTTTGGTGTAAAGACCCTTTTTAAACCTCGTTTGGATTTCTTTCTAAATGCTTATAAAAATCCATTTATCATCCTTTTTACAACTTAGCTCAGATTTCACTTTAATTCATTAACATCTTTTAGTCCATTACAGGTCTATTTACTGTTTTCCTTAATAATTTCATTCAGTCGAGTTCACTTTTCTTAATTTTAATAATTAAGAAAAATCTTATTTTAGTCGTTATATTCATTACATATCTCATTTGCACCTCTCGTCTTGAAACTTGAATTTTACACCTCCTTATAAAATCTCTTATTTGTCTTGATCGATTTCATCGACACTTCACCACCTCTAATGGGATTCCAACTAAAGGTAATTTCTTTAATTATATCTAATTACAATAATAATTTACTTTAACATTTAACTATATTAAAATAGTTAACAATGCTACTAACTAAAAAATAGTCTAAATTATTATTTGGAAAAGCTTATTAAATAAAATCAACTTCATTAACATAATTCAATAATTTCCTTAATTTATAGTTAATCGAAGATTAACTAGTTATTAACACCATTCGTTAAACCTTAACGAATATTCAAAGTATTTAAATCAAATTACTTCGATTATCAATTTCAAATAAAGACGGTTGATTTTTGTCGACCGTACAACTCACTTAGCAGTTAACTGGTTATCCTTTTGTCATTTCCCCCTTTTAAGTTAATCAAATAACTTAATTACTTTAAAACCACTATTTAATTGTTTAAAACAACTATTCTATTTTTCCAACCCATATATAAATCTTTGGGTTTCTACTACCTTTAACTTGCATAAACCATTTCAATAATTTCTCTTATAAACTCGATTAAATTATTTATTTATAAATTTCTACTTTAATTATTTATATAAAAGGACTGAAGAGCTTCAGTCTAGTTATAAAATAATTTATAACTTGAAAACTGCGTCGTTTCACCGAACGGTAAACCGACGTCTAAAACAACACATTTTAGGCCATTCACTGCCAATTACCAAATCAACACTGTTAGTTGATTTTAAACACAACACAGGTGAATATTAATTCATCCATCACGCTCAAACAGGTTTTTCTACCATATAGGGTTTATTCAGTTCAAATATCAACAATATAAAACAAACAAACAATATATATATAATATTTGAGGAATCCGGTCGGATCCCTCCAACCTGTTCTTCCCTGCACCACAGCTCGTTATACATTTCATATATGAAATAAATTCCAATGATCTACTATTTAAAAATGATAAAATATAAATGACAACAACCAAACAAACAATGAACAACCAATAGCAACCAACCAACCAATTCATTTTTTAAAGGTAAATTATATTTTAATATGAATTTACCACATCACAGAATTCCAGAAGGTGTGAGAATTAACTTACCAGATTATTCGGTTGGTTGTTGACGCATTTGTTCCTTTAAATTTGAAATGGACGTTTAAAATCTACTGAAATTTCAACTGCGTCAGATCAAGGCCTAGTCAGTGCCATCGTCTAGGCCTTGTCCCTGCGATCCCAACGAATCCAGTTTCGTCAGATTTCGTTAACATATGAACGAGATATGTTGATTTAAAGTTTGTATATAATATACGATTTTTAAAACAAAATAAATTATTAATTAAATATTTACCTTAACTAATTACCTTAATTTCTGTTAATCCCTGCCACGTCAGGCCCGTTTACTGTGCCAACGCGTTTTCTCCTAACTCGTTTCCTCATCCCCGATCATCCATTCTTCTTCAATATGTGACCCCCTTCCAGAAAAGCACGATCAACAAAACACCCGACCTCCGCCACATCAGGGGTCCGGACCACCAAACACCGATGCTGCTGTAACCGCCGTGCTTCGCTACTGCTTCACCCCAAGTGCCTCGACCTCAAATCACCTCCACTGTGCCCAAAACCCCATGGACTGATTTCTATTCATCCTCAAATATACGCCTCCGACCACCAGAGGTGATCGCACCACCGCAGGTAGAACCGCCTCACCACCCTCTTCCTCTGACTTCAGACCACCCACACCCAGTCGCCCTCCAGCGCCGGAAAATCCACCATAACCGATCATTACTTCAAAAACAAACCCCAAAACTCCACCTCCATTCATCTCTTGATTTCTCTCTCCACAGACCGACGTAAGACCCGAGACCACAACCAAATCGAAGCTCTACTCCTCCTCTACGCTCCCCTTTAACAACTCTGTCAATCGTCGACCCAATCTCCTCAAAACCCCTTAAAAACGAAAATTAATTCGTGGCTTTAAACCACTATTCCGGCCACCACAACCCTCCGTTCGCCCCCAACTTTTCTCGTTAGGTAGATATCGTCCCGATCTACCACTTTCCCGTTGGAACCCCCCTCAAATTCATCACCAAAGTGAAGAAATAAATTAAAATGAAAACAGGGGCTTTTCTGCAAATTTGACTGACGGAAAATGAAAATGGTTGGTTTTTCTCTGGTTTTTGGGCTGAAGGGTGTTCATATTTATAAAAAATGTTATTTTATGTTGGTGTGACGAACAATATTTTATTTCGCGTCTATCGCAAATTTAAACACTGTTTATTCGCTCCTATGCTCACATACAAACCCCATTCGAGATGCGAATGGACAACATAGTATAATTTGACGATACGGTCCTAATGAAACTTGTTTCATCGAATTCCGAGTCCGTTTGCTCAAATGGCCCTCGTTCACGTTCAAATGGTCGTTTTTATTTGTATTTTATTTTGTTGTGTTCACAAATTAACCCCGATTGACGCGCAACTTGAAACCTAGCAATAATTAGCTGTTACGGTCTCAATAAAATTTATTTCGTCGAAAACGAAGGTCATTTGAATAAAGTCCCTTTTATAACTGCCCAATTCAAATAAAATAAACCAATTTTAAAATACCTCAATATAATAATTTTGAAATATTGAAATTGGCCATACACGACCAGAATTTCATGTAATACCATAATTAAATATCTCGGGTTGAATTTCAAGCCAAATCGATACTTAAAATATTTCAAAACCATTTATTCTATATAATGATATAATATATAAAGGAAATTCTACAGCGACCTTTTCAAAATTTGATTTGGACATAGAATAAAATCTACGCTATGAAAACTGGATTTTTCTCTTCCATTAGAAAGATATTATCGAACAGATTCCGACGTTTCTTGTTTCGAGAAAATCCGACTTATTATGAATCCTGTACGGCTGTTTAAAGTTCAAAACGCCAAATTACGAACTACACTCCGTTGCAGCTCGTTTTATAATTAAATTATAAATTCAACGTTCAATCATCGTTTTATCTCTTCTAAAATTTCAATACGAACGATATTAAACCATTCTAAATCGCCCAATCACATTACACTTTAAATTCAACATTTTTCCAATATTCTGAATTTAAAATATTATTATATTATTAATATTATTTAAATATTCAAATTAAAATGGTCAAAATCAATTATTTAAATTCAAACCAATATTTTAAATAATAAAATAATTCAAATAATTGGCCAGAAAATACGAGACGTTACATGTTATTTTCCAATCATCCCGAGATTGAAAAGATTATTCATGTCACCTAATCATGCTAGAGCATGACTTGGCACTATTATAACCAATCTACTGATAGTATGATGGTCCATCCAGTTGATGGTGAGGCGTGGAAGGAGATTGATCGTCGGTATCTAAAATTTGCTTCTTCTGAGCGAAATGTTCGACTAGGCTTGTGTACCGATGGTTTTAGCCCATTTGGAGTTTTGGCAAAAGTTTATTCATGTTGGTCTGTGATTTTGACTGTATATAATTTACCACCTTGGAAATGCGTGAAAAAACCATTTTTATTCTTAAATACAATTATTCCGAGACCTAAACACCCAGGAAAGAATTTAGATGTGTTCTTAAAACCTTTGATCGGCGAACTACAAGAGTTATGGATTTGTCTTTTGGTTTATGATGTACATAAAAAAGATAACTTTATTCTACGAGCAGCTTTGTTGTGGACTATTAGTGATTTTCCTGCATATGGCATGTTGTCTGGTTGGAGTACTCATGGAAGACTAGCGTGTCCTTATTGTATGGAAAAAATTAAGTCCTTCACTCTTGAATATAGTGGAAAAGCTTTTTTTTGTCATCGACAATTCTTGCCACTGGATTATCCATTTAGAAGGCAAAGGGATAAGTTTCAAAGGAGTAGCATTGAAAAGGATATATATCACCATCCCGACGTTTTGGTGCAGAGATGAAAAATATTGTGCCAAGATTTCCTGATGTTGCATTTGGATTTAAATTAGGAAATCATAAAATAGCAGGGTATGGAGAATCGCACAATTTGGTACGAAGAAGTATTTTTTTGGGATCTTCCTTATTGGGACACAAACTTGATTCGTCGTAATTTGGATGTAATGCACGTTGAAAAGAATTTTTTCGACAACATATTCCACACCTGAATGGACACCGACAAAACGAAAGATAATTTAAAAGCTAGATTTGATCTTGAAAAAATTTGCAGCAAACCACGATGGATGAGCTTGATTCAGCGTTCAAATGGTAATTATTACAAGCCAAATGCCCCTTATTGTCTCTCAAAAAAGGATCAAAAAGTCGTTTGTAAATGGGTAAAAAGTATACGCTTTCCTGATGGTTATGCCTCAGATATTCTAAGATGTGTGAATGAGTCTGAAACTAAAATTAGTGGGTTTAAAAATCATGATTGCCATATGTTTATGCAAAGACTTATTCCAATTGCATTTTGCTCATTTTTACCAAAGAATGTATGGGAAGCGTTAATGGAACTTAATAATTTCTTTCGTGATCATTGTGCAAAAAATCTAAGTGTTGAAAATATGAATTCACTAGAAAAAACATTGTTGAAATAATTTGCAAACTTGAAAAAATATTTCCGCCTTCTTTTTTAATTCTATGGAGCATTTATCCATTCATCTTCCTTATGAAGCCAAAGTGGGTGGTCCAGTTCAATAACGATGGATGTATCCATTTAAAAGGTTTATTTATTTTTTCTAAGTTTTATCGATCAATTTCTAACCTTTTATGTAAAGTAGGTACTTGTTTTACTTTAAAAAAAGTGGATAATGTTGAAGGCTCCATAGCCGAAGCATGTATTATCGATGAGATTTCAAACTTTATGTCTTCTTATTTTGGTCCAAATGTCGAAACAATATGGAATCAAGCACCAATAAATGATGACGGAGGAGAAGTTAAGCCTGATGAATGATTATCTATTTTTTCTCATCCGGGTAGGATATTATCAAATGCATTCATTAAGAGGAAACTCAACCCAGATGAACATCTTGCTATACATAAATATGTGCTATTCAATTGCCCTGAACTGAAGGACTTAATGATGTAAGCAATATTAAATTTTATTACACCTAAATATACAATTGCATACTTTAATATAGTTTTATATATAGAGAGAGAAAATGCAAAGAAGAACTACGAGGGAAACATTCCCATGAGGATGAGGATTCCATCGATACATTGTTTGGAAACTATTAGCCCACTTTGTGATCGGGCTACACAAAGTTAAGTGATCAGTCAACAAAAAGGTTTGAAGAAGGAATCCCTGCTAGAAACTCGGTTCAGTTCGGAGGAACTCGACCTGCTCCCCTTGGCCATGCAGAGAATGAATCAACGGAGGGAATATTGGAAGCATACTCGGATCAGATGTACCGATCCGAACCCTTCCTACGAAACCCGATCCGGCCTGAAGAATGAGGAGTAGCAACGGTTGCACCCCACGTTCTACTAAAGATGCGGAACAGTTAAATAACAACTCTCCCACGTTTTAACTATGTTCACCACTAACCTGATGTGTTGTCACCTTCTTATCCTATTCGAACCCGAAATTTATGGGGTGAGGGCCACGTATACCCGACCCAGAACCACATCATAGGCATTTTCCACCTATAAATACACCTCCAAAGCTCATTTCAAAGGATCTTTTGGCATTTTCAGAACTCAAACTCCTTAGCTATCCGAATTTCATCACCATTTTCAGATTACAATCATCATTTAAAAGCATATTTCAGAGGAGATTGAGTGAATTCATACATTGTATGAGTGAAATTGAGCGAAAATCATTGTTGTATTTGTTTTCAAATCATCAATTCAAAGAGTAGAAAGTGGACGTAGGCTATTTAACGCCGAACCACTATAAACTATGTATTTCTTCTTTGCTTTTGATTTCATTTCCATAGTATTATTTCTGATTTGGGTATTAGAACCATTTTTGGATCTAACATTTTGGTGCTTTCACTGAGAGATCTTTGAATACTCCGCTTTTTGGGATTATCGTTCTACTATTTGGACCTTCAAGTTCAAAGAAGTTAATCCTCCATTTCCAATATTTTCAAATGTTTAATGATTAATTACTGAAGAATTGAACATTATGGCTAAGGTAGAAGGAAAAGAAGTGCAAGGCGCTAGGGAGAACGATGCTAGAGAAGATCAACAAGCCATCGTATTGACGAGGTCACGGGGACAAAGCTCCAGAATAGTCCAATCCGAACCGGATGTTCTGAGCTGAGTTGAGTTGACCAAGAGAATCCGAACTGACTCGATGTCACTGGAGCAACCCAGACCCCTCCTCCGAACCGAACCGAGTCCCATTCCCTGCTCCGATCCGATCCGAATATGACTGAAGCTAGTACCTCTACTCGAGCACCCACTAATGCCCCGATGCCGGCCGCGACGACTGGTGATCAACCTGCTCCATCTGCACCAATCACGCACAGAGATTTTTCGTGTTTTCTTGACATGCTTGAGAGTACTAGAAATGCTTTGGAAGAGAACTCGATGGCACCATGAGTAGGGAACTCAGTGAGCTCCGGAGGCAAAAGACACCTTCTCCAACACGCCGCCTTGCTGCAGACTATTCATCTTCGTCAGATGAAGAACGTCCTCGTGAAAGAAGGCTGCTTGAGCGACCTCAAAATCTTGATCAGTTGACCTTTGGATCCTTGGGATTCCGTGAAGATGTTGCTCGTGTGTTAGGACCTGATGACCCAAGCCTGAAAGAACCTATGTTGCTGCCCATGCGTGGATCCCACGTTCTTCCTAGAGATCCAAATATCACTAATCCTACGCAGCAACAAATTCTCCAACCCCTTCCTCCCGTGAATGACCAGAAGTGGAGGGAATATAGTAGAGCAGTTTCCGCTAGAAACAGGAGGATATCCCCTAATCAGGAGCGTAGGGGTAATCCAAACATTAGGGCGAGAGAGCCTAAGCAAATGTTAACTAATACCAATGTATGGGCAATGGTGCGCCAAATCATGTCTGAAAGCCGACACTACACCAATGAGGACTGGGCCATTGAGTGAAGTCACACCCCCTTTACAGATGATATATTGGACTTCCAGTTCCCTAACTTGCCACAGATGGATCAGTATTCAGGGAGAACTGACCCAGGACAACATCTGATGAAATATTCATGGTACATGAATGCCGCAAAAGCTCCGGACGCTATAAAATGCAAGGTCTTCCTGATTTACCTAGAAGACATGGCGTTAATGTGGTTCACCCGACTCCCTCCACGGTCGGTATCAACTTTTAAAGAATTGAGCGAACGCTTCATGAACCAGTTCCGACTTCATGCTCGAAAATCTAAAAGCATCATAGAATTGTCAAGGATTAAGCAGGCTCCGGGTGAATCTTTGAAATCATATTTAGACCGCTTCAACCTGGCTATCACCGAAGTCAGTGACCCTCATGAGCCAACTATTCTGATTGCCTTAATAGAAGGAGTTGACCCGGACACAGAATTCGGGGATTATCTATCCGAAAAACCACCCCCACTAGGGAATTGTTCTACGAAAAGGCCAATATTCGCTTAAGGCGAGAAGAATCTCATGCAAATAGAAATAGAAAGTCTGAAGGGGCCTCGAGGGAAGGCTTCCAAAGTAATGTTGCTGTGAAGCAATCCGGTGACAGTTCTGGGAAGGTTGAGGTGAATGTCGGCAACCAGAACGGAGGTAATAACAACAGGAATGGAAACGGCAATATGAGGAATAGGAACCAAGGGAAAAACCCCGGCAAAAGACCTCGATTCCAGACTTTTGAGAACTATTCGCCGTTGAATGACACATTGGAAAACATTTATCTAGACACATACAACATATTGCAATATAAAAAGCCACCACCTAGAGACTCAATCGAAAAAAAGATTGCTACGGGAAAGTTTTGTTTGTTCCATGGAACCCAGGGTCATTCTACCAATGAATGCTGTCATTTGAGAGATGTAGTTGAGAAATTACCGCGGGAAGGGATGTTAGACAAGTACAAGGTTGCCCCCACGGGACAGGGGCAAGGAGGGCAAGCCCCGAACCAAAACCAGCCTACTTCCAAACCCACAGCCCAACAGAAAGGTAAAGGGATCGTTATCAATACCATTAAAGGCGAGCCCCATCTAGCTAGCCGTAGTTTCAAAGCAATGGATCAGTACGTTAATGCCGCCAAGCACTTTGAAGTGGGAGAATGCAGTAACCTCGAAGATATCACTCCAGTGAAACAGCAAAGGACGATGTCAAACAATGTCATATTCCATGGTAGAGATGATACCGGAATTCAATCACCTACTGAAGACCCGCTGGTAATTACCACAGCCATCGGCCCCGCTTTAGTCCATAAGGTGTTGGTGGATAATGGAAGCTCGGTAAATATCCTCTTTAAGAAAGCCTTTGAACAAATGAGGCTCAAAGCAAAAGACTTATAACCCTATGAAGGATGGATACGGGGCATCAATGGGTCATCAACGGCTCTGATGGGCTATGTAGAATTACCGGTGACGTTAGGACAAGGAGATCCCCAGAGAGTGAGAATCCTGCCATTTGTAGTTTTGGATGTTGAGTCACCCTACAATGCCTTCCTGGGCCGACCGACCCTCGCAGAGTCTAGGGCATGTATTGCACCTTGGTGCTTACTGCTTAAATTCCCGACTGATGCAAGAGTAGGGGTGATGAGAGGTGACCAAGCTACGGGATGAGCTTGCTACATGACAGAGTTGAAGATGCTAATGAAGGGGTTGAATATATAGCCCAAAGACGTTTCTCCTCCTTTGAAGGAAAACTCAGCATAGCAATTAAGGGGTCCAACCCCAAGAGAGTCGACCAGGGATGTGCTTGAGGATACAGATCCCAGAGAGGATAAGGAACCTGAGGACAGAAAGGCGAATCCCAATGAGACAACAGTGGATATCTCCATTGACGACGCGGATCCGACAAAAGTATTAAAGATCGGATCATAGCTAGATCCAATTCGAGCAAAAGAGTTCGCCGACTTTTTGAAGGCAAATCTGGATGTATTTTCTAGGACTCACGCTGACATGTGTGGGATATCGCCTGCTATTATGAGCCACTCTTTGAGCATCAATCCAAAACACCCGACGGTCAAGCAGAAGAGACGGATGTTAGGCCCAGAACGGTCAGCTTCTTCAAAGTAAGAGGTAGAAAAATTGAAGGATAATGGATTCATTAAGGACTCGAAATATCCCGACTCGATATCTAATCCTATCCTGGTCAAAAAATCTAATGGGAAATGGTGTACGTGCATTGACTTCTCTGATTTGAACAAGGCTTGTCCGAAAGATAGTTTTCCTCTTCCTAGGATTGATCAACTAGTGGACTCGACGGCCGAACACGAGCTCTTATCTTTTATGGATGCCTATTCGGGATACAACCAAATTCCCATGCACATACCAGATCAGGAGCATACAAGTTTCATCACAGACTTGGGTTTATATTGCTATGTGGTAATGCCATTTGGATTAAGGAATGCAGGAGCCACATATCAGCTCCTGGTCAACCGCATGTTCTATAATCAAATTGGAAAAACCATGGAGGTTTATGTGGATGACATGCTCGTGAATTCTAGACAGTCTTCCGATCATACAAAAGATTTAGCAGAGATGTTTGACATTCTGCGAAGATATGGGATGAAGTTGAACCCTCTAAAATGTTCGTTTGGGGTTGCATTTGGGAAATTCCTTGGGTTCATCGTGAGTTCTCGAGGGATTGAAATAAATCCTAGCCAGATAGCAGCAATACGGAATATTGAAGAACCACGAAAGATTAAGGACGTTCAAAGCTTGGTAGGAAAAGTTGCTGCATTAAGCAGGTTTATCTCCAAGGCCATAGATAAGTGTGTTCCTTTCTTCGATTTGATAAAACGGGGGAAACGTAACTTCGAATGGACTCCCGATTGTGTGGAGGCTTTCCAGAATCTGTTAGACTTATTAGAGAAGCCCCCGATATTGTCAAAACCCGTAGATCATGAGGATTTGTTCGTCTACCTAGTGGTGTCGACTCATGCTGTCAGCACAGCATTGGTGCGTGAAGAAGACAAGGTTCAAAGGCCTGTATACTACGTAAGTAAGAAGCTATCCACTGCAGAACGTAATTATCCAAGAATAGAAAAGCGTGCTTATAGCCTCTTGATTGCCTCCCGAAAGCTCCGTCATTACTTTCAGGCTCACCCGAGAGTTGTATACATCGATCAACCTCTAAGACAAGTGTTGCAAAAATCCAAAGCATCGGGGCGGTTACTTAAACGGAATATCGAGTTGAGTTAATTCGATTTGAATTTTCAACCACGGAGATCAATAAGGGGGCAGGCCTTAGCCGACTTCATAGAAGAATTCACGATTCCTAAAGAGGAAATAATGGACGACAAGGTTGTTGCTTCAGAACAAGAGTTAGAGCTCAATCCATGGAAGTTATATACGGACGCGGCCAAGAATGATCGAAGATCCGGCGCCGGATTTGTTTTAATCACTACTGAAGGACGATTTATTTACTACGCCCTGCGATTAGAATTTCCTGCTACCAATAAAGATTCTGAGTATGAAGCCCTGATTGCTGGGCTAAAGATCGCCAAGAAATTAGGAGTAAAGACACTGGATATATGCTGTGACTCCAAGACAGTAGTCTACCAGGTATGAGAAGAGTTTGTTACCAAAGGACCTCGGCTTGTTACTTATCTTAGAAATGTAAAGGAGTTATTGGGCAATTTGGAGCGCTACAGCATAACACACATCCTAAGAGCAGAGAATCAGAAAGCAGACCGGTTGGCAAACCCTGAAGAAACTGAAATGGTTCCAATAGAGATATTGGAGTCACCGAGTTTCGACCTAATGGAGGTGGAACTAGCCCTAGAAACCGAGCCAGAGAGGGAATCGTGGATGACACCAATCAAGAACTTCCTCAAGAGCAGAATTCTCCTATTGAAGAAAAGCGAAAGACGAGTTGTAACACGTAAGGCTGCAAGATACATTTTACAGGACGACGTCCTTTATCGCCAAGGGTTTTCCATGCCCCTACTACGATGTATCGCACACGACGACATCAGGCGTGTACTGCAGGAAGTACATGAAGGTGAGTGTGGAGATCACACCGGGAGCCAGACCCTAGCAAAAAAAGTATTGTGGTATGGATATTTTAGGCCTACCGTGAATAAAGACACGGCTGATTATTCACGACGCTGCGATAAATGTCAAAGATTCGCCAAAGTTCCAAGAGCACCTCCGACCCAGCTTAAGTCAATGGTAAGCCCATGGCCGTTTGCCATGTGGGGAATTGATATTATTGGAGTGTTACCCATCGCCAAAGGAGGAGCAAAGTACGCGATCGTCGCCATGGATTATTTCACGAAATGGGTGGAAGCCAAACCCTTAACCATGATCATGTCAAGGAAGGTGATAAGCTTTGTGATCAGAAACATTATCTGCCGATTTGGGATACCGAAGACCTTTATAACTGATAATGGGACATAATTCGACGGCACCGAATTCAGAAACTTTTGTTAGAAATACAAGATCGATAAAAGGTATACCGTTGTAGCTCACCCATAGACAAATGGGCAAGTTGAGGCAATAAACAAAGTTATTAAATCCATCCTTAAGAAGCAGTTAGAACGAGCCAAAGCCAAGTGGGTGGATGAGTTACCGCTAGCTTTGTGGGCCTACAAGACAACGTTTAAGACGACAACTGGCCATACTCCCTTCTCACTCTCCTTTGGATCGGAGGCAGTGATCCTGGTTGGAGTTTTAGGACAAAGTGCATGTGCCCGAAATGGTGTTCGGGAAATTACTGCCTCAGAATTTATGGTCTAGCCTGGTTCTCGTCATTGATAATAACCGGCCTTGTGGTAGTTATGTCAACAGTGCGACGAGATAATTTCGTAGTGGGTCGTTTCTTTCCTACATCCTTCCCCGATTCTGGTTGCTTCCCTTTTAGATCAAGAACTTGTCTTGAGGTATCATCTTGAGGAATCATGCCCTTAGATGGGGCAGGACGCTTAGTGTTGTACTTATCTTTCTCATGATGTGAAGGAAGGCTCTCGTGTTTGTCTGAACCTTTGCGGTGTGGGGATCGAGTATGGGAAGGTCGGTAAGGCTTTGAAAGTCGATCTCTCCTATCATCTCTACAACTACTTTCATGCCGATCATGCCTCTCGTCGGGATCTATTGGGGGCATACTCGAACGAACATCTCGCACATGGTATCGCTGCCTCCCCATTTGACCTATAAGAAGAAATGAAGGAATATTAGAGTCAACATTAACATAAAACTCAAGTGTTGTGACGTGTGGTACTAGAGTATAGTGTATTTCCTAAAGTGGTGATTCCCCCCCCCCCCCAACAAACCAGAGCCCGGACTGAGGCCGGTATGAGCAGACTCCTTGGACTTTACTGGAGTAACTTCTTCTTCGGAAGTGAAAGCAAGAGGATTGGTCGCAAAGTCATCTGCAGTATAAAAGGTTTCGGGCAAGGGAAGATTTCCTAAATCCCGATACATAGGGTCATCAACTGTAGTCTTATCTCCTAAAGGACTGACTAATGGTAACACCTTCGAAGAGATTGGCCTTTCAAGCGTAGCTACGTCTTCAGGAGTAAAACATTTATCATTGTCCTTTTCAGCTATATTCGCTAATTCGTCATCCTAAGTCGAAGAAGGACAAGGAGAGTCCCTAAGGGGTACAGTTGGATTTTTCGAGCTATCTCCTACCTCAGGAATAATATCAACTGGGGGTATGCACACGTAAGGGCCTTCTCCATGCCCTATGCTACGAGTTATAGCAACAAGATGATGCCTATGAAGATATTCATCCACCAAACACTCTTTGATGGTCAAGAATTTTTTATCACCGTTGAGTAGCCGGTTCAAGCGATCAAATTGCATTGGATGTTTTTCTTGCGGCGGGTTAGGAACTGCAAGTAAAAACAAACGATGTTAGTATGTTTTCGAGATCTGAAACTTAAAACATTGATGTCCTTACTCGACTTGAGCCACCTTCTGGCGCACCCCGGCTATTGTCTAATGTAAAACCATTCAGGCTTCGGATCTCCAGCTTTACTGCTAAATAGAAATGGGATAATTTTCATTTTTGGCACCGATTCGAAATATACAAAAGACGGAGTCTTACTGATCCGATGTTTGAAATTGTAAAAGAAATGAACATCTTCAAAGGTGAGTTCCTCACCCACAATTTCTTGGTATGCTATGTACAGGGTATAAAAATAAGCGTAAGAGTTAGGATGAAGTTGCATTGGAGCAATCTGCAGTTGTCTCAAAAAGTTTACGACGAATGGTGGAAAGGGAGAAATTGCTCTGACTAGACACATTAATCTGGTAATGGTCATATAGCCCTTCGGTGGATTATGAGGACGATCTGTTTTGGATGGCACCTCGGTATCTCTTTGGAGAATCCCATGTTTTAAACATATCCGGGAAAGTCTATCATCATCAATTGTCGATTCAATTGAGTCTTTAGGCGATTCCAAGATAACTGCATCCCTAAATTCGTCGGGAACACGGATGTCTTTTACCCCTCCTTCTTCGTCCTCACCAAGAGGGGCATCACCTCCAGAAGATGCTTCACTATTATGAACTTCCATCTCATAATCTGGGCCTTCGCTATTCCAACCTGAATCGGAAGTAGAAGATACATCTTCAACGACAGGGTTTTCAGATGTCCCCATAGTCTCCCTTCTTTTTGCTAATCTAGATGAGCATCTCTCTGCCATGGTTGCCAAGCTATTGAAGAAGAAATGGTACGAGTTAGAGTAAAGTTGCCCATATCCCCCCGTGCATGTGTGTGAGCTAACATGTACAAGTGTGTATGCAATGACACAAAATAGCTGAGTAAAGAAATGCAGTGCAAAGATGAACAATGTGATTATGTGTATGAACAGTTCAAGAAAATCTGGTGTAGAAGGCCCTATCCTAACTGTCCCTGAGTTGGAAAGTAATGCTTAAATCTTGGTTATATTGGATTAAAATCATTTATGTTACAGGTTAAGTGGTCGGTTCGGATTGGACAGCCACAAAGAAAAGTGTTCGGGTCAGAGTTCAAGATCTCGTGTGGTTCAAAGTTGGAATCTATGCCCTATAGGCACATCGGTCAGGATCGGAAATTGGCACTTTGAGCAATCCGGATCAGTTCGAATACCCATATTTCTTCTATGTCCATTTATCTCACTCCGACCCGACCCGGTTGGATAAACCCAGTTCTTCTCCTTTTCTTTGCTTCTCACTCTGACCCGATCCGGTTAAATGAATCCTTTTTTCCTTCCCTCTTGTGCATTCCACTTCAAACACTCCTGCTCCACTTCTCCAACGTAATCTGACCCATTCCTCTTAAGAAACCCATTTATGGCTAAACGCTTACAAGCTGATTCGTCTAACGCCGATTTTGATCTCCTCCACAACCATCTCGAGGTGGCAACTGCCAACCAACGACGATGGTGAGGGGATTACAGGCGCTGCATCGAGACTGATATCAACATGGACGGAATTATTCTTATCGTTCTAGAGATTAAGATTAAAGTCAATTAAAACAGGATTAACCACGAATCGAAGCGCTACCTATGAGTTTGTTTCAAGGAGTTGGAAGAATCGCTTCGTGGTTTAAGAATTAGGGTTAGGGTTTTTGAGATTAGGGGAAGCGGCGGTAGACAATAAAGGGTTCAAGTGGAAGAGATAAGGATATATATATATAAGGGGAATAGGTGTCCCTTCGAGTTCCTATGGAAAAGAAGTCGAAGCCCGACCCAATGAAAGTACAACCTAAATTAGCATAAGGTCTTTCAGCCCATTGGAGTGTTGCTGGGTGGAACGCATATGGGATCGAATGAATCGATCTGGTCCAGAACATGGTGAACGACTTCATTCTACACTTAAGGCGTAACTAAAGGGAAATGCAAAGTCGAAGATGTAAAAGCTCATCTAAAAGACTGACCAAGATGTTGAAAAGAATCTTGAAATTACTGAAAACAAATGGAGTAGATCGCGTTTCTAATACTACATTTATAGATACCAAGAGGCGTAACTTAATGAAGAATCACGACTTTGCAAACGAAGAGAAGCAACTACTCAACGATTTAAATTCAGGAACCAATGAATAGATAATTTCGAAGCACGCCTCATCTTCAATGAAAGCGCACTTCGAGGGGGCAAAATGTTAGCCCACTTTGTGATCGGGCTACACAAAGTTAAGTGATCAGTCAACAAAAAGGTTTGAAGAAGGAATCCCTGCTAGAAACTCGGTTCGGTTCGGAGGAACTTGACCCGCTCCCCTTGGCCATGCAGAGAATGAATCAACGAAGGGCATATTGGAAGCATACTCGGATCGGATCGGATGTACCGATCCGAACCATTCCAGTTCCAACGAAACCCGATCCGGGCTGAAGAATGAGGAGTAGCAACGGTTGCACCCCACATTCTACTGAAGATGCGGAACGGTTAAATAACAACTCTCCCACGTTTTGGCCATGTTCACTACTAACCTGATGTGCTGTCACCTTCTTATCCTATCCGAACCCGACTTTTACGGGGTGAGGGCCACGTATACCCGACCCGGAGCCACATCAGAGGCATTTTCCACCTATAAATACACCTCCAAAGCTCATTTCAAAGAATCTTTTGGCATTTTCAGAACTCAAACTCCTTAGCTATCCGAATTTCATCATCATTTTCAGATTGCAACCATCATTTAAAAGCATACTTCAGAGGATATTGAGTGAATTCATACATTGTATGAGTGAAATTGAGTGAAAATCATTGTTGTATTTGTTTTCAAATCATCAATTCGAAGAGTAGAAAGTGGACGTAGGTTATTTAACGCCGAACCACTTTAAACCGTGTGTTTCTTCTTTGCTTTTGATTTCATTTCCATAGTATTATTTCTGATTTCGGTGTTAGAACCATTTTTGGATCTAACAGAAACATTATTTCCTGATTGGTTCAAATGTAAGTTTGTTTTCGAGATAATTTTTAATTATTTTTTATCCATTCTAAAATATTAATTGCTAATGTTAAATGGAATTTGTTTTATTTTGTTCAATAGGTTCCGTTTCATCTTAATGGCATTGAGCATCAATTGTATTTACTCGCACAAGGGCCAAATTTTGTAACCGAGTGTTACAATGGATTTTTCTTAAATGGTTTTAAATTTCATACAACGCAATATGGAAAGAACAGAAAAACAATGAATAGTGGTTTATGTGTGAAAGGAAGTTGTTATGATGATATAGAGAACAATTATTATGGGATGATTAAAGAATGTATTAAGTTGACATATTTAGGAGACAAAAATGAAATATTTTTATTCAAATGCGATTGGTTTGACATGTTGAGAAGAGATGGAATAAGAATGTATCGTATAAATGGGTTAATTGAACTAAGGAAAAATTCTAGATTTCGCACGAATGATGTGTTTATGTTTGCACAACAGTGCTAGCAAGTTTATTTCACTTAGAGGAGGATGTAGACGTGGATCAAATAGACGAGATGTTCCAACCTTCTACTATTCATCTTGATAATAGTCTTGATCAACCTATAACATTTGACTATTACAAGGTTGTTGATAACGAAGAATTAGAGCTTGCAATGGAAAATAACAACGAAAATGAAGATGATTCAGAAGAGGACATAGAAGTTGATGAAGATAATGATGTATTTGAAGAGAGTGAGTATGATGAGGTAGAAAGGGACGAAGATGTTACCATTGAAGAGGAATATTCTACTTATTAGTTCAAGAGTAGTTTTCGGATGACCGCATGAATAATCTTGTATATTGGTTGAATTCCTTATAAACTATGTCAAATTTTGCAGTTTATTTTTGGATGCAATAATAATTCATGCCCTTAGTTTAGTGCAACATTTGAATTCACGCTTAGTTTATTTTTGGTCAAATATTCTACTTTTTTTCTATACAACGTTGCTTCATGTAACGAATTGGGATTTTCGACCCAGAAAATCAACATAAAACCCATGTCAATTATTTAGGCATCGAACATTCCAGATCATTAATAGAAAAATTTAGAGGGTGAGAAATAGAAAGAAAGTAAGTTAGAATAGAAGAAGAAGAACACAAATACAACATCAAAGTAATCACGAATCTCACAGCGGAACGAATAAATATATTATATAACATAACTTTTAAATAAAACTAACATCTGTATACAATATCATTATCGGGGTACAACACTTACACCACAGCGGAAATAAACAATAGCTATATAATCCTGAAGCCTTGCTCCAGATCTCCAAGTATATCTGTAAAATCCCGACTAATTGACTGCCCGTACAAAATCGGACACCCAAAAGTTTAGGGAAAACAAAACAAAATAAACTCTTAGTCATGTGACTAGTGTGAGTAAACTCCAACCATTTTTTTAACTTTTAAAGTCCTCTTAAAAGAAAGAATAATTGTAAGACCGATCCACACATAAACACGGATGGTTTTTACCTTATGATAACCTAAAACATTCCTTTAAAATCCATACTCTTCTGATATTATAATAATGTCTAAATCAAATAAATAGCAATCTAGTGGAACGCTTTCATCTCACGTTCCACATATATATTATATAATCAAAAATCACGGGTGCTTATTTGGTAATGGATTCCAACTGGCAAGGTATGGGACCATCTTCCTATAGTGTATCCCTAGATAGGAATACACCGGGTTCGACAAGAACATCTTGTAACCCAGGCTAAACATGACCGGTCACTCATTTCGCTTGAGTTTACCGAATGTATTATCACCAATGGTTGGGATCAGCAATTGTTTCCCGAAAGGGACAGCATCGAAATAGTTTAAAGAAGTAAACGAAATTTCTCTAGATCGGGTGACAATACACCCTAATTGGGAGCTACCCACTTAGCCATGTGACCTACCCGATTTTATACCATTTCCTGGTTGTGAGGCTTGATGCCATAACGTATAGATCACACCTTTATTTATTTTGAATGCCACATCGTCATACCCGCCAAATCACAAATTGATTTCTCCAAAAATACCACGGGTATACAGCTAAGAGAAACGAATTCCTCCACCACCAAACGTAAATACATTTGAAGAGATCAAGTTACGTGATCTATTAGATATACTCCGCAGACATTCTTCCATACAAGTTGTCCTGGGACTGGACAAACCGAAGGCACTATTCTGTAAACCCATCTTAGGCAATTTCTACCTAGGATTTACCAGAACAACCCTTGCATAAACTCCGTCTTCAATTATCTTGACTGTATTTGATTTGCAATGCTAATGCCCATACGAAGTGGTTTTCAAATAATAAATCTAATCCCGGTCTCTCCGTATTGACAACGGATAAAATGGTCGAAACTTTAATAGTCGATTATTTAACTATCAAAGAAAAACATCCATACACACAACGATCTTATTTCCAAATCGAAATATTATTAATCAATCACCAATCAATATTTTCCCTTTTAAATTAATTTATCATTAATTTATTCATTTCCCCATTTCCCGTTTCCATATATTCATCAATCCTTATTTTCTAATTTTAGAAAATATACGTTATTAACTTTGGAAAACATTTCCATTTCTAATTCACGCATCACTATCTTCCCACCTCTATCAATCTCTAACTGTAAACGATTAAGAGAACAATTTCCAAAGTATAAACCCCGATGGCCGAAACCAACATCAGATCGATACTCAGAAAGCCACTCAACTCAACTAATTTCCAGTCAGTTTCTAATTTCAGTAATTCCATTTAAAATCCTATTTCAAAACCCAGTTTTATTTGCAAAATATCTATCTAAATCCATTTTTACATCGAATATAAATAATATTTCCTTTATATAATCAATTCAGTTGGATTTCGTATTTAAAAATAATATCCCATTTCCAAATTCTATTTACATTTCTATTTATAGAATTATTCATACAAAATCATTTTTTTATTCCAATTGTTTATAATTTCGTTTAAAATTTCCTTTATAAATGCCAAGTTCTGATCCTATTAAAAACATCGGTGTTAAAACTGATTTTTACTCCTCTATATGAATTCAGACTTAAATTTTAATTTATCCAATGATAAATATATTACTTAATTTATAAACATCGTTTATAAATTAATCTTCTCAGTTTATCTGTTAAAACTGATTTCTATTTAATATCTACTTTTAAACCAATCTTCTCATAATTCCTTTATAACTCATGAATCCCCTTTTTTATAATTCTATTAATTTTAAAACAAATCATATCCATTCCATATACCGATTAATAACTTTATACATAAGTTTTCTATTTAATTTCCAAATATTTCTTTTTTATAAAATCTATTGATTTTATAAAATTCTTAAATTTAATACCTACTTCGAAAATTCTTTATATATATTTCCAGTATTTACTTATGGTATTTAAAATACCAAATAGAAAGGCCCGGTACCATCCAAACACATAATAATCAATCAATGGTTATATAATCACATCATATATCACAATATATGAAAAACAGTAATATAAATATTCAGGAGTCCAGTTCGATCCCTCCAACTTGTTTCCCTGCATCCACAGATGTTAAACAATACAAATAACATCAATTTCATTTTTTATATGAAATATTCTGATAAACAGAATCAATATTTAATTAACGATATATATAACTATATCTATAATCTCAACCAATTAATTAGCAGTTCATTCAACCAATCAACCATCATTTATCAATCCTAAAAATACGTTATAAAAATATAAATTGGGCAGAGTTAGTGAGTTTACTCACTTTGGACGCTTATTATTAAATAACGATAAACTGTCGTTGATTCAGGCAGACGTTTAATTCTGCCATAATTTGTAACGAGCTCCAATTCACTCCAAATCAGTTCCAATGTGTAGCTCTCGTCCATATGATCCGATCGGATCTTGTTTTGTCCAATTCTGATTATGTATGGGTAAGGTATGACTATTTCAAGTTTTCAATGCATTTTAATATACTATGACATGATTAATCAATATTAAATAAATAATTAGTTACGTTAACCACCATTTTCTCCTTAATACCTGCACTCATCCTTCGTCTTCCTCCTGCTTACTGACATTGCCGACGTTCCAAGCTTCCACTGCTCTTTCTCTTTACACCATTATTCAACTTCAAATAAGTACCATTTCAATCCTCTTCCAAATCTCCTTCCCTCCATCCTTGTTTCCAAGAACTCGCACGCTGGAAGGAATCACGACCTCCGCTCCTCTTCACCATTACAGTAACTTTCGGCTACCCATTCTCCCTCCGCAATCACTTAAAAATCAAACCAAAATCACCGTTAAACTTCTCAGCCAAAACTCTCCCACCCCACGCCACAAAGACAAAGCTCGAACCTTACTATATTACTCGCAACTTCCACCTCCTGGCATGGGTACAGTAAATTACCGTAACTTTTTATGGCCAATTCCTTCGAAATCTTACAGTTAGGTGTTGCTTAACCCCATAGACTTGACTATACCATTCGATTCATGAATCGAACTCTAAACACCCTCAAAATCTCAGCCGTACCCATCGATAACACGTTGTGTTATTTTCAATCGAACCAAAAGTTTGCTGAACCCATCAATGTGTATACCAATTTAAAGAGAAACTTCCTAGAAATCCATATATATATATATATATGTTTTATAATTATATGATTTTTCATTGAATTACTATAGATTTCTAAACTATGAAGTTTTCACGTTTTAGTGGCGGCCAGTGGTATTGACCACACAGTGAAGAAAGAAAATAAGGGTCTAGGAAAAGTAAGGGATATTTATAGGGGTAGTGTAGCTTATCTAAGAAGCTTCGTGTATTTTTATATAAATTTATATTCGATTATTAACTCAATTTATCATTTAAAAATTCATATGATTACATATAATACCCAAATTCGATAAAAATGGACATGTAGCTATGGTTCGGTATTACGGACCCAACGAAACTTGTTTTATTGAATTCTAACTCCGTTTGCTCACAAAGCGTATTTTTAAAGTCAAATTATTGACTATTTTTCACATTAAAATCCCGTACGGCTACATACTGACTCCAAAATTCACGAAAATTGAAATATAGCAATAATTTAATATTATGGATCCAACAAAATTAATTTAGTTGAAAACGGAGACCGTTTGCAAAAATGAATATTTTTGAAGGCTTTAAATAAACCAATTAAATATAAATATATTTAAAAATAATTAAAATAAATAATAATAATTTAATATTATCATATATATTCACATAGTATATTATCTAGCTCCAAAACAAACATATCTAGATTTATAACTCGATATTTCAAATCCCAATTAATCGATATTCAATATATAAAATAAAAATCCTTTTATTTTATAAATAAATCGTTATAAATAATAAACGAATTCCATAGCGACTTTTTGAAAATTTGATTTGGACATAACTCACAATCTACACGACGAAATCTCGATTTTTCTCTTCCATTGGAAAAATATAGTTCACAAGATCCGAACGTTTCTTATTTCACAGAAATCCGCATTAAAACGGATTCTGTATATTCAATTAAAGTTTGAATTGCCAAATTATGAAATACCACTGTAACAACCCGAAATTTAACAACATGTTAAATCAAGAATCAAGGCAGAATTATATGTTAAAATCTGAATCAGGAGAAACGGATTGCGCCATTGCGTTCATCTCAGAAAAATACGCGAAATAGAGTCCAAAATTTCGTAAATCGAAGTCCTTATGGCTGAGATATGGCCTTCGGAAGTTTCACGAAAAATTCAAATTCAAAACAGATTCAAATTTCAGAAAATCAGGGTAGGCGGGAAAAATCCCGCCCAGACCAGGTCGACCAGGGGGTCGACCTGGGTGTAGACCTGGGTGGGACACGGTCGACTGGGGAGTCGACCCCAGGGTCGACCTGGGGGTCGACCTGCCTGGTCGGACCCAGGCAACCTGGTGCACCTGTTTTGCTGTTTGGCTCGGTTTTGGAGGCTTGTGACGATTTTTGAGGGCTTGGATCTATCCTAGGGTTAATCTAACGGCCTAAACTACCCCTAATCTCTATAAAAAAGACCCTAAGCCTACCCTAAACCCCTCATAAATCACTCTTGCAACGAAGTGCTACCCAAATCTACATTGATCATGGCCTCCATCCCCAAATTCAAGAGCCTATGCATTCAAACGAGATCCAAGGCGAAGGTGCAAGCTTTCTACACCAAATCAAGGGTTTTGATCATCGTCTCAACATGGATTCTTCAACAAGACGATTCATGCTCCTAAATCTCTAAGCCACGCTATGTAAGTTCTAGCTACTTGTAGATTCTAACGGTGGTTCTAATGTGACATGGGATAAAATGCGATGAAACATAAGTATGCTAGCCTATATGAACCTTGTCATGTCTCTTTTGCTTGAACCTATGACTTTGGGCGATGCTTAGTGACTAAATCATGCCACTTATGTTATGTTTAACCTAGTATATCTTGCAAGTTTGAATCTTTATCTATGGAATGCTAGCATTAACCTTTAGGAACCATTTGACTTATGAAACTATGCATGTTTGTGGCCAAATTCACTTATGACACTATGCATGTTTGTGCTTATGAAACTATGCATGCTTGTGGCCAAATTCCCTTATGATACTATGCATGTTTGTGGCCAAATTCCCTTATGATACTATGCATGTTTGTGGCCAATAGGTTGGCATAATACCCTACTATGTGACTCGCTTCCACTTGGGTTGGAAATACGTTTGGGTAGCTTAGGAAAAACGTGGGTATGACATGAAAAACTTGACATGGGGCTTACATGAGAACTTGACATTCATGATACATTTAAATATGGTCATGAAACGTGGGAAAACATGGAACTTGAACTAGACATGGGTGGGTTGTAAGTGTAAAAAAAGACACTAGACCAAACATGAAAGTGGCCAACTCGAGGTTGGGTTGAGTTTGTAGCATAAATCTACCCGGACCCGCCCGGCTTAACTAGTGGCTACAAACAATAGGATCCAATGTGAGAAGTTGGTCATGTCGCGCTTAAGACCCGAGGTTAGACTAGGTTGTGGTGTAAAACTACCCGGACCCGCCTGGCTTAACTAGTAACCACAACAAGGTCTAATGTGAGAGGTTGAGAGTGCATTAATTAAATTAATGCCACATGATAAGGTTAAGTAAATTTGACTAATGACACTTAACCGATATGACACGAATGGGTAGGTTAAGTGGGACCGGGTTTGATTTCTTAATGACACTTAACCATACAAGATGATTAGGGGATGGGGTTAAGTAATTTACACTTAACTAATCCGACTTGGTAATTAGATGGGGTTAAGTAACTTAGACTTAACTAATCTAAACACGGTAATTAGATGGGGTTAAGTAACTTAGGCTTAACTAATCTAAACACGGTAATTAGATGGGGTTAAGTAACTTAGACTTAACTAATCTAAACATGGTAATTAGATGTGGTTAAGTAACCTACACTTAACCAATTTAAACGCGGTAATTCGATGGGGTTAAGTCAAACACTTAACCAATCTGAACTTGGTAATTCAATGAGGTTAAGCGACCAATACTTAACCAACTTAACATGATAATTTAATGGGGTTAAGTAACTTATACTTAACCAATTAGACACGATGATTTGATGAGGTTAAGTAACCTATACTTAACCAATCTAATAGGTGGACCTGATAGGGTTAAGTCACAAGACTTTTAAAATTAGGCTTAACCATTGTAATACGATTAGTGGATGGGGTTAAGCTAACCCATGCTTAACCAATCCGACTCGATAGTCTGATGGGATTAAGATAATCTATGCTTAATCAATATGACATGATAATCTGATAGGGTTAAGACAAATAAATACTTAACCAATTTGACTTGATAAGGTTAAGTCATGAGCTTCTTGGTACACTTAACCAACCTGTAGGGCTAAGCCTTGAACTTGAGTACTTAGCCAATCTTGACATGATTCGTAGGCGGGTTAAGTCATGAACTTGGATAACAACACTTAACCCATTTGACAAAACCCTAGCTCAGGGGTCTAGGTTGGAAATCGTAGTTAACAAGGATAGCGGAAAGAGGGGCTAAGTGGTAAACCTTAGTTAAGGGTAACTAAGTAATAATTCTTAGCTAAGGACATGGGACTAGTTCATAAAGAGATGAGTAACCTGGTACGGTATGTCATCGCTTAGTATACGAGGAGGAGCAAGTTATCTGACTTGGATAAATGCTCCAGCGAACTGGGTGACGAAGCGGAAGCTTCGGGGAACGTGAGGGTACTCTTGGTATCCCTCTGTGAGGTGGCAAGTGGTCCATGAAACCCGGCCTCACAGAGGTTAAGGTCTGCGGTAGAAGAGCCAAGAGTATGCCTTGGTTGCTATGCGAGCGACCTAAAGACTGGGATGGATTAGCGTGGAGTCGACGATACTTGATTTTGCCCTGGATAGCATGTCGCCGACTACCTACCATCTTTAGTCAATCGTGTACGTACGGAAAGGCAGGGAACTCCCAACAGACCATATACTAGCTATCGAGTTATGGGTGAGGTTGGCTATCTGGTAGTGGGCATCGATGGGCCGTAGTGTAGTTCTCATACATGATTTTTCTTGGATTGCCTTTCAGTAGTTGAGGGAGGGGTCACGTGGGACCATAGCCACGGGTACAAAAACAGACCTTGATATCTGCATCAGCAGACGACTTAAAGCTCCCGACCGAGTTCCGTATTTCTTGATTTGCCCTGGCATGGAACTCGGATGGCACATTGAGGAACATGTGCGTCTAGACATGGAAAACGGTTCACGATACATACGTGGGATAAAAGGGCGCGGTTGACGGGTGGCATAATCCCTAGTGGTCCTAGGTGGCCAAAACCGAAACCGAGACACAGAAACGTTCATTAGGTAGCATAATCCCTAGTGGTCCTAGGTGGCATAAATCCTAAGGGAACGCGCAATAATTCATGCTAAGGAAACATAACAAGATCAAGGGTAGCAGTCCAAAATAACCTCAAGGATAAAACGTTTACATGGAAAGCCCGTATGGCCTACGGCAAAGGACTGAACTTATACATGGAAAGAAACATACGAGTTGGGAAAACCTACATATGCTATATATTATGTTGACATGGACCATTACATGACATTGAGCAAGGGACATTCATAGTTGACACGTGACGCGGGTTGGGATACTAGTACGAGGGGTGCAGAGCAAATATACATGATAAATACCATGGGATGTTATACATGATAAGTACCTTGGGGTAGTATACTGGATAGAAACCTGACGATGTGATACCTTGATTTATCTTGACACCGTAGTTTATCATGATACCTTAGTCTATCTTACTACAGTAGTTCATCCAGTTATCTTGGCTTAGCTTACCTATCTTGTTGTCATCCTTATGTTTACTTTCAGTTTATGCATGTCATGTTACCTTTACCTGTTTTTATACTGGAAGTAGATAGGACTTACCAGTCTTTATGACTGATCACGTTTTCTTTCGCCTCTTTGTCTTCCGTTCCCCCCCCCCCCCCCCCGAGGTTTTCATGGAGGAAACACTGTTATTTAGTCCGGACTTCTTCTGCTTGAAGGTCATCATGCATGGCTTGGACTTCTCTTGGCTATGGATACCTTACTGTTTTATTTGGGGAATAATTTATGAAAAGGTTTTATGCTTCTTTACTATTGCAAGATAGATTTTGATGTACTCTGATGTAAAAGGCTTTAGACCTTATTTTATAAGGTAATGAAATTTGTTTTACTTCCGCTGTTTTATGTATATGTTCTGTCTTGTAATATTTCTGTGCATGTTTACCTCGATAATGCTTCACCAAACCTAGTGCATTCCCTTTGTGAGTGACCCTAGCGGAGGTGGGGTGTTACATTTGGTATCAGAGCAGAAGGTTACCAGACTGGGAAAAAGTTTTTAAAACCTTCTGAAAACTATTTGAAAAACCGTTTACAAAGAGGCATTTTTCAAGAAAAGTTTTTAAAGGCTATTCCCCAAAAGCCATTAGCACTATCCTTTGATTCCTTGATCGAATCTCTTTTCCTTTCCTTCCTCCATCTGTAGTCACAGTAGTTCTAACTGTGACTAATCTTTGTCTAGCCACGTAGGTGTTTACCGTGCGATGGAGGTGGTTCTCGAGAGACCTGTTGCCATGGTACAAGGAAGGATAATAAGAGTAAGGATAAAGGACGCGAGCTTAAGGATAAGCAACTTGTTGGTATGGCTTAGTCCATCAAGGAGGACAAGGACAAGATCATCGGAGAGGGCAATTGTATGCTCTCAGTTCTAGTGTACCTAAGAGAAATGGTACCGTTTCTGGTAAAGGTTTAGTCGTTCTTTTCTACCATCCCATCCAGACTTTGTCTTGATCATCGTATCATTTAAGTCTGCTTGGATAGTTGAGTCTCTGCACCTTAGTACTAGCATGGTAGAGGATCCCAGTTTTGTCCCAAAAATCTGGTTAGAGAGTTGGTCCATTTTTTCATGACTTGTTTGGATTTGAGAATGACATGTCTCAACCACGGATGGATTCTAGGGATAAAGTGGTCACCCAATAAGGGGTGCCATTCTCGGTTTTGGAAAGAGGGTAGTTAGACTCTCGACTCATCTTGGTGATACCCTCGAAGTCTCGTGTAACCTTTTTGGGTCCTATCATGGTTAGTTACCTAGAATCTCATGATGCGGTTGTTGGTAATCCGTTCGAGTAGAATTCGCCGCTAAGGCGGATGGTCCATCCCGCTTAAGCATGGGTTATAGGAACCACCCTAGTAAGTGCACGTGGTAACATGGATTGGCATTGGTAAACGAGATCCAGAATTCACTAGTGAATTTTGGAGAGCTTGCATGAGTACGTAGATATGGTTGAGCCAAGTATACTAGGGAAAGAATAAATGAAAGTGGAACGAGAGGCGACAGTGAAAAGAGTTCCGACTCATACCTTGGAAATAGGAATCAAGGAACTACGAAATCATGAAGTCAAAGGCAGTCAAGGCACACTGGAATTAAGCTCAAGGAAATGCGGCTTAGACGCGCGCATCATGTCTCTTTTTAAGAGTATGACTTTGATCCTTGGTTCACCTGTAGAGCTTACTTGCATGCTATCGCTTGGTGGATATCCTCTCAGTCCTGTTTCTGTTACAAACCCCGTAAGGAGTTTGTCTTGTTTATCTCCTCGATCTTATCTTGGGAACCTTAGGTAGAATCCTATGGATGTAAACATGTGTTTGAAACATGTTATGATTGATATGGTTGCAAATGGTTGCAAGTGGTTGCTCGTGGATGCGTGAATACACATTAGATACTAGATTGACGCAGTCACGTTTCATGTTGCATATGCACGAGTATTCATACTTGTTTATGGATGAAATTGAATTTGTTATCATGCGGATGTTGCATATGAATGAATGTTTGTGCACGCATATAGTATTTATATGACTAGGACTATTTGCATACATGTTGGACTCATGGCACTAAACATATTTTGCATTAGAAAGATCATTCAGGCCTGATCATTAGCATTAGCTAAGGAGCATATACACACACGTTTTGCATATGTTCATATGGCATTAGAAATCGTCTAAGGACAATGGTTGCCTGTGGATGATGTTTTTAGTAGATGGACGATGGATGGTAGGATACGTTCTTCCTAACTTGGAGATTTCGGGGACGAAATCCTTAAAGGAGGGGAGAATGTAACAACCCGAAATTTAACAACATGTTAAATCAAGAATCAAGGCAGAATTATATGTTAAAATCTGAATCAGGAGAAACGGGTTGCGCCATTGCGTTCATCTCGGAAAAATACGCGAAATAGAGTCCGAAATTTCGTAAATCGGAGTCCGTATGGCTGAGATATGGCCTTCGGAAGTTTTACGAAAAATTCAAATTCAAAACAGATTCAAATTTCAGAAAATCAGGGTAGGCGGGAAAAATCCCGCCAAGACCAGGTCGACCAGGGGGTCGACCTGGGTGTCGACCTGGGTGGGACCAGGTCGACTGGGGAGTCGACCCCAGGGTCGACCTAGGGGTCGACCTGCCTGGTCGGACCCAGGCAACCTGGTGCACCTGTTTTGCTGTTTGGCTCGGTTTTGGAGGCTTGTGACGATTTTTGAGGGCTTGGATCTATCCTAGGGTTAATCTAACGGCCTAAACTACCCCTAATCTCTATAAAAAGACCCTAAGCCTACCCTAAACACCTCATAAATCACTCTTGCAACGAAGTGCTGCCCAAATCTACATTGATCATGGCCTCCATCCCCAAATTCAAGAGCCTATGCATTCAAACGAGATCCAAGGCGAAGGTGCAAGCTTTCTACACCAAATCAAGGGTTTTGATCATCGTCTCAACATGGATTCTTCGACAAGACGATTCATGCTCCTAAATCTCTAAGCCACACTATGTAAGTTCTAGCTACTTGTAGGTTCTAACGGTGGTTCTAATGTGACATGGGATAAAATGCGATGAAACATAAGTATGCTAGCCTATATGAACCTTGTCATGTCTCTTTTGCTTGAACCTATGACTTTGGGCTATGCTTAGTGACTAAATCATGCCACTTATGTTATGTTTAACCTAGTATATCTTGCAAGTTTGAATCTTTATCTATGGAATGCTAGCATGAACCTTTGGGAACCATTTGACTTATGAAACTATGCATGTTTGTGGCCAAATTCACTTATGACACTATGCATGTTTTTGCTTATGAAACTATGCATGCTTGTGGCCAAATTCCCTTATGATACTATGCATGTTTTTGGCCAAATTCCCTTATGATACTATGCATGTTTGTGGCCAATAGGTTGGCATAATACCCTACTATGTGACTCGCTTCCACTTGGGTTGGAAATACGTTTGGGTAGCTTAGGAAAAACGTGGGTATGACATGAAAAACTTGACATGGGGCTTACATGAGAACATGACATTCATGATACATTTAAATATGGTCATGACACGTGGGAAAACATGGAACTTGAACTAGACATGGGTGGGTTGTAAGTGTAAAAAAAGACACTAGACCAAACATGAAAGTGGCCAACTCGAGGTTGGGTTGAGTTTGTAGCATAAATCTACCCGGACCCGCCCGGCTTAACTAGTGGCTACAAACAATAGGATCCAATGTGAGAAGTTGGTCATGTCGCGCTTAAGACCCGAGGTTAGACTAGGTTGTGGTGTAAAACTACCCGGACCCGCCTGGCTTAACTAGTAACCACAACAAGGTCTAATGTGAGATGTTGAGAGTGCATTAATTAAATTAATGACACATGATAAGGTTAAGTAAATTTGACTAATGACACTTAACCGATATGACACGAATGGGTAGGTTAAGTGGGACCGGGTTTGATTTCTTAATGACACTTAACCATACAAGATGATTAGGGGATGGGGTTAAGTAATTTACACTTAACTAATCCGACTTGGTAATTAGATGGGGTTAAGTAACTTAGACTTAACTAATCTAAACACGGTAATTAGATGGGGTTAAGTAACTTAGGCTTAACTAATCTAAACACGGTAATTAGATGGGGTTAAGTAACTTAGACTTAACTAATCTA
The DNA here is from genome assembly GCA_030737875.1 of Allium sativum. Lineage (NCBI taxonomy): Eukaryota > Viridiplantae > Streptophyta > Magnoliopsida > Asparagales > Amaryllidaceae > Allium > Allium sativum. Next base: position 365,901,852 of record CM060920.1, read on the forward strand.
AACACGGTAATTAGATGTGGTTAAGTAACCTACACTTAACCAATCTAAACGCGGTAATTCGATGGGGTTAAGTCAAACACTTAACCAATCTGAACTTGGTAATTCAATGAGGTTAAGCGACCAATACTTAACCAACTTAACATGATAATTTAATGGGGTTAAGTAGCTTATACTTAACCAATTAGACACGATGATTTGATGAGGTTAAGTAACCTATACTTAACCAATCTAATAGGTGGACCTGATAGGGTTAAGTCACAAGACTTTTAAAATTAGGCTTAACCATTGTAATACGATTAGTGGATGGTGTTAAGCTAACCCATGCTTAACCAATCCGACTCGATAGTCTGATGGGATTAAGATAATCTATGCTTAATCAATCTAACATGATAATCTGATAGGGTTAAGACAAATAAATACTTAACCAATTTGACTTGATAAGGTTAAGTCATGAGCTTCTTGGTACACTTAACCAACCTGTAGGGCTAAGCCTTGAACTTGAGTACTTAGCCAATCTTGACATGATTCGTAGGTGGGTTAAGTCATGAACTTGGATAACAACACTTAACCCATTTGACAAAACCCTAGCTCAGAGGACTAGGTTGGAAATCGTAGTTAACAAGGATAGCGGAAAGAGGGGCTAAGTGGTAAACCTTAGTTAAGGGTAACTAAGTAATAATTCTTAGCTAAGGACATGGGACTAGTTCATAAAGAGAAGAGTAACCTGGTACGGTAGGTCATCGCTTAGTATACGAGGAGAAGCAAGTTATCTGACTTGGATAAAAGCTCCAGCGAACTGGGTGACGAAGCGGAAGCTTCGGGGAACGTGAGGGTACTCTTGGTATCCCTCTGTGAGGTGGCAAGTGGTCCATGAAACCCGGCCTCACAGAGGTTAAGGTCTGCGGTAGAAGAGCCAAGAGTATGCCTTGGTTGCTATGCGAGCGACCTAAAGACTGGGATGGATTAGCGTGGAGTCGACGATACTTGATTTTGCCCTGGATAGCATGTCGTCGACTACCTACCATCTTTAGTCAATCGTGTACGTACGGAAAGGCAGGGAACTCCCAACAGACCATATACTAGCTATTGAGTTATGGGTGAGGTTGGCTATCTGGTAGTGGGCATCGATGGGCCGTAGTGTAGTTCTCATACATGATTTTTCTTGGATTGCCTTTCAGTAGTTGAGGGAGGGGTCACGTGGGACCATAGCCACGGGTACAAAAACAGACCTTGATATCTGCATCAGCAGACGAATTAAAGCTCCCGACCGAGTTCCGTATTTCTTGATTTGCCCTAGCACGGAACTCGGATGGCACATTGAGGAACATGTGCGTCTAGACATGGAAAATGGTTCACGATACATACGTTGGATAAAAGGGCGCGGTTGACGGGTGGCATAATCCCTAGTGGTCCTAGGTGGCCAAAACCCAAACCGAGACACGGAAACGTTCATTAGGTAGCATAATCCCTAGTGGTCCTAGGTGGCATAAATCCTAAGGGAACGCGCGATAGTTCATGGTAAGGAAACATAACAAGATCAAGGGTAGCAGTCCAAAATAACCTCAAGGATAAAACGTTTACATGGGAAAGCCCGTATGGCCTACGGCAAAGGACTGAACTTATACATGGAAAGAAACATACGAGTTGGGAAAGCCTACATATGCTATATATTAGGTTAACATGGACCATTACATGACATTGAGCAAGGGACATTCATAGTTGACACGTGACGCGGGTTGGGATACTAGTACGAGGGGTGCAGAGCAAATATACATGATAAATACCGTGGGATGTTATACATGATAAGTACCTTGGGGTAGTATACTGGATAGAAACCTGACGATGTGATACCTTGATTTATCTTGACACCGTAGTTTATCATGATACCTTAGTCTATCTTACTACAGTAGTTCATCCAGTTATCTTGGCTTAGCTTACCTATCTTGTTGTCATCCTTATGTTTACTTTCAGTTTATGCATGTCATGTTACCTTTACCTGTTTTTATACTGGAAGTAGATAGGACTTACCAGTCTTTATGACTGACCCCGTTTTCTTTCGCCTCTTTGTCTTCCGTTCCCCCCCCCCCCCTCAGGTTTTCAGGGAGGAAACACTGTTATTTAGTTCGGACTTCTTCTGCTTGAAGGTCATCATGCATGGCTTGGACTTCTCTTGGCTATGGCTACCTTACTGTTTTATTTGGGGAATAATTTATGAAAAGGTTTTATGCTTCTTTACTATTGCAAGACAGGTTTTGATGTACTCTGATGTAAAAGGCTTTAGACCTTATTTTATAAGGTAATGAAATTTGTTTTACTTCCTCTGTTTTATGTATATGTTCGGTCTTGTAATATTTCTGTGCATGTTTACCTCGATAATGCTTCACCAAACCTAGTGCATTCCCTTTGTGAGAGACCCTAGCGGAGGTGGGGTGTTACAACCACTCCATTTCAAGCTCGATTATAATTATAATATAATTTATACGTTCTAACGTCGTTTATTAAATAGATTCGTTATTAAAATTCAATTCTAAACTGAATTAAATTAGTTAAATCATCTGACTCACACAACATAGCGAATTGCACTATTTCCGACTATTTCGAAAATTAAGTATATTATTTAATTATTAATATTAGTTAAATATTCGATATAATTTAATTCAAATCCTTTAAAATTACCAAACCATTATTTAAATAATTAAATTAATTAATTATTAAACCGTAAAAAATAAGGGGCGTTACACTTTACACGTTACAAATGACCACATAAAAGTGTCTTTGGCCTCAAAATTAAAAAAAATCCATATAATCCTCAGGTACTATTTTTTTACGAGAATCATGTAAGCAAGACTTGAACCTGTATTTATTACCAGACCTACGTAAACCTGTAAGTATTTTATTATCGGTTGACAGTTCAGAATGAAGATGATAACATTAGATGGATTACAAAAACCTTTTTAGCACACATCCAGATGATGATTGACTAGTGAACATTCTATGTAACTAATCATTCGCTGTGAACTTGACAAGTGGTAATTGGCGCAAATAACCAACAAATTAACCATAGGGGTTTGTGAACTGATTAGTTTGCTGGTGAATAAAACAAATTAACCATAGTGGTTTGTGCACTGATTTATGCATTATATGCCCATGTTTGTTCCTAGAATTTAATCATATTTTGTATGTGTTTTATTCATTTTCCATTATTTGCTTGTAATAAATTTATGCATTATTATGCAAAGCACTTTACATATATTCACTCTTGGTTCTTAAACTTCTAAGAAATTCATTTTGCATCGCTATGCTAAGGCTGATTTTCATCTTAGCAGAGTCGATAAGTCCTACCAATATTTTTTCTGAATGTAGAATTAAATCTGATAGGTGTTCGCATATAAAAATGAGAGTTTGTAAAGTTCAGTAGTGTGTAAACTTGTGTAATATCACCTGCCTATTAAACATGTGGTCAAGTTTCTTTAGCACTTTGATATAGTATGCGATTGAGGTTTTTTATTCATATATTATAGTGAAATCATTTGAATTGCTTTATCATTTCAGATTTCTCAAGTGGATTTCAGACTCTTCTAAGGACCACGAAAATATTATATAATAATATAAAGTGGTTTGGTTTTCAGGTTAACTGCAGGTAAATATATTTATTTTACCATAATAACCATTGTACACGATATGCTTGTACAATAATTTTTAATGAGGGTATCAATATATTTTTGACCATCTCTAATCATATAACAGTATTAAGTTTTAGAATTTTTTCCCCTCCGTAAATATAAAATCGTTTGTGTGTGGTTAGCATACAATGAATGGTTCAACTTTTAGAAGTCTTATAAGAAAGATGACAAACACGCATTCTACTCAGTCAGAACTTGCAACTAACATGCCAGTACAGATAAATCCCAACACAAGCACAAACCTAGTAACTGACATGTATGAAGAGAGACTACAAGTTGAATATGGAAGAGGCGAGGAAGGGCTTGAAGAAGTACAAGAAGAGCTAGGAGATGATCCACCAAGAATCGAAGAGGATATTATGAAAGCGGGAGAGGGAGAAGATCCAGGAGTGCGTAGGAGGGGTGTTATTCCAATTGGAGGATATGACACTCCAATCGATCATGTTACACAAAAAAGACCACTTGAATGGACAGGAAATCAACAAGATTTAATAATTATACATATATGTTGTCTTATGAATATTCTAATACATATTTCAATATGTTTAGATTTAGAAACAAATCTTCCTGATGTCTTATTGGAAGTATTTGGAATTTGCGCTTTACAAAACCATGGTATACTTTTTCGAACGTGTCCCATGAAAAAAGATAATATTATTTAAATGAGTTTAAGGTATACTTATGTTCTTTTGGTTTGAACTATTAATTATATTTTTCCTTTAAATATGTTTAAATACTTTTTCTATGCACAACGAGCATACACATATGATATGGTTTATGAGCAAAGGTTTTTTGAGATTCGGACGAAAACAGCCTCATCGATTCTAAAAAAGAAATTATATCGTGCACAGAAAAAAGCAAAATAGTTAAGACAAACTACTAGGATGATTAACTGCAGGGAATACACCTCCAAATTGGATGCAAGCAAATATTTGGAATCAAATGATTGATATGGAATGGCACAAAAGTACATATGATGACAAAGAAAATACGATGAGGAATAATCGTATGACACCAAAAGAAGGGTGTAACACCCCACGTCCATTAATATCACTCACAAAGGGAATGCATCAATGTCCATGAAGCGTTATTGTTTGTACAGAACAGATAAATTACAAGAATAAATAAACACAGCGGAAGATAAAACTTATTTTATTTCATCATAACTCAAAACGAGTTTACATGAGTAGTTTCCAAAGCCATTACAACAGGATCAGTAGTCTTTTTCAAAAACTTCAAAGTACATAAAGAAGCAAATACTTAAATAACATAAATGCATAAAATCCCCACTGAGCATAAGCAAATTCATAAAGATGAGAGAGTCCCAAGCGATACATCTACTCTCTTCAAGCAACTGAAAGAAATCGGCACTAAGCTGTAGTATTCCCTCCTTGCAAACCTGAGGGGGGGAAGGAAGAAAAGAGGTGGAAAGAAAAGGGGTTCAGACATAAAGTCTGGCGAGTGCGATAACTTTAACAGTATAATTATCAAAATAACTAGGCTAAGGCATAAGCTGGAAAATAAGGAAATGGATGTGAACAATTGGGTATGACAGAACAAAACGAGGAAATAAGATGAACCAAGATAACGTTAAAGGCGCCCCTAATCACTATAGGATAATTACTACACTGCACCACTACTAGTCACCCTAAAGGTTGATCCCATCTACAAAACTTAATAATGATAATAGTAGTTTCGTGTACCCCTAGCTACCTTCATAGGTGTCGTATGCCCCTATCTCCACTAGGTGTACCCACTACCCCCATTCTAATTATAATATTTATTCATAATATGGTAGTTATACTCCTAGTTGTCTTCATAGGTGCCGTCTGCTCCTATCTCCACTAGGTGTACCCACTACCTTCCCCATTCGATCGGCTCCCTAACTCTTAGATACCCGTGCTGGCCCCACAGTGGGGTGTATCACTCCTCAAAGTGGCAACCCGATACAACCAAAAATGCACGGCTTATATCTACACGATGCAACAACGTCTTACCTACCAACCCGGGCCCACACACGCATATGAACCCGTTGGACTTGCGTTGCCACCGCTGACACGTTTTGACCTCTTACAATCAAATCCAGTACGCGTGTCCCGTCCTCGACTTGGGTCGAGCCCACAAAGATACTAAATGGGTTACTGGTTTGAAAAGGGTCCCCACACAAGCTTTCCCCCTATGCTTGGTCCCCACTAGAATTTCCCACTTAACCCCTCTTATTCATGTCTTCTTACATGTTTCAACTTGGTTAAGTGTTTATAATTATATCCCACATGTCACCCATGTTACTCAACAAATCAACATGTGTTATTGGTTAAGCTTGTCTTAACTCTATCCGCTTATCAAACTATTGGTTAAGTTTTTCTTAACCCTACCAGATCAATGTATATTATTGGTTAAGTTTGTCTTAACCCTACCCACTTATCAAATTATTGGTTAAGTTTGTCTTAACCCTACCCACTTATCATTTTATTGGTTAAGCTGGTCTTAACCCTTTCACTTAGTTTGTGATTAGGTACTTCTTAGTCCACAGATACGTTGGTTAAGAGAATAACTCCCTAAGTACCAACCCCGAAGACCGAGATTAACATCAGATCGTTACTCAGAGAATCACTCACTCAACCAAACTTCTGTTTGTCATCCATATTTGTCTTTAATCAGCATTAATTAATTATTGAGACACCTAATCGTATTTCACATGCCACCCAAGGCACCCACTTAACCCCCTCATGTCCCACTACATGTTTATTTGGTTAAGTGTTTCTTAATTAATTAAGATCGTAACCTTGTAAAGACCTCCCACATTAGACTGGCATTTGTGGCAGCTGGATTTGTCGGGCGGGTCCGGGCAGTCTTACACCACAAACGAGCCTAACCTCGTGACTTTACAACAGTTACGCATTTAATTTATGCCTAAGACCTCCCACATTAGATTGGCATTTGTGGCAGCTGTATTTGCCGGGCGGGTCCAGGCAGTCTTACACCACAAACGAGTCTAACCTCGTGTCTTAGGCGATTAATTACACCTAATTAATCATCCCCAATTTGAATTAATTTCCCTATTCAAATTGCCAATCAATTACAAATTTAACTATGTCCATAATTGACTCAATTATGTCCATCTATTTATGGTATATAAAATTTTACCAATTAACATCACATTTAAGGCATTTATGCTAATTCTTAATATTAAATCTTTTAATGTTATCCCCTTGCCCCCACGTTGTACGTTCGTTCGTTTAACGTAAAATATATGTTAGACTCGAATAGTCTAACTTATGGAATAACGAGCAAACATCACAACATGCATAGAATAAAAACTAGATCTAAACATAAGGGGTGAACTTGCATGTGTGAATAAGGTTTTTCATCTAAAACTTGCATAGGCAAAAGTTACAAACTTGCATAAACTATGGGTGTCATAGATCTAATCATAAGGTGTAAACTTGCATAGGCAATAGTCACAAACTTACATTACATGATTCATACTCCAATATATATATATATATATATATATACTTGCATATGTGATTTATACAACATAGATTATGATGTAAACTTACATCTAACTCACACATGTGATAGCCTAACTTTAGATCCAATTTACACATAAAATAGATGTCATGAAACATGTTAGGTTGTATATGATTCTCACTAACTTGCATATGATTCATATCTAAATTAACATCTAAACTTGCATACATACATATGATTTAACATATGAATTAGTTCCAACAACATAACCAAACTAGCATATGAAACATTATTATGAATTGATTGTACATAAGCCAATCATAGATCTACAACATTGATGATGTAACAACCCGTATTTTTGAATAACATGTTATAACATAAATGGAGGCAGAATTAAACTGTAAAATCTGAATCAAGGGAAACGGGCTGTGCCATTGCGTTCGTCTCGGAAAAATACGCGAAATAGAGTCCAAGTTTTCGAAAATCGGAGTCCGTATGACCAAGATATGGCCTCGCGAAGTTTCACGAAAAAATTCACAAATTAAAGTATACTTAATTAAGTGAAATGGGTTGCGCAGAGAAATATATATATATTGATATATATATATATATATATAATTGAAAATTAAATAAATAAATATGCAAAAATGTTCAAAACAGCGAATTGGGAGAGGGGAATAACCGAACCGGCCGATTTTTGAGGTCGACCCGAACCCGCTGGGTCGACTAGGGGTTAATCCAGGGTGTTTGGCTGTCAACCCGTGGGCCGATTCGCTCAAATGCAGATTTTGCATTTGAATGGTTCTCATGGTTCAGCTTTAATCTAAAAGCCCTAGATGGTTCCTACACTTGACTTCTTCCCCCAAGACATGCTTTGATGGCTTGGATTGAATCTAGGGTTAATCCTATGGCTAATACTATCCTAATCCTCTATAAAAAGACCCCTAAACCTAGCCTAAATCACCATTATTCAATCCTACAACTAAACTATGTCAAATTTGTTCCTCTCATGGCCTCCACTCTCATGCTAAAATTCCTAAGCCTATTTCTATGAGAGATTGTGAGTTCATACAAGTGCTTTCAAACTTGTATGAGTGTTCTTAGTTTGCATTCAAGTCAAGTTGCAACATTTCTATTTCAAAGCAAGGATTTTTATTTGATTTGGCGCAAGGGTTTTTCATTGGAGCATTCATATTGGAGTCTTTTTGGTGATTGCATAAGGGCTTCGTCTCAATCTTTATAATAAATATATATTTGTGTCTTCATAGCATTGTAAGCCCTTTTCTACTTTCTTTCTTTGAACTCTAAAGTTAAATGAATGATGCATGTTTGGGGTTGATCATTATGATATGCAAGTTTGGTTGAACATTATATGCAAGTTTGGTTGATCATTATATGCAAGTTTGGTTGATCATTATATGCAAATTTGGATGATCATTATGCAAGTTGGTTTAACCATTACGTATGACACATGTTGCTATGTTATGCAAGTTTGGGTTGATCATGTTATCATGTTATGCAAGTTAAACTTGATGTTGTGAGCATAAAGCTCTAAGCTTTATATTAAAGGTTGCATTTTGGCAACATGAAAGTTATCATACCCCTTATGATAACTTGCATGTGACGCTAAATGCGAACTTCTAGCAACTTCTACATGTCATTTATCACCATGTATCACTCATATGCTAAGTTTGGTTTTATGCATGCTTTTGAAGCCTAATGATGCAATATGCAAGTATATGAACATATGTACATCTCATATGCCACCATGATAAACTTGTGGCTTCAACACCTTTTTGTCATGATTATGCCAAGTTCCCTATTTTACCCTTTATGCGTTGTTGCGATTATGTAAACGATGGGATTACATTGGGGTTGGGCAACATTATGACAAAAACATGGTTTTTATAACATAACGTGATATGTTAACTTGTAATTATGTTTTGGAAACATAATGGACGTGACACTTAGAAAATATGAGTGTGGCCAACTCGAGGTTGGGTTGAGTTTGTAGCATAAATCTACCCGGACCCGCCCGGCTTAACTAGTGGCTACAAACAATAGGACCCAATGTGAGAAGTTGGTCATGTTGTGCTCGAACCCGAGGTTAGACCAAGTTGTGGTGTAAAGCTACCCGGACCCGCCCGGCTTAACTAGTAACCACAACAAAGTCTAATGTGAGAGGTTAAAGCACATTAAGTTAATTAATGCCTCCTGATTAGGGTTAAGTCATGGTCCACTTAATACTTAACCAATTTGGGCTTGATGGATTAATCGAGGTTAAGTCAGGAGCCTTGGGTACTCTTAACCAATTTAATCCACGTGTGGATCGGGTTAACCACATTTAACCCGTTAAGAAACCCTAGTTGCGTGGTCCTTTTCAGCAGTAACCTTCTTGGCAGTATCATAAGACCCTAGGACTAGGCTAGGGTGGGGCACGATTACTGGGCTGATTGTAAGAGACCAAAAGAGACGGCTGAATGATGCCCCGGTTGTTCAGGCGGACCATGGTCGTGCACATTAAGTCCGGAGTTGAACACGGGCACCGGTAGGTTTGGACTGTGCATCATGGTATGGTGTCAGAGGGTTACACCATAGGGCCTGATACACCCTAGGGTGGACCCTGCACAGTCAACTACATTACATGATTAAGCCGCATGACACCGACACTTGACGAGTTAGGCTTGTAGGAAGCCGATCGACTAGACCGAGTAGTTGGACCTTGATTTAGGTCACCTCATGATGTTGGGCCAAGCTTGGGCCAAGGGATCAATTCTTGTTTTTACTTGACATGTTAGATGTAACGACCCGCATTCTATGCATCATAGGATCGTAGGATATTTATTTCTTTCACATACGAAGTCGTATGGTCATGTAACTTTGGGAGACGACTATTGGGGTCATTTCCCATGTTCATGATTTTTCCCGATTTTTAAATGACCATTTTACCCCTAGTTGGCACTGTTTTGGCCATAACTTTTGACTGAAAAAGAATTTTGACCTGAAACCACTTCCATTGGCTTCGGATGATGGTTTCTCTTTCCGTAGAGTGGTCATAATAGCCAAACGGACTTACCGTTTGGGAGATATGGCTGAAACAAGTTTCAGATGGTGAAAACAGCTTAATTGGGCTTAACCGGGTGATTAGCAGCTAGGCCCAAGGGGAATTTCGGGTTTAGGGGTATATGGAGGCTGGTTAGGGTTAGAAAACATTTCTTTAGACATTTTCCAGCCGCCACTTTCATTTCTCTTGACCTAGCCATGGCCTCCACTCTCTAAATCTCTCTAAAACACCCAAAATCACTTCCTAATCCAGGATTAAGGTTTAGAGGCATCAAATCAAGGAGGATTAGCACAAGGACCGAGGTAAAGCTGCTGTTATCTATTGGAATTCGTGCAAATCAGAGGTTCACTTCAGATTTGAAAGTTTTATTGGGGCAAAGGTGAGTGATTTGCATAGTTTTTGCACTAATTACGGTAATTAAGGGTAATTAGTGAAGATTAGCGAATTTATACACTAATAGATCCTGGAAAAATGTTTAGAAATTCGAAAATAATATTTTATGCCTCTGTTAGAAATTTGGTTCGATTTAATTAAGTTTTGTTAACCCTATGATCAGTTTTACTTAAACATGCTTAAGGGAAAATAAGGAGCTTTGGCCCCTTTTTGATCCGTTTTGATTCATTTGAGTGATTGTTTGCTGTTGTGGTTGCTAGTACATGTTGCTATGACTCTATGGTATGTTTTGTGGTTGCTTAAAAGTGTTAGTTTGGTCAAAAACGTCGTCGAATGGCGAGAAACTGTCGCTGGAACGAAGTGCAGGAATTTATCCGGATCGGATCGCCCCCATGCCCACGAACCGACCCGCCTTCTCGAACCGCGCCGCGTGCCAGAGCTCGGAGCCACGAAGGGAAGATCACGATCCAACTTGGAGAGGAAGCACCACGAGCTGATGAGGCGCCACGATCCAGATGGGTAGCCCGACCCGAACCGGTGGATTGCCACGAACTGATAAGCCCGAACCGACCCTACAAGGCGCCACGAGTCGACGAGGTGCGATCCATATGGTGCGATACGATCCGACGCTGGCGAACCGAACCAGGAAGGCTTCCACGATCCGACCCGAGCGTGAAGGATGATCCGAACCGACCCGAGGTTGATGGCTACGAGCTGGTGACTGCGAACCGAACCAGGAAGTTACGAACAGAATGAAGACCGATCCGGAGGATGATGACAGAAACCCGAGATGCAAAGGAAGCCCAAATGAGAAGTTAGAGCTCAAGATTCGGATGGGAATCAACGAGTTCGCTTCATGGTTGGGTTTTGCTGCGGGACGTGTGCCAAGGGGTTATCGACGTCTATAGCTTTGGACCACTATGGTAGGAGGTACGAAGGCGGATTCAGGGCCATTATGGCATCGGTAGAACCAAGGGCTACGACCAATGAAGTGGGTCATTGAAATGTTTGGTCATGACTCCAAGTGATTGGCTTGGTCACAGCAGGGTTTCTACAAGTCGGGATTCGTCGTTACCTCAGTTTGTCTAGTGTTCCAAAGTGGTGGATATCGTATGCTTTACGCACTGAGTGAGAGATGTGAGGATGGTTGCTATGGATGATTTGTTTGCTATCATTACGACATGCACACCCCAACCCCGTATTCTTACACTATTTATTATGGCACCTTGGAGTATTGTACGGTATGTGGTACTAACTCTTTGGTTGCAGGTCCAGGTTCAGGTATGGTTTAGTATACCTGTTATTATTCTGTTTAGATGCTTATCGCTCACACCAGACTTTATGTCTGACCCAGAGTTTTATGTCTCTTCTTATTACTCTGGGTGCTCACACGAGCAGACTAGAGACAGGTTAGCTGGTGATGCACGGGTAGATGATCCGGAGACGAGCAGGAGGCTTCCACGTAATATACATATATATAGTATTCTCCCTGTGTTGTTGAAGATCACTGCTTGGGCATTGGTGGTGTATCTTCTATTTTGGCTTTCTGTTGTTCGGAGACAGTAGATTTTGAAAAGTTGTAATAAGCTGTATTTGGATTTCCGCTGCTTTGAGATTGATGTTGGTTTTAGTTATCAGCTATGCACTGTCTCGCCTGTTCTATGTCAAGTACATTATTATTATTATATTTTATTCCATGCGCTGTGAGACATTCTACAGGTTCTTTGATTAGTTCATTCCCTTCTTTCCTTTCTTATGACGACCGTCTTGTGCTAGTCGGGCATGTGTACAGCGCACTTACGGAGGGAATGCAGACTGGTGCGGGACGGGCCGTCACACTTGGTATCAGAGCTCTAGGTTGCGTAGTTAACCTAGGGAAGTTATCAGGGAGAGATAATATACGTATACGAGAGAGCGTATTTGTGATTACTTTGGTTTTTAAAAGCTATATATATATATACTATTAGTAGTATAAGGATGAAGTCGTACTGCACTAGCACCACTATGGAGTCGTTAATCGTTTCCTTTTTCAGATTGACGATGAGCCGAGATACTAGAGGTGCTGGTAGGGGAGCCAATAATGGGAATGCTGCTGACATGAGGACGATGTTTACTGACCTCATGAGGGAGATGCTTAGAGATGTGCAGAGGGCAGTTCCCAATGGTGGAAATGGTGGTGGTCCAATAGTGCAGGCGCCAAGAGTCGACTTCGCCAAGCTGAATAAGGATTATACTAGTCTTGGTGGGAAGCCGTTCCACGGAACGGAGTCGGCTACGGATGTTCAGGATTGGGTGGATAGTTGCGAACGTATCTTTGAGGATTTGGGTATCGAGGATGCGATGAAGAGAAAGCTAGCGTCCCGTCAGCTGCAAGGGCGGGCAATGAATTGGTGGAATGCTATAAAGGCAGCTACTCCCGAAGATCAGATTACCTGGGAGCAGTTTAAGGCTCGTTTTAGTGAGAAGTTCATTCCGGCTGCTCAGAAGTCAATGCTGTTTAAGAAATTCTTGGAGCTCAAGCAGAATGGCAGGGCTGTCTCGGAGTATATTGCTGAATTTGACACTTTGTCAAAATATGGGTTATCTCTTAATACTGCCGAGAAAAAGAATGAGAAATTCATAACTGGTTTGGATCAATACTTGGGGGAAAAACTTATTAACCACATCTATGAGACGTTTGAATCGATTGTGGGGAAAGCGCTAAGATCAGAAAGTCTCTACCCTAAGTCGAAGACTGAGGTTGCACCTGCAGAAGAGCCAAAACCACAAGCAAGTGGTGGAGGCAAGGGTGGTTCCCAGAATAAGAGAAAGCAGAATCAGGCTAAGGATGGCCAGAAGAAAAAGAGTAAGCAAGATGTGGAGTGCTTCAGCTGTGGTAAGAAGGGCCATTATGCTAGTAATTGTCGGGCCAAGCCAGCGGATAGGAAGTGCTTCAATTGTGGCCAATTGGGACATCACAAGGACAAGTGTCCGCAACCCCCTAAAGAAAAGCAAATGGTGAAAGCATATGCTCTCAATGCTATTCCTTCTTCGTCGAATGCCCCAACTGCGGCGGAGAAGGGAAAGAATGTCGTCATTCAAGGTATGCTTTCTGTTTATGATGTTCCTGTTAGAGTTTTGTTTGATACCGGGGCTTCCAGTTCTTTCATATCTAGTGACCTGGTAGATAGGTTGGGATTGGAACCCGAGATTGTCGATAGACCTTTAGTAGTGACGAACCCGATTGGTGGTTCTACTAGCCTTAGCATGATTTGTCGTAATGTGGTCTTATCGAGTCATGGATGCATGTTTGTTTGTGATTGCTTTGTTTTGGGCTTTACTGGGTTTGGCATTATTTTGGGAGTGATACGGGGTGGTGGTAGACTGTGAGGGCTTGTTGGTGACAGCTAGAGCGGATGATGGGCGGAGGATAGTGTTTGGTGGTCTACCCAGTAAGGGGGTATTGGCTAGTTTTCTAAACTCCCTCGACATTCCGCATAGTGAGTTGTCAGGTTTGCCCGTGGTTGGCCAGTATCCGAATGTTTTCGAAGAAGTGACCGGACTTCCACCACACCGAGAGATTGAGTTCCGTATTGATTTGGTAAAAGATGCCAGACCTATAGTGATGCCACTTCGTCGTATGGCACCAAGGGAGCAGCGAGAGCTCGAGGTGCAAGTCAGCAATCTTTTGAAGAAGGGATTTATCAGAAGGAGTGTTTCTGAATGGGGAGCACCAGTTGTGTTTGCTACCAAGGCGGATGGTTCCCTTCGTTTGTGTGTAGACTACCGCGAGTTGAATAAAGTGACGAGGAAGAACAAGTATCCTCTACCGCGGATAGATGATTTGTTCGATCAGTTGAGTGGCGCGAGGATATTTTCTCAGTTGGATCTCGCGACAGGTTTTCATCAGCTTAGAGTGGAAGCTGAGAGTATAGCTAAAACGGCATTTCGAACGCCGTCTGGATTTTATGAATGGTTGGTTATGCCATTTGGGCTGACTAATGCCCCGGCATATTTTGTGGATCTTATGAATAGGGTATTCAGAGATCAGTTGAATAAGTTTGTCCTTGTGTTCGTTGATGATATTTTGGTCTATTCGAGGACAGAGGAAGAACACAAGGGACATTTAAGAATAGTGATGGAGGTGTTGAGAAAACACCAATTGAAAGCAAAGTTTTCTAAGTGCCACTTCTGGAAGAGGGAAGTGAGGTTCTTGGGCCATGTTGTATCAGAAAATGGGATTGCCGTGGACCCGGCGAAGGTGGCTACGGTACAGGATTGGCCTACGCCCAAGAATGCAACAGATGTAAGAAGTTTCTTGGGGTTAGCGGGATATTATCGTAAGTTTATCCAAGGTTTCTCCAAGATAGCAGCACCATTGACCCAGTTGACCAAGAAGAATCAAGCTTTTGTCTGGGATGAAAGGTGCGAAGATGCATTCAAAAGTCTAAAGGACAAGTTGACAAGCGCACCAGTGTTAGTCATTCCTAAGGGGGATGAAGAGATGACGGTATACATGGATGCCTGTGGTACCGGACTGGGTGCTGTATTGATGCAAGGCGGTAGGGTTGTAGCTTACGCAAGTCGGCAGTTGAAACCGCACGAGAGAAGATACCCTACCCATGATTTAGAATTGGCAGCGATCGTGTTCGCGTTAAAGATGTGGAGACACTATCTCTTGGGAGAAAGATTTGAGCTGTTTACAGATCATAAGTCGTTGAAGTATCTATTCTCCCAGAAGGATTTAAATCTCCGTCAGCAGAGATGGTTAGAGTTCTTAGCTTCCTATGATTTTGACATCGCATACACACCAGGAAAGGGCAATGCGGTGGCTGATGCATTGAGTAGAAGACATGCCAGCTTAGGGGCTATGTTCCTTGAATGGAAGCAACTGGAGTTTATCGCGGGGTTTGATTTCAGACCAAAGTGCGAATTGGATCCAGAAATGTTAGCAAGTTTGACGATCAGACCCACTTTGATTGAGCGGATCGGCTCTAGTCAGAGGGACGATCCTAACCTATTGGAAATCATCTCCAAGTTAGAGATGGGTATCGATGAGGAGGTGAACAAGTATGGGCTTGATCGAGATAGATGGCTTAGAAAGAATGGAAAGCTTGTTGTACCCAATGTCAATGGATTGAGAGATGAAGTGCTTAGAGAATGTCATCACTCAAAACTGACTATACATCCCGGTGGTAATAAGATGTATCGAGACATGAGACAGACTTACTACTGGGAAGGGATGAAAAGAGATGTTGGGAAGTTTATATCCAAATGCATGAATTGCCAGCTAGTTAAAGCCGAGCAAAAGAAGCCTAGTGGGTTGTTACAGCCCTTAGAAATTCCCGAATGGAAATGGGAGCAAGTCTCGATGGATTTCATCGATGGTTTACCAAGGACTAGATCGGGATATGACAGCATTTGGGTAATTGTAGATCGACTGACTAAAAGTGCAAGGTTTATACCAGTCAAATCGACCAGAACGGCAGCTAAGTTAGCAGAATTGTATATGAAGTGGGTAGTGAGATTTCATGGAGTACCTAAAGGCATTGTGAGCAACCGGGACCCGTTGTTTACTAGTGGGTTTTGGAAGAGCTTACAAGAGGCTCTAGGGTCAGAGTTACATCTCAGTACCGCATATCATCCTCAGACCGACGGTCAGACGGAGAGGGTGAACCGTATTTTGGAAGATCTCTTGAGAGCATGTATATTGGATTTTGGTGGATCATGGGATGACCATTTGCATCTAGTGGAGTTTGCATATAATAATAGTTACCAATCCAGTATCGGTATGGCTCCGTTTGAAGCTTTGTATAGAAGACCGTGCAACTCACCATCATGTTGGATAGAGACTGGCGAGAAGTTTATGCTTGGACCAGATGTGGTGAGGGAAACTTCAGATAAGATCAAGATCATTCAACAACGAATGAAGGCAGCCCAAGATAGGCAGAAAAGTTATGCTGATAAGAGAAGAAGAGACTTAAAATTCTCCGTTGGCGACTTGGTGTTTGTCAAGATTTCTCCGTTGAAGAGCGTAATACGATTTGGCAGGAGAGGCAAGTTGGCACCAAGATTTGTTGGCCCATTCCCTGTTCTTGAACTAGTCGGGAATTTGGCATATAGAATTGACTTACCAGAGAAGATGGCGGGAGTTCATAACGTATTTCATGTTTCCCAACTAAGGAAGTTCGTTCACGACTCAGATATGACTATTTCACCTGATCAGTTAGAGGACTTCGAAGTAGAACCCGAGGCGGTTGGGAACCGCAAGCAGGCCCGTATTGTCGAGCACGACATGAAGCAACTTCGAAGGAAGGCGGTGAAGCTAGTCAAGGTTCAGTGGAGCGAGGACGAGAATGATTGTACTTGGGAAACAGAGGAGGACATAAGGAAGAAGTATCCAGAACTCTTTACCTGGTAAGATTTTGACTTCGATTTAGTTTTCCGCATGCTAGGATAGGCTTGTTTGCTTGTTTTGCATATTTGATTTTTGTATATGGTTGTTAGGCATGCGGGATCCTTTGTATGTTTTGAGTTAAGGAATTTCGGGGGCGAAATTTCTTAAGGGGGGGAGAGTGTAACGACCCGCGTTCTATGCATCATAGGATCGTAGGATATTTATTTCTTTCACATACGAAGTCGTATGGTCATGTAACTTTGGGAGACGACTATTGGGGTCATTTCCCATGTTCATGATTTTTCCCGATTTTTAAATGACCATTTTACCCCTAGTTGGCACTGTTTTGGCCATAACTTTTGACTGAAAAAGAATTTTGACCTGAAACCACTTCCATTGGCTTCGGATGATGGTTTCTCTTTCCGTAGAGTGGTCATAATAGCCAAACGGACTTACCGTTTGGGAGATATGGCTGAAACAAGTTTCAGATGGTGAAAAACAGCTTAATTGGGCTTAACCGGGTGATTAGCAGTTAGGCCCAAGGGGAATTTCGGGTTTAGGGGTATATGGAGGCTGGTTAGGGTTAGAAAACATTTCTTTAGACATTTTCCAGCCGCCACTTTCATTTCTCTTGACCTAGCCATGGCCTCCACTCTCTAAATCTCTCTAAAACACCCAAAATCACTTCCTAATCAAGGATTAAGGTTTAGAGGCATCAAATCAAGGAGGATTAGCACAAGGACCGAGGTAAAGCTGCTGTTATCTATTGGAATTCGTGCAAATCAGAGGTTCACTTCAGATTTGAAAGTTTTATTGGGGCAAAGGTGAGTGATTTGCATAGTTTTTGCACTAATTACGGTAATTAAGGGTAATTAGTGAAGATTAGCGAATTTATACACTAATAGATCCTGGAAAAATGTTTAGAAATTCGAAAATAATATTTTATGCCTCTGTTAGAAATTTGGTTCGATTTAATTAAGTTTTGTTAACCCTATGATCAGTTTTACTTAAACATGCTTAAGGGAAAATAAGGAGCTTTGGCCCCTTTTTGATCCGTTTTGATTCATTTGAGTGATTGTTTGCTGTTGTGGTTGCTAGTACATGTTGCTATGACTCTATGGTATGTTTTGTGGTTGCTTAAAAGTGTTAGTTTGGTCAAAAACGCCGTCGAATGGCGAGAAACTGTCGCTGGAACGAAGTGCAGGAATTTATCCGGATCGGATCGCCCCCATGCCCATGAACCGACCCGCCTTCTCGAACCGCGCCGCGTGCCAGAGCTCGGAGCCACGAAGGGAAGATCACGATCCAACTTGGAGAGGAAGCACCACGAGCTGATGAGGCGCCACGATCCAGATGGGTAGCCCGACCCGAACCGGTGGATTGCCACGAACTGATAAGCCCGAACCGACCCTACAAGGCGCCACGAGTCGACGAGGTGCGATCCATATGGTGCGATACGATCCGACGCTGGCGAACCGAACCAGGAAGGCTTCCACGATCCGACCCGAGCGTGAAGGATGATCCGAACCGACCCGAGGTTGATGGCTACGAGCTGGTGACTGCGAACCGAACCAGGAAGTTACGAACAGAATGAAGACCGATCCGGAGGATGATGACAGAAACCCGAGATGCAAAGGAAGCCCAAATGAGAAGTTAGAGCTCAAGATTCGGATGGGAATCAACGAGTTCGCTTCATGGTTGGGTTTTGCTGCGAGACGTGTGCCAAGGGGTTATCGACGTCTATAGCTTTGGACCACTATGGTAGGAGGTACGAAGGCGGATTCAGGGCCATTATGGCATCGGTAGAACCAAGGGCTACGACCAATGAAGTGGGTCATTGAAATGTTTGGTCATGACTCCAAGTGATTGGCTTGGTCACAGCAGGGTTTCTACAAGTCGGGATTCGTCGTTACCTCAGTTTGTCTAGTGTTCCAAAGTGGTGGATATCGTATGCTTTACGCACTGAGTGAGAGATGTGAGGATGGTTGCTATGGATGATTTGTTTGCTATCATTACGACATGCACACCCCAACCCCGTATTCTTACACTATTTATTATGGCACCTTGGAGTATTGTACGGTATGTGGTACTAACTCTTTGGTTGCAGGTCCAGGTTCAGGTATGGTTTAGTATACCTGTTATTATTCTGTTTAGATGCTTATCGCTCACACCAGACTTTATGTCTGACCCAGAGTTTTATGTCTCTTCTTATTACTCTGGGTGCTCACACGAGCAGACTAGAGACAGGTTAGCTGGTGATGCACGGGTAGATGATCCGGAGACGAGCAGGAGGCTTCCACGTAATATACATATATATAGTATTCTCCCTGTGTTGTTGAAGATCACTGCTTGGGCATTGGTGGTGTATCTTCTATTTTGGCTTTCTGTTGTTCGGAGACAGTAGATTTTGAAAAGTTGTAATAAGCTGTATTTGGATTTCCGCTGCTTTGAGATTGATGTTGGTTTTAGTTATCAGCTATGCACTGTCTCGCCTGTTCTATGTCAAGTACATTATTATTATTATATTTTATTCCATGCGCTGTGAGACATTCTACAGGTTCTTTGATTAGTTCATTCCCTTCTTTCCTTTCTTATGACGACCGTCTTGTGCTAGTCGGGCATGTGTACAGCGCACTTACGGAGGGAATGCAGACTGGTGCGGGACGGGCCGTCACATTAGAATGCTAGTACACCCGTGGTGCAAAACTTAACCTTGATTATGCGATGACACCTTTATCTATCTTGTTAGTTAATCACCATGCCAGTATGTTGTTATCCTTATGTTCATCTCAGCTTCTCATGCCAGTTAACTTTACTAGTTCATAGACAGATAGTAGTAGGGCTTACCAGTCTTTTTGACTGGCCTGTTTTCTTTCGCCTCTTTTCTTCCGTTCCCCCCCCCCCTCCCCCCTCAGGTTCTCAGGGTGGGAACATTGGAGCTTAGCTTGGATCTTTACAGCTTGCTTACTGGATTTGCTCATGTACGGTTTTGGACATTGAGCTAGCTATGGTTTATCACTTCATTTTGGGGATAGTACTTTATGTATTTCAGTTTTTCAGTTTATGCTTTTATCTAGACTTTGTTGTTGGAAAATAATGACCAAGTACTTTGTTGTAACATGACTATGGTTTTGAAATACTAAGTTTTATCCGCTGCTTTACTACTCTGTTTTACTTATATGTTCTGTCTTGTGATATCTGCATGCATGTTTACCTTGTTTAACGCCCCTCCAAAGCCAGTGTGCTTGCAAGAGTTACCCTGGCGGAGGTGGGGTGTTACATTTGGTATCAGAGCATAAGGTTTACAAGAATTGAGCAAAGGTGTTTTTAAAAACTTACCTTTTTTCAAAACCAATTAAGTATTTTCCAAGAAAAGTCTAGTTATTTTATTTTAAAAGGCTATTCCCCAAAAGCCATAGCACTATCCTTCGTTCCTTTGTTCTGAATCTATCTATCTTTTTCTTCATTTCAGTATGGCCGATCGCTTTAACATCCCGGAAGGCGTGCAAGTACCCGTCTGGTTCCGGAGGTTTATGGAGGCAAGGGCGAATGAAGCCGGCCTCGCAAACATTCCTCCTCCTTCCCCCGTCGCTAACATCTCTCCTCCTCGCGTAGCTGAGGTTCCTCCTCCCCCTCAGCATACACAAGTGAATTTCGCGGAGCTTTGCAAATACTTTAAGGCGATGGGTTGCAAGAATTTTGACGGAACGGAGACTTCTGTGGAGGCAAGAAACTGGTTAGAGGAAACTGAAGACCTCTTTGATATCTTGGATGTGGAAGATCGTAGGAAAGTTCTGTTGGCGGTATGGCTATTGAAAGGAGAAGCCACTTATTGGTGGGTAGTCACCACCACTACTAGACCCATTGAGACTTGGGATGACTTTCGGAGAAGGGTTGGACTAAAGTTCCTATCATCGACAGAAGAGAATCTTCAGATGGAGAAGTTCCTATCTCTAAAGCAAGGGGACATGACAGTTAAGGAATACGTGGATATGTTTAATCAGCTTTCTCAGTTCGGTCTAGAATTGGTAAACACAGCTCGGAAGAAGGCCATACACTTTGCTCTAGGATTGAATGAGCCATTGCGCGGTTTGGCCATGTCTCATATACCCCTGGGGGCAACTTTCGAGAGTTTGGTGAATATGGCCCTGCTTCAAGAGGGAGATAAGAGTGGCAAGAAGGAGGTCAAGGCAAATGAGTCTCAAGGCGAGAAGGTAGATTCCGGAAAAGGAGGCAAGAACAACAATAGTAAGAACAACAAGTCAAGAGAAAGGAGGAAGTGCAACTTCTGTGGGATTACTGGGCACATAGCCAAAGACTGTAGGAAGAAGAAGAGGAAGTTGGGCGAATGCTTTCACTGTGGAGAGCCTGGACATCTTAGCAAGGATTGCCCCAAGAAGCAAGGACAAGGGCAAGGACAAACTCGGCAAGTAAGACCCTCTGGAGGGCAATTGCAGGCTCTCCTCGCTCTTCCAGCTTTTGATCGAGGTAGGGTTTTTATAGAAATTCATGTTTACATTTCTGATTTTCCTGTTCGCACCTTATTTGATTCTGGCGCATCGCATAGTTTTATCTCTTCTGACATTGTTGAAAGTTTGCACCTAAGTACTAGCCTAGTGGAGGATCCCGTTTGTGTTTCAAATCCAATTGGGGGTTCCGCCCATCTACCTTGGTTTGTATGGATTTGAAAATCTCTATCTTGAGCATAGAATTCATGTGTAATGTTTAGGTTCTCGGGTTTATGGGATATGGGTTGATTTTGGAGGTGGATTGGTTGTCCAGTTATGGAGCCATCCTCGATTGTGAGCATAGGGTGGAGAGGCTCATGACTCGCCTCGATAATACCCTAGAAATTTCTTGTAACCCTAGAGGTCCCGTCATGTTATGTTATCTTGAATCTCTCGACTCGTCCATCGATGATTTGCAATCTGTAAGGGTGGTCCGAGACTATCCCGATGTCTTTGAAGAAGTTAAGGGGTTACCCCCTAAACGAGAGATAGATTTCCGCATTTATCTAGTTGATAATTCCAAGCCAGTATCATTGCCAGTTAGGCACATGGCTCCACGTGAGAGAGGGGAGCTCAGTAAGCAAATCAAGGAGTTGCTTGAGAAGAATTTTATTAGGCGAAGCATTTCTAAATGGGGTGCTCCGGTGGTATTCGCCACTAAGGCGGATGGTTCGCTTCATCTATGTGTTGATTATCGAGAGTTGAACAAGCTGACAAAGAAGAATAGGCACCCTTTACCGAGGATTGATGATCTCTTTGACCAATTGGTAGGTGCTTCTGTTTTCTCTCAGCTCGATCTAGCCACCGGATTCCATCAGCTTAGAGTAGCTGAGGATAGTATTGATAAGACTGCGTTTAGGACTTCAGATGGATTCTTTGAATGGCTTGTCATGCCATTCGGTTTGACTAATGCACCCGCCTACTTCGTAGATTTGATGAGTAGGGTGTTCAGAGAGTTCCTTAACAAGTTCGTGGTTGTCTTCGTGGATGATATTCTGATCTTCTCAAAGGATGAGGAAGAGCATGCTAGGCATCTCAAGGAAGTGATGGATACGCTTAGAGCGCATCAGTTGAAAGCCAAATGTCATTTCTGGAGAAGGGAAGTTCGGTTTCTTGGACATATAGTTTCTAAGCAAGGCATAGCGGTGGATCCCGCGAAAGTGGTTGTGGTTCAAGACTGGAAGACTCCGAGGAATGCAACCGAAGTGAGAAGCTTTCTCGGTCTGGCAGGCTACTATAGGAAGTTCATCAGGGACTTCGCTAAGATTTCGGCCCCTCTTACTAAGTTGACGAAGAAGAACTTAGTCTTTGCATGGGACTTGGAGTGTGAGCTTGCTTTTCAAAGGCTCAAGAGAGCCCTTACCCCAGCTCTAGTTTGGCAACGTGGATTGGCACTGTTTTCAAGAGATAGTTTTCTGCGTGGGATACCGTATAATATGTAAACGAGATCCAAGATTCACTAACGAATCTTGGAAAGCTTGCACGAAACCATGAGCACGCAGTTATGTTTAAGCCAAGTATTTTAGGCAAAGAATAAGTGGAAGTGGAACGAGAGGCAACGGTGAAATGAGTTCTAACTCATATTTTGGGAATAAGAATTAAGAACTACGGAATTGCGAAGTTAAAAGACGGTCAGGGCACGATGGGATTAAGCACAAGAAAATGTGGCTTAGAAGATCGAAAACTAGATACGCGCATTTAATCTCTTTCTAAGGGTATATCCTTGATCCCTATTGTTCCGTAGAGCTTACTCGCATGCTATCTTTTAAGTATATCCTCTCGGCCCTATCCTCAATTTTAGATCTGTTGCAAACCCCCTAAGGAGTATGACTAGCCTATTCGTGATATATGGTTGGGGTGAAGAAGTTCGTCACCAAACTATTTGGGCTTTATGGGATATGGGTAATAATTGATAGACTTACGAAGAGAACCCATTTTTCCGGTGAAAAGCAAGAGAACTGTATCATGGCTAGCATCTGTTTATCTTCGAGAGATAGTATGGTTGCATGGAGTTTCTTCTAGCATAGTTAGCGATCGTGACCCAATTTTCACTAGCCAGTTCTGGAACAGTTTGCAAGAAGCGATGGGTACACGATTGAATCTGAGTACAGCCTATCACCCCCAGACGGATGGCCAAACCGAAAGGGTGAATAGAGTGCTAGAAGATCTCTTGAGGCTTTGTGTTCTCGACTTCGGTGGTACTTGGGAAGACCACCTTCCTCTTGTAGAATTTGCTTATAATAATAGCTATCAAGCCAGCATAGGGATGGCACCATTTGAAGCTTTATATGGGAGGCCGTGTAGGTCAACATCTTGTTGGTGGGAGACAACAGATAGACTTATACTTGGGCCCGATATGATACGAGACACATCCGAAAAAGTTGAATTAGTAAGAAGAAGGATGAAAGCGGCCCAAGATAGACAGAAACCCTATGCTGACAGACGAATGGCAGATTTGGAATTCGAAGTGGGAGACATGGTTTTCATAAAGGTTTCTCCTTTACGTAATGTGGTTCGTTTTGGAGCAGTGGGGAAGCTGGCACCAAGGTTCGTAGGACCTTTCCCTATCACAAAGAGAATTGGAAAGATGGCCTATAAGGTGGAATTGCCCGAAAAGCTAGCCGGAGTGCATAATGTCTTTCATGTCTCGCATCTCCGAAAGTGCCTTCATGAGTCCGCTGAGGTGGTTGAACCAAGCATTCTTGAAGACATTGAGGTAGAGAAAGAAGCAACCTTGAGAAAAGCTCTGATTCGTATCTTGGGAACAGAGATCAAGAAACTGAGGAATCGAGAAGTCAAATTGGTGAAAGTTCAGTGGGGTGAAGCCGACGAAGATGCAACTTGGGAAACCGAGGAGAAGATGCGTGGGCTTTATCCATTTCTTTTTGAGGGTACATTCTCAACCTCTCTCCTAAGTAGCATATCTTTCTTTTTGCTATCCGTGTTTATCCTGTTTGTCTAATTATCTCGTTAATCATGTTATGAGGACCTTAGGTAGAAACCCTTTGGATGAAACATGTATTTGAAACATGTTATGCTTGATGGTTGCAAGTGTTTGCACGTGGATACTCGTGGATGCATGATACACATTAGGCACTAAGATCGGCTCACACACTTTCATACCGCATATGCATGAGTGTTTATGCTTATTCATGGATGAAACTTGTTATGCTATCACGTGGATGTTGCATATGGATGAATGTTATGTGCACTCATGTAGAGACTATGAGTTATGTTAGGAATTTGCATACATATGGACTCATTTCACTAACATGCTTTGCATTAAGGAGGTTTACTGTATCAGTAACCGCCTGATTTTCGCATTAGATAAGTACATATACACACACCTTCGCATATGATCATACAGCATTTAGAATCCTTTAAGGACAATGACTGCACGTGGATGATGTTTTGAGTAGATGGATGATGGATGGTAGGATACGTTCTTCCTAACTTGGAGATTTCGGGGACGAAATCCTTTAAGGAGGGGAGAATGTAACAACCCGTATTTTTGAATAACATGTTATAACATAAATGGAGGCAAAATTAAACTGTAAAATCTGAATCAAGGGAAACGGGCTGTGCCATTGCGTTCGTCTCGGAAAAATACGCGAAATAGAGTCCGAGTTTTCGAAAATCGGAGTCCGTATGACCAAGATATGGCCTCGCGAAGTTTCAAGAAAAAATTCACAAATTAAAGTATACTTAATTAAGTGAAATGGGTTGCACAGAGAAATATATATATATATATATATATATATATTGATATATATATATATAATTGAAAATTAAATAAATAAATATGCAAAAATGTTCAAAACAGCGAATTGGGAGAGGGGAATAACCGAACCGGCCGATTTTTGAGGTCGACCCGAGCCTGCTGGGTCGACTAGGGGTTAATCCAGGGTGTTTGGCTGTCAACCCGTGGGCCGATTCGCTCAAATGCAGATTTTGCATTTGAATGGTTCTCATGGTTCAGCTTTAATCTAAAGGCCCTAGATGGTTCCTACACTTGACTTCTTCCCCAAGACATGCTTTGATGGCTTGGATTGAATCTAGGGTTAATCCTATGGCTAATACTATCCTAATCCTCAATAAAAAGACCCCTAAACCTAGCCTAAATCACCATTATTCAATCCTACAACTAAACTATGTCAAATTTGTTCCTCTCATGGCCTCCACTCTCATGCTAAAATTCCTAAGCCTATTTCTATGAGAGATTGTGAGTTCATACAAGTGCTTTCAAACTTGTATGAGTGTTCTTAGTTTGCATTCAAGTCAAGTTGCAACATTTCTATTTCAAAGCAAGAATTTTTATTTGATTTGGCGCAAGGGTTTTTCATTGGAGCATTCATATTTGGGTCTTTTTGGTGATTGCATAACGACTTCGTCTCAATCTTTATAATAAATATATATTTGTGTCTTCATAGCATTGTAAGCCCTTTTCTACTTTCTTTCTTTGAACTCTAAAGTTAAATGAATGATGCAAGTTTGGGGTTGATCATTATGATATGCAAGTTTGGTTGAACATTATATGCAAGTTTGGTTGATCATTATATGCAAGTTTGGATGATCATTATGCAAGTTGGTTTAACCATTACGTATGACACATGTTGCTATGTTATGCAAGTTTGGGTTGATCATGTTATCATGTTATGCAAGTTAAACTTGATGTTGTGAGCATAAAGCTCTAAGCTTTATATTAAAGGTTGCATTTTGGCAACATGAAAGTTATCATACCCCTTATGATAACTTGCATGTGACGCTAAATGCGAACTTCTAGCAACTTCTACATGTCATTTATCACCATGTATCACTCATATGTTAAGTTTGGTTTTATGCATGCTTTTGAAGCCTAATGATGCAATATGCAAGTATATGAACATATGTACATCTCATATGCCACCATGATAAACTTGTGGCTTCAACACCTTTTTGTCATGATTATGCCAAGTTCCCTATTTTACCCTTTATGCGTTGTTGCGATTATGTAAACGATGGGATTACGTTGGGGTTGGGCAACATTATGACAAAAACATGGTTTTTATAACATAACGTGATATGTTAACTTGTAATTATGTTTTGGAAACATAATGGACATGACACTTAGAAAATATGAGTGTGGCCAACTCGAGGTTGGGTTGAGTTTGTAGCATAAATCTACCCGGACCCGCCCGGCTTAACTAGTGGCTACAAACAATAGGACCCAATGTGAGAAGTTGGTCATGTTGTGCTCGAACCCGAGGTTAGACCAAGTTGTGGTGTAAAGCTACCCGGACCCGCCCGGCTTAACTAGTAACCACAACAAAGTCTAATGTGAGAGGTTAAAGCACATTAAGTTAATTAATGCCTCCTGATTAGGGTTAAGTCATGGTCCACTTAATACTTAACCAATTTGGGCTTGATGGATTAATCGAGGTTAAGTCAGGAGCCTTGGGTACTCTTAACCAATTTAATCCACGTGTGGATCGGGTTAACCACATTTAACCCGTTAAGGAACCCTAGTTGCGTGGTCCTTTTCAGCAGTAACCTTCTAGGTAGTATCATAAGACCCTAGGACTAGGCTAGGGTGGGGCACGATTACTGGGCTGATTGTAAGAGACCAAAAGAGACGGCTGAATGATGCCCCGGTTGTTCAGGCGGACCATGGTCGTGCACATTAAGTCCGGAGTTGAACACGGGCACCGGTAGGTTTGGACTGTGCATCATGGTATGGTGTCAGAGGGTTACACCATAGGGCCTGATACACCCTAGGGTGGACCCTGCACAGTCAACTACATTACATGATTAAGCCGCATGACACCGACACTTGACGAGTTAGGCTTATAGGGAGCCGATCGACTAGACCGAGTAGTTGGACCTTGATTTAGGTCACCTCATGATGTTGGGCCAAGCTTGGGCCAAGGGATCAATTCTTGTTTTTACTTGACATGTTAGAATGCTAGTACACCCATGGTGCAAAACTTAACCTTGATTATGCGATGACACGTTTATCTATCTTGTTAGTTAATCACCATGCCAGTATGTTGTTATCCTTATGTTCATCTCAGCTTCTCATGCCAGTTAACTTTACTAGTTCATAGACAGATAGTAGTAGGGCTTACCAGTCTTTTTGACTGACCTGTTTTCTTTCGCCTCTTTTCTTCCGTTTCCCCCCCCCCCCTCAGGTTCTCACGGTGGGAACATTGGAGTTTAGCTTGGATCTTTACAGCTTGCTTACTGGATTTGATCATGTACGGTTTTGGACATTGAGCTAGCTATGGTTTATCACTTCATTTTGGGGATAGTACTTTATGTATTTCAGTTTTTCAGTTTATGCTTTTATCTAGACTTTGTTGTTGGAAAATAATGACCAAGTACTTTGTTGTAACATGACTATGGTTTTGAAATACTAAGTTTTATCCGCTGCTTTACTACTCTGTTTTACTTATATGTTCTGTCTTGTGATATCTGCATGCATGTTTACCTTGTTTAACGCCCCTCCAAAGCCAGTGTGCTTGCAAGAGTTACCCTGGCGGAGGTGGGGTGTTACAGATGATAACATCACAGCTTTACAACATAGATAATAACATCATAGAATTTACAACATAGATGATAACATCATAGAATTTACAACATAGATAATAACATACGCTCAATGATTCACAACATAACCATATAATCCAAATCATAGCTCAATCCAATTAAATTGTTAATTATCTTATTAAAGAAATCGAACTCACAAAAAGAAGGTCTTGCGTTCTGAAATCTGAGTTCTGAAATTGATTTAGCTCGCCTTTTGTAGTAGATTCGTTATTGTTTAGATTAGAGTTGAATAGAACTGAATTGATTAGCTTTGATTTCCCTCTAGTTGGTGGCGGCTACTCTAGGTTACAAGATGACAGCATGACGGCCATGATTCATATTTGTATTTGATTCTAGGGTTTGAGTCTACCCATGTTTATATAGAATTTCAATTTAATTATAGCCGTCGGATGATCTTAGGGTTAATCAAAACCACTCAGTCAGGATAGGGTGACACCTCAGCCCTAATGACTCAGCAAGGAGTCAGAAAGGACTCAGCAATGAGTCACAATATGGATCAGATTGCACCAGAAAGCTGTGCAGGCTTTCTGCTTGGCCTGGGCGCACTTGGAAATTGCGCCAATGTATTTTTGTACTGGTGCACTTCCCAAGTGCGCCAGTGCATTTTTTTCTTTTTTTCTTCTGGTTTTTCCGCCTAACTTCGTTCGTCCATATCTCCTTCATCCGATATCCGTTTTACGCAAACTCGGACTCTATCTCAACCAGAATTCCGAGACGAACACAATGGCGCAACCTGTTTCCCTTAATTCTCACGTCTGAGATAATTATTCTTGAATTTAGTTAATTCGATTATTCAAAAATTCGGGGTGTTACATTCACCCCTACTTAAAGGATTTCGTCCTCGAAATCTCTAAGTCAAGAAGAACGTATCCTACCATCCAATCATCCATCTACTCAACCATCAACCATTAGCAACCATGGTCCTTAAAAGATTTCTAATGCTTTTCATGTACATATGCATAGTGTGTGTATATGTCTGTATACTAATTCTAAATCAGGCGGTCCACTGATCCAGTCGACCTCCTTAATGCGAACCATGATAGTGTCGTGCATCCATTATGTATGCAAAAGATTCCTAATGATACATATTATTTCTACATGTGTGCACAACCATTCATTCAAATGCAACATCCATATGATACACACATTCAATGCACATTCATTTTACTAAATACATCCATTTATATGCAATATGCATTATGAAAGTGACTGAGCCGATCTAGTGCCTAAAGTGTGTGTATATGCATCCACAAGCAACCACTAGAAAACACTTGCATCCACAAGCATCCATCATACATAACACATCTCAAACACATGTTTCAACCATAGTACTATCTTATCTAAAGGTCAAAGATACTAACGAGAGGACAAACTAAAGATAGAATAAGTACAAGCTAGGCGATAAAGGAGAAATTAAAAGACATACCCTCGAAAAGAAAAGGGTACTATGAATGCATCTTCTCTTCCGTCTCCCAAGTAGCTTCATTCCCATCATCTCCCCATTGCACTTTGACTAGCTTGACCTCTCAATTCCTCAACTTCTCAATCTCCAACCCAAGAATGCATGTAGGAGCTCGTCGAATCGTCGCATCACGCTCTATCTCTAAGCAGGCTCGGCTCTACCACTTCCGCGGTCTCATGCAAGCACTTCCTCAAATGTGATACATGGAATATGTCGTGTACACCACTATGTCTCTCAGGCAACTCTACTCTATACGCCATCTATCCAATCCTCTCCTAGAATACTTCTTATTTCCGTTTCTTTTCTTGGAACCTTCAATTCTTGGATTGCCGCCACCTTCGCGGGATCCACAGCTATCCCTTACTTAGAGACCATGTGTCCTAAAAATCCTGCCTTCTTCCTAAAAAAATGGCATCAACATAGGGTCCTAAACAATCCATTACTTTACATCCCCCTCGAGTCATCTCATAACCCTATTGAATCTAACTCGGGGCAACCCATACCATCGAATAGTCTTATCATGTCACGGCTGCACATCACTTCTCGAGAAAACCAAGATATCATGCAATGAAAATCGCCACAGCTATTTATCTCACACAAACCATCCTAGTCGAACTCGACATTCCACAAGCACAAGGCCCAAAGGCCTAAACCAATATCAGACAAGCACCCAAGGAATATCTCCTCCGAATTCGGACAATCTACGTGAGATGATACTAGCAAAGCAACCAAACAATTGAGCACCCCACTCCGATATACTACGTCTTATGAACCCCTTCTCAAGCAACTCCCCTACTTGCGTATTGAGCTCCCTCCTCTCACGAGGAGCCATGTGGCGTACTGGCAGAGATACTGGTTTTGCATTGTCTACAAGATAAATACGAAAGTCTATCTCATGCCTCGGGGTAAACCTCGAACCTCTTTGAAGATGTTACTATATTCACGGACCACACGAACAGATTTCAAATCATCATTGGATACGTCAAGAGATTCTAGGTAACTAAGCATTACTGGACCTCTAGGGTCATAAGAAATATCAAGGGTCTTTCCACAACGAGTCAAAAATCTAACTACCCTTCTCTCACAATCTAGGATGGCACCGTATCTAGTTAGCCAATCCATACCTAGGATCAAGCCGTAGCTCATGAAGCCAAGAACAAAGGCGTTGCATTCAAACCCAACACCCAAGATAGACACTCTCAAATCCCAACAAATCATAGAAAGATGAGCCGAACCACCAATAGGATTTGAGACTACCATGGGATCTGAAACTAGACTAGTATTTAGGTGCAGTGTTTCAACTAACGAAGCAGATACAAACGAGTGTGATATGCCAGAGTCAAACAAAGTACTAACAGGATGATCAAACAGAAAAACTAAACTTTCAACGAAAATTGTTCTACCCTGTTCTTGCAGCGGTGGGGCCATGAGAGCCTGGACCTGCCCTTTTGCCTGCCCTGGTGCCATGAGAGCCTGAAGTTGCCCTCCCGAGGTAGACCCTTGTCCCTGTTTCCTTGGGCAGTCCTTAACTAGATGACCTGCCTCTCCACAGTGGAAATAGCCGATCTTCTTCTTTTTCCTACAATCTTTACTCAGATGGCCTAGTGTCCCACAATTAAAGCACTTCTTCTTTCCTTTGCCATTATTGTTCTTTCCTCCTTTCTTGTTTTGTTGTTGTTGCTGCAGTTTCTTTTGATCCCCTTTCTTCTCGGGTGCCTTATTAGCATTGGCGCCCTTCTCCTCTTCATGTATAAGAGCCATATCAACTAGTCTCTCAAAGGTGCCCCCCATAGGGATGTGGGTCATAGCTAACCGATGTAGTGGCTCGTTCAAACCCTTAACAAATCTCAGGGCCTTCTTTTCGGTGTATTCACCAAGTCCAAGCCAAATCTTGCCAACTGATTAAACTTGTTGACGTATTCTTTGCACCCCTCTTAGGTTCTACTTTCTTACCTTGTGCCTTATCCATGCCTCCACTATACGTTCTCCATTCGTGACCTCCGACCTACAAGAAACTTCATCCATCATCAACCAAGCAGCTAGTCGAACCTCCCTCCCTTTCTTCTATCTCAAAGATACCGACAAGTCCTCCACTTTCTTGAGCCACCTTCTAGCCTCGACAAACATTTAAGTCCCATGAAGCGGTTTTCCGCCCATCGTACGGAAGTCTTCATATATCTTAGGAAAAAGCATCCATACGCGGAGGAAGAGATTCAAAAGGGAAAGAGGAAGAGATTCAAAACAAGGGAAGCGAAAGAGAGATGTATGGCTTGTGGGGATTATGCTCTTTTAAGTAAACTTTCCTTGAAAATAGCTTCTTTAAAACAAGTTTTTGAAAATACTTTCTAGGAAAATAATACTTTTGAAAACACTTTTCAAAACTTTTAATCTGTTCTTGTAACCGTAGCTCTGATATCACGTGTAACACCCCACGTCCATTAATGTCACTCACAAAGGGAATGCATCAATGTCAATGAAGCATTATTATTTGTATAGAACAGATAAATTACAAGAATAAATAAACACAGCGGAAGATAAAACTTATTTTATTTCATCAAAACTTAAAACCGAGTTTACATAAGTAGTTTCCAAAGCCATTACAACAGGATCAGTAGTCTTTTTCAAAAATTTCAAAGTACATAAAGAAGCAAATACTTAAATAACATAAATGCATAAAATCCCCACTGAGCATAAGCAAAGCCATAAAGATGAGAGAGTCCCAAGCGATACATCTACTCTCTTCAAGCAACTGAAAGAAATCGGCACTAAGCTGTAGTATTCCCTCCTTGCAAACCTGAGGGGGTGGGGAAGGAAGAAAAGAGGTGGAAAGAAAAGGGGGTCAGACATAAAGTCTGGCGAGTGCGATAACTTTAACAATATAATTATCAAAATAACTAGGCTAAGGCATAAGTTGGAAAATAAGGAAATGACTGTGAACAATTGGGTATGACAGAACAAAACAAGGAAATAAGATGAACCAAGATAACGTTAAAGGCACCCCTAATCACTATAGGATAATTACTACACTGCACCACTACAAGTCACCCTAAATGTTGATCCCGCCTACAAAACTTAATAATGATAATGGTAGTTTCGTGTACCCCTAGCTACCTTCATAGGTGTCGTCTGCCCCTATCTCCACTAGGTGTACCCACTACCCCCATTCTAGTTACAATATTTATTCATAATATGGTAGTTATACTCCTAGCTGTCTTCATAGGTGTCGTCTGCTCCCATCTCCACTAGGTGTACCCACTACCTTCCCCATTCGATTGGCTCCCTAACTCGTAGATACCCGTGTTGGCCCCACAGTGGGGTGTATCACTCCCCAAAGCGGCAAGCCGATACAACCAAAAATGCATGGCTTATATCTACATGATGCAACAACGTCTTACCTACCAGCCCGGGCCAACACACGCATATGAACCCGTTGGACTTGCGTTGCCACCGCTGACCCGTTTTGACCTCTTACAATCAAATCCAGTACGCGTGTCCCGTCCTCGACTTGGGTCGAGCCCACAAAGATACTAAATGGGTCACTGGTTTGAAAAGGGTCTCCACACAAGCTTTCCCCCTATGCTTGGTCCCCACTAGAATTTCCCACTTAACCCCTCTTATTCATGTCTTCTTACGTGTTTCAACTTGGTTAAGTGTTTATAATTATATCCCACATGTCACCCATGTTACTTACTCAACAAATCAACATGTGTTATTGGTTAAGCTTGTCTTAACCCTATCCACTTATCAAACTGTAGGTTAAGTTTGTCTTAACCCTACCAGATCAATGTATATTATTGGTTAAGTTTGTCTTAACCCTACCCACTTATCAAATTATTGGTTAAGTTTGTCTTAACCCTACCCACTTATCATTTTATTGGTTAAGCTGGTCTTAACCCTTTCACTTAGTTTATGATTAGGTACTTCTTAGTCCACAGATACATTGGTTAAGAGAATAACTCCCTAAGTACCAACCCCGAAGACCGAGATCAACATCAGATCGTTACTCAGAGAATCACTCACTCAACCAAACTTCTGTTTGTCATCCATATTTGTCTTTAATCAGCATTATTTAATTATTAAGACACCTAATCGTATTTCACATGCCACCCAAGGCACCCACTTAATTTCACACGCCACCCAAGGCACCGACTTAACCCCCTCATGTCCCATTACATGTTTATCTGGTTAAGTGTTTCTTAATTAATTAAGACCGTAACCTTGTAAAGACCTCCCACATTAGACTGGCATTTGTGGCAGCTGGATTTGTCGGGCGGGTCCGGGCAGTCTTACACCACAAACGAGCCTAACCTCGTGTCTTTACAACCGTTACGCATTTAATTTATGCCTAAGACCTCCCACATTAGACTGGCATTTGTGGCCGCTGGATTTGCCGAGCGGGTCTGGGCAGTTTTACACCACAAACGAGTCTAACCTCGTGTCTTAGGCGATTAATTACACCTGATTAATCATCCCCAATTTGAATTAATTTCCCTATTCAAATTGCCAATCAATTACAAATTTAACTATGTCCATAATTGACTCAATTATGTCCATCTATTTATGGTATATAAAATTATACCAATTAACATCACATTTAAGGCATTTATGCCAATTCTTAATATTAAATCTTTTAATGTTATCCCCTTGCCCCCACGTTGTACGTTCGTTCGTTTAACGTAAAATATATGTTAGACTCGAATAGTATAACTTATGGAATAAAGAGCAAACATCACAACATGCATAGAATAAAAACTAGATCTAAACATAAGGGGTGAACTTGCATGTGTGAATAAGGTTTTTCATCTAAAACTTGCATAGGAAAAAGTTACAAACTTGCATAAACTATGGGTGTCATAGATCTAATCATAAGGTGTAAACTTGCATAGGCCATAGTCACAAACTTACATTACATGATTCATACTCCAATATATATATATATATATATATATATATATATATATATATATACACACACACACACACACTTGCATATGTGATTTATACAACATAGATTATGATGTAAACTTACATCTAACTCACACATGTCATAGCCTAACTTTAGATCCAATTTACACATAAAATAGATGTCATGAAACATGTAAGGTTGTATATGATTCTCACTAACTTGCATATGATTCATATCTAAATTAACATCTAAACTTGCATACATACATATGATTTAACATATGAATTAGTTCCAACAACATAACCAAACTAGCATATGAAACATTATTATGAATTGATTGTACATAAGCCAATCATAGATCTACAACATAGATGATAACATCACAGCTTTACAACATAGATAATAACATCATAGAATTTACAACATAGATGATAACATCACAGAATTTACAACATAGATAATAACATACGGTCAATGATTCACAACATAACCATATAATCCAAATCATAGCTCAATCCAATTAAATTGTTAATTATCTTATTAAAGAAATCGAACTCACAAAAAGAAGGTCTTGCGTTCTGAAATCTGAGTTCTGAAATTGATTTAGCTCGCTTTTGTAGTAGATTCGTTATTGTTTAGATTAGAGTTGAATAGAACTGAATTGATTAGCTTTGATTTCCCTCTAGTTGGTGGCGGCTACTCTAGGTTATAAGCTGACAGCATGACGGCCATGATTCAGATTTTTATTTGATTCTAGGGTTTGAGTCTACCCATGTTTATATAGAATTTCAATTTAATTATAGTCGTCCGATGATCTTAGGGTTAATCAAAACCACTCAGTCAGGATAGGGTGACACCTCAGCCCTAATGACTCAGCAAGGAGTCAGAAAGGACTCAGCAACGAGTCACAATATGGATCAGATTGCACCAGAAAGCTGTGCAGGCTTTCTGCTCGGCCTGGGCGCACTTGGGAAGTGCGCCAATGTATTTTTGTATTGGCGCACTTCCCAAGTGCGCCAGTGCATTTTTTCTTCTGTTTTTCTTCTGGTTTTTCCGTCTGACTTCGTTCGTCCATATCTCCTTCATCCGGTATCCGTTTTACGCAAACTCGGACTCTATCTCAACCAGAATTCCGAGACGAACACAATAGCGCAACCTGTTTCCCTTAATTCTCATGTTTGAGATTAATTATTCTTGAATTTAGTTAATTCGATTATTCAAAAATTCGGGGTGTTACAAAGGGACTCACACACGTCATATTGCCGGTTCAGTATTTAGTGCATCACATGATGCACAAGTGGTAAGCCAAAATTATTTTTCAGTCATTATATAAGAATAAGGGCATGTGTTGAGGTAAAATTACTTTTCTTCATCACTACATAAAAATAATGACATTTATATATTGTAAACAATTGATGCTTACAAATATTTTTCTTTTTTTATCAGTGCAAAAACTGTTGGTTTATTTTCTCTTGGATCTCATGATCTGACTTTAGTTCAACTTAAATTTCTTGCATAATCGCTCCTTGTTTTGCAAACTTACTTTAATCATATTTGCATATTAATTTTATTATATATCTTTAACCATGCTTAATATTCATAATAATTTATTTTCATATTCAATTTTGAAGGAACTTGAGACCGGTCGTCCGGTGTTCTTCGCTGATAATTTTTGTTATTGGCATACAAAAAGAGACAAAGGGAAAGGCAAAACGAAAGAATCCTCAGCAACAAGTAGCACATTTGTTGATGGCAAATCATAAAAAGTTTAAGTTCTTTTATTGAAAATTTAGGTGTTAAATATCATTTGTTGTTTCTTAACTTCGCGGAAACTTACAAGTATTGGGGGATTGGTTTAGTTTTATGGAATTGCCAAAAGGATATGATCAGGTTATGCAGTAATAGATCTTTTAAAAGCATATTAAGTTACATCGTTCATGGAATAGTTTAGATGTTTGGTCACTGGTTTTTCCCCCTAGTGCATCTATATCATATAGCATACATTGCTATGTTAATGAAATCGAGTAAAAAATAATAGTAAGACAATGTAGATGATAAAGTAATAAAATACATTTTCATGCAACCTTGACTGCATCAAAAGAAATTTAAAAAATAGTAAGAAAATGTAGATGATAAAGTAATAAAAGAAAGTACCATCTAATAATAAGTCAATAGTTACGACAATTCACACTGAGAGTAAATATAAGTATCCATGCAGGTTTGTTCATGTTTATCGTTGTTTAAGCAATTACTTTTTTATATATATAAAAAGGTAACTGCACCACGTCACAAAAACCATACCGATCATCACAAAAACTACAATAATTAAAATCAAAACTGAACACTAGTTTCATAAATATCACAAAAACCGTGGAAACTAAATGAAAACCGAGGCAGGTTCTGAATACTGCGCACGTTATACTTGTTACCTGCTAGGGCCTTGTCTATTACCTTACTGACTAAACATCCATGTCTACATCCATGTCGTTATTGACTAAACATGAATGCTTAGAATTCTCTTCCTATGCTGCTTTCGTTGACATATGAAAATCATCATTTACTTGTTAAGGGCTTTGTGTTTTTCACTTTGGAATATGATTAATCGTTTAGCAGATTATGATGTCGAATATGATTCAAAAATAGTTTTTCCTCGCCTCACTGTTTTTTTCTTTTTCTAGAACTAATTGTCAGAAAAGATATACGGTGTTGTGATGTGAAGTAACCACAACTGTGGTAGAAATAATAAATATATTTTCTTTGCGGATTGTTACTGACACTCCAATTATTGTTAAGAGATTCTTTTTTTTAAGTTATTATAATTGTTAAGGGGAGTACCAATAAAGAGAGCATCCATTTAACAATTAAAATTAATTTTACCGTAATACCCTTTTAAGTTCAATTTCTTTGTTCTGTTCACTGAAACCGAACGAAAATTTACAGTACGACAATACTCTGTCGAACAAAAACAAGAATTACGGCCGCCCAACTCCGAAACAAAAATTTCACCCTCCTTTACATAATTCGGTAAACCGACACCGAACAAAATTTAAAAATACGATCAATCACGTCGAATAAATGAAATCGCGTGCGAAGTTTAGTTTACTCGAAGTGTTAGCACTAAAATTTGATTTTTTTTTAATTGATTTAGGGTTTTGCGTATTTGTTTATTAGGACGGGATAATATTAAAAGATAGAAAAGTGTAAAATAATAAGTTTGTACACTCCTTAACACTTTTATAAATAGTGGAGTGGTTTTAAAACATGACACTCTCTTAACAATTTTTGAAGTGTCAAGAACAATCCCCCTCTTTTTTTTACAGGAAACTTACATGAAAAAGAAAGCTGAGTTAAATGAGGATGTAGCGGAATGGAATCCACGACTATGGTTGAAGGCTTCTGGAGGACTAGCAAAAGGAAGATTGTACGGAGCACCATAGATCGGTACAAGTAGTGTGTTGAATAAAGGATCCAAATCTTCTGTTCCGCTGATAATATTGCAAGCTACAACGATTCTACTGCATCCAATTCATCGGCAAACATTACATTGACACAAAAGATCAAAAATTTAATCGAAAAGGAAGTTAACTTGGCAATAACTAGCAAGTATGGCGTTGTTGCACCATCACAGCCACCACAACCACAATAACCCCAAGAAACAACACAACAATTTTCATTTCTTCAACATGCTAATCAAATTTCTCAACAAGCTGCTCAATTTTCACCATCATCATATCAATTTGCACGACCATCAGCTCCGTATAAACAAACAACTAGAAGCTTTCAGTCTTTTCCTATGCCAAGCCAGAAGATGTTTGGAAACTTTTCACAACCCCCTAACCATTCACACAACTGCTTGGACCAATCACAAATGAGTATAACCTATAATCTGGACGGTACCAAGCAATGCCTCATCATGGTACGTTTTAGCAACCCTTTAACGATGACATTGTAGAATGAAGATGTTTTTATTTTCCTCCTTCAGAATAGTTGTTTTTATTTTCCTCCTTTAGAATATTATGTTTTATATTTGCTTGCATAGTTGGACATCTTTGTCTTTTGAGGATTGTTATTGACACTCCAGTTATTGTTAAGGGGGGACATTTTTTTAAAAAGTTATTAATTATAGAGAGTACCAATGAAGAGAGCGGCCCCCCTTAACAAATAATATTAATTTTACCGTAATAACCTTTTAAGCTTAATTTCTTTGTTATATTCACTGAAACCAAAAGAAAATTTACAGTACGACAATACTCTGTCAAACAAAAACAAGAACTACTGCCGCCTACCTCTGAAACAAAAATTTCATCCTCCTTTACAAATTCAATAAACCGACACCGATCAAAATTAAAAAATACGATTAATCACGTCGAAGAAACATAATCGTGAGCGAAGTTGAGTTTGCTCGAAGTGTTAACATTAAAATTTGGTTTTTTTAATTGATTCAGCGTTTTGCGTATTTGTTTATTGGGACGGGGTAATGTTGGAAGACAGAAGAGTGCAAAATAATAAGTATGTACGCCCCTTAACACTTTTATAAACAGTGAAGTGGTTTTAAAAAATGACACTCTCTTAACAATAATTGGAGTTTCAATAACAATCCCCTTTTCTTTTTTTAACAGGAAACTTACATGGAAAAGAAAGCTGAGTTAAATGAGGATGTAGCGGAAAGGAATCCACAAATATGGGTGAAGGCTTCTAGAGGATTAGCAAAAGGAAGATTGTACGAAGCACCATACATCGATACAAGTAGTGTGTTAAATAAAGGTTCCAAATCTTCTATTTTCGCTGATAATATTGCAAGCTACAACGAATCTACTGCATCCAATTCATTGGCAAACATTACATTGACACCAAAGATCAAAAATTTAATCGAAAAGGAAGTTAAGTTGGCAATAACTAGCAAGTATGGCACTTCTGCACCATCACAGCCACAACAACCACAAGAAACAACATAACAATTTTCGTTTCTTCAACATGCTAATCAAATTTCTCAACAAGCTGCTCAATTTTCACCATCGCCTTTTCAGTTTGAACGACCATCAGTTCCGTATCAACAAACACCTGGAAGCTTTCAGTCTTTTCCTATGCCAAGCTAGTAGACGTTTAGAAACTTTTCAAAACTATCTGGGCAATTCACACAACTGCTTGGACCAACCACAAACGAGTATAACCTACAATCTGGATAGTATCAAGCAATGCCTCATCATGGTACATTTCAGCAACCCCTTAACGATGACATTGTAGAATGAAGTTGTTTTTATTTTCCTCTTTCAGAATAATTGTTTTTATTTTCCTCCTTCAGAATATCATGTTTTATATTTGCTTGCATAGTTAGACATCTTTGTTATTTCTTTTGGGGATTGTTATTGACACTCCAGTTATTGTTAGGGGGGGACATTTTTTTAAAAAGTTATTAATTGTTAAGTAGAGTACCACTGAAGAGAGCGGCCCCTTAACAAATAAAATTAATTTTACAGTAATATCATTTTAAGCTTAATTTCTTTGTTCTGTTTACCGAAACCAAATTAAAATTTACAGTTGACAATACTCTGTCAAACAAAAATAAGAACTACGGCCGCTCACCTCTGAAACAAAAATTTCATCTTCCTTTACATAATTCGGTAAACGGACACCGAACAAATTTTAAAAGTACGATTAATCACATCGAAGAAATGTAATCGCGTGCGAAGTTGAGTTTGCTCGAAGTGTTAGCAACAAAATTTGGTTTTTTAATTGATTCAGGGTTTTGCATATTTGTTTATTGGGACGGAGTAATATTGGAAGACAGAAGAGTGTAAAATAATAAGTATGTACGCCCCTTAACATTTTTTAAACAATAGAGTGGTTTTAAAAATGATACTCTCTTAAAAATAATTGGAGTGTCAATAACAATCCCCTTTTCTTTTCTTTTTTTTACAGGAAACTTACATGAAAAAGAAAGCTAAGTTAAATGAGGATGTAGTGGAATGGAATCCACGACTATGGGTGAAGGCCTCTGGAGGACTAGCAAAAGGAAAACTGTACGGACCACCATACATCGATACAAGTATAGTGTTAAATAAAGGTTCCAAATCTTCTATTTTCGTTGATAATATTGCAAGCTACAACGATTCTACTGCATCTAATCTTCAGCAAACATTACATTAACACCAATGATCAAAATTTTAATTGAAAAGGAAGTTAAGTTGACAATAGCTAGCAAGTATGTCGTTGATGCACCATCACAGCCACAGCAACCCTAAGAAACATCATAACAATTTTCGTTTCTTCATCATGCTAATCAAATTTCTCAACAAGATGCTCAATTTTCACCCTGGTCTTTTCAGTTTGTAGGACATCAGTTCTATATCAACAAACACCTGGAAGCTTTCAGTCTTTTCCTATGCCAAGCCAGCAGACGTTTTGAAACATTTCACAACCACCTGGGCCATTCACACAACTGCTTGGACCAATCACAAATGAGTATAACATACAATCTGGACAGTATCAAGCAATGCCTCATCATGGTACATTTCAGCAACCCCTTAACGATGACATTGTAGAATGAATTTGTTTTTATTTTCCTCTTTCAGAATATTATGTTTTATATTTGCTTGCATAATTGGACATCTTTGTTATTTCTTTAGAGGATTGTTATTGACACTCCAGTTATTGTTTAAGGGGGGGACATTTTTTTAAAAAAGTTATTAATTGTTAAGAGGAGTACCAATGAAGAGTGCATCCCCTTAAAAAATAAAATCAATTTTACTGTAATACCCTTCTTAGCTTAGATTATTTATTCTGTTTACTGAAACCAAATGAAAATTTACAGTACGACAATACTCTACTTAACAAAAACAAGAACTACGGTCGCCTACCTCTGAAACTAACATTTCACCCTCCTTTACATAATTCGGCAAACCGACACCGAACAAAATTTAAAAATACGATCAATCATGTTGAAAACATAAATTTAATTTGGCAATGATACTCCGTTCATGTCAGTTAAACCATTTTTCACAAGCTCGACAATAACGGACCAAACAAATACACCCAAAACACACAAGCCATTTTCGAATGCATCCGTAAACCCCAATTTAATCAAACGATTAACTCTAAAATTGATTTGGCGTACCTTTGCAGCACCTTTTCAACTAATTTAGGATCTGATTGTGAGGAGCATTTCACGTTCTTTGTTCTGGCCATTAATTCTCTTATGTTCGTGAAGAAGAAATGTATTTGCATGCGAAGTTGAGTTTACTCGAAGTGTTAGCACCGAATTTTGTGTTTTAATTGATTTAGGGTTTTGCGTGTATGTTTATTGGGACGGGGTGATATAGGAAGATAGAAGAGTTTAAAATAATAAGTCTGTATGCCCCTTAACACTTTCATAAATAGTGGAGTGATTTTTAACAATGACCACCCCTTAACAATAATTGTGTCAATAACAATTCCCTTTCTTTTCTGAAAATTGTTATGGAGCTATTAACTTCAATGTATCTTATGCCTTTAATATTACACTGGCTTTTTTTTACTAGTAGTGTTGCATGGTAAATAAATTTGCACTTTTTGATGACAATGGTTCTTTATATTTCATGTTAAGGATAATGATATTGTACATTATTGAATGTGTTGTTCTGTGCCTGAATTATGCTATGCAAGAATTATGTTGTATGTTTGTTGTGCATGAATTATGTTGTGCGGTTATTGGTGCATGAATTATGCTATGCGTGAATTATGTTGTGTGGTAAAGCGGTGGTATTAAAACAATAATTTGGGACTTTCTTGTCACCATATTTTGTTGTCTTACATATACATTTAAGACAGTATCAATTGTCTTTAGGAAGTCTTAGGCTTTCTTAAAACTTCTTTCGTTGGTCTTTGCAAAATTAGAGACGTGATTTTAGAAATCGCGTTA
Source organism: Allium sativum (assembly GCA_030737875.1). Taxonomy (NCBI): domain Eukaryota; kingdom Viridiplantae; phylum Streptophyta; class Magnoliopsida; order Asparagales; family Amaryllidaceae; genus Allium; species Allium sativum. Next base: position 365,944,200 of record CM060920.1, read on the forward strand.
TTTGTCTTTAGTGTGTCACAAAGAGAAATTAAGGACCACATATTTTAATTTAGGACCACATTATGCTGTCTTAAATTAATATAATTTTTGTAGTGTTATAACATATATCCAATTTCAAACTTACGCGCATATATGCGTATAACTCTTCAAATCTTTGTCCATTAATAGTTGCGCTATAAATGTCATTAATAACGCTGTCAATTCCTTGTTTCCTTCCTTAATATATATATATATATATTCAAATTTCAAACGCCGCTATTCTCTTGTCTATTTTTTCGTGCATTCCACATTTATTACTTTCCACCCTTAAATTATACTTTAGTTTCAATTTTTGGATTTATGTGTATATATTTATGCACAACTTTATTTCTTTTCAAAATTAAAACGGTGTTATGCCGACATTTATTTCTTACCCATTTTGAATGATTGTATGTTACTTTTGGATTTCATATATATATATATATATATATATATATATATATATATATATATATTCTTATTGTACATTTATTAATTTTTCTCTTAAAACATGCATTTCTTTAGCGGTCCCTCTAAAAATAGAAACATGGTGTTGGCAGGACTCAAACTCCTAACCTCCACCTTAGGAAATGCATGTCTTACCAACACACCTACCTTAGCTTTTATTTACAAGACTAAAAACATTGATAGCCATTGTTTTTATTTGTGTTCCTCTTATATCTTCTTTTTTCATGTTTGTTCTAATACTTCATTTAAATATATCTTTTTCGTTTTAAATTCGTTTCCTGCAAACCATGGGTCTAAACTGATCAGAAAATCGTCATGGACGCAATGACGCTAATTCTATGACCAAATTCTGGAAATTACACAAAGTTTAGTTTTATTATTTAATTAAAAATGTGAGGTGTTACATTCTCCTACCCTTGGGAAATTTTGTCCACGAAATTTGGTAACGGTAGAATTAAGTAATTCCTCGTATAATTTACAACCATCATGTGTACATCCAATTATTACAACCATTTGTGCACTTGTGCAAAGTGTAATACAACATAATAATACATAAATGCCTAAGCGGTACCTCCTGTATGAATTCAAATTTTCTTGAAAACCTTTTGAAAACATGATGCCCAATCCTAAATATACTGGCAATTTCTATATAAATGCAATATTTTGAAAATTAAAATACTTTTTTATCCAATGTTCCTACACTCTTATAGAGCAAGAGTGTATTTCATCCAATTTTTGCATCTAAACCCTACTAACCAACTTTAAATTTACAGATAACAAAAAAGTCTAATTTTTTGAATTCGATTTCTTATGTTAGAAAAAGGTAGAAGATGGAAAATTACATATTTTCCATCCAATTTTACGCACCTTTTTCCCCGTACTTGGAAAACTTAGGTAGCGTTTGGTTTATTTTATGCTTTGAGTTTCTAGTTTTCAGTGTTAATATGAAAGTTGGGAAGATTTGAAATATATCATAGGCGACGAATCAAAGGCGGAAAGAGGGGTGGAGGGGACCGCGGGATGATGGATGGATGAATTTGTTATCGTCCTTCCGTTGTTTTTTAAAATATGTAAAATAATAATAAGTTGTTTTTGGTTTTGTGTGCTAACTTCGTTTTATATAACGATCGTTTTACATGATATGTGTGCACCATTGGTACTTTTATATATGAGAAAACTCAAAATAAAAAAGTGTAAACCAAACGCACCCTTAACTGCTAATTTTACAAAATTTATATTTTTCCATTTCAAGCACAGTTTACAAACGAAAAATTTCTTTCAGTTTTCTAAACTTACTTTGGGAGAATTCGTTTTCCTTCATTGTTCTTTATTTTTGCAATTGTCATTATTGTTTGTTCTCTTTTAGTTATATCATCACCTTTTCCTTAGCTTATTTAGTTTAATCCACTGATCTAAGCTAAATTTTAAATAAGCCTTTTTATTCTTTCAAAACCAAAGTAGGAAAACAAGCACACTATACAGTTACTATCAAGGGCAAAGAATCCTAAGACCATGTCCCCGCTGACAAAGAAAAGTCCAAACCACATGATCTAAATAACTCGCTTGCCTTCTACCATCTACTTGTCACAACTAATCTTTGTTATGTACTAACAGTCTGTTCCTAGCAACAACCTAGGCTATATAGTGTTTACGCACTCTACGGTAATTGACTATCGCTCCAAAATAATTCTCGCTATCTACTTTATAGCCTAAAAAATATTCTCCGTCTTCTTAGGTACTAATCCTTACCTACTCTATGATTTTAAAATGTGGTTTGGCTTTATCACTTTTTTTTCAAAAATTAAAACTTCAAAACTTTATTTTTCTTCATTAAAACTTATTTTTGCCAAACCATAAAAACTGACATCTCGTAAAAAAGTACAAAACTTTTTTTTCAAATCATAAAAACTAGAGTAGATTAGGACAACTATTTCTCAATTAATTTCACAATAGCTCATTTTTACTACGATAATTCATTTACTTACAACCGGTAGCTGCAGCTGGCCCTTGACCTTTTTCTGCAAAGTTTTGGCGTTTTCATCGTTGCTTTTGACTTCGGCTTCTGTCTTCTATGGCTCCATTTTTCATCACCGGCTGCCTTGTTTTCCATGGGCTGTTGTCCGTCAACTTTTTTTTGTTGTTTAGTGTTTGGTTACCTCTTTTTGTGAGTGTGTGCATGGTTTCTGCTTTCTGCAGAAACAGTTTTTGTGAGCTGTTGGAGAATGGCTAGATTCTCCCTTTTGTTATATTATATTTCCCTTTTGTTAAAAAAAACTTACAACTAGGTGCTAATTTCTAAACTTATCCCAAATATCTATTCTATTCTAAATTTTTACCAACTTATTTCGTCCACCCACCAAAGTATATGTCAAAACAATTGTCAAAAATTTATGTTGAAGGAATAAAGATCTTCAAAATTTTCCTTACCAAAAATTTTAGTTTTTGACAAAATGCAATCTTCTCTATGTGTTCTTATTTAATTTCATACTTTATAACTTAAAAACTAGCGAGCTATACATGCTCTGTAATGTACACATTTTCTGAAACTCATTTGAGATAAAAATTTCATAAGAAATCACCATTTCTAAAATATGCCCTTTTTTTAAACTCAATTTGTACTTTTCAAATATGTTTCTTACATATATTTTTTTCAAATGTCAAAAATACCTCTTGTTATTTCAATTTTTTTTTACATAATTTAGTTCGTACATATTTTAAAATTGTAAACTTTTAAGGTCAAAACTTGAAAAACACCATAAACTATCACTCCAAAGCTTTTAAAATTTCTTAAAAGTTAACAAGGAAGCTAGACTCGAAGTGGGTTTCTAACTTATTTAGATTTTCCTAAATATTTCCATAAAGTTATTTCTCTCAAATATATATATTCCTAATCCATTTTCCTTTTTACTTTTTCCCAATATATAAGGCTCTACTACCAAACCCACTAATCCGAAATACTAACATTTCAGATACTAACATATAGGATTCATTTTTTTTTCATACAAGACACATTGTACATTTTTCACCCAAACCACCTAAGGGTCTCTTATTCCCAAATTTCCATAACCATTTCTTTAGTGCACATAGCTGATATCCCAACTCTTTCCATATGTTGCTCTTCCTATTTAGTTGGCTCCTTTATGGATCTAGGTGTATATATATATATATAATATAATTATATTTTAGAAACACAAATATGGTCACTCACTATCTATACTAGGAATCTGAAACCTGAGCTCTAATACCATATGTAAAAATCCGAATTCCGACAGACCGATTTTTTTTTCAAAAATCTCAATCTATCGAAGCTCGAGCTGACTTATCTGGTATCCAGTAGAATAGACAGAGATAATAAATATATCAGAGCTTGATAAAACATCTTACATCGGAATGTGTAAACTATGATAATCAAATATATCCTTACCGAAATAATAACAGTGCCTAACAAATGTCCAACAACTACCAAATCTCTGTCATAAATCTACCCTTTGAGTATGTTATGAGGAGGGGGTCAGAACACGAGAGGACAAATTATACATACCGACATAACCCTACATATATCGTTCAGTTACATTTTCTTTATTATTAGATTATTTGGGTTAACAGCACTCAAAACGTTGCACTCACGTCGTACCATCTACTCCCCAGCAGATTAAACCTTATATATAGTATATTTGTAGTTATGCCCAACGTTTCAAGGTACTCTCCATAATACCCTTATCGTACTGTTTTCGCTGTCACGCCACGAAAGCGTATACAACCACCATCCTACGCCAAACCACATACGGAAATTTATATCGACACGCCATGTAATCGCACGGAACTGCCATTGCTATGTCGCTTAAGCGTACGGATCCTCCTATTCGAACTCCTCGGTCGAAACATGTCTCAACACGAAGTAATGCCCTAATGTCTACAATACACCGCGCAATGCATGTATCTAGACCCTCATACGAACATATTGTCTATTATAACCAGAGTCCCGTAATAGGGCTGCATCCAATGCATGGAACTCGGTCGGGAGCTTTCAATATCTGTAAAGGACAACTTCATTAAGCCTACAACACAGATATTCATGTATGGTCTATCTCTTTTCACGGTGGCTATGGCCCCACCCTCAACTAATAAAAGACTACATCAAAAGCTAATGATGTGCCCGTAACAACCAATGTGGCATCCAATTTGGCGTGTCCCTCACCAATACCTTGTTAGTGAAAGAACGTTATCTGTTGGTTTAGCTCTTAGTCTTTCCGCATCACATTGACTGTCGATGATAGGTATACTGTGATAGCTATCCTTATTTGGTCCTGAACAGCCTCTTCTCCCCAGAGGGGAAATTGACGGATTGTCCTAAGTTCATCAGCCCAGCCTTCTGGCTACCATATCATAATTGCAGTCAAGGTATACACTTAGATTGAACTACAGATCTGCCTCTGGGTGTACTGCTTCATCTGGTTTCCCCAAAGGGGCATCTCAGAGTACCCTCCGACATCACATAGAAGTCTTTAGTCCCGTAGAATAATCAGTTGGGCGTGCTCCTCTCATGTCTCCAAACACTACGAGGATCTACCCCGGTGGGTTCTTCATCTCCATACGTACGAACTGGTTCCATCGCATCATGCAATCATGTCGTTAGATTCTACATCTAATCTTTTAATTATGTGATTGCTTCATCTAATCATGTTGATAATTAACTTGATTATCCATATATTTACTTTTTATTCATGTCACTTGGTTCATTAGCTCACTATTAGTTGCTTACTTTCGTTAATAAGCCCTATGCAGCCGGAGCAGACTTCTACTTATTATTTTTACATTTATTAGACTTAATACTTGGAATTATAAGTCAACTAATAGTAAGCCTACTATAACGTCCCGTATTTTTATGGTATAATAATTTATTTATTTATTTAAATAGTGATTTAGAGATTTAAATGGTTGTTTAATTAAATAATATTGAAAATTTAATTAATATAAATAACAGAATAATATATTTAATTTCTGAAATAGTCGGAAATTGTATAATTCACAATATTGTGTGAATTGGATTATTTATAAGATATAATTTAGTTTAGAATTGAATTATAATAACGAATTTATTTATAAATGTCAGTTGAACGTATAATTTATATTATAATTATAATCAAGTTTAAAATGGCGCGACGGTTCGTAATTTGGCGATTCGAACTTTAAACGAATATACAGAATCCGTTTTAAGCTAGATTTCTGTAAAACAAGAAATGTTCGGAGCTGGTATAGTATACTTTTCTAATGGAAGAGAAAAATCGAGATTTCATCGTGTAGATTGTGAGTTATGTTCAAATCAAATTTTCAAAAAGTCGCTATGGAATTCCATTATAATTTATAATGATTTATTTATATTATAAATGGATTTTTAATATAAATTGAATACTGATTTAATCTGGATTTGAAATATCGAGTTATAAATTCAGAAAGGAATATTATGGAGTTGTAAAATATTCTATGTAAATATATATATGATAATATTTATTTATTTATATTTAATTTAATTATTTTTAAATATATTAATATTTAAATGGGTTTATTTCGAGCTTTAAAAATAGTTGTTTTTGCAAACAACCTCCGTTATTGATGAAACTAATTTTGTTGGATCCGTAATATTAAATTATTTCTAGATTTAAATTTTCGTGATTTTTGGAGTCAGTATGTGGCCGTACCGGATTTTTATGTGAAAAACAGTCAATAATTTGACTTTAAAAATACGCTGTTTGAGCAAACGAACTCGGAATTCGACGAAACAAGTTTTATTGGGTCTGTAATGTCAAAATATAGTTGTGTCTCCGTTTTCATTGAAATTGGATATCGTGTGTGACTACACGGATTTTCAAATGACGAATACTAGTAACAGTAGGCTATAAATTAATATAAAATTGAATATAAAATTATTTCTTCTGCTCTATAAATACAATAACATTTCTACAACCCTAATCCATTTTCTCAGTGGTCAAAAATTCTGCTGCCATCAGTTTCTCATACCAACGTGAGATTTCCTTCTTTGGAAAAATTAAATCAAATGAGAGAAAAACTAGTAAATCATTAATCTAGTATATTTGGGTTGCCAACATGATTCTCTTTGACTTGGCATCAATATTTTAGTATTGGACATTGTTTTTTCGCATCACAGTGAATTAGCAGCAGCTAGGGCTTCCGATTTCTTCCCATTGGTTGAGGTTTAAGCGAATTCAAGTGTGGATTTGAATTTGTGGTGAGAAGCAGCTTCATTTGTGAATTTTTAGTGAAGTTCAGTTGAAATTTGGGACATGCGATTTATTGTAGGCATGGCTGAAGCCTGATGATGCGATGCAAAGATGAAGCTCGAGTTGCACTTATTTGTGATGAGATGGAAGAGAATGTACCGAGGGTCATTCTGGTGGTGGTTTGATGGATTTTCGTGGAGTTTAATGTCGATCATGGTATAAGCAATGCACGCGGATATTTCCTGACGTCGCGATCAGGATGAGGGGCGACGAGTTACTTACTGGAGTGGTGAGTCAGAGCACTCACGATGGAGATGAAGGTGATGGCTTCAGTTCGTGATTTCGTGGGAGTTTGGAATAATGGAAATGGTGTTAGAACAAATTGATGGAGACGGGATTTTGAAATTCCTGGAAGAAGAAGATGCAGTGAAGAAAGGGTGCAGGTGGGCTTTGGTGTTCATGAAGGGGTGATGGGCCGAGAAACATTAAGCCCAAATAACACTAATTTAAGTTTGATGTTAATTTAAATAATGCATTTAAAATTTTAAACTCAATAACTTCTGCATACATGATCCAAATTCAGCAAAACAAGATCCTTGGGATCATATGGACGGTGACTACACAATGGAACTGTCCGGGAGTGAATTAGAGCTCGTTACAATTTATAGCAAAATAAATTGTCTATCTGAATCAACCGACAGTTATCGTTATTTAACGATGATCATCCAATGTGAGTAAATCTCACTAACTCTGATCAATTTATATTTTTATAAATATAATCTAGTAATGATAAATGATAATTGACTGTTGTGTGATGATTGTTTGGTTGAATTACTGATGTATTGATTGAAATTAAGATAACGATATATATATATATATTGTTAATCAAATATTGATTCTGTTTATCAGAATATTTCATATCGAAATGAAATCGATGTTATTATATTGTTTAACATCTGTGGATGCAGGGAAACAGGTTGGAGGAATCCAACTGGATTCCTCAACATTTATTTTACTGTTTTCATATATTATGATATATGATGTGATATATAATCCGTTATTGATTATGTGTGTTAGAATGATATTGATCATTGTTATTTGGTATTTTTAAATACCACAAGAAATACTGGAATGAAAGAGGAGAGTTTTCAATGTTATATTGAAATTGAAATCTTTACAAAATCAGTAGATTTTATATAAAAGGAATATTTATAAAATCAAAGGATTTTATAAAAGTAAATATTTTAGAAAATAAATAGAATTATAAAAGGAAATATTTGGAAAATGAATAGAATTATAAAAAGGGGATTTCGAGTTATAATAGAGATATGAATTGATTTATTTAAAATAGACATTAAATAAAAATATGTTTTTAACAAATAAATTGGGAAGAATGATTTTTAAATAATGTTTTTTTTAAGTTAAGGAAAATATTTATCATTTGATAAATAAAGATATATAAGTCTGAACTTATATAAATAAGTAAACAGATAAATGGAGCAGATTAATTTATAAATAATATTTTATAAATTAAGTAAAATATTTATCATTGGATAAATGGAATATATAAGTCAGAACTTATATAGAGAAGTAAGAAAGGATTTTAACATCGATATTTGAAACTGAATATGAACGTAGTGTTAACAAGATTTATTAATGGAATTATTAAAGTGTTGAATATAAAATAAGATTTTATATGAATTGTTTATAAATAGAAGTATAAATAGAATATTTAAAATAAGATAATGTTTTAAATATGAAACCAAACTGTTTTAATTATATAAAGTATATATTATTCATATTGAATATGAATAATGGATTAAGGCAAGTATTTTTGCAAAGAAGAAGATTATAAAAGAAATGTTATTCATATTGAATATGAATAATGGATTAAAATAAACATTTATAAAGAAGATCGGATTTTTGAAATAGGAATTCAAATAGGAATTAAATTTCAAATGGCTAGGAATAAATAATATCAATGAATAATTTGGATTGTAAATTTAGCAGTGAATATCGAAGAGAGTTAATCGAATATTAGTTATTCGAAAGAGAATTAAATCGAAGGTAGATCATTTGAAAAAGGAGTTAATCGAATTAGTTATTCGAAAGGAGTTAATCAAATTAGTTATTCGAAAGGAGTTAATCGAACGAGTTATTCGAAAAGTGTTAATCGAATTAGTTATTCGAAAGGAGTTAATAGAATTAGTTATTCAAAGAGAGTTAATCGAATTAGTTATTCGAAAAGAGTTAATCGAAATTAGTTATTCGAAATAGAGTTAAATCGAATATAGTTTATTCGAAAGAGAATTATACATTGGGATTCGATTATATCGAATGTAGGAAGGTACTATTTACTTTCCATTTTTAAATCAAGATTTATTTATTTAATAAATTATTATTCAATTTAAGAGATAACAGTATAATTTGGAGTTAGATTATATCGAAAGTAGAGATTATAACGTTATCGTTATAACCAACATTTTATAAAAGAACAGGATTTATAAACTGAATCCGAGAGTTGCGTAAGCAATGATTTGATAAAAAGATAAGAAATAGAGTTAAAGAAATTAGAAACTGACTAGAGATTAGTTAAGTTGAATGATTTCCGAGGTATCGATCTGATGTTGGTTTCGGCCTTCGGGGTTAATACTTAGGTAATCGTTCTCTTACTAATTTGGGGTTAGAGACTGATGGACGTGAAATGATAGTTGAGCGTGAATAAGAAATGGAAACGTTTTCCGATGTTAATAAGGTATATTTTCTAAATTTAGAAAATAAGAATTTATGGAGATGTGGAAATGGGTAACTGAATAAATTAATGATGAATTAATTTAAAAAGAGAAAAGGTTGATTGATGATTGATCGGTAAGATTTCCACTTGGAAATATGACCGTTGTTGTACACATGTTTTTCTTTGATAGTTAAATCACCGACTATCAAAGTTTTTGACCATTTTTCCGTCGTCAATACGGAGAGACCGAGAGCAGATTCATTATCTGAAAACCAATCTGTATAGGCGTTAGCGTTGCGAATAAAATTTGATGAAGATAATTGAAGACGAAGTTATGCAAGGGCTGTTCTGGCGATCCTAGGTAGAAATTGCCTAAGATGGATTTACAAAATAATGCCTTCAATTTGTCCAGTCCCAGGACAACCTGTATGGAAGAATGTCTGACAGAGTATATTTAATAGATCGCGTAAGTTGATCTCTTCAAACATATTTAAGTTTGGTGGTGGAGGAATTCATTTCTCTTAGCTATTTACCTGTGGTATGTTTGGAGAAATCAATTTGTAATTTGGCGAGTATGACGATGTGACATTCAAAGTGAAGAAAGGCGTGGTTTGTAAAAGGATACGTTATGGCCTCTAGCCTCACAACCGAGAAATAGTATAAAATCGGGTAGGTCGCATGGCTAAATGGTTAGCTGCCAATTAGGGTGTATTGTCACCTGATCTAGAGAAATTTCATTTACTCCTGTAATCTATTTCGATGTTGTCCCTTTCGGGAAACGGTTGTTGATCCCAACCGTTGGTGATAATACATTTGGTACGCTCAAGCGAAATGAGTGACCAGTCATGTTTAGCCTGGGTTACAAGATGTTCTTGTTGAACCCGGTGTATTCCTCTCTAGAGATACACTGTTGGAAGGTGGTCCTATACCTTGCCAGTTGGAATTCATTACCCAATAAGCGTCTACGGTTTTTGATTATATATTATGTAAGTGGAACGTGAGATGAAAGCGTTCTGCGAGATAATCATTATATTGTGGTTGACAGACACTATTATAATATCAAAAGAATTTTGATATAAAGATTACCGTTTCTTTCAAAAGGATTTTTGAATGATGAGTCAAGTGTTTTGGATTCTCATAAGGGAAAAACCCGTTCCATGTTATACGGCGTTGTCTTATGAGATATCGTTTATTTTCTCAAACTGTTTTAAATTGTTTACTCATACCAGTCCCATGACTGACCCGGAGTTAATTTGTTTTATTTTCCCTAAACTCTTGGATGCCTAAATTTGTACGGGCACTCAAGTAGTCGGGATTTTACAGATATACTGAGAGCTTGGAGCAGGAGGCTTCAGGATTATATAGCATTTGTTTATTTCCGCTATGTTGTAAGTGTTGTACTTTGATAATGATATGTATATTTAAATACATATTTGTATTTCAAAGTTATGTTATATAGTATATTTTATTCGTTCCCCTGTGAGGTTCGCGTTACTCTGATGTTGTTGTTCCTCTCCTTCTTCTGTCCTGATTTTCTATCTTATCTATTCTCACCCTCTAACTTCTTTCTATTAACTATCTGGTATTTCCGATGCTTGGAAAATAGACATGAGTTTATGTCGATAACCAGGATCGCGAAAACCCAGGTCGTTACACCTACTTTATCATTTCTTAATTAAATTATAACCTTTTCTTGCATCATTACCACAACTGTTGTTGTGCGTTTGCTTATTAACTTAGTTTTTTAACTAGGGTTTATTAATAAGTTCTTTGTTCACTATTAACTATAACTTCCGTTATAATTACACTTGTCCCTAGGACAAGCATATTGTGACACCCCACGTCCGTTAATGTCACTCACTAAGGGAATGCATTAAGTTTCGTGAAGCGTTATAGGTAAACATACACAGAATTATTACAAAACAGATATAAATAAGATTGCAGCGGAAATTTAAATTTTTATTTCAAACATAAATCATAATACCGTGGTCCACAATACCATAAGTCATAAAAACCATTACAATAAAATAACTTCTGTCTTGCACCATCGTAGTACATAAGTAAATAAAAAGCATAATTTCCCCAATTGAAAGAGTTAAGCCATAGTAGAGGCAAGAACTTGAGCCATATTCAGAAGTAGCTCTTAGCAAGATGATATCTGAGTCATGACTAAGCCTGAGTGTTTCCTCCCTAAGAACCTGGTAGGAAACGGAAGAAAGAAGGAGAAACATATGGGTCAGACATAAATTCTGGCGAGTCTAGTTACTTTTAGCCAGTAAATAAATAAAAGTAACATGATAGGCTTATAAAGTGGATAAGAGAGAGATCACTACATAAATGGCAGGTGTGACAAGGTAAGCAAGATAAGGTGTATGTGCCTCACTAATGATTACTCTGCAGTATTACTAGTGTAACAAAAATGAGATGATCCTTCCACTATAAGTTGGTACACTTAGGGCATATGTCCAAGTGTACCCTAACCACTACCCTAATCGATCGGCTCCCTACCCCATAGATATCATGTGTAGGCCCCACTGTAGGAGGTGTCACTCCCTAAAGTGGCAACCCTTCATTTCCCAAGATGTGCACAGCCATATCTACTGGTGTCACGGTCGTCTTATCCCCCTCTGCCCGGCTTATGCACGCACATGGCCCGGTCGGTTTGCGCCGCCCACACCGTCCGTCTCGTTTGGACCTCTTATAATCAATCAGTAAGCGTGCCCGTTCTCCGCCTAGTACGGAGTTCTTTATTTGATACCTACTCCGAGTTACTGACTGAAATGGGTCCCACACAATATTATACAAGCTCTCTCCTTTGTCTTGTATCCCTACTAGGTTTTTCACTGACTCTGTATACCCTAAGCTGTCTTTAATTACATAGCCCTATGTCAGTTATGCTTACCCTAAAGTGTGTCTTTAATTACGTAACTTTATTATATTTTTCCACCGGTTGTATACCACTAGGTGTCTTTAATTACATAACCTTATTGGGTTAAGTTCGTGGGCCTATATGTAAATATTGCCCCCCCCCCCCAATCTACTTAACCCACCCACTACCCATCCAATTTTACTTAACCCTAACTTAAGTTCATAATCATACTACCCTTATGGATTAAATTAGGTTAAGTAGTCCAATTCATTACCATGTTGGTTATAATGGGCTAGACCTCCCACATTAGTCCTACAAAGTGTGGATGTTGGATATGATAGTCGGGTCCGGGCAGTCTTATTCCACAGTTGGGTCTAACCTCGTGTCTTAGCCCGATTCGTATTTGCACACTTAGACCTCTCATTAGGTTCAACATTAGTGGCTGATGGATATGTCGGTCGGGTCCGGGTAGACTTCCACCACTAATGCAACCTAACCTCGTGTCATAAGTGTAATTACAATTCCTAATTGTAATAACTAAATATTCCATTTTTATCCAAATCTACCTATGTCATTATAGGTGATTATTTCTATGTTTCCTCATTTGAATTATATGTCCAATTCATATAAATATTACATAAATTATGACAATTATAAATCCATTTTCCCCATTTCCTAACTAACGTATTCGCACGTATTTTGGCGGCATCTAGGCTATAAAGTAGCCTAGACATAACAGTTAAAAAGGGAATATGACAAAGGTGATAGTTTCAATATATCTTGGCATAAACATAAACTAGCATGATAAAAAGGTGAATGGACATGTAATTAACATCATAACAAGGTGGACATAAAACTGATGAACTTGTGGCAACTACGATGTCAAAGCAAGCATAATGAGATCTAAATTAACCATTTAGGTGTCCAACTATTTAGATCTAGCATAATTAGGGTGACATAGTAACATGTTTAGATCTAAAGATGGCTTCACATGTCAATTTTACAACATATCTAGATTGATCACAATATGACAGGTGAAAGGGGATTTACATAAAGAACTAGATCTAGCCAATGTTACGACTGTCCAGTTTACTAGATGTACATCCACGACAATATAGTTACAAGCCAAGATCCACATAGGCAACATAATAGAATAACCACAATTGTATTAGTTCTAGGGAAATAGTTCTATCATGGCATAGTATAGGATTTAACACTAGCACAGAATCATACTTTAGAACATATCTAATTCACAATATTTCACAATTTACTTTTATTTATCTAAACCAAAGCAACTAGAAACTCATAGCGTTAGGTTAAGAGAATAGAGAAAGAATGGATCTTGAATTTCTGAATTTGATTTGCAAAGTACGTTGTTGTAGAAAACGATTCCGTCTCAATTCGTATCCCGGCAGCATATGGCTCCCATAATTTCCAATGAAGAAATAGGGGATTTGAACACATATTTATAGCTGCATAACCCTCTGAAACCGACTGTCACCTCAGCCCTAGGGGTGTCGACACCCCTGTGGTTGGATCGACCCCTAGGTCGACACCCCTTAAGGGGGTCGACCCCGGTGTCGACACCCCTCTAGGGGGTCTACCCCCTAGAGCGGGAATTCTGCCGCTATTTTTCAATTTTCGAATTTGAACTGTTTTGGATAAAATTCTGACTCATCTCTTACTCATATGTGTATACATAATATTTCGGCGCATATACAAACTTAAAACCTTTATAACTTCTTCATACAGTGTCCGTTTTACACAAACCAAATGTCTATCTTGACCAGAATTTTGAGACGGATGCAATGGTGCAGTCTGTTTCCTCTAATTCTGTATGTTAAATTAATACTATTTAATTTATTCTCTTTAATGTCGTTAAAAATTTGAGGTGTTACATTCTTCCCTACTCAAAGGATTTCGTCTCCTAAATCTCTTAGTTGAGAAGAATGCATACTCTACCATCCATTATCCATCTACTCATCCACCAATCACTGGCATCCATTGTCCTTACAAGTTTCTAATGCTTATATGAATATATGCAAAGGTGTGTGTATATGCCCCAACACTAATGTGAAGATTAGGCGGTCTACTGGTTCAGTTGACCTCCTTAATGCAATGTATGTTAGTGCCATGAATCCAATATGTATGCAAATAATCCTATTATATCATGTGAGTTCTATATGTGTGCACATTCATTCGTCGAAATGCAACATCCATATGCTAACTCATCCATTTCCATCCATAAAAGAAAAGAAAATGCACACATATCCATATGCAGTATGAGAGTGATTGAGCCGATCTAGTGCCTAATGTGTGTGTATATGCGTCCACAGGCAACCACTAGCAAACACTTGCATCCATCAAACATAACATGTTTCAAACACATGTTTACATCCATAGGATTCCTATCTAAAGGCCGAAAAACACTATGGGTAAGATATACTCTATTGACATAAACAAGCACTGATAAAACTTTGAAAAACGAGTTAAGAACATACCCTCGAAAAGAAGAAAAGGGTACGAAGCACGAATCTTGTCTTCGGTCTCCTAAGTCACATCCTCTGGGCTATCTTCCCGTTGAACCTTTAGCAACTTGATCTCCTTATTGCGCAGCTTCTTAACTTCTGACCCAAGAATACGGGTAGGGACTCATCTAACCATCGCCTCCCGTTCCAGCTCTACTTCTTCCAACATACTCGGCTCCACAACTTATGCGGTGTCATGCAGGCACTTCCATAGATGGGAGACGTGGAAAACGTCATGAACTCCGGATAGATTTTCTGGGAGTTTCAGTCTATAGGCCATTTGGCCAATTCTTTCGTTATGGGAAATGGTCCCACAAACCTAGGTGTCAACTTCCCTACTGCTCCGAAGCGAACCACATTCATTAGAGGTGATATTTTGATAAAAACTAAGTCTCCCACTTTGAATTCGATGTCAGTTCTTCTCTTGTCTGCATAAGACTTTTGCCTATCTTGAGCTATCTTCATCCGTCGTCGAATAAGGTCAATCTTTTCGGACGTTTCTTTAACCATATCTGGTCCAAGTAATAATCTTTCTGTAGATTCCCACCAACAAGTTGGTGATCTACAGGGTCGCCCTTACAATGTTTCGAAGGGTGCCATGCCGATGCTAGCTTGATAACTGTTATTATAGGCAAACTGTACTAAACGAAGATGCTCTTCCCAAGTCCCTCCAAAGTTTAGGATACACAGTATTAAAAGATCTTCAAGAATTCTGTTCACCCTCTCCGTCTATCCATCGGTCTGAGGATGATAACTGGTGCTCAAACACAACTGTGTACCTAATGCTTCTTGCAAGCTCTTCCAAAATTTGCTGGTAAAGATGGGGTCACGATCGCTCACGATGCTGGAAGGTACTCCATAAAGACGAAATATCTCACGAACATAAACTGCTGCCAACCATGATGTTGTCCTCTTACTCTTAACTGGAATAAAGTGAGCGCTCTTAGTGAGTCTATCCACCACAACCCAGATACTGGTATTGCCTTTCTTCGATCATGGAAAACCATCTATGAAATCCATAGAGACGCTCTCTCATTTCCACTACGGAACCTCCAATGGATGAAGTAATCCACCGGGCTTCTTTTTCTTAGATTTGACTTGCTGGCAAACTAAACATTGGGGAAACAAATTCGGCCACATCCTTCTTCATCCCAGCCCAAAAGAAAACCCTCTTCATGTCCCTATACATCTTATCACCGCCTGGATGAATGGTCATCTTAGAATGGTGGGCTTATTCTAGGACTGCCTTTATCAAGCTTCTAGATTGAGGAACACAAAGCCTTCCATCTCGTCGCAACCACCCCTTTTCATCTATGGCATATCTACTGAGGTGACTAGAAGTCTCCCCTACTTTCTTACTCAGCTCCCTCCTTTCCCTTGGAGCCATGTGGCGCACTGGTAATGCAATTGGCTTTGCATTGTCCACCAAATATATGCGGAAGTCGATCTCAAGCCTTGGAGGTAACCCCCGTACCTCATCAAAAACATCGGAATAATCTCGAACCACTGGAACAGATTGCAAATCATCTATGGATGCATCTAGAGACTCTAGAAAGCTAAGCATAACAGACCCTTGGGGGTCACAAGAAACTTCAAGGGTCTTCCCATGACAAGTCAGGAGTCTAACAACCCCCTCTCACAATCCAGAATGGCCCCATACGTGGTAAGCCAATCCATTCCTAGAATCAACCCATAGCCCATAAACCCGAGCACATACGCGTCGCACTCAAACTCGACGCCTAACACAGATATTTTCAAACCCCGACAGATCATCGATAAATGAGCCGAACCACCAATGGGGTTTGAAACAACTATGGGATCTACTACCATACTAGTAATTAAGTGCAGAGATTCAACTACAAAACTTGATATAAACGAGTGTGAAGCGCCAGAATCAAAAATTGTTCTAACTGGATGGTTTGAAAGAGAAAATATACTTTCTACGAAAAATTTTCTACCTCTTTCAAGAGCACTGATCACGAGAGCATGCACCTGCCCTCCATAAGTTCCTGCTCTTTGACCTTGTCCCTGCGATCCCTGTTTCTTTGGGCACTCTTTAGAGAAGTGTACGACCTCTCCGCTATTAAAGCAATTGGCCTTCCTTCTCTTACAATCTTTGATCAAGTGACCCTCCTTTCCATAATTGTGACATTTTCTCTTATCCCTGCCTTTGTCATCTTTCCCTCCTTTCTTTTGTTGTTGCTGCTGTTTTTGCTGCCCCTTCTTGGGCCACACCTTCCTATTCTGCGATGTCCCCTCAGATTTTGCTTCCTTCTTTTATCCCTTGTCCTCCTCATGTATTAGGGCCATATCAACAAGCTTTTCAAAAGTGGCCCCCATTGGAATATGGGACATGGCTAAACCATGCAAAGGCTCATTCAGCCCTTTAGCAAACCGCAAAGCCCTTTTGTGCGGTGTATCCACCAACTCTAACTCGAACCTTGCCAGCTGGTTGAACTTGTTCACATAATCCTTCACCGTCAAGTTTCCTTGTTTGAGTGCTAAGAACCTCTCCATCTGTATGCTTCTCTCAGCTTGGGAAAGAAATTTCATTTCGAACCTCTGTCTAAAATCTTCCCAAGTTTCCACCGGACGTCCAGCTTGGGTGACTTCCCACCAAAATGTGACTTCGTCCTTTAATAGCCAAGAAGCTAACGGAATCTTTCTTCGATCCTCTACTTCAAAGATTACGAACAAGTCCTCGGTCTCCTTAAGCCAGTTCCTAGCTTCTACGAATGTATCGTTCCCATGGAATGGATTCCCTCCCATAGCACGGAAGTCCTTTCAGATGTTGGCGAAGTTATCTGCTCTTAGAGGGGGAGGAATGATAGGTGCAGATGGGGGAGGAACGTCTCTTGGGCCTTCGGCAGGCGCCGTGGCCTCCAAATACCTACGGAACCATCCGAGTATTGTGACGCCCTCTGGGATATTAGGAATATTTTGTTCCCCAGACTTGCTAAAAAAGGAAAAAGGAAGAAATTTAGATAAAGGACCGAAGGATATTACATATGGCTTCTTGGAGAATATTTTCAAAACAAACTTTTCTTTTTGAAAATACTTTCTTTTAAAACCTTTTTTGAAAAATAAAATTTCAAAAATTTACATCTAATCTGGTAACCTTCAGCTATGATACCAAGTGTGAGACCCCACGTCCGTTAATGTCACTCACTAAGGGAATGCATTAAGTTACGTGAAGCGTTATAGGTAAACAGACACGGAATAATTACAAGACAGATATAAATAAGATAACAACGGAAATTTAATTTTTTATTTCAAACATAAATCATAATACCGTGGTCCACAATACCATAAGTCACAAAAACCATTACAATAAAATAACTTCTATCTTGCATCATCAGAGTACATAAGTAAATAAAAAGCATAGTTTACCCAATTGAAAGAGTTAAGCCATAGCAGAGACAAGAACTTGAGCCATACTTCAGAAGTAGCTCCTAGCAAGATGATATCTGAGTCCTGACTAAGCCTGAGTGTTTCCTCCCTGAGAACCTGGGGGGAGGGACGGAAGAAAGAAGGAGAAACAAAAGGGTCAGACATAAAGTCTGGAGAATCTAGTTACTTTTAGCCAGTTAATAAATAAAAGTAACATGATAGGCTTATAAAGTGGATAAGAGAGAGATCACTACATAAATGGCAGGTGTGACAAGGTAAGCAAGATAAGGTGTATGTGCCTCACTAATGATCACACTGCACTATAACTAGTGTAACTAAAATGAGATGATCCCTTCCACTATAAGTTGGTAGACTTAGGGCATACGTCTGAACCCTAATCGATCGGCTCCCTACCCCGTAGATATCCTGTGCTGGCCCCACAGTAGGAGGTATCACTCCCTAAAGTGGCAACCCTTCATTTCCCAAGATGTGCACAACCATATCTACTGGTGTCACGGTCGTCTTATCCCCCTCTGCCCGGCTCATGCACGCACATGGCCCGGTCGGTTTGCGCCGCCCACACTGTCTGTCTCGTTTGGATCTCTTATAATCAATCAGTAAGCGTGCCCCTTCTCCGCCTAGTATGGAGTTCTTTATTTGATACCTACTCCGGGTTACTGACTGAAATGGGTCCTACACAATATGATATAATCTCTCCCCTTTGTCTTGTATCCCCACTAGGTTTTTCACTGACTATGTATACCCTTAGTTGTCTTTAATTACATAGCCCTATTTCAGTTATGCTTACCCTAAAGGGTGTCTTTAATTACATAACTTTGTTATATTTTTCCATCGGTTATGTATACCACTAGGTATCTTTAATTACATAACCTTATTGGGTTAAGTTCGTAGGCCTATAGGTAAATATTGCCCACCCCCTCTAATCTACTTAACCAACCCACTACCCATCCAATTTTACTTAAGTTCATAATCATACAATCCTTATGGATTAAATTAGGTTAAGTAGTCCAATTCATTACCATGTCCAATTATGGTTATAATGGGCTAGACCACCCACATTAGGCCTACAACGTGTGGATGATGGATATGATAGTCGGATCCGGGCTGTCTTATTCCACAGTTGGGTCTAACCTCGTGTCTTAGCCCGATTCGTATTTGCACACTTAGACCTCTCACATTAGGTTCAACATTATTGGCTGCTGGATATGCCGGTCGGGTCCGGGCAAACTTCCACCACTAATGCAACCTAATCTCGTGTCATAAGTGCAATTATAATTCCAAATTGTAATTACTAATTATTCCATTTTTATTCAAATCTACCTATGCCATTATAGGTGATTATTTATATGTTTCTTCATTTGAATTATATGCCCAATTCATATAAATATTTCATAAATTATGCCAATTATAAATCCCTTTTCTCCATTTCCTAACTAACGTATTCGCATGTATTTTGGCGGCATCTAGGATATAAAGTAGCCTAGCCATAACAATGAAAAAGGGAATATGACAAAGGTGATAGTTTCAACATATCTTGGCATAAACATAAACTAGCATGATAACAAGGTGAATGGACATGTAATTAACATCATAACAAGGTGGACATAAAACTGATGAACTTGTGGCAACTACGATGTCAAAGCAAGCATAATGAGATCTAAATTAACCATTTAGGTGTCCAACTATTTAGATCTAGCATAATTAGGGTGACATAATAACATGTTTAGATCTAAAGATGGATTCACAAGTCAAGTTTACAACATATCTAGATTGATCACAATATGACAGGTGAAAGGGGATTTACATAAAGAACTAGATCTAGCCAATGTTACAACTGTCCAATTTAATAGATGTACATCCACCACAATATAGTTACAAGTCAAGATCCACATAGGCAACATAATAGAATAACCACAATTGTATTAGATCTAGGGAAATAAATCTATCATGACATAGTATAGGATTTAACACTAGCACAGAATCATACTTTACAACATATCCAATTCACAATCTTTCACAATTTACTTTTATTTATCTAAACCTAAAAGCAACTAGAAACTCACAACGTTAGGTTTAGAGAATAGAGAAAGAACGAATCTTGAATTTCTGAATTTGATTTGCAAAGTACGTTGTTGTAGCAAAAGGTTCCGTCTCAGTTCGTATCCCGGTAGCATATGGCTCTCATAATTTCCAATGAAGAAATATGGGATTCGAATACATATTTATAGCTGCAGAACCCTCTGAAATTGACTGCCACCTTAGCCCTAGGGGTGTCGACACACCCCTGTGGGTGGGTCGACCCCTAGGTCGAAACCTTACGGGAGGTTGACCTCGGTGTCGACACCTCTCTAGGGGGTCTACCCCCTAGAGCAGGAATTCTGCCGCTATTTTTTAATTTTTGACTTTTAACCTTTTTGGATAAAATATTGACTCATCTCTGACTCATATGTATATACATAATATTTCTGTGCGTGTACAAACTTAAAACATTCATAACTTCTTCATACGGTGTCCGTTTTACGCAAACCAAATGTCTATCTTGACCAGAATTTCGAGACAGACGCAATGGTGTAGTCCGTTTCCTCTAATTTTGTATATTAAATTAATTACTATTTAATTTATTCTCTTTAATGTCATTAAAAATTCAGGGTGTTGCACATACCTATTATATTTCGCTTCCATTCATATAATTAATTACAATAGGTTATATTCCTCGTTCATCACAATTTTCCCTAGGTTCCTTAATATTCAACCAAACATTTACTGTTGTAACGTTTCTTTATTTACCATTTTGTACATTCTTATTATTTCAGGAAAATATTTTCCACGCTTCATTACATTGGTTAACGGAAAGATATATTTCCATAATGTACATTAATTAAGATTGCAAGCTATTTATTTTGTTTTTATTTTGGACATACAAGTTAATTAATATGCAATATGGTAAAAGAACCTTTATTTCACACTAATCCCTTTTTCCTTTCTTTTCTTGCAACTACGTTCTCAATAATTCTGTCCTTATGGAAATGTATCCATTTTTCCCAAGTCTAACTAATTCAATCCACTACTAATTTATCCTTTTTATTTTCTAAGTTAGATGTTAATTCCTGTTTTTAATATATCGTTTCTAATTACTGTTAATTTTTCATATAAAATTAGGCATACCAATTCTTTTTCTATTAATTCCGATTTCACTGTATTTATGTTTACAACATATCTAATTTTCCATTAAATAACAATCTCAATAACATAGTCATATTTATTATAAATTTTACAATTTCAGTATTACAGTAATTCCTAATCCAAACAGAAGATTACTGGAAGAGGTTTGTGAAACAACAATATTCTTAACATACTTAGGAACAAATTATGTCGCAATTGCCACAAATTTCAATTATTTATCACGTTATGCATTACAGGGAATGTAAATGATAAACATACCGTTACTAAAAGCTATAATTTAAATCCACTCACTTGGCTGCTTTCCAATCCTTGAACCTGACTTAGATCTGTGATTCCATGGTCTTTTTAATTGAATATAGGACTGAGATAACCACGAATTTACTAAACTGATGCTAAAAGAAAGAAAGAAACCTTAATAATTCATATTCATAAAATTTACCTCATGTAGACAAGAAATCTTAACACCTATATCGTAGATTTATATTCTTTGTCTTCAAATCTTGAATCAGAATTTATAAAAACTAATATTCTTACTGAAGGATTTTGAGAAGAAAGAAAATGGCAGAGCCTTAGTGTTATCTCAGAAAATATGAGTTAGAGGCTAGGCGCTACTAGTCTATATATAGGTGTACATGAGATCCTGGTATGTCGGATTAAATACAATAAAATCTGAAATGTACAAGTGGAAAATATAACGTTACCTGGCTTGGAGCTGGATCGACCTGGACCCATGGTGGATCGAGCCTTGTGCTGACCCACGTTTAAGGTGTTTCGACTCCTCGGTCGACCCACATATGGTTTGAGTCGACCCATATTGGCCTTTAACTTTCGTTTTCTTTGTGAATATTATTTATGTAAATTATTTTCTTCCGTTTATAACATATATCCAATTTCAAATTTAAAACTTATGCTCATATATATGTGTATAACTCTTTAAATATTTGTCCGTTAATAGCTGCTCTATAAATGTCATTAACAACGTTATCGATTCATTGTTTCCTTTCTTCAAGTATATATTCAAATTTGAAACGCATTTATTCTCTTGCCTGTTTTTTCATTCATTCCACATTTATTACTTTCCACCCTTAAATTACACTTTAATTTCAATTTTTGGATTTATGCATATATATTTATGCACAACTTCATTTCTTTTCAAAATTCAAACGGCATTATGCCTACATTTATTGCTTACTCGTTTTGATTGATTGCAGGTTACTTTTGGATTTCATATATCTATATATATATATACACACACACATATACACACACACACATACATGTATATATATGTATATACACTCACCTGTATATATAATTTTTCTTATATGTACATTTATATAACTTTTTCCCCAAAACATGCATTTCTTTAGTCGTCCCTCTAAAATTAAAAACATGATGTTAGAGGGACTCGAACTCCAGACCTCCACCTTGGAAAGTGTATGCCTTAACAACAAACTTAAATTAACTTTTGTTCATAGGACTAAAACATTGGTAGCCAATTTTCTTATTTGTGTTCCTCTTATATCTTCTTTTTCACGTTTTTCTAATACTTCGTTTAATATATCTTTTTCGTTTCAATTCCGTTTCCTACAAACCATAGATTTAAACTGATCAGATAATCGCCATGGACTCAATGACGCTAGTTCCATGACCAAATTTTGAAAATTATACAAATTTTTATTTTAATATTTAATTAAAAACGCGGGGTGTTACATTCTCCCACCAGGTAGAATTAAGTAATTCTTCGCATAATTTACAACCATCATATGTACATCCAATACTTACAACCATTTGTGCACTTGTGCAAAGTGTAACACAAAATAATAATACACGAATGCATAAGTGGTACCTCCTATATGAATGTAAGTTTTCTTGAAACCTTTTGAAAACATGATGCACACATCCTAAATATACTGGCAATTTCTATATAAATACAATATTTTGAAAATTAAAATACTTTTTCATCCAATTTTTCGTACACTCTTACCGAGCGAGAGCATAGTTCATCCAATTTTTGCATCCAAATCCTACAACCAACTTTAAATTTGCGAATTACAGAAAAGTATCATTTTCTGAATTTGATTTCTTATGTTGGAAAGAGGTAGAAGATGGAAAATTACATATTTTCCATCCACTTTTACGTACCTTTTCCCCCATACTTGGAAAACTTAATTGCTATTTTTACAAAAAAAATTGTTTTTCTATTCCAAGCACAGTTTACATAAGAAAGGTTTCTTTTCAGTTTGCCAAACTTACTTCGGGAAATTCATTTTCCTTTATTGTTCTTTATTTTTGCAGTTGTCATCATTATTTGTTCTCTTTTAGTTATATCATCACCTTTTCCTTAGCTTATTTAATTTAATCCCTCTAAGCTAAATTTTAAATAAGCTTTCTAATTCTTTCAAAACTAAAGTAGGAAAACAAGCATGCTACACAGCTACTACCAAAGGCTAAGAATCCTAGGACCATGTCCCTGCTGACAATGAAAAGTCCAAACCATGAGATCTAAACAACTTGCTTGCCTTCTACCATCTACTTGTCACAACTAGTCCTTATTGTGTACTAACAGTCTTTTCAAAGCTATAATCTAGGCTCTATAGTGCTGATGCACTCTACGGTAATTGGCTATCATTCCAAAATAATTCTCACTATCAACTTTATAGCTTCAAAAATATTCTCTGTCTTTCTACTAATCCTTACCTACTCCATGATTAGAAACGTTGTTTGACTTTATCACTTTTTTTCCAAAAATTAAAACTTCAAAACTTTATTTTTCTTCATTAAAGCTTATTTTTTCCAAACCATAAAAATTGACATCTCGTAAAAAAAAAAACTTTTTCTTTCAAATCATAAAAACTGGAGTAGACAAGGACAACTATTTCTCAATTAATTTCACAACAGTTCATTTTTACTATGTCAGTCAATTACTTACAACCAGGTGTTAATTTCTAAACTTATCCCAAACATCTACTCTATTCTAAATTTTACCAATTTATTTTGTCCACCCACCTAAGTTTATGTCAAAACAATTGTCAAAAAATTATGTCAAAGGAAAAAAGATTTTCAAAATTTTCCTTACCGAAAATTTTAGTTTTTGACAAAATGCAATCTTTTCTATGTTTTCTTTTTTGATTCTTTCATACTGTATAACTTAAAAACTAGTTGAGCTATACATGCTCTATAATCTACACATATTTCTAAAATAATTCACTTGAGATAAAATTTTCATAAGAAATCACCATTTCCAAAATATACCCCATTTTTTTTCAAAACTCAATATGTACTTTTCAAATATGTTTCTTACGTATTTTTTTCAAACGTCAAAAATACCTCTTTTGTTTCAAAATTTGATTTTACACAATTTAGCTAGTACATATTTTAAAATTGTAAACTTTTAAGGTCAAAAATTGAAAAACACCATAAGCTATCACCCAACAACTTCTAAATTTCAAGTTCTTAAAAGTTGACAATGGAGCTAGACTAAAAGTGGGTTTATAACTTATTTGTACTTTCCTAAATATTTCCATAAAGTAATTTCTCTCAAATATATATATTCATAATCTAATTTTCTTTTTACTCTTTCCCAATTTATAAGGCTCTACTACCAAAACCCACTAATCTGAAATACTAACATATGAGATCCATCTTTATTTTCATTACAAGACACATTGTACAAATTTCACCCAAACCACCTAAGGGTCTCTTATTCCCAAATTTCCATAACCATTTTTTTAGTGTACGTAACAGATATCCCAACTCTTTCATATGCCGCTCTTCCTATTTAATGGGTTCCTTTACGGATCTAAGTGTGTGTGTATATATATAACATATTTATATTTTAAAAATACAAATACTCTCACTCACTATTTATACTTAGGAATCCTAAACGTGAGCTCTGATACCAGATGTAACAACCCGAATTTTGACAGACCGAATTCTTTTCAAAAATCCCAATTTATCGAAACTCGATTTGACTTGTCTGGTATCCTACAGAATAGATAGAGATAATAAATATATCAGAGCTCGATAAAACATCTCATCGCGGAATGGATAAAATATGATAATCAAATATATCCTTACCGAAATAATAACATTTTCCTAAAAAGTGTCCAAAGGCTACCAAATTTCTGTCATAAATCTAACCTGTGATTTTGTTATGAGGAGGGGGTCAAAACACAAAGTTCTAGTGAGAGGACAAATTATACATTTTAAAATAGCCTTATATAAACCATTCAGTTACATTTTCTTTATTATTAGGTTATTGACACTCAAGACTCTGCACTCACGTCGTACTCATCTACTCCCAGTAGATTAAACTTAATATAGTATGTATATAGATGTGCCCAACATCTCAAGACACTCAACATAGAACCCTCCTTGTATGATCTTCGCCACCACCACACCACGGAGGCGTATACAACCTCCATCCTACGCCAGACCACATACAAAAATCTATATTGTTACACCATGAAATCGCACAAAGCTACCATAGCTATGCAACATCAGCGTACAGATTCTCCTATCCGAACTCCTCAGGCGAATCACGTCTCAACATGAAGTAATTTCCTAATGTCTACAATACACCACCTAGACCCTCACATGAACGTATTGCCTACTATAACCTGAGTCTTATAATAGGACTGCATCCAATGAATGAAACCAGGTCGGGAGCTTTCAATATATTTAAAGGAAAACTTCATTAGGCCTAATATACAAATATTCGAATATGGTCTGTCTCTTTTCACGGTGGCTATGACCCTACCCTGGACTCTCACTCAACTAATGAAATATTAAATCAAAAGCTAATGACATGCCCCTAACAACCAATCTAGCATCTAATTTTGCGTGTCCCTCACCAACGTCTTGATAGTGAAAGAAAGTTGTCTGTTGGTTTAGCTCTTAGTCTTTCTACATCACAGTGACTGTCAATGATAGGTACCCGAGGATTACTATCCATATTTGGTCCTGACCAGCCTCCTCTTACCAGCAAGGCAACCGATAGATCATCCTACGGTCATCAACCCAACCTTCTGGCTGTCATATCATAATTGCAGTCAAGGTATACTCTTAGATGAAACTACAGATCTGCTTCTGGGTGTACAGCTTCATCTGGTTTCCATAGAGGGCCATCTCAGAATACCCTCCCACATCCAGTAGAAGTCTCATACCTACTTCCAGTTATGTAGAATAATCAGTTGGACATGCTCCCCTCATGTCTCCAGACACCACGATGATCTACCCCATTGGGTTCTTCATCTTCATACGTACGGACTGGTTCCATCGCATCACGTCATCGCATTGTTAGATTCTGCGTCTAATATTTAATTATGCGCTAGCTTCATCTCATTATGTTGGTATTTAACTTGATTATTCGTATATTTACATTTCGTTCAAGTTACTTAGTTCATTAGCTCACTATTAGCTGCTTACATTCTTTAATCAACCATATGCCGCTGGAGCAGACTTCTTCTTCTTATTTCTTACATTTATTACTTATTACTATGAGTCTACTAATAATAAGCCTACTTTATTATTTCTTAACTAAATTATAACATTATCTCGCACCATTACCACAATCGTTGTTGTGGGTTTGCTTATTAACTTAGTTTTCTAACTAAGGTTTATTTATAAGTTCTCTGTTCACTGTTAACTATAACTTACGCTATAATTACACTTGTCCCTAGGACAAGCTTACCTATTATATTTCACTTCAATTCATATAATTAATTATAATAGGTTATATTCTCCGTTCATCACAATTTTCCCTAGGTTCCTTAATATTCAACCAAACATTTACTGTTGTAAACTTTCTTTATTTACCGTCTTGTACATTCTTATTATTTCAGGAAAATATTTCGCATATTCATTACATTGGTTAATGGAAAGATATAAAGATATATTTCCATAACGTACATCAATCAAGGTCCGTAGTTGCAAGCTATTTCTTTTTTATTTATTGTGGATATACAATTTGATTAGTGTGTAATACAGTGAAAGAACCCCTATTTCACACTAGTCCATTTTTTCTTTCTTTTCTTGCAACTACATTCTCAGCAATTTTATCGTCATGGAAATGTATCCATTTTTTCCAAATCCAACTAACTCAGTCCACTATTAATTTCTCCTTTTTATTTTCTGAGTTAGATGTTAATTCCTATTTTTCATATTCCGTTTCCAATTATTGTAAATTTTCCATACAAAATTAGGCATACCAATTCTTTTTCCATTATTCCCAATTTCACTGTAATTCTGTTTACGACATATACAATTTGCCATTGAATAACAATCTTAAGAACATGATCATAATTACTATAAATTTCACAATTTCAGTATTACAGCAACTCACAATCCAAACAGAAGATTAATGGAATAGGTTTGTGCAACAACAATATTCTTAACGTACTTAGAAATGAATTATGTCGCAGTTACAACAAATTTCAATTACTTATCACATTAAGCATTACGGGGAATGTAAACGATAAATATATTGTTACTAAAAGGTATAATTTAAATCCACTCACTTGACTACTTTCCAATCCTTGGACCAGATTCAAATCTGTGATTCCATGGTCTTTCTAATTGAATCTAGTATTTTGATAACCACGGGTTTACAAATCTGATGCTAAAAGAAAGAAACCTTAATAATTTAGATTCACAGAATTTACCTCACGTAGACAAGAATTCTGAACACCAATATCGTAGATCCATACTCTTTGTCTTCAAATATTGAATCAGAAAATTGAAAAACAAATATTCTTATTTCTAAAAGATTTGGAGAAGAAAGAAAATGGCATAGCCTTGGCGTCATCTCAGAAAATATGAGTTTTAGGCTAGGCTCTACTAGTCTATTTATAGGTGTATAGAAGATCCTGGTCCATCGGATTAAATATAATAAAATCCGAAATGTACAAGTGGAAAATATGATGTTCACTGGCTCGGAGCTGGTTCGACCTAGACCTATGGTGGGTCGATCCCTGTGTCGACCTAGACCCATGGTGGGTCGACCCCTATGTTAACCCACCTCTAAGGTGTGTCGACTCCTGAGTCGACCCACGTATGGTTTGGGTCAGCCCATATTGGCCTTTAACTTTCATTTTTTATGAATATTACTTATGTAAATTATTTTCTTCTATTTATAACATATATACAATTTCAAACTTATGCACATATATAGGCGTATAACTCTTCAATCTTTGTCTGTTAACAGCTGCTCTATAAATGTCGCCAATAACGCTACCTATTCATTGTTTCTTTCCTACCATTGTTTCTTTCCTTCAAATATATATTCAAATTTCAAACGCAGTTATTCTCTTGTCTATATTTTTATTCATTTTACATTTATTACTTTCCACCCTTAAATTACACTTTAATTTCAATTTTTGGATTTATGCGTATATACTTACGCACAACTTCATTTCTTTTCAAAATTCAAACGCGTTATACCGACATTTATTTCTTACTCATTTTGATTGATTGCAGGTTACTTTTGGATTATATATATATATACACACACACAAACACATACATATATATATACTTATATGTATATATATATATTTTATATGTACATTTATATATTTTTCTCTTAGAACATGCATTTCTTCAGCCGTCCCTCTAAAATAAAAAAACAAGACGTTGGTGGGACTCGAACTCTTGACCTTCACCTTAGGGAGTGCATGCCTTACCAATAGACCTAACTTAGCTTTTGTTCAGAAGACTAAAAACATTGGTAACCATTGTTCATATTTGTGTTCCTCTTATATCTTCTTTTTCACGTTTGTTCTAATACTTCATTTAAATATATCTTTTTCGTTTTCAATTCGTTTCCTGCAAACCATAGGTTTAAATTGATCAGAAAATCGTCGTGGATGCAATGAAGTTAGTTCCATGACCAAATTATGAAAATTTTACAAATTTTTATTTTATTATTTAACTAAATATGTGGGGTGTTACAACAATCCGAGCTGAAAGATGAAAGCTCCAGCTCCTTTGATTCATTCACCAAACCAGATCGATTCATGTAACATGACCGCATCGACGCCCTTTCTCAATGCCTCGTGACTGCTGCACCATCATCCCCAACACCAGCGACGGCCGTATGCATGATTTTCAAATCAAGAATGAGAGGGCGCAAAGCTTAGAACGATTCAGCCAAAGACTAAGATTAACTGAGAATTGGAACCCACCTGTAATGTTTAGTTTTTAATTCATAGGGGTTTGGATCGGATTCAGTAGCAAGGAGTTTCATTCTTGGAAACTTTTCTCCCCAAGACTGTATCGAAAATGCTAAAGGATAGAAAAATGAAGTGGGCCCAATTTATATAGCAAAAGCAGGGGACTTTTCGCCTCCCTTTGATGTGACTCTTTGGCCAGGGTTCAGATCGCTATGCCGACCTGAACACCCCATGAATACCGATCTGAGCCGAATTTTTTGATAAAAAGAGGGAAAATGGGAAGAATAAATAACTATATCCAACTTTAAGAATCCACGATCACATGTGTTAATTCACATGCGATCAAGGACTCTTTTTATTTTGTTCTTGACTTAAGCGACAAACGACGTTGTTTGTTAACGACCTGTGTGGATCTTCAAGCATAGGAACCAATGACTCAGCATGACTCAGCCATATGGTTAACATATTTAACCCATTGATTCAACATGGTTCAAATATTTTCCTGTGTCTCCGGATAGCTTTAATCGATGACTTCGTCCTGACAAACATTATCAGACACATCGTGAAGAATGGCTAGCTATTTATACAGACGAAAATATCCGAGTACAACGACCTCTCAAAAGAGTTGCGATTGTTCATCAGCATTTCTCTTCGAAGACTGATGATATCTTCAAGGGATATGCCTCAACAAATTTAAAGCACATCCCGCCAGCAATGCTATGTACTTTGGGGGGAAAATTGTTTACATACCATTTCGGTAAGCCGTCAAGGTTCATAGGCAAAGCATTCAAGGCATGATCTAGGCTGTTAAGATGAAGGAAGCAACTCACCAGGATCAACCCGCTTGGGATCGACCCTCTTGGGCTCGGCCCCCTCCGACTCGGCCTCCCTTAACCTAGCCTGCAAAAGATAGAAGCATAGAAAGCAGAGGAATCAGATCGATGTACCATACTGGGCCATACCGACCCCGAATCTGCAACCTCCTAAGACATATTCAATCGGCCATATCCCAGGTCAAATACTTGATATTTATCCTATATTCCCGGATCTCGCTACACGTGTCATATATCCAACCAAAGAAGACCTCTCTCACATATTGAAGACTGGTTCTGTGACTTCCTACTGAGCCGGGATATGCGCCACGTGGCATACCGAGATGGACTTGACCTCACCTATAAATAGCCTTCCAAAGCCTCAAAGAAAGAACTATTGGCCATTCTCTTGTCATTTTATTATTGCTACAGCATTGTACTCGGTATTAGCCATTAAAACCTTTATTTGCACTCAAGGTTAATATATAATTAAGAGACTATAAAGTGGACATAGGCTCGTTAACGCCGAACCACTATAAATTTGCATGTGGTTGCATTTATTCTTGTTTTCATTTATATTCTCTTCATTATCTCTGTTTGGGTGTTATGCCACTTTTTGGTGTCAATATATGTATATTAATTTTGTGCATATACATAAATACTCTACTTATATATTACATATATGATTATATAATATATAAAATTGGTTTAAATTTTTTATATGCTTATTTATACTTATTATGAGTTATGAAACCTAAAAACAATTTTTATTTACATTCATATATATATACAGATTAATCATTATGAATTATATACTACATACAAAGCAATTAATAATTCAAAATTTCAATTCTATATTTTTCAGAATTAATACATCATATAATTAGCTTTTGAAAAGTATTTCATAATTTTTCATAAATATTTTATATTTTTAATAATTAAATCAAAATTTCAACTAGAATTTGTGACTAAATTAATATTTTCATGGCACATGTATAGTGATCCTTAAATTTCAAATTTTGATTTTTTTTCTCATTTGAATATTTTATACTAATGAATGACAACTGAAGCTATTACTTACAACATTAATAATACACAATAAAATATTAAATTAACTTATCCTATAAACATATGTTAATTTTGAACCAGACCAAATTTTTGAATCATTTGTATGTATATATTGAGTTACCTTGTATTTATCTAAATATATATTAAACCATGAAATTACTTATTTCAATATATTTATAAGTATGTTCTAATATATATAATCAATTGTTAATTTGCCTTAAAATTAATTAAATATATACACACACACGTGTGTGTGTTCACTTATTTACGTATTTATATATATTATATTATACATTATTAATTATAATATTATATATATGTATACGCCTGTATGAACATATAAATATATAAAATAAATACACAAATGTAAACATACATATATGAATTTGTTTCATAATGTTTCGAAACATATTTTATTATATATTTGTGTGTGCGTATTTATATGTACATATATGTAATTTATATTTTTTTAATATAATATGCACATTGGAAACATACAATTCATACAAAGTGAGCTAATGTGTTCATTACTATGTAAATCCGCACATCTATATACAGACATATTATATCCTTCATGGACTATAATGCTACACATGCACACACACACACACACACATATATATATATATGTATATGATACATGCATATATATATATATATATGTATGTATAAAAATTAAAACAGATAATTAAATTAATATTACATACTATTAAAATAAAATACATGATTTTGCTTAAACCAGATTTAGAAATGTTATAAATGAACCAGACTTCATAGGCCCAACAACAGTCCAATAAGGTAATTTTTTTTTAAATTCACCTATAACTTACGCACCTAGATCTAATAAAGGAGATGGTGACCGCCAAATTTTAATTCAATTAGGGTCTGAGGTAAAATACTATATGATGAAGAGAAAGTTATGGATTAAATCTCATGTCAATTCTCAGAAAATCCAACCCATCCATTTCTGACACCTCACCCACGACCGTAATTCCTACATGATTTATCATTTACCATCGTCGGCTAGTATCCCATTTGAACCTAGATAAATATTATTAATCAAATCTAAGTTTATCGCTTATTGATACCACACATTAATCAATATATTTACAACATTATTATAGGTATTTTTTTAAAAATTAACATTATTATAGGTATATTCAATAATATTTATATTTAAAATCATATTCAAAATTTCATAATTAATAAATCATAGATATTAATTAATTTAATTAATATATAATAATTATAAACTAATTAAATTGTTTGGTCTAAAAAACATTCATCAATTTGGTTGTGCGACTCGATAGGTGTAAATTTGGTCAACAATTAACATTTAGCTATTTGAATGTTAATGTCCACATGTCATTTAGCACGTGGGGTGACATTTTGGTTAAATTTACCGCTTATTTAGTTTCAATAAAATCCAATTTTACTTTATTAAATGTAACCAATTGTGACATTTGTTTACACTAATTTTCTTTTGTCAAAATTAGATTATTTCTAACTTATAGAATTTAGTAATGATCAAAATTCCATTATCGCCCATATTCAACTCTACAGTCTAAGCACCAACGTATTGATTAAATAATAACAATTATTATTAGCTAAAATACTTAGATTAAAGACTTTAAATCCAAGTTGACTTGAGTTGACCGTGATAATAACCCTTTGTAATTGAGGATATGAATCCTCTCTTGAGTAATTCTTTACTTTACTTGTAATACTTCTACTCAACCCAACTTGAGTCACTCGATGGATGTTATTGACCCACAGTTCTACAAGGTCACTACACATCAAATTTTGGATGCATAGATTGCTTAACCATCATAATGGATAGCCTAAAGAGATGATTTGATCATTCAGGACTCGAGCACGGATGAGGATATAGAGTTGTGGATAAGCGAATTCACTTGGATGGAATTCTAGACTTAGTTATGCATGGTTTAAAAACTAGATGCAATTCGGATTGCTATGTATCTAGAGCTTGAATTACACATTTCAACTTCAATTATGGACATTACACTATATCAGCCAATTTGGCACACCAGGATGCGAGCGTAAAATTGGGCTATAAGCCGTATCAAATTTAACAGTGCTCAAATCCGTATCAAACTAAGTTTTGCGATCCGCACCACCCCAAACACCCTTAATCTGACCGTCCATCAACAAAGTCCCGGATTAGTTCATTTGATGCGGCTTTGGACCGTATGAAATTCGTATCAAATTCATAACCCCCTCCCTCCCCATACTTGTACATAGGCACGATCGAGTTTTGCCTTATCAAAACTTTCGGCCGAATAACCCCTCTTTTTATTTTGCAATGGCGACCACTGAATACCCAAATTAGGGTTTTGGTACTCGACCGACTTCCTTTGTCAATAATTGATCCACCGCAGTCCATGAGTTATCATCATCTCGCGATGCCTTCAGCTGACCGGTGAAGCCTCAGTCCACCGCTGTCCATCCTTCTCGTCACCTCTGGAGGTGAGTACTAGATCACCGTTAAATTTAAATATGAATTGGGTTTAATTTGGGTTTAATCTGAATTCAAATTGGGTTTAAATTAGGTTTAATATGCTGCTATTGTGTTTAAATTGGGTATTATCCCCAGTATTATAGTGCGGCAGTGTATTTGTTATCATTTACTTGTGCTGTATTTGTCTACCTTGAATTCAAACACTTTTGATTGTGCTGCCCTGCTCATTTGTGTGTATTATTGTACCATGTACACTGATCCTTATAACTGATCTGAAGTGCATGTGTATGATTTGATTTGAGAACTAAAGCATACTAGTTCTGTTGACTGAGCTGCATGTATCTGGTAATTGATATTGGGAAATTTGTGTGATTGAGTAGAAATGCCGGTGATGGATGCATGAATGGAAATAGAATGGCATTTGTAGGTTGAAATTTAGTCAATTTGTTTGGTGTGTCATGTCTGTCACACTGCGTGTGAATAAAGGCGTAAAACTGCTTTTCCATTTATGACTTGCTGCATTGAACCAAGTTGCTTTATGCTCATGTAATAAATCATTTTTGTTAGTCAACTTACGTGCAAAAATAGAAGCTGACTATTAATATAACATGTGTGTGCAGCATGCAACCTCCGTCATTTGGATGAAGCTAATAAGCATGGATGTGAGTTTGTTGATCTAAACTTCAGGTAATATCTTGCTTTTTCTATGAAAATTTGTGTGTTATGGTATAGATACATGAAAATTTATGTGCAAAAATACTTCATTTGATATATATAACCTTTGCGGCGAGATCAGTTCGGCCACAAGATTTTGCAAGTGCACGTTTTGTTGTTGCAAACATGGCCTGAGTCTATTTTTGAGTGTCCATAACTCTTTCATATCAAGTCGGAATTCATTAATTCTTTTAGCCTCAAAGTCGTAACCAGAAGCGATTTTAGATCAGGTCAAAACTAGAGTATGAATCCATGTTTGAAGCTCTAAATAGGGCTGGTTAAGGGCGAATAGGGCTGGTTAAGGGCGACCACTCGTAGAACTTGCTAATGCAATGTTATATCTACATTACAGCCAAGTGACAATAATGAGAATTATAATAATGTGGACACATATCCTCTATATTGCTCTTTAATTAGGCTATAACAACTGTCTTTAATCGAGACTCAGTCTCGACTGAACAAGTAAAAATGTTGTAGACTTTCAATATTCAGCTACTAATGAAAATAATAATGTGGACATATATCCTATCCTAAACTATGCGGTTTGCACTTTTTTACAGGTCTTTGTAGTGTACATGCTATATGCTATCCAAGCTAACTTATTACCAGGCCTTGGATAGAATAATGTGTTGATCTTCCTGAAGGGTTCCTTCGTATCTTGGATAGAATGCAATGTTTTGGTGGATGTTCATCTTGAAGGAAGCATTGATTCAACAAGCTCACGACACCGGTTCGGGTATTTATCACAGCTTATTGTAATGTAACATTATGTATCTTCTTTACTGTAATGAAACAACGTATACTTATTTATTGTAATGTAATCAAATAGCATGTATCATTATATATTGTAATGTAATGAAATATTTCATACAAATGTTTCGTTTACTGTTACAATTGTGAACTAGTGTATCGTGTGTTATATATGCTTTGTGTTACAAATAATATGTGTTGCAGTTTCTGCTTTTATATATATATATATATATAAGATACGGTTTTTAGCCGTATCTACATACACTTTAGATACGGCTAATAGCCGTATGTTAATCCATTGAGATACGGGTTAAAGCCGTATCTAATAATTTAACACGCCACTTTTTGATACGGCTATTTACCGTGCCCAACAGCTTTAGATACGGCTAAAAACACAGCCTAATCAGCATATATGGTGTAGTGGGACATGGCGACCTGATTCAGATATAACAGGGAGTATACCACTACAAGAAAAACCGAGATTAGCGACAGATTTTTAGCAGCGGAAAAATCCGTCACTAATTAGCGGCGGATTTCCGTGGGCTTTGTAAGAGAAAATATTTTGGATTTTATATGTCATCTTATTATAAATTATTACCGTCGAATACTAATTCTGTCGCTAAATCAATGGAAATTGCAGCTCTTTACCGTCATATAATATTTGACGCTAAATTCCGTTGCTAATAGAGTCGGATTACCGTCGACATAATTTTGAAGCTATTTTCCTGCAATTTTCCAAGAGATTTGAAACAAACTTTTATATTTTTTATTTATTAAATGTTTTAAATTTGTGTTATTACTTAGTAATTAATTAGTAAATTTAAATTTTAAATAATTAATGTTAATAATACATTAGTAATTAGTAATAAATAATAACTATTAGAAGTAAATAAAATTCAATAGTTAATGCTGATTTTTTTTTGAAAATTAATGCTGATTAATTATTAATTACTATATAATATAAATAAGAGGTAATAGTAATTAATAAAATACATTGTTGTTTGATGTTTATTAAATTTGTTTTGATAATCAATGATTATTTAATGGTCTTTAATACGATTAATTAAATTAATATTAAGAAATTATTAATACATATTTGCTTTTAAGAAATTGATTGGTACGTATTATTTGATAAAGTTATAGGTCTAAATCAGGGTTTTAGGTCTAATGATTTTGTCATGTTGTAGGTCTAATTAATAATGAAATTTAATTATTACAAAGTTATATTTATAGTTTATAATTAAATAATTAAGTAATAGTAAATAAATAATGTCTAATAGTCAGTATTAAAATTTTAAAACCAAGTGTTTAGTTGGTTCAAGTGGTGTATTTCTTGTGTTGAGGTAGAAAAGAAGCTGGTGTCCCTTGCGTCCATAACAACAAAAATGGGAAAACAGAATTTTACATTGTTTAAATGTTTTTTCACAATAAAATCACCTTTTTACAATGTTTTTTTGCAATACTGATAACAAAAACGTTGTAAAAAAAATGTAATTTTACAATGTTTTTGACAAAAATGTTTAAAAATCTTATGTTTTCAGAACATTTTGTTTAGAAACATTGTAAAATATAAACTTTTACAACGCTTTCATATAACACCGTAAAGTATGACGTTTTGACAATATTTATTACTAATAATTATCAATTAACCTTTTAACAACTGTTTAAAAGGTTATAAAAACATTGGTTCCAACTACAAGGATTAGTTATTGATAATTTGTAATAAAATGATTATAAATAAACAATTTATAATTTATAACTCATAATGGTTGTTTATAATCAGTAGCTAAATTTAAATTTAATATTTTATTATGATTAATTATGAATAGTTAGTAAATCATATATAATAATTTATATGTTAAATCTTGTTTGCTCCAAACATGAAAGTATGAAACTTTTGGCTCTAAGTTTGAAACTTTTGGCTCCAACGACCCATTTTTTGGCTCCAACCCCGAAAAATAAGTAATAATTAATATTCAATTATTAATGTTTAATTTTTGATAATTAATAATAATTATTTTTATTTTTCTATTCGAGACTATATCCAATAATTGATAATCAATAGTTAATAATTGGGAATTACTAATATGCAAAATATACAACTATAATTAAGAAGTAATGAATATCAACTAATAATTAATAATTTATAAATATGTTGTAAAGTTTAATAACTAGTAATTAAAATTTACTATTAAATAATTAACAGTTAATTACCAAGACTAATATTTAATAACTAACAATTAATTGGTACTTAATTAGAAGTTAATAATTAAGTAGTAATATCTATCATCTTATATTTGCTAATTAATACTCATATTTAATATTTAAAAATTTAAAAATATTCCAAAATGAAATTTAAAATATCTCATAATTAAGATATATGTTCATCATGGTAAGGTGATTCTTAAACGACAATTGTCAAACCATAGTTTATTTTCTTTCATTCATTTTTGTACTATTCAATATCTACCCTTCCTTATACAAAGCATAAATCTGATCACCGTTCACCACACCATTTAACAGCCGCCGCCTTCTTCTCACTCAAGCCTAAATTCACCCAAAAAAAACGTCGATTTCCTTATGTCGATCTGTCGATTAATATGGTTTCTCGCTCTCCTCTGATCTTGATACTTCTTATTTGGTCTTGGTACCTTCTACGATGCCTCGGTCAAAGTCAACGCCCAGCTTCATCCCCGCTACAACCTCTGGTTATGTACCAGAGTCTTGCCCCTGCTTCGTCTGACCAAGTGGAAATTGTAGCAGGAGCTGTTCTGGTTGGTTGATGAGGTAAATGAGCTCTAGTTTTGGATTTCTTTCTCCAATTGATTCTAGCAGCAACGATTTGGTTTGTTATTTTGGGTTGAATTGAATAAGCGAAGCAAAGAAAGTCATACTATTTTCTGTAATTGATTATAAAATTTGATTCGAACTTTAAGTAATTGTATCCTACTTGATTCCGCAGGGGTAGCTGTCATTGTTAACATGCTATATCCAGAATTCCAGATTCAAGCTTTTAAGTGAAGCACAAAATTTTTTGTTGGTAATTGTCAATTTTTTTTAACTTATAAGGTTATCTGCACTTAATCATAGAATCAAATTTCAAGTTATTACTGTCTTACTTTTGGTTCCTACGTAAAAAATTGAAATAATTTTTTTACTACAGCTGTTATCTGATAAACTTGTATACATATGGATATGAAACCCTTCGTTATTTCTTCTATAAACCATGATGTAAACTTTTGAAGTTTTCTTCATTTGTTGGAGCTGAAAGTAAAAAAGATTTAATGAATGAATGGATGAGGTCATATTCTGTGTATACCTTATATCCTTTCCTGCAAGAGTTGGGAAAGAAAAAGCCAAAATAAAAGAAAAAGGCATGATGCCTTATTTTGGGATGTTATAAGTGTGATTTTATTCATATTCAGTCTATAAACAAGTGTGTTGCTGCAACTTTGATGATTATATTAAACTAAATACACTATCAACAATCATAATTTAATGATAATCAGCCTATTAGAAACAAATGTTATGTTCACCTTCAAATGAAAACCAACAATATTTTATTTAGTTTTATATTATGTGAGAGCATGCTTTGGGTATCCAGTGATTATTCACTTCTTCTTTTTTTGCTTTAGTTGTATGTTTTAGAGACTGGAATTTTGGTGGTAAGTTGATATATCAATTGTTGCCAAACCTTTTAACATTATTAATTTTAGGATGACTTCCCTATCTTTTAGAATTGGAGAGAGGGAATGTTATCAATTAAAAAAAACAGTAAATAAACACAATCTGGGAACCTAATAAAGTAGCAATGTCATTTATTAAATTAAGAGGGAAAATGTTATCTTCATTAAATAGGCAG
The DNA here is from genome assembly GCA_030737875.1 of Allium sativum. NCBI lineage: Eukaryota > Viridiplantae > Streptophyta > Magnoliopsida > Asparagales > Amaryllidaceae > Allium > Allium sativum. The sequence continues at coordinate 365,983,509 of CM060920.1, forward strand.
GAATAAATTAACATGTTTGTTACTTTCACTGTCTATCTACATCATTAACCTTATAATAATTAGTAACAATAATCATGCGTTATAAAGCAAAGTATGTGAATTAACCAACAAGACATTGTAGTGTAGAATATACAAGGGTACTAACATGTATAAGATTGCATTCCTGGGTAATCACATAGATCTTCAATATAACACTTTGATTCTTCATAATATAATACTTTGATTGTAACTAATAACTAATACCTTTTGTAACTAATAATTTTCATCAATAATTTGGTGATTAACTTTCCTGTTGCTAGTCTTAATCAACAAATAGATTTAGTGATTAACTTTCCTATTACCAGTGCGTTATCTTAATTCTCTTGCTTTTTTGTGGCTAAATTATGACAAATGTAATATTACAGAATCATGAATCTTGTATTTACAAACATACATTTATCCTGCTTGCTAATTCTGTAGCATTTGTATGAAGGTAAATAGTTACTCTTTAAGGGATTGCAGAGCCTTCAACCTAATTTAAAGTTAAAATTATGTTTCTAAAACGATGAATAGTATTATGCTTGTCTATTATCCCTTTTTTGGTGGCATTTTCACTTACTCAGAAGTAGATAGTCTAAATAAATAAATAAATGTTTGTCATTGCAGCTGAATATAAAAAATTTCATCTTGATCGATCAAGTGTAATATTTCTGCATTTTCAATTGATCACATGACCAAATAGAAAAATGTATGTCATTATGTGATGCAGTTTATAATTATATAATGCAGAACTTTCAAATATTCACCTAGAACTAATCGTTTAAACAGACAGTGCAAACTGAGTTTGTTTACTAATAAACTAATTATACTAGGCTTATGATATGTTAAATGTTTCATTATATAAATTTATATCTATCATCTGAATTCATATTCCTAATGTTCCAGTTAATAATTCATTTGAGAACTAATAATTCGTGCATGCTTTGCTCTTGAATTCTTGTGTTTTGCTGTGTTAAAGCTTGGCTGCCATTTCAATTGTAAGTGCATTTATACTATTTTGCTTTTTTCTTCTTGCGTTTTGCTTGATGAGACTTGGTTACATTTGGATGTCCCGTGTATATACTTGCATAATTTAGTTGTTGCCATTTATTTTTGTGAGGATAAATGTACAAGAGTATGTAAGGACTAAGCATGGGTTCTCCGTTCTCCTTGGTTTTTGGCTTGCATGTGTGTTCAGGAAGTGTTTTGACCATGGTTTTGGATGAGGCTGGACAATTAAATTGTGAAATTTTTGACTTGGGTAAGGGTGTCAACAGAAATAGGTGTTTTCCAGCAATATATTTTTCATTCATCCAACCTTCCACATATATATTTTCGTCCAAGTATAAAGTTAACTAGTAAATAATTGTCTGTACTTGCCCACTAGTTGTGCAGGCCAGAGCCCTAAACCACTTGTTAGCTTGTGTTGCAATTTTAATCTCATTGCAATGATTCATAAACTTTGTCAGGTGGTAGATTATGGATTCAGCTGATCATTATAACATTGTTGCTGAGGATTTCGAGAATGAACAAGGTTCGGTAAGTAGTTCTGCAGAAAAGGAAAAAAAACGAGTTTTTATTTATAGTTCTCCGAACAATGATTTTTCGTTTTAGAGCATAACATATGATATTGGAAGCACTGCCTTTATTTTGATTTGGTTTTGTATTTCTATGAGATGTAGTTGATTTCAAGTGTGAAAGCTTTGGATTTCAGGCGAGGTGAAACCCTGCTTAGCTCTTGTAAGCTTACGTAAGAATGCCAAACATATACGATTCCTAGAAGGGTGTTCTATATGTTGTATTCTTTCACGCATAGAACACAAGTAATTATCTGTCCTTCTCAATTGTGTTGGATTCCCTGCTCTATGCATATCTCTTCATCTTTTCTTTAATCACAGCAAGTACAGTTGGATTTCCCTACTCATATTTTAATCGACTTTGTTGTCTATCTGCAATTTATAACTTCATGCTATGTATGTTGGCAAATAATATTTTGTTCCCTTCTTTCCAAATATAGCCCATACACTATCGATAAAGTATTATCCTGCAATAAAACTGTTTTACTTTTCTAGCCCAATTTCTGATTTATGTTTTCAACCATTATGCCAATAATTAGAACCTCTTTGTAATGTATTAGATGCTGACCATTATAATTTATGAATTTAGGTTATGGATCAACAAGTTGTATGTGAATATAGTCCATTGGTATAGTTCTACTCACATTCGTCCTGATAAAAAATCTCATCAGGTATCATCTCTATATTCAATAATTTCATGCTTTTTAGATGCATGCTATTTGCATCGTACAATATTCACTCATGAATTGATTGTTTGTGTCCTTTCATGATTACAGACAAGGCTATTCTCAAGGGCTTTTCAAGACTAAGACTGCTTACATGTTGTAGTTTCATATATATTGTAATTCTATTAGTATTGCCCTTTTTGAAGTATTTAGTTCAGTTTGTTTTGTTATTTTGATGTGTTGTTTACGTCCAACTATGGAGTTTATCGTTCAGTCTATGTAGGTAAAGACCTTTAGATATTTTTTATTTCTGCAATGAATAGTTCAGTTTTTGTAATTTATGATGCAGTTTTTTATTTTATGTAGTTTTTTGTATTTTTATATATGAGTGATCAAAGTATGGTTCATTTTTTATATATGAGTGATCAAAGTATGGCTGGACGAAGCTGTAAGCAGAAAATATAAAAGAATGTTTATTAGTAGAATGGAAAGGGAATAGCGACGGATCATTTACAAGAAATGTTTAATCTAAAAAATATTTTGTCGCTAATCACTTGGCAATTAGTAAGGGTTTACCCACTCCTTTTGTAAATAATATTTTATTAAAAATTAATTATCCGTCGGTAAATAGTCGGTATATAAATAAAAATTAAATATATAAATAAAATTTTATTTTTATTATAAAATTAGTAAAATGACGGAAAACCGTCGGAAAACTCATGCTAAAGTCCGTCGCAAATTCTGACACAATTACCGTCATGGTTTTTACCGACCACAGAGTTATGCAAGAAATCCGTCGCTAAAGCCAGTTTAGCGACGGATTAGAAGCGGATACGGCCGCTGCTATATGCTGTTTTTCTTGTAGTGTACCATCTGAATCACGCCAATCGCTAAAGAATTGGATAGGTCTGTATGGCCCTGACCACCATTGGGCCCGATGCCGATCCAAGTTAATTATGGCGATCTAGACGAGATTTTTGTGGCATGTGTGACTCGGTCTCTCAAACTTCCATGCAAAATTATAGACTGACCCGAGTTTGTATGCGCCTATAAATACACCACCTATGACTTATGGATGAGGAATATTCTCTTTAGAAAATACATCGAAGCCATACGACTTTGTGGATTAACTCCATTTTCTCTTCACTTCAATAATAAAAATGATTGTATTTATGATCTTATGGTATAATAAAAAGATTACCTCACATTTGATGTAGGGGAATTGTCAAAACACTTTAAATCTAGAGTTTTTTTTTAAATCTGCGCTTTATTCTCTACGATCCATGGTTCACTACGCCATATTTCCAGTTTTGTCACGCCCAAATGTGGAAGAATTGGAACGACTTTGGGCCGTGGCAATTTTGGAACGGCTTTGGGCCGTGGCAACATGATTTAGCATGGTCTTCGGCCATGACAATTTTGGAATGGCTTTCAGCCGTTCCAATATTAGAGAAAACTTTTCACACGAACGATCTCCCTACTTATTCCAATTATTTCATACCCAATGCAGCCCCGTCCAATTCCAACCCAAAAAAAAGGGTGCTACTATTCACACCCCGTTTTACACTTCCGGCCACCTTTATAAATTTAATACAAATGAATATATTTTTATATTCTTCTGGCCACCAAATCTTATTCTTTCACTCAATTATTCACCATCGTACTTCTCCTAAAAAACACGTACTTCTCTACAATTTCAAACCCCAACAAAAACAGATATTCTTCTGTGCCTGTTAGAGCTGGAAGATGAGGACAAAAAAGAGGTTAAAATTATTTGATTTTTATTCTTTTCTATTATGATATAGAACATGTTATTAGGGTTTTGTTAATGGTTTCGGTTTTCTATTGCATTTCAGAATATTTCTTCTGCTCCATTGGAAATTTCAAGCTTGGTAGACATTAAATTTGATGATGTTGTAATAGAGAATGATAATGTAAGTTTTGGCTTGTAGGGTTTTTATCCGTATAACTTACATATCTTTTTTTACAAATTGTTACATTAATTTTATTTTATTTTTTGTCTTTTGATAGATGGAGTATTTGAATGATGATAAATTGGACGATAAACCTGAATGTTGTGATAATATGATGCAAGATGTTCGTTCAAATGACCAAAACGATATAAATGTTGATTTACGAATCATTTCACAACCGACAAAGTAAGTACTCATTTTTAAAAATTAAAATTTCTAATGTGGTTATGAAATTGTATTATCTTATTTTTTTTTTTCCTTGAATTATTTGCATGCGGTTAGTTGAAGGTGTTGGTGACCTCATTTTTTGTTATTAAATAAAATGGTAGCCAGAAGAGGAAAATTGTAAATGTCGGGGTGCTTTTAGTTTTGGTGGCCAGAAGAGTAAAACGGGGTGTGAATAGTAGCACCCAAAAAAAATTGTTCCTTAGATCGAAATAAAAAAACATCGCTCCTCAGATCGAAATCGCCTTTCATCCATCCAAATTGCCTTTCATCCATCGAAATCGCGTTCCTCTCATGCCAATTTTTTTCAGTTATTATTCTAATTAAAATCAAAACCCTAGATAATTACGTGGTGTTGAGATCTTTGTGGTGATTTTGTTTAAGTATGTTAGGAGTGTTAGGTATTTTTATTCGATTATTTGGCTGTGAACATGATTATTTATTTTGATTTGAATTGAAGATTAATGGTATATGATGTTTTAGTAAGCAAAACTATAGATCAAAGATTAATATTCATTTTATTTACAGCAATATGTAACTTAACACAACGGGTAGGAAAGGAAATTAAACTATAATCAGAAATCATAATTTAACAACATCGGTATGTTTTAGGACACTTGTTAACAAAATAGAATATGTTTACATGTAATTAAAGATTGTAATGATACAATGTTTTATCAGTATCTAATAATGTTTGTATTTATGTTTTGACAATGTTTTATCAGTATCTAAGATTGTAATGTAACCAACTTTAGTATGTTTTATCGGTATGTTTGAGGATCTTGTATTGTCCTGCTTTGTTATTCATATTACTAGACTAGCCTAGATTCAAAATTGGTTGAGTGTATGTTATAAATATTGAAGGCCAGTACGTACTAGAATTATTGCAAGGGAAAGTTGTTGTTTATGAAAAGTTAGAAAGAGAAGAAGTGAAAAGAAAGAGAAAAAACAGATTATGTGTGAATGCATGTTTTTTATCGATTCTTTGAACCTGCAGCCTGTGACTCGATCTGAATGCAGATGGGTTGAATCTAGAGCTCGGTATCTACATCTATCATGAGCAGAAATATGAAAGGTTAATGCATGCGTTCCGTAAACGCCTACTTTTGAATACTATATATGAACTCGCATAAAGCTGCTTATTTCTTTGCTATATAAAAGCTTGGTAAAAGATGCCTTTCTTAAAATCAATAATACTGTACTGACATTTGAAGATAGGCTTTTTTTGTGTACTGTAGTAATTTTTGTACTAATTATCTTAAACAAATGTGAGTTACATGATTTTGATCATATCATTTGTGTAATTATGAACAAATTTATCAAAACATTTCTTGCCAATATATCGTAAATGAATTGATAATAACACTGAAAACTATAAATATGAAACTTATGATAACTAAAAATAGATGGTAAGTTTTGTAACAAATTTTAGTTCAGAAACTTAAGTAGGACGTTTGGTGAAATCAAGTTTTGAATAGCAGATTACGGCCGAATAAATTTGAAAAGAAGCTTGCATACTTAGCTTCAGCCTGTATAAATTTTTTACTTAAAGTTAAAGGGTGGATAATGTTAGTGCCCAACTTACTATAAGTTATATCTAGCTCGTCCACAAAACATGCGTGTGCGTGTTCTCAGCTCAATCTCGTTCCTTTTATCCAGATCAATTACAACGCTGGAGTTCAAATCTAATAATTAATAAAGCAAAAAAGGTGGAACCTATAAAATAATAGTAAAATAATAATGATGATAAGGCTCCTAAATTAGCATGTGTTCTTAGATCAAATCTAATAATGAGTAGTTAAGGCTTATGGACATCCCTTATCCAATTAGATGTGTTTTCTACTCAGGAGAAGATCTGATACAAATTAAGATGCTAATCAAAACTTGATGTTGTATTGGACTACATGCGATCAGCCTTGGCTTAAGGCATCATCGACTTTCTAATTAACACTCATTAAGTCGACTATATATCTGTTTTCATGCACCCTGTCCATGTAGTATGTCCCCACAAGTAAAAGCTACAAAATGAAGTAAAATGTTAGATCAGTGCTAATGCAACTACTAAACGAAATAACATCAATTAAGAAAATAATAAATTTAATAATATTAATGTTAGATCAGTGCTGATGCAACTATAAAACAGATGGTATAAAACTTACCATCTATTTTTAGATACCAAACATTTTTAGTTTTTACTTTCGAATTCCAAAGCACTATATTACATACACTCAACCACTAGTTTTGTTCATTTCGATTTACACAAGTAGTTACATATGAATTAAATTCAATTTTAATTTAGGAAAAATGTTGGCAATACATGTGAATAACATTAAGACCATGCTTAGTAACCTACTTAGATAGTTTAATGGTAGCAAAATGAGCAGGTGCTGTAATTAGAAACATGTCAGACCCCAGTGCTGGTATTACTGACTTTTTGTCCAATAGGAACAATCATGGTATTATTGAAGCCATCAATTGGTTTGGACTTGGCTTTAGTATTCTGCTAGAAGCTTCACCTTGTCAAACGCTGGTATAAAAATGATGTTAATAGCTACAATCCACGAAGGTTAGGCACCATAACTATCAAAGAGGCATGTTGTCAAAAAACGACGCCAGTAGTTAGTGTTTTGTTCCTTTTTTAAAACAAAGTGTGTTCCTCCATGGATCGAGGTTATGAGATTGGTGGTGCTTCCTATTAGACCTTCATTTGGATCCAAACAGAGATTCACAATTCTCTCTGCATTATTTTACTTGTAGTGTGGCAGATTTATACTCACTTCATTAAAAATGTAATACTCCTGAAAAAATACTAGTGTATTCAAGTACTGCTGCTGGAAATTTTGTGTTTGTGAATTGTTTAAAATATAGAAATAAGTGTATGATGGCTCCTATTTGTGAATAGTCCCACGTCATGGGATTATAAGAAAGATGCAAGTATTTATACTTGTTTCTAAGAAACTTTGATGGGGCTTTGGGGCTCCCAATACATGCTTTGTTGTGAGGAGGGAGTGTAACAACCCGAATTTTTACAACGCGTTAAATCAAGAATCAAGGCAGGATTTAATTTTAAATTCTGAATCAAGTAAAACGGGTTATGCCATTGCGTTCGTCTCGGAAAAATACGCGAAATAGAGTCCGAGTTTTCGAGAATCGGAGTCCGTATGGCCCGTTAAAGGCCCAAAGAAGATTTCTGAAAATTTGAATTTCGGAAACAGTTTTGGAAATCAGATCTGGGGCTAGGCGGGAAGTTTCCCCGCCTAGGCCATGTCGACAGGGCTGTCGACAGGCCTGTCGACTTGGGCCCAGACCAAGTCGACAGCCCTGTCGACTTGCCTGTCGACAGGGGGTGGCCGGGGCGAGCTGCCTGGTGCACCTGCTTGGCTCACCTGGTCTTGTTCTTGGGCTGGTTCTGGAAGCTTCCGAGATCTGATGGTCCTAATCTATCCTAGGGTTAATCTAAGGGCCTAAAACTATCCTAATCTCTATAAAAACACCCCTAAGCCCCCCTAAACCCTCATAACTCACCCTCTCCACGAAGTGCTGCCCAAATGCAAAGTGATCATGGCCTCCATCTCAAATCCCTAGAGCCTATGCATTCAAATCGGGTTCAAATCAAAGGATGCAAGCTTGCTACACCAAATAGAGGCCAAATCAACATTTCTATGCGAGTTTCGTGATGGTTCTTCATCAAAGGAGCCACCTTCCTTCGTCATAATGATGCATGATCCCTTTCCTAAGCCTTGCCTAGGTAAGTTCTAGCTACTTTTAGATGGAAACGGTAGTTTTGATAATGACATGGGATAAAATGAGGCTAAACATGATTATGCGAACCTATATGAACCTTACCTTGCCTCTTGTGTTCATGGTTATGATTTTAGGCCATGTGAGTGACTTAATCATGCCTCTCATGCTATGCATAGCCTAGTTTAACTTGCAAGTTTGGATCTTTATGCATGAAATGCTAGCATGAACCTTTAGGAACCACTTATGTGTGAAACATTGGCTAAGACAAGATTTTGGGGCTTATGCATGTTTATGAACCCAAACCCCTTATGTTATCATGCAAGTTTGTGGCCAAATCCTTTATGAGATTATGCATGCTTATGGTCAATCCCCTCTTTTAAGTTGTGCATGTTTATGGCCAAACCCTTTTTGATAATATGCATGTTGTGGCCGAATTCCCTTGTGACATTTTGTGTGTTTGTGGCCAAAACCCTTTTTATGACACTATGCATGTTCGAGGCCAATTTGTAGTCATAGTATTCCTACTATGTTGACTCGTCTATACTTACGTTGGAAACACGTTTTGGGGTTAGGTTAGACGAGCGTGAATATACATGAGAAACTTAACTTGAAGTTCCATGAAATATGATGTGAAACATGATTTGGGTTAAATGGGTATAACATGACAACATGCAACATTGAATATAGCATGTAAGTTAACATGTAAATATGCATAATCATAAGCTTGGAAATTTACCTATTAAGTTAGGTCTACCCATTGGGAATTTACCTATTAAGTTAGGTCTACCCAATTGCTTGAAAACTTGACTATGAACATGACACTAGACTAAACATGAAAGTGGCCAACTCGAGGTTGGGTTGAGTTTGCAACGTAAAACTACCCGGAACCGACCGGCTTAACTAGTAGTTGCAAACAATAGGACTCAATGTGAGAAGTTGGTCATGTTGTGCTTGAACCCGAGGTTAGACCAAGTTGTGGTGTAAATCTACCCGGACCCGCCCGGCTTAACTAGTAACCACAACAAAGTCTAATGTGAGAGGTTGGGGTGCATTAAATAATTAATGCCACATAGTAGGGTTAAGTTAATTTGATTAATGAGGCTTAACCAAATATGACATGGACAAATGGGTTAAGTAATTTGATTAGGCTAATGATACTTAACAAAACATGACAGGGTTGGGTAGGTTAAGTAACTTGATTTGCCTAACGACACTTGACCATTTTTATACGACGAGGGGACGGGATTAAGTTAACCAACACTTAATCAATCCAACACGATAACTTGATAAGGTTAAGTAAATTTTCTTAATGACACTTAACCATATAATACAGTTAATGGATGAGGTTAAGATTAGACTTAACTAATCTAAACATGGTAATCGGATGTGGTTAAGTTAGCCTAGACTTAATTAATCCAACTTGGTAATTTAATGGGGTTAAGATAAACACTTAACTAATTTAACACGATGATTTGATGAGGTTAAGTGACCTATACTTAACCAATCCAACTCGTTAATTTGATGAGGTTAAGTTAACCTATACTTAACCAATCTAACGTAAAAACATGATAAGGCTAAGTCACGAATCGTTTTGAATACGCTTGATCGATTTGACTCGGTAATTTGATAGGGTCAAATTAATATATATACTTAACCAATCTAAAATGATAATTAGACGAGGTTAAGTCATGGATTGCTTGATATACTTAACCAACTTGACACATGGTCTGTAGGGTTAAGTCTTGGACTTGGACACTTAGCCAGTTTCGACATGTTTTGTAGACGGGTTAAGTTGTGAACTTAAGTGACACTTAACCCATTAGATAAACCCTAATTCGGAGGATTAGGTAAATAACCATAGTTAACAAGGATAATGGAAATAAGGCTAAGTGGTAAACCTTAGTTAAGGGAAACTAAGTAATAATTCTTAGTCAAAGAAATTTGGACCACTTCTTAGATAGATTAGTAACCCGATACGTTAGGTCAACATTTAAGTATGCGTGTAGGAGCAGGCTATCTGATTTAGATAAAGGCTCCAACGAACTGGGTAACGAAGCAGCGGCTTCGGGGAACGTGAGGATATTCTTGGGATCCCTCTGTGAGCTGCCAGGTCATTATACTAGGCTCACGAGAGGTTGAGGTCTGCGGTAGAAGAACCAAGAATATGCCTTGGTTGCTATGCGAGCGACCTAAAGACTGGGGTGGATAGCAGTGAGTCGACGAATACCCAAGGTGCCCGAGATAGCAAGTTCGTCGATCATCTACCATCTTGAGTCAAGCGTGTACGTACGGAAAGGAAGGGAACACCCAACAGACCATGATTGCTATCTAATTATGGGTGAGGTAGGCCGTAGGATGTGGGCTGGCCGGAGTGTAGTTCTCATGCAAGATTTTCTCTTGTGTTGCCTTTCACTAGTTGAGGGAGGGGTCTCGTGGGACCATAGCCACGTGTAGAAAAGCAGACCTTAGTATCTGCATCGGCAGATAAATCTAAAGCTCCCGACCGAGTCCTGTATTTCTTGTTTTGCCCTGGGACAGGACTCGGATGGCACGATGTGATACATGTGCATACAGTTATAGAAAAACGATTCACGATGAATGCGGGGAAAAAGGGCGCGGTTGAGGGTTAGCGTAATCCCTAGTGGCCTAGGTGGTTTAACCCAAACCGAAATACGAAGGCGTGCGATAGGTAAGCGTAATCCCTAGTGGTGCTAGGTGGCGTAAGTCCTAGTAGTTCAAACGATGATTCATATGGAAGAGCCTAGCTAGAACAAGGGTGACAGTCCAAACGATTTCAAAGATAATACGACATGAGAAAGCCCGTACGAGGTACGGCAAAGGACTGAACTTATATACATGGAAAGAAACATATGATTTGAGTAACCTATATATACGATATATTGGGTTGACATGGACCATTACACGACTTTGAGTAAGGGACATTCATGGTTAACACCTAACAAGGCTGGGATACTAGTACGAAGGGTGCAGAGCAAATATACATGTTAGAACTAGGAAGAATATACATAATAGATACCTTGGGATGTTAGACGGGGTAGATACCTTGGGATAATGTACTCAATAGAAACCTGACGATGTGATACCTTGACTTATCATAACACCGTAGTTTATCATGATACCTTAGTTTACCTTGCCGCAGTAGTTCAACCGGCTACCCTGGTTTATCTATATTGTAGTTATCCTTATGTTTACTTTCAGTTTATGCATGTCATGTTACCTTTACCTGTTTTTATACTGGAAGTAGATAGGACTTACTCAGTCTTTTTGACTGACCCGTTTTGTTTCGCCTCTTTTCTTCCGTTTCCCCCCCAGGTTTCAGGGAGGAAACAATGTTGTTTAGTTCGGACTTCTTCTGCTTGAAGGTCATCATGGATGGCTTGGACTTCTCTTGGCTATGGCTACTTTACTGTTTTACTTGGGGAATAATTTATTAAAAAGTCTTTATGCTTCTTTACTATTGCAAGACAGGTTTTGATGTACTCTGATGTAAAAGGCTTTAGACCTTATTTATTCATGTTATGAAAGTTTGATTTTACTTCCGCTATTTATATATATGTTCTGTCTTGTGATATTTCTGTGCATGTTTACCAATAATGCCCCTCTAAAGCTAGTGCATTCCTTTGCGAGTGACCCTAGCGGAGGCGGGGTGTTACACTTGGTATCAGAGCAGAAGGTTACTAGACTGGGCAAAAGTTTTTAAAGACCTTCTGAAAAATTATTTGAAAAACCGTTTACAAAGAAGCATTTTTCAAGAAAATTTTCTTTTAAAAAGAAAAAGGCTATTCCCCAAAGGCCATTAGCATCATCCTTGTTTCCTTTATTTAATCTCTTTTCCTTTCTTTCCTCCATCTGTAGTCACAGTGGTTTTGACTGCGACTAGTCTTTCTAGCTGCGTAAGTGTTTCCCGTACGATGGAGGTGGTTTTCGAGAGACCGTTGCAGAATTATGCAAGAAAGGATAGTAAGAACAAGGATAAAGGATACGAGCTCAGGGATAAGCAACATGTTGGTATGGCTGAGTCCTAAAAGGAGGGAGAAAGATGAACAATGAAACCCATGACGAGAGAGTACCTTTGGCATGGTGAAACGGGACGGATAGTTAAGTATCATGGAACAGGGACAAGATCATTCGGAGGGCAATAGTATGCTCTCATTTCTAGGGTACCTCAGAAGGAGGGTAACGATCTTGTTAAAGGTTTAGTTTTTCTTCTCCATCATCCCGTCGGGACTTTGTTTGGATCACCACATCTTTTAAGTCCGCTTCGATAGTTGAGTCTCTGTACCTTAGTACTAGCGTAGTAGAGGATCCCGTTTTTGTCTCAAGTCCTATTGGAAGATCGGTCCATTTATTCATGACTTGTTTGGATTTAAGAATGTCTATGTCAAGTATTGAGCTTGGAAATAATGCTTATGTTTATAAGTTGGGGATGGATTCTAGGGATGAGGTGGTTATCCAGTAAGGGGTGCCACTCTCGGTTTTAGAGGGAGGGTAGTTAGACTCTTGGCTTGCTTTAGTAATACCCTCGAAGTCTCGTGGAACCTTTTGGGTTCGGTCATGATTAGTTACCTAGGATCCCTTGATACCTTTATTGGAAATTTGAAGCCCGATCGAGTGGTGTTCGCCGATAAGACGGATGATTTATTTCACTTATGCATGGGTGATGGAAATCACCCTAGTAAGTGCGCTTAACCTGGTTGGCATCTGTTCACTTTCAAGAGAAAGTTCTTCTACGTGGAATACCTTATGGTACGAGGTCCGAGATTCACTAGTGAATTTTGATGGCTCGCATGGAATAATGTGTACGCAGTCCTGTTTGCGCCAAGTATTCTAGAAGGAGAATAAGTGCAAGTGGAACGAGAGGCGACGAGGAAATGAGTTCCAACTCATGTTATGGAAACAGGAAGTAAGAAGCTGCGAAATCGTGGAGTAAAAAGGGGCGGTCAAGGCATGATGGAACTAAGCTCAAGGTAATGCGACTCAGGAGACTGAAGACTAAATACGTGCATGATATCTCTTTTGGGAATATATCCTCGATCCCTGTTTTTCTGTTGAGCTTGCTGGTAGGCTATCTTTTATGGATATCCTCTCGGTCCTGTCTCTGTTACAAACCCCGTAAGGAGTTTGTTTTGTTTATCTCCTCGACCCTGTTTCAGGGAATCTTAGGTAGAACCCTGTGGATGTAAACATGTATTTGAAACATGTTATGGTTGATATGGTTGCAAATGGTTGCAAGTGGTTGCTCGTGGATGCGCGAATTTACGTTAGACATTAGCTCGACTCGGTCACATTTCATATTGCATATGCACGAGTATTTGTTTATGGATGAAATTGAATGTGTTATCATGCGGATGTTGCATATGGTTGAATGTTTGTGCACGCATATAGTGTATATGATTAGGACTATTTGCATACATGATGGATTCATAGCACTAAACATGTTTTTGCATTCAAAAGATTTTCAGGCCTGATCATTAGCATTAGCTAAGGAACATGTACACACACGTTTTGCATATATTCATATGGCATTAGAAATCATCTAAGGACAATGGTTGATTGTGGATGATGTTTTGAGTAGATGGATGATGGATGGTAGGATATGTTCTTCCTAACTTGGAGATTTCGGGGACGAAATCCTAAAAGGTGGGGAGAATGTAACAACCCGAATTTTTACAACGCGTTAAATCAAGAATCAAGGCAGGATTTAATTTTAAATTCTGAATCAAGTAAAACGGGCTATGCCATTGCGTTCGTCTCGGAAAAATACGCGAAATAGAGTCCGAGTTTTCGAGAATCGGAGTCCGTATGACCCGTTAAAGGCCCAAAGAAGATTTCTGAAAATTTGAATTTCGGAAACAGTTTTGGAAATCAGATCTGGGGCTAGGAGGGAAGTTTCCCCGCCTAGGCCATGTCGACAGGGCTGTCGACAGGCCTGTCGACTTGGGCCCAGACCAAGTCGACAGCCCTGTCGACTTGCCTGTCGACAGGGGGTGGCCGGGGCAAGCTGCCTGGTGCACCTGCTTGGCTCACCTGGTCTTGTTCTTGGGCTGGTTCTGGAAGCTTCCGAGATCTGATGGTCCTAATCTATCCTAGGGTTAATCTAAGGGCCTAAAACTATCCTAATCTCTATAAAAACACCCTTAAGCCCCCCCTAAACCCTCATAACTCACCCTCTCCACGAAGTGCTGCCCAAATGCAAAGTGATCATGGCCTCCATCTCAAATCCCTAGAGCCTATGCATTCAAATCGGGTTCAAATCAAAGGATGCAAGCTTGCTACACCAAATATAGGCCAAATCAACATTTCTATGCGAGTTTCGTGATGGTTCTTCATCAAAGGAGCCACCTTTCTTTGTCATAATGATGCATGATCCCTTTCCTAAGCCTTGCCTAGGTAAGTTCTAGCTACTTTTAGATGGAAACGGTAGTTTTGATAATGACATGGGATAAAATGAGGCTAAACATGATTATGCGAACCTATATGAACCTTACCTTGCCTCTTGTGTTCATGGTTATGATTTTAGGCCATGTGAGTGACTTAATCATGCCTCTCATGCTATGCATAGCCTAGTTTAACTTGCAAGTTTGGATCTTTATGCATGAAATGCTAGCATGAACCTTTAGGAACCACTTATGTGTGAAACATTGGCTAAGACAAGATTTTGGGGCTTATGCATGTTTATGAACCCAAACCCCTTATGTTATCATGCAAGTTTGTGGCCAAATCCTTTATGAGATTATGCATGCTTATGGCCAATCCCCTCTTTTAAGTTGTGCATGTTTATGGCCAAACCCTTTTTGATAATATGCATGTTGTGGCCGAATTCCCTTGTGACATTTTGTGTGTTTGTGGCCAAAACCCTTTTTATGACACTATGCATGTTCGAGGCCAATTTGTAGTCATAGTATTCCTACTATGTTGACTCGTCTATACTTACGTTGGAAACACGTTTTGGGGTTAGGTTAGACGAGCATGAATATACATGAGAAACTTAACTTGAAGTTCCATGAAATATGATGTGAAACATGATTTGGGTTAAATGGGTATAACATGACAACATGCAACATTGAATATAGCATGTAAGTTAACATGTAAATATGCATAATCATAAGCTTGGGAATTTACCTATTAAGTTAGGTCTACCCATTGGGAATTTACCTATTAAGTTAGGTCTACCCAATTGCTTGAAAACTTGACTATGAACATGACACTAGACTAAACATGAAAGTGGCCAACTCGAGGTTGGGTTGAGTTTGCAACGTAAAACTACCCGGAACCGACCGGCCTAACTAGTAGTTGCAAACAATAGGACTCAATGTGAGAAGTTGGTCATGTTGTGCTTGAACCCGAGGTTAGACCAAGTTGTGGTGTAAATCTACCCGGACCCGCCCGGCTTAACTAGTAACCACAACAAAGTCTAATGTGAGAGGTTGGGGTGCATTAAATAATTAATGCCACATAGTAGGGTTAAGTTAATTTGATTAATGAGGCTTAACCAAATATGACATGGACAAATGGGTTAAGTAATTTGATTAGGCTAATGATACTTAACAAAACATGACAGGGTTGGGTAGGTTAAGTAACTTGATTTGCCTAACGACACTTGACCATTTTTATACGACGAGGGGACGGGATTAAGTTAACCAACACTTAATCAATCCAACACGATAACTTGATAAGGTTAAGTAAATTTTCTTAATGACACTTAACCATATAATACAGTTAATGGATGAGGTTAAGATTAGACTTAACTAATCTAAACATGGTAATCGGATGGGGTTAAGTTAGCCTAGACTTAATTAATCCAACTTGGTAATTTAATGGGGTTAAGATAAACACTTAACTAATTTAACACGATGATTTGATGAGGTTAAGTGACCTATACTTAACCAATCCAACTCGTTAATTTGATGAGGTTAAGTTAACCTATACTTAACCAATCTAACGTAAAAACATGATAAGGCTAAGTCACGAATCGTTTTGAATACGCTTGACCGATTTGACTCGGTAATTTGATAGGGTCAAATTAATATATATACTTAACCAATCTAAAATGATAATTAGACGAGGTTAAGTCATGGATTGCTTGATATACTTAACCAACTTGACACATGGTCTGTAGGGTTAAGTCTTGGACTTGGACACTTAGCCAGTTTCGACATGTTTTGTAGACGGGTTAAGTTGTGAACTTAAGTGACACTTAACCCATTAGATAAACCCTAATTCGGAGGATTAGGTAAATAACCATAGTTAACAAGGATAATGGAAATAAGGCTAAGTGGTAAACCTTAGTTAAGGGAAACTAAGTAATAATTCTTAGTCAAAGAAATTTGGACCACTTCTTAGATAGATTAGTAACCCGATACGTTAGGTCAACATTTAAGTATGCGTGTAGGAGCAGGCTATCTGATTTAGATAAAGGCTCCAACGAACTGGGTAACGAAGCAGCGACTTCGGGGAACGTGAGGATATTCTTGGGATCCCTCTGTGAGCTGCCAGGTCATTATACTAGGCTCACGAGAGGTTGAGGTCTGCGGTAGAAGAACCAAGAATATGCCTTGGTTGCTATGCGAGCGACCTAAAGACTGGGGTGGATAGCAGTGAGTCGACGAATACCCAAGGTGCCCGAGATAGCAAGTTCGTCGATCATCTACCATCTTGAGTCAAGCGTGTACGTACGGAAAGGCAGGGAACACCCAACAGACCATGATTGCTATCTAATTATGGGTGAGGTAGGCCGTAGGATGTGGGCTGGCCGGAGTGTAGTTCTCATGCAAGATTTTCTCTTGTGTTGCCTTTCACTAGTTGAGGGAGGGGTCTCGTGGGACCATAGCCACGTGTAGAAAAGCAGACCTTAGTATCTGCATCGGCAGATAAATCTAAAGCTCCCGACCGAGTCCTGTATTTCTTGTTTTGCCCTGGGACAGGACTCGGATGGCACGATGTGATACATGTGCATACAGTTATAGAAAAACGATTCACGATGAATGCGGGGAAAAAGGGCGTGGTTGAGGGTTAGCGTAATCCCTAGTGGCCTAGGTGGTTTAACCCAAACCGAAATACGAAGGCGTGCGATAGGTAAGCGTAATCCCTAGTGGTGCTAGGTGGCGTAAGTCCTAGTAGTTCAAACGATGATTCATATGGAAAAGCCTAGCTAGAACAAGGGTGACAGTCCAAACGATTTCAAGGATAATACGACATGAGAAAGCCCGTACGAGGTACGGCAAAGGACTGAACTTATATACATGGAAAGAAACATATGATTTGAGTAACCTATATATACGATATATTGGGTTGACATGGACCATTACACGACTTTGAGTAAGGGACATTCATGGTTAACACCTAACAAGGCTGGGATACTAGTACGAAGGGTGCAGAGCAAATATACATGTTAGAACTAGGAAGAATATACATAATAGATACCTTGGGATGTTAGACGGGGTAGATACCTTGGGATAATGTACTCGATAGAAACCTGACGATGTGATACCTTGCCTTATCATAACACCGTAGTTTATCATGATACCTTAGTTTACCTTGCCGCAGTAGTTCAACCGGCTACCCTGGTTTATCTATATTGTAGTTATCCTTATGTTTACTTTCAGTTTATGCATGTCATGTTACCTTTACCTGTTTTTATACTGGAAGTAGATAGGACTTACTCAGTCTTTTTGACTGACCCGTTTTGTTTCGCCTCTTTTCTTCCGTTCCCCCCCCCCCCCAGGTTTCAGGGAGGAAACAATGTTGTTTAGTTCGGACTTCTTCTGCTTGAAGGTCATCATGGATGGCTTGGACTTCTCTTGGCTATGGCTACTTTACTGTTTTACTTGGGGAATAGTTTATTAAAAAGTCTTTATGCTTCTTTACTATTGCAAGACAGGTTTTGATGTACTCTGATGTAAAAGGCTTTAGACCTTATTTATTCATGTTATGAAAGTTTGATTTTACTTCCGCTATTTATATATATATGTTCTGTCTTGTGATATTTCTGTGCATGTTTACCAATAATGCCCCTCTAAAGCTAGTGCATTCCTTTGCGAGTGACCCTAGCGGAGGCGGGGTGTTACACTTGGTATCAGAGCAGAAGGTTACTAGACTGGGCAAAAGTTTTTAAAGACCTTCTGAAAAATTATTTGAAAAACCGTTTACAAAGAAGCATTTTTCAAGAAAATTTTCTTTTAAAAAGAAAAAGGCTATTCCCCAAAGGCCATTAGCATCATCCTTGTTTCCTTGATTTAATCTCTTTTCCTTTCTTTCCTCCATCTGTAGTCACAGTGGTTTTGACTGCGACTAGTCTTTCTAGCTGCGTAAGTGTTTCCCGTACGATGGAGGTGGTTTTCGAGAGACCGTTGCAGAATTATGCAAGAAAGGATAGTAAGAACAAGGATAAAGGATACGAGCTCAGGGATAAGCAACATGTTGGTATGGCTGAGTCCTAAAAGGAGGGAGAAAGATGAACAATGAAACCCATGACGAGAGAGTACCTTTGGCATGGTGAAACGGGATGGATAGTTAAGTATCATGGAACAGGGACAAGATCATTCGGAGGGCAATAGTATGCTCTCATTTCTAGGGTACCTCAGAAGGAGGGTAACGATCTTGTTAAAGGTTTAGTTTTTCTTCTCCATCATCCCGTCGGGACTTTGTTTGGATCACCACATCTTTTAAGTCCGCTTCGATAGTTGAGTCTCTGTACCTTAGTACTAGCGTAGTAGAGGATCCCGTTTTTGTCTCAAGTCCTATTGGAAGATCGGTCCATTTATTCATGACTTGTTTGGATTTAAGAATGTCTATGTCAAGTATTGAGCTTGGAAATAATGCTTATGTTTATAAGTTGGGGATGGATTCTAGGGATGAGGTGGTTATCCAGTAAGGGGTGCCACTCTCGATTTTAGAGGGAGGGTAGTTAGACTCTTGGCTTGCTTTAGTAATACCCTCGAAGTCTCGTGGAACCTTTTGGGTTCGGTCATGATTAGTTACCTAGGATCCCTTGATACCTTTATTGGAAATTTGAAGCCCGATCGAGTGGTGTTCGCCGATAAGACGGATGATTTATTTCACTTATGCATGGGTGATGGAAATCACCCTAGTAAGTGCGCTTAACCTGGTTGGCATCTGTTCACTTTCAAGAGAAAGTTCTTCTACGTGGAATACCTTATGGTACGAGGTCCGAGATTCACTAGTGAATTTTGAGGGCTCGCATGGAATAATGTGTACGCAGTCCTGTTTGCGCCAAGTATTCTAGAAGGAGAATAAGTGCAAGTGGAACGAGAGGCGACGAGGAAATGAGTTCCAACTCATGTTATGGAAACAGGAAGTAAGAAGCTGCGAAATCGTGGAGTAAAAAGGGGCGGTCAAGGCATGATGGAACTAAGCTCAAGGTAATGCGACTCAGGAGACTGAAGACTAAATACGTGCATGATATCTCTTTTGGGAATATATCCTCGATCCCTGTTTTTCTGTTGAGCTTGCTGGTAGGCTATCTTTTATGGATATCCTCTCGGTCCTGTCTCTGTTACAAACCCCGTAAGGAGTTTGTTTTGTTTATCTCCTCGACCCTGTTTCAGGGAATCTTAGGTAGAACCCTGTGGATGTAAACATGTATTTGAAACATGTTATGGTTGATATGGTTGCAAATGGTTGCAAGTGGTTGCTCGTGGATGCGCGAATTTACGTTAGACATTAGCTCGACTCGGTCACATTTCATATTGCATATGCACGAGTATTTGTTTATGGATGAAATTGAATGTGTTATCATGCGGATGTTGCATATGGTTGAATGTTTGTGCACGCATATAGTGTATATGATTAGGACTATTTGCATACATGATGGATTCATAGCACTAAACATGTTTTTGCATTCAAAAGATTTTCAGGCCTGATCATTAGCATTAGCTAAGGAACATGTACACACACGTTTTGCATATATTCATATGGCATTAGAAATCATCTAAGGACAATGGTTGATTGTGGATGATGTTTTGAGTAGATGGATGATGGATGGTAGGATATGTTCTTCCTAACTTGGAGATTTCGGGGACGAAATCCTAAAAGGTGGGGAGAATGTAACAACCCGAATTTTTACAACGCGTTAAATCAAGAATCAAGGCAGGATTTAATTTTAAATTATGAATCAAGTAAAACGGGCTATGCCATTGCGTTCGTCTCGGAAAAATACGCGAAATAGAGTCCGAGTTTTCGAGAATCGGAGTCCGTATGACCCGTTAAAGGCCCAAAGAAGATTTCTGAAAATTTGAATTTCGGAAACAGTTTTGGAAATCAGATCTGGGGCTAGGCGGGAAGTTTCCCCGCCTAGGCCATGTCGACAGGGCTGTCGACAGGCCTGTCGACTTGGGCCCAGACCAAGTCGACAGCCCTGTCGACTTGCCTGTCGACAGGGGGTGGCCGGGGCAAGCTGCCTGGTGCACCTGCTTGGCTCACCTGGTCTTGTTCTTGGGCTGGTTCTGGAAGCTTCCGAGATCTGATGGTCCTAATCTATCCTAGGGTTAATCTAAGGGCCTAAAACTATCCTAATCTCTATAAAAACACCCCTAAGCCCCCCCTAAACCCTCATAACTCACCCTCTCCACGAAGTGCTGCCCAAATGCAAAGTGATCATGGCCTCCATCTCAAATCCCTAGAGCCTATGCATTCAAATCGGGTTCAAATCAAAGGATGCAAGCTTGCTACACCAAATAGAGGCCAAATCAACATTTCTATGCGAGTTTCGTGATGGTTCTTCATCAAAGGAGCCACCTTTCTTCGTCATAATGATGCATGATCCCTTTCCTAAGCCTTGCCTAGGTAAGTTCTAGCTACTTTTAGATGGAAACGGTAGTTTTGATAATGACATGGGATAAAATGAGGCTAAACATGATTATGCGAACCTATATGAACCTTACCTTGCCTCTTGTGTTCATGGTTATGATTTTAGGCCATGTGAGTGACTTAATCATGCCTCTCATGCTATGCATAGCCTAGTTTAACTTGCAAGTTTGGATCTTTATGCATGAAATGCTAACATGAACCTTTAGGAACCACTTATGTGTGAAACATTGGCTAAGACAAGATTTTGGGGCTTATGCATGTTTATGAACCCAAACCCCTTATGTTATCATGCAAGTTTGTGGCCAAATCCTTTATGAGATTATGCATGCTTATGGCCAATCCCCTCTTTTAAGTTGTGCATGTTTATGGCCAAACCCTTTTTGATAATATGCATGTTGTGGCCGAATTCCCTTGTGACATTTTGTGTGTTTGTGGCCAAAACCCTTTTTATGACACTATGCATGTTCGAGGCCAATTTGTAGTCATAGTATTCCTACTATGTTGACTCGTCTATACTTACGTTGGAAACACGTTTTGGGGTTAGGTTAGACGAGCGTGAATATACATGAGAAACTTAACTTGAAGTTCCATGAAATATGATGTGAAACATGATTTGGGTTAAATGGGTATAACATGACAACATGCAACATTGAATATAGCATGTAAGTTAACATGTAAATATGCATAATCATAAGCTTGGGAATTTACCTATTAAGTTAGGTCTACCCATTGGGAATTTACCTATTAAGTTAGGTCTACCCAATTGCTTGAAAACTTGACTATGAACATGACACTAGACTAAACATGAAAGTGGCCAACTCGAGGTTGGGTTGAGTTTGCAACGTAAAACTACCCGGAACCGACCGGCCTAACTAGTAGTTGCAAACAATAGGACTCAATGTGAGAAGTTGGTCATGTTGTGCTTGAACCCGAGGTTAGACCAAGTTGTGGTGTAAATCTACCCGGACCCGCCCGGCTTAACTAGTAACCACAACAAAGTCTAATGTGAGAGGTTGGGGTGCATTAAATAATTAATGCCACATAGTAGGGTTAAGTTAATTTGATTAATGAGGCTTAACCAAATATGACATGGACAAATGGGTTAAGTAATTTGATTAGGCTAATGATACTTAACAAAACATGACAGGGTTGGGTAGGTTAAGTAACTTGATTTGCCTAACGACACTTGACCATTTTTATACGAAGAGGGGACGGGATTAAGTTAACCAACACTTAATCAATCCAACACGATAACTTGATAAGGTTAAGTAAATTTTCTTAATGACACTTAACCATATAATACAGTTAATGGATGAGGTTAAGATTAGACTTAACTAATCTAAACATGGTAATCGGATGGGGTTAAGTTAGCCTAGACTTAATTAATCCAACTTGGTAATTTAATGGGGTTAAGATAAACACTTAACTAATTTAACACGATGATTTGATGAGGTTAAGTGACCTATACTTAACCAATCCAACTCGTTAATTTGATGAGGTTAAGTTAACCTATACTTAACCAATCTAACGTAAAAACATGATAAGGCTAAGTCACGAATCGTTTTGAATACGCTTGACCGATTTGACTCGGTAATTTGATAGGGTCAAATTAATATATATACTTAACCAATCTAAAATGATAATTAGACGAGGTTAAGTCATGGATTGCTTGATATACTTAACCAACTTGACACATGGTCTGTAGGGTTAAGTCTTGGACTTGGACACTTAGCCAGTTTCGACATGTTTTGTAGACGGGTTAAGTTGTGAACTTAAGTGACACTTAACCCATTAGATAAACCCTAATTCGGAGGATTAGGTAAATAACCATAGTTAACAAGGATAATGGAAATAAGGCTAAGTGGTAAACCTTAGTTAAGGGAAACTAAGTAATAATTCTTAGTCAAAGAAATTTGGACCACTTCTTAGATAGATTAGTAACCCGATACGTTAGGTCAACATTTAAGTATGCGTGTAGGAGCAGGCTATCTGATTTAGATAAAGGCTCCAACGAACTGGGTAACGAAGCAGCGGCTTCGGGGAACGTGAGGATATTCTTGGGATCCCTCTGTGAGCTGCCAGGTCATTATACTAGGCTCACGAGAGGTTGAGGTCTGCGGTAGAAGAACCAAGAATATGCCTTGGTTGCTATGCAAGCGACCTAAAGACTGGGGTGGATAGCAGTGAGTCGACGAATACCCAAGGTGCCCGAGATAGCAAGTTCGTCGATCATCTACCATCTTGAGTCAAGCGTGTACGTACGGAAAGGCAGGGAACACCCAACAGACCATGATTGCTATCTAATTATGGGTGAGGTAGGCCGTAGGATGTGGGCTGGCCGGAGTGTAGTTCTCATGCAAGATTTTCTCTTGTGTTGCCTTTCACTAGTTGAGGGAGGGGTCTCGTGGGACCATAGCCACGTGTAGAAAAGCAGACCTTAGTATCTGCATCGGCAGATAAATCTAAAGCTCCCGACCGAGTCCTGTATTTCTTGTTTTGCCCTGGGACAGGACTCGGATGGCACGATGTGATACATGTGCATACAGTTATAGAAAAACGATTCACGATGAATGCGGGGAAAAAGGGCGCGGTTGAGGGTTAGCGTAATCCCTAGTGGCCTAGGTGGTTTAACCCAAACCGAAATACGAAGGCGTGCGATAGGTAAGCGTAATCCCTAGTGGTGCTAGGTGGCATAAGTCCTAGTAGTTCAAACGATGATTCATATGGAAGAGCCTAGCTAGAACAAGGGTGACAGTCCAAACGATTTCAAGGATAATACGACATGAGAAAGCTCGTACGAGGTACGGCAAAGGACTGAACTTATATACATGGAAAGAAACATATGATTTGAGTAACCTATATATACGATATATTGGGTTGACATGGACCATTACACGACTTTGAGTAAGGGACATTCATGGTTAACACCTAACAAGGCTGGGATACTAGTACGAAGGGTGTAGAGCAAATATACATGTTAGAACTAGGAAGAATATACATAATAGATACCTTGAGATGTTAGACGGGGTAGATACCTTGGGATAATGTACTCGATAGAAACCTGACGATGTGATACCTTGACTTATCATAACACCGTAGTTTATCATGATACCTTAGTTTACCTTGCCGCAGTAGTTCAACCGGCTACCCTGGTTTATCTATATTGTAGTTATCCTTATGTTTACTTTCAGTTTATGCATGTCATGTTACCTTTACCTGTTTTTATACTGGAAGTAGATAGGACTTACTCAGTCTTTTTGACTGACCCGTTTTGTTTCGCCTCTTTTCTTCCGTTCCCCCCCCCCAGGTTTCAGGGAGGAAACAATGCTGTTTAGTTCGGACTTCTTCTGCTTGAAGGTCATCATGGATGGCTTGGACTTCTCTTGGCTATGGCTACTTTACTGTTTTACTTGGGGAATAGTTTATTAAAAAGTCTTTATGCTTCTTTACTATTGCAAGACAGGTTTTGATGTACTCTGATGTAAAAGGCTTTAGACCTTATTTATTCATGTTATGAAAGTTTGATTTTACTTCCGCTATTTATATATATGTTCTGTCTTGTGATATTTCTGTGCATGTTTACCAATAATGCCCCTCTAAAGCTAGTGCATTCCTTTGCGAGTGACCCTAGCGGAGGCGGGGTGTTACAGGGAGCCCATGCATCATGACCACCACACACGCGCACGACCGACCGACTCGACCCGGCTCGACTCGGTTCAGGCTTAGGCTTGGGCTTTGGGCCTTGGCTATGTGGTGTAGACACTTATATTTTTGGCCTAGAAAACACTGCATTTTTCGAACCAGTTTTTTTTTAATACGGAAAATATTTTCTGAACCGACTTTGATATGAAGCGGTAAAACTTGACCAAGTATTTCGCAGATCCTATTTTCCTCCACTGGCCAGTATTTTCGAATAGCCTAATCTTCGTCTATATATTATCTTCAGATTAGACGAGATCAGTACAAAAAAAAAACTGCTTTCTCTTCCTCCGCCATTAAAATATTCTAAACAGAAATTTTCGAGCAGTTAACTTCGAAAGTGCAAATCTGCACTGATTTGTTGTGCAAAGCAAATCAGTTATATTTTTTCAGAGGCTGTTTTATCCTAGAGGCGGCAGCGAAAGTACAAACTGGTTTTGCACCATCGGCCAGATCGCCGAATCGTCTTCAAGAAAGCGACAAAGTATGTGACTCAGCCATTGTTTCCCATCAAATTGAAGACGATCAGAAACAATGGATTCGACAACAACTGTAGATGATGTTGCTCCTCCTTCTGCCTTTCAGATCCCGCTGGTGACTGCTGCCCCGTTTCGTTTCGAGGGTCTGCACTTCAAACGATGGCGTCAGAAGATGGAGTTCTACCTGATGATGAGAAAAGTGGCTGCTGCTCTGACCAGCGAAAAACCGCAATTGCCAGACAAGCCTGACGGAACTGATGAAGCGCAGATGGCATCCTGGACTGAACAATCAAAGCAGTTGCAGAGCTGGACTGAACAGGATTATCTGTGCAAGAATTTTATTCTAAACGGATTGAGCGATGATCTGTATGATTACTGCAACTCAGAAGACAAGATAGCGAAGCAGATCTGGGAAGCGCTGCAGAAGAAATACGATACAGAGGAGGCAGGGGCGAAGAAGTATGCTGTGAGCCGCTATCTGAAGTATCAGATGACAGACGATAGGTCGGTACAGATGCAGTCTCATGAGCTGCAGAAAATAGCTCATGAGATCATCTCCGAAGGTATGGTTTTGGATGAACAGTTTCAAGTTGCTGTTATTATTGATAAATTGCCCCCAGGTTGGAAAGACTTTAAGAATTTCTTACAGCATAAGGCTAAGGAATTTTCCTTAGAAAGTTTGATCACTCGCCTTCGCATTGAGGAGACAGCACGCAAACAGGACCAGAAAGAAGAAGTGTTGTTTGTTTCAAACAACAACACTAAAAAGACCAAACCCGCAGTTCTGAAACCAAATCAGAAGTCTTTCAAGAATCAGAATAGACACAACAAACAGAATGGGAATTCGCAAGGAAACCCAAAAGGACAGCAAAAACCAGCCCAAAAGAATGACTCTGGGCAGTTGTTTCTATGTTACAACTATGGAAAACCAGGTCATATGGCACGAAAGTGTCGGAACAAGCCTAGCTCTGTACCACAGAATAACTTGACTGAAGAGGAGCCTCTTATGGCTATGATTACTGAGATTCACCTTGTTGGTGGATCAGAGGGTTGGTGGGTAGACACTGGTGCTTCTCGCCATGTCTGCTATGATCGTGCTATGTTCTCCACATACACGGCTGTTCAAGATCAGAAAGTGTTGCTGGGAGATTCTCACACCACTAAAGTTGCAGGGGTTGGAAACGTGAAGATCAAGTTTACCTCTGGAAAGACTGTGATCTTCAAAGATGTTTTGCATACTCTAGAGATGAGGAAGAATCTGGTTTCTTGCTATCTCCTTAATAAGGCAGGGTTTACTCAATTTATTGGGGCTGACTTGTATACCATTGTGTATAAGGGAAACTTTGTAGGAAAGGGTTATGCTTGTGAGGGAATGTTCAAATTAAATGTTGAATCTAATAAAGTGAATAATTCTGCTTATATGTTGTGTGATTTTAATATTTGGCATTCTAGATTATGTCATGTTAATAAGCGAATAATTCATAACATGAGCACTCTAGATATGATACCTAAGATAGCAGAATATGAATCTGATAAATGTGAATTCTGTACACAAGCAAAAATCACAAAGAAACCTCATAAATCTGCTGATAGAGAATCTGAACCCTTAGACTTGATTCATTCTGACATATGTGAACTTGATGGCACTTTGACTAGACATGGACATCGTTATTTTATCACTTTTATCGATGATTATTCTGATTTCACATATGTATATCTTATGAAAAATATAAGTGATGCTTTTGACATGTTTAAAACATTCAAAACTGAAATTGAGAATCAAACAAATAGGAAAATCAAGAGATTTCGTAGTGATAGAGGAACAGAATATGAATCCAATTCAATTCTGGACTTCTATAAAATGCATGGTATTGTACATGAAAAAACTGCACCCTATTCACCTGAAATGAACGGTAAAGCTGAAAGAAAAAATAGGACTTTTACCGAATTAGTAGTTGCCATCCTACTAAATTCTGGTGCAGCAAAATATTGGTGGGGGGATATTTTATTGACTGTATGCTATGTTCTGAATAGAATCCCCAAATCTAAGAATAAAATTTCACCCTATGAAATTTTAAAGAATCATAAACCCAATGTCTCATACTTTAGAACTTGGGGTTGTTTAGCATATGTTCGCATTCCAGACCCTAAGAGAATAAAATTAGCAAGTAGAGCATATGAATGTATATTTATAGGCTATGCTATTAATAGCAAAGCATATCGATTTTATGATATAAATGCACATAATATAATTGAATCAAATAATGCCGATTTTTATGAAACTAAATTTCCTTTTAAATTAAGGAATAGTGCGGGTACATCAAGTACGCCTATTAGAACAGAACTTGATAAAAGTTCTGAAGTTGAACCTAGAAGAAGTAAAAGAGCAAGAACCGTAAAAGATTTTGGTTCGGATTTTAGTGCTTTTACTATAGAGGAGGATCCCTTAAACCTCCAAGAGGCCTTATCTTCACTAGATGCCGATTTTTGGCGAGAGGCTATAAATGATGAGATGGATTCTCTTGAATCCAATAAGACTTGGCATTTGGCAGATTTACCCCCTGGTTGTAAATCTATAGGCTGTAAATGGGTGCTTAAAAAGAAACTAAAACCTGATGGTACTATAGATAAATACAAAGCACGACTAGTAGCTAAAGGTTATAGACAAAAAGAAAATATAGATTTCTTCGACACTTTTTCACCTGTAACTAGAATAACATCCATTCGGGTATTAATCTCACTTGCTTCCATTCATAATTTACTAATACACCAAATGGATGTTAAAACCGCTTTTTTGAATGGTGAGTTAGACGAAGAAATTTATATGGACCAGCCTGAAGGATTTGTAGTTCATGGTCAAGAACATAAAGTATGCAAGTTAGATAAATCATTATATGGTTTAAAACAAACACCTAAACAGTGGCATGAAAAATTTGATAACTTAATCATTTCAAATTGTTTTAAAGTCAATGAAAGTGACAAATGCATTTATTACAAATCTGAGAATGATATTTGCACTATTATATTCCTTTATGTAGATGATCTACTCATTTTTGGGTCAAACATTTATGCCATAAATTCAGTCAAATCCTTATTAAGTGCCAATTTCGATATGAAAGATCTGGGTGAGGCGAGTGTAATCCTTGGTATTAAAATTACTAGGTCAGAAAAGGGAATTTCTTTGGATCAGTCTCATTACATTGAGAAGATACTAGAGAAATATAATTACTTTGATTGTAAACCTGCATGCACACCATACGATCCAAGTGTAAAGTTATTTAAGAACACTGGTGAAGGTGTAAGACAGTCTGATTATGCGAGCATCATTGGCAACCTTCGGTATGCCACTGATTGTACTAGACCCGACATTGCCTATGTCGTGGGATTATTATGCAGGTTTACCAGTAGACCTAGTATAGAGCACTGGCATGCTATTGAAAGGGTCATGAGATACCTTAAACGAACTATGAACCTTGGATTACATTATGAAAAGTTTCCAGCTGTACTTGAAGGATATTCAAATGCAGACTGAAATACTTTATCTGCTGATTCTAAAGTGGCCAGTGGCTATATATTTAGCATCGCTGGAGGAGCTGTTTTTTGGAAATCCAAGAAACAGACTATTTTGGCTCAGTCTACTATGGAGTCTGAGATGATAGCACTAGCCACAGCTAGTGAAGAAGCAGAGTATTTGAGAAATCTGCTAGCTGAGATTCCCTTATGGGAAAAACCGATACCGGCTGTGCTAATACATTGCGATAGTACCGCGGCTATTGCAAAAGTTCAGAACCGTTATTATAATGGTAAGAGACGACAAATACGTCGTAAGCACAGCACGGTTAGAGAGCTACTTTCTACAGGTACCGTTAGAGTAGATTACGTACGTAGTGAAGAAAATTTGGTAGATCCTTTGACGAAAGGACTGTCAAGAGAGAAAGTCCATAATTCTTCCAAAAGAATGGGACTATTGCCCTTAGATTGTTGAGTCACACACAATGGTAACCTGACCTAAATGACTGGAGATCCCAAGAAATAGGTTCAATGGGTAATAACAAGTTGTGTAGTGATAGAAGTTGAACATGCTATATAATAAACTAAGAAGCATGTATTCCTGAAGTGATAGAGGACTATACTCTATTTGGAGTGGAGTACCTACCTTCAGGAGTACTCTTGATAGACTCACCTATGTGAATGGGGAAATGAGGCCGTTTCCTATGGAGTTTTGGGCAAAATTTCTAGAGCGTTCACTAAACTGGGATAGACGTGTATGGTCATAAATGCACGGGCTTATTTGATTGCACTATAGAAAAGATTGTGTGTGGTTTGATGTCAGGAATAGAGTTCAAGACTACGAGCCACTCTAGTAAAAACTGAATCTTATTCACTATGCAAAAGTTCAAGTTGGATGACACCTTTATTTATGCACAGTCTTATATTTTTAGAAACTGCTCGATAGTATTTTAAAAAATTCAAGTGGGGGATTGTTGGAAATTTTCTGTTTGTGAATTGTTTAAAATATAGAAATAAGTGTATGATGGCTCCTATTTGTGAATAGTCCCACATCATGAGATTATAAGAAAGATGCAAGTATTTATACTTGTTTCTAAGAAGCTTTGATGGGTCCTTGGGGCTCCCAATACTTGCTTTGTTGTGAGGAGGGAGCCCACGCATCATGACCACCACACACGCGCGCGACCGACCGACCGACTCGACCCGGCTCGGTTCGTTTCGGTTCAGGCTTGGGCTTGGGCTTTCGGCCTTGGCTATGTGGTGTAGACACTTATATTTTTGGCCCAGAAAACACTGCATTTTTCGAACCAGTTTTTTTTAATACGGAAAATATTTTCTGAACCGACTTTGATATGAAGCGGTAAAACTTGACCAAGTATTTCGCAGATCCTATTTTCCTCCACTGACCAGTATTTTCGAATAGCCTAATCTTCGTCTATATATTATCTTCAGATTAGACGAGATCAGTACAAAAAAAAAAAAAAAAAAAAAAAAACCTGCTTTCTCTTCCTCCGCCATTAAAATATTCTAAACAGTAATTTTCGAGCAGTTAACTTTGAAAGTGCAAATCTGCACTGATTTGTTGTGCAAAGCAAATCAGTTGTATTTTTTCAGAGACTGTTTTATCCTAGAGGCGGCGGCGAAAGTACGAACTAGTTTTTCACCATCGGCCAGATCGTCGAATCGTCTTCAAGAAAGCGACAAAGTACGTGACTCAGTCATTGTTACCCAACAACTGCTGCTTGTAGCTGCAGCAGCAAATGCTGCCACCATCTGCAGTAGCGAACTGATGCCACCGCCTGCTGGTGTCTGCTTCCATAGAGTAGAAGCAAGGAAGAAAGGGGTTGCTGTCACTTTGTAAGGACGTATGAGTGCTGCTGATCTTGCTTGTAATTAGTTTATTGAGTGCGTAAGCTTGTGTATGTGTGGTTATGTTTTAACTTGTGTGTGTTTCAAGTAGTAAATGTGGATACCCAGTGCCAAGGCTCCCGTACTTAAGTGAGAGGACTTCCCAAATAGTCTCTCACTTAGTACTATTCTCATGACTTTCCGGGTAGTGCGCGCAGTCTTTCCCTCACATATGTGAAGAGGTCGGGACTCGAACCTGCGCGTTCCAGACTACCAGCCGGGTAACCTTACCGTTGCGTCAGACACCACCTTATGTGTGTTTCGAGTAGTAGTGTGTAAAAATAAATACATAAATAAATAGATGGAAAAAAGGGGAGAACAGAACAAAAATTTCTATATGGTTGAGGATTTTGTAAGATAGTAATGTAAGTCTATGTCCATAGCCATTTTTGCTTTCTTAATTTTTGGTTGCTTTTCAAATTTGGCTTAATTGACAGGGATGGATGGGCTAGTGCTGATCATACGAGCAGGATCAAATTTCTGATTACATAGTTTCCTTAAAAAAAGTTAAACTACAAACAGAGATTGGAGGTGTTTCCTCTGCAGTGGGTTTAATTTCCTTTTAATTGTCAAATTGCTTGGTTATACTGTGTTGTTCTGCAAGTTCTTATGCAAGAAAAAACAATTTAACAATGACTCAGAATTAAGTGTGAAATTATTAGCGGTAGTTTTAAAGTAATAATGTTTAAGTAGTAGCTGATAGAAGGGGTTTATTTCTAGGTCAATGATGAATTGATGATATAAGCACACAATGCAAATAAATGTCAAATGAAATAGGGCAAAGAATTGCCTTTCGAAGCCTATGTATTACATGCTGCGGTAGGGTACCGAAGCTGTAGGGTAACATGTCTAAAATCTTGATTTTTTTAATGCACCAAATGTTATTGCTCACGTGGTTCCATGTTTTCTTAGGTGAAATTAAGAGTTATGCCTGAGGTCAAGTAGTATTGCCTTTGTTTTCATTCAGTCATATTTCTAATAGCTATATGATAAGGCATCAACAATAGATAAACATGTTAGTTCCGTTAGTTGTTGAACATGTCGAATTGAAAGCAGGTGACATAGATTATTCTGTTAGCTGTTGAACATGCCAATTTGTAAGATATTTCGCATTAACGTCAAATAAATGCAGATTTCATATTTTGGAGTTTAAGTCAAATTTCGGTATTGAACCAAAAGATGCAATACATGAGATGCAACTATACTTACATGGTAAGTGGTAACTGTTTAAACATCAATAAATGTTTAATTGAACAATAAATATATAGCCATGCATATTTGTTTCCCCCACGGATACTGAATTTACAGGCAACCGGCTTCACAATTAATCTATGTGACTGTACCAAGTACGGTGCAGTTAACAGTGTATTTCGCACTTTCCACCCATCCTATATGGTTTTCAGTTTGGATAAACAGTATTGTTCATATATCATTTTGAACACAAAACATAAAAATGCACTAAAGGAGGTTATAGTATAAACTATAAAGTAACCTTTAATATCAAACCACTGTAGATTCTTGTGTTTCCTTGAGAGTCCATGCAATAGTGGGTGCATTCCTAAAATCTGCAGAACTCATCTAAAAATATCACTATATATGATACGACAGAGTTTGTTATAGTACTACATGATTGGCATAGGTGAAAACAAAGTTGTAACATATTTAGTTTGATATACAGTTAAGTGCTTAACGGGGGGACAAATGGTTGGGTTTGGACAATGACATTAGGTCTGAAATGTTGATTGTTTTGTGGAAATATACAATGCGATGACACTGTCTTGTGGTATTCTAACAATATAAGTATTGTCGTTTATACTCATAAATAGTCAGCATATGTGGATGTGCTTTGTTATAATGTGTACAGGGTTTTTCATTTAGGTTCTTTCCATATTATTTGTAATATGCATGAACCATTATTACAGTTAGCTTTTGTTTCTGCACCTACTTAATAACCTACCAAAATGACATAGAGTTCAAACTGAGGAAGTTCATCATGACAGACCAACATATATTTTTACGCAAACAATCCCTTATGCACATGATCATACAAAACTACACTGCTATGTATACATACAGAACACACATGCTCAGCTGCATACACAATCCAGCATCGCACGCGACAAACAGAAACATTACGCTAGCTAGCACACATAAACACAACCTAGATAATTGTAGCATCAAAGCACAAAATATGTGGATACCTATATATGAATTTCGATTTAATCAGATTGCATATGAATTCTGGCTGAGCTTAGCAGAGGAGTATCAGGTAGCACAAACTTTAATTAAACAACATAAAACTTCTGAATATAAAATCTGGTTGAACTTAATTAACAAGCGATAAATCTAACAAATACTCCTCTAACTGTTTGCAGCATCACACATTTGGTTTAAGTTTTGGCAGTACTCAAGCTTTAATTAGACTCCCTGCGCAAGGATGACACGCACAATTCGAGAAAAGGTCCAAAGCTTTAATTAGACTGCATAGTCTCATGCGCTTACTCATTGAAGAATTTCATTGGACAAGGCTGCTGCTTTTCTTTATTTTTGTTCTACTGTTACTGAGAATTTTAAGGCTCAAACACTTAAATAACACTTTGTTACTTCAAACTGATTTTTCATGACTACTTAAACAGGAAAACCGAAGAGCATAGGCTAAAGGAGAAGAAGCCAAAAGCAAATGAAAACAAGCCTATGATGAATGAATGAGAGGAACTCTAACAGGAAAACATTTGTCAGTGTCAACATTTGTATTCGTGATTGTGTTTTAGCTTTGTTTTTATAGTTGCTTGTGTTTCGACTTTTAGATCTTAATTAGGAACCTTGTTTGATAGTTGCTTTTGTTTCGACTTTTGAAACATCACTAAATATTGTGCTAATTAAATATGAGTTGTTCATTTGTAGCTATGATGATTACAGTTAATATAAGTAGGTAGGACCTGCTCATAAATTTATATCTATGGGCATAACTTGCTTATATTTTGTTCAAATTGAAGCTTTATGCTTCAGGTGGAGGGGTCGGATTAATATGTATTTCTTCAATTGAATTTAGCCATGGCTAAATTATATTAAAAAAAAAATTACAATTTCAAATTGCCACGGCTCAGAGCCGTGGCAATATAATATTTTGCCACGGACTAAAGCCGTGGCGAAACATAAATCTGCCACGGTTTTGGACCGTGGCCAAATCCCAATTTGCCATGGCTTTGGACCGTGTCAGAGCCGTAGAAATTTTTTTGCCACACCCATTTTTTCCACGGCCTGAAGTCGTGGCAAAACCAATTAGCCACAGCCCAAAGCCGTGGCAAAATGCTTTTCTAATGTACTGGTTACTATACGGATTTATGCGATTATATTTTTGTGATCTATGTTTGGAATATTCAAATTGCTGCTTTCATGACTATTGGGGTCTTGATGGCATTTTTGACACCAGAGGATGTCAAGCTATGATTTGACTATAATGAAAGCAGAGCTTTATGTTGAAGTTGGACAACATTCTCAAGTCGAAAGAACCGTATAATTTAGTCATATTGTTATTTTTTATTTGATATTGGTTGTATTAAAAAAGAAAACCATTGAGTGGGTCATTTGAAACAACCCAAATATGCCCTTACGGGAAAGCCCGGATTGAGTTGAGAACACGACAAATCAGAACACAAACGACAAAACATTTCATTGTCATTACAACAATTTACATCAGAGTACAAGAATATAACAGAGTATGAATAAATATTATACATTATAAAATATCAGAGATTTAAATTACTAAGCAGCGGAAAAATAATACATAACACAATGTAAGAAATACACGGATACAGAGCGTTCCGAATATAACTCCAATTGTAAATCCAGGATTCTGGAAAAAGAAATATCTGCAAAAACCAAAACTACTAGCTGCCCCTATGGAAAATAGGGACACCCAGAATTTAGGTTAAAACAATAAACTCCAGGTCAGTCATGTGACTGGTATGAGAACTAAAAAATTATTAATTTGATTTTACAGTTAAGTAAATCAAGGGACTACGACGTATAATACGGGACGGGTTTACCCCCAAGAATACTAGTGCATAAAACAAACAACGCAATGCTAATTAAAGAAAATGAAGCTATTATAAGACTCAGGTCCCATCACACAATGCAAAGCAAGCCGTAGGATAGAGTTTTACCTTATAATAGCCAAATAATGCTTGATACGTGAAATTCCATCTTTTATTATTACTATAAGTGAAGAAATCAACTTTAAATATAAATGTATCAATCATAGACGGCATGCGTACCATCTATCATGTCGCCATACCAGTTTTACAATTAAAACTGAAATGTCACATATTGGAAATTAGATTTCTGTCATGAGTCGAGGCAAGGGATGTACTCCTCGCCGGCTTCGAGAAACTCTAGCAAATGCCTCAGGGTTCAGATGCTAGCGAACCCTTAAATGCTTCAGGGCCGTTCCACAT
Source organism: Allium sativum (assembly GCA_030737875.1). Lineage (NCBI taxonomy): Eukaryota > Viridiplantae > Streptophyta > Magnoliopsida > Asparagales > Amaryllidaceae > Allium > Allium sativum. The sequence goes on from CM060920.1 coordinate 366,018,613, forward strand.
ATAGCGGATTGGTTATACCTGAACACACGTTTCTCGGTCCTATCAGACCTATCCATCGGCTCCGTAGTAGCCGATGTATCCGAGGCGCCTCGCTATCCATCATCCACATAAGTAAAAAAATATAATAAATGTCTGAGCTCCATACCATGACACCACTCCTTAGCTAGAAGTAAATGTCATGCACTCCCTGTAGTCCCTTATCCCGTTTTTGACTCATACCGAGGTGTGAGGCTTGCGAATTAATGCTATACACAAAGTTATGCCCTTTAAGGTCGTGCTTTGATCATCAACCACAAGGCTCTGCTTTTCAATAACAGCCTTGATCATTTGCATCTCAGCATGCCACACAGGCAATTCATGCCATGCGACTGATGTCTATCGATACATAACCTCTGAGCTCGTACCTCTCGGAGAAGGGCGTTAAGCAAGAGAATAAATTCTCCGCCACCAAACAAATATATATTCAATAGAGATCAATCAACACAGAATAAAATCCAATATCAGAGACACATCCATTTACAAGTTCGTTCTAGGTCTGAATGAAACCGAAGACACCTTATTCCTCGTCCCATATGTCCAATATAGGAGAGAGGTCCTCACATATCCGGTCGATCTTCAAGTACGTCTGGTTGATCACCACTTATTACCTTGTCTTGGGTGTATAGCACAATCAAGACATCAGTAATCATCCAAACGATGTAAAGACCTCCAGTCTTCAACCACCATCTTCATCGTCGACTTATCGTCGAATCCGTTATTCAGAATAGGTATAAACCCGGCCTTTCTGAATAACTTGCGTATATAATAAACAAGTGCTACACAAATACAACATACACCTCATTCCAATTTAGAATATTCTTTTACTCAAATATTCACATCAATAGGGAAAGGTTCCCATTAATTTTATCAAAGATAAATTCTTTAAATTTATTCTTTAATCTTCCTTTGGATATCAGTTCAAACCAAATTAAGGTTTACCCAAACTAGTCGGGATTAGCGCACCTTCCCGAAGTAATCATTTGTTTAATTTTCCAATCCCAACCTATTCATCCCATGGAGCAAAACTGGTAATACTCCATATCTAATACCATGGTGTTATCGGTAAATTTAATTACCAATTTACATTCAAGTCTAATTAAAGATTTACTATCGCTTGGAGCAAAACTGGTGATACTCCATTTTCGATCATTTCCCAAATATGATAATTTAAATTATCACATTCACATTTCAATCTAATTAAAGATTCACTAAAACTCCACTTAGTTTTAATCTTCCCAAAAATCAATGTTAATGATTATTTAACTTTGGGAAATCAAACATGCCGCATTGACAATCTACACCGTACCATTCATCTTTGCCGATATATAACCTCTGAGCTCGTTATATAATTAAAATAAATTTATACCTTCTAATTTCATTTAAAATAAATTTTTAGTCGTTATTATTTAAAATAAATCATTTTAAATATTCAAAATCCATTAAAATAGCTAAAATAATTTTTTTAAATTGGTTATGAAAATCCGGGTTGTTACATCATTCCATAATTATCTAATAGGGAAATTAATTTACATGGACAAATTGTTTAAAAATTTTAACCATAAGGATAAAAGAGTAAAAATTTATTCAAAAGGACAAAACATAGACCAAATTTATTCAAAAGGACAAAACAAAGGATATATTTTTTTTACAAATATATATATATATATATATATATTGCAGACTTTATATATCAGTTTTGTATGTATGTAGGTATCAGTTTGCTCTCTGCAACTAATAGGTAGCATTTTTGTGTTTCTGAAGGTATCAATTTTTAGCCTACTGCTGCAGAGAGAAAACTGATACCTACAGACATACAAAACTGAAACCTAAAATATGCACAAAAATACTAGTTTTTTTTTAATTTAAAAAAATTATGTGTATTGTCCTTTTGAATAAATATGGGCTATGTTTTGTCCTTTTGAATAAACTTTTAGTCTCTTGTCCTTATAGCTAAAATTTTCAAATAATTTGTCCTTCACATTATTTTCCTGTATCTAATAACTATAAGTATATAATGTCTTGGTGCCCCTATTAATCATAGTCAATACACTACCCGACATTTGGAGAGTGTTACTGATATAGCCTCAATGAATACATCGATATCCAGTCTCGATGCATGTTAACTAGAAACATTTAAAATGTAATTTATTTTACTATGTTAAATTACGCATGATTACAATATTTTGCAATTAGTATCATAAATGAATCATATATGGATTTTCTATTGAATATACTTCTATGTTAATTGTTAATTAATATAATGCATTATATCAAATACATAATTATAAGAAAATACATTTCCAAACAAGAATAGTTAACAAGTTAGCTATATGTAACATATTACACAATTACTCCTATTACATACCCTTAATTATATGATTAAAAATAATATTATTATTATAGTTAATGTTTGGGATGTCTTTAGTAGTTTGAATAGAATTTTTATTAGTGCCATTAGTGATTACTTAGGTGTATATATAAATGTTTACGTGCATATATCAATGTGTGAAATTAACATATATTTAAAATAACCTTTAAGCATATAACAATCTGAGTGTTTTGAATATATGTTTATCATGTTGTGTAACTGTCGTGGGGCCGAACATATTTTCTTCGGAAGATTTGGCGAACTTTTAAATTGGTCTTGAAGACCAATTAAGGGGGGCTAAATATTTTGCTACAAATATTATCTTATATGTTTATTGCCTATACACTTGATGATAACCTAACCACCCCCACGATCTTCCCCTGCATTAATGCATGTCTCGTTAGCATTTCATCTCTTTATTCTGTGAAGCCAGAGTCCTGTATTCCAAATCTAAGGAGATCAAAGCAAATCAAGGTGTTACAAGCGACGAAGCTTTAATAATAATTCTATTTTAGATATAACTATATAATCATGCCCTTAACCATACATATACATTATTATCATATATGTGTAGTTTAATTTTATATTTAATACAAATAACCATTTAATATATATGTATGTATGTATGCAATATGATAATTAAATTTTAATAAAGCATACATTTACTTATTTTGGGCCTATATTTCATGATTTCATATTGGAACCTACTTAAATGTTAAATCCCATGTTTTATATATATATATATATTATTAAAATTATTTTTATATATAGTTTCGGTTATCTATATGTACATATTAAATTAATATTATATATATGAATTTTGATCAAATAAAACTTTCAAACATCTGTTTTTCGTTTTCCCCTTTTAGGACAAATATAATATATTTTGTAACACTCCTAATAAAATAAAATTCATAAAATTTTAAGAATTTGATCACAAAATTAGCATCATTGCGTTCGTGGCGATTTTCTGATCAATTTAAACCTATGGTTTGTAGAAAACGGATTTAAAATGAATAAGATATTATTAAATGAAGTTTTAGAACAAAGATGAAAAAGAAGATATAAGTGAAATACAAATAAGGTATATAGCTACCAATGTTTTAAATCTTAACAAAAGATAAGTAAGGTGAGGTGGTAGAGCATGCCTTTCCTAAGGTAGAGGTCAGGGAATCAAATCCCACTAACGTCATGTTTTAACTTTTAGGAATGACAACTAAAAGGATGCATGTTCTAAGAGAAAAATATATGTGTGTACATATAAGGAAAAATTATATATAGGTGAGTGTGTGTATGTGTGTGTGTGTATGTAAGTATATATATATATATATATATATATATATATATATATATATATAAGAAATTCAAAAGTTATACAAAATTAATCAAAACAAGTAAGAAATGAATTTCGGGATAACATTGTTTGAATTTTGAAAATAAATGGAATTGTACGTAGATAGTAATACACGCGCAAGAATTCCAAGAATAAATGTGTTTAAACTTTGAATGTATATTAAAAGAGGAAAGAATCAATGAATTGATAACGTTAAGAAACATAAATTGTGAATCTATTAATGGTTGAAATTCTTTGGGGTTGTGCGTAAATATATACGCATATATTAAAAATTGAAATTTAAAGCGTAAATAATAGTGGAATGAATGTGAACATTTATTTACACGCACTATGCCATAAACAACCTTCTGTAACAAAAAAAATGTTGGGACAAGCCCAAAAAATGTTGGCATAGGTCTTTAGCAACACTTTTACATTGATGCAATTTTCACCGTTGCTGCAGACCCCAAAGGAAACATTTTGATTATCTAAAGGAACATAACAAATATTGTTGCAACAGAACCCTATTTGGGTTTATAGCAACATTCATAGGTGTATGTAGCAACATTCCAAAAATGTTGCTATATATATTTATATTATTTTATAATATATATATACATACATATATATATATATATATAATATAACAAAAAATAGAATTAAATACTACTGCACATAATTAAATATTCAAGCAGTATTTTATCCATATAAATATTTTATTTTAACATTTGAAATAGTGCTAATTTCTAACTCCACTATTTACAATTCACTGTTAATAACATAGTCAATCACATATACTGATATTCCTCACTACATCACTCAGTTCACTCATTACATATGCAGTTTCAATTTATACAAACACCGACAAATATATGTCGGGCCGAAGGCGAGCCGAGTGTCGAGCCGAAAGCGAGCCGAGTAGCGGGTCGGGCGCAGCGCCGGTGGGGGTTCGGGTCTGCACAGTCCTGGCGGGGATCGACCTAACCGGTTAGGTCGAACAAGTGGGCACCGCCCGATTTATCCGAGCTCGGAAGACCAAGCCTTCTTTGAAACACTGCACACTAAGTCCATCATCACCCAAAGCCTTAACCAACAATAACAAACATTAAACTTCAAAACTTCCACATTTTGTGGTAAAATGTTGCTTAGAGCGGTCTCTGCATGTGGATGTTGCATCCACTCATTCATTGCGGTGCATATGTCACCTATAACATTGTGTTCAAGTAAAACCATCATTGTATTACACTTGGCCTATAAATATACAAGTAAATTTCTTATTTACCAGCAAATGATGTGTCCTTTAATTTCTTTAAGTGTAAATTAATAGCATAGTACTTAATGAAGTCAGCGGTTGCGTTCACCTGTCAAGGACAAGAAAATATCCACAAAGAGCAAATATAACTGCCACAAGTAGCCACCCGCTCATTATAAATCTGAAATACCAAGTCGATAAACATTAAATTTCTGGGGAACAAGTATAAAATAGTAGGTACTTCCACTTGTCGTCTACTAAAGAAGCATCAAGATAAACTCAGCTTACATGTACATTGCACGTTTATGCCCAAGTATTTAAAGCACTACAAGAAACACCAAGGCAAATATATGTCAGGTATTAACATCCCGAAATAGTAATGCATTAGAAGGATCAATAAACACTTACAAAAACCCAATATGGCCAGTACAAGCATTATTGTTGCCACCACTATCAACGCACGCCTCCTGCATAAGAAAACAAACTGTAGCAGCTGTGTTAGAAGCAACCATAACAATGCGATGCCAAAATTATCATACATTGAGATGGTAAGGGAACATACACAATATCAATGACACCTCTGATTCTTATTGAATTTTCATATGTTTTCACAGATAAGGTGGAAGCGGCTTTGCTTGAATCAATGCTTAGTTTGCCTATTTCGTTCTGAACATCGGATAGAAGATAGACTTATCCTCTCGGCCCATTTATCGGTTCTGAAGCATGAAACAAGTGATAGAGGTTTTGAAGCAGCATTAATGCAAACATTTGGAGGGCGTGTTTCACAATCAAAATTTATCGATCCTAAAACGCAACCAGATGCATGAAAACTAAAAAAAATACCAAAGAATGTAAAAATGCATTTGGCATATAAATTGCCCAAACTTCATCACATTAGCCCCATCCAGCACCTTGCTGGTATAGACCTTGATCTAAGAATCCACAGCAGCACCACCGCGCCTTCCTCTACCTCCGGTAGTCACCAAAACTGAACCACGCTACTCCACTCCTGAGCCATCCATCAACGTCTGAAACAACCCAACCCTATTTGAACACTACAGAGACGATGAGATGACATAAACTACACAAATTTTAGCCTAAAGATCCAAGCTTTGGTATTTTTGTAAATATGAATCCTTTTTTAAGAGCGGCTTTGGGATAAGAAGATCTGAGAAGTTGAGGATGATGAGAAGTTGAAAACGAACAGATCTGAGAAGTTGAGAAAAGAGGAATGGAATGACTTAAGGAAGTTGATTTCCTATTGGTGGTGTGGGATTTTAACGGATTAATGAGATGTCAACTATAGATGTTGTTTTAAAAAGATAAATTAACGGATAGATAAACATGTTTTTATAGGTGTAGATTAATGACATGGCAACACATGCTTATGGCTAAGGTAACACTGTATCAAAATGTTGCATCATGTTACACTTGTTTAGTTAGAGCAACACATTTTTATAGCCAAGGTAACATAAAAAATAGAACGTTGCAGTAGGACCAAAATATTATAGCTATCGGGATAATTTAGCTGGTAACGCCTTGCAAATCTGTTGCAATAGGTCATTTATGGCGTAGTGACATTTGAATGCGCGTTAAAAATATTAGAAATAATTAAATAGATTAGAAAGAAAATTGGAAATAGGATAACGTTAATAATAACATTTATTCCTCAACTATTAACGAACAAAAGTTTATGAAGTTACGCGTGAATATATACATGCAAGTTTGAATTTGGAATCTAAAACGTGCGTTATAAATAAATGAAACTAATACATAGAAGAATATTTGGTAAGAAAAGGGACGTTGAGTGCAACGTTAAATGAAAATTTAATAGGAATTAAATTAACGTTCGTGAGTCGGTAATGGGTCGACCCATGCCATAAGTGGGTCGGCCCAGGGGTTAACCCATCTTAGGACAAGGTCGACCCAATGTTGGGAAGAGTGACGTGAATTTAATGTTTATGGCTCGAATTTTGTTTACTTCAATCCAACGGACGAGTTTCTTCTAAGCACCTATAAATAGACCAATAGGGCCTAGCCTCCAACTCATATTTTCTGAGAGAGCGCTAGAGCTCTACCATTTCTTTTCTCCTCCAAATTCTTTAGAAATTAACTATATTAGTTTTAGGATTTCTGATTCAAGATTTGGGGATAAAGATTATAGATTTAAGCTATATATGCTCAGATCCTCTGTCTAGACAAATCTACAAATCCAAATAAAAAAGGAAGCAGTACAAATCCAAATCAGATCCAAAATATTAGAGCACAAATCTCAAGTGAGTGGATTAAATTATATTTTCCAATAATATTGTTTTGTATCGTTTGATTCTGGCTGAAATTTACAATATGTTCTTCTTCTTCTTTTCCCCTCTTCTACGTTAGAATATATAGTTTATGTCAAATTTTAATTATAAAAAAAAAATTGAATAAAATTGTGGTTATGCGCAAACTGGATAATTGAATTGTAGATTGGTGCAAAATTATTGAATTGTAGTTATGCGCCAATTTAATTGGAATTAAACAAAAAGGGAAATTTTAGTGATTTGGGGCTAAAAGAACATATTGTGTCAATATTGTAATAAATGGAAAGATTTGTGAATTTATGCATTATTTGTAAGAAATCCCTTTCTAGATTAAATGGAAATAGTACAATTTTTTTTAGAAAAAAGAGATGTAAGCCAAATTGTGTCAAATTTTATTGTAATTGTGCAAAGCAAAAGGTAGAAAACAAGTTATAAGCATTAACTAATATATAATTATTATTTGAGTGTTACAGATCACTTTAAAAACCAGTCGACTTTGCCAATATATATATATATATACATATATATATGATTAATTAAATCTAAAAGTTAGTGGTAGCCTAGATTGATTGGTTGGGAAAGAAGAAAGAATGTATTTGAATAGTTCGGGTAAACAAAGAAAAATTGGAAACATGATTACAAACTGAAATTATGAATAAAGGAAGATTAGTGTGAAATAGGGAGTTAACCATATTGCGCACTAATTTGACAACCTCAAAATAAGAAAAGGAATGTTTCATGATAATGAGTTCCTACTATAATAATTACCTAAAACTATGGAAATAGATTTTATTACAGTTTTGGTAGCCAATCAACTTGAAATATGCCTAACTTCCTAAAATAAATAAATGGTAAATACGAAAGGGAAAGATAACATAACTGAAATAAGTTATAAAAAGCTAAGTGCTTGTTGTAAACTTATAATTGGAATATAATAAGCACAGTTCTATAGCAATAACGTGTAAGAAATATTATAACATAAAGGTTATAATTTGGAAAGTGAAGAAAGGAACAAAGCTTAATTATAAATAAACATGAAATTGGAAATTAAGTTTAACAGGCCTAAAGATACTCTTTGGTGACCTTGTAATTAGGAAATATTCTACATTAACCAGCAAAGTTGATTTATAAATAAATAATAGTCAATTGAATAGATTAATGAATATTGTAAATCAACGAAAAAGAAAAAGTAAGTAAAACACATAAGAATAAATTGGACATAGGGTTTAATAAAATAACGATATGCATTAGGTCCAGTCCGTAAGGATGAATAACCCAACGGGGTAGATCATCGAAGGTGTCGGGAGACATAACGGGAGCACGCCCAACTTATTTGATGGGACTAGAGGGAAGTCCGAGACTTCTACGGGACGTGAGGATACTCCTTGATAGTCCTCTGTGGTACGCTTCGTGCTATACCCACAGAGACATGGTCTGTAAGTTACCATATAGGGAGTATGCCTTGGCTACATCTGTTACACCATAGTTGTGGACAGCTTAAAGGCTAATCAGATGATTTTAGGATAGTTCGGCGGTGGTTGCCTTGGCTCGGAAGAGCAGGCTTCGTGGTCAGGACCCAACTAAGGATAGTAGTCGTCAAACGCTTGTCATCGTTAGTCAAAGCGTGTATGGGAAAGACTGGAGCTATAACCAAGAGGCCAATGATCTTCACTACCGGGTCATTGAATGAGGGACCACATGTTTGTTTGGATTGACTGTTAGGATCGGTCACTTAGCTATTTTGAATAGTCTTTCATTGGGGGTAGGCTGGTGGGGCCTTAAAGAGAAACATACCAACTTTAGATATCTGTATTTCGGGTCTAACAAAGCCATTTTGTTTGGCCATCCCGAGGCCATTCTTGGCAGATATAGTAAAGCCCCTGACTGAGTTCCGTTACGAACTCAGGTATTTGGTGCCTTTGTGGCGCAACGTTGGAGACTCGATACACCTTCGTAGCATGATGATGGAGGTCCAGTACGTTTTTTGTAGTACGACGATGAGGACCACTAGAAGAGGGTACTATAGAGAGTACCTCAATATATTGGGCATATAATTATATATATTATTTATTAGGTTAATCTACTAAGGGGTAGATTGGTATGATTTATGCGAAAAGATCGAATGTATAATATGAAATAAACCCAAATAACTTAATAAATAAAGAACCAATGATAGAATGGTATATGTAGTGTTATTGTAGAAAGTATAATTTGTTCATTCACCAAAACTTTTGTTCTGACCCCCTCCTCATAACAAAACCGTAGGTTAGATAGGTGGTTGAGATTCTACTGCTTAGAGGCACTTGTTAGTCGGTGTCATTATATTGGTAAGTATGTATTTACTATTATATTTTATTTGTTCCGCTGTGAGATATTTTATCACGAGCACTGATATATTTATCTTTGCTTTTCTGCAAGATACCAGACAAACCGACTCGAGCTTCGGTATATTTGGATTTTTGAAGAAAAAAAATCGAATCTGTCAAAAATTCGGGCTGTTATATCTGGTAACAAAGCTTAGGTTTAGGATTTCTATATAGATAGCGAATGAACGTATTCGTATTTTTAAAATATAAATATTATATATACCTATATTCATAGAGAAACCCACTAATTTAGTGAGCAACACATGGAGGAAGTTGGGGGTATTGAGTCTGTACACTAAGGAAAAAGTTATGGAAATTTCAGGATTTTAGACCCATGAGTGGCTAGAGTGGAAAGTATACAAAAATATTTTTAAAAAAGATTTCATGTGTTAATATTTGAAATTTTGGTATTTTAGATTAATGGATTGGGCAGTAGGGCCTTGTAAAGTGAGAAGGGATTAAGAATTAAAATAGATTAAGAATATATATATATATATATATATATATATATATATATACATTTGATGCAAAAGTGGCACTAGTCTTATTCTTCAGTTTAGACATAGTTTGATAGAAATCAAATGCAACAACAAATACTTTTAAGTACAAACCAAATGCATCAAAAACACAGGGGATCATCGATGAACAGAAAATGACGACCGCTATGAGAATGTTAGCTTGTGGCACTCTTGCAAAAGCATTAGACGATGCATACCGAATTGCGGAAAGCACAACACTTGAAACACTAGAAAAATTCTATCAATTTGTGGTGGATGTCTATGGGATAAAGTAATTACGATTCCGAACGAAGCCGTTATAGTGCGCATCAGAGAAATGCACGAAAGTAGAGGATTGTCGGGCATGTTGGGAGGTCTAGACTGTATGCATTGGAAATGGAAGAATTGCTCCCAAGGCATTTCAAGGTTCATACAACGGTAAGCAAAGACATCCGACCATCATTTTGGAAGCCGTAGCATCGTACGATTTGTAGATATGGCATGTTTTCTTTGGAATGCCCAGTTCAAATAATGACTTAAATGTTATAGAAAGATCTCATATGTTTAATGATCTAGCTCAAGGTCAGGTACCTCTAGTAATATTCACTATTGGGAAAAATACTTACAATCATGGCTATTACCTAGGTGATGACATTTACCTGAAATGAAGCATCATTGTTAAAACATGTCTAAATCCCTTAACACCTAGATAAGCGAAATTTGATGCGATGCAGGAGGGACAAAGAAAAGATATAAAACGAGCTTTTGGCATTTTACAATCTAGATTTGCAATGATCAATAATCCATGTCGTTTATGGTTTAGGAAAAAATGTATACAATCATGTTTGTTGGCATTGTTCAACACAACATTATCGTTGAAGATGAAAGAGATAAGAATGACGGGCGACGACACTATGAATACAAAGGTGTTTCGCAACCACCGTGTGTATTTCGAGACAACACCCATATAACAAAAGAGGCATTCAACATTCATTTAGACCACCAGCTGTTGTTTAGATATGCACAACTCCATAATAGGCTACAGAAAGATCTTATTGATCATATATGGAACAACTACGGGAATAATTAGTTATTATAACGGCTTTACGTTGATGTATGCTTGTATGACCTTGTGTTTTCTTTTATGGTTATATGAAATTATGCACTATTTATGACTTAGTGCTTTATTAAGAGAGAAAACCATTGTGACGGCCCGCTCCGCACCAGCCTACATTTCCTTCGGAAGTGCGCTGTACACATGTCCCGACTAGCACGGAACGGTCGCCAAAGAAAGGAAAAGAAAGGAAATGAACTAATCAAGGAACCTGTAGAATGTCTCACAGCGCATGGAATAAAATATAATAATAACATACTTGACATAAAACAGGCGAGACAGTGCATAAGCAGATAACTAATAATCAATGTCAACATCAGAGCAGCGGAAATCCAAATACAGCTTATTACAACTTTCCAAATTTACTGTCTCTAACAAAAGAAAACCAAAGCAGAAGATTGCACCACCAATGCCCAAGCAGTGATCTTCAACAACACAGGGAGAATACTATATATATTACGTGGAAGCCTCCTGCTCGTCTCCGGATTATCTACCCGTGTATCCCCAGCTAACCTGTCTCTAGTCTGCTCGTGTGAGCACCCAGAGTAATAAGAGGAGACATAAAACTCTGGGTCAGACATAAAGCCTGGTATGAGCGATAAGCATCTAAATAGAATAATAACAGGTATACTAAACCATACCTAAACCTAGACCTGCAACCAAAGAGTTAGTACCACATACCGTACAATTCTCTAGGGTGCCATAGTAAAGGGTGTAAGGATACGGGGGTGGGGTGTATATGTCACAATGATAGCAAACAAATCATCCATAGCAACCATCCTCACATCTCTCACTCAGTGCGTAAAGCGTACGACATCTACCACTTTAGGACACTAGACAAACTGAGGTAACGACGAATCCCGACTTGTAGAAACCCTGCTATAACCAAGCTAAACACTTGGAGTCATGACCAAACATTTCAATGACCCACTTCATTGGTCGTAGCCCTTGGTTCTACCGATGCCATAATGGCCCTGAATCCTCCTTCGTACCTCCTACCATAGTGGTCCAAAGCTATAGACGTCGATAACTCCTTAGCACGCGTCCCGCAGCAAAGCCCAACCATGAAGCGAACTCATTGATTCCCATCTAAATCTTGAGCTCTAACTTCTTATTTGGACTTCCTTTGCATCTCGGGTTTTCTGTCATCACCGGATCGGTTCGGATTCCCTCCTAGCCATCGGTTCGGTTCGGCCTTCAGCTCCCAATCATCAACGTAGTGCGATTCGTGGCATTCATCTGGTAGCGGTTCAGATCGGCTTCCCCCAAGCACACCGGTTCGGGTCGCACTTTCTACTCACGAATAGTTCGGATCGTGGTCACCACACAGGGTCGGTTCGGGTCGTCTCGCACAGTCTGGATCGGATCGGCACCATCGGATCGGGTCGGAACCATCGGATCGGGTCGGCACCATCGGATCGTGGTCTTCAAGCATCGATGGATCGGGTCGCCCCATCGGCTCGGATCGCCCTTATCTCCTCCGATCCGGTCCGGTTCGGATGATTTCCTGCAGTCCTTCCAACGAGCAGTTTACGCCTTTCGACGGCGTTTTTGGCAAATCTAACACTTCTAATCAATCATAAAACACACCATAGAGTCATAGCAATATGTAATAGCAACCAAGAACAGCAAACAACCATTCAAATGAATCAAAATGGATCAAAAGTGGTCAAAACTCCTTATTTTCCCTTAAGCATGATTAAGTAAAACTGATCATAAGGTTAACAAAACTTCATCAAATTAAACCAAATTTCTACCAGAAGCATAAAATATTATTTTCGAATTTCTAAATATTTTTCCAGAATTTATTAGTGTATAAATTCGCTAATCTTCACTAATTACCCTTAATTACTGTAATTAGTGCAAAAACTATGCAAATCACTCACCTTGGCCACAAATGAAACACCAAATCTGAAATACTCTCTGTTTGGGTCGAATTCCTATGTATAGCAGCAGCTCCAACCTTGCTTTGTTGCTATTTGGCCTTGCTTTGATGTAGTTTAGGCTTAATCTTCACTAAAAATGTGTTTTGGAGTGGTTTTAGAGGATGGAAGCCATTATTAAGGTTTCAAGAAGGTTTTTGGCGGCTCAAAACTGAAATGAAAGTGATAACCTAACCCTAATCAGTCCTCCTATACCTCTAAACCCGAAATTCCCCTCTGGGCCTAGCTGCTAATCACCCGGTTAAGCCCAATTAAGCTGTTTTTCACCATCTGAAACTTGTTTCAGCCATATCTCCCAAACGGCGAGTCCGTTTGACTAATGTGACCACTCTACGGAAAGAGAAACCATCATCCGGAGCTAATGGAAGTGGTTTTAGGTCAAAATTCCTTTCCAGTCAAAAGTTATGGCCAAAACAGTGCCAACTAGGGGTAAAATGGTCATTTAAAAATCGAGAAAAAAAATCATGAACATGGGAAATGGCCCCAATAGTCGTCTCCCAAAGTTACATGACCATACGACTTCGTATGTGAAAGAAATAAATATCCTACGATCCTATGATGCGTAGAATACGGGTCGTTACAACCATTAGCTTTATCTTGTTATTTTTAGTGATACGCAACCAGTATTAAATCATCTAAAGTTAACAAATGATGGCAGAAGTAGCAAAATAAATCAAACATGCATTGCATCGATAAGTAAATAGTTACTACAGTTGTAACACCCCGTAATTTTAAAGAACACTAAAATGTTAAACTAAGGAATACTTAATTAAATAATGGGAATTAAGTAAAACAGACTATACCATTGCGTTCGTCTCGGAGTTCTGCTTAAGATAGACTTTGAGTTTGAGTAAAACGAACATCGTAAAAGAAAGATATGAAGCCTAGAAGTTTGTATACGTATAAAAGACATATATATGGACATTTCAAAATCAGAATTCAAAATATTTCAAAAACACGCAGCGGGAAAAAGGGGCGGGCGCAGGCGAGAGATTGACCCGTTAAGGGTCGACCCATGCCAGGCCTAGGTCGACCTATGGGTCGACCCAAGGCCAAGTCGGTCGACCCAACGGGGATCCGACCGATTGCATTATTCTGAATGTGGACTGATTTGTTGTCTAGATTCATTGGCGGTAGGCTATATATAGGACAACATTTCTATTGTTTTTATACATTAAAAACATGGAGATAATGAGATGCTGCCCTATCTCAGAATGAATCAAACTATTTTCTTCAACAATAGCCTATACACATACAAGAATTTCTTCTGCAACTTCAGCATATTATTCTCTATTCTTTAGATTCAATATCTATGAGTTCATGTTACTTTAGATATAAAATATAACAGTAACCCTGACATGTTTATAAATTTGGATCTAAATCTATGCATGTTAAGAATCTGATTCATATCTAAATAGTTCTGTTATCATATGTATTTGTCTGTACACTTGACATGTTATTCAAGTTCTTATATGCCTATGCCTCTGTTATCATATGCCTATTCTGTTATTATGCCTATTTCTATTCTTATTCCTCTCTCATTCCCTTTTTATTTTTATAACCTAGGCTACCTTCCAGCCTAAGCCGATATCGCTGAAATATGCGTATGAACGAAATTGGTAATTTAGGGGCATATCCTGTACTATGAATCATGACTGAGATTTGGGGGCACAACTTATATATAGTGCAATATGACTATAATTTAGGGGCATATTTTATACTGTGAATTATGACTAAGGGTTTGGGGCACATAAATCTTTAGGCTTAATTTAAGATTAAGCAAAACATGTTAATGGAACTGTAAATGAACCCTTTTAATCGATTGGGGTTAAATAAAATTGTTTAATATGTTGGGGTTAAGTGAACCTGTTTAATATGTTGGGGTTAAATAAACCTGTTAACCCGTTAAACTTAACCTGTTAATCTGTGGGTATTAGGCTGTAAGACTTAACCTATGGAAATCCTATTTGATTGGGGACACAAGTCTAGGGGTTTAACTTGTATCATCTCTTGTGTGGGACCCATATTAGTCAGTAACCCATTCAGGTATTAAACGGGGACCCCGCACTAGGTAGGGGTCAGGGCACGCTTATTGAGCTAATTATAAGAGGTTCATCTGGGATGGGTGTTCATTCTGTTTGGGTAACACCCGTTATTCCTGTTTAGGTACCTGTTATTCCTGTTTGGAGGTAAAACCCGTTACTAGAAGTACACCTAAGTCTACCATTATATTTCTGTTGGGATCATTCTGTTTTGTTAAGTAATTAAGGGATACCTAATCCTGTCACATATCAGTTATACGTGTATTGGTGTAGAGAAAGTAATTAGAAGCATAGTTTATCCTGTTTATTCTGTTTATCTTGTCCATCCTGTTTACACCTTTTTATACTATATTTATCTCTCATCTAGTTTATTTATTGCCTTGATACTTTTGTTTCTTTATATGCTAAAAGTCACTGGACTCGCCAGACTTTATGTCTGACCCATTTTGTTTCCTTTTCTCTCTCTTCCTTTCCCCCTCAGGTTCTCAAGGTGGGAACGCTCAGGCTTGATTAGGACTCTCTCTTTTGTTTCTGCTTGTATTTGGATCTGCTTCGATGTATCACTTTGACTACTTGTCTACTTTATCATGGCTACTACTGGGGTTTATGATTTTTCATTTCTTTACTCTGATGGTTTTTAGTGCAAGACAGATGTTTTTATTTGATGTATTTTGTTCTGGTATTTCAGTCTGATGTTGTAACTGGATTTTGAGACTACAATGTTTTTTGTTGGGAAACAAAGTTTTAATTTTCCACTACTATTTTATATCTGTCTTGTAAGATTCTATTCTGTTTACCTATAATGCTTCACGAAACTTAATGCATTCTGATAAAGAGTGACATTAACGGACGTGGGGTGTCACATTTGGTATCAGAGCTGAAGGTTACAAGATCGGACAAAAGGCTTTGAAAATTGTTTTCAAAATGTTTCAAAAAGAAGGTATTTTCAAAGAAAAGTCTGTCTTGAAAAGCATATTCCCTAAACCATATAAAAATCTTTCGATTCTCTGTTTGAATCCCTTTTCCTTTTCTTTTTAGCATGTTTGGGGAACCGAATCTTCCCAAGGGCGTTCAGATACCGGCTTGGTTCCGTAGGTATCTTGAGGCTACGACGCCTGCCAGAGGCCAAACAGACTCCTCTCCCCTAGCTTCATCTGTTGTTCCTTCTCCTCCGCGAGCGGATAATTTCTCTAAGAATTTTGTGGAAAGCCATTCCGAAAAATTGAGAATTTTGTGGAAGCACTGAATTGGCTAGAAGAGACGGAGAACTTATTTGGGCTTTTCGAGATTCATGACCACCGAAAGATACAGTTGGCTGCATGGCAGCTTATAGGCGAGGCTTCATTCTGGTGGAAAGTGATGCAAGTAGAGCATCCAGTGGATACTTAAGATGACTTCTGACAAAGGTTCGAGACAAAGTTTCTTTCTCAGGCAGAAGAGAGTATGCAAATGGAAAGGTTTCTGGCGCTTAAGCAAGGAAGTATGTCTGTTAAAGAGTATGTCAATAAGTTCAATCAGTTGACAAGGTTTGGTTTGGAGCTGGTGAATACCCCGCACAAGAAAGATTTAAGGTTTGCAAGAGGATTGAATCAACCTCTTCAAGCATTGGCATTATCTCACATTCCGATGAGGGCTACTTTTGAGAGACTGGTTGATATGGCATTGATGCATGAAGATGGTAAAGATGAGAAAAAGGAGGCTAAGACTGATGAGACACAAAACAAGAAGGTGTGGCCCAAGAAAGAACCGGAAAAGAAGGGTGGAAAGAACGACAATGCTCAAGGCAAGAAGAAGTGTCATGGTTGTGGAAACGTGGGTCATTTGGTCAAACATTGTAGAAAAAGGAAGAATGCTTGCTTCCACTGTAGTGAGGTCGGACATTATTCTAGGGAGTGCCCAAAGAGGTATGGACAGGGCCAAAGGGCAGGATCTACTGGAGGGCAGGTTCATGCTCTCAAGGCCAGTGTACCGAACAAAGGTAGGAAAATTTCTATTGAAGGTTTGATTTCTCTTTACGATCATCCTATTAGGACTCTTTTTGATTCTAACGCTTCTCACTCTTTTATATCTGATTCTATGGTTGAATCTTTGCACCTTAGTGCTAGTATTGTTTCTGATCTCATTGTTGTCTCAAACCCCTTTGGGGGCACGACTCATCTGTCTATGATATGTCGGGGTTTGAGGATATCTGTGTTGGGCGTCGAGTTTGAGTGTGGTGCATATGTGCTTGGTTTTATAGGTATGGTCTGATTTTAGGGATGGACTGGCTAGCCATGTATGGTGCCATTATGGATTGTGAGAGGAGGGTCGTTAGACTTTTGACTTGCCGAGGGAGGACTCACGAGATTTCCTATGACCTAAAGGGGTCTGTCATGCTTAGTTTCCTAGAATCATTTGATGCTTCTGCTGATGATTTGCAATCTGTACCTATTTTCTGTGAGTATCCAGATGATTTTGAGGAGGTTAAAGTCTTACCTCAGATGCGCGAGATTGATTTCCAGATATACTTGGTGGATAATGCGAAGCCAGTCACATTACCTGTACGCCACATGGCTCCTAGGAAAAGGAGGGAGCTTAGCAAGCAAGTAGGGGAGCTACATGGGAAGGGGTTTATTAGGTGAAGCATATCAGAATTGGGTGCTCTAGTCGTCTTTGCAACTAAGGCGGATGGCTCGCATTGCTTATGTGTGGATTACATGGAGTTGAAAAATCTCACTAAGAAGAATAGGCACCCACTTCCGAGAATTGATGATATGTTTGACCAGCTTGTTGGCACATATGTTTTCTCCCAGTTAGACATGGCCACGTGGTTTCATCAGGTAAGGGTGGCTGAGGAAAGTATAGATAAGACCACTTTCAAAACTCCAGATGGTTTCTTTGAGTGGCTAGTCATGCCTTTTGGGTTGATGAATGCACCCACATATTTTGTGGATCTGATCAGTAGTATGTTCCGAGAGTTTCTAAATAAGTTCATTGTGGTCTTTGTGGATGACATTCTGATATTCTCGAAAAGCAAGGAAGAGCATGCCCTACATTTATAGGAGGTTTTGAGGACTCGCCGAGCCCACCAGCTTAAGGCGAAATTCTCCAAATGTCACTTTTGGATAGAGCAAGTAAGATTCCTAGGGCATGCAGTCTCTAAGGAAGGGATAGCGGTGGATCTCACGAAAGTGGTTGCAGTTCAGAATTGGAAGGTTCCAAAGAATGCAACGGAGGTGAGAAATTTGCTCAGTTTAGCTGGCTATTATAGGAAGTTTATCAAGGACAACGCAAAGATATCAGCCCCACTCACCCGACTGATGAAGAAAAATCTGATCTTTTCTTGGAGCATTAACTATGAGGATGCTTTTCAGCTGTTAAAGAGAGCTCTGACAATAGCTCCAGTTTTGACTTTTCCTGATGGGAACAAAATGTTCACAGTGTACACTGATTCATGTGGTACAGAGCTTGGTGCCATCTTGATGCAAGAGGGAAGGGTAATATGTTACGGTGGTAGATAGTTGAGAGTTCGTGAGAAGAACTACCCTACCCATGATTTGAAATTGGTTGCTGTAGTATTCGCGCTTAAAGACTTGGCGACATTATCTACTTGGAGAGAGATTTGAGTTGTACACCGATCATAAATCTCTCAAGTATCTCTTCTCCCAAAGGGATCTCAATTTGTGACAACAGAGATGGATGGAGTTCCTAGCGTCCTATGATTTTGAGATTGCTTATACCCCTGGCAAGGGTAATGTGGTGGCGGACGCGTTGAGTAAGCAGATGATGACTTTGAGTCCTCTATTCATAGAGAGGCGGAGCTTGGAGTATATACCAACCTTCGATTTTAGGACATCTACGGATCTTACACCTAGTTTGTTGGCATCCTTAGAGGTGCGACCCACTCTTATGGATCAGATAAGATCTTCACAGCGAGAGGACCCATAGATAGCAAACATCATGGATAGACTCAGTAGAGGAGAGACTTCTAGTCACCTTAGTATATATTCTACAGATGATAGAGGGTGGCTACGAAGGGATGGGAGGCTTTGTGTTCCACGAGTTGGAAATCTGTTGAAGACAGTCCTTGAGGAATCCCGTCATTCTAGGATGATTATCCATCTGAGCGACGATAATATGTATATGGATATGAAGAGGGTTTTCTTCTAAGCTGGGATGAAGAAAGATATAGCGGAGTATGTCTCTCGATATTTAGTTTGCCAGCAAGTTAAAGCTGAACAGAAAAAGTTTTGAGGTTCGCTTCATCATCTAGAGGTCCCACAGTGGAAGTGGGAGAGCATCTCTATGGATTTCATCGATGATTTGCCTAGATCGAGGAAGGGTAACACCAATATTTGGGTTATAGTAGGCAGGCTTACTAAGAGCGCTCATTTCATTCCTGTTAAGAGTAAGTGAATGACAACATGGTTGGCATTAGTTTATCTTCGTGAGATAGTCCGTCTACATAGAGTACCTTCTAGCATAGTGAGTGATCATGACCCCATCTTCACTAGTGAGTTCTGGAAGAGCCTGCAAGAGGCACTAGTTACACTACACAGTTATGTTTGAGCACCGCATATCACCCTCGTACCGATGGGCAGACTAAGAGGGTGAATAGAGTTCTTGAGGATCTTTTGAGGCTGTGTATCCTAGACTTCGGAGAGACTTGGGAGGAGCATCTTCCGTTGGTTATGTTCGCCTACAACAAAAATTATTAGGCTAGTATAGGTATGGCACCCTTCGAGGCATTGTATGGACGACCTTGCAGATCACTGACTTGTTAGTATAAGTCTACACATAGGTTTCTACTTGGACCTGAGATGGTTAGAGAAACTTCAGAAAAGATTGATCTTATCCACAGACGCATGAAGACAGCTCAGAGCAGACAGAAGTCCTATGCAGATAAGAGAAGAACTGGTACTGTGGTGGGAGGCATGGTTTTCATCAAAGTATCACCTCTAAGGAATGTGGTTCACTTTGGATCTGTAGGGAAATTGGCGCCAAGGTTTGTAGGGCCATTTCCCATAATGGAAATGATAAGACGAATGGCCTATAAGGTGAGACTGCCAGAGAGATTGGCGGGCGCTCATGATGTTTTCCACGTTTCTCGTTTACGGAAATACTACATGATATTAGTAGAGGTAGTTGAACCGAGCATGCTTAAGGAAGTAGAGGTAGAACGGGAGGCGACAGTTAGACGAGTTCCTACCAGTATACTTGGATCAGAGGTTAAGAAGCTTCGCAACCGAGAGGTCAAGTTGATGAAAGTTCAATGGGAAGAAGACTGCGAAGATGCGACTTGGGAGACTGAAGACAAGATTCGTGCTTCATACCTTTTTCTTTTTAAGGTTATGTTCTTAACTTCTTTTTCCAAGCTTTTATTCATACTTGCTTCTGTCATTTGAGTATATCCTATCGATCGAATCTTCGATCATTAGGTAGGAAACCAATGGATGTAAACATGTGTTTGAGACATGTTATGTTTGATGGATGCAAGTGTTCGCTAGTGGTTGCTCGTGGATGCATATACACACACTAGGCACTAGATCGGCTGAAAGCATTCTCATACTGCATATGGATGTGTGTGCATTTTAATTTATTATGGATGGAAATGGGTGTATCATCATATAGATTTTGCATTTGGATGGATGATTGTGCACACATATAGAGTTTACATGATATACTAGGACTATTTGCATGCATATTGGATTCATGGTATAACATACATTGCATTAACGAGGTCGACTAAATCAGTAGACCGCTTGATTTTTCACATTAATATAGGGGCATACACACACCTTTGCATATGTTCGTATAAGCATTAGAAATCTCTTAAGGATAATGTATGGCTATGATTGATGGACGAGTATATGTTTTATGGATGTTAGGATAAACATTCTTCTTAACTTAGAGATTTCGGGGACGAAATCCTTTAAGTAGGAAAGAATGTAACACCTCGTAATTTTAAAGAACATTAGAACGTTAAACTATGGAATACTTAATTAAATAATGGAAATTAAGTAAAATGGACTGTACCATTGCGTTCATCTCGGAATTATGCATAAGATAGACCCTGAGTTTGCGTAAAACGGACATCGTATGAGAAAGTTATGAAGCTTAGAAGTTTGTATACGTATAAGAGACATATATATGAACATTTCAAAACCGGATTCAAAATATTTCAAAAACACACAGTGGGAAAAAGGGGTGAGCGTAGACGGGAGATTGACCCATTAAGGGTCGACCCATGCCAGGCCTGGGTCGACCTATGGGTCGACCCAGGGAGTAGTGGGTCTACCCAACGGGGATCCGACCGGCTGCATATTCTGAACGTGGACTGATTTATTGTCTGGATTCGTTGGCGGTAGGCTATATATAGGACAATATTTCTATTGGTTTTATACATAAAAAACAATGGAGATAATGATATGTTGCCCCGGCTTGGATTGAATCAAACTATTTTCTTTAACAACAGCCTACATGCATACAAGAATTTCTTCTGCAACTTCAGCATATTATTCTCTGTTCTTTAGATCCAATCTCTGTAAGTTCATGTTACTTTTAGATATAAAATTTAACAGTAAACCTGACATGTCTATAAATATGGATCTAAATCTATGCATGTTAAGAATTTGATTCATATCTAAAAAGTTCTGTTATCATATGTATTCTTCTGTACACCTGACCTGTTATTCAAGTTCTTATATGCCTATGCTTATTTCTGTTATCATATGCCTATTTTGTTATTATGCCTATTTCTATTCTTCTTCCTCTCTTATTTTCTTTTTATTTTTATAACCTAGGCTACCTTCGAGCCTAGGCCGATATCGCTGAAATATGCATACGAACGTAATTGGGTTAAATTAGGAATGGTAATTTGGTGGTATATCCTGTACTATGAATCATGACTGAGATTTGGGGAGATAACTTATATTGTGCAATATGACTATAATTTGGGGGCATATTTTATACTGTGAATTATGACTAAGGGTTTGGGGCACATAAATCTATAGGCTTAATTTAAGATTAAACAGAACATGTTAATGGAACTGTAAATGAACCTGTTTAATTGGCTGGGGTTAAAGAAACCAATTTAATCTGTTGGGGTTAAGTAAACCTATTTAATCTGTTGGGGTTAAATAAATCTGTTAACCCGTTAAACTTAACCTATTAATCTGTGGGGGTTAGGCTGTAAGACTTAACATGTGGAAACCCTAGTTGATCGGGGACACAAGTTTAGGGGTTTAACTTGTGTCATCTGTTGTGTAGGACCCATATTAATCAATAACCCATTCTCATATTAAACGGGGACCCCGCACTAGGTAGGGGTCAGGGCATGCTTAATGAGCTAATTATAAGAGGTTCATCTAGGATGGGGTGTTCTGATGGCGCGTTCCAACGAGGTCATGTGCGTGCATGGACCCAGCCTGCCTGGGAAAATAAGCCGCTGTAACACCTGTAAATAGGTTTATGTCCTTCTGTAGGTTGCCACTTTAGGAAGTAATACACCCTACCGTGGGGCCGACACAGGGTATTTACGTGTTAGGGAACCGATCCTTGAGAGTAGTAATTAGGGTACATCTAGTCCTGTTTAGGTACCTGTTATTTCTGTTTGGGGGTAACACCCATTATTCCTGTTTAGGTACCTGTTGTCCCAGTTCGGGGTAAAACTCGTTACTAGAAGTACACCTAAGTCTACCATTAAGTTTATGTTGGGATCATTCTGTTTCTATTAAGTAATTAGGGGATACTTAACCCCATCACATATCGGTTATACGAGTATTGGTGCAGAGAAAGTAATTGAGAAGCATAGTTTATCATGTTTATTCTGTTTATCTTGTCCATCCCGTTTACACCTTTTTATATTACAATTATATCTCATCCAGTTTATTTACTGTCTTGATACTTTTATGCCTTTATATGCTAAAAGTCACTGGACTCGCCGAACTTTATGTCTGACTTATTTTGTTTCCTTTCTCTCTCTTCCTCCCCCCCCCAGGTTCTCAGGGTGGGAACACTGAGGCTTTATTAGGACTCTCCCTTCTGTTTCTAATTGGATTTGGATTTGCTTTGATGTATCTCTTTGACTACTTGTCTACTTTATTATGGCTACTAATAGGGATAATGATTTTACATTTCTGTACTCTGATGGTTTTTAGCGCAAGACAAATGTTTTTATTTGATGTATTTTGTTCCAGTATTTCAGTCTGATATTGTAACTGGATTTTGAGACCACGATGTTTTCTATTGGAAAATAAAGTTTTAAATTTCCGCTGCTATTTTATATATCTGTCTTGTGAGATTCTGTTCTGTTTACATATAATGCTTCACGGAACTTAATACATTCTGATAAAGAGTGACATTAACAGACGTGAGGTGTTACAACAGTGGAAATTATAAAGTTACTACATTAGAACTAAACAGCTGGTATTAACGAAACAAAATAACGAACTACAATTGAGGAAACTTTGATGTAAGTATCCGCTATTTGAGTCCCATCCAATATCCTTCTCATAATGTACCATTCCAGTGAAGTCTTTGGCCATATTTCTTTCTCTTCTCTTTATTGTTCCATAGCCTATTGGTGTTGTTTAAAGACTAACTCCTACGTTTGAATTAGTAACCTCTGCCGCTTAAGATCGACAAACCTGCTCATTGCCTCTATTTTTTTGAGCTTGTTGAGTTCTGTCTTGATGTCTACGCTTGTGTACTTCATAAGCGGCGTTGACTTTTGCATCCACGACAACATCAACTTTGCTCTTTCTTTTCGCAGCTTTGACTCCCTCAAGTCTATAATATTCATCAATTGTTTGAGTGAACTCGGCAAGTAGGTTTCCCCCTGAAATGGATAACGTTTTCCCGATGACTTTCTAGGACTAAATGAATAAGTAGATTTTGAAGCTTTGTTCTTTCCCTTTGCAGAAGTTTGAACATCGCGCAGGCTCTTGTCAAGATCAGAGTTCCATTTTAGTTGACTGGTAATTAGATCTTCAAGAACTGATAATAACGTGGTCTTTTCGCCCCATTTTCTCTAACGAACAGAACTCCTCGTTTGCCATTCGTTTCTGACAAAAAAATCGATTCTTAAATAACAATTATTCAACCACTAGCCTACGAATTATAGAAAACATACCACATGCTCCTTGCCTCCCATGCCACTAGGATTGATATTCTTTATTCTATAAAATTGTGATTCATAAAACAACGTTTTATGATTTATTTTGTCGAATTGACTCTGAATCGGCGACACCATTCATGTGTCTTCAGGAGGTTTATCGTTGAATGCATTCTTTATTTTTTTCCAGAACTAAATGCCTGATTGGTCGTTCCTTGTAACCGAATCCTGTAAAAAAATGAAAGTAGATGTTGCATAGATCGTAGTCCTCCTCACTTTTCCATGGAAGAATTGATTGTTTGCTTGGAGGAGTAACTAGGACGTTCTCGGTGTTGTCTTCTTAATAATGACTTCCGGATATCGCCGGATGTGAAAATTCTCAAAAAGGTGAAGGCATTATTATGTTTCATTTGCTTCGAGATTTAAATAGAAAGAAAGAGAAATTGTGTTGTGATTTATAATGTGTGAAAGTTGGTAATTTATGGTTAAAAAAATAGTCGTCCGTTTTATAGCCATTGGAGGATAATATGATCGTTTTATAGCCGTTGGAGGTGTAAACGACGGTTTTTTGACTGTTGAAAGTTTTTTAGGGGGAAATGAAATAGAACATCAAAAAAATCGGCGCATTATGTTAAGACGTCGATTTTTTCAACGTTCTACGTAGCACATCGAAAAAATCAATGCCTTAACATTACACGTCGATTTTTTCGATGTTCGGGACCAATATCGAATTCAGATGCCTCAATATTTGTTGGAATTCAAAAGTTGAATATTGGCTTTGTTGAATTAGCCTTGCTAATCATCAACTTGTATCAATTCAAGTACTCCAACAGCGGAGCTAATTCATGTTACAGATCGTAATATAGGTTGTTTTTGCATCCAACATATATATTTAAATGTAACATTCAGTAAGATATTACGGGTTCAATTCAGGATGCTGAATTGGACTCGCGCGCCGACTTTATCGGCTCGCCACATAGCGAGCCGAATTTTTCGGCACGCGCCGATAAAATCAGCTCATTATGTGACGAGCCGATAAAGTCGGCGCGTGATTCATTTAGATTTTAACTATTTGTTTACCTAACCTAAATTATATTTTAATATGAAAAAAATAAAATCGTGATTATTTTCGTAGAAAATAGTTATGTTTAGGAAGATCCAAATAAACTAATTTAGCTTCGGAACATAATAATCGTTGGTTAATAACCCATACAAATACAATAGAACACGATGGTAAAATAAAAAATAACAACTTCAGTACTGCATAAATGATCGATAAGTTCGGACAGTCATAAAATAAAACACGAGTTTGGACAAACAAGCTTCATAACTAGGTATCTCCATATTGGTTCCATAAATGATCCATAAGATCTTTCTGCAGCTGGATATGGAGTTGTGCATCTCTAAAAATAACCTGACGTTCCAAATGAATGTTGAAGTCCTCTTCTGTTAGCGGGGTGTTATGTCGAAATACTTGGGGTTGTTGCGAAGCACCTTCATATTCGTAGTGGCGTTGCCCTTCATCCATATCTCTTTCGTCTTCTATAATCATGTTGTGTAGAACGATGCAGGCAAACATGATTGTAGACATCTTTTTCCTAGACCACAGCCGACATGGATTACTTGTCATTGTAAATCTAGATTGTAAAACACCGAAAGCACGTTCTACATCTTTCCTTTGTGCCTCCTGCATCGCCGCGAATTTGGCTTGTTTAGGAGTCAATGGATTTGAACATTTTTAACAATGGTGCTCATTTCAGGTAAATGCCGTCACATAGGTAATAGCCATGGTCGTAAGTATTTACGCCTAGGGTAAATGTTAAAAGAGGCACCTGGCCTTGAGCAAGATCATTGAAAAGATGAGATATTTCTATAACATTTAAGTCATTATTCGAACCGAGGATTCCGAAGAAAGCGTGCCATATCCGCAGATCGTACGATGCCACAGCTTCCAAAATGATGATTGGTCGCCTTTCCTTCCCGTCGTATGCACCTTGTAATCCCTTAGGGCAGTTCTTCCATTCCCAGTGCATACAGTCCACTCCCTAGCATTCCCGGCCATCCCCTGCTTTCGTGCATCTCTCTGATTCGCACTACATCTGCTTCGTTCGAAGAGCTTAAGTATTCTTCTCCGTAGACGTCCACCACAGCCTGACAGAATTTTTCAAGTGTGTCAAGTGTTGTGCTCTCTACTATTCGGTATGCATCGTCCAAAGCATCAGCAGGAGTGGCATAAGCTAACATTCGCATAGCGGCCGTCATTTTCTGAAAACCGGACAACCTCTACGTCTTTGATGCATTTTGTTTGTACTTAAAGTAATCATTGTTACCTTGAATACCCGTCAATATCTGAAGAAATGGATTTCTCCGCATCCTGAATCTTCTATGAAACATATCAGGCGCGTAAGTGCAGTTGTCATTGAAGTAATCTTGCATCAAAGATTTGTGGTATTTAGCATGATTTCAGTGTATAAATCTCCTTCCAATAACCGACCCTCCTCGACAAGTGGATGATGAGCCGTAGGCTTCATGATATAAGTCTCGTATTTCCTGTATTTCTTCCGCTTTCTCTTGAAGGATTTCCTCTTCATCCGAATCGCTGTTAAAAGCCATGATGCATATCATAAAATTGGAATCCATTTCTGTTTTTGAATGTGTTTGGATATGAGATATGGTTGCGACGTTGGTGTTGTATATAAGGTATGCGTTCTTGGTCAATGTGTAGCTTTACTGGGTTGAATGCACCCTTTATTGGACAGAGCGCCCCTTTATTGGACAGAGCGCCCCTTTACTGGACAGAGTGCCACCTTATTGGTACGATTGCTCCAATATCAGTACATGTCTTGGTGTAGTTTATAGTGTGTAGGGTCGTCCACGTAATTGCTACTTAGGAGTTTATGTGTGTAGAGTTGCCCACGTTATGTAACCATGGAATTTAACAAGTAGGGTCGTCCACGTTAATTTTTTTTTGAGAAATAAATAAGCTTTCAACGTTTCTCTATCACAACTACAGTGCATAGTGCAGATTCTCTTTCATGACATTAACAGTGTCCAATGCCAGTGTATAGTGTAGATTCTGTATCATGGCTACAGTGGACAGTGACTAGTGCATAGTGGAGATTATCACGGACGATCTGAGCATTGTACCATGCATAATATTTGTATTATTAAAGGACATATTCGTACGTATCCCAGTTTATAGTAATGAACACAACAATATGATAGTTTCCATATAAACATACGAACTACAATGTTACAACAGGAAGAAATGCCAAACTACAATCGTACGAACCACATCAACTGAACACATAAACATCAAATTCAAAGTACAACAAAACACGATAAAATAGCTTCCACATAGGCCTACCACAGACTTGGGAAAAATCTAGCTCTGGCTGCATCAGCAATATTCTTGTTCAAGCGTCTAATTTCGGCTTGCGTTTGCAGTGCATATTGAACTCCACGTTCGCACATCGGAGAATCAATTCATTCCTTAAAGTAACAGTAATCTATTTCATTGGGGAAAAGCTTGTGGTTCTCGTAGGCTTCACAATCGAAAAATCGACGACCAGCTTTTTTTTCGGTTTTCGAAACAACGACCACCGATTCTTCTCCACACCAGCGTAAAGGGTTTAACCCTTCAACTACCATTTCTTTTCCAGCTCGATGAGTTGATACCGCCTCATCGTCATACAACTAAAAATTATAACGTAAATTTATTAAACTATAACTATAAAACCAACAGATCAAGCTCTCTACGTAATATAGTAAACTATTCAACATTTCAATAATTATAAATGAGAAAATTAGAATTTGTACCGGCTAGGTGTCGAGCGCAGTAAACGAGCGGTGCGTGCGCCCCTCTGGCAACTCATGAAGGATCCGCAAGTCCTCAATCGTCGTCCCAACTGGTGGAGGAAGGTGTGTTGGACCTGCTGCGTTGTCCTGCAGAGCTGAAGCTGTACGTCTCGCCAATTTGGTTACGCGTGACGGCATCCAGACGTCGGATCAATTAAAAAAAAAAAGAAGGAAAATAAGGAAAGTATACCGACACCCCCTTCCGCGCGCCATACTTGTAGGTACGGAAGCCGATTTTATCGGCTCCTGAGCTTGCAAGCTGATAAAATCGGGTCGCGTCTGTTGGAAGATATCCGCAGTATCTTCCAACATGTTACGGGTCGTAATGTTACGATTTGTAATCTTGCTAGATGCTTAGTTGGACCGAAATGTTTGGTAAGACCTAGACATAATTGCATCGGTTCCACCTCCGCTTTAATTGCTTTGAGAAGGGGAAGGCCAAAGTTACGTTATTTGTTGCACAGGAGTATAATTATTATGATCTGTTCAGGGAACTCCAAGTTAGCAGGGTGATACAGATACTATTTTAAGTTTTTTTTTTTCTTCCTCCTGCCAATTAAAAAAGGACAAACCTTTTTTCACAAAATACCGAAAAGCTACCCAAAAAGAATCACGACGAAGATGCGGTACGCTCATTCGTCCTCCGTCCTCCTGCTCCTGATTCGGCTTCTCTCACTGCTCGCTGCTTCGTATTCCACAGAATCAGAACTGCAGTATTCGAAGTTATCAGGAATTATTATACCTGGATTTGCTTCAACTCAGCTTCGAGCCTGGTCTGTTTTAGATTGTCCCTACTCTCCTCTTGATTTTAACCCTCTCGATTCCGTCTGGCTCGACACCACTAAAGTAATTTTTCATCTTACCCTCTGGACATGTTTTTTGGTGTTACCTTTGAAAATTTGATTCTTTATGCGGACGATGTTTTATAGTCTTAGGTAACTAGGTTTTTTCTAGATGCACTTACGTTGCAATTGTCTTTCTTTCTTTTCTTTTTTTTTTTTTTTTTTTTTTTTTTTTTGCTGCTGCTGCTGAAATCTTATATGGCCAAGACAAAACAATTTATTGGAAAATATATATTCAATGTACTTTTATGTAAGAACTGCTAAAACTAGATGGTGCTCGTCAGTTTTTAATAATCATACGGAAATGCCTTGGTAATGCGTTGTTCAAATAAAATTGCTATGTTCTGTTTGCTACTCACAATGCTGATTAGTTTTTCTTACTTGATCAGACAGTTGCATTTTAGGTACTACAAAATGAGTTTGATTCTTAAAGTTCCTTTTGTTTGTTGGCTGCCTTGTTTTTTGTAGAGACATTATGATTTTTGCCGCTTACAGTTGTTTTAAACATAACAATCTATAAGTGAACAATACTAGAAAATGTTTGGATTTTTTATTTTAACAAGTTTCGCACAAAATAGTTTTGTTTTGTGCTAGCAATGAACTTCTCCAATAAGCACTAGTATTTTAGTAGCTATGATTTTTGTTTATCCACGAATGGCCTTCCAAATCAAAAAAGAAAAGAGCTAATCATAACACCATAGGTGCGTGAAAACTTGTGATATCTGTAGCCTAGCCTTGGACCACTATTCATATTATTGCTTGTTTTGACTTGTATTCATACACTTATTTATTTTAATAAGAGCCTCCTAAACTAGGGAGCAAGTGAAGTTCACTCAATGTTATCTAACACCCTTCTTATCCTTCAATATAACAACCCGTTTAACACATAAAAGTTGAATAAAAGTGACGTGTATGGATAATAGCACCTCAATTTTGTTCTATAGTATTTTCTTACTGCATAGAGCAAACTGAGTGACTTTTGTACCTATTGTACAGGAAAAAATGAATGTACAAAATCACCCGTGCTTGCATTCCTGTTGGTAGTTCCCCAGTTATTTCAATATTATAAACAGTGGCTGGTTCAGTTGAACTTGTACTTTAAAATCACAGTGATCATAAACATGTTAGATATGTTCATCGATTTCAAGTCATTGACCACATGTTGCAACTTAAATATGACAGTGTGGACTGAACCATATTCTTGCAGCTACTTTCTGCTGTAAATTGTTGGCTTAAATGTATGGTGTTGGATCCTTACAATCAAACTGATCATCCTGAGTGTAAATCAAGACCAGATACTGGTCTTTCTGCAATCACAGAACTCGATCCAGGTTATATAACAGGTGATCACTTTAAGTTTTGATCATATCTCAAGCTATTTGTCTTCTTTGAAATTGCCCGTAGAAGGCTAAAACAAATAGTTTTTCTATACTATTTTTCATGTTTACACCTTTGCAATTGTCCGAGGTTATATTTTAAGCAATTTTCCTTCTGATTAGATATCGAAATTCGACTGTATAGGTCCTCTTTCTTCTGTGTGGAAAGAATGGCTCAAGTGGTGCATCGAATTTGGAATTGAGGCCAATGCAATAATTGCCGTCCCTTATGACTGGAGGCTGTCACCATCAATGCTCGAAGAACGAGATCTTTACTTTCACAAACTAAAGTTTGTATATCTCTGTTGCACCTCTATTTTCTTATTACTGATTGCTATGAAAGGTTTTAATTTTATCTGTTATCATAGATCAAGTACTTTGATGTGGTGAAGTTTTTTCGCAAATACGCTTTATAAATTGTACTCAAACTTGGTAAAAATTATATTTTAAATTGAACTCAAACTTGCTACAAAAATAAATTGTTAAGATTTTCTTTTAACTCCTTATTTTTAATATTCAGATTCTCATTTAAAACATGACTTCTTATGAATGTAGGAACAAAATTCAAGTCTTGCTCAAATTTCTCAACCAAAAATAAATAAATAAAAAAAATACAATATTTTTTTTTGTGTGCAAAATGTCAATTTTCATCTTTTGCTGTCATATGCATTGCACATGCAAAAATATACTGATCATAATCATTTAGTTGTTTAATTACTCTGCAAGAAATAATCATGCATTTTGAAATAAATTAATTATTTTACTCAAAGAAGTCTTTCATTTGGCTTGGTGATAAATCATCATGGTTCTTGTATAGTTCGAGGTTTCGACTGATCTACAGTCTTAACAACATTCATAATAACTGACTGACATTTTATTAGCTTCATGTTTACTCTGTTAGAAAACCTTATTATCGCACAGCTGAAATCAGTTGTAACATAAAGAGCGTCTCTTTGTGTTTATAAAGATCCTTTTGATATCAAACTGACGCTGATTATTCCCAGCATAGTAAACCGTCAAAGCAAAGTTTGGTTATGTCAATCATTTTATCTCAAAAATTATTAAGCCATTAAGAAGATGTTTTACAATTAAAATTTTCTTGCACATACGTCTTCATGTTTATTGAATTAATAAGTAGGTGCCTTTTTTATAAATGCGTGTGATTAAATCAGGAAATGCGATTGTGGTTTTAGGTTGTCTCTAAGTTTAATCTGTTATTTTAAAACATTTAGACTGCCTTATGGTGCTAACGTTTGGTGCATAATTTCAGATTAACTTTTGAGACCACACTTAAACTTCGTGGTGGTCCTACTTTGGTATTCGCTCATTCATTGGGGAACAATGTTTTCCGCTATTTCTTGGAGTGGCTTAAGTTGGAAATAGCACCGAAGCATTATAGTCAATGGCTGGATGATCATATACATGCATATTTTGCAGTTGGTGTGCTTCCTTATCCCTTGATATCAATTTTCATTGATATCTTTCAACTTGTTTTCTTAATATTATATTATTTTCAGCTTCTCCACTTCTTGGTGCTACTGAATCAGTCAAAGCTAGTCTTTTCGGGTTCACATTTGGGCTTCCTGTTGCTGAGGTAGGTTTCATTTCAAAGATGAGATCTTTAGAAGCTGAAATTTTCTAATACGCCAGAGTTATGGTTTGATAATTGATAGTTCTTAAATAAGAACTTGTTTTAAAGATGTTTCTAATTTAACATAATATTTTTTTTTTTAACATGACCAAACTATAAGGAGAACATATTCGTTGTAAGGAAAGAAAGTGGGAGAATCTTTAGACATTTTTGTCGAAGTAAAAGTGAAAGATAGAATTCATCTCATTGCTTCTTTACATTCGAAGAATCACATTTTTGTACCGTTAGTCACTAGAATGTAACACCAGTACTGCAATTAATACGTTTGAATCAAATATCAAATATTACATTGCTCACATGTTTGATTAAACAAACCATTAGTTATAAAATTTTAGCAATATTGGTGAAGTTATTTTTATTAGGAGTAAAAGTATTCTGCACTATCAAAGTTTCTGTGGTAACTGCACTATACTAAAAAATAGATGCATCAGCCCCATAAACCTCATCGAATTCGAGTTAAACTAGGGGTATTTTGTGTGAGTGGAATTGGACAAGTACAAAAATTTGTCTGTATTAAACGTACAACTCATACAACTCCTTTATTATTAAAGAGTGATGCCATTCACACCGTAAAATTTATGTAAAAATACCCAAAATTTGATTGACGGTAAAATGCCATTTGCTTTTCATTACAGTTGGCAACTTGTTGCTAACGGTAAGAAAGAGCATACAAAGCAGCTACCGCTTGTCATTTTCTTTGTACGTTTGGACAGTCAAATGACGGTCAAACACTGGGCGGAAGGCTGAACGATATTCAAATGCCGCCTGAAATTGGGTAGTCTCACGTATATTTGATGGTGTGGATAGCATCACTCTTATAGTCTTATTAAAGCACATCCTATTTTCATCATTTTCATTTATAAACTTTTGAGATGGTGTCCCCATTTTCTATCTGTATTCATTCCTACTTTCATTTCCTTATCCATTAATTTTGCTTCCGTCCAGTTTGGGACTTATATTTTTATTTATTTATTGGTCTACATGTATTATTTCATCAGGGAACTGCTCGATTGATGTATAACTCATGGGGTTCTTCGTTGTGGCTACTACCAATATCAAAATATTGTAGAGCTGATAATGTTTACTGGAAGAATTTCTTTGAAGGAAAAAAGGATCATAATCACACGTTACACTGCGATGACAAAGAATTCCACTCAAACTATTCTGGTTGGCCCACAGATATGATAAACATTGAGGTCCCTTCTCGACCAGGTTTAATTAATATGCATGCCTTACAAATTTTCTATGTTGAACCACAAACTTCAGGTATATTTAAGTATAAAAAGATTTTACATATCGAACTTGCTGAAAAGCGGTTGGTGAAGTGCGTTTAAATGAAGATAATCAGTTAAGAAAAGAATAAGGTAAAAAATTGATTAGACAAGATTAACTTTTGACAGTTCCACAGATTGTTTAAATGTTATGGAGCTGAAGATGTTTCATGTTACTTCATCAAATTTGTGTGAAACTAAGCAAGTTTAGTAGTGTTCTCTGCGAGTCCCTGTGGATAGAGCCAATGCAGAATTTCCATCTCAATGATCATTGTTGGGTTTCCCAGTGTATATGTTATTTTTGAGTATGACACTGATGAGCTATAACTAAGCTGCTGTTATATAAATACACCTAATGATGTTTTCAGTTGTAAGAAAATGGCACTCTATCTTGGCTGTCAATGTAGAGGCTAACAGCATATAACAAACTGTCCCTCGTGTACAACGTAGGCAGTGATGCGTTTTGATGTAAGAGAATTTTGTTTATAGAGAAAGTGGGTCTCACATGCAGGTCCTCATGTGTGGGAACTTAACTTTTTCTTCAAAATGCATGAAATTAATTGCCCTGTCGTAAACCATGAAAGTTGCATTCAACTTTTATATTGCATAAACGTCGTTAACCATCTTTTTTGGTGTCGACTGCGCAGGAAGCGATGCATATCCATCAGTCAGTGAATTAGTTGAAGATATTACCACCGGCATGGAATGTGGTAAACCAATTCAAATGTCTTTTGCTACAAGAGAAATTGCAGATGGTACGTTCTTCAAAGCAATAGAAGATTTTGACCCTGAAGTAAAAAAACTGTCATTTCAGCTTGAGAAGTAAGTTCATTATTTCAATGTATGTCATAAGATGCACAAATTTGATTTTAAAGTGAGTTATTTTACAATCTGTTTGTTTGAGAAGAATATATTTTCATAGGAAAATGTTGCGCGATACAAATATAATAATTTTTGGGGAGCTAATTTTTTTGCTTCTGACAGTTTCTACCAGGGTGATCCAGTGTTGAATCCTCTCACACCTTGGGATAGGCCTCCATTAAAGAACATCTTCTGTATATATGGAATTGATTCGAAAACTGAGGTATTTAAATGAATTCAGATCTTTGTTTGTGATTTTATATAATGCACTGGGTTACTGTCAATATATTTTTCTTCCCTGAATGGGTTTGAGTATGCTGCTATCTGTTTCCATGATCTTTATTGTGTATGTGCTGTTTCATTTATTGGTATTTTCCATCTTCTAATCCAGATCATATTTATGAGTACTTGAAATCCCAACATTTATCAAAAATTTAATGTACATAACGAAATTCTTGAATCTGAAACTTGTATCATTGGCAGTTTAAAATGCTAAATATATCTGTACCCGTTCATTCTTGAATCCCTATATATAGACACACACACACACACACATGCATACATACATACATACATACATATATATATATATGTATATGTGTGTGTGTGTGTGTGTATATATATATATGTTTTTGTGTGTGTGCGTGTGGTTTCCATTGCACTCCAAACAACGCAACATCCGGGAATCCCTTTGGTTTCAACGGCAAGTTCCATTTCTTTTCCCTCACTCATTCTCTCTTCCCTTCAAAGCACTATTAGAGAAAAAGTTAAGCTCCATCTCTCTCTTTACCCACTCATTCTTTTGCCCCCCCGATCCGTTATTTTAAAGAAACCTATGGCAATTGTGGAGGTGTTTTTGGGGTGTTGCGAAACATGGATGCCGTAGACATTAAGCTCTCTCTCTCTCTACACACACATATATATATATATATATATATATATATAATATAAAGGATCGTTTCGTTGCACCCCAAACAGTGCAACACCCCTAAATGTCCCATGATTTTCACCTCATAATTAATTTTTTTTCTTCCTTTTTACTCTCTCTCCCATTCACTAGTAAATATAAATGAGCGACCGTGGTTCGCGTGTAAGAGGGGTGCTCCAAAACAAGGCGGCCATATAATCCTCCTCGTAACCTGTGTAAGGCTCGGTGTTATAGCATTAACGTGTTTGATAATCCAATTATAAAAAGTGGCGGCTAGTTCTAGGGATTACGGTTTCCAAGCTCCTGATTTCCCACGTGTGGCTGTTCTAATCCATAAACATCCTTTGACCTGAAATTTCTTTTGACTTGGCATCCGTAAATTGCAAAAAAATTGAATAGATTTCACTCTCAATTCTTTGGCAAATTTTCTCCCGACAATTAAAGCTCTATATTCACTTTCATTATTGGTAGTAGAGACGTTGAGTTCCAGGGTGTAACAGATCAATCCTTAAGAGATATTAATACAACTCCGATGCTAGAACATCGATCGTTAGTTGCCCTATCCGTAAACATCTTTCGTTGGATGGTTGGTTGCTCACCGCCTTCCGAAGGGTAATGCGGTGCAGTGAACTCAAGAATGAAGTGCGCTAATGCTTGTCCCTTTCAGGAAGATAGGTGATGTTGAATTGGTTCAATTCGATGTTTTATTTGAGTAACATTCTAAAAGCCTTAAATCGCTATAGGATCCATCGAAATGGCTGATCTGTGTAGACTTTGGTTGATGAGCCTAGAAATAATGGTGGAACTTTCAGGATGAGATTAACAGGTGGGAGGCTGGCTTTTTCAACTTCGGATAGTTTTGTTTGGCTCGTGTTAATCTTTGTTGACATAATAAACAAACATTTGGATTCGATGGTCTTCGTGCACAAGTGCGGAGCTGGTGCGTTGCAGTGACATACCCAAATAAATGAACAAGTTTTTGCGATTCACATGCTTTGGCAAGAAGAGAGATCTCTTCAAGTGATTCAATAGGTTTTGGAATGCGTAAATGTAATCTTGCATCCAAGCGAAGTTGCGCTTCACTCTTTTGATTAATCAAAGAAATGAATGCATTTGTGAGTTGCTCTCAAAATGAATCGACTCAGAGCAACGACCTTCTCATTTAGACTCTATACGTCTTCTATCTTTTTTTAAACTTCGATATTTCGGATGATAGCAATCTTCTCAACGTTGGTTTCAATCCCACAAGAATGGACAACGGAACCCAACAATTTGCCTGACTCAACGTCGAATAAGCATTTAAAGGGACTGAATTTCATTCCGGAATTACGGAAAACACTAAACATCTCCGTTAATTCGTGGATGTGGTCTTTCGATAGTCGTGACTTCATGAGCATATTGTCTACATATACATTATTTTCGACCCGAATCTAAATCTAAGAAGACGAAGCAAAGGAAAACTGTTTGCCCACCGGGTGTCATGAATCTTTTGATTTGGTCTTTGACTTGCGGTTGACCAGTTATTGATAAATTGTTTTTGCATTCTTTCATCCAAAGGGCATAACAATGTAATAAAATAGTCTCAAGTCAGTAATAAAGCTGATATATTCTTCATTCGGAACATACATTGGAATTTGGTTGTATCTGGATTAAGCATCCATAAAAAACAGGAGTTCATATCCAATTCTCGAGTCTACAAGATGGTTTATTCTTAAAAATGGGAAATTGTCCTTTGGGCATGCATTGTTCAAGTTAGAATAATATACACACGTTCGCCGCTTCTCGTTGACTTTCTCCACAAGGATGGGGATGGGAACCCATTTAGGATGGTGGACATCGCTTTTTTGCCTATTCATCTCCTCTTTAATTATAGTCAGTCTCTTTGAATCCATGTCAATCTTTTCTGTTTGCTGAAGCAAACTTTGGGTTAATACTCAATGTGCGGCACGCGGTAGTTGGTGAGATCTTACACATGTCGGCATGGGTCCAAACGACAACGTCTAAATTTGCAAGCTCCTTTGTCAATCTCGGGTTGATCAATGGTTCGATCTTCGAGATCCTTGATGGGTCATCGTGGCTGACTAGAATTACGATTGTTAGCTCAGTTGGTGTTGCCCTTGAGTACCCTGACTCTTCGTCTTTGTTAGGTCAATCTCTTTGAAAATGCGACAGTGTTGCTCGATTCAGATCTCAGACGTTGGCTGCTACGCGTCCAAGTTCTTGCTGCAGAGTGGAAGTTTTTACATCTTTGTTCCCTCTTTGTTGAACATCTTTCCACTCATCCATATAGCAAGATCTTCCAGTGACTCGGTCATCTTAATCAACTTTGAGGTCATTCTCAGTCCGAAACTTCGTAAGCATACACCACAATGCGAGGTAGGCTTGAAAGTCAAATATGACTAGTCGGTCTAAAAAGGCATTGTAGGGGGAGTAGATATTGAACACAACAAACCGGAAGATCCACACTTTCCGACGGTCTCTCTCTCTCACACAAAGTTCAATAGGTAATTCCACCATTCCTACTGGTTCGTGAACCGTCCCATTGAACCTGTGAATTCGACCTGTGCACGGTTTTAAGTCTTTAGCCTCCAACATCGTTTGGTCCTATGACTTTCTGAATAAAATATTGATGGAACTTCCACAATTCACAAGGACTTCGATACTAAAGCGGGGACAATACTGACCGAAATAACTAGGGAATCAATCGTCAGGGCCTCCACCCAGTTTGCATCTTTATCACGGAAGTCGATGTCGTCAATTATCGTCCTCCTCTATTTAGCTTGAGCTTCCTCTTCCGCAGCGTTGCACTCTTCATACCCGACGTGCTTAACAACATATATGTACTGTCCCATAGCCCTCCGACTTTTGCTATGGTGTTAGTTACAATTCCTTTTTGTCTTTGCAAATTGATAGCTCTATGTGTTACAGGACATTGGTTGTCGGGATTAGAAGCTCCTTGCCCTCGTCTTGCTCCCTGTATTACTTCAATCTCTTTTCACAAATTAGCTTCTCGATCACGTCTCTTAAGTGATGACATGCGTTGGTGGTATGGCCGTACGTTTCAAACAATATTTGTCTAACTACTTCTCCCTCTTTGTCGATTCTCTAGAGGCGGACTTTCTGTATTGCAAGTGCCCAAGTATATGTTTTCCATTTAGTCATCAAGCGGAGCGTAGTTGTTGAATGTGTTGTCGAATGTAGGAAATCTCAGTCATGCGAGCTCTTTCTTTGATCATGACCTTTACATTCATAGCCATATTTCTGTTGATTATTCCGCTTATTCTGTTTTTGAACATTTACTTCACCTCTCCTGAAACTCCCTACGGATTGTGTTACTCTTATTTCTCTTTCACTCACCTTTCCCTCAATAACTTCATTATTTTTCAGCAGTTTCTCTTTTCTGTGACCGTTTTGCCTCATCCCTTCTCATGAACTAGGCCGCTTTGTTATGAATTAATCCAGCATGGATCTAGGCTTTCAAGCCAACCAATTGCCAAAATCTGATTCAAGGTCAATACCTTTGGTAAGTGCCATCAAACTAGCTTTGTCATTTCGATTGCTGACTCGGTGCCGGCGGTATTGAATCGTTCCAAGATGTCCTTGAGCGACTCCCTCGGTGCTTGATGCAAACTAGACAGTGTCATAACATGTTTGGAACTAGCCGCGTGGATGTAGAACTAAGGCATGAACTTATGTGCTAACAGGTCAAATGAAAAAATTGTTTTTGGTGCCATCTTAGTAAACCACGTAGTAGCAGCGCCTTCCAGGAATTCAGAGAACATTCACACTTAATTGCGTCTATTGCTTTAGTTGAGTCCATATATCATCCATATCTTATTAGAGCTCCATAGGGCCGGGTTTCCACATTGTGGGTATGTTGAATTTACGTGGGTATTCCGGATTTAGTATATTATCTGTGAATGATGTGTGACTTTGGGTAATTTCTTGATCTTCATTGGAGTACCCTTGACTTTCTGTCATAATTTGTCTGATCATAGCCGTCAAATAAGGGATTTGGATGTTCGTTGTGTGTTGGCGTTCAGGTTCCATACCAGTTCTATATCCTATCGGTTCTCATCGTTTCATAAGAATCACTAGAGCCACTTTCAATGTCCTCGTTTAGAAAGCAAGTTCTTTCGGTGTTCTTGGTTCTCTTCTTCTCTGTATTACATCATCCTCATCTTTATTAATAGTTGTAATACCTTTGGTGCCATATTTTTTTGGTGTAAGCATGAACTATCGAAAATGCCCTTTATGAATATTATTAAATATTAATGTTACTAAAATATAGAATCTTAGAAATAAATTTCACTTGCTAATTCAACATGACAATCTACAACTATTATTATATCATAATATCGCTTAAAAATAGGATTTTACACATGAAATTTATTTACAATTCACATTCATCTATAAATATTAACAAGTCTTAACATCGCTTAAAAATAGGATATAACAACTAATCTCATATACAAATTCATTTTCATTAACAAATAATAGAAATGAAGATTCAGATTTAAAATTCGTGAGATATTGCAACACAAAATTCTAATATATATATTTTTTATAAAACACACGATTTTAACCCCAAAATGTATATGTAAATAATTTTATTTTAAATGAGTTAAACATATAAGATTTATAAAAAAAACTCACGCGCGAAGCGCGTGCCGTAATGCTCGTTTTAAGAAGCAAAATCTTTACTTTTCAGTTGCGGGATTATTCTTAAATATTCAATTTCATAGCGTGTTTGACTTCATCACTTACATGTGTCAGAGATGCACACCCTCCAAATAAACCAGAAATATGATATTGAAAGTTATGAATTCCACCACCTTTAAATATATTGTTGCAAAATGTACATTCTCTGACTGTCCATTAGCTATTGATTCGGTGCCAGACTGCCATTCCCTCATCGGTCTTAGGTATGTTTGACTAACATATGGTGCTTTCAATGCTAGGGTTAGATACTTTTCCAGAACTTGGATTTGATGTCAGTTTGAGAGCAATTATTTAAAAGTGCATTATCATATAACCAAATGATAGTTAAATGGTAAATTGGACATGAAACACCGTAAAACCATAATCATCATAGGCTGAGAAAAGTTGAGATCTCAACTATCTACTTAGCATTTTTTGATCAATGAAAGAATCTGTATTACGAGTTTCATATATATATTGATTTCACATGTTTTAACTATTCAGATGAATTGTGCAAAAATAATGATACTGCAGACATGAATTGTGCAGTCATAGAAGAGAAACTGATTAGATACTTTGCAGTCATGACATACTCAGTCTATATGAAGTAATTCATATATAAGATTGAGTAATCTGCAATCATGATTTGTACTTTCAATGTCGT
This sequence comes from Allium sativum, assembly GCA_030737875.1. Taxonomy (NCBI): domain Eukaryota; kingdom Viridiplantae; phylum Streptophyta; class Magnoliopsida; order Asparagales; family Amaryllidaceae; genus Allium; species Allium sativum. The sequence goes on from CM060920.1 coordinate 366,059,116, forward strand.
CAAAGTAGAGTAATTCATACAAATGAATTGTCATTGGCTTCAATGTGAAACATTGATTTTTATTGTTGCAAAGTAATTCGTACGCAAGGTCGAATAATCTGCAACCCAAACCAGGATCAGTTCTTTTCTAGTTTGAGTCTCAAATTCTCATAGTTTCAAAAGTCAACAGTCATAACAAAAATACAAAACATCACTAACCCATCAAATAAAATAAAAATTCCTAAAATTTATTATACCTGCAATTAGGTGCAGCAAAAATGATTGAATGGTGATGATTAACGATGCATGGAGCAGTAGCCATGAAGTTGCTAATAGCAGCGATATTTGACGGTTTAGAACTAGGTTTGGAAAACAAAAGAAGCACGAATGAAAGATTACCGGGATGGTTTTGAAAGGATTCAAGATACCCAACCAACGGTTTTAGGGTTAGACCACCTGTTCATACAGATAGGTGGTTTGATTCATCTGTGGACCGAAATGACTTTCAGTCCATAGTATTTTCAGTCTGCAGTTTTTCGCGGTTTTACCGTGTTCCGGTTCGATCATTGTAGCTATGCGTTACACACACAGTGGCTATTTAGACCAACAAAAAATAAAATAATAATCGAGGTAATATATGTTGACCATTGGATCTCTTTGTGCTTACACTTGTGGTTAGAATTAGAGAGAGATCTAACAATTGACATTAATTTTTTCAAATGAGATTTCATGAACGCAGAAGCATATAATTTATTCTTAAATTTGTAAAATTTAAAATTTTAGTATAGTTTGGATAAAAACAAATTGAAAAATATAGTTAAAAAAATTCTATTTTTTTTTTTACTAGAACAAAGTTTTGAACTTGAACTTTATTTACATTATATAATTTCCATTTGGAAATATATGAGACTTTCTGTTCTTTATGAGATTCAAACTCCTGACCTTTTATGTGTACATAAGGGTATATTTGAAATTCTGAGGTCAGACCAAAAGATTGTGTTTATATTCCAAGGTTACTATATGTTTCAAATATTGTGTTTTGTAGCAATACACTTCCAAATATTCCAAGGTTCACACACAGACACACAAAAAGAGAGGAGGACCGGGGGGGGGGGGGGGGGAGGTGTAAGTACATTGCCAAGCCTTATCTACAGTTTTCCTTCTTGTTTACCTACAGTTGTTTGAACCAAAGTAAAATTAGTACTTAAAGTTTATGCTTCTCTCCTTGTAACAGGTTGGATATTATTTTGCACCTAGTGGAAAACCCTATCCTGACAATTGGATCATAACCGATGTTGTTTATGAGCATGAAGGAAGTTTGTTTACAAGGCAATCACCTCCCTCCCATTCACCATTAAAGTTTCCTCTCTTCACGCATGACATAATCTAGTGTGCTTGGAAACCTGAACAGTCTGCACAACGTCAATCAAATATTCATCACACATGCTATTAGATATGCTTACATATATAACTTACATACATATGCACGCATGCATACATACATACCTATGTATATGTGTGTATATGTACACGCGCGCGCACACATATATGCTGATGAAGATGCTTGATAGTCTTTTGGCATACATTGTTTTATCTGTTTGATACCGGCCTAAGTTTGTACTATCATAATAGCATCATGCTGTAGTAGTGCAATATTTTTGGGTTTTTTGTTCACCATTGGCTCACCGGAATCTTTTGATATAACATAGCAATATAGATTTGTTTAAAGCAACTTCCAGTAGCCACTATTTCTGACTTTCTTTCCATCTTGGGAAGTTTCTAAAATGTTGTTTGATACATGTCCAACTAGATCCGGTAATTCAGTCAATGGAAACCCAGGTGCTTCCAGCGGCGATGCAACTGTATGTAAGGAATATGGCTAACATAAAACTGTACATAAGCATTATCTTATAATAACTGAAACTGCTCCTAACGCTACTTAACAGGTACCATATAATTCTCTCTCCTGGTGTAAAACATGGCTGGGTCACAAAGTTAATATAACTAGAGCTCCACAGGTATCTTGTTGTTTATAACTTTTATAACATTGTGCAAGTTTGGACATCCTTAGAACACACACACACACACACACACACACACACACACACACACGTGAATATCAAGATCCCGTTTTTTAAAGTCCTCTCCCACTGCCTTCATCTTTTTCTGCAATTTTTTAGATTTGGGATTAAAGCGATTTTGTCTGGATGTTTTTATTTCGCTAATCATCGATACAAAGATTTGGATCGTAAGTGAATATGATACAAAGATTTGGATCGTAAGTGAATATGAAGTTGCACATGCTAGCAGACGCACAGAGGCATACGTTAATTTGAAATGTACTATTGAAGAGATCGACGGTTCTGAAATGATTCGTATTTTTGTAAAATTGATCCCACTAACATATAGAACATATCTACAAGACTTCACTTCGATCCAATTTTTTTGCACAAAATGACATAAGTGGGATTGGGGGGGGGGGGGGGGGGTATTTACAAGGAGATTATGATCCTTCCCCTATACACATTACAAAAATCTTGGTTGACATTGTATTATTTTTGTAGTCGCTTTCTCAGCCGTTATGTTGTTGCAAAAAATAGATAACTGCGTTTACTTGATATGCTTGGCGTTTTCTGTATAAATGTCAGTGTGGTTATTCATTTGTATCTCTCAACAGATATATTTAGTTGTGATGCATTATAGTAAAGATAGAAGTTGGTATAATTTATAATGGCACAGGCTGAACATGATGGATCTGATGTTCAAATAGAGCTAAATGCGGAGCATATTCAAGGAGAGGATATACTTCCATCAAACATGACAAGAGTTCCCCGCACAAAATACATCACGTACTATGAAGATTCTGAAAGTATACTGGGAAGGAGGACAGCTGTATGGGAATTAGATAAAGGTACAAAGCTAACTTGCTATCCTCTTTGCGCTTATTAATTTTGATGTTAAGACACTTTTAAAAACTGAAGTTGCGTTGGAAAATCAGAATCCAGAAACTGCACTGATAATAAATCAATGACCAAAGTTTGAATTTACAGCAGTGAAATGGTCATGTTCTAATGCATGGTTATTCCAAATCTCAAGTATCATGATAGTTGATATTATATCTATTGTAATATTATCAATTTATCTATAATAATAACTAGTATTTTTTGCCCGCTTTGCTGGGCATTAAAATTTATGTTTTTAAAAAAAAATTGTAATGATTAAATATTAAAAATAAAAAAAATAAACTATTGTAATTAATATTAAATAGTTATATATATTTTTAAATATTATAATTTATGCAGCAACAATAATAAATTATTCTGTTGTTCATCCAAAAATAATTTTGTCATGGATGATTATTTTGATTAATTGTTCTGTTATTCATCTAATAATTTATGCAGTAACAATAATTAATTGTCATGTTGTTCACCCAACAATAATTTTGCCGTGGATGATTATTTGATTAATTATTCTGTTATCCATCTAATTTTTTTGTTATGAATGGTTATTTTTTGGCATAGATATAAAAAAATGATAATTTGTGATTTTATTCTGAAAACATGTTCTTAATTCATTACAATTTAAACTTATTTTGTTATCTTTAAATGTGAAAAATTGAACAAATAATCATTAAAATTATATAAATGATACAATTCAAGTAATATTATATAAATTATATACAAACTACAATATGTTAACTTTTTTTATATGAAGCAAAAAAGTGTATATGATGTCATCATATATATATTGATCAAGATTATGATTTGGCATTTCAAAATATTATGATTTGGCATTTCAAAATATTTGCAGTAGATTGCGGTCTCTATTACACACACACAACAATTCTGCTTATAATAGAAAAAAAAAAAAGTCAATTTCCCTTAAAAAAAATCATAATTCTTATTGAATGACCATAAATTTTAGTCAAACATGACCACGTTTATTAATCAAAAACATAAAAGCAACAGTTTGACATTAGCGAGAAATTAAGCAATTGAAAATCATTTTCTATTTTAAATATACTGATTTTAGTAAATAGGAGCAAAAACCGCTTATTAATTGCATTCAAGATGCAGTATTTAAGATATTGAGAAAAAAAGAACAAAATAATAAACTTATTTTATAAATGGAAGTTGAATGAATTTGCAATACTAATAAGCCCTCGTGTACATGGTTTATTCCAGATAATGATTGTTGTGCTAAAAACAAAATATTATCACAAAACAAACAGATATACAGAAACATACATACAGATGCATGCATAAACTGGAAAAAATGATTTCTGTCTATTATCTACATAGATTCAAGTAGACTGCTCAGCCTCAAACTCAAGAGATCAGAATATGCTAAGCTCGTCTATGCTAGAGTAGGGAGGAAAACCTGCCCCTCCATAACTAGTTCATCAAGTCAATCCTCACCAACGCCTTGCTTTCAGATAAATTGTCATTCAAGCAAACTACAATATGTAATTCAAAATACCCGAATAAGAAATGAACCGCTTATCCTCATATCATCATAATAATATTGAGAACATGTAAATTAACTTATTGTATTTACACGTGTTAAATGATATTAGTGGATAAGAATTAGCATCATTTAACAATTGTTATTGAAATAATATGATTATACAATGTGTGGAGAATAGAAGAATATATTTATCACAATTCAGAAAAGCTGCAAAAATCAAAACGCAACAATTTGAATTATTCAGCAAAAAAATTCACATTTGAAACAATTATCAAACAAAAATGAGAATAAGACAACGTAGATCATTTTTATGTAAAAATAATGAAATCCTTGAGGAATTCAAATCTAATCCACAGTTGCCAATAAATTTTGGGGTAAAAAAAATTATCTGAAATAAACTGAAATGTAAAAAGATATAAACGAAAGAAATTTAATATCTTTAATATTTTTTTTTTGCATCATTTAACACATGGACAAAATAGAAGTACATCTTCTGTATAGAATACGAAAGAACAGTTCCGAATGAATTTTAAGGTCAAGAAATTATTTGATAAAAAAATGAAATGCAAAAACATATAGACCAAAGATTTTTTTTTAACAACCTTTTTGCATTATTCGAGCCAATCTTGAGAATGTCAACAAAACAAAAACATAAGAAACCATGGAAGATTTGCTTGGAATAAGAAAATACATGCAATAAAAAAGAAACAAAGCTGGAAGATTCGCTATAAAATTGCTTTCTGGAAAAGAGGAAGAAACTAAAAGGAACGTACATATTTGTAAACAAAATTTAGATCAAAATTGGGTGGAAATCAAACAAATGGACTGAAATGTGACAAAATAAAAATTGGTAGTAAGTAAATTTACGATTTGACTAACCTCAGTAGAAGCAATAAATTCCCCTTTTGAGATTGATTCAGCCAAATGACTCAAAACTCAATTATGCTTGAAAATCAGTAAACTGTATTCATAAGAGCAAAAATAAATGTAAACGTGACCATACCTGAGATAAGATATTAACAAACTAAACCATTTAGTAAATATGAAAATAAATGAGTGAAAAAATTAAATTAAGCAAGGGAAAAAAAATTAATATTGAAATAGAAACACTTCTTTTAATTTAACAATGCAGTACATAAATGACATTTACAGAGAAACATTGAAAATAACGTTGAAGAATGGAAATAGCAAACTAATTCTAGAATGAACACACATAAACATATTTAATATGGATATATTTAGGGGGCCGGTTATTTGGACACTAAATTAAACACAAAGGAGGAGACACAAAGCCTCCACCGTTGGATTTGTTTGTCTTTATGTGGAGAGTGCAATTCATGGAAGGATCCAGTGGTTGAGATTTATTGTGTGTAAATTTGTGTCCTCATTTTGTGTCCAAATAGAGTTTTCCTATATTTAGGCATAAAATAAAATTATAATAATAGTGCTCAAAATAAACACGCGTCATAAATGGTATAAAACAATCAAATAAAAGGAAGTTTGAATAGTGCTAATAAACAATATTAACAAACTAAACCAATTAGTGAAAACAAATGAGAGTGAAAGAATTAAATTAAGGAAAAAAAATTAATATTGAAATAGAAACACTTGAACTTGAATTTGAATAGGAATGCGCGTCAAAACAGGAAAATAATATTTGAAAAGAAATCAAAATGGTTAACAAATTTGATGCTAAAGGTAATGTTTAAACAAACAGATATCACATAGAAAAGAAAAACCTAGAACAAAAGAAATGAATACGGAGGATAATTTGAGAATTTTACGGTCGGACCAAATAAAGATTAGTGGGAATTATTATATAGAAAGATAGATTGTACCACATTTAACGTTGTATTTTGTGCGTAAATGTTAACTTCTTTGAATGTCCATGACTAATAACATACCTTTCTAAAACTAATAAAAAATATTGAGAGTTCATAAGCCCAAAAAAGAAGAAGAAAAAGAACCGTAATATTCTTTTATTTTATATTATCTACGGTGATAAGATTGTAGTTATGAAAGACAGGTGTTAGACTAAGAAATGGTTCTAATACCCAAATATCTTAAATTCACGGAGAATTATGACTAGAAATGAAATAAAAAGCAGCACACACCAGATTTATAGTGGTTCGGCGTTAACGAGCTTACATCCACTTTATATGATTCTGATTATACGATTTAATATAAGTACACTCTCAGTCTCCACTCAATCTCACTTTTACAATGTTAATTCACTCAATGCTTATCAAATAAACTCGGCAATTTGGAGTTATATTTGAATAATAATGAAGTATGATAATGGTGGAATAACACTCTTGAATGCCAAAAGATCCCAAAAAATTGACAAGCCTTGGGGTATTTATGGGCTATTCCAGCAGGCGGTTCGTGAAGACACGTGGCGTTCATCTCGGTAATCTCGGAGCGGTTCGTGAGCGAGTGGAGAATGAGTCATAGTGGCCGTTATTGACACGTGTCATCAGATCCGTGGTCTTCGGTTCGTGGTTGTAGTGGGTTGAATAAGTCTTTGTCTTCTGCGTTGGTGATGGGGTCAGGTCGTGACTCTGAGACTCGAGCCGGGTCGTGAAGGTGGGCACGAGCGGGAAGATGGCGAGTGGGTCTTCACGAGCCGAATCCACGAACGGGTAACCATGAGCCACCCATCATGAGTTCGGTCTTGGTCTTGGAGATTACGAAGATCATGGTTATCTGTTCCTTGTTCATGGATGACGATCTCACGCATTGAATTATACTCGATCACTAATATTAAGCTTTATGTGGCTTGGTCACAAAACGATCCAGCAACAGGCTAAGGTGCATGCCATGGAGCAAAGTGCATTGTTTGCTCCTTTCTTCTATATGGGGTATGTATATATATGGGAAAGCCTATGTAGACACAAAATTTTGACACAAATGGTGACATAATTGATTTGCATCCTTGGATCACCCTATGAATTTCACCTCTTCATATAAAGACAAAAAGCTCAAACGGTTAAGGCTTTGTGTCTCTCTGTTTGTGTCTAATTTTGTATCCAAATAGTCACTCCCCATATATATATATATATATATGTGTGTGTGTGTGTGTGTGTGTGTGCGCGCGCGCGCGCGCGCACGTGCGGTGTGCATGCACGTGCGTACACTTATATGTGCATGTGCATGCATTAAAGCCTATTACTGATGTTACAAATTTAATAGACATGTCAGTTGATTTGTTTGAAGATAACGAAAGGTGTAATCAAGCTAGTAAAATACCAAGTTTGTTGCACAAGATTAAACATATAATGTCATTTTTTTTTCCTTAGCATTAAGAAATATGCAACAATGTACATAAAGAGTCTTTCCTCTCCAAGGGACAAGTTGAAGGTCATTCTGAAAAAGGGGGATAATTTAGTAGAAATGTCAGCTGAATTGTTTGAAGATAAGGAAAGGTGCAATCAAGTAAGTACAGAATCTGGTTTGTTACACAAGAATAAAACATATACAAATATGGCATCAATTTTTATTTTATTTTTTTGGGTCAAAGGTACTTCTTGGTTATGCAATTGCTTCTTTAGCCTCAAGAAATATGCGACAATGTACTTAAAGAGTCTCTCTTCTCCAATGTACAAGTTGAAGTTCATTTGTGAAAGGATAGATTTTTGGTTTAAGCCTCTGAAAATAACTTATTATATAAACATGCCTCTTTCATAACTTATTATGAAAGTAGGCCTGTTTTCTATCAGGGCACTTTACCTTGCGTATTCCATTTGTGCGCATGAACGAATTTTGCCTGTTTTCTATCAATGTTTGAAGGAAAGCTTATGCAAGCTCACTGTCCCCCCCCCCCCCCCGGTCCTCTCCCCCCAAAAGACCTTGCGCACTCCATTTGTGCGCAAGAACAATTTTGTTCTTGCGCACAAATGGAGTGCGCAAGTGTAAAAAGTAAAAACCCGCGCACTCCAATTTTGCGCAAGTAAAAACCCGCTTGAGTGGGGTCTGCAATGTGTAAGCTATACAGGTTTTTACCTTTGTTATTCGATTGAGACTGTTTTCGGAACTCGACCAGTAAACCAGTTGTATACAAAAACAGAATCGAACAATTTGAATAAAATTTACAATGAGTTATACCCGCATATAACTAGTATTTACTATATGCCAATGAAGAGAGATGCCTGACTATAGGTTAGACATCAAAATGTAAGATCATTTCAAAGCATGACCATTCCAGTTCATATATCATGAATCTTAATTGGATAATAGCATTGTAGCAATGTCTTCTGTAATTCTATAAGATGTAATAAGAGGTGTAATATATTAGCTACAAATCAATCTAATTTGCGAATTTTCTTATCTTCTTTTATGCTAGTTTATCCATCTTCTTCAATTTATCACAAGTGAAGAACTTGAGCTGTATATGAGAACCATTATCTTTACTTCCCTTTCTTCGCTCAAGAATAAAAGTTCAAACGTTGATTAATCACTACGATCCAACTGCATGGGGTAGTTGAATAATTGAATGCAAAATTTAAGTCTTTGGATTGACGTATATCCTTTTTTCAATGTGCGCTAGTAGGAGGAAAGGCTCTCCTCTATTTCAACAAGCAATGTTTTTCTTTAGGTTTTTCACTAGAACTAAAAAGAGAGATACTACTCTACATTAATTATAGGCTCTCCTCTACTTCAACAACAACTTGAACATTTTCAAAACCTTCTAGACGCAGACCCACTTAATGAAGGTCTAAACAGTGACTTTTATGAAGTGCAAAGGCAACTCAAAGATGCTTTATCAAAGAAATCACTGGAAATCAAGCAAAAAGCTAAAGAAAAGTGGTTAACACAGGGAGATGAATGCAACAAATTAAGCAACTAGAAGACACAGCCATTGCATACTACACTGGCCTGTTTAATGGGGCATATGATGAAGACTTACCCAAAATTGAGTGTAGAAGGCAAATCTCTGCTGATGGGAGGTTGCTGCTGGGTGCTGACATCAGCAAGAGGGAATTGAAGAGTGCCTTGTTCTCCATTCACAATGATTCCAGCCCCGGGCCTGACGGAATGGGGGCATCGTTCTTCAGATTGCACTGGAAAAACCTAAAAAAACTGATGTTAGATGCTTATCAAGAGGCTTTAAACTCAGGTGAATTTATTAGAGAAATAAATCATACGTTTATTTCACTAATTCCCAAAGTGCAGAACCCTACCAGAATTGAAGACTACAGACCAATAGCATGTTGCAATGTGGTATACAAAGTGCTTAGCAAAATCATTTGCAATAGATTAAACTTGGTACTTCTAGACCTTATCTCTCAATGTCAAAGTGCATTCATTAAAGGAAGATCTATCTCAGAAAATTCCCTCATGGCTCATGAACTTGTTAGAGAATTCAACAAGAAAGGTGCTGACAAAATCTACCTTAAAATTGACCTTCATAAAGCTTATGATAGAGTCAATCGAGGATTCATAATACACATGCTAAGCTCTATGGGCCTAACTGCTAATCTCTTAAATCTAATTTGATTTTGCCTCAATTCTCCAACGTACTCTATCATAATCAATGGGGTTCATAAGGGATATATCGCTAGTACAAGGGGAATTAGACAAGGAGACCCACTATCCCCATATTTGTTCGCAGTGGCTATGGAATGGTTTACTCTGCAGATGGAATTGGCTACTGAACGAAGCCTGATTTTGCCAATTTATAATCACCAACCACTGGTTACCCATCTGATCTATGCTGACGACCTATTAGTGGTGTTTAAGGCATCCATAACAACAATTTCCCATTTAAAACACATCTTTCACAACATGGAGAAAGGGGTGGGGCTCAAAGTGAATGATCTCAAAACTAAATGCTACTTCAACAAATTTTGCAGAAGTAAAAACGAGTTGCTAGAAGCAATCGGTGTGCCAGACGGTACTCCCTGTAAAGTACTTGGGGGTACCTCTGTCTAATAACATTATTGAATGCGGCAAACTGGTAGATGGTATTCGTGAAAAATTGCAGGGATGAAGATCAAAACTTCTATCATTTGCTGGGAAAGTGGAACTGGTGCATACAGTTATCACTTCTAAAGTCAGATTCTGGCTTCAAACTTTTCAAATTCCAGACTGCTCGATTGCTAAAATCAATAGTCTATGCAAATTTTATTTGGAAGGGTGGTATGCACAAAATCAGTTACAAACTATTGTGTAGGCCCAAGAAAGAGGGAGTGGGTTTGAAAAATTTATTTGAACTCAAAAAAGCCTATGGGCTTAAATTGGCCTGGAATTTAATCTCTTCAAACGATTTATGGGCTGTATGGATGAGGGCCAGATACAACAAAAGCAATTTCTGGACCTCACCCATCGATAACAACTCATCAATTATTTGGAAGACTTGCCTGAAATTCAGACAAGAGTTGAAGTGCAGAATTCAACGAGAAATAGCCAATGGTAATTCAACTGATCTATGGCATGATCCTTGGCTGAATGGTCAAAGTCTAATAGACAGGCAAGGGTGGGATATTTACTCAGCAAATGGTGCACCAACAGTCAATGTAAGCACAATTATCTCTAACAATATGTGGAACTGCAATAACAACTTGGTGGCACGTAATTTAGCAAATGAACTAGCTGAGAAAACAATTAATCATAACAAAACACAGGATGAGTGGAAGTGGTCTGATGGCAAGTTTATTCTCAAAAATGTGTGGGAGAGTATTAGACATGAACATGAACAGGTACCTTGGAGCAAAGTGGTTTGGTTAAGGTCTTGTCCACCTAAAATGTCTCAAGTCCTATGCAAAGCTATACTTAACAGACTGCCTACCAAAGAAAGATTACATAGCTGGGGAATCATAGAAGAAGATACATGTTTTCTTTGTAAGAGAGAAAGGGAAACTCTTAACCACCTATTCTTTGAATGTCAGTACAGCAGAAGGTTATGGGCAATTCAAAAACTAAAATGTTTCAACACTGATCAAATCAGAAGCTTAGAGGAAGAAATCAACTACCTGAACAATGGGAGTAATATATCGCAACTGATGATAGAGGTTGGCAAGGTTGGCCTCGCAACCACAGTATGGCAGACATGGCGAGAACGCAACACCCGTGCTTTCAAGATAAAAGAAAAAGATGTGTTAGCTAACGCAGCGGCGATTAACAGAGAAATTACAATAATCATCGACAGAATCAAACCGAAGTTTCTTACCACTGCAACGACACGAAAATTATTGCAATTGAAGAAGTGGAACTGGAGGGCAGTGACTGGAGGAAGGCGAAGAGAGAATCTGCGGCCGCCATGACAATTTTGCTGAAGCCCTAATTTGAACAATTGGGAACTTTTTGTGCTTTTACAGAGAATATAGAATGAACGAAAAGTTTTCTTTTGGTTGTATTATGTGTACCCGATGCGGATCGTGCTGTGTAACATTTGCGCCGAGCCGTCTTTAAAGGCTGAAATAAAAATTTACCCAATTTCAATATATATATATATATATATATATATATATATATATATATATATATATATATATGGAGAGAGAGAGAGAGAGAATCAGAAGCATCTGAAGCAGTGCATTACTCTTATAGCCCTAGCTTTCTATCACATATTTATGTTTCTCCCTTTTTCCACTAACTCTATTTCTTCCTACCAGCCTACTAATTATAAATGAATGGTCTAAAATAGAATGCAAAAGGGGTGCTACCAGATAAGGGTGTCCTGGAGTACGCTTCTCTCTCTCTCTATATATATATGTATATGTATGTATATATATATATATGCGAGCTTTCAATTGCACCCCAGACAATGCTAGCACCTAATGGCCCTCTTGTTTTCCATCACATATCTGGTTTCTCTTTCCCTCCACTATCTCTCTCTTCCTCCACTAACTCTCTCTCCACTATCTTGTTTAACTATAAATGAAAGGTGAGAATAGAGGGGCTAAAAGTGTGATTCATTTTTGGGGTGTCATTGAACTCTCCTCTCTCACACGCACACAACGACGTACTTACCTTGGGCCCAGTGGGGTCGGCCGACCTCACTGGAATTAAAAAAAAAAAACATGGGCACAGAAGTTAGAACACGCAACTTCAGCTTTTCCAGAGACCAACTTTAGTCTTCTCATCCCCTATTCATTTGTTTTCTTCTAATCGAACCTTTCCCAAATTGTTATCAAGCCTAGAAGCTACCAGCTCCGTTAGCTGCTTAGAGACAACTACACTGAAGTTATGAAGTGCTGTAGCTTGCGGTGACTATTTAAAGGCCGGTAGCAGTTGTAGCGGTGGCGTCGGAAATCGGACCATCGGAGGCTAATTCAAGGAAGGTATATTTTGTGATATTTTATAAGTTATATTTTATGATGATAATTTGTATGTTTTTAATCGGTAATATAAATGTGCTACAAATTTAAATTCATCTAATTTTAATATAGAATATGATATGTCAAAATTAAGAAAAATGAAAAATCCGCCCCCACTGTACAGAGTTTCTGCGTATGTCCCTGCACACACACACACACACACACACACACATATATATATATATATATATGATATATGTACACATATACATATGATATAGGATCAGGAGCATCTGAAACAGTGCAACACTGCTATAGCGCTTGTTTTGCATCACATATTTATGTCTTTCTCTCTTCCCACTAACTCTATTTTTTCCTACTAACTTATTAAATTATAAATGAATGACCTAAAATAGGGTGCAAAAGGGGTGCTACGTCTCTCTCTCTCTCTCTCTCTATATATATATATATATATATATATATATATATATAATGTGTGTGTGTATGTGTGTGTGTGAGAGCGTTCAATTGCACCCCAAACAGTGCTAGCACCCAATGGCCCCCTTGTTTTCCACCACATATCCAGTTTCTCTTTCCCTCCACCAACTCTCTCCCCTCTATCTTATTTAACTATAAATGAAAGGTGAGAATAAAGGGGCTAAAGGGGTGCTTCATTTTTGGGGTGCCATTGAATGTTCCTCACACACACACATATACATAAGATATATATACATATGATATAGGATCAGGAGCATCTGAAACAGTGCAACACTCCTATAGCGCTTGTTTTGCATCCCATATTTATGTCTTTCTCTCTTCCCACTAACTCTATTTTTTCCTACTAATTAAATTATAAATGTATGGCCTAAAATAGGGTGCTACCAAATATGGGTGTCCTGGAGCACGCCTCTCTCTCTATACATATATATATATATATACACATATATACATACATATATATATATATATATAAGGCAAGTTCGATGACACTCCAATTATTTAGCACCCCAGTTGCACCCCTCTAACAGCCACTCATTTATATTATAAAAAGTTAATGAAAGGTGAGAGAGTAAGTGGAAGGAGAGAGGAAGAAATACTTGGTGGATATCGAGGGGCAAATGAGGTGCTGTACTATTTGGGGTGCCACTGAACGCTCGCCTACACACACACACACACACACACACACACACACATATATATATGATCAAGAGCACCCCAAACAGTGCAGCATCCCTATAGCCTCTTGATTTCCACCACACATTCGTTTCTCTTTCTTCCCACTAACTCTCCTCCTTCCACTAGCTTATTTAATTATAAATGGATGGATATAAATGTGAGGCAATAGAGATGCTCGGAATTAGGGTTTCCATAGTGCGTGCCTCATATATATATATATATATATATATATATATATATATATATATATATATATATATATATATATAGCATCTCAAACAGTGCAACACCCGTATAGCCCCCTTGTTTTCCATTACACGTTTGTGTTTCTCTTTTCTACTAACTCTATTTCTTCCTACTAAATAGGGATATCCTAGAGCGTGCTGCTCTCTCACTCTACACGCAAACACATAGACACACACATAGATGGAAGAAGAAGACGTGTTTCAAAAACGAACAATATACGTGTGGAGAAGGGTGAGTTAGCAAAGTTAGACAAGATTGGAATGAGCATAGAAACATGTATGGATGTACCAGATCGGCTAATGCTCCCAGGTTGATGGGATGTATTCCACCAGTTGAATGTATACTTAATTATTGGTATATCGATCGGTCCAGCGCGGATTGAAATAGGAGCCAGTTCGATAGGAAGCTTTTGAAAACGCAGTGCATCCAAGTAAATAAGGAACAAGATGAATACAAAAGTGAAACGAGCATCCCACACCCAAAAGATACCCCACATAGGCCTTCCCCGAAACCCACCAGTCACTGGGGTAAACAAAGTAGAAAAAGCACCAATTTCTGTACCGGTTCCGGAGGAGTGAAGAAAAAGGGGATGTCTTATTAATGGGAAAAATAAACTGTTATAGCCGTTGCGATATAAACTACTATACTCATCCGAGCCGCAGGAATATGTACATACGGAATATGAGAATTGACACCTTGTTGAAGATCTGGTGGTGCTACCCAAAGACAACAATGAATAGCCCGAGATCCAATGAGAATTATTGCATAGTTTTTTTTTTTCCGCTCGAATTGGAGCCGACTTTTATCGCGTAGATATATATATATATATATATATATATATATATATATATATATGTATGTATGTATGTATGTATATATCTGTGTGTGTATATGTATATATATGTATATACACACACATACATATGTGTGTAGCAACAGCTCGATTATTTGAAACTTCTGTTTGTCATATGACTGGATCTGCATTTTATAATCTAGTCCATTTGCCTCCATAGTCGTAAATTATTGCACAAACATGAAACAAGCGACAAGTGAACACATAATGCTATTGACCATCAATGGATATCCCAAAATTTGAAATTCGTCCACATTGATATTTAACAACGGATAAATATTCAATATCCGTAAAAGTTAGTGCGGATACGAGAACGTGTGGATTCGAAAATTATCCGAACGATTTTTTTTTTTTTTTTTTTTTTTTTTTTTTTAAATAAACATAGGTTAAAGCATGTGTACTTTAATAGCATGAAAAATATTTATTGTTTTACTAATTTAGAAGTATATATTTTATGCACTAAATGCATATTAGTTGCTTAGAATAACTTATTATCATCATATTTATTTATTTTTAACACTTTAATAATCAACATGGTTGAAAAAGGTTTATGTTAAACTAAAATTTTCATTTATAATTTTTGATTTATCCGTCTTTAGTGGATGTGATAATTATCCAATATCCGTTCGTGTCTGTGGATGCAGATATCCGATTTCGAAAATGATTTCCATCTACATTCAAAAGTATGCATTGGCAGACCTAACTATATCAAAATATGTCAGTAGTTTAAACATGCAACTATTCTAATTTGTTTATATGCAGCGAACCACAGGAACATTGTGAGGAGTCCAGTATTAATGCGGGAGATGTGGCTTCAAATGTGGCATGACATCCATCCTAATCCACAGTCAAAATTTGTCACTAAAGGCATGTTGCTTCAATGACATTTTTAAATATATCTCCACTCCATTAAATCTATAACGCAACTATTGTGTTGCCAGCTAAGAGAGGCCCTTTGAGAGATGGAGATTGTTACTGGGATTATGGAAAGGCTCGTTGTGCCTGGCCCGAATACTGCGAATACAGGTTTTTGTTTTGTCTCTTATGTTAAGAAATTGACGTAGAATGAAGTTTAGATTAAAACCCTCCATTTTTGTGTTTAGGTACAATTTTGGCGATGTTCATCTTGGTCAAAGCTGCAGGTTAAAGGATTCCAATGCGAACTTGTTACTACACTATGTATGATGGAAGTTTTGTCTATAGACTCGTGTGCATTGGGATGTAGTTACATTCTTTGCTGCTGAAATGCAGTGATTTTGAGCTGTACATTTCATTTTTGGTCCATCACTGCAGGCGTTCTTTTACTGTAAGGTGCAGGCCAATAATTAATTTTGTACAAGTTGTAATATTATTGTGCACCCAAGGAACCCTGGGACACAATTCCGCATTTTGTAGCAAGTTGTTTAGGTATGTTAGATTATGTATGCATTTAAAGTGTATTCTTTTTTTTTTTTTTTTTTTTTTTTTTTTTTTTTTTTTTTTTTGCTACAAGTAGTCTGTCATGGGATCTATTGAGCTTGCTAGGATGTAGTTGGTGTTGATGAGATATTGTATGATGTGGTCGCTAAAGAGCCTGTTGACGGTGTATGTTGGAAATGAATTATGTGGGCATGATCGAATTTGGTTATCATAACAAAGACGACTCACCAACCCCCCCCCCCTCCCCCTTCTTCCCGGGGCCAAGTCTACTACGATACTTGTTCTCAAACAACTTCAACAGTGGTTCGACTGTAACTATTGATGTAAAACCATCGCAATGAGTCATCGTTCTTTCAAGCAGCCACCGTTAACCAATCTCAATCAGATTCAAACATCTATAGTATCATATATCAAGCTGTGCGCAAGGTGTTGCAAGCAAATTCCACAACCATATTTTCTAAGGTTGTTACGGTTGAACCGTCAAACCGTATTAATCGTTTGCACGGTTAACGTCTACTACGGTAACGGTGATGGTAACACTTGTGAATTTTGATAAGCGCAGTAAAACATATCAATTGCACATGATTTTATTGTAGTATTCTATAAAAAAAATATGTTTTTTTATTGATTTAAGCTGGAGAAATAACATATGTATAAATTATTTGCGTTTTTATTTATAGACAACATGCACATAGTTGGTTTGTTTCATAGAAAAACAAACTAATTCTTTTGGAAAAAGTTAGAATTTGAATTATTTATAGATAACAATGCAAATTTATAGTAATGGTTGCAGTAACGGTTAGACGGTTACGGTTATAAAATTTACTAACCGTCAACAATGGTTGTGGTTACAGTTGCGTTAAAATTGACGATTGTCTTAACCGTAACACCCATAATATTTCCAGTGAAGAACTTCTCTACGTATCGCATTGCTCATTTCTCATTCAGCTAAAGTGAGGCAAATTGTTGGTACCAAGTTATTTCATCAAACATTGGTGATTCTAAGTGGTAAAATGGGAAATCATTGCCAGCAAAAGAGATTCAGAGGCAAACTTTGGTCAACTATGGCAAACCCACGGCTAAACTCCGTGACTATGACCATGAGCATGATATACAAATCAAGCCTCGTGCAGTGAGTAAAGACAGTGATAAGTCTGCTATATGGGTCGGGTGGGCAATTGCCCTAACCAAAATTTGCAAATCAAATAGCAAGCGTTGGGACAAAAAAAAAAAAAAAAAAAAAAAAAAAAAATCAAAACAGCGATTTTTTTTAAGAAGAAGATGAAAACCCTAACGTTGTAACGCGCTTGGACTTTCAAGGGAACAAAATAGGGAAAAAAAACCCACTGTCGAGCTTACTAACCTCAACACCACTCGATTCTTAGGGCATCTTGCCTTTATGTCTCCTTATTTCTCATTTCAATTAGCTACTAGACCTTTTGATATTTTTTTTCTTTCATTTTTTATATAATTATTTGTAATTGGATCTGTAACGACCTGGATTACTAATCATTTAAATTTGAACATTTAAAATTTGTTCAAAAGTTGAATTGGAAATATAATGAATTTTTATGGAGTTTATCAATTTAATAAGTGGAACACGATTTACTTTCGAATATATCGAATTATCGTAATACGCAAACGAGAAATAATTAAATTCCAAGTTATAAATGAACTGAAAATAATTCTGACAATTAATATAAATTCTACTTGAATATATATATATATATATATATATATATATATATATATATATGCGATAATAATAATTATTATCAATGGATTTGATTGTTTTGAAATCGATTTATATTTTACCGATTTAATATGAAACGAGTAGATAGCCAATTTTCAAATGATCTTGGATTTCAACAAAACCAATTTTATAAAATCCGTAATGGTTAATTATTATTAGATTTCAAGTTTCATGTCAATTGGAGTTATTATGTGATCGTGCATGATATAAACGCGTATCGATTTACGTTTTAACATTAAAATATGAGTTTTTCAAAAGGTATTGGATAAGACAAAACCAGTTCCATCAGATCCGTAATATTAAATTATTGTAGGGTTTTAGATTTCGTGACGATTGGATGATGTATGTGATCGTATGAGCTTAAAATGTCAAGCGTGAATATAGTTGAATAAAATAGTAATAAATCTCTACTATAAATACATCATAAACATGACTTAACCTAGTTGACTATTCTTTCTTTATTCAAAACATAGCCGCCAGCTTTAAGTTTTCAATCAATTGTAACTCCTAAACTGTGATGAATTAGAAGAAGTCGATAATTGGTAAGTTGTAGAGGGAAGGGAGACCTTTCGGTCGGTAGCGGTGGCGACCCTTGCGATGGCTTGGGGTAATCGGAATATGTCCTCCAAGTTACGGTAGTTTTAGTCGTTTTCTGGCGAACTGGTGTCGAATGGGGCCGGGGTGTCTGAAACAAAGTTGTAGAGGAAGGTGAGCTGGACTTGCTGGCCAAGTTTGGTGGTCGGAGATGAACGGTGGCGATCGCAATTTGAGTTGAACGGGTTTTGGGGGTTCTTTCAGTTTTTAGGTTTTTGTGGAGGCGTCGTTAGTCAAGGGGGTTGGGAGTCTTAAGGCGAATGGGGAGGCCGAGGGTTCGGCAGTGGTCCAGTGACCATCGACGGATGTGGTGGCCAAGAAAGCTAGTTGAATGGAGAGCATATACATCCATTTACTAGGTGAACGAAGTGGCGTTGGTGGTCGAACTTCTGGGCGAAGGTACTGCGCGCGATGGAGAAGAAGGTGATGATGCCTGCCTGGGCTCCGGTGCAAGAGAGGAGGCGCGGTGATCGAGGGAAGTGGGGAAAGCTATGTCCGGTTCCCGAGTTTGAACGATTTGGGGAGGGTGATGATTCACGTAAGACGAATCACTTAATTAGGCTTAATTATAATTGATTAGGATTAACGACCGCAATTAAATTATTTTAATTTGTGATAAAACTTGTATTAGCCATAACTTTATCATATGTTTTTGACGAAATAAGATCACTTGGGTTCGTATGGACGAACACGACGTGTACAAGCTGGAATAAAATCATTTGGAGCTAATCAAAATTTTATCTAATTTTAAATGCTAGTTTGAAATTAGATGAAACGATGGGATAACTTCAATCGAAAATGAATTCTGAGTTAACTCTCACGCTTTCTAAAATACCATGATGTGATAAAATTCATATAATTATAATTTATCATTGTTAGTATAAATTGGTTGTTTGGATGCCTTGGATGATTTTTATTTGATTGATGATTGTCGAAATTTATATTTCCATCATCTTAAATGAGTTAGATAATAAATTCTATTTCATATACATATATTATATGATATTATGAGTTGTGATGCAGGGAGAACATGTTGGAGGGTCCAACTGGATTCCTCATATATTTTATATGTTACTTGATTTCATATTATTCATATATGGACCGTTTAATCCCAGTAGCGTTAAATTTTGTTTGGATGATTGTTGCATTGAATTCAACATTGATGTGTTATTAATCAATAAATGGTATTGATTAAGTGATTGGTAGCAGATGGTCTAAAATTCATCTTTTAAGACGTTGATTTGCCATCAAGAGAATTAACGAAGATTTAGTTATAAAATTTATTTTTATAATTGAAGCTAGGTTTTAAAATTTAAATTTTAGAAGTTTAAATAAAAATAAATCAATATTTGTGATCGGTTTTTATAAATTAGATATAAAATATTTTATATAGAAAATTTCTGTGTTTTAAATTGTAACGACCCGGCTTTTTGACCGGTTTTTGCTGGTAATTAAACCAACTTAAACCGTTCATAAAGATGGATAGTTATGGGTACTTACATATTTGCACAAAAATAACAGAAATTTTCATTTTATTACCATAATATAGCATCAGAGTTACAAGGAATACATCAGAATACATTGATTACACAGCGGAAGAGATACTAACTCAACGGAAGAATGCAAATGCTCCAAAACGTAATAGCTCCAGCTAAAACCAGAATCCTGCTCCAACCAACTCCAAGGCTAAATCTGTGAACCAAACTACTAGCTGCCCGTGTAAAAATTATGGGCACCCAGAGTTTAGGCGAGGGAACAGTAAACTTCGGGTCAGTTATGGGACCGGTGTGAGAACTCAAAATAGTTGTTATTTAGGATTCATTTTAAAGTTGGGTGATTCAACAGACCATACCGCTAATGCGAACAGGTTTACTCCATATGAAATCCCGTGCATAGAAATTCTCTATGGCTTTTGAAAAATGAAACTACCATAAGGTCTCGTGGCACACACACAATGCAAATGCACACATGGGCGAGGTTTCTCCTTATGATAGTCAAAAATGTTTGATACGTGAAAATCCTCTGATATTATCATTAGTGCATAGTGTGAAAAATTTTTCGCAAATAAATGTATAAATCCTAGCTAGCATAATGCCCCATCCTATTATACTGACAATCCTGCTGATAGCAGGCTATGCAACTAAAATCGTACGGGCTCGTAGTGGAAATTGGATTTCCAACAAATGACTAGGCAAAGGAACTTCCTTACCAAACCGATGGGTACGCCTCTAGCGGGACGCCCCGAGAACCAAATTGGGATCTCTGTGAAACACCCCACCTCCATTAAGGTCACTCACAAAGGGAATGCCTTAACTTCGGTGGAGCATTTTTAGTACAAGATGCAGAAAAATTACAAGACAGACAAATAAAGCAGCAAAAAATAAATAACCTTTATTGATTAAAACAGCTTGTACAAAGATTGTTTTACAACACCAATACTTATTACAAGAAAGCATCTGTCTTGTTTAATATATAAGAAGCACAAACTGACAATGATATTCCCCAATAAAGCATGAGCCAGCCATAGTAGTAGAAAATGGAGTTCAAAGCAATGCGCCAAAGAATCTACAAGCTCAGAAAGAGTAACGGCCCCAGAATGAGCTGAGCTTTTCCCTCCCTGACTACCTGGGGGGGGGGGGAGGGACGGAAGAAAAGAGGCGAAAGCAAACTAGGTCAGACATAAAGTTTGGTAAGTCCAGTGATTCTTAGTATTTAAACGAGGAAAAGGGTCATGACATGAATAAACTAAATATAAGACTAAACCATAGTAACAAGATAACATGAGGGTAAGTATGGGATATGGCAAGATAAACTGATAAACTGAATGTACTGATAAACTGAATGCGCTTCTACTCCTTTTCTGCTTCGCAACTACCCTGTTATACTGATTTCTATATCTCTGCGCTACCTACTAGTGTCCAAACTAGTAATCTATGGTCATATGATAACGTGATCCCAATCCCCGTATTTGCGGTTGACTTCAGGTGTACATCTATTATGGGGATTCCATTGATTACCTAGATCTAATCTAGGGTTTACTATCGAGCGCTTCCTAGATTCAACCAGGGTTTATGCTACCCAGGGCCACTGGGATTTATGCTACCTATTGAACGCTTCTCGGATTCAGGGTTTACGCGACCTAGGTCCAACTAGGGATTATGCTACCTACTTTGTATTAATTTTCCATGTGTCTGTGTCGGTCGGCCCGCTCTTGTGTGTAGTTACTCCGTGCTGGCCCCACCATAAGGTGTATCAAGCCTTATGATAGCGACCCGACACGATTCAAGATGCACAGTGTATAACTACTGGTACCCAGTGCCTGCTTTTTCCACTCCGGAGTACGTGCACGTCCGTAAACCTTCGGAACCTACACTGACGTACTCCCTGCAGCTATTTTGACCGCTTATAATCAGCCCAGTAACCGTGCCCCACCCTGCCTAGCTCAGGGTACCGGAATACATCTATGTGAGTTACTGCTGACATGGGTCCCCGTTACTAGGGTTTCCTACTGGTTAAGTTTGTGGGCCTATATATATACAGTATTACCCACCTACACGTGATGTACTTAACCCTCCCACCGATTCAAGCATGTCTATTTAATGGTTAAGTTTGGGGGCCTATATGTACTAATATTACCCACCGATCCCGATATGTACTTAACCCTTCCACTGGTTCAAGCATGTTTATTTAATGGTTAAGTTTGTGGGACTATATTACTAATATTACCCACCAATCCGATATGTACTTAACCCTCCCACTGAATCAAGTTGATATATATATTCTTGGTTAAGTGTTATCCATTCATTCAAGTTAACTTAACCTGCCCACTCATCATGTTATATATATATATATATATATATATTGGTTAAGTGTTCCCCTTGTGTTACTTAACCCCTATCACATATCATGTTATATATATATATATATATATTTAGTTAAGTGTTCCTCTTGTGTTACTTAATCCCTATCACATATCATGTTATATATATATATTTTGGTTAAGTGTTCCTCTTGTGTTACTTAACCCTATCATCCATCATGTTATATATATATATGTATATTGGTTAAGTGTTATTATTTTACTTAACCCCACCCATTTGCCTAGTTAACATGTTATGACGGTTAAGTGTTCTAAATTTACTTAACCTCACCATCTAGTCTAGTCAGCATGTTAAACACTTACTTGACCCCTATCAATCTTGTCTAGTTAACATGTTGAATTGGCTAAGTTCTTTCTCGATTACTTAACCCCACCCTTCTTGTCTTTGTTAACATGTTATTACGGTTAAGTGTTTCCCTAATTACTTAACCTCACCATTTCCAGCTTGATTTATTCATGAGCCTTAATTAATTAATTAATTAAAGCACCAACCACTCACATTAGACAGATATTGTTGTGGTTACTAGATGTGCCGGTCGGTTCTGGGCAGGTTTACACCACAACTCAGTCTAACCTCGGGTCTTTCTGCGCTTGATACACTAACCACCCACATTAGACAAATATTGTTGTAGTCACTGGATGTGCCGGTCGGTTCCGGGCAGTTTTACACCACAACTCAGTCTAACCTCGGGTTAGACATATTCGTCTTTTACTAAATTTACATGTTTACTATTTATGTAAATTTTCCGTAAATCAATTTCACCTAGATCATATTCAATTGTCATGCAAATTAACATACTTATATTCTATGCCCAAACTTGATTTACCAATCAATTAACCCAACTTGCAGTTTATACCAATTTAGATTTAATATTCCCCTTTTACAATTCATGCCCAATCTAGATTAATATTCCAATTTACGGTTCATGTCAAAACTAGATTTAATATTCTAGTTAACCGTTTATGTCCAAAACTTGGTTTACATGCCAATTACACACTTTGCGACCAATTAAATTTATCAATTTGTGCCCAAGTCTAATATGCATGTAAATCATTCACTATTATAGCAAATTTAGATTATGCCAACATATTTCTTATGCCAAATTAACTTAATTAAGCTACGCCCAAATTCCCGCGCCGTAATCGTACGTATAACATGATTTCACACGTTTCTAAGTACTCATGAAATGATATTAATAGTATCAAAGCAAGGAATAGGGGATAAGCACGAGAATTGACATAAAAGAAAAGCCATGCAAGAATGAACCAAATACAAAAATAATGGTTCCAATGGGTTTGATGTACATAACAGTGAATAGGAATAAACTAGACAAGTTACACCCCAAGAAATGAGATCAACATAATTAAGGGAGTAGGCATAGGTGATTTGGTCCAACATAATGCCAGTTCGAAGTACAACCTAATAGGTTAATGGTTATTGGCATAAGTCACTGACTACAATAGTTAAAGGAAATTAACCACAATAGTCATGAGCGACTAATCACAATAGTTTATTAATCAATGTCATAGGCAATAGTCTCATAGTTATGAATCATATGCAATAGTCTCAAAATTATGAATCATAGTCATAGTCATAGGCAACAGTCTTGTAGTCATAGTCATATGTAATAGTCTCTTTGTCATGAATCATAGTCATAGGCGATAGTTTCATGGGCAACAGTTTCATAGTCATAGTCTTAGGCAAAAGTCCCAAAATCATAGTCATTGGCAATTAGCCACAATAAGTTTTAGGCCACAATCGAGAATCAGATCCAAAGGCATAGATAACGTTAGATTTGGATTAAGCACGAATCAAAGATAATTAACTTGCAAATTGGTATAGTTCTATATTTTGATTCATTACATTCACAATTCCAATTACACGATCAAATCTAAGGAATAACCGAACTTACAATGATCGGTTTAGAAAAGGCGATTTGCTATGATTCGAGTGACGTTGCTTGAAGCGGAATGCCTATGGTCCAACTTGAAGCTTTAACTTGATTTGAATCTCCAATTTGAAGAAGAACTATAACTTGTTTTAGTGGAGAATAAGATTTATTTTAATGGTGGAGGCTAGAATAGAGAGGAACAACATGTAGATACCTCAAAGAATTTATGTGGAGAAACCTTAGGTCTAGACATTCTTTTATAGGTGTAGAGAGTGTTTTAGGGCCATTAGATTGCCCTAGAAGCCATCTGATCCGTCCAGAATAGGTCAAAATCTTTGCAGTCCAGATCTGGAAAAACTGGACAGGTCGACCCCTAGGTCGACCTATGGGGGGGGGGGTCGACCCCCTGGTCGACCTGGGTCCTGGGCGGGAAATTTCCCGCCCAGCCCGGGCGTGTGTTTTGAATTCGAATTTTGAATCTGTTTTTATTTATTTAAATTCTTGAAACTTCTGAAGGCCATATCTTCTTTATACGGAGTCCGATTTACGCAAACTCGGACTCTATCTCAAGCAAAATTTCGAGACGAACGCAATGGCGTAATCCGTTTCCCTTAATTATTATTCTAAAAATTATTTATACTTTAATTTGTGAAACTTAATGTTACAGAATTACGGGGTGTTACATTCTCCCCCCTTAAAGGATTTCGTCCCCGAAATCTTCAAGCTAGGAAGAATATGTCCTACCATTCAGTCATCCATCTACTCAACCATTCAATCACAGGCATTCATTGTCCTTAAAAAGATTTCTAATGCTTTCATGTTCATATGCAAGTGTGTGTATATGTCCTTATCTAATGCAAAATCAGGCGGTCTACTGATTCAGTTGACCTCCTTAATGCGAATTATGCCAGTGCCATGCGTCCAATATGTATACAATCCTAACGATACATATCAATTCTATATGAGTGCACAACCATTCAATCAAATGCAACACATTAAGTTCAATCCATAAACAAATACATATATGCAAATGAAATATGAAAGTGACTGAGCCGATCTAGTGCCTAATGTGTGTATATGCATCCACGAGCAACCACTAGCAACCACTTGCAACCATCAATCATAACATGTTTCAAATACATGTTTATATCCATTGGTTTCTACCTAAGGATCACGAAGATAGGACCTAGAGGATATACTTAAAAAGATGGAAACAAGAATGCCTAAAATTCCTAGCAAAAGAGATCAAGGATATACCCTCAGGAAAGAGGGTATGATGCGCGTATCTGGTCTTCCGTCTTCTAAGTCGCATCTTCTTGAGCTTCACTCCACCGTACCTTATCTAATTTAACTTTATGGTTGCTAAGCTTCTTGACCTCCATTTCCAAAACCCACTAGTAAAGATCGGCCCTCGATCACTTACCATGCTAGAGGGTATCCAATGTAGTCGAACTATCTTTCCAAGATAAACAGATATTAACCATGATATCAAGTGTATATCCTAAGATGATTAGAGGTCTCTCCTCTACTTAGCTTATCCATCATGCTGCAAGTCTGAGGATCTAAAGCTAATGGTTACTATGTGCTTATTACCTCTCTTAAGGTCAGTCTTTTTTTCTACTTAGGGCGTCTGCCACAACCATTTATTTCTCATGCAAACCATCCTAGTCGAACTCGACATCCCTCAAGTACATGCCCCAAAGGCCTAAACCAATATCAGACAAGCACCCAAGGAATACCTTCTTCTAATTTGGACGATCTATGTGAGATGATACTAACAAAACAACCAAACAATTGAGCATTTTACCGACTTTGGCTATCCTCGCCAATCTTGCTCCAGAATTATCGTTGATCGCATAACTGGCTTTGTAGTGTCATCTAGATACATGTAGAAGTCTGTCTCGAGTTTTAGGGGGAGAACCCCTACCCTAATCAAAACATCTTGCGTACTCATGAACTACCCCAACGGATCATAAATCTTCGATAGATAAGTAAGTGATTCTAGGTAGCTAAGACAAACTGATCCCTTAGGATCGTACGAAATCTCAAGGGCATTCTCAAGGCAAGTCGAAAGTCTAACTACCCTTATTTCATAATTACTAGCTAACCAATCAATGCCTGGAATCAACCTATAGCCCAAAAACATAAGCATAAATATAGCTATTCTCAAATCCTCACAAGTCAAAGATAAATGGGCCGAACCAGCAATTGGATTTGAGACTATAATGGGATCCTCTACTACATAATATCTAAGGTGCAGAGACTCAACTATGGAAGCAGATATATACGGATGTGAAGCGCTAAAATCGGAAGGAGTACTAACAGGATAATCAAAAAGGAAAAACTCTTTCAACCAAAATCTTTCTGCCTCTCTCTCAGGTATGCTGGCGGTGAGAGCATGCACTCGCCTTCCGGAAAATCCTGTCCCTTGTTCTTGCCCTTGCCCTTAATTATACGACCCATTATACTAAAATAAAGATACTTCCTCTTGTTTTAGGTTTTACTATTCATTCCTCCCCTCCTTTGTGAACCAAGTCCATATCCATGGGTTTTTCATCCTTGTGTTGTGCTCCTTAGCCAAACCCCCTCATTCTCAACTTTGCCATCCTTGTGTAACTTGTTGACATGTCTCTCAAAAGCTACCTCCATTACACGGAGAATCCTACAAAGCTCGAAAGGAATTTACGGCTACAAATGGAAGTTAGGCACTTATTTGCCCTTTGACAAGTGTCGTAGTCTCATCAAGCCTACGGAACCATGTTGCGATGAGGTTACTTCCCAGAAAGCCAGGAGCCCCGAAGACTTAGGAAAGAAGGAAACAAGGATTCAAATAGAGGATCAAAAGATAGTGCATATGGCTTTGGGGAATATGCCTTTAAAACAAAACTTTTCTTTTGAAAATCCTTCTTTTAAAATCGTTTGAAAATAATTTTTCAAATCTTTTTATCTGATCTGGTAACCTTCAGCTCTGATACCAAGTGAAAAACCCCACCTCCGTTAAGGTCACTCACAAAGGGAATGCCTTAACTTCGGTGGAGCCTTTTTAGTACAAGATGCAGAAAAATTACAAGACAGACAAATAAAGCAGCGAAAAATAAATAATCTTTATTGATTGAAACAGCTTGTACAAAGATTGTTTTACAACACCAATACTTATTACAAGAAAGCATCTGTCTTGTTTAATATATAAGAAGCACAAACTGACAATGATATTCCCCAATAAAGCATGAGCCGGCCATAGTAGTAGAAAATGGAGTTCAAAGCAATGCGCCAAAGAATCTACAAGCTCGGAAAGAGTAACGACCCCAGAATGAGCTGAGATTTTCCCTCCTTGACTACCTTGGGGGGGGGGGAGGGGGAACGGAAGAAAAGAGGCGAAAGCAAACTAGGTCAGACATAAAGTTTGGTAAGTCCAATGATTCTTAGTATTTAAATGAGGAAAAGGGTCATGACATGAATAAACTAAATATAAGACTAAACCATAGTAACAAGATAACATGGGGGTAAGCATGGGATATGGCAAGATAAACTGATAAATTGAATGCGCTTCTACTCCTTCTCTACTTCGCAACTACCGTGTTATACTGATTTCTATATCTCTGCGCTACCTACTAGTGTCCAAACTAGTAATCTATGGTCATATGATAACGGGATCCCAATCCCCGTATTTGCGGTTGCCTTCAGGTGTACATCTATTATGGGGGTTCCATTTATTACCTAGATCTAATCTAGGGTTTACTATCGAGCGCTCCCTAGATTCAACTAGGGTTTACGCTACCCAGGACCACTGGGGTTTATGCTACCTATTGAACGCTTCTCGGAATCAGGGTTTACACGACCTAGGTCCAACTAGGGATTATGCTACCTACTTTGTATTAATTTTCCATGTGTCTGTGTCAGTCGGCCCTCTCTTGTGTATAGATACTCTGTGCTGGCCCCACCATAAGGTGTATCAAGCCTTATGATAGCGACCTGACACGATTCAAGATGCACAGTGTATAACTACCGGTACCCAGTTCCTGCTTTTTCCACTCCGGAGTACGTGCACGCCTGTAAACCGTCAGAACCTACACTGACGTACCCCCTGCCGCTATTTTGACCGCTTATAATCAACCCAGTAATCGTGCCCCACCCTGCCTAGCTCAAGGTACCGTGATACATCTATGTGGGTTACTGCTGACATGGGTCCCCGTTACTAGGGTTTCCTTCTGGTTAAGTTTGTGGGCCTATATATATACAGTATTACCCACCTACACGTGATGTACTTAACCCTCCCACCGATTCAAGCATGTCTATTTAATGGTCAAGTTTGGGGGCCTATATGTACTAATATTACCCACCGATACCGATATGTACTTAACCCTTCCACTGGTTCAAGCATGTTTATTTAATGGTTAAGTTTGTGGGACTATATTACTAATATTACCCACCAATCCGATATGTACTTAACCCTCCCACTGAATCAAGTTGATATATATATTCTTGGTTAAGTGTTATCCATTCATTCAAGTTAACTTAACCTGCCCACTCATCATGTTATATATATATATATATATATATATATATATATATTGGTTAAGTGTTCCCCTTGTGTTACTTAACCCCTATCACATATCATGTTATATATATATATATTGGTTAAGTGTTCCTCTTGTGTTACTTAACCCTATCACCCATCATATTATATATATATATATATATATATATATTGGTTAAGTGTTCTAATTTTACTTAACCTCACCCACTTGCCTAGTTAACACGTTATGACGGTTAAGTGTTCTAAATTTACTTAACCTCACCATCTAGTCTAGTCAGCATGTTAAACACTTACTTGACTGCTATCAATTTTGTCTAGTTAACATGTTGAATTGGCTAAGTGCTTTCTCGATTACTTAACCCCACCCTTCTTGTCTTTATTAACATGTTATTATGGTTAAGTGTAACAACCTAGAATTTTGGGGCCAATTTAAAATTTTTATTTTAGAAATTTTAATGGATTTTTAATATTTAAAATAATTTATTTTAACAAAGAACGACTAAAAATTTATTTTAAAACGAATAAATTTAATTTAATTATAAAAGGAGTTTAGAATCAGTGTTGCAATTTGAAAATTTGAATTTGAACTTTGACCGACTGTACAGAATTCATTTTAAATCAGAATTGAACGAAACAAGAAATATTTGAATCTATTTAACTATACCTTTCTAATGAATCTGAAAAACTGAAGTTTCACTTTATAAATTGAAAGTTATGGCCAGTTCAAAATTTAGAAAAGTCGCTGTAGAATTTATATATATTTTAATATAATATATTGGCCTTAAAAATAGCCATTTTTCAAACGACCTCGGTTTTCGACGAAACCACTTTTTTTGGAACCGGAATGTCAAATTATTGCTAGGTTTCAATTTTCATAATTTTTCGAATTAATATGCGAGCGTGGTGAAAGAAAATGTGTTTTGACTATTTCAGCCAAATTTAATCGACTAGAAAAAGGCCATTTTTCAAACAGTCTCAGAATTCAACGAAATTAGTCTCGTTAGAACCATATCGTCAAAACATAGCTAGAAATAATTTTTCTGTAATTTTTAGAGGTAGTATGTAGCCCCGGTAATTTTAAAATGTAAGTTTGAATTTAATAATTAAATGATTTATAATTTAATTTAAAGAAAAACATATCGTAACAGCCGAATTGGGTTATGAAACATATTCCATTGTGTCCGGGACGGGGGTTATTAGTTAGGGGTGACACTCATTGGGTTCGAATCGGAGTCAGTATCAACGAACAAATATTTTCTTGAATTAAATAGTTAAATAAATAAATAAATTTAGAAATACACTATAAATACACGCGTATACCGTATACTGAAACCCTACTTCCTCAATACTTGCCGCCGCCCTCTTCTGTTCTATGGCCGATATCATCCGGGATTCAAGCGATAATTTCTTCAAATCCAGTAACTAATTTCAGAAATTCACAAACACAAAATCATAGAACACCTCCTGCTCTATCGATCCATAAGGTGATGATCGAGTTCTGACCATCGTGGTGGCTGCAGCAGCACCCCGAAGACAGGCCGTTCGCGACTGGATTGGCCTCTCCTTCCTCAGCCGACTCGACGAGATGGGACCCCCGAGTGCGCCCTTCGAAGCTCCAGAGCATGGTGGTTTCCGATCATCACCTATGTGGTGGTGCAACTCGAAAGATGGAACCCTAAAATTGAACTAAAGGTGAAACACGGCGGCCTGGGTTTTAATTGGAGAAGAAGGGGTATTTTTCATAATTAATTAATTAATTTAAAAAGTTAACAATTTAAATAAATCCATAACCGATTCATACGAACTCAGAATTTAACGATTTCAGGACCGATGCGATCGTGAGACCGATATCTACGTTTCAGAACTAAGTGGGACAGAAATGGGGCAGATAAGATTTTGGATAAATTTCAGATCTGAATTTTTCAGAATTGAAACCAATGTGAGAAATTCTATTTTATTCCTTCTTCTTAAATAATTAAAATTATTTATGATTGTGTTACCACCAATTCGCGGTAAAATTCTATTTGCTATGAGATGTGATTTGATTCTATGACTGATGTGTTGTATAGATCTGTTAATTTGGTGATTTGGTGTTATAATAAAATTGTAAAAACATATAGATCATTTTTGTCGCTG
Source organism: Allium sativum (assembly GCA_030737875.1). Classification (NCBI taxonomy): domain Eukaryota; kingdom Viridiplantae; phylum Streptophyta; class Magnoliopsida; order Asparagales; family Amaryllidaceae; genus Allium; species Allium sativum. Next base: position 366,090,306 of record CM060920.1, read on the forward strand.
AATAAAATTGTTGAGATAAAAGAATTGTCATTTTGTCAAAATAACAAATTTATTATTTTTGGTCAAAATAAATTAATTGAAAACAAATTTGTTGTTGTTGTCAAATGAATTGGTTAAAACAAAAATTCACAATTTTGTTAATCATAATTGTCAAAATAAAAATCCACTTTTTATTTGTTATGTTAAACATGGAAATTTATACACGAATAAATATACTTCTTTTTTATTTGTCATATTGAAGTTTGGGATTGTATACAAATAAGAATAAACATTTTTATGTCATGTTTATATATTAGAATGCGTACACAAATCAAAATAGACATTTTTATATTACGTTATACATTGAAATGGTATACGAATCAAAATTATCTTTCTATTTACCATTAGCGACATAGTAAAATAATGAAGACAAAATTTTCTTTTATTTTGCCATTAGAATTACATAACATGTTATGTAGATATGTTACTTAAAAATGTTAATTCATGCTTGTTATTAAAACGGTGTCATTTTCTTATGTTACTTAAGAGTGTTAATACATGCTTATTATTGAAAATGGGTCATTTTCTTATGTTAGCCAACAATGTTAATACATTATAAAAATACCATTTTATGTATAAAATGTTAGTATAATAGAAATATCATTTCGTTTATAACATGTTATATGAGGTTAAAAATGTCTCTTATGTTAGAAGTGTTAAACTAGATTAAAAATGTTTATTTTGATACAATATTTCATTTTCAATAAGAATGTTTATTTAGATTAAATATGCCATTTTCAATAGAAATGTATATTTAGATCAAACTTGTCATTCTGATTAGAAAAGAGTTGTCAGTAGAAAATTACATTTTGATTGAAATTTGAACCACTAGAATAAGGATTTCATTTTTATCGTAATGAGATTCATTTTTGTTGAAACAAAATAGAATTATCACTTTTGTTGAATTAGAATCAACAAAATAAGATTTTCATTTTTATTGTATTAGAATGGGCGATATAAAAATGTCATTTTGTTCGTATTAGAGTTGATAAAATAAAGATGTCATATTTGTCTGTATTAGAATGAACAAAATAAAATTGGCACTTTTGTTTGTATTAGAATTGACAAACAAAAGTATCATGTTGATTGAAATTAGAATTGACGATATAAAATGGTTTATGGTTGTTGAAATCAGAAACAACAAAAATGTCATTCTTATTAAAATAGAAATTGTACATTTTTATTGTAATGTGTAACATTAGAAAAGAGTAAACGATAAAAATTTACATTTTTATCGTAACATGAATCATTAAAAGAATGGGACAAAATATACATTTTTGGCAGTTAAAAAGGGATTAAACCAAAATAAACATTTTTGTTCATTAGAAAGGATTAAACAAAAATAGGCATTTTTGTTCATCAAAAAGGTTTAAACAAAAATATTCGTTTTTGTTAAGCGTAAAAGAATGAAACAAAAATATTCATTTTTGACAAATATAATAGAATGAGAATAGAAACATTCATTTTATAATTTAAAGGAATGAGATTAAAATATAATCATTTTGTTATTTAAAAGGAAAAAGACAAAGATATTTATTTTTGTCATTTAAAAATGAATGTAACCAAAATATACCTTTTTGGTCATTGAAAGGAGTTACATCAAAATATAAATTTTTGGTCATTGAAAGGATTACCCAAAGGATTTAAAAGTTAATCTTTTTATTGTCGGTTAGTTACAATAAAAAGATTAGAAATAGAAGTTAATATTTTTTTTATGGTCGATTAGTTACAATAATTAGAAGAATAGAAATATATGTCTAATTGTTGAAATGTGTTATGTGTTAAATATAATGTTTATTATATTCAAGTTTGAATATTACACTTCCATTTACAAGTCATCCGACTTGTTTATGTGATTGGGTCGATAATTTTTACACATCGCCCAAGTGCACAAATAATTCATTATTTGTTTGTTGGATGAAACCCCACACGGGTGTTGGGATGATATTGGACACACACTAATCCCAATATTTAATTATCTGTCAATCGATGGATTGACAGTCTGTGATGAGCATTAGTTATTTACTTAAATGCTCACACAGTTATAGATTCCACTTTGGTCGCCATTTGGATGTTTGATAATTATTTATCATGATTGTTGATTTCATACAAAATATGGTTGTTGTTTGAGTCACATTCCAATAAAGAATATTCTAGAAAATGAATATTTTAGAAAATGTCTTAGAAAAGAATATATTTTAGCATAAAAATATATTTTAGAAAAATATATTGAAATGCACTAGTTATTAACTAGGATTAATCATTAAGTTTAAATTTAATGAAGATTTCCAATTTATTAATATTTAATTGAAATTAAACAAATTGGATTTGGGTTTGTCGTGAATAGTGTCTTAAATAACACTGTTCTTAAACCCCATTTGAAAGGAATAATCTTTAATTTAAGATTATTAAAGTTTTCAATTATACTTAGCAATTGAAATAAGACGAAACGTGAGTTGGGTTTATTGTGAACCATGTTTTTAAGTGACATGTGTTCTTTAACCCGACTGACAGTGAAAATATGATTTGGAATTTATAAATCTTTTATTAAGATTTAAATGGGAATTTTCCCAAAAGTAAGGTTTTCCAATTTAATATATTAAATTGGAGTTAGATGGAATTCGAATTAATAATAGCCGAGATAAGCTTCTGTAAAAGAAGACCGATACTACATATGGAATTTAAAAGGCTTTGCCGTTATTCCATTTATATTATTGGTCGGATACAGAAATTTATAATGATTATATATTGATTTGATTTCTGTGAAGATTCCCTATTTTATGGAAGTCGATTTTGGGTTTATCGTGAACTATGTTTTAAATGACATTATTTTTTTAACCCAGTTAAAGATAAGATTAATTTCTTAAATTTAATTAATCACTGAATAAAGATTTGTGATATTTAAAACCAAATTTGGTTCTTAATAAATCTTTAAGGGTAAGATTTGAGAATAATTTAAAGAGTTTGTCTTTGATAGAATAATACGAGTATTTTATTAGGAGAATATTCTAAATTGGAATGTGGCGTTGGATGTGTTTTTATAATACTTGATTTTTATTATAAAATACGTGAGTTATTCAGAAAGACCGGGTTTAACCCATTCCGAATAATTACTACGACGATGAAGAGTCGAAGATGAAGACGGTGATTGAAGACCGACGATCTTCACATCGAATGGATGTGTTGCTACAGAGACCCTTGATGAGAGTAGCTACCTTGAAGGGGTTTCAGTGGTGTCCGTTCGGACTATTGTTGATTGTTCGGATTTGGTTTTCGCTCAGACCCAGAGCATAAGCTAGTAAATGGATGCGTGTCTGACATTGGATTTCGTTCCATGTGAATTAAATTGATTTCTGTTAATGTATGTCTGTTTGGTGGTGATGGATTTATTCTCTACTTAACACCCTGGTATATATTAATAGTGATTGATCGCATGACGTGAATTGTCAATGTGACACGCCAAGATGCAATTGATCAAGGCTTTTGTTGAAAAGCAGGGCATTGTGGGATGATCAAAGTATAGCCTATTACGGCACGACTTTGTGTATATCGTGACTTTGCGAGCCTCACACCCCGGTATGAGTCTAAAACGGGAGAAGGGAATGCAGGGAGTACACACGTTATCTTTCTAGCTAGAGTAATGTCAGGGACCTACCAGCGCTGAAATTTTACTTATGTGGATGATAGATTATGAGGTACCTCGTGTTTTATAGGCCGTTAGTGGTCATATTATAGGTCCAAAAGGACCGGGAAACGTGTGTTTAGGCATAACTAATCCATGACCCTTCGGAGTGGACCGACCCTGCAGCTATCCAAGGGTTGCCCATAGGTGTGATCCTGGGGCATTTGCTAGAGTGTCTCGAATCGGTAAGGAGCTCCTCCCTAGCCTTGACTCATGATGGAAACCAAATTTCCAATACGACCCCATGCGGTTTTGATTGTGGAACTAGTATGGCGACATAGTAGGATGGGGTACTATGTCGTCTATGATTAATACATTATGATTGAAATGATTTATGAAAACATATACGCACTAATATTAAATCCGCTTAATCGTATCAAGCATCTTTTGACCATTATAAGGTAAAACCCTATCCTCCGGTTTGCGTTGCATTGTGTGATGGGACTTGGGTCTTATAATGGTTTCATTTTTCTATAAAGCATTGCGTTGTTTAACGATTTACTTTAAGTTTATGCACTGGCAATCCAATGGAATAAACCCGTTCCACGTTAGCGGCGTGGTCCTGAGATTAGCCTTATTATTAGATAGTTAAGTTAGATTTCTCATACCAGTCCCATGACTAACCTGTAGTTTGTTTAACTGGCAAACTCGGGTGCCCATATTTTCCACACAGGCAGTCGAGTAGCTTTTTGTAGATATATTTACAGGATCCTGGTTTACAGCTAAGCGGTATTCGGAAAGCTTTGTACCCGTGTATTCCTTTCAGTTGTATATTTGTAATATTTTCCGCTTCTATTTAAATGAAATTTAAAACTCTGATATTATTGTATTTCTATTATGTAATAAGTATTCATACTCTGTTATATTCTTGTACTCTGATGTAATTGTTGTAATCAGCAATAAAATGTTCTTCAGTTTTGTGTACTAATGTGTGTTGTTCTCAAAGCAATCCAGCCTTTCCTTTACTGGGAAGTTTGGGTCGTTTCAGTTGGTATCGGAGCTTTGGTTTACAGAGCTTGAGAACAAGACACATTTGAACAAACGAAAGAATTCATCAGAGATTGGATTAGTAATATCCAATAAGAATAGCTCGTTAGAGATAGGATCAGTAGTATCCTAGAACGAGTGTGAAGAGTATTATTTTCTTTAAAATTAAAAATGAAAACAAATTTAGTTTTGAAATTTTATCTTAATATACGTATTTGAGTATATTATATTTTAATGTGGACAATCGAGTATATAAGGATTTTGAATATACGAGTAATTAACGGATATTTGAAGTTTTAATATACTGGATAGATATAGAATCACACACCCTAGTCGCCCGGAGATAATTCTGGTGATAGGTCGACCATCACCAGTATTTATGTTCGAGTAGAGAAAGTGGGATATTTATATATTTCCATTGACTGGTATGAGAACCAACACTTAGTTAGAATACATTGCTGTGATTTGCACTAAAAATATGATTTTTGACTATATATAAAAGTTACATATATATTTGAAAAGTTAATCATCTAATTGATTGCTGGTTGTAATGTTTGATTTTTAGTTTAACAAATAAAGTATAGAAATGATAATGAATTTAACTAACAAAATTATGAAAACCAATAAAGTTGAATTGGTTAAATTAAACAACTTTTAGCTTCATTCCTTTTCGAGGACGAAAAGATTTTAAGTGGGGGCGATTGTAACAACCCGGAATTTTGGGGCCAATTTAAAATTTTTATTTTAGAAATTTTAATATTTAAAATAATTTATTTTAACTAAGAACGACTAAAAATTTATTTTAAAACGAATAAAAGGAGTTTAGAATCAGCGCTGCAGTTTGAAAATTTGAATTTGAACTTTGACCGACTGTACAGAATTCATTTTAAATCAGAATTGAACGAAACAAGAAATATTTGAATCTATTTAACTATACCTTTCTAACGAATCTGAAAAACTGAAGTTTCACTTTATAATTTGAAAGTTATGGCCAGTTCAAAATTTAGAAAAGTCGCTATAGAATTTATATATATTTTAATATAATATATTGGCCTTAAAAATAGCCATTTTTCAAACGACCTCGGTTTTCGATGAAACCACTTTTGTTGGAACCGGAATGTCAAATTATTGCTAGATTTCAATTTTCATAATTTTTCGAATTAATATGTGAGTTGGTGAAAGAAAATGTGTTTTGACTGTTTCAGCCAAATTTAATTGACTGGAAAAAGGCCATTTTTCAAACAGTCTCAGAATTCGACGAAATTAGTCTCGTTAGAACCGTATCGTCAAAACATAGCTAGAAATAATTTTTCTGTAATTTTTAGAGGTAGTATATAGCCCCGGTAATTTTAAAATGTAAGTTTGAATTTAATAATTAAATGATTTATAATTTAATTTAAAGAAAAACATATCGTAACAGCCGAATTGGGTTACAAAACATATTCCATTGTGTACGGGACGGGGGTTATTAGTTAGGGACGACACTCGTTGGGTTCGAATCGGAGTTAGTATCAACGAACAAATATTTTCTTGAATTAAATAGTTAAATAAATAAAATAAATTTAGAAATACACTATAAATACACGCGTATACCGTATACTGAAACGCTACTTCCTCAGTACTTGCCGCCGCCCTCTTCTGTTCTATGGCCGATATCATCCGGGATTCAAGCGATAATTTCTTCAAATCCAGTAACTAATTTCAGAAATTCATGAACACAAAATCATAGAACACCTCCTGCTCTATCGATCCATAAGGTGATGATTGAGTTCTGACCATCGTGGTGGCCGCAGCAGTACCCCGAAGACAGGCCATTCGCGACTGGATTGGCCTCTCCTTCCTCAGCCGAGCTCAACGAGATGGGACCCCCGAGTGCGCCCTTCGAAGCTCCAGAGCATGGTGGTTTCCGATCAGCACCTAAGTGGTGGTGCAACTCGAAAGTTGGAACCCTAAAATTGAACTAAAGGTGAAACACGGCGGCCTGGGTTTTAATTGGAGAAGAAGGGGTATTTTTCATACTTAATTAATTAATTAATTATTTTAAAAAGTTAACAATCTAAATAAATCCATAACCGATACATACGAACTCGGAATTTAACGATTTCAGGACCGCTGCGATCGTGAGACCGATATCTACGTTTCAGAACTAAGTGGGACATAAATGGGGCAAATAAGATTTTGGATAAATTTCATATCTGAATTTTTCAGAATTGAAACCAATGTGAGAAATTCTATTTTATTCCTTCTTCTTAAATAATTAAAATTATTTATGATTGTGTTACCACCAGTTCGCTGTAAAATTCTGTTTGCTATGAGATGTGATTTGATTTTATGATTGATGTGTTGTATAGATCTGTTAATTTGGTGATTTGGTGTTATAATAAAATTGTAAAAACATATAGATCATTTTTGTCGCTGAATAAAATTGTTGAGATAAAAGAATTGTCATTTTGTCAAAATAACAAATTTGTTATTTTTGGTCAAAATAAATTAATTGAAAACAAATTTGTTGTTGTTGTCAAAATGAATTGGTTAAAACAAAAATTCACATTTTTTTAATCATAATTGTCAAAATAAAAATCCACTTTTTATTTGTTATGTTAAACATGGAAATTTGTACGCGAATAAAGATACTTCTTTTTTATTTGTCATATAGAAGTTTGGGATTGTGTACAAATAAGAATAAACATTTTTATGTCATGTTTATATATTAGAATGCGTACACAAATCAAAATAGACATTTTTATATTACGTTATACATTGAAATGGTATACGAATCAAAATTATCTTTCTATTTACCATTAGCGACATAGTAAAATAATGAAGACAAAATTTTCTTTTATTTTGCCATTAGAATTACATAACATGTTATGTAGATATGTTACTTAAAAATGTTAATTCATGCTTGTTATTAAAACGGTGTCATTTTCTTATGTTACTTAAGAGTGTTAATACATGCTTATTATTGAAAATGGGTCGTTTTCTTATGTTAGCCAACAATGTTAATACATTATAAAAATACCATTTTATGTATAAAATGTTAGTATAATAGAAATATCATTTTGTTTATAACATGTTATATGAGGTTAAAAATGTCACTTATGTTAGAAGTGTTAAACTATATTAAAAATGTTTATTTTGATAAAATATGTCATTTTCAATAAGAATGTTTATTTAGATTAAATATGCCATTTTCAATAGAAATGTATATTTAGATCAAACTTATCATTCTAATTAGAAAATAGTTGTCAGTAGAAAATTATATTTTGATTGAAATTTGAACCACTAGAATAAGGATTTCATTTTTATCGTAATGAGAATCATTTTTGTTGAAACAAAATAGAATTATCACTATTTGTTGAATTAGAATCAACAAAATAAGATTTTCATTTTTATTGTATTAGAATTGGCAATATAAAAATGTCATTTTGTTCGTATTAGAGTTGATAAAATAAAGATGTCATATTTGTCTGTATTAGAATGAACAAAATAAAATTGGCACTTTTGTTTGTATTAGAATTGACAAACAAAAGTATCATGTTGGTTGAAATTAGAATTGACGATATAAAATGGTTAATGGTTGTTGAAATCAGAAACAACAAAAATGTCATTCTTATTAAAATTGAAATTGTACATTTTTATTGTAATGTGTAACATTAGAAAAGAGTAAATGATAAAAATTTACATTTTTATCGTAACATGAATCATTAAAAGAATGGGACAAAATATACATTTTTGGCAGTTAAAAAGGGATTAAACCAAAATAAACATTTTTGTTCATTAAAAAGGATTAAACAAAAATAGGCATTTTTGTTCATAAAAAAGGGTTAAACAAAAGTATTTATTTTTGTTAAGCGTAAAAGAATAAAACAAAAATATTCGTTTTTGACAAATATAATAGAATGAGAATAGAAACATTCATTTTATCATTTAAAGGAATGAGATTAAAATATAGTCATTTTTTTATTAAAAAGAAAAAAGACAAAGATATTTATTTTTGTCATTTAAAAATGAATGTAACCAAAATATACCTTTTTGGTCATTGAAAGGAGTTACATCAAAATATAAATTTTTGGTCATTGAAAGGATTACCCAAAGGATTTAAAAGTTAATCTTTTTATTGTCGGTTAGTTACAATAAAAATATTAGAAATAGAAGTTATTTTTTTTATGGTCGATTAGTTACAATAATTAGAAGAATAGAAATATATGTCTAATTGTTGAAATGTGTGATGTGTTAAATATAGTGTTTATTATATTCAAGTTTGAATATTACACTTCCATTTACAAGTCATCCGACTTGTTTATGTGATTGGATCGATAATTTTTACACATCGCCCAAGTGCACAAATAATTCATTATTTGTTTGATGGATGAAACCCCACACGGGTGTTGGGATGATATTGGACACACACTAATCCCAATATTTAATTATCTGTCAATCGATGGATTGACAGTCTGTGATGAGAATTAGTTATTTACTTTAATGCTCACACAGTTATAGATTCCACTTTGGTCGCCATTTGGATGTTTGATAATTATTTATCATGATTGTTGATTTCATACAAAATATGGTTGTTGTTTGAGTCACATTCCAATAAAGAATATTCTAGAAAAAGAATATTTTAGAAAATGTCTTAGAAAAGAATATATTTTAGCATAAAAATATATTGAAATGCGCTAGTTATTAACTAGGGTTAATCATTAAGTTTAAATTTAATGAAGATTTCCAATTTATTAATATTTAATTGAAATTAAACAAATTGGATTTGGCTTTGTCGTGAATAGTGTCTTAAATAACACTGTTCTTAAACCCCATTTGAAAGGAATAATCTTTAATTTAAGATTATTAAATTTTCAATTATACTTAGCAATTGAAATAAGACGAAACGTGAGTTTGGTTTATTGTGAACCATGTTTTTAAGTGACATGTGTTCTTTAACCCGACTGACGGTGAAAATATGATTCGGAATTTATAAATCTTTTATTAAGATTTAAATGGGAATTTCCCAAAAGTAAGGTTTTCCAATTTAATATATTAAATTGGAGTTAGATGGAATTCGAATTAATAATAACCGAGATAAGCTTCTGTAAAAGAAGACTGATACTACATATGGAATTTAAAAGGCTTTGCCGTTATTCCATTTATATTATTGGTCGGATACAGAAATTTATAACGATTATATATTGATTTAATTTCTGTGAAGATTCCCTATTTTATGGAAGTCGATTTTGGGTTTATCGTGAACTATGTTTTAAATGACATTAGTTCTTTAACCCAGTTAAAGATAAGATTAATTTCTTAAATTTAATTAATCACTGAATAATGATTTGTGATATTTAAAACCAAATTTGGTTCTTAATAAATCTTTAAGAGTAAGATTTGAGAATAATTTAAAGAGTTTATCTTTGATAGAATAATACGAGTATTTTATTTGGAGAATATTCTAAATTGGAATGTGGTGTTGGATGTGTTTTTATTATACTTGATTTTTATTATAAAATACGTGAGTTATTCGGAAAGACCGGGTTTAACCCATTCCGAATAATTACTACGACGATGAAGAGTCGAAGATGAAGACGGTGATTGAAGACCGACGATCTTCACATCGAATGGATGTGTTGCTACAGAGACCCTTGATGGGAGTAGCTACCTTGAAGGGGTTTCAGTGGTGGCCGTCCGGACTATTGTTGATTGTTCGGATTTGGTTTTCGCTCAGACCCAGAGCATAAGCTAGTAAATGGATGCGTGTCTGACATTGGATTTCGTTCCATGTGAATTAAATTGATTTCTGTTAATGTATGTCTGTTTGGTGGTGATGGATTTATTCTCTACTTAACACCCTGGTATATATTAATAGTGATTGATCGCATGACGTGAATTGTCAATGTGACACGCCAAGATGCAATTGATCAAGGCTTTTGTTGAAAAGCAGGGCCTTGTGGGATGATCAAAGTATAGCCTATTACGACACGACTTTGTGTATATCGTGACTTCGCGAGCCTCACACCCCGGTATGATTCTAATACGGGAGAAGGGAATGCAGGGAGTGCACACGTTATCTTTCTAGCTAGAGTAATGTCAGGGACCTACCAGCGCTAAAATTTTACTTATGTGGATGATGGATTATGAGGTACCTCGTGTTTTATAGGCCTTTAGTGGTCATATTACAGGTCCAAAAGGACCGGGAAACGTGTGTTCAGGCATAACTAATCCATGACCCTTCGGAGTGGACCGACCCTGCAGCTATCCAAGGGTTGCCCATAGGTGTGATCCGGGGGCATTTGCTAGAGTGTGTCGAATCGGTAAGGAGCTCCTCCCTAGCCTTAACTCATGATGGAAACCAAATTTCCAATACGACCCCATGCGGTTTTGATTGTGGAATAGGATGGGGTACTATGCCGTCTATGATTAATACATTATGATTGAAATGATTTATGAAAACATATACGCACTAATATTAAATCCGCGTATCAAGCATCTTTTGACCATTATAAGGTAAAACCATATCCTATGGTTTGCGTTGCATTGTGTGATGGGACTTGGGTCTTATAATGGTTTCATTTTTCTAAAAAGCATTGCATTGTTTAACGATTTACTTTAAGTTTATGCACTGGAAATCCAATGGAGTAAACCCGTTCCGCGTTAGCGGCGTGGTCCTAAGATTAGCCTTATTATTAGATAGTTAAGTTAGATTTCTCATACCAGTCCCATGACTGACCTGTAGTTTGTTTCACTGGCAAACTCGGATGCCCATATTTTCCACACGGGCAGTCGAGTAGCTTTTTGCAGATATATTTACAGGATCCTGGTTTAAAGCTGAAGCGGTATTCGGAAAGCTCTGTACCCGTGTATTCCTTTCAGTTGTATATTTGTAATATTTTCCGCTGCTATTTAAATGTAATTTAAAACTCTGATATTATTGTATTTCTATTATGTAATAAGTATTCATACTCTGTTGTATTCTTGTACTCTGATGTAATTGTTGTAATCAGCAATAAAATGTTCTTCAGTTTTGTGTACTAATGTGTGTTGTTCTCAAAGCAATCCAGCCTTTCCTTTACTGGGAAGTTTGGGTCGTTTCATTAAGTGTTTCCCTAATTACTTAACCTCACCATTTCTAGCTTGATTTATTCATGGGCCTTAATTAATTAATTAATTAAAGCACCAACCACTCACATTAGACAGATATTGTTGTGGTTACTGGATATGCCGGTCGGTTCCGGGCAGGTTTACACCAGAACTCAGTTTAACCTCCGGTCTTTCTGGGCTTGATGCACTAACCACCCACATTAGACAGGTATTGTTGTGGTCACTAGATGTGCCTGTCGGTTCCGGGCAGTTTTACACCATAACTCAGTCTAACCTTGGGTTAGGCATATTCGTCTTTTACTAAATTTACATATTTACGATTTATGTAAATTTTCCGTAAATCAATTTCACCTAGATCATATTCAACTATCATGCAAATTAACATACTTATATTCTATGCCCAAACTTGATTTACCAATCAATTAACCCAACTTACAGTTTATACCAATTTAGATTTAATATTCCCCTTTTACAATTCATGCCCAATCTAGATTAATATTCCAATTTACGGTTCATGTCAAAACTAGATTTAATATTCTAGTTTACCGTTTATGTCCAAAACTTGGTTTACACGCCAATTACACACTTTGCGGCCAATCAAATTTATGCCCAAGTCTAATATGCATGTAAATCATTCACTATTATAGCAAATTTAGATTATGCCAACATATTTCTTATGCCAAATTAACTTAATTAAGCTACGCCCAAATTCCCGCACCTTAATCGTACGTATAACATGATTTCACACGTTTCTAAGTACTCATGAAATGATACTAATAGTACCAAAGCAAGGAATAGGGGATAAGCACGAGAATTGGCATAAAAGAATAGCCATGCAAGAATGAACCAAATACAAAAATAATGGTTCCAATGGGTTTGATGTACATAACAATGAATAGGAATAAACTAGACAAGTTACACCCCAAGAAATAAGATCAACATAATTAAGGGAGTAGGCATAGGTGATTTGGTCCAACATAATGCCAGTTCGAAGTACAACCTAATAGGTTAATGGGAATAGGCATAAGTCACTGACTACAATAGTTATAGGCAATTAACCACAATAGTCATGGGCGACAAATCACAATAGTTTCTTAATCAATGTCATAGGCAATAGTCTCATAGTCATGAATCATATGCAATAGTCTCAAAATTATGAATCATAGTCATAGTCATAGGCAACAGTCTTATAGTCATAGTCATATGTAATAGTCTTTTTGTCATGAATCATTGTCATAGGCGATAGTTTCATGGGCAACAATTTCAAAGTCATAGTCTTAGGCAAAAGTCCCATAATCATAGTCATTGGCAATTAGCCACAATAAGTTCTAGGCCACAATCGAGAATCAGATTCAAAGGCATAGATAACGTTAGATTTGACATAAGCACGAATCAAAGATAATTAACTTGTAAATTGGTATAGTTCTATATTTTGATTCATTACATTCACAATTCCAATTACACGTTCATATCTAAGGAATAACCGAACTTACAATGATCGGTTTAGAAAAGGCGATTTGCTATGATTCGAGTGACGTTGCTTGAAGCGGAATGTCTATGGTCCAACTTGAAGCTTTAACTTGATTTGAATCTCCAATTTGAAGAAGAACTATAACTTGTTTTAGTGGAGAATAAGATTTATTTTAATGGAGGCTAGAATAGAGAGGAACATCATGTAGATGCCTCAAAGAATTTGTGTGGAGAAACCTTAGGTCTAGGCAATATTTTGTAGGTGTAGAGAGTGGTTTAGAGCCATTAGATCGCCCTAAAAGCCATCCGATCCGTCCAGAATAGGTCAAAATCTTTGCAGTCCAAATCTGAAAAAACAGGGCAGGTCGACCCCCAGGTCGACATATAGGGGGGAGGTCGACCCCCAGGTCGACCCCCTGGTCGACTGGGTCCTGGGCGGGAAATTTCCCGCCCAGCCCGGGTGTGTGTTTTTAATTCGAATCTGTTTTTATTTATTTAAATTCTTGAAACTTCTGAAGGCCATAACTTCTTCATACGGAGTCCGATTTACGCAAACTCGGACTCTTTCTCAAGCGGAATTTCGAGACGAACGCAATAGCGTAATCCATTTCCATTAATTCTTCTTCTAAAAATTATTTATACTTTAATTTGTGAAACTTAATGTTACAGAATTTTGGGGTGTTACACTCTACCAACACGAGGTCGGGTTACCCCTTAACTGGGTAACTTAGAGCACGCCTGAGTATATCACTTCCCGATCGTTTCCAACCTTTAAAACCGAGGCCTCGCAACATCAACATCCATATAAATAGAAATTATCCACATAGGTTAATACTTGGGCTTCATACCATAGTACACCTTTTATCTAGAAGGAAATGACTACCCTTAACCTTGCTGCATCTTTCCTGTTTTAGCCATTTACCGCATTGTGAGGCTTGCCGAGGTCACGATATACACAAAGCTACGCTTAAATAAGCCATGCTGTGATCATCCATAGCTCATCACATAACTTAAGTATGCCACATTATCCATTCACAACGCATCACTAATTTCCATCAATATATAACCTCTAAGCTCATACGTCTTAGAGAAGGGTGTTAAGCAAGAGAATAATTCTCCGCCACCAAGCAGATATATATTTAACAGAGATCAGTGCTACGCAGTCAATTGCAATGTCAGACACACAATCCATACAATTCCGTTCTGGGTAACAAAACACCGATCCAAAAATCTCCAAATATATTCAAACCTCATGCCACTTATAACCTCGTATCGGGTGGCCTACCCAACCGAGACATCAACAATCAATCTAAACAATTCAAAGAATCTCGGTTTTCATTCGTCGTTTTTTCAAGTCTTGAATTGCTCCATAACGTCGTATTATTACTTAGAATGGTTTTCGAACATATATTCGATCCCGGTCTTCCCAAGTAATAAGCGTACTTTTAAAATCAGTAGCTATGGACTATACAAGTTTCTCAATTCAAATCTCTTTCCTAAATCGTTATCAATTCATTTCAAATTTAAGGTTGGATTCATTAAATTCCCGTAAATCCTGTTATCATCTTAACTTTTCTTGAAAGTCAATATTCATTTCCAACCTTATATTTCAAAAGCCAAATTCATTTATTCGTCATTATCTCTTTCCATAAGCTTCAAAACCACCAAACCTCAATTTGGATTTAAATCTCTATTTATGGTAATTTAAATGATTGACATTTCAAATATAAGTTTAAAACAAAATTTAATCGACTTATATTTGATATCGATTCACAAACTCGGGCAAACACCATCAGAATTTGGATATGAATATGGTTTACTATTTCTGATAGTATTCGACCAATACTGGGATTCCATATCGAATATCCGACGACTAACACTATTCAAAATTCATTTCCTTTTTTATTCAAATTTCCCAAATCTTACTTACCAAAAATTTCATACCATACATTTTAAAATCTTTTAACGTATAAACAAATCCTAATCCCATAATTCAAACAATGGTTCATGGTTAAAAATATTTAAATTCCAATCATTTTCAAAGGAATAGTTTAGTAACGTTAAAAACGTTGTTAAAGGTGTTGTGAAATGGTTATTTAACCAAATCGATCCAAAACCATACAAAATTCATATATTCTAACTCAAATCACTTTAAAATAATAAAATATGATTTATCATATTTTTCTGGATTTTCTAAATAATTTTTTATAAGCTTATTTTATTTGATTTTCCATTACGGTCGTCGAACTGCATGTAAAGAGACCTTTTCCAATTTGGTTTTAAATATAACTTGAAAATCATACGTTGGAATTTGAAAATTCCTTTTCTGTTCAAAAGCTGTTATCATTTGAAATCCAACATTTCCTATTTTAAGTCAAATCAATTTCAAACCATCAAGTTATAGCCTTTTGAAAATTAAAATCGATATATACGAACTGTTGCACCGCAGCACATTATAAAATGATTTAAATATAAATCATTCAAATCTCTTTATATTCTAATTCATTCGGAAAACAATTTCAAATTATATTTCAAATTTGATTTTGAATTAACCATCCCGTTTGTCGGATCAGTTAGGGATAGCCAGGGAGAGCAGGAAACCATATCTCCAAACCCAAGCCTGTAAACTATTCTCTCTGTCATCCTAGAACGTTTTGGTATATATATTATAAACAAAACATTGTCAATATATATTTAAAACCATTATCAAATCTCATTTTGAATTAAACTGGACTTAAAAATAATATTTTAATATTTAAAAATCAATCTTCATTTATATGGGAGGAAGATTCAATCAATCACTGGTATAATTCCATTGCTACAGTGTATGTGATTTCGTACAATTATAATGAATCAACCATCTAAATCGGATAAACATTACTTATAATCACAACCAATAAGCAATCATTTCAGTTGTGCACAAGCGTTACCGACAATAACGCTTATAAGTGTTCAGTGTGCTATCTACACATCCATTCAGACAATAACATCCATATCCAACCAAATATAATTTATCACAGCCAATTATTCAATCACTATCAATTTTAAATAAATAATTTAAATTAGGAGTTTTCACCATTATAAATCCAAAATCTCCATTACCAGGACGAACAAGCCAACAAACACCGCTACTTGTACTGCTTTCAAACCACTTCTATTAGCAGCTGGTGATTTTCTGCTAATTTTTATATTGAAATATGATTAATAACGATCTTCGTGATATATATATACACGATTTTTTTTATTTTATTATAAATTTGTACTTCAAAAAATTATAAATATAATATATCATGGTGTTCTATTTTCAATACGATTCTAACGGACCAAAGGGCGAATTAATCGGAGCTAAACTGAACAAGTTATGGTCGATTAAAGTTTTAACTAATTTAAAATTAAAATAAAATATACATACCCAAATTAAGTCCAGCCCAAAGCCCAACTACTCACACCCGATCCACGCTCCTCTCCTTCTTCTTCTTCTTCCCTCTTGTTTCCATTTTCATGCCTGGAACCCATTTCAACCGTGCACAACGTGCACGTGCACCTTCCAATTACTCCACGGTTCTTCAACTAGGGACCGTCGACAAACTTCTCTCCATCTCCTCATTCGATTGCACCACGTCAACCAACCACCGGTCTCTTCCTCCAAAATGCGAGTTCCCCCAATGTCGTGACCTGCTCCACATGAACCCATATGTCACAAGTCCCAAACCTCCACTGCACTCCACAAATTTACACCACATCGAAGCTCTCTCTTCCCTTGTCATCACTCCATGCTCCAATTCATCTATTGTCGTCCGATTTGCCGACAAATCACAACCCTAGATTTCAACCTTTTCGGTCATCCACACGAAATTGCCTCATTTTAGCATGAAAAATACCTCATCACTTGCTGATCTCAAAGGCGAAGATGGCATTAATCGATTCTCCTTGGATTGAGAGATATTATTTTTTGAAATTTCAAACTCATTTCTTCCATTCTCTGTAAATCAGAAATAACTCTCTCGTTTTCCAATGAAATTTTGACCCGTCAATTTCTAAAAATCGGAAACAACGATCTGGACAACATTCGCGTTAATCATTCGGGTTAAATGTGAATGGATTTGGAGATTTGGATTTTTAATTGAAAGGAAAGGTAAATTTTCATTTACTAGAATTTGCAAAAGTGAAGAAGAAAAGGAACGGGAGGAATCTACTGCATCTGAAATCGTCTATGCCTTGTGAAATAAAGTAGAGTTTAGGCACTCCTTGTGTAGGGAATTACAAGGTTAAAACAGTAAATTTTCTCATGGACACATGGATCAATTCATTATGCTAATTACATGCAAAATTACACATGTATGGCTACTTGTCTTCATGATATGAATCTCTCCATGCACCATGACAAGTAAGAGAACACCTAGCCTTAAATTATTTATTTAAATTAATAACATAATTGTAACGCTTATAAATGTAGCCACTTTCCCAATACATATAAGTGTAACCAGTATATTACTTAAGGTTTATAAAAATATTTATAACTTATTAATATTTCAAAATACTTATCTATATTACTTATCAAATATATATACATATATAATGGTCTAAAATAAATGCTTAATAATTCTTATAAAATTTTATTAACAACATTATAATTTATCAAAATAAATAAAATAAAAAATCATTCTTATAAAATCTTAAAAATAAATTATCCTTTACCAAATTTATATTAATATTACCAAAATCAGAAAATATCATTACTTAAAACATAACATCTTATGAATTAAATATAACTTTTAAAATAAGTTTTCTTATACAAAATCATATAAAATAAAACAAGATACTTATTCAAAATAAAAATTCATATTCAAGCCTTATAAAAATCAATTCATATTCAGAAAATCCAAAATTATATAATAAAAATCCAAATTAATCTTAACTAAAAATTCTGGATATTACATAAATGAGTTTTATAAGCAAATAAGATGGAAATTAACCTAATGGTTAATAATTTGGAATAATTGTTTTTATGAAACAATTAAGTGAGATTATTTTAAATTAATTCAGACATTAATTAATTTGAGAGGAAGGATTAGTGGAAATCATTTAACAAGTTAACCGAGGTTTCAAATTGACTAAGTCAACTGCATTAACTAAAACTGATTATTAAATTAATTTTTTTTCAATTAATTTGATAGTTATAGTTTTACCGAAATAGTTGTTAAACTTAATATAATTTCATAAAGGTTAATTAATCCTCTAATTAACGATGCTTAAAGATAATTATTCAGTTATTGATCATTAATAAAGTCAACTACTATTTTAATAAATTTTTTAAAAAAGGGATTAACTATTCTGGTTTTAGTTAATAGTTTAATGATGAAGTTAATTATTATTTTAGTTAATAATAATTAAAGTGATTACTTTTTAAATGGAATTCAATTGATAAGTAATCAAGTTTGTAATGAAATTTTAGTTAAATTTTGTGAGGAGCTTATAAAACGATTTTAGAAATAAATCTAGGTTTATAAACATATCATATAAAAGAGATGTAAGGTTAATGCAATGATTTTAAATAAGCAATAACTTAATGATTAAATCAAGTAATTGATTGGAACTGAAAAAAGATTTCAAAAATTCAAACGAAAGTTGTTAAATGGATTTTTGTAATAAATCCATAGTGTGAACGATTTATATTAAAGAGGGTTAAAGCTAAAGTTGAGTTTTTGAAGTATTTACTTAATAAACAAATTAAGTAAAGGTGATTCAAACTGGAAGTAGATCTTCCAAATGCAAGTAATGGTTTATAAAAACCATATTTTAAATTGAATACTAAATAAGATTTTGTCTAATATTATAATTAATATCAGCTTTTGAGTTACAATCTTTTACCTATCTTAAGATAAGAACGTTGTCGAGTCAAGGTTTGAAAGGTAAATAAATACCGCAACTTGAACGCTTCACTCTTATCCAAGGGATAATACTAGTTTGAAATGAGTATAGATGTTGGAAATAATTTATTATTTCCGTAAGAAATATTATAAATTTTATTTGTAAATTTGAGAAATAAAATGAAAATTTTGGGTTATATAGTAAACAATGCATCACTTGGCATTGTTTGACCCAAATATGAAGTGTGATTATACTTTTACGATTGGGTTAAGTATACAACACTATTTTCTAAATAATGAAGATAGTTTGTTTTGTAAATACAATTATTCCATAAAATAAGTGAATAACTATTGTTTTGGGGGTTACGTAAACGAGTGGTATACTAGTTTGAAACCGAAATGAATATTGGAAACCAATTAATGTTCCCTTAAGTTTATTGTAAACTTTAATATGTAAATTTTGGAAGTTAAATAAAACGGTTTGGTTCGCATAACATTGATCGACCCATATAAGATTGGTAATTAGACTTATACCATCGGGTTAAGTGTGTGTGTGTATATATATATCAACATTTTCAAAGTAAAGGAAATAAAAAGGGGATTATGTGAATATGTTTATTCTGAAGAGATAAGGGTATGGTTATTGTTTTCAAAGTAACGAAAACTAGAGGGATTTGGGAATATAATTATCCAGTTGAGATAAGAATATGGAATCGATTTTCAAGAATCGATGAAATGGTTTTAATTTAAAAGGGCCCGATCTGTCGATGTACTTAACTGTACTGTTTGAGTTGATAATTAAATAAATGACTACCAATATATTCCCCTTTGACTTGTAACGTGTTAGTTCGAGGAGGCCAGGATGGGAACTGGACCCAAAACCACTTCGAACCGACTTTGCGTTCGGAAACTAAATTGCAGGTATGTTGATGCGTTTGAGATGATTTGAAGGCGCAAATCTTTGGAGCAAGAGGAGTGCTGGCTGATGCCTATGGTTAATTACCAGGATTATACTTATAGCAGTAACCCTACATTCTGAGGTATCTTCGGTTTCGTTCAGTCCTAGAATGAACTTGGATAGACGAATGTCTGACAGAGTATTACCTAGAATCACATACGTTGGATTTTACAAATATACTGAGTATGGTGCAGAGAAGGTAGTTTCTCTTAACTTAATACCCAGAGTATATTTGTGCAAATCAATTAGTGATTCGACGGATCTAATAATGTGACATTCAATGTTTGAATGTAATGTTCCAAAAAGGTAATCGTGGCCTCTAGCTTCATCAATCACAAAATGATAGAAATCAAGTAGGTACCAGGGCTATCTGGTCATACCCATAGGGGTATCATCACCTGATCTAAAGAAACCAATTGTCCCTATTTTTGTATGCTTTAAAATGTTACAGTTGCTGATCCTAACCGTGGTGATGATATGTTCGGTACACTCAAGTTGAATGAGCGGTTGGTGCTGTTCGGTCGGGTTGCAAGATGTTCTTATTGAACCCCACTGTTTTATCTCTAGAGGACACTGATCGGAAAGTGGTTCCATACCTAGTCATGTTGGAAATCCAAATTCCAATACGAGCCATACGTTTTTTTGATGTAAACCAACTATGTTGAAAAGTGAGATGCAAGCTTTTCGGATGTATTCCTATTTTATTTGTGAATTGACAAACATTATTATAATATCACTGAATTTTATTATAAAAAGTGATTTGGTTATCGTACGGTAAAAATATGTGCCATGTTTATGTGCGGTCGTGTCTTATTGGAGTTCCATTCTTTCAAAGGATTTTCTGAAATTTAAGCAAGTTGTTTGTGTAGCATCCCAGAAATTTTGACTCTCGAATCCAGACATTTATACACTCCATGTCTAAATTCAAGTATCGAAATCCCTGAAAGCTAATAGAAAGAAATAAGAGGATGAAAAATAGGAAGAAAGAATGTTAAGAATAGAAGAAATAAGAAGAACAATAACACAAAGTCTCACATTGTAATGACTCGGGGAAAAGGTCGACGCTCGAGTTTTCGACAACAATACATAAACCCGTATCACTTGCCAAAACCCAAGTTTCGAACCCCCAGATTGTCATGAGAAAGAATTTAGAGGGTGAGAATAGAAAGAAAGAAGTATTAGAATAGAAGAAAGAAGAAGAACACATCAGAATCTCATAGCGGAACTGATAAAATATAATATAACAAATCCTTTATACAAAAATTGTATATACATACCAATCATCAGAGTTCAACACATATAAGTCATAGCAGAAATTATCTGTATATAACTAGCGGTGAAGCCGCCTGCTTCTAGCTCCTGAAAACTCCAAGCGAAACCTAACCTGGAACATATTCGGTCTGACCCGAGCACATTTTATTTAAAACAAAATACACCGGGTCAGTCTGGAATACTATCAGTGATAAATTCACAGAACACACACTTGTTTAACTTTGGAAAATCCTTTTCGAAATAAAAGGATAATAGTAAGACCAGCTCACACATAAACACGGACGGTTTTTACCTTACTATAACCCAAAACATTTTTGAAATCAATATCTTTCTCTGATATTATCATAATGTCTACATACAAATAATTAACAATCTAGAGGAACGCTTGCATCTCACGCTCCCCATATATAGTATACAATCAAAACCGCGGGCGCTTATAGGATATTGGATTTCCAACTATGACAAGGTATGGGACCACCTTCCGCATGTGTATCTCTAGAGGCGAATACACTGGGTTCAACAAGAACGTCTTGCAACCCGACCCTCACATGACTGACCACTCATTTCGCTTGAGTGTATCGAATGTATATCACCGACGGTTGGGATTAGCAACCGCCTACCCGAAAAGGGACAGCATCGAATATAGATTAAAGAAGCAAATGGAATTTCTCTAGATAGGTGATCATACATCCTAATGGTAGAGACCCACATAGCCTTGCTGCCTGCCCGATTTTGATCATTTCCCGGTTGATGAGGCTTGAGGCTAGAATACATCTGGTCATCATTCACTTTGAATGCCACATCGTCAGATCCTCTGGATATCACTAATTGACATCCACAAAAATACTCCAGTTGATAAGCTAAGAGAATGTGCACTTCTCCGCCATCAACCTGGTATGTTTGAAAATATCAACGTACGTGACTCCTTTGGAAATACTCTGTCAGACACTCGTCCATTCAAGTTATCCAGGAACAGGATGAACCGAAGGCACTCTTCTACTGCATCTCATATAGGAATCACCCCGTGGATCAGTAGCGAGTAGTCCTTGCAACCCATAGATTCCAACCACGATAGAACCACAGCTTATCTCTGGGAGCTAACCAAAGATTATTAGCGGTCCTTCCACTTATGAAGATCCACGGTCTTCAATGCTCCATCTCGACCATCTTCAAAAATCTTCACGTATTTGTTGGTCGGAATGGTTTTCGAATATAAATTCGATTCCGGTCTTTCCATACCAACAATCGTATAGGTCAAGTTTTGATAGTCGGTGATTTAACTATCAATTAACAAATGTGTCAATGACTTCAGTGATTCAGTACTTGGCATGACTTGGCCCCTTTTTGAATATATTTGACAAATTCGTTAATCAACTTTAATATTCAACTTAACTGTAACTTGACTAACTCGACTTGATTAATCCTATCGATTAATTAATACTCGACTTTACTCCATTCGCTTGACTCTAGATCGCAGCGATCACAATGGTTACGCCTGATTCCCTCAGGAAACATCCGACCGCCGTAGGCTATCTGCAGCCCTGCGAATTACGCTAGCAGTCGTACGCAATGGCAACTTTTCCTGAAAAACTATGTTTGACTAACTCTATCTCAAATACTGTATTCGATCAACTCTAATTGAATAAACAAATATTCAATAAATTTTAAAATCAATATTCTTATCTCCTTTGAAACTAATATTGTAATATTATTTAATTTCCCAAGACCCTGCATTAGAGTTCGATATTCCTCGTATAGAGTAAAACCAATTTCAACACCTTCACTCGTTTCAAACTAATACCATTTCTCGATAATAGTGAAGCCAATCAAGTTGCGTTTCAAACTAATAACATTTCTCGATAATAGTGAAGCCAATCAAGTTGGGGTATTTTTGTTACCTCTCAGACCTTGATCGACAACATCCTTATCTCAGAATAATATCAGCTCGTCACTTAACCACTTCACAAAAATCTTATTTACCCTCTCTATTTCAAATATGGTTTCATAACCCTTTTTCTTACAATTGAAATCTTCTCTTCGATAAATCTCTTTACTTAATAATTAAGAACAACTCTTATTTAACTATATATTCACTTACACTTCTTATTTACAATGCTCGTTTTGGTACTTGGATTATACATCACTTTAAAAACTCTTATCGCCCTCTTTGACCCAACCTCATTGCCCCTTAATCACTTATTAATTGATTTCCCATTTTAAAAGGTCATCGCTTAAACTATTATTAATTAAAATAATAATTACCTTTAATATTAACCATATTAGAAATGGTTAACTTTGATCTTAATTAAAGATAGAATAATTATCATTTTTAGAAGCTTAACAAATGATGATTAACTTCATGTACACTATACAATTCAATAATTTCTCTAAAATATATTTAATCAAAGATTGACAAATATTTAACACTATTCGTTAAACTTTAACGAATATTTGAATCAAATTTATGCATCTGTCCATTTTACTCGAAAACGATGGATTTTACCAACCGTACATATCGGTTAACAGTTAACCGAATTTCACTTGTCATTCCCTTTTTAAAATATTTAATTAACTTAATTAATTTAAAATTATCATTTAATCGGTTTAAACCAATAATTTCATTTTACCAACTCGTGGGTAAATTCCTTGGGTTTCTGACTTTAACACTTTTGTAAATCACAAGTTCTTATTCATAACCATTTAAAGAATTTCTTTAAAATGGCTCGATTAAAATATTTATTCATAAATATCTAATTTACTAATTAAATAAGATAACTGAAAAAGCCTCAACTTAGTAATAAAATAATTTATAACTTTAAACTGCGTCGTTTCACCGAACGGTCGAACGACGTTTAAACAACACATTTTAGGCCATTCACTGCCAATTACCAAATCAACACTGTTGGTTGATTTAAACACAACACGGGTGAATATTTGTTCAACCATCACACTCAACCAGGTTTTTCAACCATATGGTGTTCAATCAGTTCAAATATCAACAATCTAAAACAAATAAGCAACATATATAATATTTTGAGGAATCCGGTCGGATCCCTCCAACCTGTTCTTCCCTGCATCACAGCTCGTTATACATTTCATAATAATATATGAAATAAATTTAGATCATCTAATACGATAAATAACAGCAACCGATAAACAACCAATAACAACCAATCAACCAATTTTTTACTTTTTAACGGTAAATTATATTTTAATATGAATTTACCACATCACAGAATTCCAGAAGGTGTGAGAATTAACTCACCAGGTTATTCTGTCGACGGTTGGCGCGTTTGTCGCTTTTAATCTTGAACGAACGTTCAAAATTAGCTGAATTTTCAACTACGTCAGATCAGACCCTAGTCAGTGCCATCGTCTAGGTCTCGTCCCTGTGATCCCAACGGATCCAGTTTCGTCAGTTTTCGTTCACGTATGAGGAAGATATCGCATTTCAAAGTTTAAACATATATACGATTTTTAAAATAAACTTAATTATAAATTAATTATATAATATACCTTAATAACCGTTATTATCTCTTAATCTCTGTCCACCTCAGCATCATACCAAGCAAAAAAAACGCGTTTACTTTTGTTTCTTCTTCCTGACCCCGACTTTGCCTTTAGCCTTGAAAAACCGAACTCCAGCCTCCTCTTTAAAATGCCACCGCCGTCCCTCCTGATCATCGGACCCCAGGGCGCCGACCCCACCAGATGCGCCACCCTCCGATGCTCAACCTCCCATCGGCCTCTCCTCCTCTCGTCGTCCGTGGCCCCCACACGGTTAAGAAAACCGAAACCTACCATCCTTCCGTTCATCCAGGAATTTCCGCCACCATCGGCCACTCCATCGTCGCGGTCCGCCACCAAAAGGACCCCCACGTCTCCGCCAACATTTTCTCTTCAGACCCCACACCTGAAACACCACCAATCCGCCGGAATTATGGCAAAAATCCGACTGAACCACCTGAAACAGCACCCCCACGTTCAACTTAACGCCCCGGCCTCCTCCGACCACCAGAAAACCCGAGACCACAGCCAAATCGAAGCTTGATCTCCCCTCTACAAAACCCCTAAGGTCTAGGTTCCTAAAATCGATCACATCTCTCCAATTTTACCCAAGAACGAAACTAATTTTCTGCGGTTTAACTCTTGTAACGACCCGTATTCTACACATCATAGGATTGTAGAATATTTATTTCTTTCCCGTGTGAAGTCGTATGGTCATGTAACTTTGGGAAACATCTATTAGAGTCATTTCCCATGCTTATGATTTTTGTCGATTTTTAAATGACCATTTTGCCCTAGTTGGTACTGTTTTGGCCATAACTTTTGATTGGAAAGGAATTTTGACCTGAAACCACTTCCATTTGATTCGTTTGATAGTTTCTCTTTCCGTAGAGTGGTCATAATAGCCAAACGGACTTACCGTTTGGGAGATATGGTTGAAACAAGGTTTGGAGGGTGAAAAACTGCTTAACCGGGCCAAATCGGGTGATTAGTGAGTAGGCCCATAACCCATTTCGGGATTAGGGTTATGGGAGGGCTGAAATGAGATGGAGAATCATTTCATTTCAGTTTTCTAACCTCCACTTATCACCAAGGATCCCTAAAAATGGCCTCCAACCTCTAGATCACCTCCAAATCATCTTTTGGTCAAAGATTTGGCTTAGCAACCCCTAATCAAAGAAGATCTTCACCAAATCAACCTTGGAGCTGCTGTTAGCATTGGGATTCGCATCAAATCAGAGCATAATTTCAGATCTTAGTTTATTTTGTGGCTAAGGTGAGTGATTTGCATAGTTTTACACTAATTATGGCTAATTAGGGGTGATTAGTGCTAGTTAGCGAATTTAAGCATGATAAAATTCGGGAAAAATGTCCATAAATTCTTAAATGATGTTTTAGACCTCTGATATGAATTTGGGTTAATTTGGTTAAGTTTTGCTAATCCTATCATTAGTTTCACCTAAACATGCTTAAGGGGAAATGTGGGATTTTGGGTATGTTTGATCCATTTTAACCTATGATATTGATGTGAATGATGTTTGTGGTTGATTATGCATGTTGCTATGACTGTATGAAATGCTTTGTGATTGATTTCAATAGTTAGAATGGTCGAAAACGTCGTCGAATGGCGTAAACACTTGCTGGAACAGTTTCTGAAAACAGTGCAGGGTTCGGATCGGATCGGAAAAGGGGGCTCGGATCGGATATGTAGAACTGAGCAAAGAATCTGATCGGATCGGAACCCAACACTTGGGAAAAGTGGCAAAAAGGAAGGCCACGCTAGCTGAACTGGGATCGGATCGGATGGATGAAGACGGATCGGATCAAAGAGGACGGATCGGAAACACAAAGGCGAATCAAGGCAGGAGCACGAAAGCGGATCGGATAGGAGCGTATGAAGGGGAGCAGGAAGATGGATCGAAGGCACGAACCAAGAAGGACCCGACCCGACCCGAAAGGAAGCACCGACCCGACCCGAAGAAGAAGAAGCAGCTGACTCGAACCCAGAGGAACACCGACCCGAACCGCATCAGAAGGGGGACCCGACCCGAACGGATAAAGAACACCGACCCGAACCAATGACCTGAGGAAGAACCCGACCCGACCCGGTATTGACCAATAACCCGAGATGCAAAGGTAGTCCAATAGGGGAAGTTAGAGCTCAGGATCCCGGAACCAGTTGGGAACCAACGAGTTCACTTCATGGTTGGACTTTGCTGCGGGACGTGTGCTAAGGAGTTGTCGACGTTCATAACTTCGATTCACCACTAGGAATGATGGGCTACTTATCAGTGCAGTAGGGTCATTATGACCTGAGGGGCAAAGTGATGGTAGCAAGACTACGTTATCAGTGCAGTAGGGTCATTATGACCCGAGGGGCAAGGTGATGCGTAGTAAGACTATGAGCCAGCGCAGATGGGGTGAATAACTCCATGGGGCAAGTGGACATAGTAAGGATTAGTAAGGCTATGAGCCAGCGCAGATGGGGTGAATAACTCCATGGGGCAAGTGGACATAGCGAGGAATTAGTGGCTACGTTATCAGTGCAGTGAAGCCATTTATGACTTCGTGGGGCAAAGTGATCGTAGCAAGGAATGTGGGTGATCGAAGTGGTGAATATCGTATACTTTACGCACTGAGTGAGAGATGTGAGGATGGATGCTATGTTTGATTGTTTGCCATCCCTATGACAGGCACACCTCCCCCACCTCCGTATCTGATATTGATTGATATGATACCTTAGAGTGTTGTACAGTATGTAGTGCTTACTCTTTGGTTGCAGGTCCAGGTTCAGGTATGTTTTAGTCTACCTGTTATTGTTCACTTTAGATGCTTATCGCTCATACCAGACTTTATGTCTGAGCCAGAGTTTTATGTCTCTTCTTATTACTCTGGGTGCTCACACGAGCAGACTAGAGACAGGTTAGCTGGTGATGTGCGAGTAGCTGATTCGGAGGCGGGCAGGAGGCTTCCACGTATGATATATATACACATTCTCCCTGTGTCGTTGGTGGTCGCTACTTGGGCATTAGTAGTGTACCTCATTTATCTTGCTTTTGCTTTGAGACAGTTTGAAAGTTGTAATAAGCTGTATTCTGGATTTCCGCTGCTATGATGTTTAGTTCTGATTTTCAGCTTATGCACTGTCTCTCCTGTTTTATGTCAAGTATGTTATTATTATATTTTGTTCTATGCGCTGTGAGACATTCTACAGGTTCCTTGTATGTTCATTTTCTTCTTCCCTTTCCATCTCACGACCCGTTCCATGCTAACTGGACATGTGTACAGCGCACTTATGGAGTAAATGTCGGTTGGTGCGGGGCGGGCCGTCACACTTGGTATCAGAGCTCTAGGTTGCGTAGTTAACCTAGGGAAAGGCACTAGGGAGAGTTAGTACGTATATGAGAGCGCGTATTTGTGATTACTTTGGTTTTCAAAAGCTATGTATATATACTATTAGTAGTATAAGAATGAAGTTGCACTGCACTAGTACCACTATGGGGTCGTTGATCGTTTCCTTTTACAGATTGACGATGAGCCGATATGTGAGAGGTACTGGTAGAGGGGCTAATAATGGAAATGCCGCTGACATGAGGGCAATGTTTACCGACCTCATGAGAGACATGCTTAGAGAAGTGCAAGGGGCAGTTCCTAATCCCGGAGTTGGTGGTGGCCCAGTAGTGCAAGCGCCTAGGGTCGATTTCGCCAAGTTGTGCAAGGATTACACTAATCTTGGTGGGAAGCCATTCCACGGAACGGAGTCGGCCACAGATGTTCAAGATTGGATGGATAGCTGTGATCGTATCTTTGATGACTTGGGTCTTGAGGATGCGATGAAGAGAAGGCTAGCGTCTCGTCAGTTGCAAGGGCGAGCGATGAATTGGTGGAATGCCATTAGAACAGCTACTCCAGAGGACCAGGTTACTTGGGTTCAGTTCAAAGCTCGCTTTAGCGAGAAGTTTATTCCAGCTGCCCAGAAGTCGGTGTTGTTCAAGAGGTTCTTAGAACTCAAGCAGGGTGGCAGGGCAGTTCCTGATTATATTGCTGAGTTCGACACTTTGTCGAAGTATGGACTGTCTCTTATTGATACTCCTGAGAAGAAGAATGAGAAGTTCATTACTGGTTTGGATGGATACTTGGGGGAAAGGCTTATTAATCACATCGATGAGACTTTTGAATCGATTGTGGGGAAAGCTTTGAGATCAGAGAGTCTTTACCCTAAGTCAAAGATTGAGGCTGCATCTGCAGAAGGGCCAAAGCCGCAAGCAGGCGGTGGAGGCAAGAATAGCTCTCAGAATAAGAGGAGGCAGGACCAATCAAAAGGTGGCCAGAAAAAGAGAAAGAAGGATGTTGAGTGCTTCAGCTGTGGAAAGAAGGGCCATTATGCTAAAGAATGTCGGGCCAAGCCAGCGGAAAGGAAGTGCTACAACTGTGGTCTAGTGGGACATCATAAAGATAAGTGTCCGCAACCTCTTAAGGAGAAGCAGATTGTGAAAGCATATGCTCTTGATGCTATTCCTTCTTCGTCGAATGCCCCAACTGCGGCGGAGAAAGGAAAGAATGTTGTTATTCAAGGTATGCTTTCTATTTATGATATACCAGTTCGAGTTTTGTTTGATACTGGGGCTTCCCGTTCCTTCATATCTAGTGACCTGGTAGATAGGTTGGGGCTGGAACCCGAGATAGTCGATAGACCATTGATAGTGACGAACCCGATTGGTGGTTCGACTAGCCTTAGTATGATTTGCAGGGATTTGGTCTTATCGAGTCATGGATGTATGTTTGTATGTGATTGCTTTGTTTTGGGCTTTACTGGGTATGGCATTATATTGGGAGTCGATTGGCTCCAAAGATACGGGGTGGTGGTAGACTGTTAGGGCTTTTTGGTGACAGTGAGGGCGGATGATGGGCGGAGGGTAGTGTTTGGTAGCCTACCTAGTGATGGGGTTATGGCTAGTTTTGTAAATTCCCTCGACATCCCGCAGGATGAGTTGTCAGATGTGCCCGTGGTTGGCCAGTATCCGGACGTCTTCGAGGAGGTGACCGGGCTTCCACCACACCGAGAGATTGAGTTCCGTATTGATTTAGTGAAAGATGCCAGACCTATAGTGATGCCACTTCGTCATATGGCACCAAGAGAGCAGCGAGAGCTCGGGGTGCAAGTCAGCAATCTTTTGAAGAAGGGATTGATTAGAAGGAGTGTCTCCGAGTGGGGAGCACCAGTTGTGTTTGCCACTAAGGCAGATGGTTCCCTTCGTTTGTGTGTGGACTATCGCGAGTTGAATAAGGTAACGAGGAAGAATAAGTATCCTCTACCGCGGATAGATGATTTGTTTGATCAGCTGGAAGGAGCAAGAGTGTTCTCCCAGTTGGACCTCGCGACAGGATTTCATCAGCTTCGAGTAGCAGATGAGAGTGTTCCGAAAACGGCATTTAGGACGCCGTCTGGATTTTATGAGTGGTTGGTTATGCCATTTGGGTTGACTAATGCACCATCCTACTTTGTGGATCTTATGAATCGAGTATTCAGAGATCAGTTAAGTAAGTTTGTTCTTGTGTTCGTAGATGACATCCTTGTTTATTCAAGGATAGAGGAGGAACACAAGGGGCACTTGAGGATGGTGATGGAGGTGTTGAGGAAACACCAATTGAAAGCGAAATTCTCTAAGTGTCATTTCTGGAGAAGGGAAGTAAGATTCTTGGGTCATGTTGTTTCAGAGTGTGGTATTGCCGTGGACCCTGCGAAGGTGGCTACGGTACAGGATTGGCCTACACCCAAGAATGCTACAGATGTAAGAAGTTTCTTGGGATTAGCCGGATATTATCGTAAGTTTATCCAGGACTTCTCTAAGATTGCAGCACCGTTGACTCGGTTGACTAAGAAGAATCAGTCCTTCGTCTGGGACGGAGTGTGTGAGGATGCCTTCAAAAGTCTAAAGGAGAGGTTGACGCGTGCGCCAGTGTTAGTCATTCCTAAGGGGAATGAAGAGATGACGGTATACACGGATGCTTGTGGTACCGGACTGGGTGCAGTATTGATGCAAGGAGGTAGGGTTGTAGCTTATGCTAGTCGACAGCTAAAGCCGCATGAGAAGAAGTATCCTACCCATGACTTGGAATTGGCAGCAATTGTATTTGCGCTGAAGATGTGGAGGCACTATCTCTTGGGAGAAAGATTCGAGTTGTTTACCGATCACAAATCGTTAAAGTATCTCTTCTCTCAGAAAGATCTGAATCTCCGTCAGCAGAGATGGTTAGAGTTCTTGGCTTCGTATGATTTTGATATTGCGTATACACCTGGAAAGGGTAATGCGGTAGCCGATGCCTTGAGTAGGAGACATGCCAGCTTAGGGGCAATGTTTCTTGAATGGAAGCAACTGGAGTTTATCGCGGGATTTGATTTCAGACCAAGGTGCGAATTGGATCCAGTTATGCTAGCTAGTTTGACGATCAGACCTACTTTGATAGAGCGGATTGGTTCCAGCCAGAGGGACGATCCTAATCTATTGGAAATCATCTCCAAGTTAGAGATGGGTATCGATGAGGAGATGAATGTGTATGGGCTTGATCGAGATGGATGGCTTCGAAAGAATGGAAGGCTAGTTGTACCCAATGTCAATGGATTGAGAGATGAAGTGCTTAGAGAATGTCATCACTCAAAACTGACTATACACCCCGGTGGTAATAAGATGTATCGAGACATGAGACAAACTTACTACTGGGAAGGGATGAAAAGAGACGTTGGGAAGTTTATATCCAAATGCATGAATTGTCAGCTAGTTAAAGCCGAACAGAAGAAGCCTAGTGGGTTGTTGCAACCATTAGAAATTCCTGAATGGAAATGGGAGCAAGTCTCGATGGATTTCATCGATGGTTTACCTAGGACTAGATCGGGATATGATAGCATTTGGGTAATTGTGGATCGATTGACTAAGAGTGCCAGATTTATACCAGTCAAATCGACCAGAACGGCAGCCAAGTTGGCAGAATTGTATATGAAGTGGGTAGTGAGATTTCATGGAGTACCCAAAAGCATTGTGAGTGACCGAGACCCGTTGTTCACTAGTGGGTTTTGGAAGAGCTTACAAGAGGCTCTAGGGTCAGGATTACATCTCAGTACCGCATATCATCCTCAGACCGACGGTCAGACGGAGAGGGTGAATCGTATATTGGAAGATCTCTTGAGAGCGTGTATATTGGATTTTGGTGGATCATGGGATGACCATTTGCATCTAGTAGAGTTTGCATATAATAATAGCTACCAATCCAGTATCGGTATGGCTCCATATGAAGCTTTGTACGGAAGACCGTGTAACTCACCATCATGTTGGATAGAGACTGGCGAGAAGTTTGTGCTTGGACCAGATGTGGTGAGAGAAACTTCAGATAAGATTAAGATCATTCAGCAACGAATGAAAGCTGCCCAAGATAGGCAGAAGAGTTATGCTGATAAGAGGAGAAGAGACTTGAAATTCTCCGTTGGTGACTTGGTGTTTGTCAAGATCTCTCCGTTGAAGAGCGTGATACGATTTGGCAGGAGAGGCAAATTAGCACCAAGATTTGTTGGCCCATTCCCTGTTCTTGAACTAGTCGGGAATTTGGCATATAGAGTTGGCTTACCAGAGAAAATGGCAGGAGTTCACAATGTATTTCATGTTTCCCAACTGAGGAAGTTCGTTCACGACTCAGATATGACTATTTCACCTGATCAATTAGAGGACTTTGAAGTAGAGCCCGAGGCGGTTGAGAACCGCAAGCCGATTCGTATTGTGGGGCACGATACAAAGCAACTTCGAAGGAAGTCGGTGAAGCTAGTCAAGGTTCAGTGGGGCGAGAACGAGAATGATTGTACTTGGGAGACAGAGGAGAGCATTATGAAGGCTTATCCAGAACTCTTTGCCTGGTAAGATTTACTTTGCAATTTAGTTATTCCGCATGCTAGGATAGACTTGTTTTGTTTGTTTTGCATGTTTGATGGTTGTTTTATGATTGATAGGCATGCGGGACCCTTGTGTGTGTTTGGATTAAGGAATTTCGGGGGCGAAATTTCTTAAGGGGGGAAGAGTGTAACGACCCGTATTCTACACATCATAGGATTGTAGAATATTTATTTCTTTCCCGTGTGAAGTCGTATGGTCATGTAACTTTGGGAAACATCTATTAGAGTCATTTCCCATGCTTATGATTTTTGTCGATTTTTAAATGACCATTTTGCCCTAGTTGGTACTGTTTTGGCCATAACTTTTGATTGGAAAGGAATTTTGACCTGAAACCACTTCCATTTGATTCGTTTGATAGTTTCTCTTTCCGTAGAGTGGTCATAATAGCCAAACGGACTTACCGTTTGGGAGATATGGTTGAAACAAGGTTTGGAGGGTGAAAAACTGCTTAACCGGGCCAAATCGGGTGATTAGTGAGTAGGCCCATAACCCATTTCGGGATTAGGGTTATGGGAGGGCTGAAATGAGATGGAGAATCATTCCATTTCAGTTTTCTAACCTCCACTTATCACCAAGGATCCCTAAAAATGGCCTCCAACCTCTAGATCACCTCCAAATCATCTTTTGGTCAAAGATTTGGCTTAGCAACCCCTAATCAAAGAAGATCTTCACCAAATCAACCTTGGAGCTGCTGTTAGCATTGGGATTCGCATCAAATCAGAGCATAATTTCAGATCTTAGTTTATTTTGTGGCTAAGGTGAGTGATTTGCATAGTTTTACACTAATTATGGCTAATTAGGGGTGATTAGTGCTAGTTAGCGAATTTAAGCATGATAAAATTCGGGAAAAATGTCCATAAATTCTTAAATGATGTTTTAGACCTCTGATATGAATTTGGGTTAATTTGGTTAAGTTTTGCTAATCCTATCATTAGTTTCACCTAAACATGCTTAAGGGGAAATGTGGGATTTTGGGTATGTTTGATCCATTTTAACCTATGATATTGATGTGAATGATGTTTGTGGTTGATTATGCATGTTGCTATGACTGTATGAAATGCTTTGTGATTGATTTCAATAGTTAGAATGGTCGAAAACGTCGTCGAATGGCGTAAACACTTGCTGGAACAGTTTCTGAAAACAGTGCAGGGTTCGGATCGGATCGGAAAAGGGGGCTCGGATCGGATATGTAGAACTGAGCAAAGAATCTGATCGGATCGGAACCCAACACTTGGGAAAAGTGGCAAAAAGGAAGGCCACGCTAGCTGAACTGGGATCGGATCGGATGGATGAAGACAGATCGGATCAAAGAGGACGGATCGGATCGGAAACACAAAGGCGAATCAAGGCAGGAGCACGAAAGCGGATCGGATAGGAGCGTATGAAGGGGAGCAGGAAGATGGATCGAAGGCACGAACCAAGAAGGACCCGACCCGACCCGAAAGGAAGCACCGACCCGACCCGAAGAAGAAGAAGCAGCTGACTCGAACCCAGAGGAACACCGACCCGAACCGCATCAGAAGGGGGACCCGACCCGAACGGATAAAGAACACCGACCCGAACCAATGACCTGAGGAAGAACCCGACCCGACCCGGTATTGACCAATAACCCGAGATGCAAAGGTAGTCCAATAGGGGAAGTTAGAGCTCAGGATCCCGGAACCAGTTGGGAACCAACGAGTTCACTTCATGGTTGGACTTTGCTGCGGGACATGTGCTAAGGAGTTGTCGACGTTCATAACTTCGATTCACCACTAGGAATGATGGGCTACTTATCAGTGCAGTAGGGTCATTATGACCTGAGGGGCAAAGTGATGGTAGC
Source organism: Allium sativum (assembly GCA_030737875.1). NCBI lineage: Eukaryota > Viridiplantae > Streptophyta > Magnoliopsida > Asparagales > Amaryllidaceae > Allium > Allium sativum. The sequence goes on from CM060920.1 coordinate 366,124,945, forward strand.
AAGACTACGTTATCAGTGCAGTAGGGTCATTATGACCCGAGGGGCAAGGTGATGCGTAGTAAGACTATGAGCCAGCGAAGATGGGGTGAATAACTCCATGGGGCAAGTGGACATAGTAAGGATTAGTAAGGCTATGAGCCAGCGCAGATGGGGTGAATAACTCCATGGGGCAAGTGGACATAGCGAGGAATTAGTGGCTACGTTATCAGTGCAGTGAAGCCATTTATGACTTCGTGGGGCAAAGTGATCGTAGCAAGGAATGTGGGTGATCAAAGTGGTGAATATCGTATACTTTACGCACTGAGTGAGAGATGTGAGGATGGATGCTATGTTTGATTGTTTGCCATCCCTATGACATGCACACCTCCCCCACCTCCGTATCTGATATTGATTGATATGATACCTTAGAGTGTTGTACAGTATGTAGTGCTAACTCTTTGGTTGCAGGTCCAGGTTCAGGTATGTTTTAGTCTACCTGTTATTGTTCACTTTAGATGCTTATCGCTCATACCAGACTTTATGTCTGACCCAGAGTTTTATGTCTCTTCTTATTACTCTGGGTGCTCACACGAGCAGACTAGAGACAGGTTAGCTGGTGATGTGCGAGTAGCTGATTCGGAGGCGGGCAGGAGGCTTCCACGTATGATATATATACACATTCTCCCTGTGTCGTTGGTGGTCGCTACTTGGGCATTAGTAGTGTACCTCATTTATCTTGCTTTTGCTTTGAGACAGTTTGAAAGTTGTAATAAGCTGTATTCTGGATTTCCGCTGCTATGATGTTTAGTTCTGATTTTCAGCTTATGCACTGTCTCTCCTGTTTTATGTCAAGTATGTTATTATTATATTTTGTTCTATGCGCTGTGAGACATTCTACAGGTTCCTTGTATGTTCATTTTCTTCTTCCCTTTCCTTCTCACGACCCGTTCCGTGCTAACTGGACATGTGTACAACGCACTTATGGAGTAAATGTCGGTTGGTGCAGGGCGGGCCGTCACAGATTCCATCCACCACACTCGACAATACCTCCCCAACTTTTCATGGTAGGTAGCCCTCGACCCGATCTACACTTTTCGTTCAGGTAGCCATAACAAATTCTTGACGGATCATGAGATATAATTTTATTTGTGTTGAGGGTCTTATTTGCAAATTTACATGGTTGAAAATAATGATGAATGGGAATTCTGATTTGTAGGGGTTTATATAATGTTGATATAATATATTTTATGTTGATGTGACGAACGATGTTGACTAACGATTTTTATTTCGTACCTATCGCGTTTTCGAACGTTGTTTATTCGCTGCTGCGCTCACATACAAACCCCGTTCGAGATGCGAATGGGCGGCATAATATAATTTGACGATACGGTCCTAATGAAACTTGTTTTGTCGAATTCCGAGTTCGTTTGCTCGAATGGCCCTCGTTCACGTTCAAATGGTCGTTTTTATTTACATTTTATTTTGCCACACTCACAAATTAACCCCGATTGACACGCCACTTGAAATCTAGCAATAATTTACCGATGCAGTCCCAATAAAATTTATTTCGTTGAAAACTGAGGTCATTTGAATAAAGGCCCTTTTATAACTGGCCAATTCAAATAAAATAAACCAATTTTAAAATATCTCAATATAATAATATCAAAATATTGAAATTGGCCATACACGACCAGAATATCGTATACTACCATAATAAAATATGTCGGGTTGAATTTGAAGCCAAATCGATATTAGAAAAATTTAAAAACACTTTTATTTAATATAAATAACGTTGTAATATATAACGAAATTCCACAACGACCTTTTCAAAATTTGATTTGGACATAAAATAAAATCTACAACACGAAAACTCAATTTTTCTCTTTCATTAGAAAAATATTACCCAACAGATTCAGACATTTCTTATTTCGAGAAAATCCGACTCAAATCGAGCCCTGTACGGTCGTTTAAAGTTCAAAACGCCAATTTACGAACTGCCGCGCCGCTGCAGCTCGTTTTAAAATTAAATTATAAATTAAACTTTGTAACGTCGTTTTAATAACGAAGTCGCCACGATAATTAATATAAACCATATTTAACCACTTTAAATCGCTCGTTCCCGTTATACGGCAAAATCATCATTTTCCCAAATTTGCCGAAAATAAAATATTATTATATTATTAATATAATTTAAATATTCAAATTAAAATGGTCGAAATCGATTATTTAAACTGAAACCAATATTTTGAATAAATAAAATATTTCAAATAAATGGCCCAAAAACGCGGGACGTTACATTCCTTCCCCCTTAAAATAATTTCGTCCTCGAAATTGCTAAGGTAGAAAGAACGTCACAACCTATTATCTTTATAATAATATTTAATTTAAAACTTGATTTTATTCCCAAAACAAATCTAATTGGTCGTAAAACCAATTTAATTCAAATAAAAGAATTTCCCAAAAATTTCTAACACCTTAAATTTTGAAAAAAAATATAAAAAAATTCGGCAGAGTCTTCCCTGTACGGAGGACCATCTGCAATATCGCAGGATCAAGAAATATGTATACATCGACTCTCAAGGTCGGAAAATCCAAAATTCAAACCCAAAATCCAAATTAAACCAAAATTTCATATTTTCGTAGGCGTACCTTTTTGCGAGCGTTATTACGCGATAAAGGATATATTATGCTCGAGCTTGCTTAGTCAAACTGGATTCAAATAACTCCAGAATTTCTCTTGGATGGATTTTAAACTGATTTGGCCATTTAGCACCTGTTCTCAACTCAAATGAACTTATTAGTCCCAAAGCAAATGTTAATCATGTTCAAAGCACATCCATATCATCTATATCAACCAATTCTACACACTGTTCAATCCAAACGAGATTATAATTATTTACAATCACTTCATTTATTCCTTTAGTTATCCATTCAAATTTATTACTCTGGATTGATTATTTGAATTATTTATCTCTTATTGGTTTAAAACAAATCGATTCATGTTCAGGTTTTACATCCATGAGATCGAGCACACCATCCAAACACATCATTCAATCAACATTAACAAATCAATCGATTGCCCATATTATAATAATCACTACCTTTATTTATTATAAAATAAACTGGGCAAAAACAAATTTCAAAATAATTTTTATATCAAATTACAAATACGCACTCTCATACATACACTCAAACTCAATCTAGGGTATTACTAACCCCATCTCTATTGAGTCACACCATAGAGCCAAGGTTATCTCTAAACCAATAGCTCTGATACCACTGTAATGACCCGGGGAAAAGGTCGACGCTTGAGTTTTCGACAACAATACATAAACCTGTATCACTTGCCAAAACCCAAGTATCGAACCCCCAGATTGTCATGAGAAAGAATTTAGAGGGTGAGAATAGAAAGAAAGAAGTATTAGAATAGAAGAAAGAAGAAGAACACATCAGAATCTCATAGCGGAACTGATAAAATATAATATAACAAATCCTTTATACAAAAATTGTATATACATACCAATCATCATAGTTCAACACATATCAGTCACAGCGGAAAATATCTGTATATAACTAGCGGTGAAACCGCCTGCTTCTAGCTCCTGAAAACTCCAAGCGAAACCTAACCTGGAACATACTCGGTCTGACCCGAGCACATTTGATTTAAAACAAAATACACCGGGTCAGTCTGGAATACTATCAGTGATAAATTCACAGAACACACACTTGTTTAACTTTGGAAAATCCTTTTCGAAATAAAAGGATAATAGTAAGACCAGCCCACACATAAACACAGACGGTTTTTACCTTACTATAACCCAAAACATTTTTGAAATCAATATCTTTCTCTGATATTATCATAATGTCTACATACAAATAATTTACAATCTAGAGGAATGCTTGCATCTCACGCTCCCCATATATAGTATACAATCAAAACCGCGGGCGCTTATTGGATATTGGATTTCCAACTATGACAAGGTATGGGACCACCTTCCGCACGTGTATCTCTAGAGGCGAATACACTGGGTTCAACAAGAACGTCTTGCAACTCGGCCCTCACATGATCGACCACTCATTTCGCTTGAGTGTATCGAATGTATATCACCGACAGTTGGGATCAGCATCCGCCTGCCCGAAAAGGGACAGCATCGAATATAGATTAAAGAAGCAAATGGAATTTCTCTAGATAGGTGATCATACATCCTAATGGAAGCGACCCACATAGCCATGCTGCCTGCCCGATTTTTATCATTTCCCGGTTGATGAGGCTTGAGGCTAGAATACATCTGGTCATCATTCACTTTGAATGCCACATCGTCAGATCCTCTGGATATCACTAATTGACATCCACAAAAATACTCCAGTTGATAAGCTAAGAGAATGTGCACTTCTCCGCCATCAACCTGGTACGTTTGAAAATATCAACGTACGTGACTCCTTTGGAAATACTCTGTCAGACACTCGTCCATTCAAGTCATCCAGGAACAGGATGAACCGAAGGCACTCTTCTACTGCATCTCATATAGGAATCACCCCATGGATCAGTAGCGAGTAGTCCTTGCAACCCGTAGATTCCAACCACGACAGAACCACAGCTTATCTCTGGGAGCTAACCAAAGATTATTAGCGGTCCTTCCGCTTATGAAGATCCACGGTCTTCATTGCTCCATCTCGACCATCTTCAAATATCTTCACGTATTTGTTGGTCGGAATGGTTTTCGAATATAAATTCGATTCCGGTCTTTCCATACCAACAATCGTATTGGTCAGGTTTTGATAGTCGGTGATTTAACTATCAATTAACAAATGTGTCAATGACTTCACTGATTCAGTACTTGGCATGACTTGGCCCCTTTTTAAATATATTTGACAAACTCGTTAATCAACTTTAACATTCGACTTAACTCTAACTTGACTAACTCGACTTGACTACTCCTATCGATTAATTAATACTCGACTTAACTCCATTCGCTTGACTCTAGATCGCAGCGATCACAATGGTTACGCCTAATTCCCTCAGGAAACATCTGACCACCGTAGGCTATCTGCAGCCCTGCGAATTACGCTGGCAGTCGTACGCAATGGCAACTTTTCCTGAAAAACTATGTTTGACTAACTCTATCTCAAATACTGTATTCGATCAACTCTAATTGAATAAACAAATATTCAATAAATTATAAAATCAATATTCTTATCTCCTTTGAAACTAATATTGTAATATTATTTAATTTCCCAAGACCCTGCATTAGAGTTCGATATTCCTCGTATAGAGTAAAACCAATTTCAACACCTTCACTCGTTTCAAACTAATACCATTTCTCGATAATAGTGAAGCCAATCAAGTTGGGGTATTTTAGTTACCTCTCAGACCTTGATCGACAACATCCTTATCTCAGAATAATATCAGCTCGTCACTTAACCACTTCACAAAAATCTTATTTACCTTCTCGATTTCAAATCTGGTTTCATAACCCTTTTTCTTACAATTGAAATCTTCTCTTCGATAAATCTCTTTACTTAATAATTAAGAACAACTCTTATTTAACTTTATATTCACTTACACTTCTTATTTACAATGCTCGTTTTGGTACTTGGATTATACATCACTTTAAAAACTCTTATCGCCCTCTTTGACCCAACCTCATTGCCCCTTAATCACTTATTAATTGATTTCCCATTTTAAAAGGTCATCGCTTAAACTATTATTAATTAAAATAATAATTACCTTTAATATTAACCATATTAAAAATGGTTAACTTTGATCTTAATTAAAGATAGAATAATTATCATTTTTAGAAGCTTAACAAATGATGATTAACTTCATGTACACTATACAATTCAATAATTTCTCTAAAATATATCTAATCAAAGATTTACAAATATTTAACACTATTCGTTAAACTTTAACGAATATTTGAATCAAATTTATTCATCTATCCATTTTACTCGAAAACGATGGATTTTACCAACCGTACATATCGGTTAACAGTTAACCGAATTTCACTTGTCATTCCCTTTTTAAAATATTTAATTAACTTAATTAATTTAAAATTATCATTTAATCGGTTTAAACCAATAATTTCATTTTACCAACTCGTGGGTAAATTCCTTGGGTTTCTGACTTTAACACTTGTGTAGATCACAAATTCTTATTCATAATCATTTAAAGAATTTCTTTAAAAGGGCTCGATTAAATATTTATTCATAAATATCTAATTTACTAATTAAATAAGATAAATGAAAAAGCCTCAACTTAGTTATAAAATAATTTATAACTTTAAACTGCGTCGTTTCACCGAACGGTCGAACGACGTTTAAACAACACATTTTAGGCTATTCACTGCCAATTACCAAATCAACACTGTTGGTTGATTTAAAAACAACACAGGTGAATATTTGTTCAACCATCACACTCAACCAGATTTTTCAACCATATGGTGTTCAATCAGTTCAAATATCAACAATCTAAAACGAACAAGCAACATATATAATATTTTGAGGAATCCGGTCGGATCCCTCCAACCTGTTCTTCCCTGCATCACAGCTCGTTATACATTTCATAATAATATATGAAATAAATTTAAATAATCGAATACGATAAATAACAACAACCAATAAACAACCAATAACAACCAATCAACCAATTTTTTACTTTTTAACGGTAAATTATATTTTAATATGAATTTACCACATCACAGAATTCCAGAAGGTGTGAGAATTAACTCACCAGGTTATTCTGTCGACGGTTGGCGCGTTTGTCGCTTTTAATCTTGAACGGACATTCAAAATTAGCTGAATTTTCAACTGCGTCAGATTAGAGCCTAGTCAGTGCCATCGTCTAGGTCTCATCCCTACGATCCCAACGGATCCAGTTTCATCAGTTTTCGTTCACGTATGAGGAAGATATCGCATTTCAAAGTTTAAACATATATACAATTTTTAAAATAAACTTAATTATAAATTAATTATATAATTTACCTTAATAACCGTTATTATCTCTTAATCTCTGTCCACCTCAGCATCGTACCAAGCAAAAAAAAACGCGTTTACTTTTGTTTCTTCTTCCTGACCCCGACTTTGCCTTTGGCCTTGAAAAACCGAACTCCAGCCTCCTCTTTAAAATGCCACCGCCGTCCCTCCTGATCATCGGACCCCATGGCGCCGACCCTACCAGATACGCCACCCTTCGACGCTCAACCTCCCATTGGCCTCTCCTCCTCTCGTCGTCCGTGGCCCCCACACGGTTAAGAAGAAACCGAAACCTACCATCCTTCCGTTCATCCATGAATTTCCGCTACCACCGGCCACTCCATCATCGCGGTCCGCCACCAAAAGGACCCCCACGTCTCCGCCTACGTTTTCTCTTCAGACCCCACACCTGAAACACCAACAATCCGCCGGAATTATGGCAAAAATCCGACTGAACCACCTGAAACAGCACCCCCACGTTCAACTTAACGCCTCGGCCTCCTCCGACCACCAGAAAACCCGAGACCACAGCCAAATCGAAGCTTGATCTCCCCTCTACAAAACCCCTAAGGTCTAGGTTCCTAAAATCGATCACATCTCTCCAATTTTACCCAAGAACGAAACTGATTTTCTGCGGTTTAACCCTGATTCCGGCCACCACACTCGACAATACCTCCCCAACTTTTCATGGTAGGTAGCCCTCGACCCGATCTACACTTTTCATTCAGGTAGCCATAAAAAATTCTTGACGGATCATGAGATATAATTTGATTTGCGTTGAGGGTCTTATTTGCAAATTTACATGGCTGAAAACATATCTGATTTGTAGGGGTTTATATAATGTTGATATAATATATTTTATGTTGACGTGACGAACGATGTTGACTAACGATTTTTATTTCGTACCTATCGCGTTTTCAAACGTCGTTTATTCGCTGCTGCGCTCACATACAAACCCCGTTCGAGATGCGAATTGGCGGCATACTATAATTTGACGATACGGTCCTAATGAAACTTGTTTCGTCGAATTCCGAGTTCGTTTGCTCGAATGGCCCTCGTTCACATTCAAATGGTCGTTTTTATTTACATTTTATTTTGCCACACTCACAAATTAACCCCGATTGACACGCCACTTGAAATCTAGCAATAATTTACCGATGCAGTCCCAATAAAATTTATTTCGTCGAAAACTGAGGTCGTTTGAATAAAGGTCCTTTTATAACTGGCCAATTCAAATAAAATAAACCAATTTTAAAATATCTCAATATAATAATATTAAAATATTGAAATTGGCCATACACAACCAGAATATCGTATACTACCATAATAAAATATCTCGGGTTGAGTTTGAAGCCAAATCGATATTAGAAAAATTTAAAAACCCTTTTATTTAATATAAATAACGTTGTAATATATAACGAAATTTCACAACGACCTTTTCAAAATTTGATTTGGACATAAAATAAAATCTATAACACGAAAACTCGATTTTTCTCTTTCATTAGAAAAATATTACCCAACAGATTCGGACATTTTTTGTTTCGAGAAAATCTGACTCATATCGGGCCCTGTACGGTCGTTTAAAGTTCAAAACGCCAATTTACGAACTGCCGCGCCGCTACAGCTCGTTTTAAAATTAAATTATAAATTAAACGTTATAACGTCGTTTTAATAACGAAGTCGTCACGATAATTAATACAAACCATATTTAACCACTTTAAATCGCTCGTTCCCGTTATACGGCAAAATCAACATTTTCCCAAATTTGCGGAAAATAAAATATTATTATATTATTAATATAATTTAAATATTCAAATTAAAACGGTCGAAATCGATTATTTAAATTGAAACCAATATTTTAAATAAATAAAATATTTCAAATAAATGGCCCAAAAACGCGGGACGTTACACACATCGCAGCGGAATAAAATATAATACAGAAATAAATGTTTATTGAAAAACTTGAAATAAAACTTACAATTTATTAGAGTATAGCGGACATTCAATTCATATGGGCAGTTATAACAACCTATCCTTGTTTACAACACACAGCGGAATAATATATGAATCATACGTCTGAACACCTCCAGCTCGCCTCCTGGAATTTGTATCTTATCCTGAACCTGTACAACTCGATCTAACCCAACTAGGTCTGACCCGAGCACTACAAATGCACCGGTCAGTCTCGTGAACCAATGTGAGAAAAAACCCACTAATTATTGCTAGCAATCAACTTGATTTTAAAGTTAAAAATCATTTCGAAAGAAAAGGATAATCGTAAGCCCAATCCACCCATAAACACGGACGGTTTTTACCTTACGATAACCCAAACATTTTTGAAATCAATATCTTGTTGTGATATTATAATAGTTTCTAAATACAAATAATTAGAATCTAGAAGAACGCTTGCATCTCATGCTCTACATATATAGTATACAAACAAAATCGCGGGACCTTATTGGAGATTGGATTTCCAACTATGACAAGGTATGGGACCACCTACCGATAGTGTATCTCTAGAGGGAATACACTGGGTTCAACAAGAACATTTTGCAACCCGGCCCACACATGACCGACCACTCATTTCTCTTGAGTTATCGAATATATTGTCACCTTACGGCTGCGCAGCTACCGTTTCCCGGGAGATACAGAAATAAAAAGAAGTAACAAATATGAATATTCTCTAGATGGTGACAATACACCCTAATGGGTGCGACCCACATACCATGCTGCCTGCTCGATTTTTGTCATTTCCCGGTTGATGAGGCCTGAGGTCATAATTTATTTATTAGTTTATTAATTTTTATTCTTTTAGAACATCTGGCTACCACTCACATTGAATGCCACATCGTCAGATCCGCCATATCACTAATTGACATCCACAAAAATATTCTAGTCATTAAGCTAAGAAAAGCGCCCTTTCCTACCCCTAACAGAAATACGTTTGTGAAAATCAACGTACGTGATTCTTATGGAAATACTCTACCAGACATCCATCCATACAAGTTGTCCTGAGTCTGGACAATTCGAAGGCACCCTCCTACCACATCCTAGGAATCACCCGATAGATTAGTAGCAAGAAATCCTTGCAATCCGTAAATCCCAACCACGACAGAACCATAGTATATCTCTGGCCGCTAAACCAGAAATTTTAAGTAGTTCTTCCGTTTTATGAAGATCTACGGTCTTCAATTACTCCATCTCGATTCGTATCAATATCTCCAACTTTTACATATTTGCTGGTCGAAATGGTTTTCGAATATAAATTCGATCCCGGTCTTTCCGTACCAACAATCGTTTTAGGCCAGATTTGATAGTCAGTTATTTAACTATTAAATAAAACAACCATTCATCCATAAAAGGAAATTGCATTTATTGATTCAATATTTATCCCCTTAATTTAATCATTCGTTAATTAAACTTCTTAATTTCCCAACACTTTGAAATACTCAATTCTGTTCTTATATTAATATATAAGAATATTCAAAACCGGTTCATCTTTAAAATATTTAATAATGTTCTTCTCATCTTGGTCATTAGTTTCTAATCATACACTAGTAAGAGAATAATTCCCAAAGTATCAACCTTGAAGGCCGAAACCAATATCAGATCGATACTTCGAAAACTATTCATCTTAACTAATTTCTGGTTTGTTCCTAATCCCATTTACTTCATTTCTTAATTTCTAACGAATAGAAATCTTAAATATTACTTATGTAATAACCCGGAAATCTGAGCCAATTTAATTTTTTTATTTTGGCAATTTTAGTGATTTTTGAGTATTTAAAATGAATTATTTTAAATAATAACGACCAGAAATTTATTTTCGATGAAGTTAAAACGAATAAATTTATTTTTAATTATAAAAGGAATTGAAAATGGCGTGGTAGTTTGAAAATTCGATTTCAAATTTCAATTAGATGTACAGGATTCAAAATAAACCGGATTTTAGTGAAACCAAAAATATTTGAATCTACTTGAGAATATCTTTCGAACGAATCCGGAAAATTGAAATTTCATAGCAGGAATAAAAAGTTATGCCCAGTTGAAAATTCAGAATAATCGCTATGGAATTCTGGCCCTTAAAAATGAAAATTTTGCAAACGACTCGGTTTTCGACGAAACCACTTTTGTTGGATCCGTGATGTCAAATGATTGCTAGATTCCAAAATTCATAATTGGAAAACATGTTTTGACAATTTCAGTCAATTTCGATCGACCAGAAAATGGCCATTTTTCAAACGGTCTCAGAATTTGACGAAATTAGTTTTGTTAAGACCGCATAGTCGATACGAAGCTAGAAATAATTTTTCTTGAACTTTTAGAGTTAGTATGTGGCCCCGGTGAATTGAAATGTGCATTTAAACTGAATATATACGGATTTATATTTTAATCTTGATGTAAACTGATCGTAATTGCCGAATTGGCTTACGAAACATATCCCACTGTGTTCGGGATGGGGGTAATTAGCTAGGGGCGACAGTCGTTGGGTTTCGTTTGGAGTTTGGTTGCAAAGTCAACTCTTTGGAGAATTAAATAGATTAGAATATAATTTAATTTAATTTTGTAAAGAGCCCCCTCCTTTTCCCTCTTCTCTCTCCTCTTTAACTGAAACAAAAAACCCTAATCTAACATTGCCGCCACTGCCCCCGTACGTCGCTCCACCGCCCCTCCCCATGGCCGGCGCCACCGCGCCTGAGCCCTGGCCACCCTCTCTCCTCTCCATTGATCGTTCTTCCCCCTCCCTCTTCAAAAACCGAACCAGAAACCCCCTTCCCTCTGATAAAAATTACCGCGCCACCCCCCGTTTTTCCTGAGTGCGCCGCCGCACCTCAGGTGCTCCCCACCCATCACCTCCTCCAGCCTCTTCCCTCAGCTCCTCTCACCTCTCCGATCGATGACAGCCCCAAGCCCTCCTCCAAATCGAATGCCACCCTCTTTCGAAGCCCTAGCGCCACCGGATCCAAGACGCAACTCGAAACCGCCTCCATCGAACCCCATTCTTCGACAAAACCCATCAGCCCTCTCCTACAAATGTGATGTAAGTTTTTAATTTCGAATTTTATTTATTTCTTTTCGATTTAAAAACTGATTGTATAAGTGTAGAGATTTAAAAGTATAATTTTTAAAGGATAAAAATACGATTTTTAAGTAACAAAAATATAATTTTTATATAAGCAAGAAGTTAAAAATATAATTTTTATTCGAATAGTAAGTTAAAAATATATTTTTTATATATGTGGAAATATAAAAATATAATTTTTATATGTGTAGTAAAGTAAAAATTTGATTTTTATATAAGTAGAAGATTAAAAATATGTTTTTTATATTATAGAAAGAATAAAAATATGATTTTTATATGACAGAAAATATAAAAATATGATTTTTATATAGGTTGTAGCGGAATAAAAAAAATTCGATTTTAATATAAGTAGCAGATTGAAAATAGTATTTTTACATAATGGAGAATATAAAAATATAATTTTTAGGTATGTAACGAAATAAAAATCTGATTTTTATTATATATATAGTGAAATAAAAATGTGATTTTTATATATGAACAGCGTGAAAAGGATGGCGTAGGAATTTCGGGCAAATCCCATCGATCAGAAATTCAGAATGAAATGACCGAGTGGAACCCAAAGGTGAGAACTCCTCACTTTTAATTAATTTTCTAGTTGAAATATATACTAGGATGCAGACGGTGCTAGTAGCACCTGACATCCGTTGTCCACAGACCATGGACGACTTGTATGATTGTTTGTGTTATGAAATTTGATTATTGATTGTGATGTGAAAAATATATATTCATTTGTTGAAATAAAATATATATTCATGTGTTGAAATAAAATATATATTCATGTGTTGAAATAAAATATGTATTCATGTGTTGAAATAAAATATATATTCATGTGTTGAAATAAAATTAATATTCATTTACAAATCGAACGATTTGTTTACGTACACCGATTTGACTGATATTGATTGGGATGATAAATTTTACACATCGCCCAACCGCACAAATAAAATCTGTGTTTGATTGTTTGAAACCCCACATGGGTGTTGGGATGAAATTGGGCATACACTAATCCCAATAATTAGCTGTATGTTGATCGATTGATTGACTGGCTGTTATAAGCGTTGAATATTTATATTTGATGCTTATACTGTGTAGAATGCACTTTGGATGATGGTTGATTATTTATCGTTGCTATTATATACATGTGTTGTATGGAAACCATATAATTAACATAATATGGTAATTGATTGGGCCTCATTCCAATTTGGAAAATAAGGAATATTATAAAAGAAAATTCATGTGTTGAATATAATGAATATTCATGTGTTGAATAGAATAAATTCATGTGTTGAGTAGAATAAATATTCATGTGTTGAATAAAAGAAAATTCATGTGCTGAATAGAAAGAAAATTCATGTGTTGAATAGAAAGAAAATTCATGTGTTGAATAAAATATATATTCATGTGTTGAATAAAAATATATATTCATGTATTGAAGAAAATATTCCTTTGTTGAATAGAATAACGAAGTTATTGAAATAAATAAAGCCGTGTTGATTAGATATGCGCCATTTTGATGTGAACGATATTTATATCGATTATATTCGTTTTTAAAATGAATATAGAAAAAGAAGTGATTTCGAAATATAACGTTTTGAAAATATTATCATTTATATATATATATATATATATATATCGATGATATGGAATATTCAATTTTGATTAGAAATTGAATAGGAAGTTGAAATCGTTTTGAAAACGAATTTAAAATGATTTATGAAATACGTTTTAAAAGGAAATCGACAAAATAAATATAATATATTTATATTATATATATAACGACCTGAATAGAACGCGCCGCGCTGCGGTAGTTCGCGAATTTCGACCATTGACTTCGAATTGAGGTAGCGGGAGATCCAACCGTCGGATTCTCCTAAAACTGGAACCTTGGGTTCTTATCGAAAAGAGCTTTCTAACGAATATTAGAAATTAGAAATCTAACGGTTGGATTTGGAATTATGTCCAAATCAAATTTGGAAAAGGTCGTTGTAAGTGCAGTTCGATGGCCGTTGATGGAAATCGACTGTACGGGCCTTGATAAAGTTATTAAAAATAGTAATAATTTGTGTAAAATCATAAGAAATGATTGGTGAAGAATTGGAATGAAAAAATCTAAATTTGAAAAGATAAAAATAGATTTTTATCGAAATGAACTAGTTTTGAACTAGAATTATAATTCCATTTATTTTTAAAATAAATAAAGCGGATTTGAAAATAACCAGAATTTCCAATAATTGAATTGGAATGGATTGAATTGAAATTGTCATTGGAATATTTCGATGTTGGATTTCATGATTATATAGATATTGTTATGGAAATTTGAAAGATATATTTATATCGTTATTTCCAATACGATATTTGTGGGTCGTAGAATTTGATATTGAATATAAGCCGATATATTTTCTATTCAGAGCCTTGTATTTAATATCAAATGTGATTTGGGTTTGTCGTGAATGGTGTCTTCATTAACACTGTTCTTAAACCCAGTTGAGAAAAAGATTAAATCTTTTTATTTAGATTTAATGAAGTATACCAATTAAATGGTATTTAATTGGAATGAATTTGAATGTAATTTTGGGTTTATAGTGAACCGTGTTTTGAATGACATTGGTTCTTTAACCCAGTTAAAGACAGGATGTGATTTCCCAAGTTAAATAATCATTGATAGTGATTACTGGGAAGTGTAACAACCCATATTTTGAATAACAAGATATAACATAAATCAAGGCATAATTAAATTGTAAAATCTGAATCAAGGGAAACGGGCTGTGCCATTGCGTTCGTCTCGGAAAAATACGTGAAATAGAGTCCGAGTTTTCGAAAAACGGAGTCCGTATGACCAAGTTATGGCCCAATGAAGTTTTCAGAAAATTCCAAGCTCGAAAACAGTTCAAATTCGAATTCAGATTTAAATTACAACCAAGGCAGAATGGGCGGGAATTTTCCCGCCCCAGCAGGGTCGACACAGGGGTCGACACCAGTGTCGACCCTCCCAATGGGTCGACACCCATGTCGACCCAAGGGTCGACACCCATGTCGCCTCAGGGGTCGACCCCCCCGGTCGGACCAGTTTTTCTGGTGCACCGTTTGTGACATGCTGAGTCTTGCTCTAGAAGTTTCTGACGGGATTTGACGGACCTGATGTGTTTTAGGGTTAATCCTATGGTCTAAACTAACCTAATCACCTATAAAAAGACCCCTAGACCTAGCCTAAACTATGCCAAAATGTCTCTTAATCATGGCCTCCACCTACTTCATGAGAGCATGAGTGTCTCAAATCAATCTATGTCATAAAGGAGCCATCTTTCTTAAGTAAAAGAGCCATCTTTCTTTGTCGTTGGAGTTATTACTTCTTGTTTCAAGGCGTTTAAGTGGAGCTTATTATTTTCTTTGCGGATTTTGCTTGTGGCTTCGTCTCAATCTTTATATATATTGATCTAGATCGCATAACCTCTCATTGTAAGCCCTATACTACTCTTAGATTCTAACTATGAAGTTAAATGTGACATGTTGCAAGTTGCGTTTGGGCCTAAGTATGATATATTCTTTGATCATATCATGTTATGCATAAATATATTCTATGCATGTTTGTAAGACTATCACCTTGACCTTGTGGGCTAAAAGCTATAAGCTTTATGTTGAAATGTTGCATTATACAACATGATAACTCTCCTAACCTTTATGATAACTTGCATATAATGTTATATGCGAACTTCTAGCCATCATCTTATGTCATTCATGATCATGTTTCACCTATTTGCTTAAGTTGATATTATGCACGTTTTGAGGCCTATGATGTAATATGCAAGCTTATGAACCTATTTTCCTCATATGCCACCATGTTTAACTTGTGGCCAACCTTATTACCTTATGCCCTTTTTTTCATGCTTTTGCCAAGTTCCCCCTTTTGGTCTATGTTATGTTATGCGAAACGTACATGCAATGGGAATGCGTTGGGTTTAGGTAATATTAATGACATGAAAACATGGTTTTCAAATATGACATGAACATTGACTAGTGATTATGTTTGTAAACATAATGGTGGACATGACACTTAGAAAATATGAGTATGGCCAACTCGAGGTTGGGTTAAGTTTGTAGCATAAATCTACCCGGAACCGACCGGCTTAACTAGTGGCTACAAGCAATAGGACCCAATGTGAGTAGTTGGTCATGTTGCACTAGAAACCCGAGGTTAGACCAGGTTGTGGTGTAAAGCTACCCGGACCCGCCCGGCTTAACTAGTAACCACAACAAAGTCTAATGTGAGAGGTTGGGTGCATTAAAATAATTAATGCCACATGATAGGGTTAAGTCATGGACCACTTGAATACTCAACCAATTAAACATGATTGGTTGACACGGTTAAGTCATGAACCTTGGGTACACTTAACCAACTTGATACTTGATTGGGTAGGGTTAACCACATTTAACCCACTAGAAACCCTAGTTACGTGGTCCTTTTCACCAGTAACCCTCTTGATTGTATCATGATACCCTAGGGACTAGGCTAGGGTGGGGCACGATTACTGGGCTAACATGTAAGCGACCAAAACGACGGCTGAGTAGGTGCGCCGGTGTAGGTTCAGGCGGACTATGGTCGTGCACATAGTCCGGAGTTGAAAAAGCAGACACGGGCACCCGTAGGTTTAGACTGTGCGTGCTTGATATGTGTCCGTGGTTGGCACCCTAGGGCTTGATACACCCTAGGGTGGACCTAGCACAGTTTGACTACACTTCGTGATTGGGCCGTATGACACCGACACTTGACGAGTTAGGCTTTTAGTGAGCCGATCGACTAGACCGTGTTATTGGACCTTGATCTAGGTCATCTCGGGATATTGGGCCAAGATTGGGCCAAGGGATCATTTCTTGTTTATACTTGACATGGATTGGAATACTAGTACACACCTGGTGCAACTTAACCTTGTATATGCGATGCCACACTTGATCTATCTTGTTAACTCTTCACCATGCCAGTTATCACCCTACATCTCATCTCTGTTTTACATGTTCAGTTAACTTTATTAGTTGTTATACTAATAGTAGATAGGACTTACCAGTCTTTTTGACTGACCCGTTTTCTTTCGCCTCTTTTCTTCCGTTCCCCCCCCAGGTTTGCAGGGTGGGAACACTGTGACCTAGCTGGATCTTTAGCTGCTTTTCTGGATAGCCCACGTATGGTTTAAGCATGCTATGGCCTTATGCTACTTTGGGGATAGTTACTTTATGTTCCTTTTTCAGTTTATGTTCTAGACTTTGTTTTATGGGAAAATAATGACCAAGTACTTTGATGTAACTTGACTATGGTTTTGAAATGCTAGTTTTATCCGCTGCTTTACTACTCTGTTTTACTTATATGTTCTGTCTTGTGATATCTGCATGCATGTTTACCTCGTTTAACGCCCCTCCAAAGCTAGTGTCCTTGCAAGAGTGGCACTGGCGGAGGCCGGGTGTTACAGGAAGATTAAAACCAAGTGGAGTTTTAATGAGTCTTTAATTATATTGAAATGGTCGAGAATGGAGTATCACCAATTTTGCTCCAGGCAATAGTTAAATCTTTAATTAGATTTGAACGTGAAATGGTAATTGAATTTACCGATAACACCGTGGTGTTAGATATGAAGTATGACCAGTTTTACTTCGTGGGATGAATAGGTTGGGATTGGGAAATAAAATTAATGATTACTTCAGTGTGGTTCGCTAGTCCCGACTAATTTGAATTGATATTCAGAGGAAGATTAAAGAATAAGTTTATAGAATTTATCTTTGGTAAAATTAATGGGAACCTTTCCCAAAGTATAGGAATATTTGAATAAAAGAATATTCTGAATTGGAATGAGGCGCATGTTGTGTTTGTGTAACACTTGTTTAATATATACGCGAGTTATTCAGAAAGACCGGGTTTATCCCATTCTGAATAACTGATTCGACGTGGTGTCGAGGATGAAGACGGTGGTCGAAGACCGGAGGTCTTCACATCGTTTGGGTGATTACTGATGATCTTGATTGGGCTGTACACCCAAGAGGAGGGAATCAGTTGGTGATCGTCCAGACGTACTTGGAGATCGATGGATATGCGAGGTACAAGGTGCCTCCGGTTTCGTTCAGACCCAGAACGGACTTGTATGGACTGTCTGTCTGACATTGGAATTTGCTCTGTGTTGATTGATCTCTATTAAATATACATCTGCCTGGTGAAGGGGAATTTATTCCCTTACTTCACCCTTCTCTGAGACGTACGGGATCAGAGGGTGTATATCGATAGACATCAGTCGCATGGTGTGAACTGCCTGTGTGGCATGCCTAAGTGGCAAATGATCAAGGCTTTTGTTGAAAAGAAGAGTCTTGTGGTTGATGATCAAAGCAAGGCCTGTGTGGCATAGCTTTTTGTAACGTTGATTCGCGAGCCTCACACCCCGGTTGTGAACCAAAAACGGGAGAGGACCTCAGGGAGGGCATGCATTTCTTTCTAGCTAGGGTGGTGTCAGTGACCTACCAGCCCTGACATTTATATTATTTTCACCTGTGTGGTTGATGTTGTTGTTGCGAGGCGCCTCGGATATATCTGTGACTGTGTGGAGCCGATGGAGTCATTTGGCCCATTTTCGCCCCAAAGGGTGGGGAAACGCAGTGTTCAGGCATTTTAATCCACATCGGTGGACCGACCCTGTCGCTCCAAGGGTCACTTGAGCTCTGATCCTGAGGCTCGGGCTAGAGAGTCTCGAATTCGGTGAGGACTATCTTTTGCCTCGGTTCACAGATGGAAATCTAGCTTCCAATACGTGACTTTGCGGTTTTATTTGTAGAGCCTAGTATGACGACATAGTGGTATGGGGCACTTATGCCGTCTATGATTGATACTTATGATTTAAAATTGTTTTGACACTATACACTTATAGTAATAATAAAACATGAAATTTTACGTACCAAGCATTCTTGGCTATTATAAGGTAAAAGCCCTATCCTCCGGCTTGCGTTGCATTGTGTGATGGGACCTGGGTCTTATAATAGCTTCATTGTTCTTTATTTAGCATTGCGCTATTGTTTTATGCACTGGTATTCTTGGGAGGAAACTCATTCCGTGTTATACGGCGTGGTCCCTTGATTTACCTAACTTAAAAATAAAGATTAATAATTGTTTTAGTTCTCACACCAGTCACATGACTGACCTGGAGTTTATTGTTTTAAACCTAAACTCTGGGTGCCCTTATTTTGCACGGGCAGCTAGTAGTTTTGGTTTTGCAGATTTATATTCACAGGAACCTGGTTTATAGCGGGAATGATATCCGGAAAGCTCTGTATCCGTATATCTCTTTCAGTTGTGTATTATATTATTTTTCCGCTGCAGTAATGTATTGTAATCTCTGATATTTAGTGAATGTGTAATATTGATTTATACTCTGTATATTCTTGTATTATGATGGAATTGTTGTAATTAACATTGAACTGTTCTTCTGTTTGCGTTTTGATCTGTCTTGTCCTCAATTCAATCCAGGCTTTCCTTACCGGGGAAGTTCGGGTCATTTTAGTTTGGTACCAGAGCTTTGGTTTACAAAGCTCGAGAACAAGACACGTTAGAACCAAACGAAAGAATTCATCTGAGATTGGATTAGTAATATCCAATGAGAATGACTCGTTAGAGATGGGATCAGTAGTATCCTAGAACAAGTGTGAAGAGTATATTTTTGAAAATAAAACAAATTTTGTTTTGAAAATTTAAATCACTTATTCGTATTTGATTATTTATTTTATATTGAATTTGGACAATCCAGTATATAAAGATTTTGCGAATACATCTGATCCACGTGTATTCGAAGTTTTAATATACTGGATAGGTATAGAATCATACTCTAGTCGCCCGGGGATGATTCTGATAATGCTGCAGAGTTATCAGTATTTATGTTCGAGTTTCGAAAGTGAGATATCTATATATTTCCATAAGACTGGTGTGAGAACCAAAATTAGATAGGGTCTATTGTTGTGATTTGGAATCAAAAATCTGATTTTTGAACTGTGTATCAAAATTATGAATTTGAAAAGCTAATCAACTAATTGATTGCTGATCGTGTTGTTTGATTAATTAAAATTTGAACCATTTAGCCAAATTGTATCAAATATTGAATTGTATTGAAAATTACTCGCATTTGCATGCATATACATGTACTAACATTGAACAGGTCATAGCAAGGAGGCTAGAGCAGAAGAATAAAATTGTTTGCTCTATAAATAGGTACATGTTTACAAATTTATTGGGTTTGGATGATTTTATGAGCCGATTGGCTAGCGGCTTGGCTGTTTCTTTTTCTTTTTTGGATTGATGAGGGCCATGGGAGGCTATTTGAAATATCCCTAAGTCCCTGGTGCAGGGGAGGTTATGGCGAAATTTTTCGAAAATTTAGGGTCTTAGCCGAATTTTTGAAAAATTTGAAAAGTTCTTAGAAACTGAAAAGTTGAAGAACTTAAGCCGTAATGAAAATAATGGAAGTTGAGTTGATTGGTAAAAAAACTTCCGGCTTCGTTCCTTTTCGGGGACGAAAAGTTTTAAGTGGGGGAGAATGTAATAAACCGGAAATCTGAGCCAATTTAAAATTTTTATTTTGGCAATTTTAGTGAATTTTGAGTATTTAAAATGAATTATTTTAAATAATAACGAACAGAAATTTATTTTCGATGAAGTTAAAATGAATAAATTTATTTTTAATTATAAAAGGAATTGAAAATGGTGCGGTAGTTTGAAAATTCGATTTCAAATTTCAATTAAATGTACATGATTCAAAATAAACCGGATTTTAGTGAAACCAAAAATATTTGAATCTACTTGAGAATATCTTTCCAACGAAGCCGAAAAATTGAAATTTCATAGCGGGAATAAAAAGTTATGCCCAGTTGAAAATTCAGAATAGTCGCTATGAAATTTTGGCCCTTAAAAATGGAAATTTTGCAAATGACCTCGGTTTTCGACGAAACCACTTTTGTTGGATCCGTGATGTCAAATGATTGCTAGATTCCAAAATTCAAAATTTTTCGAATCAATATGTGAGCGTGGCAAAGGAAAACGTGTTTTGACAATTTCAGTCAATTTCGATCGACCAGAAAATGACCATTTTTCAAATCATCTCAGAATTTGACGAAATTAGTTTTGTTAAGACCGTATCGTCGATACGAAGCTAGAAATAATTTTTCTAGAACTTTTAGAGTTAGTATGTGGCCCCGGTGAATTGAAATGTGCGTTTAAACTGAATATATACGGATTTATATTTTAATCTTGATGTAAACTGATCGTAACTGCCGAATTTGTAACGGCCCACAAATCTGTACTATCTGAGTCGACTAATAACACCACATGTCCAACCCAAATTGCACACAAATACAAATCATTATTAGAAATAAGTTAGAGGATGAGGAATAGAAAGAAATATTAGAACAGAAGAAAAAAAACGAAGATCACAAACTCACAGCGGAACGAATAAAATATATTGAATAACATAACCTTTGAAATACAAATATGTTTTGAATACACATACCATTATCAGAGCACAACGGTTATCCCTGGAACAGTTATAAACACCTGTTTCCAGATACAACATAGTACACAACGGAAATATGCTAGTCTATAGCTAACTGGTGAAGCCTCCTGCTTCCAGCTCTTCCAAGTGAATTTGTAAAATCCCGACAACTTGACTGCCCGTACAAATTTGGGCACCCAAGAGTTTAGGGAAACAAACAAAATAAACTCTGGGTCAGTCATGGGACTGATGTGAGTAAACTCCGACCATTTTTTTAACTTTCAAAATCCTTTCGAAAGAAAGGATAATAGTAAGACCAGCCCACACATAAATATGGACGGTTTTTACCTTACTATAACCCAAAACACTTTGATACGAAAATCCAGTGCTATTATAATAGTGACAAAATCAAATAAATTACAATCTAGCGGAACACTTGCATCTCATGCTCCATATACATAGTATAAAAATAAAAAACTGCAGGACGCTTTTTGGAGATTGGATTTCCAACATGACAAGGTATGGAACCACCTTCCGATGTATCTCTAGAGAGGAATACACAGGGTTCAACAAGAATGTCTTGCAACCCGGCCCATACATGACTGACCAATCATTTCGCTTGAGTGTATCGAATATATATCACCAACGGTTGGGATCAGCAACCGTTTCCCGAATGGGGCAGCATCGAATAGAATAAGGAATTAAATGAATCTCTAGATAGGTGATTATACACCCTAATGGGAGCGACCCAGATAGCCATGCTGCCTGCCCGATTTTTGTCATTTCCCGGTTGTTGAGGCCTGAGGCTACGATTACTTTCTATTCATTGATAGCACAATCACTTTGAATGCCAAATGGTCAGATCCGTTAATTACTAATTGATTTGCACAAATATTCTGGATATTATGCTAAGGGAATAAATCCGTTGCCACCATATATATATTTATACAGATCAACATATTCGATCATTGGAAATACTCTGTCAAGCACTCGTCCATATACGTTCGTCCTGGGATTTGAACGAAACCGAAGGCACAATTTCTATTAATAGAAAAAGCCCTTGCATTTTACTCCGTCTTCGATTACCTTCATATAATCTGATCCGCAACGCTACTGCCAACACAGATTGGTTCACGGATAATAATCCAACCGGTCTCTCCATATTGACAACGATATTGGCAAATACTTCAATAGTTGGTTATTTAACTATCGAAGAAAAACAAACATCCATTCAAAACAATCACTGGGCCCCTTGATTACTATTCATTAATTTAAATCACCCTTTCCATTTCCTTATCAATATTTGTTAAACAAATATTTTCAATTATCATCTCGGTCTCTTACATTCTTTGGAAAACATTTCTATATCTCGCCTTCTTTTTATTTTCTACACTTGGAAAATATATTCTATTTGAAATTGAAACAATTTCAATCACTTATCTCTTTCCCGACTACTTTAATTATACTCAGGAAATATTTACTATTATATTTCCAAAATTTCCATCACTTGGGTTAAAACGAATGCTGTGTAAAACATTGTTACAACAACCCAAAATATTTGATTCAACTAACTATTATTCAACACTTCTCTTCGAGATTGGATCTTGCTATTTATCGATTAAAAATGAACTTAATCAAGTTGCGGTAAAATTACCTCTCAGACCTTGACTGGAAACATCATTAACTTCAAAACATACAAAACTACTTACCTCAAATAATCAACATTATAAAAACCAATTATTCATTTTTAAATGTATATATGTTTCTCTTACTAGTACCAGACTATCGATTTCCTTTTTGTTTATAATATTCTATTTTAAATTCGTTTCCTTATCAAATTCAATATATATTGATATCTTTATTTCTAACTATCAAATTTTTCTTAAAAATATTCTAACTCCTTAAATTCCCGGAAAATTTTGCCATAACCTCCTTTGTACCGGGAGCATCGGGATATTTTAAATAGCCTCTCATGGCCTAAATTCCCGGAAAATTTTGCCATAACCTCCTTTGTACCGGGAGCATCGGGATATTTTAAATAGCCTCTCATGGCCCTCACCAATCCAAAAGAAAAAGAAAAAGCCAAGAGGCTTGCCGATACGGCGCATAAAATCTCATATATGAATTTAAACATATACCTTTTTGTCGGGCACATAAATTAAAATCTTCATATACTCCATCCCATACCTGTCTAACACATGCTCACCTGTTTCCAATTCAATTCAACTCAATCCAATCGTTTGAATTCAGTTTCGCTCATTTGTTCTTTAATTAGCTATTTAGCCTATTTCACTTCTTTGTTTGAACATAACATGTTCAAATAAAATATTTAACTTGCTCATAACCAAATTGAATTTCAATTTCAATTCTAGTCTCCTTTTTGATTTCGAATATAAATTTTCAAATCGAATTCACTTATTCAAAGCCCAATATTAATTCAAAATCTCATTAACTAATTACTATTCAAATTAGTTAATTCTATTCAATAATCAAAAATCTGATTTCTGTTTCAAAAATCAATTCATTACTCCACCTGAGTTCACATATAATTTACAACTCAAATCTGAAATTTTTTAAATAGAAACTCGGATTTTATTCGCTTAAAATCCTTTTATAAAATTAAATAAACCGTTATGGTTTTTAAATGGTTATGGCGCTGTTTTTCTAAAAATTTGATTTTGATATAACTCAAAATCTATTTGACAAAATCCAGATTTTTCTCCTCCATTAGAAAACTATTATCAAACTGGTCCTGACGTTTCTTGTTTCAAAGAATTCCGACTTCAATTGAGTCCTGTATACTCAATTGAAGTTTGAAACGACAATTGACAAACTGTATCGCTACGGCGAGCTCGTTTTAATTATATTTAAAAATATAAACGTTTTAACTTTTTTTTATAATAAATTCAACTCCATTCTGATATATTTTTAATATATATCAAACCCAATTTTCCAATTCAACATAATATTTTCGATCTTCTAAAATTGTCGATTTTCCCTAACTCGGCGATCATCTATATTCAAATTCTATTTCAATTCAAATTGAATTTGCTATATTCAAATTCCATTTTCAATCTCCATTTGAATTTCAATATAATTCCAAACTTCATTTGGATTTCTATATTCAAATCTATTTTCAAACTCCATTTGAATTTCTATATTCAAATCTATTTCAAATTCTATTTTGAAATTCTATTTCAAGTCTACTTAAATTTCTATATTAAATTTCCATTTCTTTTTACAAATTATATTTCCTTCGGATTTATTTCTATTCTGTTTAAAAATCCGCATGCTGAAATATATTTCGCCGTTCCCATTTCGAAATGATTTCAACTTTCTATTTTCAAATCCTATTTGAGTTTTCTATATTAAAATTCCCTATATTCAAATTCTATTTGAATCCTCTATATTCAAATTCTAATTTCAATTTGACTTCTATTTAAATAAAATTCGAATTAATCGAATTCAAATCGTAAATCCTTACGGTATATTCTGAACATCAGAATAAATTCCATCGTTTATTTATTTAAAACGATTTCCCCATTTCTACTTTTAAATTTACATTTTAATTTAAATATTCAAATTATCCAATGATAATTTTTCTCACTTTAATTCTATAAACACTGTTTATAATTTCATTTAAATTTTCTGATTTCCACTGAAAATCATTCCATTTCATTTATAAACATCGTTTATAAATTTACTTCAATTTCCTACGTTATTTAATTTGTAAATATCATTTATAAATTAATCACTTCAATTTCCTGTATTATTTAATTTATAAACATCGTTTATAATTTCCATACTTGCTTAAAACATGTTAATATTTTTATAGTTCATTAAAAATTCAAATCTCTATTTTTTAAAATAGAATTCCCCTTTTAAAATCTCAAATATCATATCACTATATTTTTATATATCAACAATTTGGCCCCAGTGATTTTAAACATTCAAACAACCCAATTTTCAATCAACACATTATATATATATGATAATATGTGAAAACAGACAATTAGTAAAATTTTGAGGAATCCAGTTGGATCCCTCCAACCTGTTCTCTTGCATTTACAGACGTTAGTTAACAAAAATAATACCCATCCTGCTTCGTGGCAGGACATCGCGGTATGAAGGTCATCCACTAATATATATTTGTGGGGCGCATAGGGAAATCATCCGTTATGATACTGCGGGCATCCGCTAATGTGACTGCGGGAATCAATCCAACCATCAACCCAATATATATATATATATATATATAATAGTCAACCCTAAATAACTAATATATTTCAAACAATCAGAAAGCATCCAACAAGCAACAACAATTATTTTTACCGAATAAAAAATAATTCTAAATAAAGAGGTGAGTGAGATTTACTCACCGTGATTTATTTTATTTGCAGAACATCCTAATTTAAATTAAATCGAATACCATTCGATTTAAATTAAATTCTAGTCAATGTTGATCGACTCCAAATGAATTCCATATTATAAGATCTACAAATTATGAATTCTATTTTACGATTTACCCAGTTTATATAAATTAAATTTATACGGTTTTTGATTATATAAAAATTAAACAAATTAAATAAATAAATTGTTAAAGTTAATTACCTTCTAATCCCGTTTAGGAATTCCCAATTTTGAATTGGCTTCAGGATTTGAAACTTGAACCAACCTCCTTACCTAAATCTAAAAAGTTATTGCCATTTAGATTTTACACAAATTAAACCCAAAAATTTGAATTTATTGATTAAAAAGGATTACCCTTAATTCATCTCATTGTCATCACCAGAGAATAGCTCGAACCCTCCATCATGAGACCCACGGCTTTCACCATTACCGCAAGCTACAGGAAATAAATCATTGACAATTTTTTCACTTTGAAAATCCTTAGAAAAATTCAGGCGAACTCTGCAATCACCTTCAACCCTGGTCCACGCTCCAAAATCCCCAATTTGTTATCACAAAAAAATTTCGAATTGTAGTTGTCTGACATCATCAACAGGCTCGCGTTTACCCCAATACCCTATCGACGAACTCCTCCTTCAACTGACCGAAAAACCATTCTCTACTTGCTTCGATTTCACCTAACCCATTCAAACACCAACTTCGCTCCCCTCCTTCCCCCATGCGTGATTCCTCTCACATCGTATTGAGCTTCACAGATTTGGTAGCAGTATCCATTGCGATCCCCAAACACAGATCGAGATCTTAGAAATCAAACCATAGGTTGACCGTCGACTCAGTATCCGATGAAAATGAGATCGCGTCTCCTAGTTGTTCGCCTAGGTTGTGATTCCTCTTTCCTTTCTTTTTCTCTTTCCTCTCAACTGGTATCGATTTTAATTTGAGGAAGGGAAAACAATGATGCAATTTGTTTTTATATGGAGATTTCGATTTCAGTGGAGAAAAAGAAATCAAGAGCACAATCATTCTTTTGTTTAGATATCTAATAATTTTGTAAAAAGAAAAATTCATAGTTTTTATTTGAAAAGGAAAAGGATTTTTTTCCTTCTGAAGAACGAAGTTTAAAATAACAAGGAGGGGCTTAATCGCGTATATATAGATGAGGTGTACTTTGGATGGAAGGAATTTACAGTGTGCACAGTACACTATATTAAATGCGATTTGAGATAAAGCGATTTTTATTTAATTTAAAAGGATTCTAATTTGATATAAAGTGATTCCTATTCTTTTTAAACAGATATCGATTTGATTTTGTACCTATCCACAATCAAATACCTCAGGGTTCACACACGAACCACTTTTTTAACGTACCGACCGACATTTTAATGTTATAACGTCATTTTGAATTGAATTGTATATATTCTGAAATTTAATTTGAACGTATATACCATATTAAATTAATTCAGAAACCACAAATTCTTTGATAATAAATTATTATTTATTATCGTTTAAATTCAAATAAAAATTCATATAAATCATTTTGACTCCATTTCAAATTGAATTATTTAAGATCCTCGTATTACGATAATTATATAGATAATTCAATATAAAAATCGATTTATATTATCAGCTCAATATTTAAAATAATATTAAATATTCAAAATAAATCGACCAGAAAATCTGGGTCGTTACAGAATTGGCTTACGAAACATATCCCATTGTGTTCGGGATAGGGGTAATTAGCTAGGTGCGACAGTCGTTGGGTTTCGTTTGGAGTTTGGTTGCAAAGTCAACTCTTTGGAGAATTAAATAGATTAGAATATAATATAATTTTATAAAGAGCCCCCCCTTCCTTTTCCCTCTTCTCTCTCCTCTTTAACAGAAACAAAAAACCCTAATCTAATGTTGCCGCCACCGCCCCCATACGTCGCTCCACCGCCCCTCCCCATGGCCGGCGCCACCGCGCCTGAGCCCTGGCCACCCTCTCTCCTCTCCGTTGATCGCTCTTCCCCCTCCCTCTTCAAAAACCGAACCAGAAACCCCCTTCCCTCTGATAAAATTTGCCGTGCCACCCAGCTTTTACCTGAGCGCGCCGCCGCACCTCAGGTGCTCCCCACCCATCGCCTCCTTCAGCCTCTTTCCTCAGCTCCTCTCACCTCTCCGATCGATGACAGCCCCAAACCCTCCTCCAAATCGAATGCCACCCTCTTCTGAAGCCCTAGCGCCACCGGATCCAAGACGCAACTCGAAATCGCCTCCATTGAACCCTATTCTTCGATATAACCCATCAGCCCTCTCCTTCAAATGCGATGTAAGTTTTTAATTTCGAATTTTATTTATTTCTTTTTGATTTATAAACTGATTGTATAGGTGTAGAGATTTAAAAGTATAATTTTTAAAGGATAAAAATACGTTTTTTAAGTAACAAAAATATAATTTTTATATAAGCAAGAAGTTAAAAATATAATTTTTATTCGAAAAGTAAGTTAAAAATATAATTTTTATATATGTGGAGATATAAAAATATAATTTTTATATGTGTAGTAAAGTAAAAATTTGATTTTTATATAAGTAGAAGATTAAAAATATGATTTTTATATTATAGAAAGAATAAAAATATGATTTTTATATGACAGAAAATATAAAAATATGATTTTTATATAGGTTGTAGAGGAATAAAAAAATTCGATTTTGATATAAGTAGCAGATTGAAAATAGTATTTTAATATAATAGAGAATATAAAAATATAATTTGTATATATGTAACGAAATAAAAATCTGATTTTTATTATATATATAGTGAAATAAAAATGTGATTTTTATATATGAACAGCGTGAAAAGGATGGTGTAGGAATTTCGGGCAAATCCCATCAATCAGAAATTCAGAATGAAATGACGGAGTGGAACCCAAAGGTGAGAACTCCTCACTTTTAATTAATTTTCTAGTTGAAATATATACTAGGATGTAGACGGTGCTTAGTAGCACCCGACACCCGTTGTCCACAGACCATGGACGACTTGTGTGATTGTTTGTGTTGTGGAATTTTTTTGTTGATTGTGATGTGAAAAATATATATTCATGTGTTGAAATAAAATATATATTCATGTGTTGAAATAAAATTTATATTCATGTATTGAAATAAAATTAATATTCATTTACAAATCGAACGATTTGTTTATGTACACCGATTTGACTGATATTGATTGGGACGATAAATTTTACACATCGCCCAACCGCACAAATAAAATCTGTGTTTGATTGTTTAAAACCCCACACGGGTGTTGGGATGAAATTGGGCATATACTAATCCCAATAATTAGCTGTATGTCGATCGATTGATTGACAGGCTGTTATAAGCGTTGAATATTTATATTTGATGCTTATACAGTGTAGAATGCACTTTGGATAATGGTTGATTATTTATCGTTGCTATTATATACATGTGTTGTATGGAAACCATATAATTAACATTATATGGTAATTGATTGGGCCTCATTCCAATTTGGAAAATAAGGAATATTATAAAAGAAAATTCATGTGTTGAATAGAATGAATATTCATGTGTTGAATAGAATAAATTCATGTGTTGAATAGAATAAATATTCATGAGTTGAATAAAAGAAAATTCATGTGTTGAATAGAAAGAAAATTCATGTGTTGAATAAAATATATATTCATGTGTTGAATAAAAATATATATTCATGTATTGAACAAAATATTCATTTGTTGAATAGAATAACGAAGTTATTAAAATATATATAGCCGTGTTGATTAGATATGCGCCATTTTGGCGCGAACGATATTTATATCGATTATATTCATTTTTAAATTGAATATAGAAAAGGAAGTGATTTCGAAATATAACGTTTTGAAAATATTATCATTTATATATATATATATATATATCGATGATACGGAACGTTCAATTTTGATTAGAAAT
Source organism: Allium sativum (assembly GCA_030737875.1). NCBI lineage: Eukaryota > Viridiplantae > Streptophyta > Magnoliopsida > Asparagales > Amaryllidaceae > Allium > Allium sativum. The sequence continues at coordinate 366,154,834 of CM060920.1, forward strand.
TGAACAAGAAGTTGAAATCGTTTTGAAAACGAATTTAAAACGATTTATGAAATATGTTTTAAAAGGAAATCGATGAAATATATATAATACATTTATATTATATACATAATGGCCTGAATAAAACGCGCCGCGCTGCGGCAGTTCGCGAATTTCGACCACTGACTTCTAATTGACGTAGCGGGAGATCCAACCGTCGGATTCTCCTAAAATTGGAACCTTGGGTTCGTATCGAAAAGAGCTTTCTAATGAATATTAGAAATTAGAAATCTAACGGTTGGATTTGGAATTATGTCCAAATCAAATTTGGAAAAGGTTGCTGTAAGTGCAGTTCGATGGCCGTTGATGGAAATCGACTGTACGAGCCTTGATAAAATTATTAAAAATAGTAATAATTTGTGTAAAATCATAAGAAATGATTGGTGAAGAATTGGGATGAAAATTCTAAATTTGACAAGATAAAAATAGATTTTTATCGAAATGAACTAGTTTTGAACTAGAATTATAATTCCATTTATTTTTAAAATAAATAAAGTGGATTTGAAATGGTTTTGAAAATAACTAGAATTTCCAATAATTGAATTGGAATGGACTTGAATCGAAATTGTCTTTGGAATATTTCGATGTTGGATTTCGTGATTATACAGATATTTTTATGGAAATTAGAAAGATATATTTATATCGTTATTTCCAATACGATATTTGTGGGTCGTAGAATTTGATATTGAATATAAGCCGATATATTTTCTATTTAGAGCCTTGTATTTAATATCAAATGTGATTTAGGTTTGTCGTGAATGGTGTCTTCGTTAACACTGTTCTTAAACCCAGTTGAGAAAATGATTAAATCTTTTTATTTAGATTAAATGAAGTATACCAATTAAATGGTATTTAATTGGGATTGAATTTGAATGTGATTTTGGGTTTACAGTGAACCCTGTTTTGAATGACATTGGTTCTTTAACCCAGTTAAAGAAAGGATGTGATTTCCTAATCATTGATAGTGATTATTGGGAAGATTAAAACCAATTGGAGTTTTAATGATTCTTTAATTAAATTGAAATGGTTGAGAATGGAGTATCACCAGTTTTGCTCCAGGCGATAATTAAATCTTTAATTTGATTTGAACGTGAAATGGTAATTGAATTTACCGATAACACCGTGGTGTTAGATATGAAGTATGACTAGTTTTACTTCATGGGATGAATAGGTTGAGATTTGGAAATAAAATAAATGATTACTTTGGTGTGGTTCGCTAATCCTGACTAATTTGAATTGATATTCAAAGGAAGATTAAATAATAAATTTAAAGAATTTATCTTTAGTAAAATTAATGGGAACCTTTCCCAAAGTATAAGAATATTTGAATAAAAGAATATTCTGAATTGGAATGTGGCGTATGTTGTGTTTGTGTAACACTTGTTTATTATATACACGAGTTATTCAAAAAGACCGGGTTTATCCCATTCTGAATAACTGATTCGACGTGGTGTCGAGGATGAAGACGGTGGTCGAAGACCGGAGGTCTTCACATCATTTGGGTGATTACCAATGATCTTGATTGGGCTGTACACCTAAGAAGAGGGAATCAGTTGGTAATCGTCCAGACGTACTTGGAGATCGATGGATATGCGAGGTACAAGATGCCTCCGGTTTCGTTCAAACCCAGAACGGACTTGTATGGACTGTGTGTCTGACATTGGATTTTGCTCTGTGTTGATTGATCTCTATTAAATATACATCTGCCTGGTGAAGGGGAATTTATTCCCTTACTTCACCCTTCTCTTAGACGTACGAGATCAGAAGGTGTATATCGATAGACATCAGTCGCATGGTGTGAACTGCTTGTGTGGCATGCCTAAGTGGCAAATGATCAAGGCTTTTGTTGAAAAGAAGAGTCTTGTGGTTGATGATCAAAGCACGGCCTGTGTGGCATAGCTTTGTGTAACGTTGATTCGCGAGACTCACACCCCGGTTGAGAACCAAAAACGGGAGAGGACCTCAGGGAGGGCATGCGTTTCTTTCTTGCTAGGGTGGTGTCAGTGACCTACCAGCCCTGACATTTATATTATTTTCACCTGTGTGGTTGTTGCTGTTGCGAGGCGCCTCGGATATATCTGTGACTGTGTGGAGCCGATGGAGTCATTTGGATCATTTACGCCCCAAAGGGTGGGGAAACGCAGTATTCAGGCATTTTAATCCACATCTGTGGACCAGCCCTGTCGCTCCAAGGGTCACTCGAGCTCTGATCCTGAGGCTCGGGCTAGAGAGTCTCGAATTCGGTGAGGACTATCTTTTGCCTCGGTTCACAGATGGAAATCCAGCTTCCAATACGTGACTTTGCGGTTTTATTTTTAGAGCCTAGTATGGCGACATAGTGGTATGTGGCACTTATGCCGTCTATGATTGATACTTATGATTTGAAATTGTTTTGACACTATACACTTATAGTAATAATAAAACATGAAATTTCATGTACCAAGCATTCTTGGCTATTATAAGGTAAAAACCCTATCCTCCGGCTTGCGTTACATTGTGTGATGGGACCTGTGAAACGACCCAAACTTCCCAGTAAAGGAAAGGCTGGATTGCTTTGAGAACAACACACATCAGAACACAAACTGAAGAACATTTTATTGCTGATTACAACAATTTCATCAGAGTACAAGAATATAACAGAGTATGAATACTTATTACATAATAGGAATACAATAATATCAGAGTTTTACATTACATTTAAATAGCAGCGGAAAAATAATACAAATATACAACTGGAGGGAATACACGGATACAGAGCTTTCCGAATACCGCTTCAGCTGTAAGCCAGGGTCCTGTAAATATATCTGCAAAAAGCTACTCGACTGCCCGTGTGGAAAATAAGGGCACCCGAGTTTGCCAGTGAAACAAACTACAGGTCAGTCATGGGACTGGTATGAGAAATCTTAATTTAACCATTTAATAATAAGGCTAATCACAGGACCACGCCGCTAACGCGGAACGGGTTTACTCCATTGGATTGCCAGTGCATAAAATAAAGTAAATCGTTAAACAACGCAATGCTTTTTAGAAAAATAAAACCATTATAAGACCCAAGTCCCATCACACAATGCAACGCAAACCGAAGGATAGGGTTTTACCTTATAATGGTCAAAAGATGCTTGATACGGTAAAGACGGATTTAATATTAGTGTGTATATGTTCTAATAAAAACATTTCAATCATAATGTATAAATCATAGACGGGATGGGTACCATATATCATGTCGCCATACTAGTTCTACAATCAAAACTGCAAGGTCGCATTGGATATTGGATTTCCATCATGAGTCGAGGCTAGGGGCAAGCTCCTCTCCGATTCGAGACACTCTAGAAAATGCCTCAGGATCCCCCGCAGTGAACCCTTGGATGCTGTAGGGCCGGTCCCCGCCTATCGGCAGTGGATTTGTTATGCCTGAACACACGCTTCCCGGTTCCTTTTAACCTATAATATGACCACTATTGGCCTATAAAAATCCGAGGCGCCTCAAAATCCATCATCCACATAAGTAAAATGCCGGGCCGTGTTAAAGCACTGGCACTACCACTAGCTAGAAAGAAACGTGTGCACTCCCTACGGTCCATATCCCGTTTTTGACTCATACCGGGGTGTGAGGCTCGCGAAGTCACGATATACACAAAGTTATGCCGTAATAGGCTATACTTTGATCATCCCACAAGGCTCTGCTTTTCAACAAAAGCCTTGATCAGTTGCATCTTGGCGTGCCACATTGACAATTCACGCCATGCGATCAATCACTGTTAATATATACCAGGGTGTTAAGTAGAGAATAATCCTCCACCACCAAACAGACATACATTAACAGAAATCGATTTAATTCACATGGAACGAAATCCAATGTCAGACACGCATCCATTTACTAGCTTATGCTCTGGGTCTGAGCGAAAACCAAATCCGAACAATCAACAATAGTCCGGACGACCACCACTGAAACCCCTTCAAGGTAGCTACTCCCATCAAGGGTCTCTGTAGCAACACATCCATTCCATGTGAAGATCGTCGATCTTCAATCACCGTCTTCATATTCGACTCTTCATCGTCGTAGAAATTATCCGGAATGGGTTAAACCCGGTCTTCCCGAATAACTCACGTATTTTATAATTAAAATCAAGTACTATAAAAACACATCCAACGTCTCATTCTAATTTAGAATATCCTTTTAAATAAAATACTCACATTATCTTATCAAAGATAAGTTCTTCAAATTTATTCTTAAAAATTTCTTTTAAAGATTTATTAAACCCCAATTTGGGTTTAAAAACAAAAATCATTATTCAATGATTATTTAAATTTAAGAAATTAATTTTATTTTTAACTGGGTTAAAGAACTAATGTCATTTAAAACATAGTTCACGGTAAACCCAAAATCATCTTCCACAAAATATGGAATCTACACAGAAATCAAATCAATATATAATCGTTATAAATTTCTGTATTCGACCAATAATATAAATGGAATAACGGCAAACCCTCTTAAATTCCATATGTAGTATCAGTCTTCTTTTACAAAAGCTTATCTTGGTTATTATTAATTCAAATTCCTTTTGACTCCAATTTAATATATTAAATTGGAAAACTTTACTTTTGGGAAAATTTCTATTTAAATCTTAAATAAAGATTTACAAATTTCAAATCATATTTTCCACTGTCAGTTGGGTTAAAGAGCAAGTGTCGCTTAAAAACACAGTTCACAATAAACCCAACTCACATTTCTCATTTCAATTACAAAATATAATTGAAAACTTTAATAATCTAAATTAAAAGCTTATTCTTTTCATTCGGGGTTTAAGAACAGTGTTATTTAAGACACTATTCACGACAAACCCAAATCCAATTTATTCAATTTAATTACAATTAAATATTTACAAATTGGAAAACTTTATTAAATCTAAATTTAATGATTTATTCTAGTTGATAACTAGTGCATTTCGATGAAAATATATTTTCCTAAAACATATTCTTTTTCTAAAATATTCTTTTCAAAAATATTTTTTCTAAAATATTTTTTCCCTAGAATATTCTTTATTGGAATGTGACTCAACCAACAACCATGTATTTTGTATGGAATCAACAATCATGATAAATAATTATCAAACATCCAAATGACGACCAAAGTGGAATCCATAACTGTGTGAGCATAAAAGTAAATAACTGATGCTCATCACAGACTGTCAATCCATCGATTGACAGATAACTAAATATTGGGGTTAGTGTGTATCCAATATCATCCCAATACCCGTGTGGGGTTTCATCCATCAAACAAATAATAAATTATTTGTGCACTTGGGCGATGTGTGAAAATTATAGTCCCAATCACATAAACAAGTCGGGTAACTTGTAAATGGAAGTGTAATATTCAAACTTGAATAAAATAAACATTTTATTTGACACATCACACATTTCAACAATTAGACATATATTTCTATTCTTTTTGCTATGAACAAATGACAATAAAAACCTAGCCTCTTAATTCAATTCTTTTATTGTAAACAATATTACAATAAAAAGGTAATCCTTTAATTCAATATGACAATAAAACTAATCTTTTATTTCAATTACCCTAAAGGTATTATCTATATTTTCTAATCTTTTCATTGTAACAAATGACTATAAAGATATAATCCTTATATTCTAATCCCTTCAATGGAATCTAAACTACACTGAAAACGTAATTTTTAGTGTACAATCTTTTTATTGAAAACAAAGGGTCAATAAAAATATTCACATTTATCTCAATCTTTTTATTGTAAACAAAATGACAGAATTGACTAATTCTTTTTAATGTAAACAAAATATGATGATTTTGTTTAATCCTTTTTATGTGAACAGAATGTAAATCTTGTTATGATCCTTTTAATGTAAACCAAATGTAAAAATTATGTTATAATTCTTTTTATGATCCTTTTAATGTAAACCAAATGTAAAAATTATGTTATAATCCTTTTTTTACAAAAAGGTGATAATTTTCTTCACTAATCTGTTTACCCAAAAATGATATTTTCTCCTCTTCACTAATTATGTTTAAATCTAATTCATTTCAATGTAAACAAAAAAATGGGTATTTTTACTTCACTCTTCTTAAATGATAAAAAGGATGTTTTTATTTCATTCTTTTCATTTGACTAAGATGAATATTTTTGTCATTCTTTTAATTTTGACCAAAATGCATAATTTTATCATGCTTTTACATTTGATAAAAATGCATATTTTTCCTATCCTTTTTCATTTGATAAAAATGTAAATTTTCCTTATTCCTTTACATTTGAGAAAAATGTATATCTTCCTTTCCAGTAATCATGTCTCCATTATTTCTATGATCATTTCTGAACAAAATGTCCTTTTTGTATTTCTAATGTACAATTTAACAAAATGTTCCTTTTTTCTTTTAATCCTATTTAACATTTCTAAACAAAATGTTCATTTCTAACTCATTCTCTTTTCAATGTGTAAAAATATACATTTTCAATTCATAGCTTTTTTTTATGTATAGAAATATACATTTCCATCTCATAGCTTGTTAATGTATAAAAATATACATTTTTAACCTCCTCGTTTTAATGTTAACAGAAATGTTAATTCTTATCAAATCCTTTTAATATTAACAAAATGTGAATTTTTAGCTAATCCTTTTAATATTAACAAAATGTAGATATTTATTCATAAAACAAATGTAACACCCCACCTCCGCCAGGGTGGCTCTTGCAAGCACTCTGACTTTGGAGGGGCGTTTGAATCAGATAAACATGCATACTGATATATCAAGGCAGAACAAGAACATATGTATATATGTAAACAGAGTAAATAACATAGATAAAACAGCGGAAGATTTTCAAACCATTTCAAAACAAGTCTGGTACAACATAATGTTAACTTTCCAAATACGCAAGTCTAGATAAAACAACATTACTGAAAAACTGAAATACATAAGTACTATCCCCAAAATAAGTGATAACCATAGCCAGCTTCATGTCAAGACCGTACATGAGCTAAATCCCACAAGCAAGCGATCAGAAATCCAAGCTAAGCTCCAGTATTCCCTCCCTGAGAACCTGGGGGGGGGGGGGTGGACAGAAGAAAAGAGGCGAAAGAAAACAGGTCAGTCAAAAAGACTGAGTAAGCCCTACTACAATCAATGTAAACTGATAAAGTTAACTGTCATGAGCAGCAGGGATGAACATAAGGATAACAACATACTAGCATGATGATTAACTAACAAGGTAGATAAATGTGTCATCGCATAATCAGGTTTAAGGTTTTGCACCACAGGTGTACTAGCAAACTAACATGACTTGAATAAACAAGTATTGATCCCTTGGCCCAAGCTTTGGCCCAATAACATGAAGTGACCCTCATACGAGGTCCAATAACATGAAGTGACCCTAACACAAGGTCCAACCAAACGGTCTAGTCGATCGGCTCCCTATAAGCCTAACTCGTCACATGTTGGTGTCAATACGGCCCAAACATAATTGTAGTCGAACTGTGCCGGGTCCACCCTTCGGGTGTATCAAGCCCTAGGGTGCCAACCCCTGGACACCATAAACATGAGTGCACAGTCTCGATCTACTGGTACCCATGGTGACTTCTCCAAATACGGACTACGTGCACGACCATAGTCCATCCGGAACTACATCGGCGTACCACCCGGCCGTCGTTTATTTGGTCGCTTACCTCCAGCCCAGTAATCGTGCCCCCTCCCTAGCCTAGTCCCTAGGGCCTTAATGATACAAATTTTGGGATTACTGCGGAGTGGACCCCCATTGCTAGGATTTTCTAGTGGGTTAAGTACGGTTTAACCCTCTTGCTAATCATGGATTAACTTGGTTAAGTGTAACTATGAGTTCACGACTTAACCCTGATTAATCTACCAAGCCCAAATTGGTTAAGTATTAAGTGGACCATGACTTAACCCTAATCATGAGGCATTAATTAATTAATGCGCTTTAACCTCTCACATTAGACTTTGTTGCGGTTACTAGTTAAGCCGGTCGGTTCCGGGTAGCTTTACACCACAACTTGGTCTAACCTCGGGTTCAAGGTACAACATGGCCAACTTCTCACATTGGGTCCTATTGTTTGTAGCAACTAGTTAAGCCGGTCGGTTCCGGGTAGGTTTACGCTACAAACTCAACCCAACCTCGAGTTGGTCACACTTATCTTTTCTAAGTGTCATGTCCATCATGTTTCCAAAACATGTTACAAATTTTCAAGCAATTGGGTAGACCTAACTTAATAGGTAAATTCCCAATGGGTAGACCTAACTTAATAGGTAAATTCCCAAGCTCATGTTTTTATGTCTTTTAAGTTTACCCAACCCCAAACGCAATCCCATCGCTTAAATATCGCCATAGCGCATAAAGGATAGAAAGAGGGAACTTGGCATAATCACGACATAAAGGTGTTGAAGCCACAAGTTCAACATGGTGGCATATGAAATGGACATATGTTCATATACTTGCATATCACATTTTTAGGCCTCAAAAGCATGCATAAGACCAAACTTGGCATATTGGTGATACATGGTGCTAAATGACATGTAGAAATGGCCATAAGTTCGCATCTAGCCTCACATGCAAGTTATCATAAGAGATATGATAACTTACATATTGCCAAAATGCAACCTTTGGCGTAAAGCTTGAAGCTTTATGTTCATAAACCCAAGATAAGCTTGCATAACATGATAGCATGAACAAAATGTTCAACCCAAACTTGCATAACATACATGGCAAACTTGCATATCATAACATAGCAAACTTGCATAACATAACATGGCAAACTTGCATACAAACTTGCATATTATAACATGATAAACTTGCATATCATAACATGATAAACTTGCATAACATAACATGGCAAAACTTGCATATAAACTTGCATATTATAACATGATAAACTTGCATATCATAACATGGAAAACTTGCATATAAACTTGCATATCACAACATGGTAAACTTGCATATCATAACATGATAAACTTGCATAACATAACATGGCAAAACTTGCATATAAACTTGCATATCATAACATAGCAAACTTGCATAACATAACTTGATGATCTTGCATATCACATCATAGTAAACTTGCATAACACATCATAGTAAACTTGCATATCATGGCAAACTTGCATATCATACATTTAACTTTAGAGTTTAAGTATGAAAGTAGAATAGGGCTTACTATGCTTAGGAAGTCACAAGAATATGACAAAGCCCTTAAGGAATCAATTAAACCCAAAAATGCAAGCAAAACCCTTGAGCCAAAATGATCAAAACTCTTCCTTTATGATGCAAATATAGAAACTTGACTTGAATGCAAGCTAATGATGCTCATACAAGCTTGAAAACACTTGTATGCATGGAAAATCTCATAAAAATTGATTTAGGAATTTTATGAAGAGAGTGGAGGCCATGAGAGGAATGATTTTGCCATAGTTTAGTTACTTGAATGAATAATGATGATTTAGGGTTAGGTTAGGGGCTTATTTATAGAGATTAGGATTAGTTCTAGCCTTAGGATTAAACCCTAGTTCCAATCTCAGCCCTTAAAACCGAATCTGGCCCCCAAGCTCAACACAATCTCAAAATGGTGCACCAGGCTAAACAGCCCGGCTGGACCAAGTCGACTCCCAAGTCGACAGGGCTGTCGACTTGGGTGCTCTGGCGGGAATTTTCCCGCCTGGCCCAATCTTACCCAATTTTCCAAATTCAAACTTGAATTTGAAATCTGTTTTTTTTTACTTTGAAATTTTCTAAAAACTTCGTTGGGCCTTAATCGGGTCATACGGACTCCGATTCTCGAAAACTCGGAATCTATTTCGCGTATTTTTCCGAGACGAACGCAATGGCATAGCCCGTTTCCCTTGATTCAGATTTTAGAATTAAATTCTGCCTCGATTTACATTATAACAGGTTATAGAAAATACGGGTTGTTACATTCTCCCCTCCTTAAAGGATTTCGTCCCCGAAATCTTCAAGTTAGGAAGAACGTATCCTACCATCCAATCATCCATCTACTCAAAACATCATCCACGAGCAACCATTGTACTTACAAGATTCTAAATGTTGTATGAACATATGCAAAGGTGTGTGTATATGTACTTATCTAATGCAAATATCATCCATGCAAATTATGTTAGTGAAATGAATCCAGATGCATGCAATTCCTAACATAATGTATAACATCTATATGTGTGCACATAACATACATCCATATGCAACATCCATGTGATAACACAAAAATTTTCATCCATGAATAGGCATAAGCACTCATGCATATGCAATATGAGGAGTGTGTGAGCCGATCTAGTGCCTAACGTGTATAATGCATCCACGAGTAACCACTTGCAAACACTTGCAACCACTTGCAACCATCAAGCATAACATGTTTCAAACACATGTTTCATCCAAAGGGTTTCTACCTAAGGTTCTCATGACAAGATCAACATGATAAACTAGATAATCATGGATAGCAAAGATATGCTACAAAGAGATCGGGAAGATAAGTAGGATATACTCCTTTTGGATTACAAGAAATCCCTTCCTAACCCAAACCAATCCTATAAAAGCCCAAAAGGTTTAGTCAACCTAACGGACCCCCTTCAAACCCTGACATGTATTACTAGCCAATAAGCCATACCTCCCGACAGAAATAGGACCGAGAAGATATACGTAAAAAGATAACATGTGAGTAAGTTCCACCGGAAAACAAGGATCAAGGATATGCTCTTAAAAAGAGATATGATGCGCGTATCTAGCCTTCAGTCTTCTAAGTCACGTTTCCTTGAGCTTAACTCCACTGTGCTTTGACCGTCTTTTACCTCATGATTTCTTAGCTTCTTAACTCTTATTTCCAAATATGAGTTGGAACCCATTTCATTATCGCCTCTCGTCTTCCTTTTTCACTTACTCTTCTAACATTCTTGGCTTAAACATAACTATGCCCTCATGGTTTCATGCAAGCTCTCCAAAATTCACTAGTGAATCCTGGATCTCGTTTACTTACTATAAAGTATTCCACGCAGCAGAACTTTTCTTGAAAATACCAATCCACGTTGCCAATTGCTCTTACCAACGTGATTTTCTATAACTCATGCTTGAACAAAAGGAACCATCCGCCTACGAATGATAGGCCGTACTTAGATTCAGTTGCTTGCTCATGACTTCCCGTAGACTATCCCAAAACTGGCTAGTGAAGATTAAGTCATGGTTACTAACTATACTTTAGGGAACCTCGTGCGACCGCTTTATTTCTTGAAAGTAATCCGTTGCTAGCCATGATGCAGTCCTTTCGCTCTTTACCGGAGTGAAATGAGCACTCTTCGTGAGTCTACCTATTATGACCCATATGCTCGTATTCCCTTTCTTGATCTAGGCCGTCCATCCACGAAATCCTTCGTGACGCTTTACTACTTCCATTGTGGGGACCTCCAATGGATGTAATAGCCCACCGGGCTTTTTATGACTCGGCCTTAATCTGTTGGCACAACATGCACCTTGGGACAAACTCGGCCACCTCCTCGGGTGATGTGCATCTTCAAGAACCTTCTTTCTCTCATCGCGTCTTAGCCATCCCTTGTCATCTATAGCGAATTGACTGCTATCTCGCCTCGAATCAACTTGTCCATGATCTCGACTTAACTGCGGGTCCTCCTTCTGTGAAGTCCCTACTTGATCCAGAAGGGTAGGTCTAAGCTCAAGGGACGCTAACTAACTAATTAAACTGAGAGAACTTCTTACTTCAATTGTCTTCGTCGGAGCTTTTCGGTTTTGAACCGCGACCACTTTAGCGGGATCCACCGCTAAGCCTTGCTTAGAAACTATGTGCCCAAGAAATCTAACTTTCCTTCTCCAAAAATGACACTTGGAGAACTTAGCCTTCAACTGATGCGCTCTAAGCGTATCCATCACCTCTACGAGATGCCTTGCGTGGTCTTCCTCATCCTTAGAGAAGATCAGAATATCATCTACGAAGACCACGACAAACTTGTTCAAGAACTCCCTGAACACCCTACTCATCAAGTCCACGAAGTATGCGGGTGCATTAGTCAAGCCGAACGGCATGACAAGCCATTCGAAGAATCCATCTGGAGTTCTGAACGCAGTCTTGTCTATACTATCCTCAGCTACTCTGAGCTGATGGAACAGATGTTCCTACAAGATGATCGAACAAATCATCAATCCTTGGCAATGGTTGTCTATTCTTCTTGTTCTACCCACGATAATCAACACACGGGCGAAGCGAACTGTCCATATTAGTAGCGAATACTACTAGAGCATCTTCCTCGGAAATGCTTCATCGAATGAAGTTCTTCTCAAGCAACTCCTTCACTTGCTTACTTAGCTCCCGTCTTACGGGACCATGTGCCTTACCGGCCACGAAACTATCTTGGCATTATCAACCAGATAAATGCGGAAATCTATCTCTCGCTTAGGGGTAACCCCCTTCACTTCACCCAAGATATCAGAATATTCTCGGACCACCCTCACCGATTACAAACTATCGATAGACGAGTTTGAGGGATTCAAGATAACACAACATGACGGGACTCGTAGGGTTACTAGAAATTTTTAGGGTATTACCGAGGCGAGTCATGCGCCTCACAACCCTATGCTCAAAAATCAAGGATGGCTCCAAAACTGGACAACCCATCCATGCCCAAAATCAACCCATACCCCATGAAACCGAGAATATAAGCATCACACGAGAACTCTACTCTCAAGATAGAGATTTTCAAACCCACGTAGATAATAGACAAATGGGCGGAACCCCCAATTGGATTTGAAACACACACGGGATCATAAACTAGACTAGTACTTAGGTGCAAACTTTCAACTAGATCAGATGAAATAAACTATGCGATGCACCAAAATCAAACAAGGTACGAACAGGAAAATCAGAAATATATACAAGGCTCTCAACAGAAATACTACCTCGATCGGGAACTGGAGCGGCATTGAGAGCATGAACTTGCCCTCCTGAAGGTCCAGCACGCTGAGTCTGACCCTGGCCTTGCCCTTGCCTCTTCGGGCAATCCTTACTGAAATGTCCGGTCTTACCGCAGAAAAAGCATTCACCATTCTTCCTTTTCCTCTTCTTACAATCCTTAAAAAGATGCCCAACTGAACCGCAATAATGGCACTTCTCCTTGTTGTTCTTGCCCTTGTTGTTGTTCCCCTTGTTGCCTTGACTCTTGTTCTTGTTCTGATTGCCTTGACTGCTTTGACCACTTGGATTACCCTGATTTCCTTTTCCCTGGGAATCAGTCTTCTTGGCTTGAGTATCATTCACCTTGGTCTCTTTCTTGACATCTCCCTGAAGTAACGCCATATCAACCAAACTCTCAAACGTGGCCCCATGGGGAATATGTGACATTGCCAATCCCTGCAACGGCTCGTTCAATCCTCTAGCAAAACGAAGAGCCTTCTTCTGAGGAGTATTCACCATATCCAAGCCAAAACGAGCTAACTGATTGAACTTGTTCACATATTCTTTGACAGACATATCTCCTTGTTTCAAAGTTATGAACCTTTCCATTTGCAGGTTCTCCTCAGCAGAAGATAGAAACTTAAGCATGAACCTTGCCCTGAAATCGGCCCAAGTCTCAACAGGCCTAGTACCATTGGTGACTTCCCACCAATAAGCGGCTTCATCCTTCATAAGCCAAACCGCCAACAAGATCTTCCTCTGATCGTCTAACCCAAAGATAGCAAATAAATCCTCGGTCTCTTTCAACCAATTTCTGGCCCCTACAAAAGCCTCAGTGCCTTGAAAATTCTTGCCACCCATTGCTTTGAAATCTTTGCAAGTCTTTGCGAAGTCAGCTTGAGGATGCTGAGGGGGAGGAGGAAGAGGAACCTCAGCAACAGGAGGAGGAGGAACATCAACTACCGGAGGAGGAGTAATATTTGCGGGGCCGGCTTCGGTCGCCCTAGCCTCCAAAAGTCTCCTATACCAAACATGTACGTGTACTCCCTCCAGAATGGCAAAGTTATTGGCCATACTGAAAACGAAGAAAAAGATAGATTCAGAACGAAGAAACGAAGGATAGTGCTATGGCTTTTGGGGAATAGCCTTTAAAATAAACTAGACTTTTCTTTGAAAAATACTTTATACTTTGTTTTGAAAATAGTTTTCCTAAAGTTTTCTAAAAACCTTTTTGTTCCTTCTCGTAAACCATATGCTCTGATACCAAATGTAACACCCCACCTCCGCCAGGGTGGCTCTTGCAAGCACTCTGACTTTGGAGGGGCGTTTGAATCAGGTAAACATGCATACTGATATATCAAGGCAGAACAAGAACATATGTATATATGTAAACAGAGTAAATAACATAGATAAAACAGCGGAAGATTTTCAAACCATTTCAAAACAAGTCTGGTACAACATAATGTTAACTTTCCAAATACACAAGTCTAGATAAAACAACATTACTGAAAAACTGAAATACATAAGTACTATCCCCAAAATAAGTGATAACCATAGCCAGCTTCATGTCAAGACCGTACATGAGCTAAATCCCACAAGCAAGCGATCAGAAATCCAAGCTAAGCTCCAGTATTCCCTCCCTGAGAACCTGGGGGGGGGGGGGGGGGGAACGGAAGAAAAGAGGCGAAAGAAAACAGGTCAGTCAAAAAGACTGAGTAAGCCCTACTACAATCAATGTAAACTGATAAAGTTAACTGTCATGAGCAGCAGGGATGAACATAAGGATAACAACATACTAGCATGATGATTAACTAACAAGGTAGATAAAGGTGTCATCGCATAATCAGGTTTAAGGTTTTGCACCACAGGTGTACTAGCAAACTAACATGACTTGAATAAACAAGTATTGATCCCTTGGCCCAAGCTTTGGCCCAATAACATGAAGTGACCCTCATACGAGGTCCAATAACATGAAGTGACCCTAACACAAGGTCCAACCAAACGGTCTAGTCGATCGGCTCCCTATAAGCCTAACTCGTCACGTGTTGGTGTCAATACGGCCCAAACATAATTGTAGTCGAACTGTGCCGGGTCCACCCTTCGGGTGTATCAAGCCCTAGGGTGCCAACCCCTAGACACCATAAACATGAGTGCACAGTCTCGATCTACTGGTACCCATGGGTGACTTCTCCAAATACGGACTACGTGCACGACCATAGTCCGTCCGGAACTACATCGGCGTACCACCCGGCCGTCGTTTATTTGGTCGCTTACCTCCAGTCCAGTAATCGTGCCCCCTCCCTAGCCTAGTCCCTAGGGCCTTAATGATACAAATTTTGGGATTACTGCGGAGTGGACCCCCATTGCTAGGATTTTCTAGTGGGTTAAGTACGGTTTAACCCTCTTGCTAATCATGGATTAACTTGGTTAAGTGTAACTATGAGTTCACGACTTAACCCTGATTAATCTACCAAGCCCAAATTGGTTAAGTATTAAGTGGACCATGACTTAACCCTAATCATGAGGCATTAATTAATTAATGCGCCTTAACCTCTCACATTAGACTTTGTTGCGGTTACTAGTTAAGCCGGTCGGTTCCGGGTAGCTTTACACCACAACTTGGTCTAACCTCGGGTTCAAGGTACAACATGGCCAACTTCTCACATTGGGTCCTATTGTTTGTAGCAACTAGTTAAGCCGGTCGGTTCCGGGTAGGTTTACGCTACAAACTCAACCCAACCTCGAGTTGGTCACACTTATCTTTTCTAAGTGTCATGTCCATCATGTTTCCAAAACATGTTACAAATTTTCAAGCAATTGGGTAGACCTAACTTAATAGGTAAATTCCTAATGGGTAGACCTAACTTAATAGGTAAATTCCCAAGCTCATGTTTTTATGTCTTTTAAGTTTACCCAACCCCAAACGCAATCCCATCGCTTACATATCGCCATAGCGCATAAAGGATAGAAAGAGGGAACTTGGCATAATCACAACATAAAGGTGTTGAAGCCACAAGTTCAACATGGTGGCATATGAAATGGACATATGTTCATATACTTGCATATCACATTTTTAGGCCTCAAAAGCATGCATAAGACCAAACTTGGCATATTGGTGATACATGGTGCTAAATGACATGTAGAAATGGCCATAAGTTCGCATCTAGCCTCACATGCAAGTTATCATAAGAGATATGATAACTTACATATTGCCAAAATGCAACCTTTGGCATAAAGCTTGAAGCTTTATGTTCATAAACCCAAGATAAGCTTGCATAACATGATAGCATGAACAAAATGTTCAACCCAAACTTGCATAACATACATGGCAAACTTGCATATCATAACATAGCAAACTTGCATAACATAACATGGCAAACTTGCATACAAACTTGCATATTATAACATGATAAACTTGCATATCATAACATGATAAACTTGCATAACATAACATGGCAAAACTTGCATATAAACTTGCATATTATAACATGATAAACTTGCATATCATAACATGGCAAACTTGCATATAAACTTGCATATCACAACATGGTAAACTTGCATATCATAACATGATAAAATTGCATAACATAACATGGCAAAACTTGCATATAAACTTGCATATCATAACATAGCAAACTTGCATAACATAACTTGATGATCTTGCATATCACATCATAGTAAACTTGCATAACACATCATAGTAAACTTGCATATCATGGCAAACTTGCATATCATACATTTAACTTTAGAGTTTAAGTATGAAAGTAGAATAGGGCTTACTATGCTTAGGAAGTCACAAGAATATGACAAAGCCCTTAAGAAATCAATTAAACCCAAAAATGCAAGCAAAACCCTTGAGCCAAAATGATCAAAACTCTTCCTTTATGATGCAAATATAGAAACTTGACTTGAATGCAAGCTAATGATGCTCATACAAGCTTGAAAACACTTGTATGCATGGAAAATCTCATAAAAATTGATTTAGGAATTTTATGAAGAGAGTGGAGGCCATGAGAGGAATGATTTTGCCATAGTTTAGTTACTTCAATGAATAATGATGATTTAGGGTTAGGTTAGGGGTTTATTTATAGAGATTAGGATTAGTTCTAGCCTTAGGATTAAACCCTAGTTCCAATCTCAGCCCTTAAAACCGAATCTGGCCCCCAAGCTCAACACAATCTCAAAATGGTGCACCAGGCTAAACAGCCCGGCTGGACCAAGTCGACTCCCAAGTCGACAGGGCTGTCGACTTGGGTGCTCTGGCGGGAATTTTCCCGCCTGGCCCAATCTTACCCAATTTTCCAAATTCAAACTTGAATTTAAAATCTGTTTTTTTTACTTTGAAATTTTCTAAAAACTTCGTTGGGCCTTAATCGGGTCATACGGACTCCGATTCTCGAAAACTCGGACTCTATTTCGCGTATTTTTCCGAGACGAACGCAATGGCATAGCCCGTTTCCCTTGATTCAGATTTTAGAATTAAATTCTGCCTCGATTTACATTATAACAGGTTATAGAAAATACGGGTTGTTACAACAAATGTTAATTTAAAAATGTTATTTATTCTGCAAAACATATTTCAAATAAAAGGTTGTTTTCATTTTCACTAATCATTCTTTGACACAAAAATGAATATTTGGTGGAATTCATTCTAACGGACAAAATGAATATTTCTAATATCACATAGAGATGAAATCTTTTATTTCTTTTACTACATGAAAATGTAACCCTTTCTTTGAATATACGATTTTAATGTTAACATATTTTGCTTTGTCAAATATGAACATTTCTCTAATATTCTATTTTACATTAAAAGGTAGATTTTTAATGTCAGCATATTCTGTTTGTAAAAATATGATCATTTTTCTAATTCATTCTTAATATACAAAAAAAAAATGTTAACAAAATGTGAATTTTGTTATAATCCTTTTAATATTAACAAAATGTGAATTTTGTTCACTAAACAAGTTTAACACAAAAATATCATTCTTTTTAATGTATAAAAATATTTATTTTATATACATAATATATTTTTAAATAAAATGTAAATTTTACTATAATGTCACATTTTACAATGGAAATGTCAACCACTCTTTAATGTCACCTTTTACAATGAAAATGTAAGTTCCAGTTTTAATATCACTTTTTACATAAAATGTAAATCATATTTTTTTTCATATTTACATAAAATGTAAATTCTATTTTTAATGTCATATTTACATAAAATGTAGATTCTATTCTCTAACAAAAAAAGTATTTTTGTTTCAATTCTAATAGTACAACAAACAAAATGATAATTTTGTTTAGTCTAATTCAAATTAATAGAAAAGTTAATTCTAACCATAAAATGAACAAAATAATGAATTTGTTCAATCTAATTCTAATCAACAGAAATGTAACAATTCTATCGCCACAATCTAAATCAAACAAACAGATGTGTATATACAATTAACACAGAATAATAACGGTGTAAATTAACTGCAAATTTTTAACAATAATTTCAGAATTTATTTCCAATTATAAAGGGAAGAAATAAAATAGATTTCTCACTAATCAAGTTTTAATCAAGAATGTGTTTTTCTTATTCTTGTCAGTTCTAATAAAATAAAATGACAAATTTTATTTTTTATTGATTCTAATTCAGCAAAAATAACCTTTTTATGTTGCAAGAAACATGATACACACAATTCCATTCACTGATTCATCGCAATACAATACAACCAACATTTCAATAAATATACACATAATACCACATTGAATTTTATAGAGAATGAAATAAATTCCAAAATAAAATAAATAATTAATTTTTAATTTAAAAATAGAAACCTCACATTGATTTTAATTCAGATCTGAAATTTCCTGAATTTTCAACATGCTCGGTTTCAGTTCTCGTCAGTGTCATGTCGTAGATCTCCTCTGGTTGCTTTTAAAACGAAGAAGACTCTGCCACGATCCAAACGCTTCCTTTCATTGATATGATGAAGGCACGCAACAAACGTGGACAAAGATCAATCCTAAGTAGCGAATTTGAACTTGAAAACCCTTTTTTTTCCTCTTTTGAGAAGGAGGATTAACAAAAATTAAGAAAAAGAGGGTAATATGAAATTTTAGGGAAGAGGAGGCTGTTTTTTTTTTTTTTTTGTTTTTTTTTTTTATTCTGAGACCTGAAGATTGTAGATATAAAGAGAAGAGAGAAGAAAAGGGGAAATAAATGGTGTAGTTTTATTTTTAAATGAATTTGAGTGATAAATAGAAGAGTAGAGAGAGGAGAGAATAAATGTATATAAAAGGAAGAGAGAGAACATAAAAGAAATAAGAGGATGTATATTTAAGGAATGAAAGTACATAAATGGAATAAGATGCGTAAAAAAAAGAAGAATGAGGAGGAAGAAATTAATACGAGTAAGGAAAAAAATTTAAAAGAATAATACAAAGAAATGAATGCGTATTTATTTTTCCCTAAAAAAAATTTAATAAGAAAACATGACATTAATTGAGAAGTTGCAAGAGAAAGAAGTGAAAAGGGAAAGAAGAGGAGAAGAAAGAAATATCATGCAATATTTAGGAAAGGATAAATGAATAAATAAATAAATAAAAGAATGTGTCAAATTTGAAGGAGAGGAATGGTGCAGTATTAATGAAATAATGAAGGGAGGAGGACACTGAAAATGAATGCAGGAAAAGAAATTGATAGGATTAAGTAAACAAATTAATATATTAAAGGAAATGATAAATGCATACTTAATGGGGAAAGAGGAAGGTGAAGGGAAAGAAACTAATAGATTAATGGAAAAAAAATTAGAAGAATAAAGCAAATAAATAAATGTGTTTAGGGAAGAATATGAAGCATTAATGTTTTATATGTAGTCATTAAAACGTTTTGTATTTTGAGTAGGTATTTCACAAAAAAAGAGAAGAAGGAAGGTAAAAGGGGCAGGTAACCAAGCATTTATGTTATGTAATATAAAAAGTTACAACGAAGAGAGAAGGGTAGGGAACCCAAATGATGTCCTTTCCTTTTATTCATGTATTAAAAAATGGATGAACACGGCACAAATAAAAACGGAAGATGTATTCAAAATTGAACGTGGCCCTTCCTTTTCGCATCCAAAAATTGGATACAAAGACCGGGTATTAAATGGTGGTAATTCGAACAGGTAATGTGGTTACCCATTATCACACGCACTACATAAATTTTATTTTAATATCACTCCTTGTTTTTGATTCTAAAATAAAATTTAGACCGCTCTACAATCCAATATTCTTATCTAAATGTACCAAAAAGATTATACGGATACGTTCATTATACCAATATAATATCACACTAAAATCCAATATTTTATTATTCACATGAAATTTCATTATTCACATTAAATTCAATCGTTAATCGTTATTTTATTAACTGATGTTATAATAAAACCAAATAAATTTTAAAGCTAAACGTTAATTATAAATCAATTTTATGTTTTGAAATTTCTAAACCAATACATTCTAAGTTACCTTTATCATTTATAGCATTTTTTTACAAAATTTCCTTAAAATAAAATTTTAAATTGGTTCCAAAATTCCGGGTTTTTACAATCGCCCCCACTTAAAATGTTTTCGTCCTCGAAAAGGAACGAAGCTAAAAGTTGTTTAGTTAACCAACTCAGCTTTAAATTTTTATTTATTGGTTTAATTAATTATCATTCTAATATTTTAATTAGTGAAACTAATTATCAGACATCACAACCAGCAATCAATTAGGTGATTAACTTTTCAAACATATATACAACTTTTATATATAATCAAAAATCATATTTTTAGTGCAAATCAAAGCAATTGTGTACTAACTAAGTTTTGGTTCTCATACCAGTCAATGGAAATATATAGATATACCACCTTCGAAACTCGAACATAAATTCCGATGATTGTGCACCGATCATCAGAATCATCTTCGGGCGACTAGAGTGTGATTCTATATCTATCTAGTATATTAAAACTTCGAATATCCGTTAATTACTCGTATATTCGAAATCTTTATATACTTGATTGTCCACATTAAAATATAGTAATATACTCAAATACGTATTTTAAGATAAAATTTTCAAAACTAAATTTGTTTTCATTTTTTTTAAAGAAAATAATACTCTTCACACTCGTTCCAGGATGCTACTGGTCCCATCTCTAACGAGTTATCCTTATTGGATATTACTAATCCAATCTCTGGTGAATTCTTTCGTTTGTTTCTAATGTTTCTTGTTCTCGAGCTCTGTAAACCAAAGCTCTGATACCAACTGAAACGACCCAAACTTCCCAGTAAAGGAAAGGCTGGATTGCTTTGAGAACAACACACATCAGAACACAAACTGAAGAACATTTTATTGCTGATTACAACAATTACATCAGAGTACAAGAATATAACAGAGTATGAATACTTATTACATAATAGGAATACAATAATATCAGAGTTTTACATTACATTTAAATAGCAGCGGAAAAATAATACAAATATACAACTGGAGGGAATACACGGATACAGAGCTTTCCGAATACCGCTTCAGCTGTAAGTCAGGATCCTATAAATATATCTGCAAAAAGCTACTTGACTGCCCGTGTGGAAAATAAGGGCACCCGAGTTTGCCAGTGAAACAAACTACAGGTCAGTCATGGGACTGGTATGAGAAATCTTAATTTAACTATCTAATAATAAGGCTAATCACAGGACCACGCCGCTAACGCGGAACGGGTTTACTCCATTGGATTGCCAGTGCATAAAATAAAGTAAATCGTTAAACAACTCAATACTTTTTAGAAAAATAAAACCATTATAAGACCCAAGTCCCATCACACAATGCAACGCAAACCGGAGGATAGGGTTTTACCTTATAATGGTCAAAAGATGCTTGATACGATAAAGACGGATTTAATATTAGTGTGTATATGTTCTAATAAAAACATTTCAATCATAATGTATAAATCATAGACGGCATGGGTACCATATATCATGTCGCCATACTAGTTCTACAATCAAAACCGCAAGGTCGTATTGGATATTGGATTTCCATCATGAGTCGAGGCTAGGGGCAAGCTCCTCTCCGATTCGAGACACTCTAGAAAATGCCTCAGGATCCCCCGTAGTGAACCCTTGGATGCGGTAGGGCCGGTCCCCGCCTATCGGCAGTGGATTAGTTATGCCTGAACACACACTTCCCGGTTCCTTTTAACCTATAATATGACCACTATTGACCTATAAAAATCTGAGGGGCCTCAAAATCCATCATCCACATAAGTAAAATGCCGGGCCGTGTTAAAGCACCGGCACTACCACTAGCTAGAAAGAAACGTGTGCACTCCCTACGGTCCATATCCCGTTTTTGACTCATACCGGGGTGTGAGTCTCGCGAAGTCACGATATACACAAAGTTATGCCGTAATAGGCTATACTTTGATCATCCCACAAGGCCCTGCTTTTCAACAAAAGCCTTGATCAGTTGCTTCTTGGCGTGCCACATTGACAATTCACGCCATGCGATCAATCACTGTTAATATATACCAGGGTGTTAAGTAGAGAATAATCCTCCACCACCAAACAGACATACATTAACAGAAATCGATTTAATTCACATGGAACGAAATCCAATGTCAGACACGCATCCATTTACTAGCTTATGCTCTGGGTCTGAACGAAAACCAAATCTGAACAATCAACAATAGTCCGGACGGCCACCACTGAAACCCCTTCAAGGTAGCTACTCCCATCAAGGGTCTCTGTAGCAACACATCCATTCCATGTGAAGATCGTCGATCTTCAATAACCGTCTTCATATTCGACTCTTCATCGTCGTAGAAATTATCCTGAATGGGTTAAACCCGGTCTTCCCGAATAACTCACGTATTTTATAATTAAAATCAAGTAATATAAAAACACATCCAACGTCTCATTCCAGTTTAGAATATCCTTTTAAATAAAATACTCACATTATCTTATCAAAGATAAGTTCTTCAAATTTATTCTTAAAATTTTCTTTTAAAGATTTATTAAACCCCAATTTGGTTTTAAAAACAAAAATCATTATTCAATGATTATTTAAATTTAAGAAATTAATCTTATTTTTAACTGGGTTAAAGAACTAATGTCATTTAAAACATAGTTCACGGTAAACCCAAAATCATCTTCCACAAAATATGGAATCTACACAGAAATCAAATCAATATATAATCGTTATAAATTTCTGTATTCGACCAATAATATAAATGGAATAACGACAAAGCCTCTTAAATTCCATATGTAGTATCAGTCTTCTTTTACAGAAGCTTATCTTGGTTATTATTAATTCAAATTCCTTTTGACTCCAATTTAATATATTAAATAGGAAAACTTTACTTTTGGGAAAATTTCTATTTAAATCTTAAATAAAGATTTACAAATTTCAAATCATATTTTCCACTGTCAGTTGGGTTAAAGAGCAAATGTCGCTTAAAAACACAGTTCACAATAAGCCCAAATCACATTTCTCATTTCAATTACAAAATATAATTGAAAACTTTAATAATCTAAATTAAAAGCTTATTCTTTTCATTCGGGGTTTAAGAACAGTGTTATTTAAGACACTATTCACGACAAACCCAAATCCAATTTATTCAATTTAATTACAATTAAATATTTACAAATTGGAAAACTTTATTAAATCTAAATTTAATGATTTATTCTAGTTGATAACTAGTGCATTTCGATGAAAATATATTTTCCCAAAACATATTCTTTTCTAAAATATTCTTTTCAAAAATATTTTTTCTAAAATATTTTTTTCCTAGAATATTCTTTATTGGAATGTGACTCAACCAACAACCATGTATTTTGTATGGAATCAACAATCATGATAAATAATTATCAAACATCCAAATGACGACCAAAGTGGAATCCATAACTGTGTGAGCATAAAAGTAAATAACTGACGCTCATCACAGACTGTCAATCCATCGATTGACAGATAACTAAATATTGGGGTTAGTGTGTATCCAATATCATCCCAATACCCGTGTGGGGTTTCATCCATCAAACAAATAATAAATTATTTGTGCACTTGGGCGATGTGTGAAAATTATCGTCCCAATCACATAAACAAGTCGGGTAACTTGTAAATGGAAGTGTAATATTCAAACTTGAATAAAATAAACATTTTATTTGACACATCACACATTTCAACAATTAGACATATATTTCTATTCTTTTTGCTATGAACAAATGACAATAAAAACCTAGTCTTTTAGTTCAATTCTTTTATTGTAAACAATGTTACAACAAAAAGGTAATCCTTTAATTCAATATGACAATAAAACTAATCTTTTATTTCAATTACCCTAAAGGTATTATCTATATTTTCTAATCTTTTCATTGTAACAAATGACTATAAAGATATAATCCTTATATTCTAATCCCTTCAATGGAATCTAAACTACACTGAAAACGTAATTTTTAATGTACAATCTTTTTATTGAAAACAAAGGGTCAATAAAAATATTCACTTTTATCTCAATCTTTTTATTGTAAACAAAATGACAGAATTGACAAATTCTTTTTAATGTAAACAAAATATGATGATTTTGTTTAATCCTTTTTATGTGAACAAAATGTAAATCTTGTTATGATCCTTTTAATGTAAACCAAATGTAAAAATTATGTTATAATTCTTTTTATGATCCTTTTAATGTAAACCAAATGTAAAAATTATGTTATAATCCTTTTTTTTTTACAAAAAGGCGATAATTTTCTTCACTAATCATGTTTACCAAAAAATGATATTTTCTCCTCTTCACTAATTATGTTTAAATCTAATTCATTTCAATGTAAACAAAAAAAATGGTTATTTTTACTTCACTCTTCTTAAATGATAAAAATGATGTTTTTATTTCATTCTTTTCATTTGACTAAGATGAATATTTTTGTCATTCTTTTAATTTTGACCAAAATGCATAATTTTATCATGCTTTTACATTTGATAAAAATGCATATTTTTCCTATCCTTTTTCATTTGATAAAAATGTAAATTTTCCTTATTCCTTTACATTTGAGAAAAATGTATATCTTCCTTTCCAGTAATCATGTCTCCATTAAAATGTGATTTTTATTTCTATGATCATTTCTGAACAAAATGTCCTTTTTGTATTTCTAATGTACAATTTAACAAAATGTTCCTTTTTTCTTTTAATCCTATTTAACATTTCTAAACAAAATGTTCATTTCTAACTCATTCTCTTTTCAATGTGTAAAAATATACATTTTCAATTCATAGCTTTTTTTTTATGTATAGAAATATACATTTCCATCTCATATCTTGTTAATGTATAAAAATATACATTTTTAACCTCCTCGTTTTAATGTTAACAAAAATGTTAATTCTTATCAAATCCTTTTAATATTAACAAAATGTGAATTTTTAGCTAATCCTTATAATATTAACAAAATGTAGATATTTATTCATAAAACAAATGTTAATTCAAAAATGTTATTTATTTTGCAAAACATATTTCAAATAAAAGGTTGTTTTCATTTTCACTAATCATTCTTTGACACAAAAATGAATATTTGGTGGAATTCATTCTAACGGACAAAATGAATATTTCTAATATCACATAGAGATGAAATCTTTTATTTCTTTTACTACATGAAAATGTAACCCTTTCTTTGAATATACGATTTTAATGTTAACATATTTTGCTTTGTCAAATATGAACATTTCTCTAATATTCTATTTTACATTAAAAGGTAGATTTTTAATGTCAGCATATTCTGTTTGTAAAAATATGATCATTTTTCTAATTCATTCTTAATATACAAAAAAAAATGTTAACAAAATGTGAATTTTGTTATAATCCTTTTAATATTAACAAAATGTGAATTTTGTTCACTAAACAAGTTTAACACAAAAATATCATTCTTTTTAATGTATAAAAATATTTATTTCATATACATAATATATTTTTAAACAAAATGTAAATTTTACTATAATGTCACATTTTACAATGGAAATGTCAATCACTCTTTAATGTCACCTTTTACAATGAAAATGTAAGTTCCAGTTTTAATATCACTTTTTACATAAAATGTAAATCCTATTTTTTTTTCATATTTACATAAAATGTAAATTCTATTTTTAATGTCATATTTACATAAAATGTAGATTCTATTCTCTAACAAAAAAAGTGAATTTTTGTTTCAATTCTAATAGTACAACAAACAAAATGATAATTTTGTTTTGTCTAATTCAAATTAATAGAAAAGTTAATTCTAACCGTAAAATGAACAAAATAATGAATTTGTTCAATCTAATTCTAATCAACAGAAATGTAACAATTCTATCGCCACAATCTAAATCAAACAAACAGATGTGTATATACAATTAACACAGAATAATAACGGTATAAATTAACTGCAAATTTTTAACAATAATTTCAGAATTTATTTCCAATTATAAAGGGAAGAAATAAAATAGATTTCTCACTAATCAAGTTTTAATCAAGAATGTGTTTTTCTTATTCTTGTCAGTTCTAATAAAATAAAATGACAATTTTTATTTATTTTTGATTCTAATTCAGCAAAAATAACTTTTTTATGTTGCAACAAACATGATACACACAATTCCATTCACTGATTCATCGCAATACAATACAACCAACATTTCAATAAATATACACATAATACCACATTGAATTTTATAGAGAATGAACATAAATTCCAAAATAAAATAATTAATTAATTTTTAATTTAAAAATAGAAATCTCACATTGCTTTTAATTCAGATCTGAAATTTCCTGAATTTTCAACATGCTCGGTTTCAGTTCTCGTCAGTGTCATGTCGTAGATCTCCTCTGGTTGCTTTTAAAACGAAGAAGACTCTGCTACGATCCAAACGCTTCCTTTCACTGATATGATGAAGGCATGCAACAAATGTAGATAAAGATCAATCCTAAGTAGCTAATTTGAACTTGAAAACCCTTTTTTTCCTCTTTTGAGAAGGAGGATTAACAAAAATTAAGAAAAAGAGGATAATATGAAATTTTAGGGAAGAGGAGGCTGTTTTTTTTTCTGAGACCTAAAGATTGTAGATATAAAGAGAAGAGAGAAGAAAAGGGGAAATAAATGGTGTAGTTTCATTTTTAAATGAATTTGAGTGATAAATAGAAGAGTAGAGAGAGAGAGGAGAGAATAAATGTATATAAAAGGGAGAGAGAGAACATAAAAGAAATAAGAGGATGTATATTTAAGGAATGAAAGTACATAAATGGAATAAGATGCGTAAAAAAAAAGAATGAGGAGAAAGAAATTAATACGAGTAAGGAAAAAAATTTAAAAGAATAATACAAAGAAATGAATGTGTATTTATTTTTCCCTAAAAAAAAAATTTAATAAGAAAACATGACATTAATTGAGAAGTTGCAAGAGAAAGAAGTGAAAAAGGAAAGAAGAGGAGAAGAAAGAAATATCATGCAATATTTAGGAAAGGATAAATAAATAAATGAATAAATAAATAAAAGAATGTGTCAAATTTGAAGGAGAGGAATGGTGCAATATTAATGAAATAATGAAGGGAGGAGGACACTGAAAACAAATGCAGGAAAAGAAATTGATAGGATTAAGTAAACAAATTAATATATTAAAGGAAAGGATAAATGCATACTTATTGGGGAAAGAGGAAGGTGAAGGGAAAGAAACTAATAGATTAATGGAAAAAAAATTAGAAGAATAAAGCAAATAAATAAATGTGTTTAGGGAAGAATATGAAGCATTAATGTTTTATATGTAGTCATTAAAACGTTTTGTATTTTGAGTAGGTATTTCACAAAAAAAGAGAGGAAGGAAGGTAAAAGGGGCAGGTAACCAAGCATTTGTGTTATGTAATATAAAAAGTTACAACGAAGAGAGAAGGGTAGGGAACCCAAATGATGTCCTTTCCTTTTATTCATGTATTAAAAAATGAATGAACGTGGCACAGATAAAAACGGAAGATATATTCAAAATTGAACGTGGCCCTTCCTTTTCGCATCCAAAAATTGGATACAAAGACCGGGTATTAAATGGTGGTAATTCGAATAGGTAATGTGGTTACCCATTATCACACGCACTACATAAATTTTATTTTAATATTACTCCTTGTTTTTTATTCTAAAATAAAATTTAGACCGCTTTACAATCCAATTTTCTTATCTAAACATACCAAAATGATTATACGGATACGTTCATTATATCAATATAATATCACACTAAAATCCAATATTTTATTATTCACATGAAATTTCATTATTCACATTAAATTCAATCGTTAATCGTTATTTTATTAACTGATGTTATAATAAAACCAAATAAATTTTAAAGCTAAACGTTAATTATAAATCAATTTTATGTTTTGAATTTTCTAAATCAATACATTCTAAGTTACCTTTATCCTTTATAGCATTTTTTTACAAAATCTCCTTAAAATAAAATTTTAAATTGGTTCCAAAATTCCGGGTTGTTACAATCTGGGTCTTATAATAGCTTCATTGTTCTTTATTTAGCATTGCGCTGTTGTTTTATGCACTGGTATTCTTGGGAGGAAACCCGTTCCGTGTTATACGGCGTGGTCCCTTGATTTACCTAACTTTAAAATAAAGATTAATAATTGTTTTTGTTCTCACACCAGTCACATGACTGACATGGAGTTTATTATTTTAAACCTAAACTCTGGGTGCCCTTATTTTGCGCGGGCAGCTAGTAGTTTTGGTTTTGCAGATTTATATTCACAGGAACCTAGTTTACAGCTGGAATGATATCCGGAAAGCTCTGTATCCGTATATCTCTTTCAGTTGTGTATTATATTATTTTTCCGCTGCAGTAATGTATTGTAATCTCTGATATTTAGTGAATGTGTAATATTGATTTATACTCTGTATATTCTTGTATTCTGATGGAAATGTTGTAATTAACAATGAAATGTTCTTCTGTTTGCGTTCTGATCTGTCTTGTCCTCAATTCAATCCGGGCTTTCCTTACCGGGGAAGTTCGGGTCGTTTTAACTTATCACTCAAATGAGACATTTATCTCAACTTTATAACTATTCAGATATTTTACTTATAAATAACATTTTCAAAACATTGTTACAATCATTATAAAATACTCCCTTAAGGATTCAATTTGCAAATTATTTGCTAAATATTTACTTCTAAATTGAAACTAGACTTTTCTTATAACGATGAATTTTAATTAATCAACTCAATTCCATTTTAATCTTCGTAAACCAAGTTCTATATAACATATGGATTCCATTATTGATCTTAACAATATTTGTATATGTTTATCTCACTCATTCCAGTTTTATTTCAATAAAACTTCATTCCATTCTATTTTTGCTAAAATTATCTTATATAACTCATTTACAAATTCTAATAATATTTACTATTTATAAACCATGTGTAAAATTCTTTAATAAAATCTATCTTATATTACTCAAATTAGTTCTACTTAAATTCAATTTGAATTTGTAAATATCAAAATAACCCTTTCTAACTTGTAACAAATTCCACTTGCAAATAATTTACTTCAACCCTTATTCACCTCATCCGTGTATAATGTCTCTTAATACATATTCATTATTGACTTGATTTCATAATTGACATTTCAAGTTCAAATTCTACTTACAACTTCTAATTTTAAAGTTATATATATATATATATTTATATATAACTTATTTAAATTTCCATTTGCAATTTGGAAAATTCAAATCTATTTCAAATATCGATTTTAAACTCAATTCCCATATATCTCCCCAACTCATACTTTGATTATATTTTTTGAATTCTTTAATAATAATAATAATTCACTTCTTTATAACCGTTGCTTATAAAATCACCTTCTCATCTTATTTGTTACAATCAAACTTTACTACTCAATTCCATTTATAATTTGGGTTTGAATAATATTTCTATTTGAAAATAAAATTCCTTTTAAATATTTTTATATATTTAAATTCTATTTTAAAATTCATTTATTATTTTTGACATTTAAAAATATCAAAAATCAAGGTTCAGGGTTAATACTCATCCAGACTGGTCATATACTATCATAGGTGATCAAACATATCATATAACAACATATATGTGAAAACAATAAATAAATGTTGAGGAATCCAACTGGATTCCTCCAACCTGTTCCTGCATCACAGATGTTTGTCAAACAATAATAATACCCATCCTGCTTCGAGGCAGGATATCGTGGTATAGAAGGTCATCCACTATATATATTGTGGAGCGTATAGGGAAATCATCCACTAATGGTACGGCGGGCATCCGCTAATGATACCGCGGGAATTATCCAATCACCAATATTATTATTTTATAATATTATCACTTTATTTCAAGCAATTTATCATCCAACAAGCAATAAAATAAATTTGAACTATTAAAATAGTTCCCAATAATTTAACTGAGTGAGTTTAACTCCCCTCGATCTTCCATAGCTGGACATTCTGTTTAATTTCGTATCAACTAGGAATCATCTTGAATTATCTTGAATAAATTTATTCCTATCATTATTCGATTTTGATTTAATGATTTACGAGTATTTATTAAAATTACTTAACACTTAAATAAATTAATCAATGTATTATGTATTAAAACGTATACCTTGTTGTCTTGCGAATTACTTGACTAATCGACATAGAGAATCTTTGAATGGCCTCGTATTATTGCGAACCTTTGCCCAAACACTTCGCTTTCCTTGTAAATAGCATCGCCGTCGGATCAAGGCAATTTGATCACTCCTATAAAGCCATTGAAATGCTTTAAAAATAACTGCTCAACCTTCACCGTGTAAGAAATCTCCTACGACAACATTCCCATATCATCATACCTTCATCATCATCCAATAAATATCATAAACCAAACTCAATGCCAAACCCATCTTAGAGTCAGTGCGCATCCTCCTTCATCATAAAGCCTTAAACCCATTTTATCAACAACGCCTCGCACCTCCAAAATACATCCATTCGCATCCCAAAAATCTCACTGCAGTACTTCCTATTCACCACACCCATCATCAGTTCTTTACTGGAAAAATCGAACTCCACAATTTTCTAGAAATTATAGTTCGAATTTACAGTACCCAATACTGTGACTTCTTCCTTCGCACCACACTAAATCAACATCCATAAAATTGAATTACACCATATCGCAATTTCGAAGAACACACCTATTCCAACATCAGTCTTCTTGCATCTGTCCTCTTGAAACTTTGGCGCCTCAAACCAATCGACATCCCTTCTGCAAAACTTCGAACAAACCAACCTCCTCCCTCACCATCGCGAGTATCGAGTTCCAGGCAGCTCAAGTTGCGATCTCTCCATTTCGGATGTTAATGATTGGTTTGAGCTTCAGATTTGTCGCGACTTCATAACGCGGTCTCCCTTTTCATGCGAGCATCGAGCTCGATGATGAGCATTAGAAATACCGCGATTCCAATCGTGATTGGATTTCAATCCTTTTTCTTATTAGTATTATCAGTGGAATTTGATTTTACTGAAGAAAGAAATCAAAAGGGGGAAAAGTGAATTAGAAGACTTTGGTTGATTTTGGAATGGATGGTTAATTTTGGAATGGATGAAATACGAAGGCCACAGCCCCTATTTATATACGCGCATTGATCGAGGATAAGGATGATGTCTTTCAAATAGTGAAGATAGATTTCAGCGTAGGCATGAGGATGGAGTATGGTTGCAGAAAATTTTGAAAATAAAGAACAAAGGTGATTGTGAAAGAACGAGGCAGCTAGCTAGTATAGGTGCGCATAATTCCTTGCGAAGAAAGGAATAGGGGTTGTGTCTTCATTAGTAAGATATAACAGTTGGCTACCATATTAAATTGAACTGATGTAAATTCATTTAATTTAAATTATCCTGTTATTTTGAACTCCTATTTAAACGCAACAAAAGGCATTTCTAAGATTAAATCATCATTCTGAATACACCAGAACAGGTTCCGAAGCCCCATTCGATTGTATGGAAAAGATACAAATTTAAATTGATGATTAAAATTAAATCTGATTTAATTATTCTTAGGCGTTCACTGATCGTATGTTAAATCGATAAATTTAAATGTTACGAAAATACCAAATTCAGTAACAATACACTATTTTTTAACCGATGGAATTTATCTTGTCAAACTCGGAAATCATTTGAAATATCACTATTTACACATATCAATAATGTCGTTAAAATAATAAATTGGTTTCAAACACTCTATATTTAACGAATAAAAATATTCTTATGAAATAAGATAAATAGATAAATTTTATATTAACATCAATTTTATATTCAAATCAAATATTTCAACGTTTTAATCGCTCAACATTAACTGCCGAAAAATATGGGACGTTGCATTCCTTCCCCCTTAAAAGAATTTCGTCCCTGGAATTACTAAGTAGAAAAGGTGCTACATCTTATTCACTTCCCACAATCCACTCATGCAACTCGACACTTACCTCAACATCCTTAGTCTCTAACAACTAACTCATCAGTTCACTCAAAAATCCTTAACTTCAATTTCCAATTGACATGAACTTTTTGCTAACAAAAATTTTCAAATTTTTGAAATTTTTTCTAACTCCCTAAATTTTCAAAAAATTTCGCCAACACCTCCTTTGTACGGGCTGATCGGTACTGTAACACACCATATTTTCTATGAATATTAAAGTAACGAATTAAAGAATACTTAATTTTAAAAGTGGGAATTAAGTGAAATGGGTTACGCCATTGCGTTCGTCTCGGAATTCTACTTGAAATAGATTCCGAGTTTGCGCAAATCAGACACTGTATGAAGAAGTTTTAAGCCTTAGAAGTTTGTATACGTGTAGGGGAGAATATATATATATATATATATATATATTGGGTTCAGTACTTCAGAAATAGGCCCAGAAAGTCAAAAATGGATTCGAAATTCAAAATCAGCCGAAAACAAGCTGGGCAGGAAAATTCCCACCAGAGGGCGTCGACCCCTCCATAGGGGTGTTGACATAGGCGTCGACCCCCCCATAGGGGTGTCGACCCTGGTGTCGACCCCCCCGATCTGGGTGAAATACTTCGTTTTGTATCTGGCTGACGAGGCAGTGACGAATTTCTGAGTCGTAGGGCTATGTGGCGACTTCTGATTGGCCTGATGACGCATTCTCTTAGACTGGATGGTTTGGATGGACCCTATGTTGATCTAAAGGCTCTTAATAATCCTAGACATCTATATATACACTCATAACCCAACCCTTATTCTATTGCTCAAAGGCTGTGGCGTCGTCATGCTACTCATCCCCAAAATAGCCTAGTCGTCATTCTTCAACCTAAATTCAAGAAGAAAATTATAGAGCCTCAAATCAAATTAGAAGATTAGCATTGCTACAACAACAACGATTCAATTATCTTTTCTGAATCCTAGCAATGTAAGTTCACGTTATTTTAAGATTTGAATACCTGATTGTAATCTTGACATGTAATAAAATGAATCAAAGTCTATGCCTGATTGTAAGATAATCTTTTCAGATTTATCCCTATCCTTCTATTGAATCTATGTCTTTACATGCCTTAGAGATTATTTTTATTGATTAAATCAGGCCAAACTTTGTTGTACATTAGGTTTATAATCCTCTTTGGTTCGTGATGTTATTCTTATGCCTGCGATAATGATTGTATCAGTTTATTCAAGAATCTATCTTTGTTGGATCTAAATCTCTTGTATTAGGTCTGTTGTTACATCCCTATTTTTGTGCCTATTCTTATTTTATGCTCCTTCTCTATCTGTGATAGCCCGTAACTTCCCCGGTAAGGAAAGCCCGGATTATCTTGAGAACACGACAAAATAGAACGCAAACAGAAGAACATTTCATTGTTATTTACAACAATTCCATCAGATTACAAGAATATACAGAGTATGAATAAATATTATACAACAAAGAATATCAGAGATTTAAATACAGTACTGCAGCGGAAAAATAATACAAAACACAACTAGAAGTAATACACGGATACAGAGCTTTCCGAGCATCGTTCCAGCTGTAAATCATGATCATGTGAATATAAATCTGCAAAACCAAAACTACTAGCTGGCCGTGTCGAAAATAAGGGTACCCAGAGTTTAGATTGAAACAATAAACTCCAGGTCAGTCATGTGACTGGTGTGAGAACTAAAACAGTTATTTAAAACTTTACTTTAAAAGAGATTAATTCAAGGGACCACGCTGTATAACACGGAACGGGTTCCTCCCAAAAACACCAGTGCATAGAATAAACAACGCAATGCTTTTTCGAAAAATGAAGCTATTATAAGACCCATGTCCCATCACACAATGCAAACGCAAGCCGGAGGATAGGGTTTTCCCTTATAATAGCCAAACATGCTTGGTACGTTTAAAACAAATCATTTGATACTATCATAAGTGTATAGTGTCAAAACATTTTTAATCATAAATATCAATCCTAGGCGGCATGAATGTCTCATACCACTATGTCGCCATACTAGGTTCTACAATTAAAACCGAAACATCTCGTATTTGAAATTGGATTTCCGTCATGAGTCGAGGCAAGGGGCAAGCTCCTCTTCGCTTCGAGACACTCTAGCAAATGCCTCGAGACTACGCACTCTGGGTAACCCCTGGAATCGGTTAGGCCGGTCCTCCCTTACGTTTGAGGATTAGTTATTCCTGAACACACGTTTCCCGGTCCTTACAGACCTAAAATCGAGGCGCCTCACAATCCAACAACCACAAAGGTAAAAATAACATAAATGTCAGCCAGTTTAAGCACTGACACCACCGTAACTAGAAAGAAACGTCGTGTTCTCCCAGCGGTCCTTATCCCGTTTTTGACTCATACCGAGGTGTGAGGCTCATGAATCCACGCTATACACAAAGCTATGCCACGTAAGCCGTGCTTTGATCATCAACCACAAGACTTTTCTTTTCAATAGAAGCCTTGATTATTTGCCACTTAGGCATGCCAAACATGCAATTCACTCCATGCGACTGATGTCCATCGATATACAACCTCTGAGCTCGTATGTCTCAGAGAAGGGCGTTAAGCAAGAGAATAAATTCTCCGCTGCCAAACAGATGTATATTTAGTAGAGATGAATCAGCACAGAATAAAATCCAATGTCAGAGACACGGTCCATTTACAAGTTCGTTCTAGGTCTGAACAAACGGAGGTACTTTCCTCGCATATCCATCGATCTCCAAGTACGTCTGGATGATCACCAACTGATTCCCTCATCTTGGGTGTACATCCCAATCAAGATCATCAGTAATCACCCAAACGATGTGAAGACTTCCGGTCTTCAACCACCGTCTTCATCTTCGACTTATCGTCGAATCGGTTATTTAGAATGGGTATAAACCCGGACTTTCCGAACAACCCGCGTATAAAATAAACAAATGTTACACAAACACAACATACGCCTCATTCCAATTCAGCAGTCACTAACCGTAAATTAGCAAGAGAACAATTCCCCAAATATTAACCCCGAAGGCCGAAACCAACATCAGATCAATACCCAGGAAACCATTCTTCTTAACTAACCTACAGTTAGTTTCTAAATTTCAAATTCTCAGGGAAAGGTTCCCATTAATTTTATCAAAGATAAATTCTTTAAAATTTATTCTTTAATCTTCCTTTGGATATCATTTCATGCCATGTTATGGTTTTCCAAACTAGTCGGGATTAGCGAACCACACCAAAGTAATTATTTATTTTATTTCACATATGATAAAAAATCATATTTTTAACTTCTACGTTATATAAAAATCATATTTTTATATTTCACATATGATAAAAATCATATTTTCAATACTTTTAAAATATAAAAATCATATCTTTCCTACTTCAAAGATATAATCTTTTCGCTATTTCACTACAAAAATCATTTCTTTATCTCTTTTATAAATTAAAAATCGAATTTTTATTCTTTCTATACCATAAAAATCATATTTTTATTATCTACATTATGTAAAAATTATATTTTTACT
This sequence comes from Allium sativum, assembly GCA_030737875.1. Taxonomy (NCBI): domain Eukaryota; kingdom Viridiplantae; phylum Streptophyta; class Magnoliopsida; order Asparagales; family Amaryllidaceae; genus Allium; species Allium sativum. The sequence continues at coordinate 366,190,829 of CM060920.1, forward strand.
ATTGCCACTATATAAAAATTATATTTTTAGTTTGCTAACTTTATATAAAAACTACAGTTTTAATCGATGTGATTACATAGAAAAATCTAAATTTTCTTGACACAAAAATATAATTTTGCTTAATAGAAAAATCTAATCTTGCTTAACACACTAATATAATCACAACTGAAATAGAAATAAAATAAAGGAATGTGTATAGAAATTAAAACTTACAGCGATTGGAGATTCAAAAGGGGAGAGAGGGAATGGGGCGCTATCGGAGGGCGTCGAAGGTCCTTAAGGGGAAGTGGAGGCGCGGAGGTGGGGCTGCGCGTTTCCTTTCCTTTTTTTTAATTTGATTTTGACTGAACGGGTATACGATGGGGGAGAGAGAGTTATATAGTTTTATAATTTATATTTTTTCAATAACTTCGTTATTCTATTCAACAAATGAATATTTATTCTATTCAACACATGAATCTATATTTCTTTCAACACGTGACTAATCTCAACAAATGAGTACTGTCAACACGTGCCTATTTTAGTTATTTAATATATTTTATAAAATTATGATTTCTATCGTTTAATTTTTAATCAAACTCTAACCGTTAGATTTCAAATCTCTTGTATTCTTTAGAAAGCTCTTTTCGATACGAACCCAACGGTTCCGGTTTTAGGAGAATCCGACGGTCGGATCTCCCGTAATATCCATTCGAAGTCAATGGTCGAAATTCGCGAACTGCCGCGGCGCTGCGCGTTCTATTCAGGCCATTATATATATAATATATATATTATATATTTTGTCGATTTTTAAATCCCTTTTCAATATTCATTGTAAAAACGAATATAATCGATATAAATATCATTCTCGTCAAAATAGCGCATCTCTAATCAACACGGCTTTATGAAATATATATAATATATATATTTGAACAATTCCCCAAATATTAACCCCGAAGGTCGAAACCAAAATCAGATCAATACCCAGGAAACCATTCTTCTTAGCTAACCTAATGTTAGTTTCTAAATTTCACATTCTTAGGGAAAGGTTTCCATTAATTTTATCAAAGATAAATTCTTTAAAATTTATTCTTTAATCTTCCTTTGGATGTCATTTCAAACCATGTTATGGTTTTCCCAACTAGTCGGGATTAGCGAACCATACCGAAGTAATTATTTATTTTATTTCCCAATCCCAACCTATTCATCCCATGGAGCAAAACTGGTAATACTCCATATCTAATACCACGGTGTTATCGGTAAAATTAATTACCATTTCACGTTCAAATCTAATTAAAGATTTAACTATTGCTTTGGAGCAAAACTGGTATACTCCATTCTCGCTCACTTTCCAAATTTGATAATTTAAATTATCAATTCACATTTCAATCTAATTACAGATTCATTAAAACTCCTTTTACTGGGTTAAAGAACTAATGTCATTTAAAACACAGTTCACAATAAACCCACAAATCAATTCTAATTCAATTCCAATTAAATATATTAGAAATCCTGGTTATTTAAAACCTATTTCAAATCCAATTTTATTTATTTAAAAATAATTGGATTTTACTTCTAGTTCAAAACTAGTTCATTTTGATAAAAATATATTTTTATCTTTTCAAATATGGAGTTTTTCAACCCAATTTTTCTCAAATCATTTCTTATGATTTTACATAAATTATTACTATTTTTGATAATTTTATCAAGGCCCGTACAGTCGGTTTTCAATAACTGCCACCGAACTGCACTTACAGCGACCTTTTCCAAATTTGATTTGGACATAATTCCAAATCCAACCGTTAGATTTCAAATTTCTAATATTCATTGGAAAGCTCTTTTCGATACGAACCCAATGGTTCCTGTTTTAGGAGGATCCGACAGTCGGATCTCCCGCAATATCCATCCGAAGTCAATGGTCGAAATTCGCGAACTACCACGGCGCGGCGCGTTCTATTCAGGCCACTATATATATATATAATATATATATATATGTATTATATATTTCGTCGATTTCCTTTTAAAACGAATTTTATAAATCGTTTAAAATTTGTTTCAAAAACAATCTCAACCTTCATTTCAAATTCAAATCAAAATTGGATTTTCCATTATAAATTCTTTTTACATTCATTTCTATTTGATTTCAATTCAAATCGATTTCAATTCAATTTCAGTTCGTTTTCAATTCGATTTGAATTCATTTCAATTCGAATTCATTTTATATTCTATTCAAATCGAATTCATTTTCTAAATATTCGATTTTTAAATCCCTTTTCAATATTCATTATAAAAACGAATATAATCGATATAAATATCGTTCCCATCAAAATAGCGCATCTCTAATCAACACGGCTTTATATTTTTCAATAACTTTGTTATTCTATTCCACAAATGAATATTTATTCTATTCAACACATGAATCTATATTTCTTTCAATACGTGACTAATATCAACAAATGAGTACTGTCAACACGTGACTATTTTCGTTATTTAATATATTTTTATAGAATTATGATTTCTATCGTTAAATTTTAATCAAACTCTAACCGTAAATTAGAAAGAGAGCAATTCCCTAAATATTAACCCCGAAGGCCGAAACCAACATCAGATTAATATCCAGGATACCATTCTACTTAACTGATCCCCAGTTAGTTCCTAATTTTATATATGATAAAGATGTAAATTTTATTGTTAAAATATTTCGTTCAACACATGACTAATCTCAACAAATGAGTACTGTCAACACATGAATCAATATTCTATAATATTCTTTATTTTCCAAATTGGAATGAGGCCCAATCAATTACCATATGATGTTAATTATATGGATTCCATACAACACATGTTTATAATAGCAAAGACAAATAATCAACCATCATCCAAAGTGCACCACACAACTGCATAAGCATTAAATATAAATAATTAACGCTTACACAGTCTATCGACCAATCGATCGACATACAATTAAATAATTGGGATTAGTGTATGCCAAATATCATTCCAACACCCATGTGGGATTTCAATCCACAAACACTGAATATTATTTGTGCAGTTGGGTGACGTGTAAAATTTATCGTCCCAATCAATGTCCTTCAAATAGGTGTACATAAACAAACCATCCGGTTTGTAAATGAATATTTATTTATTCACATTCACGTTAAAAATTATAATTTTAACTGTAAAATATTTTTAACTACATAAATATTTTATTTCACATCACACAATCAATTTTCATCACAACAAACACTCAAACATACAAGCCATCCATGGTATGTGGATGACGAGTGTCGGGTGCTACTAAACACCGTCTGCATCCTAGTATATATTTTTAACTAGAAAAGAAGATTTAAAGTGAGAAGTTCTCACCGAGAGCTAAACAGAACGCCACGACTCTTCATATGTAGAAATTTTCGTCGTGCCCGCCCTTCATCACTTTCGTTGCCCGTATCCACTACATATATAAAAATCTCATTTTTATATTGTAGCTATGTATATAAAAATCACATTTTCACAATGCTACTATATAGATAAAAATTCTATTTTTATACCGCTACTATATAGATAAAAATTCTATTTTTATAATGGTGTTCATATAATAAAGATTAAATTTTTATATCGCCACTCATATAAAAATCACATTTTTGCTCCTTCTACCTAATAAAGATCGAATTTTTAATACTTCTATAATATAAAAATCATATTTTTAACTTCTACATTATATATAAATCATATTTTTATATTTCACATATGATAAAAATTGTATTTTTAATATTTTTAAAATATAAAAATCATATCATTCCTACTTCAAAGATATAATCTTTTCGCTATTTCATTATAAAAATCATTTCTTTATCTCTTCTATAAATTAAAAATCGAATTTTTATTCTTTCTATACCATAAAAGTCATATTTTTATTATCTACATTATATAAAAATTATATTTTTACTATCGCCACTATATAAAAATCATATTTTTAGTTTGCTAACTTTATATAAAAACCACATTTTTAATCGATGCGATTACATAGAAAAATCTAAACTTTCTTGACACAAAAATATAATTTTTCCTAATAGAAAAATCTAATCTTGTTTAACACACTAATATAATCAAAACTGAAATAGAAATAAAATAAAGGAATGTGTATAGAAATTAAAACTTACAGCGATTGTTCAAAAGGGGAGAGAGGGAATGGGGCGCTGTCGGAGGGAGTCGGAGGTCCTGAAGGGGAAGTGGAGGCGCGGAGGGGGGGTGGTTCGTCGCGTGAGATGCTGGGGCTTGGGGGGCTCGCGATGGGGCAGTTTCGCGTGGAGGAGGGGAGGAAATAGGAAGAGGAGGAGAACAGAGGGGGGTTGCTCGGTGGTCGGCGCGCCACCTGGGGGGCCGCGATGGGGCGGCGGCGGTTTCCCCCTTTGTCTTCTTTTTTTTCGTTTTGTTTTTCTGATTTGGAAAATAACGGGGGGGGGGGGAGGGTATATGAGATAAGTAAGGGTTTTTATATATTAATTTATATTATTTAATTTCAAAAAGTTGACTTTTTCATTCGACCTCTAAACGAGGCCCACCGCTTGTCGTCCATAGCTAATTACCCCCATTCCGAACACAATGGGATATGTACCATAAGATGATTCGACCGTATCGATCAGTTTTCGACAAAATCAAAATATAACTCTATATATTGAATTTGAACGCACATTTCAACTTACCGGGGCCACATACGGACTCTAAAAATTCCCGAAAAATATTTTCTAACTTCGTATTGACGATACGGTCGTAACAAAACTAATTTCGTCAAATTCTGAGACCGTTTGAAAAATGGCCATTTTCCAGTCGATTAAAATCAACTGAAACTGGTCAAACGCGTTTTCCTTTGCCACGCTCACATATTCAATCGAAAAATTATAAATTTTGAAACCTAGCAATAACTTGACATCCCGGATCCAACAAAAGTGCTTTCATCGAAAACGAAGGTCGTTTGCAAAATTCCTATTTTTAAGGGCCTGAATTCCATAGCGACTATTCTGAATTTTCAACTTGACATATCTTTTGATTCCCGCTATGATACGCGCAGCGGAAACGTGGTGGGCCCATAACCCACAGGTCCAAGGATCGAAACCTAGCACTGATACCAACTGTAGTAACCCATAACTTCCCCGGTAAGGAAAGCCCGGATTATCTTGAGAACACGACAAAATAGAACGCAAACAGAAGAACATTTCATTGTTATTTACAATAATTCCATCAGATTACAAGAATATACAGAGTACAAATAAATATTATACAACAAAGAGTATTAGAGATTTAAATACAGTACTGCAGCGGAAAAATAATACAAAACACAACTAGAAGTAATACACGGATACAGAGCTTTCCGAGCATCGTTCCAGCTGTAAATCAGAATCCTGTGAATATAAATCTGCAAAACCAAAACTACTAGCTGCCCGTGTCGAAAATAAGGGCACCTAGAGTTTAGGTTGAAACAATAAACTCCAGGTCAGTCATGTGACTGGTGTGAGAACTAAAACAGTTATTTAAAACTTTACTTTAAAAGAGAGTAATTCAAGGGACCACGCCGTATAACACGTAACGGGTTTCCTCCCAAGAACACCAGTGCATAGAATAAACAACGCAATGCTTTTTCGAAAAATGAAGCTATTATAAGACCCAGGTCCCATCACACAATGCAACGCAAGCCGGAGGATAGGGTTTTCCCTTATAATAGCCAAACATGCTTGGTACGTTTAAAACAAATCATTTGATACTATTATAAGTGTATAGTGTCAAAACAATTCATATCATAAATATCAATCACAGGCGGCATGGTACCATCTATCATGTCGCCATACTAGGCTCTACAAATAAAACCGAAATACCTCTTATTGGAAATTGGATTTCCGTCATGAGTCAAGGCAAGGGGCAAGCTCCTCTCCGCTTCGAGACACTCTAACAAATGCCTCAGGACTACGCACTATGGGTAACCCTTGGAATCGGCTAGGCCGGTCCTCCCTTTTGAGGATTAGTTATTCCTGAACACACGTTTCCCGGTCCTTACAGACCTATAATCGAGGCGCCTCGCATTCCAACAACCACAAAGATGAAAGTAATATCAATGTTAGCCAGTTTAAGCACTGACACCATCATAACTAGAAAGAAACGTCGTGTTCTCCCTGCGGTCCTTATCCCATTTTTGACTCATACCGAGGTGTGAGGCTCGCGAATCCATGCTATACACAAAGCTATGCCACGTGGGCCGTGCTTTGATCATCAACCACAAAGTTTTTCTTTTCAACAGAAGCCTTGATCAACTGCCACTTAGGCGTGCCACACAGGCAATTCACTCCATGCGACTGATGTCCATCGATATACAACCGCTGACCTCGTACGTCTCAGAGAAGGGCGTTAAGCAAGAGAATAAATTCTCCACTGCCAAATAGATGTATATTTAATAGAGATCAATCAGCACAGAATAAAATCCAATGTCAGACACACACAGTCCATTTACAAGTTCGTTCTGGGTATGTACGAAACCGGAGGCACTTTCCTCGCATATCCATCGATTTCCAAGTACGTCTGGACGATCATCAAATGATTCTCTCCTCTTGGGTGTACAACCCAATCAAGATCATCAATAACCATCCAAACAATGTGAAGACTTCCGGTCTTCAACCACCGTCTTCATCTTCGACTTATCGTCGAATCGATTATTCAGAATGGGTATAAACCCGGCCTTTTCGAATAACCCGCGTATATAACAAACAAATGTTACACAAACACAACATCGCCTCATTCCAATTCAGCGGTCACTAACCGTAAATTAGTAAGAGAACAATTCCTCAAATATTAACCGCGAAGGCCGAAACCAACATCAGATCAATACCCAGGAAACCATTCAACTTAACTAATCCCCAGTTAGTTCCTAAATTTCACATTCTTAGGGAAAGGTTCCCATTAATTTATCAAAGATAAATTCTTTAAAATTTATTCTTTAATCTTCCTTTGGATGTCATTTCAAACCAAATTATTGTTTTTCAAACTAGTCGGGATTAGCGAACTACACCGAAGTAACTATTTATTTTATTTCTCAATCCCAACCTATTCATCCCATGAAGCAAAACTGGTAATACTCCATATCTAACACCACGGTGTTTTCGGTAAAATTAATTACCATTTCACGTTCAAATCTAATTAAAGATTTAACTATCGCTTTGGAGCAAAATTGGTGATACTCCATTCTCGCTCACTTTCCAAATTTGATAATTTAAATTATCAATTCACATTTCAGTCTAATTACAGATTCATTAAAACTCCTTTTACTGGGTTAAAGAACTAATGCCATATAAAACACAGTTCATGATAAACCCAAATCACATTCTATTTATTATCGGGTTAAAGAACAAGTGTTATTTAAAACACCATTCATGATAAACCCAAATCCCATTTGATATTAAATACAATGCTCTGAATAGAAAATATATCGGCTATATTCAATATCAAATTCTGAAACCCACAAATATCGCTTTGGAAATGACGATATAAAATATATCTTCCAAATTTCCTCCAAAATATCTATATAATCGCGGAATCTAATATCGAAATATTCCAAAGAAAATTTCAATTCAAATCCATTCCAATTCACATATTGGAAATTCTAGTTATTTAAAACCCATTTCAAATCCGATTTATTTATTTTAAAAATAATTGGATTTTAATTCTAGTTCAAAGCTAGTGCATTTCAATAAAAATCTATTTTTATCTTTACAAATGTGGAGTTTTTCATCCTAGTTCTTCAAAAATAATTTCTTATGATTTTACACGAATTATTGATATTTTTGATAATTTTATCAAGGCCCGTACAGTCGATTTCCAGCAACGGCCATCGAACTGCACTTACAACGACCTTTTCTGAAATTGATTTGGACATATCTCCAAGTCCAACCATCAGATTTCAAATCTCTTGTATTCGTTAAAAGCTCTTTTCGATACGAACCCAACGGTTCCGGTTTTAGGAGAATCCGACGGTCGGATCTCCCGTAATGTCCGTTCGAAGTCAATGGTCGAAATTCACGAACGACCGCGGCGCGGCGCGTTCTATTCAGGCCATTATATAATATATATATATATTATATACATTTTCGTTGATTTACTTTTAAAACAAATTTTATAAATCGTTTCAAATTTGTTTCAAAAACAATTTCAACTTTCATTTCAAATTCAAATCAAAATTGAATTTTCCCTTATAAATTCTTTTCTACATTCATTTCTATTTGATTTCAATTCAAATCGATTTCAATTCAGTTTCAATTCGTTTTCAATTCGATTTGAATTCATTCCAAATTGATTTCACTTTATATTCAATTCAATTCGAATTCATTTTATATTCAATTCAATTCGAATTCATTTTATATTCAATTCAATTCGAATTCATTTTATATTCAATTCAATTCGAATTCATTTTATATTCACTTCAATTCGAATTCATTTTATATTCACTTCAATTCGAATTCATTTTATATTCAATTCAATTCGAATTCATTTTATATTCAATTCAATTCGAATTCATTTTATATTCAATTCAAATTCATTTTATATTCAGTTCAATTCGAATTCATTTTATATTCACTTCAATTCGAATTCATTTTATATTCAATTCAATTCCAATTCATTTTATATTCAATTCAATTCGAATTCATTTTATATTCAATTCGAATTCATTTTATATTCAATTAAAATTTTAAATCTCTTTTCAATATTCATTATCAAAACAAATATAATCGATATAAATATCGTTCGCATCAAAATAGCGCATCTCTAATCAAAACAGCTTTATATTTTTCAATAACTTCGTTATTCTATTCAACAAATGAATATTTATTATATTCAACACATGAATCTATATTTCTTTCAACACGTGACTAATCTCAACAAATGAGTACTATCAACACGTGCCTATTTTAGTTATTTAATATATTTTATAAAATTATGATTTCTATCGTTTAATTTTTAATCAGACTCCAACCGTAAATTAGTAAGAGAACGATTCCCTAAGTAATAACCCCGAAGGCCGAAACCAACATCAGATCAATACCCAGGAGACCACTCATCTTATCTATTTTCCAGTTAGTTTCTAATTTTATATATGATAAAGATGTAAATTTTTGTTAAAATATTTCGTTCAACACGTGACTAATCTCAACACATGAATCTATATTTTAAAATATTCTTTATTTTCCCAATTGGAATGAGGCCCAATCAATTACCATATAATGTTAATTATATGGATTCCATACAACATACGTATATAATAGCAATGATAAATAATCAACCATCATCCAAAGTGCACCACACAACTGCATAAGCATTAAATATAAATAGTTAACGATTACACAGTCTGTCGACCAATCGATCGACATACAATTAAATAGTTGGGATTAGTGTATGCCAAATATCATCCCAAACCCTTGTGGGGTTTCAAACAATCAAACACAGATTTTATTTGTGCAGTTGGGCGATGTGTAAAATTTATCGTCCCAATCAATATCAGTGTATATAAACAAATCGCCCGATTTGTTTATACATATTTATTTTATATACACGTTAAAATTTATATTTTTAATTATAAAATTTTTCCACTATAAAATATTTTATTTCATTCCACATCACACAATCAACTACACATCAAAATCAAACAAACAAGCATACAAGCCGTCCATGGTCTGTGGACAACGGATGTCGGGTGCTACTAAACACCGTCTGAATAATAGTATATATTATTAACTAGAAATTTAAATTAAAGGTGAGGAGTTCTCACAGAGGGTTCCACTCCGTCGTGCTTTACTTTTGAACTGCTAAACCGTCTGGATCTGTTTGAAATTCTAATGCAGTCCCTACTCCGCTGTTCATAATAAAAATTATATTTTTATCACTTCGTTTCAATAAATAAAAATTATATTTTTATTTCTACTTCATATATTTTTACAACGCTTCTATATGGGTAAAAATTCTATTTTTACATCGCTATTATATAGATAAAAATTCTATTTTTACATTGCTACTATATAGATGAAAATTCTAATTTTACATCACTACTATATATATGAAAATTCTATTTTTATATCGCCACTATATAGATGAAAATTCTATTTTTACATCGCTATTATATAGATAAAAATTCTATTTTTATTCTCTATGTCTTCTTATATAAAAATCTCATTTTTACTTCACCATTTCAACTATATAATGATTCAAACTTTTCTAATATAAAAAAATTCGATTTTTATACTTTAAAGATTTAATTCTTTTCTTGTTTAAAAATCAATCTTTTCAAAGTAAAAATCCGACCTTTTATATATGATAAAAATCTTATCTTTCTAATAAAAATCTCGCCTTTCTATGCTTAAAAATCCGACCTTTTTCCAGTTTAAAAATTATAGCTTTTCAAATGTTTTTGTTCCTTCAAAAATTAGTTTTTATAACATAAAGAAATCAGCTTTTATAACAAAATAAAATCAAATAAAATAAAACAAAAACTTACAGTATTCGATTTTTACTAAGGAGGGGGGGTTTGGTCTGCGCTCGGCGCCAGTGGTGGAAGCAGCGGTCGTAGGTCAGAGGCGGGGCCCTGCAGTGTCTGGTGGTGGAGTTTTTAAGGTGGTAGGGTTAGGGAGGCGGTCAAATTGGAGAAGCAGGGGTGGAGGAGCGGAGCGCCGCCGCGCTGGCGGTTTAGGGGGTGGGAGGGCGTGCGTTGGCGGAGCAGGGTGAGGGGGCCAACGACATGGCGACGTGGGGGGTGGAGCTCGATCGCGATCTGTCGTTAGTTTTTTTTCCTGTAATGGACAAAGAGAGAGGGTGTGGAGTGAGGGAGGGTTGACTAAGTAATTATATATATAATTTATTTTAAAATAAAAAAGTAACTTTTTCTTTCGAATTCCAAACGAGACCCAACGACTGTTGCCCCTAGCTAATTACCCCCATTCCGAACACAATGGGATATGTATCGTAAGCTGATTCGATCATTTCGATCAGTTTCCTTCAAAATCAAAATATAACTCTATATATTGAATTTGAACGCGCATTTCAATTTACCGGGGCCACATACGGACTCTAAAAATTTCCGAAAAATATTTTCTAGCTTCGTATTAACGATACGGTCCTAACAAAATTAGTTTCGTCAAATTCCGAGACCGTTTGGGAAATGGCCATTTTCCAGTCGATTAAAATCAACTGAAACTGCCAAAACACGCTTTCCTTTGCCACGCTCACATATTGATTCAGAAAATTATGAATTTTGAAACCTAGCAATAATTTGATATCGTGGATCCAACAAAAGTGGTTTCGTCAAAAACCGAGGTCGTTAGCAAAATTTCCATTTTTAAGGGCCAGAATTCCATAGCGGCTATTCTGAATTTTCAACTGGACGTATCTCTTGATTCCCGCTTTGAAATTTCAATTTTCCGGATTCATTTGAAAGATATTCTCAATTAGATTCAAATATTTTTGGTTTCGCTAAAATCCGGTTCATTTTGAATCCTGTACATTCATTTGAATTTTGAAATCGAATTATCGAACTACCGCGCCATTTTCAATTCCTTTTATATATATAAATAAATATTTATATTCTAACGACGACGTATATAAATATATACGTTCTAATTCTATTCAGAATAAATTTCTCGTCGATATTATTTAAAATATTTCATTTTAAATATTCAAAATTCTTTAAAATTGCCAAAATAAAAATTTTAAATTGGCCTGGATTTCCGGGTTATTACATTAGAATATTTTCTAGTTTAAAATTTTTATTTTGGCAATTTTGATGAATTTTGAATATTTAAAATATATTATTTTAAATAATATCGATGAGAAATTTATTTTGAATAGAATTCGAACGTTTATATTTACATAGATCATCGTTAGAATATAAATATTTATTTTAAATTATAAAAGGGATTGAAAATGGCGCGTTAGTTCGATAATTCGATTTCAAAGTTCAAAAGAACATACCGGGTGCAAAGTAAACCGGATTTCGGCGAAACCAAAAATATTTGAATCTAATTGAGAGTATCTTTCCAACGAATCCGAAAAATTGGAATTTCATAGCGGGAATAAAAAGATATGTCCAGTTGAAAATTCAGAATAGTCGCTATGGAATTCTGGCCCTTAAAAATGGAAATTTTGCAAACGACCTCGGTTTTCGACGAAACCAATTTTGTTGGATCTGTGATGTCAAATCATTGTTAGGTTTCAAAATTCGTAATTTTTCGAATCAATATGTGAGCGTGGCAAAGGAAAACACGTTTGACCAGTTTTAGTTGATTTTAATCGACTGGAAAATGGCCATTTTTCAAACGGTCTCAGAATTTGATGAAATTAGTTTTGTTAGGACCATATCGTCAATATGAAGCTATAAAATATTTTTTTGGAATTTTTTGAGTTAGTACGTGACCCCGGTAAATTGAAATGTGCGTTCAAATTCAATATATAGAGTTATATGTTGATTTTGACGAAAACTGATCGAAATAGTTGAATCAACCTACGATACATATCCCATTGTGTTCAGATTGGGGTAGATTAGCTAGGGACGACAGGCGGTGGGTTTCGTTTCGAGTTCGAAATAAAAAGCTACTTTTTGGAGGAAAATAAAATAATTAAATATAAAAAATTATATAACTCCAAAACCCCCCTTCTTCTTTCTCTCCCCCCTCATTATCGTTGATCAAAAAAAGAAAAAAGAAAAAAACCCCGCCCTCAATCACGTCGCCCCCCTATGCCGCTGCCACCGCCGCCTTGGCCGACCTCCGACCCTCCACCACCTCGGCGCGTGCCTCCCCAAAACCCGCCTCCGCCTGAAGCTCCCCCTTCCTCTCCTCTTCAATAAAACCACTGCTCCAACCCCAAAGACCCCCGCCGCCACAGCCTGGACCACCCCCACCATCTCCACGATGCCCATCGCACCCCCTCCGACCACCAACGCCCTCCCCCACCCCCTCACCTCTGTTGTAAGTCTTTTATTTCATTTTATTTATTATTTTTCTTTATTTGTTGAATGTAAATAGGTTTTAAAAGAAATAATTTAGTTTTGTTTAAAATGAATATGAAATCAAATTTTTATTGATAATAAAGTTTCAATTTTTATAGATAAAGGTTTAATTTTTAATTAGAGAAAAGGTTCGATCTTTAATTTCATGAAAGGAGGGATTTTTAATAACATGAAAGTTTAGATTTTTAACATGATAAAGGTATGATTTTTATATTATAGAAAGTATAAAAATATGATTTTTACTTAGGTAGAGTATTAAAAATATAATTTTTATGTTATATAGATGGTAAAAATTTGATCTTTACTTACGTAGTGAAATAAAAATTTGATTTTTATTATATATATGTTGAAATAAAAAAAATGTGATTTTATAGCGATGATATAAAAATTCGATCTTTATATATGAAATAGAAATATAAAAATTTAATTTTTATATAGAATGAAGCGTCGGAAAAAAATATAAAGTAGAAATAAAATATGATTTTTATTTATTCGAATAAAGCGATAAAAATATAATTTTTATTATGAACAGCGTGAAAAGAACTGCATTGGAATTTCAAGCAGATCCAGACGGTTCAGCAGTTCAAAAGCAAAGCACGGCGGAGTGGAACCCTCTGTGAGAACTCCTCACCTTTTTATTTATTTTCTAGTTGAAATATATACTAGGATGCAGACGGTGCTTAGTAGCACCCGACACCCGTCGTCCACAGACCATGGATGACTTGTTTGTTTGGTTGCTATGCTGTGAAATTTGATTGTGTGATGTGGAATGAAATAAAATATTTTAAAGTGGAAAATATTCTATAGTTAAAATATAATTTTTAACGTGTATATAAAATAAATATTTATAAACGAATCGGACGATTTGTTTATATACACTGATTTGACTGATATTGATTGGGACGATAAACTTTACACATCGCCCAACTGCACAAATAAAATATGTGTTTGATTGTTTGAAACCCCACACGGGTGTTGGGATGATATTTGGCGTACACTAATCCCAATTATTTAATTGTATGTCGATCGATTGGTCGACAGACTGTGTAAGAATTAATTATTTATATTTAATGCTTATGCAGTTGTGTGGTGCACTTTAGATGATGGTTGATTATTTATCGTTGTTATTATATACATGTGTTGTATGGAATCCATATAATTAACATTATATGGTAATTGATTGGGCCTCATTCCAATTTGGAAAATAAAGAATATTATCAAATAAAGATCCATGTGTTGACAACACTCATTTGTTGAGATTGGTCATGTGTTGAAAAATATATATTCATGTGTTGAACGAAATATTTTAACAATAAAATTTACATCTTTGTCAAATATGAAATTAGAAACTAACTGGAAGATAGATAAGATGAGTGGTCTCCTAGGTAACGATCTGATGTTGGTCTCGGCCTTCGGGGTTAATATTTTGGGAATCATTCTCTTGCTAATTTACGGTTGGAGTCTAATTAGAAATTAAAAGATAGAAATCATAATTTTATAAAATATATTACATAACAAAAATAGTATGTGTTGACAGTACTCATTTGTTGAGATTAGTCATGTGTTGAAAGTAATATAGACTCGTGTTGAATAGAATAAATATTCATTTGTTGAATAAAATAATGAAGTTATTGAAAAATATAAAGCCGTGTTGATTAGAGATGCGCTATTTTGACGCGAACGATATTTATATTGATTGTATCCGTTTTTATGATGAACACTGAAAAGAGATTTAAAAATCGAATATTTAGAAAGTGAATTCGAATTGAATTGAATATAAAGTGAATTCGAATTGAATTGAATATAAAGTGAATTCAAATCGAATTGAAAATGAATTCGAATTGAATTGAATATAAAATGAATTCGAACTAAAAGGAATCCAAATCAAATTGAAAACGAACTGAAATTGAATTGAAATCGATTTGAATTGAAATCAAATAGAAATGAATGTAAAAAGAATTTATAATGGAAAATTCAATTTTGATTTGAATTTGAAATTAAGGTTGAAATTGTTTTTAAAACAAATTCGAAACGATTTATAAAATTCGTTTTAAAAGGAAATCGACGAATATATATATATATATATTATATATAATGGCCGGAATAGAACGCGCCGCGCTGCGGCAGTTCGTGAATTTCGACCATTGACTTCGAACGGACATTACGGGAGATCCGACCGTCGGATTCTCCTAAAATCGGAATCGTCGGGTTCGTATCGAAAAGATCTTTCTAATGAATATTATAGATTTGAAATCTAACGGTTGGATTTGGAATTATGTCCAAATCAAATTTGGAAAAGGTCGCTGTAAGTGCAGTTCGATGGCCGTTGATGGAAATCGACTGTACGGGCCTTGATAAAATTATGAAAAATAGTATTAATTTGTGTAAAATCATAAGAAATGATTTGTGAAGAACTGGGATGAAAAATCCCACATTTGTAAAGATAAAAATAGATTTTTAATCGAAATGAACTAGTTTTGAACTAGAATTCCAATTCAATTCAATTAGTTTTAAATAAATAAATTGGATTTGAAATGGGTTTTAAATAACCAAAATTTCCAATACATGAATTAGATGGATTCGAATCGAAATGGGATTGGGTTTGTCGTGAATGGTGTCTTTATCAACATTATTCTTAAACCCTGTTGAGAAAATATTAAATCTTTTTATTTAGATTTAATGAAGTATACCAATTAATAAATATATTTAATTGGAATTGAATTAGAATTGATTTGTGGGTTTATCGTGAACGGTGTTTTAAATAACACTTGTTCTTTAACCCAATAATAAATAGAATATGATTTTGGGTTTATCGTGGATCGTGTTTTAGATGACATTGGTTCTTTAACCCAGTTAAAGATTAAAACTAAGTGGCGTTTTAATGAATCTTTAATTAGATTGAAAAGATCGAGAATGGAGTATCACCAGTTTTGCTCCAAAGCGATAGTTAAATTTTAATTAGATTTGAACGTGAAATGGTAATTAATTTTACCGATAACACCGTGGTGTTAGATATGGAGTATTACCGGTTTTGCTTCATGGGATGAATATGTTGGGATTGGGAAATAAAATAAATAATTACTTCGGTGTGGTTCGCTAATCCCGACTAGTTTGAAATGATATCCAAAGGAAGATTAAAGAATAAATTTAGAAGAATTTATCTTTGATAAAATTAATGGGAACCTTTCCCTAAGAATGTGAAATTTAGAAACTAACTGTAGGTTAGCTAAGAAGAATGGTTTCCTGGGTATTGATCCGATGTTGGTTTCGGCCTTCGGGGTTAATATTTAGGGAATTGTTCTCTTGCTAATTTACGGTTAGTGACTGAGGAATTGAAATGACGCGTATGTTGTGTTTGTGTAACATTTGTTTATTATATACGCGGGTCATTCAGAAAGGCCGAGTTTAAACCCATTCTGAATAACCGATTCGACGATATGTCGAAGATGAAGACGGTGGTTGAAGACCGGAAGTCTTCACATCGTTTTAGTGATTACTGATGATCTTGATTGGGCTGCACACCCAAGAGGAGGGAATCAGTTGGTGATCGTCCAGACGTACTTGAAGATCGATGGATATGCGAGGAAAGTGCCTCCGGTTTCGTTCAGACCCAGAACGAACTTGTAAATGGACTATGTGTCTGACATGGGATTTTATTCTGTGTTGATTGATCTCTATTAAATATACATCTATTTTGCGGCGGAGAATTTATTCTCTTTCTTAACGCCCTTCTCTGAGACGTACGAGTGTGACGAGAAGGAATTTCGCTCGGTCCGAACCAGTCGCTAAACCAACCCAGACCGTTCGAAACGCCCTATCGTTTGAGAACACGACAAATCAGAACGCATATAAAAGAACATTTCATTGCATATTACAACAATGCATCAGATTACAAGAATATACAGAGTATAAATGAATAAATATTACACAGAAATATCAGAGGTTTAAATTACATTTAAATACAAAGCAGCGGAAAATAATACAATACACAACTAGAAGGAGATATACGGATACAAAGCTTTCCGGATATCGTTCCAGCTGTAAACCAGGATCCTGTGAATATAAATCTGCAGAACCAAAACTACTAGCTGCCCGTGTCAAAATAGGGGCACCCAGAGTTTAGGTTAAAACAATAAACTCCAGGTCAGTCATGTGACTGGTGTGAGAACTAAAACAGTTATTTAAAACTTTACTTTAAAAGAGAGTAATTCAAGGGACCACGCCGTATAACACGGAACGGGTTTCCTCCCAAGAATACTAGTGCATAGAATAAACAGCGCAATGCTTTTTCGAAAAATGAAGCTATTATAAGACCCAGGTCCCATCACACAATGCAACGCAAACCGGAGGATAGGGTTTTCCCTTATAATAGCCAAACATGCTTAGTACGTTTAAAACAAATCATTTGATACTATAATATGTGTATAGTGTCAAAACGATTCCAATCATAAATATCAATCATAGACGGCATGGGTACCATATATCATGTCGCCATACTAGTTCTACAATTAAAACCGCAATACACGTACTGGAAATTGGATTTCCATCATGGTGGCTCCTGATTCGAAAGATCGATCGCGTAATGCAATTCACCACGGCTTACGTCCCAACAAGAGAACACCGTCTGCATCCGCACATTTGGGACCAGAGTACCACCGCGGCTTACGTCCCAGCGAGAGAAAACACCGCTTACTCTATATATCCCTGAGCACTAGGCTCATCTCGGTCGACCGAATCCACGACACCACTAAGGTGCCCATCCACGAAAAAGCATACTGATCAAACCATCAGTTTGCCACCATACCGGGGTGTGAGGCTCGCGGATCAACGCTATACACAAAGCCATGCTATATCAGCTGCGCTTTGATCATCAACCACCAAACTTTGCTTTTCAACAAAAGTATGGATCACTGCATCTCAGCATGCCACGCTATCAATCCATATCGTACCACTGATTTCTGCCAATATATAACCTCTGAGCTCATATGTCTCAGAGAAGGGCGTTAAGCAAGAGAATAAATTCTCCGCCGCCAAACAGATATATATTTAGCAGAGATCAACAAATACAATATAAAGGAATACAATGTCAGACACACCATCCATTTACAAGTCCGTTCTAGGTCTGAACGAAACCGGAGGCACTTTCCTCGCATATCCATCCATCTCCAAGTACGTCTGGACGACCACCAACTATTTCCATCCTCTTGGGTGTACAGCCCAATCAGGATCGTCAGTAATTATCCAAACGATGTGAAGACTTCCGGTCTTCGACCACCGTCTTCATCTTCGACTTATCGTCGAATCGGTTATTCAGAATGGGTGTAAACCCGGCCTTCCCGAACAACCCGCGTATATTAAAAACGAATGTTACACAAACACAGCATACGCCTCATTCCAATTCATTAGTCACTAACCGCAAATTAGCCAGAGAACAATTCCCCAAACATTAACCCCGAAGGCCGAAACCAACATCAGATCAATACCCAGGAAACCATTCATCTTAGCCAACCTACAGCTAGTTTCTAAACTCCACATTCTTAGGGAAAGGTTCCCATTAATTTTATCCAAGATAAATCCTTTAAAATTTATCCTGTAATCTTCCTTTGGATGTCGTTTAAAACCAAATTATGGTTTTTCCAACTAGTCGAGATTAGCGAACCACAACGAAGTAATTATTTATTTTATTTCCCAATCCCAACCTATTCATCCCATGAAGCAAAACTGGTAATACTCCATATCTAACACCACAGTGTTATCGGTAAAATTAATTACTATTTCACGTTCAAATCTAATTAAAGATTTAACTATCGCTTTGGAGCAAAACTGGCGATACTCCATTCTCGCTCACTTTCCAAATTTGATAATTTAAATTATCAATTCACATTTCAATCAATTTGCAGATTCATTAAAACTCCTTTTACTGGGTTAAAGAACTAGGTGTTATTTAAAACACAGTTCACAACAAACCCGGATCACATTCTATTTATCATCGGGTTAAAGAACTAGTGTTATTTAAAACACTGTTCACGATAAACCCAAAAATCAATATCAATTCAATTAAATATTATTTAATTGGTACACTTCATTAAATCCAAATAAAAAGATTTAATCTTTTCTCAACTGGGTTCAAGAACAGTGTTAGTGAAGACACCACTCACGACAAACCCAAATCACATTTGATATTCAATACAAGGCTCTGAATAGAAAATATATCGGCTTATATTCAATATCAAATCCTACGATTAACAAATGTCGTATTGGGAATAACGATATATATATATCTTTCAAATTTCCATAACAACATCCGTATAATCACGAATTCCAACATCGAAATATTCCGAAGACAATTTCGATTCAATTCCATTCCAATGCAATCATTGGAAATTTTGGTTATTTTTAAAACCCTTTTCAAATTCAATTTATTTCTTTAAAATAAATAGAATTATAATTCTAGTTCAAAACTAGTTCATTTCGATAAAAATCTATTTTTATCTTTTCAAATATGGAGTTTTTCATCCCAATTCTTTCTAAATCATTTCTTATGATTTTACACAAATTATTACTATTTTTAATAATTTTATCAAGGCCCGTACAGTCGATTTCCATCAACGGCCATCGAACTGCACTTATAGCGACCTTTTACGAATTTGATTTGGACGTATCTCCAAATCCAACCGTTAGATTTCAAATTTCTAACATTCGTTAGAAATCTCTTTTCGATACGAACCCAACGGTTCTGGTTTTAGGAGAATCCGACGGTCGGATCTCCCGTAATGTCCGTTTGAAATAAATGGTCGAAATTCACGAACTGCCGCGGCGCGGCGCGTTCTATTCAGGCCATTTATATTATATATATAATATATATAATATATATTTCGTCGATTTCTATTTAAAACGAATTTTATAAATAGTTTTGAATTCGTTTCCAAAAACAATTTCAACTTCCATTTCAATTCAAATCAAAATTGATTTTTTCCTTATAAATTCGTTTTAAAATTCATTTGTATTCAATTCAAATTGGTTTTCTAATCGATTCAATTCAAATTGGCTTTCTAATCAATTTAAATCAAATTCGCTTTCTATCCCATTTAATTCGAAATCGTTTTATATTCAATTCATTTCGAAATCGTTTTATATTCAATTCATTTCGAAATCGTTTTATATTCAATTCATTTCGAAATCGTTTTATATTCAATTCATTTCGAAATCGTTTTATATTCAATTCATTTCGAAATCGTTTTATATTCAATTCATTTCGAAATCGTTTTATATTCAATTCATTTCGAAATCGTTTTATATTCAATTCATTTCGAAATCGTTTTATATTCAATTCATTTCGAAATCGTTTTATATTCAATTCATTTCGAAATCGTTTTATATTCAATTCATTTCGAAATCGTTTTATATTCAATTCATTTCGCAATCGTTTTATATTCAATTCATTTCGAAATCGTTTTATATTCAATTCATTTCGAAATCGTTTTATATTCAATTCATTTCGAAATCGTTTTATATTCAATTCATTTCGAAATCGTTTGATTTAAAACCAGACTCCAACCGTAAATTAGTAAGAGAACGATTTCCTGAATATTAACCCCGAAGGCCGAAACCAACATCAGATTAATATTCAGGAGACCACTCATCTCATCTATTTTCCAGTTAGTTTCTAATTTCACATATGATAAAGATGTAAATTTTATTGTCAAAACATTTCGTTCAACACATGACTAATCTCAACGGATGAGTACAGTCAACACATGAACCTTTACTTTATAGTGATAAAGATATAAATTTTATTATTAAAATATTTCGTTCAACACATGACTAATCTCAACGGATGAGTACAGTCAACACATGAACCTTTACTTTATAGTGATAAGGATATAAATTTTATTATTAAAATATTTCGTTCAACACATGACTAATCTCAACGGATGAGTACAGTCAACACATGAACCTTTACTTTATAGTATTCTTTATCTTCTAAATTGGAATGAGGCCCAATCAATCACCATATAATGTTAATTATATGGATTTTCATACAACACATGTATATAATAGCATTGAAAAATAATCAACCATCAACCAAAGTGCACTACACTGTATAAGCATCAAATATAGACATTTAATGCTTATAGCAGCCTGTCAATCAATCGATCGACATATTTAATCAATCAGGATGAGTGAAATTCATATTTTCATCCCGACACCCGTGTGGGGTTTTCAAACAATCAAATACAGATTTTAGTTGTGCAGTTGGGCGATGTGTAAAATTTATCGTCCCAATCAATATCAGTCAAATCAGTGTATATAAACAAATCGGCCGATTTGTTTATAAATATTTATTTATTCACTTTCACGTTTAAAATTATATTTTTAACGATAAAACATTTTATCCAACCTATGAATATTCTATTCGGTTCATTTATTCAATAAAATGATATTTTTATTTTTCTAACATATTTTAGAAAATTTCGGCGGCATAACGGCACGATACTAGAAAATTCCAACAACCAAAAAGATGAAAGTAATATAAATGTCAGCAGGTTTCAGCACTGACACCATCATAACTAGAAAGAAACGTCGTGTTCTCCCAGCGGTCCTTATCCCGTTTTTGACTCATACCAAGGTGTGATTCTCGCGAATCCACGCTATACACAAAGCTATGCCACGTGAGCCATGCTTTGATCATCAACCACAAAGCTTTGCTTTTCAACAGTAGCCTTGATCATCTGCCACTTAGGCGTGCCACACAGGCAATTCACTCCATGCGACTGATGTCCATCGTTATACAACCTCTGAGCTCGTACGTCTCAGAGAAGGGCATTAAGCAAGAGAATAAATTCTCCACCGCCAAACAGATGTATATTTAATAGAGATCAATCAGCACAGAATAAAATCCAATGTCAGACACACAGTCCATTTACAAGTTCGTTCTGGGTCTGAACGAAACCGGAGGAACTTTCCTCGCATATCCATCGATCTCCAAGTATGTCTGGACGATCATCAACTGATTCTCTCCTCTTGGGTGTACAGCCCAATCAATATCATCAATAACCATCCAAACGATGTGAAGACTTTCGGTCTTCAACCACCGTCTTCATCTTCGACTTATCGTCGAATCGGTTATTCAGAATGGGTATAAACCCGGCCTTTCCGAATAACCCGCGTATATAACAAACAAATGTTACACAAACACGACATACACCTCATTCCAATTCATCGGTCACTAACCTTAAATTAGTAAGAGAACAATTTCCCAAATATTAATCCCGAAGGCCGAAACCAACATCAGATCAATACCCAGGAAACCATTCAACTTAACTGATCCCCAGTTAGTTCCTAAATTTCACATTCTTAGGGAAAGGTTCCCATTAATTTTATCAAAGATAAATTCTTTAAAATTTATTCTTTAATCTTCCTTTGGATGTCATTTCAAACTAAATTATGGTTTTTCAAACTAGTCAGGATTAGCGAACCACACCGAAGTACCTATTTATTTTATTTCTCAATCCCAACCTATTCAACCCATGAAGCAAAACTGGTAATACTCCATATCTAACACCACGGTGTTATCGGTAAAATTAATTACCGTTTCACGTTCAAATCTAATTAAAGATTTAACTATTGCTTTGGAGAAAAACTGGTGATACTCCATTCTCGCTCACTTTCCAAATTTGATAATTTAAATTATCAATTCACATTTCAGTCTAATTACAGATTCATTAAAAATCCTTTTACTGGGTTAAAGAACTAATGTCATTTAAAACACAGTTCACGTTAAACCCAAATCACATTCTATTTATTATCTTGTTAAAGAACAAGTGTTATTTATAACACCATTCACGATAAACCCAAATCCCATTTGATATTAAATACAAGGCTCTGAATATAAATTATATCGGCTATATTCAATATCAAATTCTGAAACCCACAAATATCACTTTGGAAATAACAATATAAAATATATCTACCAAATTTCCTCCAAAATATCTGTATAATCACGGAATCTAATATCGAAATATTCCAAAGAAAATTTCGATTCAAATCCATTCCAATTCATATATTGGAAATTCTGGTTATTTAAAACCCATTTCAAATCCGATTTATTTATTTTAAAAATAATTGGATTTTAATTCTAGTTCAAAACTAGTTCATTTCGATAAAAATCTGTTTTTATCTTTACAAATGTGGAGTTTTTCATCCCAGTTCTTCACAAGTCATTTCTTATGATTTTACACAAATTATTGATATTTTTGATAATTTTATCAAGGCCCGTACAGTCGATTTCCAACAACGGCCATCGAACTGCACATTCAGCGACCTTTTCTGAAATTGATTTGGTCATATCTCCAAATCCAACCGTCAGATTTCAAATCTCTTGTATTCGTTAGAAAGCTCTTTTCGATACGAACCCAACGGTTCTGGTTTTAGGAGAATCCGACGATCGGACCTCCCGTAATGTCCGTTCGAAGTCAATGGTCGAAATTCACGAACTACCGCGATGCGGCGCATTCTATTCAGGCCATTATATATATATATATATATATTATATTCTCGTCGATTTCCTTTTAAAACGAATTTTATAAATCATTTCAAATTTGTTTCAAAAACAATTTCAACTTTCGTTTCAAATTCAAATCAAAATTGAATTTTCCCTTATAAATTCTTTTCTACATTCATTTCTATTTGATTTCAATTCAAATCAATTTCAATTCAATTTCGGTTCGTTTTCAATTCGAGTTGAATTCATTCCAAATCGAATTCACTTTATATTCAATTCGAATTCATTTTATATTCAATTCAATTCAAATTCATTTTATATTCAATTCAATTCGAATTCATTTTATATTCAATTCAATTCGAATTCATTTTGTATTCAATTCAATTCGAATTCATTTTGTATTCAATTCAATTCGAATTCATTTTATATTCACTTCAATTCGAATTCATTTTATATTCAATTCAATTCGAATTCGAGGAAAGTGCCTTTGGTTTCGTTCAGACCCAGAACGAACTTGTAAATGGACCGTGTGTCTGACATTGGATTTTATTCTGTGTTGATTGATCTATATTAAATATACATCTGTTTGGCGGCGGAGAATTTATTCTCTTGCTTAACGCCCTTCTCTGAGACGTACGAGCTCAGAGGTTGTATATCGACGGACATCAGTCGCATGGAGTGAATTGCCTGTGTGGCATGCTTAAGTGGCAAATGATCAAGGCTTCTGTTGAAAAGCAAAGTCTTGTGGTTGATGATCAAAGCACGGCTTACGTGGCATAGCTTTGTGTATAGCGCGGATTCGCGAGCCTCACACCTCGGTATGAGTCAAAAACGGGATAAGGGCCGCTGGGAGAACACGACGTTTCTTTCTAGTTACGGTGGTGTCAGTGCTTAAATTGGCTGACATTTATATTATTTTCACCTTTGTGGTTGTTGGATTGCGAGGCGCCTTGATTTTAGGTCTGTAAGGATCGAGAAACGTTGAGGAATAACTAATCCTCAAACGTAAGGGAGGACCGGCCCAGCCGATTCCAGGGGTTACCCAGAGTGCGTAGTCCCGAGGCATTTGCTAGAGTGTCTCGAAGCGGAGAGGATCTTGCCCCTTGCCTCGACTCATGACGGAAATCCAATTTCCAATACGAGATATTTCGGTTTTAACTGTAGAACCTAGTATGGCGACATAGTGGTATGGGACATTCATGCCGCCTAGGATTGATATTTATGATTAAAAATGTTTTGACACTATACACTTATGATAGTATCAAATGATTTGTTTTAAACGTACCAAGCATGTTTGGCTATTATAACGGAAAACCCTATCCTCCGGCTTGCGTTGCATTGTGTGATGGGACCTGGGTCTTATAATAGCTTCATTTTTCGAAAAAGCATTGCGTTGTTTTTTCTATGCACTGGTGTTCTTGGAAGGAAACCCGTTACGTGTTATAAAGGCATGGTCCATTGAATTACTCTCTTTTAAAGTAAAGTTTTAAATAACTGTTTTAGTTCTCACACCAGTCACATGACTGACCTGGAGTTTATTGTTTCAACCTAAACTCTAGGTGCCCTTATTTTCGACACGGGCAGCTAGTAGTTTTGGTTTTGCAGATTTATATTCACAGGATCCTGATTTTCAGCTGGAACGATGCTCGGAAAGCTCTGTATCCGTTTATTACTTCTAGTTGTGTTTTGTATTATTTTTCCGCTGCAGTACTGTATTTAATCTGATACTCTTTGTTGTATAATATTTATTTGTACTCTGTATATTCTTGTAATCTGATGGAATTGTTGTAAATAACAATGAAATGTTCTTCTGTTTGCGTTCTATTTTGTCGTGTTCTCAAGATAATCCGGGCTTTCCTTACCGGGGAAGTTATGGGTTACTACAGTTGGTATCAGAGCTTTGGTTTACAGAGCTCGAGAACAAGACAACTATGATAGCCCGTAACTTCCCCGTTAAGGAAAGCGCGGGTTATCTTGAGAACAAGACAAAATAGAATGCAAACAGAAGAACATTTCATTGTTATTTACAACAATTCCATCATATTACAAGAATATACAGAGTATAAATAAATATTATACAACAAAGAATATCAGAGATTTAAATACAGTACTGCAGCGGAAAAATAATACAAAACACAACTAGAAGTAATACACGGATATAGAGCTTTTCGAGCATCGTTCCAGCTGTAAATCAGGATCCTGTGAATATAAATCTGCAAAACCAAAACTACTAGCTGCCCGTGTCGAAAATAAGGGCACCCAGAGTTTAGGTTGAAACAATAAACTCCAGGTCAATCATGTGACTGGTGTGAGAACTAAAACAGTTATTTAAAACTTTACTTTAAAAGAGATTAATTCAAGGGACCACGCCGTTTAACACGGAATGGGTTTCCTCCCAAGAACACCAGTGCATAGAATAAACAACGCAATGCTTTTTCGAAAAATGAAGCTATTATAAGACCCAGGTCCCATCACACAATGCAACGCAAGCCGGAGGATAGGGTTTTCCCTTATAATAACCAAACATGCTTGGTACGTTTAAAACAAATCATTTGATACTATCATAAGCGCGTAGTGTCAAAACATTTTTAATCATAAATATCAGTCCTTGGCGGCATGAATGTCCCATACCACTATGTCGACATACTAGGTTCTACAATTAAAACCGAAATATCTCTTATTGGAAATTGGATTTCTGTCATGAGTCGAGGCAAGGGGCAAGCTCCTCTCCACTTCGAGACACTCTAGCAAATGCCTCGGGACTACGCACTCTGGGTAACCCCTGGAATCGGCTGGGCCGGTCCTCCCTTACGTTTGAGGATTAGTTATTCCTGAACACACGTTTCCCAGTCCTTACAGACCTGAAATCGAGGCGCCTCGCAATCCAACAATCACAAAGGTGAAACTAATATAAATGTCAGCTAGTTTAAGCAATGTCACCACCGTAACTAGAAAGAAACGTCGTGTTCTCCCAGCGGTCCTTATCCCGATTTTGACTCATACCGAGGTGTGAGGCTCGCGAATCCACGCTATACACAAAGCTATGCCACATAAGCCGTGCTTTGATCATCAACCACAAGACTTTGCTTTTCAGCAGAAGCCTTGATCATTTGCCTCTTAGGCATGCCACACAGGAAATTCACTCCATGCGACTGATGTCCATCGATATACAACCTCTGAGCTCGTACGTCTCAGAGAAGGGCGTTAAGTAGGAGAATAAATTCTCTGCCGCCAAACAGATGTATATTTAATAGAGATCAATCAGCACAGAATAAAATCCAATGTCGGACACATGGTCCATTTACAAGTTCGTTCTGGGTCTGAACGAAACCGGAGGCACTTTCTTCGTATATCCATCGATCTCCAAGTACGTCTAGATGATCACCAACTGATTCCCTCATCTTGGGTGTACAGCCCAATCAAGATCATCAGTAATCACCCAAATGATCTGAAGACTTCCGGTCTTTAACTACCGTCTTCATCTTCGACTTATCGTCGAATTGGTTATTCAGAATTGGTATAAACCCGGACTTTCCGAACAACCCGCGTATAAAATAAAAAAATGTTACACAAACACAACATATGCCTCATTCCAATTTGGAAAATAAATATGTAAATTTTATTGTTAAAATATTTTGTTCAACACATGACTAATCTCAACAAATGAGTACTGTCAACACATGAATCGATATTCTGTAATATTTATTTATACTCTGTATATTCTTGTAATCTGATGGATTTGTTGTAAATAACAATGAAATCTTCTTCTGTTTGCGTTCTATTTTGTCGTGTTCTCAATTCAATCCAGGCTTTCCTTACCGGGCAAATCAAATTCATATATTGGAAATTCATGACGACTGCCACATGCTCAAGCTGCAATAGGCAAGGACACTTTGCGATAAAGTGCAAATCTTGGAATAAACGAAGAAAGAATGGGTCTGAACCCACTAAGAAGCAAAAGAACTCACATGGGGAAAGGAAATGCCATAAGTGTCACCAAGCAGGTCATATTGCACGGGAGTGCCAACTCTCAAAGAAATCTGAAGCAGTACATATAAATGAAATAGCAAAAACTTCTGAGCCCTCAACTGTTCTGGAAAGGCCAGATGTTTTAGAAGGCACGCTAACTGTCAAAGATATTCTGGTTAAAGTACTGTTTGACACCGGCGCATCGCGAAGCTTTGTTGCAAAAAATGCGGTTAAGAAGCTGGATTTGAATTTGAAGAAGCTCAAAGAACCAATGACTGTCCATAATCCGGTTGGGGATTCCCTCGATCTCAGTTGGGTTTGTGGGGTGTCGGTTTCTTTTTCTCGTTATCGTTTCCCTACCATCGCGGTCGTCATGAATTTTACAGAATTTGATCTTATCTTAGGGTTAGACTGGTTGACCAAATATGAAGCTGAGGTTAAATGCGCCGACAGAGTCGTTAAGGCGAAGATTAAATCAGGTGATTATATAACCATTCCCTGTGAAGGTCAGAATTCTAATAGAAAAGACTTCGGGCAGCTTTGGATGTTTCTCCTGCTCAAATAGAAAATTATCCCTGTAGTCACAGAGAATATTCCGGACCTCATCAAAGATATTCCTGTCGTCAAGAAATATGCGGATGTGTTCGAAGAAGTTGTTAGTTTACCTCCGTAGAGAGAAATTGATTTCAAGATCGCTTTAATTCCGAACGCAAGGCCAGTAGTGCACGCTATTCGGAGAATGACTCTAAAGGAGAAAGAAGAACTTGACAATCAAACTCGACAGCTTGTATGGAAGGGTCTGATCAGGCCTAGTTTCTCTGATTGTGGAGCAACAGTGGTGTTTGTCCCAAACTCTGACGGTACTCTGCGACTATGTGTGGATTATCACCACTTGAATAAGCAGACAATAAAGAATAAATATCCATTACCGCGAATCGATGATTTATTGGATCATTTGAATGGAGCACAAGTATTTTCAAGGATGGACCTAGCTACATGCTTCCATCAGCTTCGTATTACCGAAGAGTGTGTTCCTATGACAGCATTCAGAAATCTAGACTTATTCTATGAGTGGTTAGTAATGCCGTTCGGCTTATGTAACGCTCCAGCTTACTTCGTCGATCTAATGAATAGAGTGTTCAGATGGGTCTTGAATAATTTTTTTCTGGTCTTTATTGATGATATTCTAATCTTCTCTAAGTCATAGGCCGAACATAAAAAAATCTGGAGCAGGTTCTAGAAATTCTGAGAAAGAATGTATTGAAAGCCAAGCTGTCCAAATGTATATTCTGGCAAGATGAAGTGAAGTTTCTGGGCCACGTCGTATCAAAAGAAGGAATTGCTGTGGATCCAAGTAAAATCACAGCTATTCAAAATTGGAAACAGCCCAGTACTCCCACAGAAGTCCGAAGTTTTCTTGGATTGGCTAGTTATTACCGGAAGTTCGTTAAAGATTTTTTGAAGATATCTAGTCACTTAACAAAGCTTACAAAGAAGCACTCAAAATTCAAGTGGTCTCCAGAATGTGAGGAGGCTTTTGAGGAGCTAAAGTTAAGATTAACAACGGCTCCAGTGTTAACGATAATCGATGGCAATCAGGACTTGAAAGTCTAGACAGATGCCTCTAGAGAAGGCCTTGGTGCAGTATTAATGCAAAGAGGTCAGGTTGCTGCTTATGCTAGTCGTCAACTGAAGCCACATGAAAAGAACTACATCACTCACGATCTTGAGTTGTTGGCTATAGTATTTTCTTTGAAAATCTGGAGAAACTATCTTCTGGGTGAGAAATTCGAACTGTTTACAGATCACCAGTCGTTAAAGTATCTGTTCACCCAGAAAGACTTGAATCTGAGGCAACAACGTTGGCTAGAGTTCCTTGCAGCATACGATTTTGAGATTCTATACACTCCAGGGAAAGCCAATGTCGTGGCCGATGAGTAAAGCCGAAAGAATGTAATGATCGCCAGTTTTATTATTACGACTTCATTAATTGATAAAATATCTGCTCTTCAGAAGGATGATCACTTCATTCAGAAGATCAGAGAGATAATTGAGAAAGGCGAGCCCTCGAGTTTTCAGGTTGATAATGAAAGGTCGAATCCATGTTCCTAACATTTCTGAGCTCCGAAAGGAAGTGCTGGATGAATGCCACAAGTCAAAACTTAGTATCCATCCAGGAGTAAGCAAAATATATAATGACATCAAATGCACTTTTTGGTGGAGGTCGATGAAGAGAGACATTTCTTTATATGTTAGTCGATGTCCTACTTGCCAACTAGTCAAAAGCGACCAACAAAAACTGGCTGGATTGTTGCAACCGCTGGACGTTCCAAGTTGGAAGTGGGAACATATTTCCATGGACTTCATAGACGGTTTGCCCAGAACCAGAAAAGGAAATGACAGTATTTGGGTGATCTTAGATCGCTTCACGAAGACCACCCATTTCATACCTGTCAGATCAAATAGAACTGCTTAGAGTCTGGCGCAGATATATTTCAAGGAAATTGTTAGGCTACACAGAGTGCCGATCAGTATAGTTAGTGATAGAGATCCAATATTTACTAGTAAATTCTGGGAGGCATTTCAAGTAGAACTGGGAACGAAGCTGAACTTGAGCACCGCTTATCATCCTCAGACAGATGGTCAAACTGAGAGGGTGAATCGTATACTAGAAGATTTATTGCGGGCTTGTGTCCTAGATTTCGGTGGATCATGGGAATACCATTTACATTTAGTTGAGTTCTCATATAACAACAGCTACCAAGCGAGCCTGACGATGTCACCATTCGAATCATTGTATGGTAGACCATGCCGATCTCCTGCTTGTTGGGTCGAACCTGGTAATAGGCTTGTATTGGGACCTGATATGATCCGTGATGCTACGGACAAAGTCGATTTCGTTAAGAAACGATTACTCGCCGCTCAAAGCCGATAGAAGAGCTATGCCTATAAGAGAAGAAGAGATATATCTTTTTCTGTTAGCGACTATGTATATTTGTAAGTATCACCGATGAGAGGAGTTATCCGGTTCGGTAAAACTGGGAAGTTGGCGCCCAAATTCATTGGTCTGTTTCCTATTCTTGAACAGATTGGAACTCTCGCTTATAGAATTCAATTGCCGGATTGGTTGCCTGGAGTGCATGATGTATTTTATATATCTCAACTTCGAAAGCACGTTCATGATCCAGACTTGATCGTGGAAGAACAGGCGCAACAGGATATTGAAATTACTCCAGAATTGGCTGTGAAAAGAGAGCTGCTGAAGATCATCGGCAAAGAAACCAAAGAGCCGAGGAACAAAAAGGTTCACTTAGTCAAAGTACAATGGAGTGGAGATCCATGAGATTGTACTTGGGAAACTGAGGAGAGCATTCAGAAAGCCTATCTAAAGTGTCGAGTGGATATCTCTGATTGACTCCGGTGCAAGGTACATTTACCATACTTTGCATTACCATTTAGTTCTCTACTTTGTTGTTATTTTCTTTCCATGGATGTGCACTTTTAATTCTATAGTCTGATTAATTTAAAAAGAGTGTATAAATTAATTTGTATGATTTTGAAAAGTTAAAAACAAATTGCTTGGTGTTTGCATTGTGTGATAGTGGATATGATTAATTAAAGTATTAGAACGGTAGTTAATTAAATCACACATTGAACTAAGTTAAAAATAGATAGAAATATATACATGTGTAATATATATGTTTCAACAGGTAAAAGGATTAGCGGTTGAGTAAAGAATTTATTTGCGTGCCCGACAAATAGGTAAACCTTAATGAGTTGGATGCGCAATTTTATTATTATATTAACTCCTGTGAATGCCATTGGATGCGGAGTGCAGGTTATTCTGTGTGTAATAATAAATGTCGCCATAGGATAGTAACAATTAATTTTGAACTACGTTACATGGCATATGTAACAATCCGGAAAATCTGAGCCAGTTTAAATTTTTTATTTTGGCAATTTTGATTAATTTTGATATTTAGAATGAATTATTTTAAATAAAAACGACGAGAAATTTATTTTGAATAGAATTCGAACGTATATATTTTAATAGATCGTCGTTTGAATATATATATTTTATTTTATTTATAAAAGGAATTAAAAATGGCGCGGTAGTTCGATAATTCGATTTCAAAATTCAAATGAATGTACAGGATTCAAAATAAACCGGATTTTAGCGAAACCAAAAATATTAGAATCTATTTGAGAATATCTTTCCAACGAATCCGAAAAATCAAAATTTCATAGCGGGAATCAAAAGATATGTCCAGTTGAAATTTCAGAATTGTCGCTATTGAATTTCGGCCTTTAAAAATAGCTATTTTGCAAACGACCTCGGATTTCGACGAAACCACTTTTGTTGGATCTGTGATGTCAAGTTATTGCTAGATTCCAATTTTCATAATTTTTCGAATCAATATGTGAGTGTGGCAAAGGAAAACGCGTTTGACCAGTTTCAGTTGATTTTAATCGACTAGAAAATGACCATTTTTCAAACGGTCTCAGAATTCGACGAAACTAGTTTTGTTAGGACCGTATCATAAATACGAAGTTAGAAAATATTTTTCTGGAATTTTTCGAGTTAGTATGTGACCCCAGTAAATTGAAATGCGCGTTCAAATTCAATATATAGAGTTATATGTTGATTTTGACGAAGACTGACTGAAACGATCGAATCAGCCTGTGAAACATATCCCATTGTGTTCGGAATGGGGGTATTACGCTAGGGACGATAGTCGGTGGGTTCGATTTTGAGTTTGAATGTAAAGGTTACTTTTTAGAATTCAAAAAGAAATTAAATAAAAAAATATATTACTATATAGGGTCAACGCCCGTTTTCTCTTTCCTTTCCCTCTTTCTTTCTTCTTCAGTTCATGTTCAAGAATTAAAAACAAAAAAAAGGAAGAAGAGGGAGGAGCTGTCGCTCCTCCGATCGAGCTGCCACCGCGCCCTAGGGCGGCGCCGCCACCCTCTCCTCTACTTCCCACTTCTGCTCTCCCTCCTCCGCCGAAAATCGCCATCGCACCCCCATCTTCCCATCGCAACTCCTCCTTCGTCCCCTCCTCCAGCGCAGGGGAGCAGCGCCCTTCCCCAAACCCCCGAGACCCAAAAACCACAACCCCTTCATCTCAAAACCGCCAAGGCCCCACTGCCGAAGACCAGCGCAAACTCCCCCCTTCTGCTCCTCCTTCCTCCGCTTCTACAACACCTCGAGCCCTCCACCTCAATTCGACAGCCCATGAATTCGATTTTGGTGAGTTTTATATAATTTATTTATATATATTTATTTGTTTTTCAGTTTTATTATGCAATGGCGAGTTAGAAATCTGAAATTTTTAAACATGAAAAGGTATAATTTTTAAAACATAGAAAAGTTTGATTTTCATTTTATAAAGATTCGATTTTTAATAGTATAAAAATTTGATTTTTATTTTATAAGTAGCGGTATTAAAATATAATTTTTATAATATAGAAAGTTTAAAAATATAATTTTTATACTAGTGGCATATTAAAAATATGATTTTTATTCATGTAGAGTTATAAAAATATAATCTTTATTAGAAGAAGAGCGATATAGAAATATAATTTTTATAACGAAGTAAAGATAAAAATTCAGTTGTTATAACAAAGTGAAAATAAAAATATTATCTTTATATATGTAGCGAAATAAAATCTGATTTTTATTATAT
The DNA here is from genome assembly GCA_030737875.1 of Allium sativum. Classification (NCBI taxonomy): domain Eukaryota; kingdom Viridiplantae; phylum Streptophyta; class Magnoliopsida; order Asparagales; family Amaryllidaceae; genus Allium; species Allium sativum. Next base: position 366,224,004 of record CM060920.1, read on the forward strand.
ATATAGTGAAGTAAAAATGAGATTTTTATAGCGATGCAATAAAAAATTCGATCTTTACATATGAAGTAGAAATATAAAAATATTATTTTTATATAGAAATATGATTTTTTATTTATTGAAATGAAGTAATAAAAATATAATTTTTATTATGAACAGCGTAGTAAAGACTGCATTGGAATTTCAAACAGATCCAGACGGTTCAGCAGTTCAGAAGCAAAGCACGGCGGAGTGGAATCCCCTGTGAGAACTTCTCACTTTAAATCTCCTTTTCTAGTTAAAATATATACTAGGATGCAGATGGTGTTTAGTAGCACCCGATACCCGTCGTCCACAGACCACGGACGACTTGTATGCTTGATTGTTTGATGTGTTTTGAAAATTGATTGTGTGATGTGAAATGAAATAAAATATTTATGTAGTTAAAAATATTGATCGTTAAAAATATTATTTTTAACGTGTGTGAATAAATAAAAAAAATTTGTGTTTGTTGATTTGAAACCCCACACGGGTATTGGGATAAAATACGGCATACACTAATCCCAATAATTAGTTGCATGTCGATCGATTGATTGACAAGCTGTTATAAGCGTTAGATATCTGTATTTGATGCTTATGCAGTTGTGTGGTGCACTTTGGATGATGGTTGATTATTTGTCGTTGCTATTATATACATGTGTTGTATGGAATCCATATAATTAACATTATATGGTAATTGATTGGGCCTCATTCCAATCGGGAAAATAAAAAAATATCATGTGTTGAAAGAAATATAGATTCATGTGTTGAATAGAATAAATATTCATTTGTTGAATAGAATAACGAATTTATTGAAATATATATAAAGCCGTGTTGATAAGAGATGCGCCATTTTGACGTGAGCGATATTTATATCGATTATATTCGTTTTTATAATTAATATAGAAAAGGTAGTGATTTCAAAATATAACGTTTTGAAAATATTATCATTTGTATATCGATGATGTGGAATATTCAATTTTGATTCAAAATTGAATATGAAGTTGAAATCATTTCGAAAACGAATTTAAAACGATTTATAAAATACGTTTTAAAAGGAAATCGACGAAATATATAATATATATATATATTATATATATAATGGCCAGAATAGAACGCGCCGCGCTGCGGCAGTTCGTGAATTTCGACCATTGACTTCGAATGGAAATTACGGGAGGTCCGACCGTCGAATTCTCCTGAAACCGGAACCGTTGGGTTCGTATCAAAAAGGGCTTTCTAATGAGTATTAGAAATTTGAAATCTAACGATTGGATTTGGAATTATATCCAAATCAAATTTGGAAAAGGTCGCTGTAAGTGCAGTTCGATGGCCGTTGATGGAAATCGACTGTACGGGCCTTGATAAAATTATTAAAAATACAATAATTTGTGTAAAATCATAAGAAGTGATTTGTGAAGAATTGGGATGAAAATTTCCAAATTTGATAAGATAAAAATATATTTTTATCAAAATGAACTAGTTTTGAACTAGAATTAAAATCAATTTATTTTTGAAATAAATAAATTGAATTTGAAAGTGGTTTTAAAAATAATCAGAATTTCCAATATATGAATTAGAATGGATTTTAATCGAAGTTATCTTCGGAATATTTCAATGTTGGATTTCGTGATTTTATAGATATGGTTGTGGGAATTTGAAAGATATATTTATATCGTTATTCCCAATACGATATTTGTTGGTTTCAGAATTTGATGTTGAATATAAACCGGTATATTTTCTATTCAGAGCCTTGTATTTAATATCAAATGAGATTTTGGGTTTGTCGTGAATGGTGTCTTCATTAACACTGTTCTAAAGCCCAGTTGAGAAAAATATTAAATCTTTCTATTTAGATTTAATGAAGTGTACCAATTAAATGATATTTAATTGTAATTGAATTTAAATTGGTTTTTGGGTTTACTGTGAACGGTGTTTTGAATAACACATGTTCTTTAACCGGATTAACAATAGAATGTGATATTGGGTTTATTGTGAATCATGTTTTAGATGACATTGGTTCTATAACCCAGTTAAAGACAAGACATTGATTTGAGGGAAGATTAAAACTAAGTGGATTTTTAATGAATCTGTAACTAAATTGAAATGTGAACTGATAATTTAAATTATCAAATTTGGAAAGTGATCGAAAATGGGGTATCACCAATTTTGCTCCAAGGCGATAGTTGAATCTTTTATTAAATTTGAACGTGGAATGGTAATCAATTTTACCGATAAAACCATGGCGTTAGATATGGAGTATTAGCAGTTTTGCTCCATGGGATAAATAGGTTGGGATTGGGAAATAAAATAAATAATTACTTCGGTGTGGTTCGCTAATCCCGACTAGTTTGGAAAACCATAATATGGTTTGAAATGATATCCAAAGGAAGATTAAAGACTAAATTTAGAAGAATTTATCTTTGATAAAATTAATGGCAACCTTTCCCTAAGAATGTGAATATCAGAAAAAAAGAATATTCTGAATTGGAATGAGGCGTATGTTGTGTTTGTGTAACATTTGTTTATTATATACGCGGGTTATTCGGAAAGGCCGGGTTTATACCCATTCTGAATAACTGATTCGACGATAAGTCGAAGATGAAGACGGTGGTTGAAGACCGAAAGTCTTCACATCGTTTGGGTGATTACTGATGATCTTGATTGGGTTGTACACCCAAGATGAGGGAATCAGTTGTTGGTCGTCCAGACGTACTTGGAGATCGATGGATATGCGAGGAAAGTGCCTCCGGTTTCGTTCAAACCCATAACGAACTTGTAAATGGACTGTTTGTCTGACATTGGATTTTATTCTGTGTTGATTGATCTCTATTAAATATACATCTGTTTGGCGGCGGAGAATTCATTCTCTTGCTTAACGCCCTTCTCCGAGACGTACGAGCTCAGAGGTTGCATATCGATGGACATCAGTCGCATGGAGTGAATTGCCTGTGTGGCATGCCTAAGCGGCAGATGATCAAGGCTTCTGTTGAAAAGCAAAGTCTTGTGGTTGATGATCAAAGCACGGCCTGTGTGGCACAACTTTGTGTATGGCGTTAATTCGCGAGCCTCACACCTCAGTATGAGTCAAAAACGGGATAGTGACTGCAGGGAGAGCACGCCGTTTCTTTCTAGCTAGTGGTGGTGTTAGTGCTTAAACTGGCTGACATTTATATACTTTTCACTGTGTGGTTGTTGGAATGCGAGACGCCTCGGATATAGGTCTGTTAGGATCGGTAAACGTGTGCTCAGGAATTGCCAATCCTCAAAAGTAAGAGAGGACCGGCCCTGAAGATCCAAGGATCATAGTGGGGTCCTGAGACATTTGCTAGAGTGTCTTGAATCAGAGAGGAGCTTGCCCCTTGCCTCGACTCATGACGGAAATCCAATTTCCAATACGTGATATTGCGGTTTTATTTGTAGAACCTAGTATGGCGACATAGTGGTATGGGTCATTAATGCCGTCTATGATTGATTTTATGATTGAAATTGTTTTGACACTATACATTTATTATATTATCAAATAATGTGTTTTTAACGTATCAAGCATGCTTTGGCTATTATAAGGTAAAAACCCTATCCTCCGGCTTGCGTTGCATTGTGTGATGGGACCTGGGTCTTATAATAGCTTCATTTTTATTTATTTAGCATTGCGCTGTTTGTTTTATGCACTGGTATTCTTGGGAGGAAACCCGTTCCGTGTTATACGGCGTGGTCCCTTGATTTACCGAACTTTAAAATAAAGATTAATAACGGTTTTCGTTCTCACACCAGTCACATGACTGACCTGGAGTTTATTGTTTTAACCTAAACTCTGGGTGCCCTTATTTTTCGACACGGGCAGCTAGTAGTTTTGGTTTTGCAGATTTATATTCACAGGATCCTGATTTACAGCTGGAATGATGCTCAGAAAGCTCTGTATCCGTGTATTACTTTCAGTTATGTGTTATATTATTTTTCCGCTGCTATGTAATTTATTGTAATCTCTGATATTTGTCGAATGTATATTTATTCATACTTTGTATATTCTTGTATTCTGATGGAATTGTTGTAATAACAATGAAATGTTCTTCTGTTTGCGTTCTATTTTGTCGTGTTCTCAAGGTAATCCGTGCTTTCCTCTCCAGGGAAGTTACGGGCTATCACAGTTGGTATCAGAGCTCTGGTTTACAGAGCTCGAGAACAAGACACGTTAGAACCATACGAAAGAATTCATCAGATATTGGATTAGTAATATCCAATTAGAATGACTCGTTAGAGATATGATCAGTAGTATCCTAGAACGAGTGTGAAGATTATATTTTTTAGTTGAAAACAAATTTTGTTTTGAAATTTAAATCGTTTTATATGTATTTGAACATTTATTTATTTTGAATTTGGACAATCCGGTATATAATGATTTTGTATATACGCGTCATGAACATTTATATTCGAAGTTTTAATATACTGGATAGATATAGAATCATACTCTAGTGGCCCGAAGATGATTCTACTGATGACTATATAGCATCAGTAGTGTGTGTTCGAGTTTCAAAGGTGTGATTTCTATATACTTCCATTAGACTGGTGTGAGAACCAAAATATAGCTAGAATACATTGTTGTGATTTGGCATCAAAAACATGATTTTCTGTATATGTATCAAAATTATGAATTTGAAAAGATAATCCACTAATTGATTGATGGCTGTGTTGTTTGTTTATTTGTTTGATATTTTTAACCATCTAGGCCAAATTGAACCGAATATTGAGTTATATTGAAAATTATTTGCAATTGCATGCATGTACATGTATATACATTGAACAGGTCATAGCAAGGAGGCTAGAGCAGAGGAATAAAATTGTTTGCCCGACAAATAGGTACATTTTTATTGTATTTCTTGAGTTTGGGTGATTTTATGAGCCGATTAGCTAGCCGCTTGGCTTTTTCTTTTGGATTGAAGAAGGCCATGGGAGGCTATATGAAATATCCCGAAGTCCCCGGTGCAGGGGAGGTTATGGCTAAATTTTTCGAAAATTTAGGGTGTTAGCCAAATTTTTGAAAAATTTGAAAAGTTCTTAGAAACTGAAAAGTTGAAGAACTTAAGCCGTAATGAAAATGATGAAAGTTGAGTTGGTTTGTAAAACAACTTTCGACTTCGTTCCTTTTCGGGGACGAAAAATTTTAAGTGGGGGAGATTGTAACAACCCGGAAATTCCGAGCCAGTTTAAAATTTTCATTTTGGCAATTTTGATGAATTTTGATATTTAAAATGTATTATTTTAAATAAAAACGACGAGAAATTTATTTTGAATAGAATTCGAACGTATATATTTTTATAGATCGTCATTGGAATATATATATTTTATTTTAATTATAAAAGGAATTGAAAATGTCGCGGTAGTTCGATAATTCGATTTCAAAATTCAAATGAATGTACAGGATTCAAAATAAACCGGATTTTAGCAAAACCAAAAATATTAGAATCTAATTGAGAATATCTTTCCAACGAATCCAAAAAATCGAAATTTCATAGCGGGAATCAAAAGATATGTCCAGTTGAAATTTCAGAATTGTCGCTATTGAATTTCGGCCTTTAAAAATAGCCATTTTGCAAACGACCTCGGATTTCGACGAAACCACTTTTGTTGGATCCGTGATATAAAGTTATTGGTAGATTCCAATTTGCATAATTTTTCGAATCAATATGTGAGCGTGGCAAAGGAAAACGCGTTTGACCAGTTTTAGTTGATTTTAATCGACTGGAAAATGGCCATTTTTCAAATGGTCTCAGAATTCGATGAAACTAGTTTTGTTTGGACCGTATCGTTAATACGAAGTTAGAAAATATTTTTCTGGAATTTTTCGAGTTAGTATGTGACCCCAATAAATTGAAATGCGCATTCAAATTCAATATATAGAGTTATATGTTGACTTTGACGAAGACTGATCGAAACAGTCGAATCAGCCTGCGAAACATATCCCATTGTGTTCGAAATGGGGGTATTACACTAGGGACGACAGTCGGTGGGTTCGATTTTGAGTTCGAATGTAAAGGTTACTTTTTAGAATTCAAAAAGAAATTAAATAAAAAATATATATTACTATATAGGGTCAACGCCCATTTTCTCTCTCCTTTCCCTCTTTCTTTCTTCTTCAGTTCACGTTCGAGAATTAAAAACAAAAAAAAGGAAGAAGAGGGAGGAGTTGTCGCTCCTCCGATCGAGCCGCCACCGCGCCCTAGGGCGGCGCCGCCACCCTCTCCTCTACTTCCCACTTCTGCTCTCCCTCCTCCGCCGCAAATCGCCATCGCACCCCCTCTTCCCATCGCAACTCCTCCTCCGTCCCCTCCTTCAGCGCAGGGGAGCAGCGCCCTTCCCCAAACCCCCGAGACCCAAAAACCACACCCCCTTCATCTCAAAACCGCCACCGCCCCACTGCTGAAGACCACCGCCGACTCCCCCCTTCTGCTCCTCCTTCCTCCGCTTCTACAACACCTCGAGTCCTCCACCTCAATTAGACAACCCATGAATTCGATTTTGGTGAGTGTTATATAATTTATTTATATTTATTTGTTTTTCAGTTTTATTATGTCGTGGCGAGTTAGAAATCTGAAATTTTTAAACATGAAAAGGTATAATTTTTAAAACATAGAAAAGTTTGATTTTCATTTTATAAAGATTCGATTTTTAATATCATAAAAATTTTATTTTTATTTTATAAGTAGCGGTATTAAAATATAATTTTTATAATATAGAAAGTTTAAAAATATAATTTTTATAATATGGAAAGGTTAAAAATATAATTTTTATACTAGTGGCATATTAAAAATATGATTTTTATTCATGTAGAGTTATCAAAATATAATCTTTATTAGAAGAAGAGCGATATAGAAATATAATTTTTATAATGAAGTAAAGATAAAAATTCAGTTGTTATAACAAAGTGTAAATAAAAAATTTATCTTTATATATGTAGCGAAATAAAATCTGATTTTTATTATATATATATAGTGAAGTAAAAATGAGATTTTTATAGCGATGCAATAAAAAATTCGACCTTTACATATGAAGTAGAAATATAAAAATATAATTTTTATATAGAAATATGATTTTTTATTTATTGAAATGAAGTAATAAAAATATAATTTTTATTATGAACAGCGTAGTAAAGACTGCATTGGAATTTCAAACAGATCCAGACGGTTCAGCAGTTCAGAAGCAAAGCACGGCGGAGTGGAATCCCCTGTGAGAACTTCTCACTTTAAATCTTCTTTTCTAGTTAATATATATACTAGGATGCAGACGGTGTTTAGTAGCACCCGACACCCGTCGTCCACAGACCACGGACGGCTTGTATGCTTGATTGTTTGATGTGTTTTGAAAATTGATTGTGTGATGTGAAATGAAGTAAAATATTTATATAGTTAAAAATATTGATCGTTAAAAATATTATTTTTAACGTGTGTGAATAAATAAAAAAATTGTGTTTGTTGATTTGAAACCACACACGGGTATTGGGATAAAATACGGCATACACTAATCCCAATAATTAGTTGCATGTCGATCGATTGATTGACAGGCTATTATAAGCCTTAGATATCTGTATTTGATGCTTATGCAGTTGTGTGGTGCACTTTGGATGATGGTTGATTATTTGTCGTTGCTATTATATACATGTGTTGTATGGAATCCATATAATTAACATTATATGGTAATTGATTGGGCCTCATTCCAATCGGGAAAATAAAAAAATATCATGTGTTGAAAATTAACATGTGTTGGAAGAAATATAGATTCATGTGTTGAATAGAATAAATATTCATTTGTTGAATAGAATAACGAATTTATTGAAATATATATAAAACCGTGTTGATAAGAGATGCGCCATTTTGACGTGAGCGATATTTATATCGATTATATTCGTTTTTATAATTAATATAGAAAAGGAAGTGATTTCAAAATATAACGTTTTGAAAATATTATCATTTGTATATCGATGATGTGGAATATTCAATTTTGATTCAAAATTGAATATGAAGTTGAAATCATTTCGAAAACGAATTTAAAACGATTTATAAAATACGTTTTAAAAGGAAATCAACGAAATATATATTATATATATATGTTATATATATAATGGCCTGAATAGAACGCGCCGCGCTACGGCAGTTCGTGAATTTCGACCATTTACTTCGAATGGAAATTACAGGAGGTCCGACCGTCGGATTCTCCTGAAACAAGAACCGTTGGGTTCGTATCGAAAAGGGCTTTCTAATGAGTATTAGAAATTTGAAATCTAATGGTTGGATTTGGAATTATATCCAAATCAAATTTGGAAAAGGTCGCTGTAAGTGCAGTTCTATGGCCGTTGATGGAAATCGACTGTACGGGCCTTGATAAAATTATTAAAAATATCAATAATTTGTGTAAAATCATAAGAAGTGATTTGTGAATAATTAGGATGAAAATTTCCAAATTTGAAAAGATAAAAATATATTTTTATCAAAATGAACTTGTTTTGAACTAGAATTAAAATCAATTTATTTTTGAAATAAATAAATTGAATTTGAAAGTGGTTTTAAAAATAATCAGAATTTCCAATATATGAATTGGAATGGATTTGAATCGAAATTATCGTCGGAATATTTCAATGTTGGATTTCGTGATTATACAGATATGGTTGTGGGAATTTGAAAGATATATTTATATCGTTATTCCCAATACGACATTTGTTGGTTTCAGAATTTGATATTGAATATAAGCCGGTATATTTTCTATTCAGAGCCTTGTATTTAATATCAAATGAGATTTTGGGTTTGTCGTGAATGGTGTCTTCATTAACACTGTTCTTAAGCCCAGTTGAGAAAAATATTAAATCTTTCTATTTAGATTTAATGAAGTGTACCAATTAAATGATATTTAATTGGAATTGAATTTAAATTGGTTTTTGGGTTTATTGTGAACGGTGTTTGGAATAACACATGTTCTTTAACCCGATTAACAATAGAATGTGATATTATGTTTATCGTGAATCATGTTTTAGATGACATTGGTTCTTTAACCTAGTTAAAGACAAGATATTGATTTGAGGGAAGATTAAAACTAAGTGGAATTTTAATGAATCTGTAACTAAATTGAAATGTGAACTGATAATTTAAATTATCAAATTTGGAAAGTGATCGAAAATGGGGTATCACCAGTTTTGCTCCAAGGCGATAGTTGAATCTTTTATTAAATTTGAACGTGGAATGGTAATTAATTTTTCCGATAAAACCATGGTGTTAGATATGGAGTATTACCAGTTTTGCTCCATGGGATAAATAGGTTGGGATTGGGAAATAAAATAAATAATTACTTCGGTGTGGTTCGCTAATCCCGACTAGTTTGGAAAACCATAATATGGTTTGAAATGATATCCAAAGGAAGATTAAAGAATAAATTTATAAGAATTTATCTTTGATAAAATTAATGGGAACCTTTCCCTAAGAATGTGAATATCAGAACAAAATAATATTTTGAATTGGAATGAGGCATATGTTGTGTTTGTGTAACATTTGTTTATTATATACGCGGGTTATTCGGAAAGGCCGGGTTTATACCCATTCTGAATAACTGATTCGACGATAAGTCGAAGATGAAGACGGTGGTTGAAGACCGGAAGTCTTCACATCGTTTGGGTGATTACTGATGATCTTGATTGGATTGTACACCCAAGATGAGGGAATCAGTTGTTGGTCGTCCAGACGTACTTGGAGATCGATGGATATGCGAGGAAAGTGCCTCCGGTTTCGATCAGACCCATAACGAACTTGTAAATGGACTGTGTGTCTGACATTGGATTTTATTCTGTGTTGATTGATCTCTATTAAATATACATCTGTTTGGCGGCGGAGAATTTATTCTCTTGCTTAACGCCCTTCTCCGAGACATACGAGCTCAGAGGTTGCATATCGATGGACATCAGTCGCATGGAGTGAATTTCCTGTGTGGCATGCCTAAGCGGCAGATGATCAGGGCTTCTGTTGAAAAGCAAAGTCTTGTGGTTGATGATGAAAGCACGGCCTGTGTGGCACAGGTTTGTGTATAGCGTTAATTCGCGAGCCTCACACCTCAGTATGAGTCAAAAACGGGATAGTGACTGCAGGGAGAGCACGTTGTTTCTTTCTAGCTAGTGGTGGTGTCAGTGCTTAAACTGGCTGACATTTATATACTTTTCACCTGTGTGGTTGTTGGAATGCGAGGCGCCTCGGATATAGGTCTGTTAGGACCGGGAAACGTGTGCTCAGGAATTGCCAATCCTCAAAAGTAAGAGAGGACCGGCCCTGAAGATCCAAGGATCATAGTGGGGTCCTGAGACATTTGCTAGAGTGTCTTGAATCGGAGAGGAGCTTGCCCCTTGCCTCGACTCATGACGGAAATCCAATTTCCAATACGTGATATTGCGGTTTTATTTGTAGAAGCTAGTATGGCGACATAGTGGTATGGGTCATTAATGCCGTCTATGATTGATTTTATGATTGAAATTGTTTTGACACTATACATTTATTATAGTATCAAATAATGTGTTTTTCACGTATCAAGCATGCTTTGGCTATTATAAGGTAAAAACCCTATCCTCCGGCTTGCGTTGCATTGTGTGATGGGACCTGGGTCTTATAATAGCTTCATTTTTCTTTATTTAGCATTGCGCTGTTTGTTTTATGCACTGGTATTCTTGGGAGGAAACCCATTCCGTGTTATACGGCGTGGTCCCTTGATTTACCGAACTTTAAAATAAAGATTAATAACGGTTTTCGTTCTCACACCAGTCACATGATGGACCTGAAGTTTATTGTTTTAACCTAAACTCTGGGCGCCCTTATTTTTTGACACGGGCAGCTAGTAGTTTTGGTTTTGTAGATTTATATTCACAGGATCCTGATTTACAGCTGCAATGATGCTCAGAAAGCTCTGTATCCGTGTATTACTTTCAGTTATGTGTTATATTATTTTTCCGCTGCTATGTAATTTATTGTAATCTCTGATATTTGTCGAATGTATATTTATTCATACTTTGTATATTCTTGTATTCTGAAGGAATTGTTGTAATAACAATGAAATGTTCTTCTGTTTGCGTTCTATTTTGTCGTGTTTTCAAGGTAATCCGTGCTTTCCTCTCCGGGGAAGTTACGGGCTATCACAGTTGGTATCAGAGCTCTAGTTTACAGAGCTCGAGTACAAGACACGTTAGAACCATACGAAAGAATTCATCAGATATTGGATTAGTAATATCTAATTAGAATGACTCGTTAGAGATAGGATCAGTAGTATCCTAGAACGAGTGTGAAGATTATATTTTTCAATTGAAAACAAATTTTGTTTTGAAATTTAAATCGTTTTATACGTATTTGAACATTTATTTATTTTGAATTTGGACAATCCGGTATATAATGTTTTGCATATACGCGTCATGAACATTTATATTCGAAGTTTTAATATACTGGATAGATATAGAATCATACTCTAGTGGCCCGAAAATGATTCTACTGATGACTATATAGCATCAGTAATGTGTGTTCGAGTTTCGAAGGTGTGATTTCTATATACTTCATTAGACTGGTGTGAGAACCAAAATATAGCTTGAATACATTGTTGTGATTTGGCATCAAAAACATGATTTTCTGTATATGTATCAAAATTATGAATTTGAAAAGATAATCCACTAATTGATTGATGGCTGTGTTGTTTGTTTATTTGTTTGATATTTTTAACCATCTAGGCCAAATTTAACCGAATATTGAGTTATATTGAAAATTATTTGCAATTGCATGCATGTACATGTATATACATTGAACAGGTCATAGCAAGGAGGCTAGAGCAGAGGAATAAAATTGTTTGCCCGACAAATAGGTACATTTTTATTGTATTTCTTGAGTTTGGGTGATTTTATGAGCCGATTAGCTAGCCGCTTGGCTTTTTCTTTTTCTTTTGGATTGAAGATGGCCATGGGAGGCTATATGAAATATCCCGAAGTCCTCGGTGCAGGGGAGGTTATGGCGAAATTTTTCGAAAATTTAGGGTGTTAGCCAATTTTTTGAAAAATTTGAGAAGTTCTTAGAAACTGAAAAGTTGAAGAACTTAAGCCGTAATGAAAATGACGAAAGTTGAGTTGGTTTGTAAAACAACTTTCGGCTTCGTTCCTTTTCCGGGACGAAAAATTTTAAGTGGGGGAGATTGTAACAACCCGGAAAATCTGAGCCAGTTTAAAAAATTTTATTTTGGCAATTTTGATGAATTTTGATATTTAAAATGAATTATTTTAAATAAAAACGATGAGAAATTTATTTTGAATAGAATTCGAACGTATATATTTTTATAGATCGTCGTTGGAATATATATGTTTTTTTTAAATTATAAAAGGAATTGAAAATGGCGCGGTAGTTCGATAATTCGATTTCAAAATTCAAATGAATGTACAGGATTCAAAATAAACCGGATTTTAGCAAAACCAAAAATATTAGAATCTATTTGAGAATATCTTTCCAACGAATCCGAAAAATCGAAATTTCATAGTGGAAATCAAAAGATATGTCCAGTTGAAATTTCAGAATTGTCGCTATTGAATTTCGGCCTTTAAAAATAGCCATTTTGCAAACGACCTTGGATTTCGACGAAACCACTTTTGTTGGATACGTGATATCAAGTTATTGCTAGATTCCAATTTTCATAATTTTTCGAATCAATATGTGAGCGTGGCAAAGGAAAATGCATTTGACCAGTTTTAGTTGATTTTAATCGACTGGAAAATGGCCATTTTTCAAATGGTCTCAGAATTCGACGAAACAAGTTTTGTTAGGACCGTATCGTCAATAAGAAGTTAGAAAATTTTTTCTGGAATTTTTCGAGTTAATATGTGACCCCAATAAATTGAAATGCGCATTCAAATTCAATATATAGAGTTATATGTTGACTTTGACGAAGACTGATCGAAACAGTCGAATCAGCCTGCGAAACATATCCCATTGTGTTTGGAATGGGGGTATTACACTGGGAACGACAGTCGGTGGGTTCGATTTTGAGTTCGAATGTAAAGGTTACTTTTTAGAATTCAAAAAGAAATTAAATAAAAAATATGTATATTACTATATAGGGTCAACGCCCATTTTCTCTCTCCTTTCCCTCTTTCTTCTTCAGTTCACGTTCGAGAATTAAAAACAAAAAAAAGGAAGAAGAGGGAGGAGCTGTCGCTCCTCCGATCGAGCCGCCACCGCGCCCTAGGGCGGCACCGCCACCCTCTCCTCTACTTCCCACTTATGCTCTCCCTCCTTCGCCGCAAATCGCCATCGCACCCCCCTCTTCCCATCGCAACTCCTCCTCCGTCCCCTCCTCCAGCGCAGGGGAGCAGCGCCCTTCCCCAAACCCCCGAGACCCAAAAACCACACCCCCTTCATCTCAAAACCGCCACCGCCCCACTGCTGAAGACCACCGCCGAATCCTCCCTTCTGCTCCTCCTTCCTCCGCTTCTACAACACCTCGAGTCCTCTACCTCAATTCGACAACCCATGAATTCGATTTTGGTGAGTGTTATATAATTTATTTATATTTTTTTTTCAGTTTTATTATGTAATGGCGAGTTAGAAATATGAAATTTTTAAACATGAAAAGGTATAAATTTTAAAACATAGAAAAGTTTGATTTTCATTTTATAAAGATTCGATTTTTAATAGTATAAAATTTTGATTTTTATTTTATAAGTAGCGGTATTAAAATATAATTTTTATAATATAGAAAGTTTAAAAATATAATTTTTATAATATGGAAAGGTTAAAAATATTATTTTTATACTAGTGGCATATTAAAAATATGATTTTTATTCATGTAGAGTTATAAAAATATAATCTTTATTAGAAGAAGAGCGATATAGAAATATAATTTTTATGACGAAGTAAAGATAAAAATTCAGTTGTTGTAACAAAGTGAAAATAAAAATATTATCTTTATATATGTAGCGAAATAAAATCTGATTTTTATTATATATATATAGTGAAGTAAAAATGAGATTTTTATAGCGATGCAATAAAAAATTCGATCTTTACATATGAAGTAGAAATATAAAAATATAATTTTTATATAGAAATATGATTTTTTATTTATTGAAATGAAGTAATAAAAATATAATTTTTATTATGAACAGCGTAGTAAAGACTGCATTGGAATTTCAAATAGATCCAGACGGTTCAGCAGTTCAGAAGCAAGGCACGGCGGAGTGGAATCCCCTGTGAGAACTTCTCACTTTAAATCTTCTTTTCTAGTTAATATATATACTAGGATGCAGACGGTGTTTAGTAGCACCCGACACCCGTCGTCCAAAGACTATGGATGGCTTGTATGCTTGATTGTTTGATGTGTTTTGAAAATTGACTGTGTGATTTGAAATGAAATAAAATATTTATATAGTTAAAAATATTGATCGTTAAAAATATTATTTTTAACGTGTGTGAATAAATAAAAAAAAATTTATTTGTTGATTTGAAACCCCACACGGGTATTGGGATAAAATACGTCATACACTAATCCTAATAATTAGTTGCATGTCGATCGATTGATTGACAGGCTGTTATAAGCGTTAGATATCTATATTTGATGCTTATGCAGTTGTGTGGTGCACTTTGGATGATGGTTGATTATTTATCGTTGCTATTATATACATGTGTTGTATGGAATCCATATAATTAACATTATATGGTAATTGATTGGGCCACATTCCAATCGGGAAAATAAAAAATATCATGTGTTGAAAGAAATATAGATTCATGTGTTGAATAGAATAAATATTCATTTGTTGAATAGAATAACGAATTTATTGAAATATATATAAAGCCGTGTTGATTAGAGATGCACCATTTTGACGTGAGCGATATTTATATCGATAACATTCGTTTTCATAATTAATATAGAAAAGGAAGTGATTTCAAAATATAACGTTTTGAAAATATTATCATTTGTATATCGATGATGTGTAATATTCAATTTTGATTCAAAATTGAATATGAAGTTGAAATCGTTTCGAAAACGAATTTAAAACGATTTATAAAATACGTTTTAAAAGGAAATCAATGAAATATATATAATATATATATTAATATATATAATGGCCTGAATAGAACGCGCCGCGCTGTGGCAATTCGTGAATTTCGACCATTGACTTCGAATTGACATTACGGGAGATCCGACCGTCGGATTCTCCTGAAACAATAACCATTGGGTTCGTATCGAAAAGGGCTTTCTAATGAATATTAGAAATTTGAAATCTAACGGTTGGATTTGGAATTATGTCCAAATCAAATTTGGAAAAGGTCGCTGTAAGTACAGTTCGATGGCCGTTGATGGAAATCGACTGTATGGGCCTTAATAAAATTATTAAAAATATAAATAATTTGTGTAAAATCATAAGAAGTGATTTGTGAAGAATTGGGATGAAAATTTCCAAATTTGAAAAGATAAAAATTTATTTTTATCAAAATGAACTAGTTTTGAACTAGAATTAAAATCAATTTATTTTTGAAATAAATAAATTGAATTTGAAAGTGGTTTTAAAAATAATCAGAATTTCCAATATACGAATTGGAATGGATTTGAATCGAAATTATCTTCGGAATATTTCGATGTTGGATTTCGTGATTATACAGATATGGTTGTGGGAATTTGAAAGATATATTTATATCGTTATTCCCAATACGATATTTTTTGGTTTCAGAATTTGAAATTGAATATAAGCCGGTATATTTTCTATTCAGAGCCTTGTATTTAATATCAAATGAGATTTTGGGTTTGTCGTGAATGGTGTCTTCATTAACACTGTTCTTAAGCCCAGTTGAGAAAAAAATTAAATCTTTCTATTTAGATTTAATGAAGTGTACTAATTAAATGATATTTAATTAGAATTGAATTACATTGGTTTTTGGGTTTATTGTGAACGGTGTTTTGAATAAAACCTGTTCTTTAACCCGATTAACAGTAGAATGTGATTTTGGGTTTATCGTGAATCATGTTTTAGATGACATTGGTTCTTTAACCCAGTTAAAGACAAGATATTGATTTGAGGGAAGATTAAAACTAAGTGGAGTTTTAATGAATATGTAACTAAACTGAAATGTGAACTGATAATTTAAATTATCAAATTTGGAAAGTGATCGAAAATGGGGTATCACCAGATTTGCTCCAAGGCGATAGTTGAATCATTTATTAGATTTGAACGTGGAATGGAAATTAATTTTACCGATAAAACCATGGTGTTAGATATGGAGTATTACCAGTTTTGCTCCATGGGATAAATAGGTTGGGATTGGGAAATAAAATAAATAATTACTTCGGTGTGGTTCGCTAATCCCGACTAGTTTGGAAAACCATAATATGGTTTGAAATGATATCTAAAGGAAGATTAAAGAATTAATTTAGAAGAATTTATCTTTGATAAAATTAATAGGAACCTTTCCCTAAGAATGTGAATATCAGAATAAAGGAATATTCTGAATTGGAATGAGGCGTATGTTGTGTTTGTGTAACATTTGTTTATTATATACGCGGGTTATTCGGAAAAGCCGGGTTTATACCCATTCTGAATAACCGATTCGATGATAAGTCAAAGATGAAGACGGTGTTGAAGACTGGAAGTCTTCACATCGTTTGGGTGATTACTAATGATCTTGATTGGGCTGTACACCCAAGATGAGGGAATCAGTTGGTGGTCGTCCAGACGTACTTGGAGATCGATGGATATGCGAGGAAAGTGCCTCCGGTTTCGTTCAGACCCAGAACGAACTTGTAAATGGACTGTGTGTCTGACATTGGATTTTATTCTGTGTTGATTGATCTCTATTAAATATACATCTGTTTGGCGGCGTGCTTAACACCCTTCTCCGAGACGTACGAGCTCAGAGGTTGCATATCGATGGACATCAGTCGCATGGAGTGAATTTCCTGTGTGGCATGCCTAAGCGGCAGATGATCAAGGCTTCTGTTGAAAAGAAAAGTCTTGTGGTTGATGGACAAAGCATGGCCTGTGTGGCGCAACTTTGTGTATGGCGTTAATTCGCGAGCCTCACACCTCGGTATGAGTCAAAAAAGGGATAGTGACTGCAGGGAGAGCACGACGTTTCTTTCTAGCTAGTGGTGGTGTCAGTGCTTAAACTGGCTGACATTTATATACTTTTCACCTGTGTGGTTGTTGGAATGCGAGGAGCCTCGGATATAGGTCTGTTAGGACCGGGAAACGTGTGCTCAGGAATTGCTAATCCTCAAAAGTAAGAGAGGACCGTCCCTGAAGATCCAAGGATCATAGTGGGGTCCTGAGACATTTGCTAGAGTGTCTCGAATCGGAGAGGAGCTCGCCCCTTGCCTCGACTCATGACGGAAATCCAATTTCCAATACGTGATATTGCGGTTTTATTTGTAGAACCTAGTATGGCAACATAGTGGTATAGGTCATTAATGCCGTCTATGATTGATATTTATGATTGAAATTGTTTTGACACTATACATTTATTATAGTATCAAATAATGTGTTTTTAACGTATCAAGCATGCTTTGGCTATTATAAGGTAAAAACCCTATCCTCCGGCTTGCGTTGCATTGTGTGATGGGACCTGGGTCTTATAATAGCTTCATTTTTCTTTATTTAGCATTGCGCTGTTTGTTTTATGCACTGGTATTCTTGGGAGGAAACCCGTTCCATGTTATACGGTGTGGTCCCTTGATTTACCGAACTTTAAAATAAAGATTAATAACGGTTTTAGTTCTCACACCAGTCACATGACTGACCTGGAGTTTATTTTTTTAACCTAAACTCTGGGTGCCCTTATTTTTCGACACGGGCAGCTAGTAGTTTTGGTTTTGCAGATTTATATTCACAGGATCCTGATTTACAGCTGGAATGATGCTCAGAAAGCTCTGTATCCGTGTATTACTTTCAGTTGTGTGTTATGTTATTTTTCCGCTGCTGTGTAATTTATTGTAATCTCTGATATTTGTCGAATGTATATTTATTCATACTCTGTCTATTCTTGTATTCTGATGGAATTGTTGTAATAACAATGAAATGTTCTTCTATTTGCGTTCTATTTTGTCGTGTTCTCAAGGTAATCCGTGCTTTCCTCTCCGGGGAAGTTACGGGCTATCACAGCATACTTCTTGAGAATAGGCATACTTCATCATATACCACATGAGCAGTTGGAGTTTGTGTGACGAGGTGGATGATTTACCACACGAGCGGGAGGCTTGTATGGCGATGACTATATATTACAGGTTGAACTGATGACTGATATGGACCATATAAAATATAATGGTAAATTGCTAGATTAATTAAAAAAAAACCCACGCGGATCTGGAGTTGACAATAATCACGTCTCTCTAGTTATTAGATACGGCACATGGATTATTTATTTCCCATACGGGACGAGGTGACGAGAATTTATTCTCTGGAGTAATTAAAAATACACACTCCCTCAGGCTTAGACAGGGTGACGAGAATTTATTCTCTGGAGTTATTATCTATACACGCTCCACTGTAAACACCAGAATATATCACTATAAATATGTGTATGCTTTATAGGATTTATTGGGTACCTGATACGGCCCAAAAAATTTCCAAACCCCTCCCCGTACAAAGGAGGTTATGGCGAAATTTTTCGAAAATTCTGGGTGTTAGCCAAATTTTTGTAGAATGGGAAAATTCTCAGAAATTGAAAAGTTGGAAAATGGAAGCCAGATTGAACATAGAGTTGATTAATCAAACCACTTTCGACTTTATTCCTTTTCGGGGACAAAATGTTTTAAGTGGGGGAGATTGTAACGACCCGGAAAATCTTAACCAGTTTGAAAATTTTAAATTGGCTAAAATGGTGGATTTTAAATATTTAAAATAAATATTTTAAATGATAAAAATTAAAAGAAAGTTTGAATCGAAGTTTGAAAACAAATATAATTAATTCTAATTATAAACAAGGCCTGAAATGGCGCGGTAGTTTCAAAATTTGAATTCAAACTTTGACTGACTGTACCTGGTGCAAAACAAAACGAATTTGAGTGAGACCAAAAATATTTAAATCTGTTAGTGAATATCTTTCTAACGAATCTGAAAAATCGAAGTTTCGTAGAGGGAAGCAAAAGTTATGGCCAAATGAATTTTCAGAAAGGTCGCTATAGAGTTTATATATCCCGTGAAAATGGCCATTTTGCAAATGACCTCGGAATTCGACGAAACCACTTTTGTTGGATCCAGGATATCAAATTATTGCTAGGTTTCAAATTTCATAATTTTTGAAGCTAGTATGTGAGCGTGGCAAAGGAAAATGTGTTTGGTCAGTTTTTGTTAAATTGGATCGAGCAGAAAAGGGCCATTTTTCAAACGGTCTTAGAATTCGACGAAACTAGTTTTGTTGGGACCATATCGTCAAAACATAGCTAGATTTATTTTTCTGGAATTTTTCGAATCAGTTTGTGGCCTTGGCAAATTGAAATGTACTTCAAATCAAATATTGAATGTTTTATATTTTAATTTGAGGAAAAACTGACTGAAACAGTCGAATGGGCCTACGAAACATATCCCACTGTGTTTGGAATGGGGGTATTTAGCTAGGGATGACAGTCGTTGAGTTTGAATTGGGGTTCGTGTGTGAAAGAGGGTATTTTCGAAATTTAAAAATATATAAATAATAAAAAAATCTGATTGGTCCAGCTCATTTTCTCTCTCCCGGTCTTCTTCTCCGAAACCCCCCAGTCGACGGCGAAAGTTCTTCAAAACTTCCCCCTTCGATTCCTCCTCCTACACGCAATAAAATACCATGCTCCTTTGGAGATTTTTGTAGTGCTATCAACGAGCTTCACATCCATATGAAGTTTGGATTTTTTCGTGGCCTGTAGAGCTCGAATCGAGGTCGGGAAGTTCGGGGCTTTCAGCCACTGCCGCCGACAGTTGGCGCCACTGAGTGGGACCACTTCCCCCGGCGCCTGAGCGCCTCTCCTCCCCCTTCGACACTGCGTGGCCCTATCGTTCTATCGATTCACGGATTTCAGGAAATCGCGTGACCTAGTTTTGAACATTTTAGAAAGGTATACGGCTATTTTATTTAAACTATATTATAGCACTTTAAAGCGCTACGGTCTTTGATTTCACTGTAAAAATCATATCTTTTTCGTTTCTTGACGAAATTCAGTGAAACAAGAGACAGTGGACTCGTGTGGACGTATTCTACATTCTAGAAGAGACCGCATATTTTTCTGAGCCTTCTGCTATTTTTGGTGGAGTGGAACCCAGTGTGAGATTTCTAAATTATAAACGATATGGAAAACGACGATGTATAAATTATATAGTCGATGTATGAGTTATATAAGCGTTGTACACCTTATGTATAAGCGTTGAATAAGTTACACGCTCGATGTATAAGTTATATATGCATTGTAAAAATTATATATGTGTTGAAATAGAAGTGAAATACTTATGTAAATATATATATATATATATATATATATACGCCCCTCGTCCACAAACCATGGACGATATTTATTGGTTGTGATTGGTGTGAAAATTGGTTGATAGCGAATGGTTGATTTGAATTGTTTGTGGTTGAAATTGATTGATTGTGGTTGAAAAATACCCGTTCGTGGTTGAGAATTATTTGGTTGAAACCACATAGGATTAGTTTGTGGAAATGAAAAAAATATACATGCCACCTGCGTGCGAACTAGATGCATGAAATCCCCATTGTCAAAAGCTGCGAGCCTTTAAGGTAGAGCGAGGAGCCGTACTAGGGACGACCCCGGTTTTAACTACCCTGCCGTTATGCTGCCGAAATTTTGAATAATATTCATGTGTTAGAATTATTTTCATGTGTTGAAACTATATTCGTGTGTTGAATAGAAAACCTTCATGTGTTGAATAGAAATTCATCGTTGAATAGAAATTCATGTGTTGAATGGTATTCGTGTTTAAATAAATTGTTTTATAATAAAAATCATATTTTTATCATCTATATGAACTATATAAAATAGTCGTGTTTTGAAATAAATTGTTTTGCAATAAAAATCACATTTTTACTATATATATACAAACTATAGAAAACATTCATGTGTTGAATAGAAATTCATTCGTTGAATAGAAATTCATGTGTCGAATGGTATTCGTGTTTTAAAATAAATTGTTTTATAATAAAAATCATATTTTTATCATGTATATGAACTATATAAAATAGTCGTGTTTTGAAATATATCGTTTTACAATAAAAATCACATTTTTACTATATACATGAATTGTTAAAATAGTGAAGTGTCAAAATAAATGTCAGTTGGATAAAAATATTATTTTTATCAAATGTATGAAATGCATATAGTTTTGAAATCGAAGAATCGATTATATTTATATATATATAATTAAAATATATCGAATAACGAAGCTGCAGTTCGTGTTTTGAAACCGTGATTTCAAACGATTAGTGCGGGAGATCCGACCATCGGATTTTCCCGAAACCAAAACCGTTGGGTTCGCTTTGGAAATATCTTTCCAACGACACCAATTTCGTAAAGATCCAACGGTTGGATTGTCTGGAATGTTTAATTCAAATCTGAAGAAAAACAGCGCCAGAATCGATTATATTTATATATATAAATATAATTAAATTAAATCGAATAACGATGCTGCAGTTCGTATTTTGAAATCGAAACTTCAAACGAGTATACCGGGAGATCCGACCGTCAGATTTTTCCCAAAACTGGATCTGTTGGATTCGTTTTTAAAAGAAATTTCTAATGATATAAATTTTGTGAAGATCCAACGGTTGGATTTTCATATATGTGTAAATCAAATCTGAAGAAAAACAGCGCCACAACCGCGTTATGGCCTGAAGCGTCGTTTGAATAAATTGGCTATTTTTAAATAAATAAAAATAGCTATAAATCGTTATAAAATATTATAAACGATATGGAATGTAAATTTAGAAACTAACTGAAGGTTAGCTAAGTCGAATGGTTTCCTGGGTTTTAATCTGATGTTGGTTTCGGCCTTCGGGGTTAATATTTGGGAAATCGTTCTCTTGCTGATTTACGGTTAGTGACTGATGAATTGGAATGAAGCATGTGTTGTGTTTGTGTAGCCATTTTTAATTACATACGCGAGTTGCTCAGAAAGACCGGGTTTATCCCATTCTGAATAACTGAATCGACGATAAGAAGTCGAAGATGAAAACGGTGGTTGAAGACCGGAGATCTCCACCTCGTTTGGATGGTAACTGATGTCCTAATTGGGAGGCATCCCGAAATATGGATAATGAGTGGTGATCGTCCAGACGTACGTGGAGATCGATGGGGATGCGAGGTATATAGTGCCTCCGATTTCGTTCAGACCAGAACGGACTATGTGTCTAACATTGGAATTCATTCTGTGTGATTGATAGCCATCAGTTACATGGCGTGAATTGCCTGTGTGGCATGCTAAGATGCAGTGATCAAGGCTTTTGCTGAAAAGCAAAGTCTTGTGGTTGATGATCAAAGCACGGCCTGTGTGGCATAGCTTTGTGTATAACGTGAATTCGCGAACCTCACACCCCGGTATGAACCAGAAACAGGAGAGGACCTCAGGGAGGGCATGCGTTTCCTTCTAGCTAGAGGTGGTGTCAGTGCTTAAACTGGCTGACATTTATATTATTTTCACCTATGTGGTTGTTGCTGTTGCGAGGCGCCTCAGATATATTGGTCGATCCGGGACCAATGGAGTAGTCATTCGTTGGCTTACTCACGCCCCAAAGGGCGGGGAAACGCAGTGTTCAGGAATTTTAATCCACATCGGTGGACCGGCCCTGACGATCCAAAGGCTTGACTGAGTACTTGCCTGAGGGGCGGGCTAGAGCATCTCGAATTCGGTAAGGACTATCTTTTGCCTTGGTTCATGATGGAAATCCAATTTCCAAATAGACACCGTGCGGTTTTGATTGTGTATATATATGGAGACATGATATATTGTAACCATGTCGTCTATGATTGATAGTTATGATTCGAAATTGTTTTTGAAACATGTAAACACTAGTAATAATATCAAATGCTTTTGTTTTATTCGTATCAGGCATATTTTGGCCATTATAAGGTAAAACTCTATCCTCTGGTTTGCGTTGCATTGTGTGATGAGAACTGAGTCTTATAATGGCTTCGTTTTTACAAAAAAATTATTGCGATGTTTAAAAGAATTATTTGTTTTAAAGTACTAGCAATCCAATGGAGTAAACCCGTTCCGCGAAAGTGGCGTGGTCCTGTGATTAGCCATATTATAAAATGTGTTAAGTAGATTTCTCATACCAGTCCCATGACTGACTCGTAGTTTATTTCACTTGCAAACTCGGGTGCCCCTTTTCTACACGGGCAGCCTTGTTCTCAGGTTTTAGCAGGCTTTTTCTGGATAGCTGGAGCTGAAGATGGATTCTATCATTTATCTCTTTTTATGCTGTTTAGCTCCTATTGTACATATTATGTTTGTTTTCCACTGTAGACATTTATGTATAGCTGAACTGTATTTGTACTAAGTATGATCATGTATACTGTGTAACTCTGATGATTACGTTTATCCAGTGTATTATTTGTTCTCTATCTAGTGTATTTATTTAATTCTATTCTGCTATTATCTGTTTATGTGTTATATTCCAAAGATTACCCTTGACACGTCGTATGGGGTTTTGGGGTCATCACAAGTGATGACCCGTAACTTCCCCGGTAAGGAAAGCCCGGATTATCTTGAGAACACGACAAAATAGAACGCAAACAGAAGAACATTTCATTGTTATCTACAACAATTCCATCAGATTACAAGAATATATAGAGTATGAATAAATATTATACAACAGAAAAATATCAGAGATTACAATAAATTACATAGCAGCGGAAAACAATATAAAACACAACTGAAAGTAATACACGGATACAGAGCTTTTCGAGCATCGTTCCAGCTGTATATCAGGATCTTGTGAATATAAATCTGCAAAACCAAACTACTAGCTGCCCGTATCGAAAATAGGGGCACCCAGAGTTTAGGTTAAAACAATAAACTCCAGGTCAGTCATGTGACTGGTGTGAGAACTAAAACAGTTATTAAAACTTTACTTTAAAAGAGAGTAATTCAAGGGACCACGCCGTATGACACGGAACGGGTTTCCTCCCAAGAATACCAGTGCATATAAATGAACAACGCAATGCTTTTTCGAAAAATGAAGCTATTATAAGACCTAGGTCCCATCACACAATGCAACGCAAGCCGGAGGATAGGGTTTTCCCTTATAATAGCCAAACATGCTTGGTACGTTTAAATCAAATCATTTGATACTATTATAAGTGTATAGTCTCAAAACAATTTCAATCATAAGTATCAATCATAGACGGCATGGGTACCATATATCATGTCGCCATACTAGGCTCTACAAATAAAATCGAAATATCTCGTATTGGAAATTGGATTTCCGTCATGAGCCGAGGCATGGGGCAAGCTCCTCTCCGCTTCGAGACACTCTAGCAAATGCCTCAGGACTACGCACTCTAGGTAACCCTTGGAATCGGCTGGGCCGGTCCTCCCTTACAATTGAGGATTAGTTATTCCTGAACACACATTTCCCGGTCCTTACAGACCTATAATCGAGGCGCCTCGCAATCCAATATCCACATAGGTAAAAATAATATAAATGTCAGCCAGTTTAAGCACTGACACCACCCATAGCTAGAAAGAAACGCCATGTTCTCCCAACAGTCCATATCCCGTTTTTGACTCATACCGAGGTTTGAGGCTCGCGAATTCATGTTATACACAAAGCTATGCCACGTAGGCCATGCTTTGATCATCAACCACAAGACTTTGCTTTTCAACAGAAGCCTTGATCATCAGCCACTTAGGCATGCCACACAGGCAATTCACTCCGTGCGAGTGATGTCCATCGATATACAACCTCTGAGCTCGTACGTCTCAGAGAAGGGCGTTAAGCAAGAGAATAAATTCTCCACCGCTAAATAGATGTATATTTAATAGAGATTAGTCAACACAGAATAAAATCCCATGTCAGACACACAGTCCATTAACAAGTTCGTTCTGGGTCTGAACGAAACCGGAGGCACTTTCCTCGCTTATCCATCAATTTTCAAGTACGTCTGGACGATCACCAACTGATTCCCTCCTCTTGGGTGTACAACCCAATCAAGATCATCAGTAATAACCCAAACAATGTGAAGACTTCCGGTCTTCAACCACCGTATTCATCTTCGACATATCGTCGAATCGTTTATTCGGAATGGGTATAAACCCGGCCTTTCTGAATGACCTACGTATATAATAAACAAATGTTACACAAACACAACATACGCCTCATTCCAATTCCTCAGTCACTAACCGCAAATTAGCAAAAGAACAATTCCCCAAATATTAACCCCGAAGGCCGAAACCAACATCAGATCAATACCCAGGAAATCATTCTTCTTAGCTAACCTACAGTTAGTTTCTAAATTTCACATTCTTAGGGAAAGGTTCCCATTAATTTTATCAAAGATAAATTCTTCTAAATTTATTCTTTAATCTTCCTTTGGATATCATTTCAAACTAGTCGGGATTAGCGAACCACACCGAAGTAATTATTTATTTTATTTCCCAATCCCAACTTATTCATCCCATGAAGCAAAACTGGTAATACTCCATATCTAACACCACGGTGTTATCGGTAAAATTAATTACCATTTCACGTTCAAATCTAATTAAAGATTTAACTATCGCTTTGGAGCAAAACTGGTGATACTCCATTCTCGATCTTTTCAATCTAATTAAAGATTCATTAAAACTCCACTTAGTTTTAATCTTTAACTGGGTTAAAGAACCAATGTCATCTAAAACACGACCCACGATAAACCGAAAATCACATTATATTTATTATCGGGTTAAAGAACAAGTGTTATTTAAAACACCGTTCACGATAAACCCGCAAATCAATTCTAATTCAATTCCAATTAAATATATTAATTAATTGGTATACTTCATTAAATCTAAATAAAAAGATTTAATGTTTTCTCAATGGGGTTTAAGAACAGTGTTGATGAAGACACCATTCACGACAAACCCAAATCCCATTTGATATTAAATACAAGGCTCTGAATAGAAAATATATCGGCTTATATTCAATATCAAATTCTGAAACCCACAAATACCGCTTTGGAAATAACGATATAAAGTATATCTTCCAAATTTCCTCCAAATTTGATTTGGATATAATTCCAAATCCAACCGTTAGATTTCAAATCTCTAATATTCGTTAGAAAGCTCTTTTCGATATGAACCTGATGGTTTCGGTTTTAGGAGAATCCGATAGTCGGATCTCCCGTAATGTCCGTTCGAAGTCAACGGTCGAAATTCACGAACTGCCACGGCGCGGCGCGTTCTATTCCGGCCATTATATATATAATATATATATATATTATATATATTCGTCGATTTCCTTTTAAAACGAATTTTGTAAATCATTTCAAATTTGTTTAAAAAACAATTTCAACCTTCATTTCAAATTCAAATCAAAATTGAATTTTCCATTATAAACTCTTTTTACATTCATTTCTATTTTATTTCAATTCAATTTCAGTTCGTTTTCAATTCGATTTGAATTCCTTTCAGTTCGAATTCATTTTATATTCAATCCAATTCGAATTCATTTTCAATTCGATTCGAATTCACTTTATATTCAATTCAATTCGAATTCACTTTATATTTAATTCAATTCGAATTCACTTTCTAAATATTCGACTTTTAAATCTCTTTTCAATATTCATTATAAAAACGGATATAGTCGATATAAATATCGTTCGCGTCAAAATAGCGCATCTCTAATCAACACGGCTTTACATTTTTCAATGACTTCGTTATTCTATTCAACAAATGAATATTTATTCTATTCAACACACGAATCTATATTCCTTTCAACACATGACTAATCTCAACAAATGAGTATTGTCAACACATACTATTTTTGTTATGTAATATATTTTATAAAATTATGATTTCTATCTTTTAATTTCTAATTAGACTCCAACCGTAAATTAGCAAGAGAACGATTCCCAAAATATTAACCCCGAAGGCCGAGACCAACATCAGATCAATACCCAGGAGACCACTCATCTTATCTATCTTCCAGTTAGTTTCTAATTTCATATTTGATAAAGATGTAAATTTTATTGTTAAAATATTTCGTTCAACACATGAATATATATTTTTCAACACATGACCAATCTCAACAAATGAGTATTGTCAACACATGAACCTTTATTTGATAATATTCTTTATTTTCCAAATTGGAATGAGGCCCAATCAATTACCATATAATGTTAATTATATGGATTCCATACAACACATGTATATAATAGCAACGATAAATAATCAACCATCATCCAAAGTGCACCACACAACTGCATAAGCATTAAATATAAATAATTAACGCTTACATAGTCCGTCGACCAATCGATCGACATACAATTAAATAATTGGGATTAGTGTACGCCAAATATCATACTAACACCCGTGTGGGGTTTCAAACAATCAAACACAGATTTTATTTGTGCAGTTGGGCGATGTGTAAAATTTATCGTCCCAATCAATATCAGTCAAATCAGTGTATATAAACAAATCGTCCGATTCGTTTATAAATATTTATTTTATATACACGTTAAAAATTATATTTTAACTATAGAATATTTTCCACTATAAAATATTTTATTTCATTCCACATCACACAATCAAATTTCACAACATAGCAACCAAACAAACAAGTCATCCATGGTCTATGGACGACGGGTGTCGGGTGCTACTAAGCACCGTCTGCATCCTAGTATATATTTCAACTAGAAAATAAATAAAAAGGTGAGGAGTTCTCACAGAGGGTTCCACTCCGCCGTGCTTTGCTTTTGAACTGCTGAACCGTCTGGATCTGCTTGAAATTCCAATGCAGTTCTTTTCACGCTGTTCATAATAAAAATTATATTTTTATCACTTCATTCGAATAAATAAAAATCATATTTTATTTCTACTTTATATTTTTTTTCCGACGCTTCATTCTATATAAAAATTATATTTCTATTTCATATATAAAGATCGAATTTTTATATCATCGCTATAAAATCACATTTTTTTATTTCAACATATATATAATAAAAATCAGATTATTATTTCGCTACGTAAGTAAAGATCAAATTTTTACCATCTATATAGTATAAAAATTATATTTTTAATACTCTAACTAAGTAAAAAATCATATTTTTATACTTTCTATAATATAAAAATCATATCTTTATCATGTTAAAAATCTAAACTTTCATGTTATTAAAAATCCCTCCTTTCATGAAATTAAAGATCGAACCTTTTCTCTAATTAAAAATTAAACCTTTATCTATAAAAATTGAAACTTTATTATCAATAAAAGTTTGATTTCATATTCATAATAAACAAAACTGAATTTTTTCTTTTAAAACCTATTTACATTCAACAAATAAAGAAAAATAATAAATAAAATGAAATAAAAGACTTACAGCGGAGGTGAGGGGGTGGGAGAGGGCGTTGGTGGTCGGAGGGGGTGCGATGGGCGTCGTGGAGATGGTGAGGGTGGTCCAGGCTGCGGCGGCGGGGGTCTTTAGGGTTGGAGCAGCGATTTTATTGAAGAGGAGAGGAAGGGGGAGCTTCAGGCGGAGGCGGGTTTTGGGGAGGCGCGCGCCGAGGTGGTGGAGGGACGGAGGTCAGCCAAGGCGGCGGTGGCAGCGACATAGGGGGGCGTCGCGATTGAGGGCGGTTTTTTTTATTTTCTGGTCAACGATAATGAGGGGAGAGAGAAAGAAGAAGGGGGGTTTTGGAGTTATATAATTTTTTATATTTAATTATTTATTTTCCAACAAAAAGTAGCTTTTTATTTCGAACTCGCAATGAAACCCACCGCCTGTCGTCCCTAGCTAATTACCCCCATTCCGAACACAATGGAATATGTATCGCAGGCTGATTCGACTGTTTCGATTAGTTTTCGTCAAAATCAACATATAACTCTATATATTGAATTTGAACGGACATTTCAATTTACCGGGGTCACGTACTAACTCGAAAAATTCCAAAAAAATATTTTCTAGCTTCGTATTGACGATATGGTCCTAACAAAACTAATTTCGTCAAATTCTGAGACCGTTTGAAAAATGGCCATTTTCCAGTCGATTAAAATCAACTGAAACTGGTCAAACGCGTTTTCCTTTGCCATGCTCACATATTGATTCGAAAAATTATGAATTTTGAAACCTAGAAATAATTTGACATCACGGATCCAACAAAAGTGGTTTCGTCGAAAACCGAGGTCGTTTGCAAAATTTCCAATTTTAAGGGCCAGAATTCCACAGCGACTATTCTGAATTTTCAACTGGACATATCTTTTTATTTCCGCTATGAAATTCCAATTTTTCAAATTCGTTGGAAAGATACTCTCAATTAGATTCAAATGTTTTTGGTTTCGCCGAAATCCGGTTTATTTTGCACCCGGTATGTTCTTTTGAACTTTGAAATCGAATTACCGAACTACCGCGCCATTTTCAATTCCTTTTATAATTTAAAATAAATATTTATATTCTAACGACGATCTATATAAATATATACGTTTGAATTCTATTCAAAATAAATTTCTCGTCGATATTATTTAAAATAATCTATTTTAAATATTCAAAATTCATCAAAATTGCCAAAATAAAAATTTTTAACTGGCTCGCATTTCCGGGTTATTACAATCTCCCCCACTTAAAACATTTCGTCCCCGAAAAGGAACGAAGCCGATAATTGTTTAACTAATCAACTCAACTTCCATTATTTTCTTTATGGCTTAAGTTCTTCAACTTTTCAGTTTCTAAGAACCTTTCAAATTTTTCAAAAATTTGGCTAACACCCTAAATTTTTGAAAAATTTCGCCATAAACTCCCCTGCACCGGTGACTTCGGGATATTTCATATAGCCTCCCATGGCCTTCTTCAATCGAAAAGAAAAAGAAAAGGCCAATCGGCTCATAAAATCATCATCACCCAAACAAAACAGTAAATTATGGTAAACATGTACCTATTTGTCGGGCAAACAATTTTATTCTTCTGCTCTAGCCTCTTTGCTATGACCTGTTCAATGTAAGTACATGTATATGCATGCAATTGTAATCATTTTTCAATACAGTTCAATATTCGGTTCAATTAGGCTAAATGGTTCAAAATTTCAAACAAATAAACATACAACACAACCATCAAACAATTAGTGGATTATTGTTTCAAACTCATGATTATGATATATATACAGAAAATCATGTTTTTGATGCCAATTCACAACAATGTATTCTAGCTATATTTTGGTTCTCACACCAGTTGAATGGAAATATATAGAAATCACACCTTCGTCACTCGAATATAAATTCTGATGACGAGTACTCAATCATCATAATCATCTTCGGGCTACAAGAGTATGATTCCATATCTATCCAGTATATTAAAACTTCGAATATACGTTCATGATGCGTATATGCAAAATCTTTATATACTAGATTGTCCAAATTCAATACAAATAAAATATTCAAATACGAATAAAATGGTTTAAATTTTCATAACAATATTGTTTTCATTTGAAAAATATACTCTTCACACTCGTTCTAGGATACTACTGATCCCATCTCTAACGAGTTATTCTAATTGGATATTACTAATCTAATATCTGTTGAATTCTTTCATTTGGTTCTAATGTGTCTTTTTCTCCGAGCTCTGTAAACCAAAGCTCTGATACCAACTATGATGATCTGTAACTTCCCCGGTAAGGAAAGCCCGGATTATCTTGAGAACACGACAAAATAGAACGCAAACAGAAGAACATTTCATTGTTATCTACAACAATTCCATCAGATTACAAAAAATACAGAGTATGAATAAATATTATGCAACAGAAAAATATCAGAGATTAAAATAAATTACATAGCAGCGGAAAACAGTATAAAACACAACCGAAAGTAATACACGGATATAGAGCTTTCCGAGCATCGTTCCAGCTGTATATCAGGATCCTGTGAATATAAATCTGCAAAACCAAACTACTAGCTGCCCGTGTCGAAAATAGGGGCACCTAGAGTTTAGGTTAAAACAATAAACTCCAGGTCAGTCATGTGACTGGTGTGAGAACTAAAACAGTTATTAAAACTTTACTTTAAAAGAGAGTAATTCAAGGGACCACGCCATATGACACGGAACAGGTTTCCTCCCAAGAATACCAGTGCATATAAGTGAACAGCGCAATGCTTTTTCGAAAAATGAAGCTATTATAAGACCCAGGTCCCATCACACAATGCAACGCAAGCCAGAGGATAGGGTTTTTCCTTATAATAGCCAAACATGCTTGGTACGTTTAAAACAAATCGTTTGATATTATTATAACTGTATAGTGTCAAAACAATTTCAATCATAAGTATCAATCATAGACGGCATGGGTACCATATATCATGTCACTATACTAGGCTCTACAAATAAAACTGAAATATCTCGTATTGGAAATTGGATTTCCATCATGAGCCGAGGCAAGGGGCAAGCTCCTCTCCGCTTCGAGACACTCTAGCAAATGCCTCAGGACTACGCACTCTGGGTAACCCTTGGAATCGGCTGGGCCGGTCCTCCCTTACGTTTGAGGATTAGTTATTCCTGAAAACACGTTTCCCAGTCCTTACAGACCTATAATCGAGGCGCCTCGCATCCAACATCCACATAGGTAAAAATAATATAAATGTCCGCCAATTTAAGCACTGACACCACCCATAGCTAGAAAGAAACGTCGTGTTCTCCCAGCCGTCCATATCCCGTTTTTGACTCATACCGAGGTGTGAGGCTCGCGAATTCACGTTATACACAAAGCTATGCCACATAGGCCATGCCTTGATCATCAACCACAAGACTTTGCTTTTAAACAGAAGCCTTGAACATCTGCCACTTAGGCATGCCACACAGGCAATTCACTCCATGCGACTGATGTCCATCGATATACAACCTCTGAGCTCGTATGTCTCGGAGAAGAACATTAAGCAAGAGAATAAATTCTCCGCCGCCAAATAGATGTATATTTAATAGAGATCAATCAACACAGAATAAAATCCCATGTCAGACACACAGTCCATTTACAAGTTTGTTCTAGGTCTGAACGAAACCGGAGGCACTTTCCTCGCATATCCATCGATCTTCAAGTACGTCTGGACGATCACCAACTGATTCCTCCTCTTGGGTGTGCAGCCTAATCAAGATCATCAGTAATCACCGAAACGATGTGAAGACTTCCGGTATTCAACCACCATCTTCATCTTCGACATATCATCGAATCAGTTATTCAGAATGGGAATAAACCTGGCCTTTCTGAATGACCCGCGTATATAATAAACAAATGTTACACAAACACAACATACGCCTCATTACAATTCCTCAGTCACTAACCATAAATTAGCAAGAGAACAATTCCCCAAATATTAACCCCGAAGGCCGAAACCAATATCAGATCAATACCCAGGAAACCATTCTTCTTAGCTAACCTACAGTTAGTTTCTAAATTTCACATTCTTAGGGAAAGGTTCCCGTTAATTTTATCAAAGATAAATTCTTCTAAATTTATTCTTTAATCTTCCTTTGGATATCATTTCAAACTAGTCGGGATTAGCGAACCATATCGAAGTAATTATTTATTTTATTTCCCAATCCCAACCTATTCATCCCATGAAGCAAAACTGGTAATACTCCATATCTAACACCACGATGTTATCAGTAAAATTAATTACCATTTCACGTTCAAATCTAATTAAAGATTTAACTATCACTTTGGAGCAAAATTGGTGATACTCCATTCTCGATCTTTTCAATCTAATTAAAGATTCATTAAAACTCCACTTAGTTTTAATCTTTAACTAGGTTAAAGAACCAATGCCATCTAAAACACGATCCAAGAT
The DNA here is from genome assembly GCA_030737875.1 of Allium sativum. Classification (NCBI taxonomy): domain Eukaryota; kingdom Viridiplantae; phylum Streptophyta; class Magnoliopsida; order Asparagales; family Amaryllidaceae; genus Allium; species Allium sativum. The sequence goes on from CM060920.1 coordinate 366,256,994, forward strand.
AAACCCAAAATCACATTCTAAGAACAAGTGTTATTTAAAACACCATTCACGATAAACCCAATTCTAATTCAATTCCAATTAAATATATTAATTAATTGGTATTCTTCATAAAATCTAAATAAAAAGATTTAATCTTTTCTCAACGGGGTTTAAGAACAGTGTTGATGAAGACACCATTCACAACAAACCCAAATACCATTTGATATTAAATACAAGGCTCTAAATAGAAAATATATCGGCTTATATTCAATATCAAATTCTGAAACCCACAAATTCCGCTTTGGAAATAACGATATAAAATATATCTTCCAAATTTCCTCCAAAATATCTGTATAATCGCGGAATCTAATATCGAAATATTCCAAAGACAATTCGATTCAAATCCATCCAATTCATATATTGGAAATTCTGGTTATTTAAAACCCATTTCAAATCCAATTTATTTGTTTAAAAATAATTGAATTTGAATTCTAGTTCAAAACTTGGACATGTATAGTATATATGTAAATTGGCTAAAGATGAACGTGCCTAACCCGAGGTTAGATTGAGTTGCGATGTAAGACTGCCCGGAACCGCCTGGCACATCCAGCGACCGCAACAATATATATCTAATGTGAGAGGTTAGCGCATTAAGCCCAAAACCCGAGGTTAGAATGAGTTTGCGGTAGAAGTCTGCCGGAACCGCCCGGCACATCCAGCAACCACAAACTACAGTTCTAATGTGAGAGGTTGAGGCATTAATGAATGAATTAATGCTAATGAACAGACATGCTTAGAATGGTAGGGTTAAGTAACACAAAAGGGCAACACTTAACCAATGTAACATGACAAGTGGTAGGGTTAAGTAACACAAGAGGGCAACACTTAACCAATGTAACATGTCAAGTGGTAGGGTTAAGTTAACACAAGAGGGCAACACTTAACCAACATAACATGATGAACGAGTAGGGTTAAGTTAATAGGAAACACTTAACCAATATAACATGATGAACGAATGGGGTTAAGCTAAGGGGAAACACTCAACCAATATAATATGATGAATGAATAGGGTTAAGTTAATAGAAAACACTTAACCAATTACAAAATAATGAATGAGAAGGGTTAAGTTAATAAGAAACATTTAACCAACATGACATGACGTGTGGATGGGTTAAGTTAACTTGAATGGATGGATAACACTTAGCCAATTTGGGGGATATACGAATAGACCCTAGGAAACCATAGTAACGGGGACGCATTTCAACAATAACCCACATAGATATATCATGGTACCCTGAACTAGGCAGGGTGGGGCACAATTACTGGGCTGGTTAAAAGCGGTTAAAATAGCGGCATAGGGTACATTAGTGTAGGTTCCGACGGATTACGGGTGTGCACGTACTCCGGAATGGAAAAAGCAGGCACTGGGTACTAGTAGTTATACACTGTGCATCTTGAATCGTGTCGGGTTGCTATCATAGGGATTGATACACCTTATGGTGGGACCAGCACAGGGTATCTACATGCAAGAAAGGGCCGATTGACACAGACGTATGGAAAATTAATACTAGTAGGGAGCCGATCGATGGGGTAGTAAGGGTACATCTAACATCTTCATGGAAATTAGGATGATTGAGGTAAGATCCTCATACTAGATGTACACCTGAAGGCTACTACAATTACGGGATTGGGATCACCTTATTATATAACATAGGATACTAGTTGGGACACTAGTAGAGGATACAGACATTTTTTCATAGGATACTAATTGGGACACTAGTAGGAAATATGAATCGTTCTATAAAAGACACTAGTTAGGATGCTAGTTGGTGGTGCAGAGAAAATAGGAAATCAGAGAAAGAATCGAAGCACATTCAGTGTATCTTACCTTGTCATATCTAATGATCATCATTTGTTGTCTTGCTATGCTTATTATCATGGTTATGACTGGTATCCAATTTATCCATGTCATGATGCTTTTACCTATTTACATGCTGAAAGTCACTGGACTTACCAGACTTTATGTCTGACTCTATTTTGTTTCACTCTCTTTTCTTCCGTTCCCCCCTCCCTAGGTTCACAGGGAGGGAATATTACCACTTAGCTCATTTTTCTTTCCAAGCTCGAAGATAAACGAAGTATTGCTTTGTACTCTCCTTTCCACAGCTATGGTTGGCTCATGCTTTATTGGGGAATATCATTTCCATTTCATGCTTCTTTATTTTGTTAAATAAGACAGATGCTTTGTTGTAATGGGTATTGGTGTTTTGGTGCTAAAAACAAATTTTGTACAAGTTGTTTTACCAAGTTGTTGTTTTATCAATAAAGTAAAGTTTTATTTATTTTCCGCTATTTAAATTTTGTTTGTTTTGTAATTTATCTGGTCTACACACTTATGACGCTCCACTGAAGTTAATGCATTCCCTTTGTGAGTGACCTTAATGGAGGTGGGGTGTTACAGGTCCAACTACAAAATGCCTCTCTGGCTCCTCTCCAGTCAAAAAGAAAATCAAAAAGCCAAGCGGCTTGCCAAACAGGCTCATAAAATCGCATACCGAATTAAACATGTACCTTTTTGTCGGGCAAACCATATTACTTCTCGCATATCTGCTTCCATCTCACACACAAGCTTAATCATATGCACCTGCATTTCTAACTGACTATAAACAATTTAACTTCTTACTTCCCATTCACCAATCCATCCATCAATTTGCTCTCCTGCTTAACTAATGATAGTATAAACATTCCTGTTAAAATTCCTACACTTTTGCTTATAAACAAGTCAAGATTTATAATTCAAGTTCCAGGTTTGATTTCCAATTTACAAGTTCATTTTAATTTACACTTGAGTTCTTGATTCAATTCAGTTTATATTCATTATTCAACATATAAACACATATTCACTTCAGTTTTAAAACTCAATTTCATAACCCAAACTCAATTGGATAACATTTCAAGTCATAATCAACAATTACTACTCAAATTGGATTTATTTGCAATTCACTTTTTGTCTCAATCGACATATTTAAACGATATGTGTCGAGTTCTATTAAAATTATTAACATTCAATTAATTGATGTTTCCGCTGGAATCCAAGAATTTTCACTTCATATTAATTCACCGATCCTATTTTAGCCAAGTTATAATTTATTATGACTAATTGATTTCTCACATTATTATCTTCATTTCATAATTTGATTTTTCTTACAAAAATCCCTTTTATTCAATTTTCCTGAATTCATGTTTATTTAATAACTCAATTTCAAATTTATTTAATTTACTTTTTAATCAAGTTTGAATCCATTCAACCCATTTTACTGGATTTTGTTTTCTTAGTTCCCAATATATTCATTCAACTTCATTAATTGTTGGTAGATTTTTATTCAATCCAACAACTAATTAACAAACAACGCACAATCAACCTAACCAAACCAGTTGCATTCATATTCAATATTAATATATTCATATTTACTTTGGCTTAACATATTTCAATATCCATTGGTTAATATCAGATTGATTTCTAATCCAATATTGCTTCTTATTTCCATTAGCTTTCAATTTTAATTTCAAGTTCTGATTTTTATGCTAGACATCCTTTATTTTATCTTCGGGTTATATTAATCCATTTTAATTCCATAATCCTATTAGAATTTCCTTTCAAACAATCCAATATAATATAAGAAAACTATTTCTTTTTCTATACAAAAATATAATTTGGGCAAAATTATTTCATTTACCCTCTTTACAAAACAACTGTGTCAGTCACCAGTTCAAAATTGAACCGATCAAATAACACAATACAAAACATTTTTATAAAATATACAAGTATGCTCTCTTATATATATACACTCAACTCAATCTTGGGTGTTACTAACCCCATCTCTATCGAGTTATACCACAGAGCTAAGGTTATTCCTAAACCTCGCTTTGATACCAACTGTAGTGTCCTAGAAATTTCGACTCTCGAATCCAGACATTTATACACTCCATGTCCAAATTCAAGTATCGAAATCCTAGAAAGCGAATAGAAAGAAATAAGAGGATGAGAAATAGGAAAAAAGAATGTTAAGAATAGAAGAAAGAAGAAGAACAATAACACACAATCTCACATTGCAGTGGAATAAAATATAATACAGAAATAAATGTTTACTAAAAAACTTGAAATAAAACTTACAATTTATTAGAGTATAGCGGACATTCAATCCATCTGGACAGTTATAACAACCTATCCTTGTTTACAACACACAGCGGAATAATATATGAAATATACGTTTGAAATCCTCCTGCTCGCCTCCTGGAATTCGTATCTTATCCCGAACATGTACAACTCAATCTGACCCAACTGGTTCTAACCCGAGCATTACAAACGCACAGGTCAGTCTAGTGAACCAGCATGAGAAAAAACCCACTACATTATTGGTAGCATTCAACTTGATTTTAAAGTTAAAAATCATTTCGAAAGAAAAGGATAATCGTAAGCCCAATCCACATATAAAAACGGACGGTTTTTACCTTACGATAACCCAAACATTTTTGAAATCAATATCTTGTTGTAATATTATAATAGTGTCTAAATACAAAAAATTAGAATCTAGCAGAATGCTTGCATCTCACGCTCTACATATGCAGTATACAAACAAAACTGCGGGCGCTTATTGGAGATTGGATTTCCAACTATGACAAGGTATGGGACCACCTGCCGATAGTGTATCTCTAGAGGGGAATACAATGGGTTCAACAAGAACGTTTTGCAACCCAGCCCACACATGACCGACCACTCATTTCTCTTGAGTGTATCAAATATATTGTCACCTTACGGCTGTGCAGCTACCGTTTCTCGGGAGATGCAGAAATAAAACGAAGTAACAAATATGAATATTCTCTAGATGGTGACACTACACACTAATGGGTGCGACCCACATAGCCATGCTGCCGGCCTGGTTTTTGTCATTTTCTGGTTGATGAGGCCTAAGGTCATAATATATTTATTAGTTTATTTTTTTTTTATTCTTTTAGAACATCTGGCTACCATTCACATTGAATGCCACATCGTCAGATCCGCCAAATCACTAATTGTCATCCCCAAAAATATTATGGTCGTTAAGCTAAGAGAAGTGCCCTTCCCTGCCCCTAAATGAAATATTTGTAAAAATCAACGTACGTGATTCTTATGGAAATACTCTATCATACATCCGTCCATAAAAGTTGTCCTGGGTCTGGACAAACCGAAGGCACCCTCCTACCACATCCTAGGAATCATAGATTAGTAGTGAGAAGTCCTTGCAATCCGTAAATCCCAACCATGACAGAACCACATTATATCTCTGGCCGCTAAACCAGAAATTTTAAGTAGTTCTTCCGTTTTATGAAGATCTACGGTCTTCAATTACTCCATATCGATTCGCATCAATATCTCCAACGTTTACGTATTTGCTGGTCGGAATGGTTTTCGAATATAAATTCGAACCCGTCTTTCCGTACCAACAATCGTCTTAGGCCAGATTTGATAGTCAGTTATTTAACTATCAAATAAAACAACCATTCATCCATAAAAGGAAATTGCATTTATTGATTCAATATTTATCCCCCTTAATTTAATCATTCATTAATTAAATTTCTTAATTTCCCAACACTTTGAAATACTTAATTATGTTCTTATATTAACATATAAGAATATTCAAAACTGGTTCATCTTTAAAATATTTAATAATGTTCTGCTCATCTTGGTCATTAGTTTCTAATCGTACGTTAGTAAGAAAATAATTTCCTAAGTACCAAACCCAAAGGCCGAAACCAACATCATATCAATACTTAGAAAACTATTTATCTCAACTAATTTCCGGTTAGTTCTTAATCCCATTAACTTCATTTCTTAATTCCTAACGAATAGAAATCTCAAATATTACTTATCACTCAAATGAGACATTTATCTCAACTTTATAACTATTCAGATATTTTACTTATAAATAACATTTTCAAAACATTGTTACAACCATTATAAAATATTCCCTTAAGGATTCGATTTGCAAATTATTTGCTAAATATTTATTTCTAAATTGAAACAAGTTTTTTCTTATAATGATGTATTTTTATTAATCAACTCAATTCCATTTTAATCTTCATAAACCAAGTTCTATATAACATACGGATTCCATAATTGATCTTTACGATATCTGTATATGTTTAACTCACTCATTCCAGTTTTATTCCAATAAAACTTCATTCCATTCTATTTGTGCTAAAATTATCTTATATAACTCATTTACTAATTCTAATGATATTTACTATTTATAAACCATGAGTAAAATTCTTTAATAAAATCTATCTTATATTATTCAAATTAGTTCTACTTACTTTCAATTTGAATTTGAAAATTTCAAAAGAACCCTTTCCAACTTACTTGTGACAAATTCCACTTGCAAACCATTTACTTCAACCCCTATTTACCTCACCCTTGAATAATGTCTCTTAATACAAATTCATTATTGACTTGATTTCATAATTGACATTTCAAGTTCAAATTCTACTTACAACTTCTAATTTTAAAGTTATATATATATATAATTTATTTAAAATTTCCATTTGCAATTTGGAAAATTCAAATCTATTTCAAATATCGATTTTAAACTCATTTCCCACATATCTCCCCAATTCATACTTAGATTATATTTTCTGAATTTTTTAATAATAATAATAATAATTCACTTCTTTATAACCGTTGCTTATAAAATCACCTTCTCGTCTTATTTGTTACAATTAAACTTTACTGCTCAATTCCATTTATAATTTGGTTTTAAATAATATTTCTATTTGAAAATAAAATTCCTTTAAATATTTTTATATATTTAAATTCTATTATAAAATCCATTTATTATTTTTGACATTTAAAAATATCAAAAATCAAGGTCCAGGGTCAATACTCATCCAAACAGGTCATATACTATCACAGGTGATCAAACATATCATATAACAGCATATATGTGAAAATAATAAATAAATGTTGAGGAATTCAGTTGGATTCCTCCAACCTGCTTTTCCTGCATCCACGGATGTTAGTCAAACAATAATAATACCCATCCTGGTTCGAGGCAGGATATCGCAGTATAGAAGGTCATCCACTATATATATTGTGGGGCGTATAGGGAAATCATTTGCTAATGGTACGGCGGGCATTCGCTAATGATACTAAGAGAATTATCAAATCACCAATCACCAATATTATTATTATATAGTATTATCACTTTATATCAAGCAGTTTATCATCCAACAAGGAATAAAATAAATTTGAACTATTAAAATAGTTCCGAATAATTTAACTGAGTGAGTTTAACTCACCTCTATTTTCCATAGCTGGACATTCTGTTTAATTCCATATCAACCACAAATCGTCTTGAATTATCTTAAATAAATTTATTCCTATAATTATTCGATTTTGATTTAATTATTTATGAGTATTTATTAAAATTACTTAACACTTAAATAAATTAATCAATGTATTATATAGTAAAACGTATACCTTGTTGTCTTGCGAATTACTTGACTAATCGACATAGAGAATCTTTGAATGGCCTCTCATTATTGCGAACCTTTGCCCAAACACTTCGCTTTCCTTGTAAATAGCATTGTCGTTGGATCAAGGCAATTTGATCACTCCTACAAAGCCATTGAAATGCTTTAAAAAAACTGCTCAACCTCCACTGTGCAACAAATCTCCTACGACAACATTCCCATATCATCATACCTTCATCATCATCCAGTAAATATCACATACCAAACTCACTGCCAAACCCAGCTTAAAGTCAGTGCGCATCCTCCTTCATTATAAAGCCTTAAACCCATTTTATCAACAACGCCTCGCACCTCCAAAATACATCCATTCGCATCCCAAAAATCTCACTGTAGTACTTCATATTCGCCACACCCATCATTAGTTCTTTACAGGAAAAATCGAACTCCACCATTTTCCAGAAATTATAGTTCGAATTTACAGTACCCAACAATGCGACTTCTTCCTTCACACCACACAAAATCAACATCCATAAAATTGAATTACACCATGTCGCAATTTTGAAGAACACACTTGTTCCAACGTCAGTCTTCTTGCATCTGTCCTCTTGAAACTTCGACGCCTCAAACCAATCGACATCCCTTCTGCAATACTTCGAACAAACCAACCTCCTCCCTCATCATCGCGAGTATCGAGTTCCAGGCAGCTCAAGTTGCGATCTCTCCATCTCGAATGTTAACGACTGGTTTGAGCTTCAGATTTGTCACGGCTACATAACGCGGTCTCCCTTTTCACGCGAGCGTCGAGCTCGACGATGAGCATTTGGAATACCGCGATTCCAATCGCGATTGGATTTCAATCCTTTATTATTATTATCAGTGGAACTTGATTTTACTAAAGAAAGAAATAAAAAGGGGGAAAAGTGAATTAGAAGACTTCGGTTGATTTTGGAGTGGGTGGTTGATTTTGGAATGGATGAAATACAAAGGCCATATCCCCTATTTATATACGAGAACTGATCGAGGATAAGGATGATGTCTTTCAAATAGTGCAGATAGATTTCAACGTAGGCATGAGGAAGGAGTATGGTTGCAGAAAATTATGAAAAGAAAGAACGAAGGTGATTGTGAAAGAACGAGGCAGCTAGCTAGTATAGGTGCGCATAATTACTTGTGTAGAAAGGGATAAAGGTTATGTCTTCATTAGTAAGATATAACAGTTGGCTACCATATTACGTTGAACCGATGTAAATTCATTTAATTTAAATTATCCTGTTATTCCAAACTCCTATTTAAATGCAACAAAAGGCATTTCTAGAATTAAATCATCATTCTGAATACACCGGAACAGGTTCTGAAGCCCCATTCGATCATATGGAAAATATACAAATTTAAATTGATGATTAAAATTAAATTCGATTTAATTATTCTTAGGTGTTCATTGATCGTATGTTAAATCAATAAATTTAAATGTTATGAAAATACCAAATTCAGTAACAGTACACTATTTTTTAACCGATTGAAATTATCTTGTCAAATTCTGAAATCATTTGAAATATCACTATTTACACATGTCGATAATGTCATTAAAATAATAATTGGGTTTCAAACACTCTATATTTAACGAATAAAAATATTTTTATTAAATAAATTAAATAGATAAATTTTATATTAACATCAATTTTATATTCAAATCAAATATTTCAACGTTTTAATCGCTCAACATTAACTGCCGAAAAAAAGGGGATGTTGCATTCCTTCCCCCTTAAAAGAATTTCGTCCCCGAAATCACTAAGTAGAAAAGGTGCTACATCTTATTCACTTCCCACAATCCACTCATGTAACTCGACACTTATCACAACATCGTTAGTCTCCAACAATCAACTCATCAGTTCACTAAAAAAAAAATCCTTAACTTCAATTTCCAATTGACATGAACTTTTTGCTAACAAAATTTTCAAATTTGTTGAAAAATTTTCTAACTCCCTAAATTTTCGAAAAATTTCGCCAGCACCTCCTTTGTACGGGCTGATCGGTATAACTACAAAATGCCTCTCTGGCTCCTCTCCAGTCAAAAAGAAAATCAAAAAGCCAAGCGGCTTGCCAAACAGGCTCATAAAATCGCATACCGAATTAAACATGTATCTTTTTGTCAAGCAACCCATATTACTTCTCACATATTTGTTTCCATCTCACAAACCAGCTTAATCATATGCACCTGCATTTCTAACTGACTATAAACAATTTAACTTCTTATTTCCCATTCACCAATCCATCCATCAATTTGCTCTCCTGCTTAACTAATGATAGTTTAAACTGTAACAACCCGTATTTTCAATAACCTGTTATAACATAAATCGAGGCAGAATTTAATGTAAAAATCTGAATCAAGGGAAACGGGCTGTGCCATTGCGTTCGTCTCGGAAAAATACGCGAAATAGAGTCCGAGTTTTCGAAAATCGGAGTCCGTATGACCTAGTTAAGGCCCATGGAAGTTTTCAGAAATTTCCATAATAAAAACAGATTTAAATTTTAAATTAAAAACAAGGATTAGGGCTAACTGGCGTCAGCGGGAAAAACTCCCGCCAAGACCCCAAGTCGACAGGCATGTCGACAGGGGTCTAAGGGTGTCGACTGCCCTGTCGACAGCCCTGTCGACACGGGGTGGCCGGGCAGTTTTGCCTGGCGCATCAATTCTGATCTTGGTCTGGTCTTGTGGCTTGGTTCTAGAGAGTTCCGAAATCTGATGGACCTAAACTAACCTAGGGTTAATCCTAGGGCTAAAAACACTCTAATCTTCTATAAATAAGCCCCTAATCCTACCCTAAATCATTATTATTCATTCTAGCAACCAAACTATGTCAAATTGATTTCTCAAATGGCTTCCACCTAAAAACCCTAGCCTCCAACCTCTTCATAAATCATTCCTATGAAGATTATGATGTTCATACAAGCATTTCTAAGTTGTATGAATGATCATTAGCTTGCATACATCATCAAGTTGCAAGTTTTATTTGCTAAGCTAGAGTTTTTGGGATTTTTGTTAATTGGAGCTTTGTTTTGGGTTTTTATATGCTTGCATAAAGGGCTTCTCAATCTTTATTAGTAGATTTGTGTCTTCATAATATTTGTAAGCCCTCTTACCTTCATTTTAGAAACTCTAAAGTTAATATGTGATGAAAGTTGGGATCTATGCTATGTTATGCATGTTTATGCAAGTTCACTATGCCATGATTTGCAAGTTTATTGAGTTATGCATGTTTATGCAAGTTCACTATGCCATGATTTGCAGGTTTATTGAGTTATGCATGTTTATGCAAGTTCACTATGCCATGATTTGCAAGTTTATTGAGTTATGCATGTTTATGCAAGTTCACTATGCCATGATTTGCAAGTTTATTGAGTTATGCATGTTTATGCAAGTTCACTATGCCATGATTTGCAAGTTTATTGAGTTATGCATGTTTATGCAAGTTCACTATACCATGATTTGCAAGTTTAACAAGTTATGCATGTTTATGCAAGTTCACTATGCCATGTTATGCATGTTTAATAAGTTATGCATGCTTATGCAAGTTCACTATGCCATGTTATGCATGTTTATGCAAGTTCCATATGCCATGTTAGGCAAGTTTAACATGTTATGCATGTTTATGGTAATATGCAAGTTCACTATGCTAAGTTATGCAAGTCTAACATGTTATGCATGTTTGTTGTGATATGCAAGTTCATCATGTATGTTATGCCAAGTTCCCTCTTCCTATCCTTTATGCGTTATTACGAATATGTAAGCGATAGAATGACGTTGGGGGGTTTGGGTAAACTTAAAATACATGAAAATATAAGATTGGGAATTTACCTATTAAGTTAGGTCTACCCCTTAGGAATTTACCTATTAAGTTAGGTCTACCCAAGTATTTGTTGACTTGTAATTATGTTTTGAAATAAAGTGGTCATGACACTTAGAAAACATAAATGTGGCCAACTCGAGGTTGGGTTGAGTTTGTAGCGTAATTCTACCCGGAACCTACCGGCTTAACTAGTGGCTACAAACAATAGGACCCAATGTGAGAAGTTGGTCATGTGGTGCCAAGACCCGAGGTTAGACCAAGTTGTGGTGTAAATCTACCCGGAACCCACCGGCTTAACTAGTTAACCACAACAAAGTCTAATGTGAGAGGTTAAGGTGCATTAAACTAATTAATGCCTCATGATTAGGGTTAAGTCAGGGTCCACTAATACTTAACCAATTTGGGGATTCGAGGGATTGAAATGGGGTTAAGTTGTGACCTGTCGGTTACACTTAACCAATTTAATCCATTTGGGGGTTTGAGGGATTGAAATGGGGTTAAGTGGTGAACTGTTGGTTACACTTAACTAATTTAATCCATGATTAGTAGGTTTAGACTGTGCATTATTGCTTCAGTGTCTGGGGTTGACACCCGAGGGCTTGATACACCCAAAGGTGGACCCAGCACAGTCTGACTACAACCATATGTGGGCCGTATGGACACCAACACTTGACGTGTTAGGTTTATAGGGAGCCGATCGACTAGACCGTTTGGTTGGACCTTATATTAAGGTCACTTCATGTTATTGGGTCAAAGCTTGGGCCAAGGGATAAATATCTGTTATGTTGGTTTGCTAGTACACCGTGGTGCAAAACTTAACCTTGTTTATGCGTTGACACCTCTATCTATCTTGTAGTTAATTTATCATGCCAGTATGTTGTTATCTATGATCATCTCAGTTTCCATCATGCTGTTAACTTTATTAGTTTATAGACTGATCGTAGCAGGGCTTACTCAGTCTTTTTGACTGACCTGTTTTCTTTCGCTTCTTTTCTTCCGTTTCCCCCCCCCCCAGGTTCTCAGGGTGGGAACATTGGTGCTTAGCTTGGATCACTTAGCTTGCTTGCTGGATTAGCTCATGTACATTTGGATATTGAGCCCGCTATGGTTTATCACTCTTATTTGGGGATAGTACTTATGTATTTCAGTTTATCAGATGATGTTTTTATCTAGACTTGTAATTTTGGGAAATTGACATTTTGATGTACCAGACTTGTGTTTTGAAATGGTTTAAAAATCTTCCGCTGTTTTATCTACTTACTCTGTTTATTTACATATATATATGTCATGTCCTGCCTTGTTATATCATTATGCATGTTTACCTTGTTTTAAAACGCCCCACCAAAGTCAGAGTTGCTTGCAAGAGCCACCCTGGCGGAGGTGGGGTGTTACATTTGGTATGAGAGCATATGGTTTACGAGAAGGGATAAAAAGGTTTTTAAAACTTTTGAAAAACTATTTTCAAAACCAAGTATAAAGTATTTTCCAAAGAAAAGTCTAGTTATTTTTAAAGGCTATTCCCCAAAAGCCATTAGCACTATCCTTTGACCCCTCGTTTGAACTCTTTTCTTTTCGTTTCCAGCATGTCTGATAATCTCATCTTGCCCGAAGGAGTAACAATACCCGATTGGTTTCGTCGGTACTTGGAAGTCACGGCATCGGTCCCGGGTGTCTCTAATGTTGTCTTTCCAGTCAAGGCCGCTGTTCCTCCTCCTCCTTCCGTAGCTGATGTTCCTCTTCTCCCCCAGCCTCCACAAGCGGATTTTGCGGAAACTTGTAAGAACTTTAAGATGATGGGTGGCAAGAATTTTAGTGGAACAGAAACTTTTGTAGAGACAAGGAATTGGTTGAAAGAGACCGAAGATCTTTTAGCCACCTTTGATATAGGTGACCGCAGGAAGGTTTTATTAGCAGTATGGTTGCTAAAGGAAGAAGCTGCATGTTGGTGGGTAGTCACCACCGCTACTAGGCCAATTGAGACTTGGGATGACTTTAGAGGAAGGTTTGGACTGAGGTTCTTATCCCTGAGGCAAGGGGACATGACTATTAGGGAATACATAGATAAGTTTAATCAACTGGCTCGGGTCGATTTAGACTTGGTTAATACAACTCAGAAGAAGGCCCTACACTTTGCTCTAGGATTAAACGAGCCATTACATGGTTTGGCCATGTCTCATATACCCTTGGGGGCGACTTTCGAGAATTTGGTGAATATGACCCTACTTCAAGAAGAAGATAACAATGACAAGAAAGAGGTCAAGGCGAATGAGTCTCAAGGCAAGAGGGTAAATTCCGGGAAACGAGGCAAGAATAACAACAACCGCAAGGACAAGCCAAGAGAGAATAGGAAATGCAACTTCTGTGGTAAAGTTGGACATATATCCAGGGAATGTAGGAAGAAGAAGAGAAAGCGGGGAGAATGCTTTCATTGTGGTGAGTTTGGACATCTCAGCAAGGATTGCCCGAGGAAACAAGGGCAAGGTCAGACTCAGTATGCAGGACTATCTGGAGGGCGATGAACCTCAACACCGTTCTTCTAGCTCATGATAGAGGTAGTGTTTCTGTTGGAAGTCTTGTTTACATTTTCTGATTTTCCCTGTTCGTACTTTGTTTGATTCTGGCACATCGCATAGTTTTATTTCATCTGATCTGGTTGAAAGTTTGCTCCTAAGTACTAGTCTAGTAGATGATCCCGTATGCGTTTCAAATCCAATTGGGGGTTCTGCCCGTTTGTCTGTGGTCTGAGTGGATTTGAAAATTTCTATCTTGGGTATAGAATTCTAGTGGGATGTTTATATTCTCGGTTTCAGGGGATATGGGTTGGTTTTGGGCATGGAATGGTTGTCCTGTTTTGGAGCCATTCTTGGTTTTTTATATAGGGTTGTGAGGCTCATGACTCGCCTCGGTAATACCCTAGAAATTTCTAGCAACCCTATGGGTCCCGTCATGTTATGTTATCTTGAATCCCTCAACTCGTCTATCGATATTTTGCAATCTGTGAGGGTGGTCCGACAATATCCTGATATCTTGGGGGAAGTAAAGGGGTTACCCCTAGACGTGGGATAGATTTCCGCATTATCTGGTTGGTAATACCAAGCCAGTTTCGTGGCCAGTTAGGCACATGACCTCACGAGGTGAGAGTTAAGAAAGCAAGTCAAGGAGTTGCTTGAGAAGAACTTCCTGAGACGAAGCATTTTCAAGTAGGGTGCTCCAGTAGTATTCGTTACTAATGTGGACAGTTTGCTTCGCTTATGTGTTGATTATCGTGAGAAGAATAGACAACCGTTACCAAGGATCGATGATTTGTTTGATCAGCTTGTGGGAGCATCTATTTTCTTTTGATCTAGCTACCGGATTCCATCAGCTTAGGATGGCTGAGGAAGGAATTGACAAGACTGCGTTTAGGACTCTAGATGGATTTTTAGAATGGCTAGTCATGCTATTTGGTTTGACTAATGCACCCGCATATTACGTGAACTTGATGGGTAGGGTGTTTAGGGAGTCCTTGAACAAGTTTGTCGTGGTCGTCGTAGACGATATTTTGATCTCCTTAAAAGAACGAGGAAGAGCATGCTAGACACCTCAAGGAGGTGATGGATACGCTTAGAGCCACCAGTTGAAGGTCAAGTTCTCCAAATGTCACTTTGGAGTAAAGAAGTTGGATTTCTTGGGCACATAGTTCCTAAGTAAGGCTTAGCGGTGGATTCCGCTAAAGTGGTTGCGGTTTAAAACCGGAAAACTCTGAGGAGGGCAATTGAAGTAAGAAGCTTTCTCCGTTTGGCTAGTTAGTTAGCATTCCCTGAGCTTAGACTTACTCTTCTGGATCAAGAAGGGGGTTTCATAGGAAGAAGACCCGCAGTTAGTCAAGAACATGGACCAGTTGATTCGAGGCGAGATGTTAAGTCACCTCGCTAGATATATTATAGATGACAAGGGATGACTAAGGCGCGATGAGAGATTATGTGTTCCTCGAGTGGAAGACTTGGTAAAGAAGGTTCTTGAAGATACGCATCACTCGAGGAGGTGGCCGAGTTGGTCTCAGGATGCATGTTGTGCCACCAGGTTAAGGCCAAGTCATAGAAGCCCGGCGAGCCATTACCTCCATTGAAGGTTCGGCAAAGGAAATGCGAAAACATCTCGATAGATTATGTGGATAGACTACCTAGATCAAAGAAAGGGAATACGGGTATGTGGGTCATAATAGGTAGACTCACGAAGAGTGCTCACTTCAGTCCGGTAAAGAGCGAGAGGACTGCATCATGGTTAGCAACGGTTTACCCTCAAGAAGTTGGCCAGTTTTGAAATAGCCTACAGGAAGCCATGGGTAGGCAATTGAATCTAGGAATGGCCTATCACTCATAGGCGGAAGGTTCATTTCGATAGAAAATCACGTTTATAAGGGCAATTGGCAACGTGGATTTGTATTTTCAAGAAAAGTTCTGCTGCGTGGAATACTTTATAGTAAGTAGACGAGATCCAAGATTCACTAGTGAATTTTGGAGAGCTTGCATGGAATCATGAGGTTACAGTTATGTTTAAGCCAAGTATACAGAAAGAAGAATAAGTGGAAAAGGAAGACGAGAGGCGATATTGAAATGAGTTCCAACTCGAATTTGGGAAATAGGAGTTAGGAAGCCAAGAAATCATGAAGTAAAAGACGGTCAAAGCACAGTGGAGTTAAGCTCAAGGAAACGTGACTAAGAACAGTGAAGACTAGATACGCGCATCATATCTCTTTTCAAGAGTGCATCCTTGATCCTTGTTTTCCTGTGGAGCTTGCTTGCAAGTTAGCTTTTGTATATATCCTCTCGGTCCCATTCTCGATCTTATTTCTGTTGTAAACTCCATAAGGGGGTTATGACCCATCAGTTAGTACTATATGTCAGAGTTTGAATGGATTTCTTGTAATCCAAAAAGGAGCTTATCTTGCTTATCTTCTAAGATCTCTTTTTAGCATATCTCTCTATCCATGTTTATCTAGTTTATCTAGTTTATCGTGTTTATCTTGTCATGAGAACCTTAGGTAGAATCCTTTGGATGAAACATGTGTTTGAGACATGTTATGTTTGATGGTTGCAAGTGGTTGCAAGTGTTTGCAAGTGGTTGCTCGTGGATGCATTATACACAATTAGGCACTAGATCGGCTCGCACACTCCTCATATTGCATATGCATGAGTGTTTATGCTTATTCATGGATGAAAATTGTGTGTTATCACATGGATGTTGCATATGGGTGTATGTTATGTGCACACATATAGATATTATACATTATGTTAGGAATTGCATACATGTGGATACATTTCACTAACATATTTTGCATTGATCTTTGCATTAGATAAGTACATATACACACACCTTTGCATATGTTCATACAGCATTTAGAATCTTTTAAGGACAATGATTGCTCGTGGATGATGCTTTGAGTAGATGGATGGTTGGATGATAGGATACGTTCTTCCTAACTTGAAGATTTCGGGGACGAAATCCTTAAAGGAGGGGAGAATGTAACAACCCGTATTTTCAATAACCTGTTATAACATAAATCGAGGCAGAATTTAATGTAAAAATCTGAATCAAGGGAAACGGGCTATGCCATTGCGTTCGTCTCGGAAAAATACGCGAAATAGAGTCCGAGTTTTCGAAAATCGGAGTCCGTATGACCCAGTTAAGGCCCATGGAAGTTTTCAGAAATTTCCATAATAAAAACAGATTTAAATTTTAAATTAAAAACAAGGATTAGGGCTAACTGGCGTCAGCGGGAAAAACTCCCGCCAAGACCCCAAGTCGACAGGCATGTCGACAGGGGTCTAAGGGTGTCGACTGCCCTGTCGACAGCCCTGTCGACACGGGGTGGCCGGGCAGTTTTGCCTGGCGCATCAATTCTGATCTTGGTCTGGTCTTGTGGCTTGGTTCTAGAGAGTTCCGAAATCTGACGGACCTAAACTAACCTAGGGTTAATCCTAGGGCTAAAAACACTCTAATCTTCTATAAATAAGCCCCTAATCCTACCCTAAATCATTATTATTCATTCTAGCAACCAAACTATGTCAAATTGATTTCTCAAATGGCTTCCACCTAAAAACCCTAGCCTCCAACCTCTTCATAAATCATTCCTATGAAGATTATGATGTTCATACAAGCATTTCTAAGTTGTATGAATGATCATTAGCTTGCATACATCATCAAGTTGCAAGTTTTATTTGCTAAGCTAGAGTTTTTGGGATTTTTGTTAATTGGAGCTTTGTTTTGGGTTTTTATATACTTGCATAAAGGGCTTATCAATCTTTATTAGTAGATTTGTGTCTTCATAATATTTGTAAGCCCTCTTACCTTCATTTTAGAAACTCTAAAGTTAATATGTGATGAAAGTTGGGATATATGCTATGTTATGCATGTTTATGCAAGTTCACTATGCCATGATTTGCAAGTTTATTGAGTTATGCATGTTTATGCAAGTTCACTATGCCATGATTTGCAAGTTTATTGAGTTATGCATGTTTATGCAAGTTCACTATGCCATGATTTGCATGTTTATTGAGTTATGCATGTTTATGCAAGTTCACTATGCCATGATCTGCAAGTTTATTGAGTTATGCATGTTTATGCAAGTTCACTATGCCATGATTTGCAAGTTTATTGAGTTATGCATGTTTATGCAAGTTCACTATGCCATGATTTGCAAGTTTAACAAGTTATGCATGTTTATGCAAGTTCACTATGCCATGTTATGCATGTTTAATAAGTTATGCATGCTTATGCAAGTTCACTATGCCATGTTATGCATGTTTAATAGGTTATGCATGTTTATGCAAGTTCCATATGCCATGTTAGGCAAGTTTAACATGTTATGCATGTTTATAGTAATATGCAAGTTCACTATGCTAAGTTATGCAAGTCTAACATGTTATGCATGTTTGTTGTGATATGCAAGTTCATCATGTATGTTATGCCAAGTTCCCTCTTCCTATCCTTTATGCGTTATTACGAATATGTAAGCGATAGAATGACGTTGGGGGGTTTGGGTAAACTTAAAATACATGAAAATATAAGATTGGGAATTTACCTATTAAGTTAGGTCTACCCCTTGGGAATTTACCTATTAAGTTAGGTCTACCCAAGTATTTGTTGACTTGTAATTATGTTTTGAAATAAAGTGGACATGACACTTAGAAAACATAAATGTGGCCAACTCGAGGTTGGGTTGAGTTTGTAGCGTAATTCTACCCGGAACCTACCGGCTTAACTAGTGGCTACAAACAATAGGACCCAATGTGAGAAGTTGGTCATGTGGTGCCAAGACCCGAGGTTAGACCAAGTTGTGGTGTAAATCTACCCGGAACCCACCGGCTTAACTAGTTAACCACAACAAAGTCTAATGTGAGAGGTTAAGGTGCATTAAACTAATTAATGCCTCATGATTAGGGTTAAGTCAGGGTCCACTAATACTTAACCAATTTGGGGATTCGAGGGATTGAAATGGGGTTAAGTTGTGACCTGTCGGTTACACTTAACCAATTTAATCCATTTGGGGGTTTGAGGGATTGAAATGGGGTTAAGTGGTGAACTGTTGGTTACACTTAACTAATTTAATCCATGATTAGTGAGGGGTTAAACCACACTTAACCCTCTTAGAAAACCCTAGCAACGTGGTCTGTTCCAGCAGTAATCCCAGTTGGGTATCATTCACAACCCTAGAGGACTAGGCTAGGGCGGGGGCACGATTATTGGACGGATGTAAGCGACCAAAGCGACGTTTGAGTGGTACAGCGGTGCGGGTCCAGGCGGGCTACGGACGTGCACGTAGTCCGGTGTTGGACAAACTCGAGGCACGGGTACCAGTAGGTTTAGACTGTGCATTATTGCTTCAGTGTCTGGGGTTGACACCCGAGGGCTTGATACACCCAAAGGTGGACCCAGCACAGTCTGACTACAACCATATGTGGGCCGTATGGACACCAACACTTGACGTGTTAGGTTTATAGGGAGCCGATCGACTAGACCGTTTGGTTGGACCTTATATTAAGGTCACTTCATGTTATTGGGTCAAAGCTTGGGCCAAGGGATAAGTATCTGTTATGTTGGTTTGCTAGTACACCGTGGTGCAAAACTTAACCTTGTTTATGCGTTGACACCTCTATCTATCTTGTAGTTAATTTATCATGCCAGTATGTTGTTATCTATGATCATCTCAGTTTCCATCATGCTGTTAACTTTATTAGTTTATAGACTGATCGTAGCAGGGCTTACTCAGTCTTTTTGACTGACCTGTTTTCTTTCGCTTCTTTTCTTCCGTTCCCCCCCCAGGTTCTCAGGGTGGGAACATTGGTGCTTAGCTTGGATCGCTTAGCTTGCTTGCTGGATTAGCTCATGTACATTTGGATATTGAGCCCGCTATGGTTTATCACTCTTATTTGGGGATAGTACTTATGTATTTCAGTTTATCAGATGATGTTTTTATCTAGACTTGTAATTTTGGGAAATTGACATTTTGATGTACCAGACTTGTGTTTTGAAATGGTTTAAAAATCTTCCGCTGTTTTATCTACTTACTCTGTTTATTTACATATATATGTCATGTCCTGCCTTGTTATATCATTATGCATGTTTACCTTGTTTTAAAACGCCCCACCAAAGTCAGAGTTGCTTGCAAGAGCCACCCTGGCGGAGGTGGGGTGTTACATAAACACTCCTGTTCAAATTCCTATACTTTTGCTTATAAACAAGTCAAGATTTATAATTCAAGTTCCAGGTTTGATTTCCAATTTACAAGTTCATTTTAATTTACCCTTGAGTTCTTGATTCAATTCAGTTTATATTCATTATTCAACATATAAACACATATTCACTTCAGTTTTAAAACTCAATTTCATAACCCAAACTCAATTGGATAACATTTCAAGTCATGATCAACAATTACTACTCAAATTAGATTTATTTGCAATTCACTTTTGTCTCAATCGACACATTTAAACGATATGTGTCGAGTTCTATTAAAATCATTAACATTCAATTAATTGATGTTTCCACTTGAATCCAAGAATTTTCACTTCATATTAATTCACCGATCCTATTTTAGCCAAGTTATAATTTATTACAACTAATTGATTTCTCACATTATTATCTTCATTTCATAATCTGATTCCTCTTGCAAAAATCCCTTTTATTCAATTTTCCTGAATTCATGTTTATTTAATAACTCAATTTCGAATTTATTTAATTTACTTTTTAATCAAGTTTGAATCCATTCAACTCATTTTACTGGATTTTGTTTTCTTAGTTCCCAATTTATTCATTCAACTTCATTAATTGTTGGTAGATTTTTATCCAATCCAATAATTAATTAACAAACAATGCACAATCAACCTAACCAAACCAGTTGAATTCATATTCAATATTAATATGTTCATATTTACTTTGGCTTAACATATTTCAATATCCATGGTGTAATAACCCGGAAATCTGAGCCAATTTAAAATTTTTATTTTGGCAATTTTGGTTAATTTTGAATATTTAAAATGAATTATTTTAAATAATAACGATGAGAAATTTATTTTTAATAGAAATAGAATGGATATATTTATTTGAATCGACGTTAGAATATAATTATTTATTTATAATTATAAAAGGAATTGAAAATGGCGCGGTAGTTTGAAATTTCGATTTCGAAGTTCAAATGGATGTACAGGATTCAAAATAAACCGTATTTTAGCGAAACCAAAAATATTTAGATCTAATTGAGAATATCTTTCTAATGAATCCGAAAAATTGAAATTTCATAGCGGGAATCAAAAGATATGTCCAGTTGAAAATTCAGAATAGTCGCTATGGAATTCTGGCCCTTTAAAATGGGAATTTTGCAAACGACCTCGGTTTTCGATGAAACCACTTTTGTTGGATACGTGATGTCAAGTTATTGCTAGGTTTCAAAATTCGTAATTATTCGAATCAATATGTGAGCGTGGAAAAGGAAAACGCGTCTGCCAGTTTCAGTTGATTTCAATCGACTGGAAAATGGCCATTTTTCAAACGGTCTCAGAATTCGACGAAATTAGTTTTATTAGAACCGTATCGTCATTACGAAGCTAAAAAATATTTTTTTGGAATTTTTAGAGTTCGTATGTGACCCTGGTAAATTGAAATGTGCGTTCAAATTCAATATATAGAGTTATATTTTGATTTTGACGAAAACTGATCGAAACGATCGAATCAGCTTACGATACCTATCCCATTGTGGAAGAATAGGAGAACCTTTTGAACAACCTGTTCTAATAGGCAGGTCCTATATCTTAAAATATGTTAATTCTATTCATTAATCAAGTTTTGACCAAATATGTTAATCCTATTCTATTAAGTGACCAAAAGTGAATATTTTGGTCTCATTCCTTTTAAATGACAAAATGAATATTTTCAACTCATTTCTTTTAAATGACAAGAATGTCCTTTTTATTTTAGTTTACCTTTCCTAACAGAAATGTACTTTTTATTCTAATATTCACTGGCAAACTCGGGTGCCCATATTTTCCACACGGGCAGTCGAGTAGCTTTTTGCAGATATATTTACAGGATCCTTGTTTACAGATGAAGCGGTATTCGGAAAGCTCTGTATCCATGTATTCCTTTCAGTTGTATATTTGTATTATGTTCCGCTGCTATTTAAATGTAGTTTAAAACTCTGATATTATTGTATTCCTATTATGTAATAAGTATTCATACTCTGTTATATTCTTGTACTCTGATGTAATTGTTGTAATCAACAAAAATGTTCTTCAGTTTGTGTTCTGAGGTGTGTTGTCCTCAAAGCAATCCAGCCTTTCCTTTACGGGGAAGTTTGGGTCATCACATGTGGTATCAGAGCTTTGGTTTACAGAGCTCGAGAACAAGACACATTAGAACCGAACGAAAGAATTCATCAGAGATTGGATTAGTAATATCCAATAAGAATACCTCATTAGAGATAGGACCAGTAGCATCCTAGAACGAGTGTGAAGAGTATTATTTTCTTTAAAATAAAAATGAAAACAAATTTAGTTTTGAAAATTTTATCTTAAAATACATATTTGAGTATATTATATTTTAATGTGGACAATCAAGTATATAAAGATTTCGAATATACGAGTAATTAACGGATATTCGAAGTTTTAATATACTAGGTAGATATAGAATCACACTCTAGTCGCCCGGAGATAATTCTGGTGATAGGTCGACCATCACCAGTATTTATGTTCGATTTTCGAAGGTGGGATTTGTATATATTTCCATTGAGACAAACACTTAGTCAGTACACATTGCTGTGATTTGCACTAAAAATATGATTTTTGGCTATATATAAAAGTTATATATATTTGAAAAGTTAATTACCTAATTGATTGCTGGTTGTGATGTTTGATTGTTAATTTAACTAATAAAAGTATAGAAATGATAATTACTTTAACTAACAAAATTATAGAATACGTGAGTTATTCGGGAAGACCGGGTTTAACCCATTCCGAATAATTACTACGACGATGAAGAGTCAAAGATGAAGACGGTGGTTGAAGACCGATGATCTTCACATCGAATGGATGTGTTGCTACAGAGACCCTTGATGGGAGTAGCTACCTTGAAGGGGCTTCAGTGGTGGCCGTCCGGACTATTGTTGATTGTTCGGATTTGGTTTTCGCTCAGACCCACAGCATAAGCTAGTAAATGGATGTGTGTTTGACATTGGATTTCGTTCCATGTGAATTAAATCAATTTCTGTTAATGTATGTCTGTTTGGTGGTGGAGGATTTATTCTCTACTTAACACCCGGGTATATATTAATAGTGATTGATCACATGGCGTGGATTGTCAATGTGGCACGCCAAGATGCAAATGATCAAGGCTTTTGTTGAAAAGCAGGGCCTTGTGGGATGATCAGAGTCTAGCCTATTACGACATAGCTTTGTGTATATCGTGACTTCGCGAGCCTCACACCCCGGTATTAGTCAAAAACGGGATATGGACCGTAGGGAGTGCACACGTTTCTTTCTAGCTAGTGGTAGTGTCAGTGCTTAAACTGGATGGCATTTTACTTATGTGGATGATGGATTTTGAGGCGCCTCGGATTTTTATAGGCCGTTAGTGGTCATACTATAGGTTCAAAGGAACCGGGAAACGTGTGTTCAGGCATAACCAATCCACTGCCGATAGGCGGGGACCGGGCCTACCGCTCCAAGGGTTCACTGCGGGGGATCCTGAGGCATTTGCTAGAGTGTCTCGAATCGAAGAGGAGCTTGCCCCTAGCCTCGACTCATGATAGAAACCCAATTTCCAATACGATCTTGCGGTTTTGATTGTAGAACTAGTATGGCGACATAGTAGGATAGGGTACTATGCCGTCTATGATTAATACATTATGATTGAAATTGTTTTTGAAATATATACATACCCATAGATATACACACTAATATTAAATTCACTTTATCGTATCAAGCATCTTTTGACCATTATAAGGTAAAACTCTATCCTCCGGTTTGCGTTGCATTGTGTGATGGGACTTGAGTCTTATAATGGTTTCATTTTTCTAAAACGCATTGCATTGTCTAACGTTTTACTTTATTTTATGCACTGGCAATCCAATGGAGTAAACCCGTTCCGCGTTAGCGGCGTGGTCCTATGATTAGCCTTATTATTAGATAGTTAAGATAAGATTTCTCATACAAGTCCCATGACTGACCTGTAGTTTGTTTCACTGGCAAACTCGGGTGCCCATATTTTCCACACGGGCAGTCGAGTAGCTTTTTGCAGATATATTTACAGGATCCTGGTTTACAGCTGAAGCGGTATTCGGAAAGCTCTATATCCGTGTATTCCTTTCAGTTGTATATTTGTATTATGTTCCGCTGCTATTTAAATGTAATTTAAAACTCTGATATTATTGTATTCATATTATGTAATAAGTATTCATACTTTGTTATATTCTTGTACTCTGATGTAATTGTTGTAATCAGCAAAAATGTTCTTCAGTTTGTGTTCTGAGGTGTGTTGTCCTCAAAGCAATCCAGCCTTTCCTTTACGGGGAGGTTTGGGTCGTCACATGATCATTTTGTCTAATTCTTTTCAAGGTATAAAAATGTTGTTTTTTTATACATTTCTATCAAATTTCCAAATCAAAAATGTCATTTAAATTTACATAACACATTTCAAATAAAATGTTGTTTTGATTTTAACACAAGTTCTCTTAACAGAAATGTGATTTTTGTTTTAATACAAGTTCTCGTAACAAAAATGTGATTTTTGTTCTTTATAACCTAATTAATAAAAATGTTAATTTTTTTTGTAAACTTCTAATGCAAACAAAAATGTGAATTTTTGTTTGTAAACTTCTAATGCAAACAAAAATGTAAATTTTTATTTGTAAACTTCTAATGCAAATGTGAATTTTTGTTTCATTCTTTAAATTTGACAAACATGAATGTTTTCTAATTTATTTCTCTAAACTGACAAAAATGGATTTTTTTATTTCTATAATCATGTTTTGACAAAAAATGTCATTTTAATCACCAATCATGTTTTGACAAAATAATAATAATACGTGATTCTTATGTCTAATGTAACATTTTATAACCAAGAATGTTAATTTAATTCTAATGTACATTTTTCACTAATAATGAGATTTTAATTCTAATGACATATAAAAATATATTTCATATTTCATCGATTCTAATTAAAACAAAGATGACATGTATAATTTGTCCGTTCTAATTAAACTATAAATAACAATTATGTGTTGTCAATTCAAGTTTAACATAAATGATAATTTGGTTTTGACTAACTTTCTAATCAACACCATTGTTAACTTTTGAGTCGACAAATCACAAAATGATAATTTACAAATCTAATGACTCAACACGAGGGTTTGGTTTCACTATTTTTCAAATTAACACAATCATTAATTAACAAATCTAATAACACAACAACCATTGACCAAATCACATATGAAAATCCACAGAACAACATCAACTCAAGATACGTTTCATGATTAAGAAATTTTAACTATATAAAAGAAAAAAGAAGAGGATTACTCACCAATAGTCAAATTATGAACAGTTCACGTTTGAAATTCCCTGAAATTTAGAATTGCTCCATTTCAGATCAAGTCTTTTCCATAGCATAGTATTTTCAGATACGAGTTCAACGCAATTGACGGTTCGTGTTTTCGTCGCTGTATGAAAAAGTTAAGGTTGTTTAAACATCGAGTATTTTAATTACAGAATTAACTAATTTCAATTAGAACTTAACCACGATTGCAAGTGTTGTCTTTTTGCTCTATCCTTCTTCTTCATCTTCTCGGTTGTACTGACTTTGCTGGAACCCAACATCCAAAAAAAAGAAATTCCACCGTCGCTTGCTCCAGGGACCGCCGGAGCTCGATCGAAGATCGCCGCGTCGAAGCCCCACGCCCGAGCTCCTCGCGCCCAGCACCACCGCCAGTGCGGTGGTCCCACTGCCTTGGAAACGTGCCCGAAACAACCACCTTCCTCCTCCAATTCTGATCAATCCAGGAGCCGATAACCGATCATACCCATATGGTTTCGAAGAGCACAGAAATCTCTTCAGTTTGATATATGGCACTTGATCTAATTCATTGTGGATTGGAAATGGTTAAGATTTGAAGATCGTGCGTTTCTGGCCATTAAAAGGGTAAAACTGGCGGCTTCTCTAATTAGGTTTCTAGGGTTCGTATTGGCAAGCGTATTTATACGCGTATTTTCCATTTATTTTAATTCATTTAATTTTATTAATTTTGTATATCGTCCAGAACTCCAAATTAAATCCAACGAATGTCGCCCCTAGCTAATAACCCCCGTCCCGGACACAATGGAACATGTTTCGTAGCCCAATTCGGCTATTACGATATATTTTTCTTTAAATTTAATTAAAAATCATTTAATTATTAAATTCAAACATATATTTTAAATTACCGGGGCTACATACGGACTTTAAAAATTACAGGAAAATTATTTCTAGCTTTGTTTTGACGATACAGTCCTAACAAGACTAATTTTGTTGAATTCTGAGACCGTTTGAAAAATGCCCTTTTTCAGGTCGATTAAATTTAACTAAAACAGTCAAAACACGTTTTCTTTTGCCATGCTCACATATTAAGTCGAAAAATTATGAAAATTGAAACCTAGCAATAATTTGACATTCCGGCTCCAACAAAAGTGGTTTCGTCGAAAACCGAGGTCGTTTGAAAAATGACTATTTTTAAGGGCTAAATATTATATTAAAAAAATATATA
Source organism: Allium sativum (assembly GCA_030737875.1). Lineage (NCBI taxonomy): Eukaryota > Viridiplantae > Streptophyta > Magnoliopsida > Asparagales > Amaryllidaceae > Allium > Allium sativum. The sequence goes on from CM060920.1 coordinate 366,283,595, forward strand.
AATTCTATAGCGACTTTTCTAAATTTTATACTGGACATAACTTTCTATTTCTAAAGTGGAATTTCAGTTTTTCAGATTCGTTAGAAAAATATGGTTAAACAGATTAAAATATTTCTGGTCGCTCAATTCTGATTTAAAATGAATTCTGTACAGTCATTCAAAGTTCAAATTTTCAAACTGCAGCGCTGTTTCCAACTCCTTTTATAATTAAATTAAATTTATTCATTTTGACTTCGATTAAAATAGATTTTTAGTCATTATTATTTAAAATAAATTATTTTAAATATTAAAATCCATTAATATTTCTAAAATGAAAATTTTAAATTGGCCCCAAAATTCCGGGTCGTTACAATATTTCAATATCCATAGTGTAATAACCCGGAAATCTGAGCCAATTTAAAATTTTTATTTTGGCAATTTTGGTGAATTTTGAATATTTAAAATTAATTATTTTAAATAATAACGACGAGAAATTTATTTTGAATAGAAATAGAATGGATATATTTATTTGAATCGACGTTAGAATATAATTATTTATTTATAATTATAAAAGAAACTGAAAATGGCGCGGTAGTTTGAAATTTCGATTTCAAAATTCAAATGGATGTACATGATTCAAAATAAACCGGATTTTAGTGAAACCAAAAATATTTGGATCTAATTGAGAATATCTTTCCAACGAATCCGAAAAATTGAAATTTCATAGCGGGAATCAAAAGATATTCCCAGTTGAAAATTCAGAATGGTCGCTATGGAATTCTGGCCCTTAAAAATGGGAATTTTGCAAACGACCTCGGTTTTCGATGAAACCACTTTTGTTGGATCTATGATGTCAAGTTATTTCTAGGTTTCAAAATTCGTAATTATTCGAATCAATATGTGAGCGTGGCAAAGGAAAACGCGTCTGACTAGTTTCAGTTGATTTCAATCGACAGGAAAATGGCCATTTTTCAGACGGTCTCAGAATTCGACGAAATCTGTTTTATTAGGACCGTACCGTCATTACGAAGCTAAAAAATATTTTTCGGGAATTTTTAGAGTTCGTATGTGGCCCCGGTAAATTGAAACGTGCGTTCGAATTCAATATATAGAGTTATATTTTGATTTTGACGAAAATTGATCGAATCGATCGAATCAGCTTACGATACCTATCCCATTGTGGAAGAACAGGAGATCCTTTTGAACAACCTGTTCTAATAGGCAGGTTCTATATCCTAAAATTAATTCATTAAGTTGATGAGAAAATCCATGGACGTTCGAGTGGGCATTACGCAATTGTTACACAACAACCCCTTAGAGGAAGGGCTAAACAAGGGGGCAACGAGTAGGGGAAATTGAAGTTTGGGCTCTAGAAGGATTTGGCGTTGCTCATATTTTACAAGAGATGCTTACTTATAAATCTGATCGTATTAAAGCTCGTCAAGAATTACTTGGTGCTACGATCATTGGAGGAACAACTTCGGAATGAGGGTAATTAGCTAGGGACGACAGTCGGTGGGTTCGATTCTGATTTCGAAAGAAAAAGTTACTTTTTAGAATTAAAAATAAATATTAATATAATATATAATATAATCTTTTGCCCTTAACCCCCTCTCCCTCCCTCACTTCTCTTTCAATCATTCAAAAGAAAAAAAAAAGAGAAGAGAACGCAGCCCCATGTAATAACCCGGAAATCTGAGCCAATTTAAAATTTTTATTTTAGCAATTTTAGCGAATTTTGATTATTTAAAATGAATTATTTTAAATAAAAACGATGAGAAATTTATTTTGAATAGAATTCAAATGTATATATTTATATAGATCGTCGTTAGAATATAAATATTTATTTTTAATTATAAAAGGAATTGAAAATGGCGCAGTAGTTTGATAATTCGATTTCAAAGTTCAAATGGATGTACAGGATTCAAAATAAACCGGATTTTAGCGAAACAAAAAACATTAGAATCTAATTGAGAATATATTTCTAACGAATCCGAAAAATCAAAATTTCATAGCAGGAATCAAAAGTTATGTCCAGTTGAAAATTCAGAATAGTCGCTATGGAATTTTTGACCCTTGAAAATGGAAATTTTGCAAACGACCACAGTTTTCGACGAAACCACATTTGTTGGATCCGTGACGTCAAATTATTGCTAGGTTTCAAAATTCATAATTTTCTGAATCAATATGTGAGCGTGGCAAAGGAAAATGCATTTGACCAGTTTCTGTTGATTTTAATCGACTGGAAAATGGCCATTTTTCAGACGATCTCGGAATTTGATGAAACTAATTTTGTTAAGACCGTATCGTCAATACGAAGCTAGAAAATATTTTTTGGGAATTTTTCTAGTTAGTATGTAGCCACGGTAAAATAAAATGTGCGTTCAAATTCAATATATAGAGTTATATTTTGATTTTAGCGAAAACTGATCGTAATGATAGAATTGGCTTGCGAAACATATCCCATTGTGTTCAGAATGAGGGTAATTAGCTGGGGGCGACAGTCATTGGGTTTGATTTGGAGTTCGAATGTAAAAATCTCACCTTTTGAATTAAATATTATTAAAACAATTCTATATATATTGTATATATTAATATTTTCCACTAAACCCTGTCATTTAAAGAGCCGTCGCTATCATCTGTTGGACGGTTGAAAAGGAGTGATTTTATTTCCCAAAATCCTCTCTAAATAATTCAAATTTGATAATAATCTAAAAGGGGAAATTGAAGAGTGGTTCAAGCTCTTCAGATTCGTAGTAGTTTGATCAAGTATCGTTGAGAGATGAGCTCGATTTCAGAGCTCAAACCCGGCGACTTCGTGGTGGATTTTCTGGCGGCATGGTTGCTCAAGCCTGGCGGCGCTCAGGCGATGGGGGCGTCGGAGTGTGACGCTTGGCGTGGCAGCGTCGGATTAGGTGTTAGGTGCGTTGGGGGGCGTGCGTTGGTGAATTTTTACAGCGACGGGGGGTTCCAGTTATCGGCTGTAGAAGATGATTAAGGAGGGGGTAATTAAAGTTAATTATTTCATAAATTATTTAATTAATTACATCGCTAATTATTCAATGTAAATAACACCATAACTTTTCCATACAAGGTCGGAATGACGTACGGTCAGTTGCGTTGGACTCGTCTTGAGAAGCACTATATTTCAGAACTGACTAGAGCGAAAATGGAGCCAGTTTGAATTTCGAGCAAATTCAAACTGTTCAGTAATTCAGATAAAATTGACGGAATGGATCCCAAAGTGAGAATTCTCTCACTATATTATTTATGTACAGTTATTTATTGTATAACTGCATATATGAACTGCTCCCCGTCGTCCACAAACCATGGACGACTTGTTTGATTGTATTCTGTGTGACAATTGATTGTGATGTACAAATGCGTGAAATGAAAAATATAATATATATATGAAATATGAAATGAAATATATAAATATATATATGAAATGTTGTATAATAATATATATATGAAATGAAGATAGAATATATATGAAATGAAGATATAATATATATATATATGAAATGAAGATAGAATATATATTGAAATGAGAAATATATATACGGTGTGAATGAAATAAATATTGATTGGTTAAAAACATAATTTTTAACATATATATACACTGTATAAAATTTTCATGTATATGGAATATTCAATTTTGATTTTGAAATTGAATATGAAGTTGAAATCGTTTTGAAAATGAATTTAAAACGATTTATAAAATACGTTTTAAAATGGAAATCGACGAAATATATATAATATATATATATATATAATGGCCTGAATAGAACGCGCCGCGCAGTGGCAGTTCGCGAATTTCGACCATTGACTTCGAATAGACATTACGGGGGATCTGACCGTCGGATTAACCTGAAACCGGAACCGTTGGGTTCGCATCGAAAAGAGCCTTCTAACGAATATTAGAGATTTGAAATCTAACGGTTGGATTTGGAATTATGTCCAAATCAAATTTGGAAAAGGTCGCTGTAAGTGCAGTTCGATGGCCTTTGATGAAAATCGACTGTATGGGCCTTGATAAAATTATTAAAAATATCAATAATTTGTGTAAAATCATAATAAATGATTTGGAAAGAATTGGGCTGAAAAATCCCATATTTGAAAAGATAAAAATAGATTTTTATCGAAATGAACTAGTTATTAACTAGAATAATAATTTATTTATTTTTAAATAAATAAATTGGATTTGAAATAGTTTTAAAAATAACTAGAATTTCGAATATATGAATTGGAATGGATTTGAATCGAAATTATCTTCAGAATATTTCGATGTTGGATTTCGTGATTATACAGATATGGTTGTGGAAATCTGAAAGATATATTAATATCGTTATTTCCAATACGATATTTGTTGGTTTCAGAATTTGATGTTGAATATAAGACGATACTATTTTCTATTCAGAACCTTGTGTTTAATATCAAATTGGGTTTGGGGTTTGTCTTGAACTGTGTTTAAATGACATTAGTTCTTTAACTCGCGTAAAAGCAGGATTAATTTCCAAAAAGTAGAACAATCAATATGAAATGATTTTAGAGATGAAACCAATTGGGGTATGAATAAATCTTTAATTAGATTTTGATGAATGAATGGTGATTAAATTTACCAAAACACGTGATGTGATTAAACCAAATTTACTTAGTTGTTGATATTGATTGTGGTTGATTGATTGTTTGGATGGTGCTCGACCAGTTTATGAGCAGAATATGCCTTTACATTTAGCATTGAGTTGGGTAAAGATATCTGCGTGCTAACACCTTGTGAAACACTTCACGATTTGGCAATAAGGTGTTTATCGATGTCGTGTTCATTTCAAATTTAATGAATGATTGTGAAATGATATATTTTTCTTAAGTGAAAAGAAATGTATTCCCGATTTTGGACAGGGAATGTTTTATAAAAATGTTTTATAAAACAGAAAGGATTTCGAGGCCTAACCCCAAAATTATCGAAGAGATTTTGAAATGTATTATGTGTTACATTGTGGTTCATCACATATTTGATTTGTTGCTATTAATGATGTATCTGTTTGGTGGCGGAGAATTTATTCTCTTGCTTAACACCCTTCTTTGAGACGTATGAGCTCAAAGGTTATGTGATTAATAGTGATTGATCATATGTGTGAATTACTGATGTAAAGTACTATATTTTGAAAGTACTTGTGATTATTATGTTGTGAAATGATTTTCCCTACTTCGGGATATGAAATGATTTAGTATGTGGCTAAAGATTCGGGTAACCCTGAGACTAAAAGTATTGGTGAGAGGGCGGTGTATGCTCTCCATGTGTGGGAGGTGCATCGTCGGTGTAGCATGCTCCTATGTGGGGTAGGTGCACATTTATATATATCAAGTTGCTAGGTGCGTACCCTTTTCCTTGTCGATGGGGAGCACGATATTTGGTTGCATACTTGTTTGTATGCATTGTTATGTTTTGGAATTCATATTTCCAAACGATTTGATTTGAGATCCCGAAGTGAAATCTACTTTGATATAGAAAGTTAGATATGTATTTCAAATGATTTGAAATAAGAAATCGGGAAAAAATCCGAAGGAATAATTTCTGTAAATTGAATTGGATTTGGAAAATCTAAGTGTGGTGATTAATCTAAATGGGTAGATTGGGATATTGCATGTTGATTGATGCATAGTAGATCCATATATCTATATTGATTGTTGTTTATACACTGACATTCATGGGGGTAAACTCGTTCCGCGTTAGCGGCGTGGTCCTGTGATTTGCCTTATCATTTTATATAAGTCAATTTTAACTGTAGAGTTTCTCACACCAGTCCCATGACTGACCTGTAGTTTGCTTTTCCCTTGCAAACTCAGGTGCCTCTATTTTCCACACGGGCAGTCGAGTAGTTTATGTTGCAGATATATGAGCAGGATTCTGGGTTGAAGCTTAAAGCTGTGTCCAGAGCATTGATAGTCTTCCGCTATGTTAGTTTTTTTGTTTCCGTTGTGCATTGTATTACATTTATTGTAAAAAATCATCTTCCGCTGTATTTATTATATTTCGATATACTCTGATATTATATACTCTGATGTAACATTATTATGATGTTTATAAAAGTCTTCTGTTATTTGTTTTGATGTCTTGTATACCCAGAGTTAGCGTATGCGAGATTCGAACGGTCTTGGTCAATTTAGCGATTGATTAGGTCCGGGCGAAATCCGTGTCGTTACAGCTGGTATCAGAGCTTTGGTTAACTCAAATCTTTGGGGTACAACTCGTTAGAACTGAACAAAAGACTCATCTGAGGTAGGATTAGTAATATCCTATAGAGGAATCCTCATTAGAGATAGAATTAGTAGCATTCTAGAATGAGTGACTCATTAGAGAAGGGGTTAGAAATGCCCTAGAATGAGTTGAGAGTAATATGATTATATATAACGTATTTGTGATTATATATATAATTCGGTCATAGAAAATTTGATTTTTGATTATATAAAATTATATGATTGAAAAGTTAATTAACCAATTTATTGCTGGTTGTGTTGTTTGATTATTAATTTGATTAATAAAAATATTGAGTTGATAACTCCAATAAGAGAATGTAAGGTGAATTGGCCAAATCGAATCAAAATATTGAACTGTATTGAAAATGATTACAATTGCATGTATATACATGTATACCGATTGAACAGGTCATAACAAGGAGGCTAGAGAAAAGGAATAAAATTGCTTGCACAACAAATAGGTACATGTTTATTGTATTTCTTGGGATTTGATGATTTTATGAGCCGATTAGCTAGCCGCTTGGCAGTTTCTTTTTATTTTTGGATTGATGAGGGTCATGGGAGACTATTTGAAATATCCCGAAGCTCCTCGTACAAAGGAGGTTATGGCGAAATTTTTCGGAAATTTAGGGTGTTAGCCAAATTTTTGAAAAATTTGAAAATTTCTTAGAAACTGAAAAGTTGAAGAACTTAAGCCATAATGATAAACAATGAAAGTTGAGTTGATTTGTTAAACAAATTTCGGCTTCGTTCCTTTTTGGGGACGAAAAGTTTTAAGTGGGGGAGATTGTAATAACCCAGAAATCTGGGCCAATTTAAAATTTTTATTTTGGCAATTTTAGCGAATTTTGATTATTTAAAATGAATTATTTTAAATAAAAACGACGGGAAATTTATTTTGAATAGAATTCGAACGTATATATCTATATAGATCATCGTTAGATTATAAATATTTATTTTTAATTATAAAAGGAATTGAAAATGGCGCGGTAGTTCGATAATTCGATTTCAAAGTTCAAATGGATGTACAGGATTCAAAATAAACCAGATTTTAGCGAAACCAAAAAATATTAGAATCTAATTGAGAATATCTTTCCAACGAATCCGAAAAATCAAAATTTCATAGCGAGAATCAAAAGTTATGTCCAGTTGAAAATTCAGAATAGTCGCTATGGAATTTTTGGCCCTTGAAAATGGAAATTTTGCAAACGACTTCGGTTTTCGACGAAACCTCTTTTGTTGGATCCGTGATGTCAAATTATTGCTAGGTTTCAAAATTCATAATTTTCTGAATCAATATGTGAGCGTGGAAAAGGAAAATGCGTTTGACTAGTTTCAGTTGATTTTAATTGACTGGAAAATGGCCATTTTTCAAACGGTCTCAGAATTTGACGAAACTAATTTTGTTAAGACCGTATCGTCAATACGAAGCTAGAAAATATTTTTCGGGAATTTGTCTATTTAGTATGTTGCCACGGTAAAATAAAATGTTCATTCAAATTCAATATATAGAGTTATATTTTGATTTTAGCGAAAACTGATTGTAATGATCGAATTAGCTTGCGAAACATATCCCATTGTGTTCGAAATGGGGGTAATTAGCTAGGGGCAATAGTCGTTGGGTTTGATTTGGAGTTCGAATGTAAAAATCTTACCTTTTGAATTAAATATTATTAAAATAATTCTATATATATTAATATTTTCCACTAAACCCTATCATTTAAAGAGCCGCCGCTATCATCTGTTGGACGGTTGAAAAGGAGTGATTTTATTTCCGAAAATCCTCTCTAAATAATTCGTATTTGATAACAATTCAAAAGGGGAAATTGAAGAGTGGTTCAAGCTCTTCCGATCCATAGTAGTTTGATCAAGTATCGTTGAGAGATGAGCTCGATTTCAGAGCTCAAACCCGACGACTTCGTGGTGGATTTTCTGGCGGCACGGTGGCTCGAGCCTGGCGGCGCTCAGGCGATGAGGGCGTTGGAGTGTGGCGCTTGGCGTGGCGGCATCGGATCAGGTGTTGGGTGCATTGGGGGGCGTGCGTTGGTTAATTTTTACAGCGACGGGGGGTTCCAGTTATCGGCTGTAGAAGATGATTACGGGGGGGGGGGGGGGTAAATAAAGTTAATTATTTCATTAATTATTTAATTAATTACATCGCTAATTATTCAAGGTAAATAACACCATAACTTTTCCATACGAGGTCGAAATGACGAACGGTCAGTTGCGTTGGACTCGTCTTCAGAAGCACTACATTTCAGAACTTACTAGAGCGAAAATGGAGCCAGTTTGAATTTTGAGCAAATTCAAATTCAAACTGTTCAGTAATTCAGATAAAACTGACGGTGTGGATCCCAAAGTGAGAATTCTCTCACTATATTATTTCTGTACAGTTATTTATTGTATAACTGCATATATGAACTGCTCCCCGTTATCCACAGACCATGGACGACTTGTTTGATCGTATTTTGTGTGACAATTGATCGTGATGTACAAATGCGTGAAATGAAAAATATAATATATATATATATATATGAAGTGTGAAATGAAAAATATAAATATACATATGAAATGTTGTATAATAATATATATATGAAATGAAGATAGAATACATATGAAATGAAGATATAATATATATATGAAATGAAGATAGAATATATATTGAAATGAGAAATATGTATACGGTGTGAATGAAATAAATACTGATTGGTTAAAAATATAATTTTTAACATATATATACACTGTATAAAATTTTCATGTATATGGAATATACAATTTTGATTTGAAATTGAATATGAAGTTGAAATCGTTTTGAAAACGAATTTAAAACGATTTATAAAATACGTTTTAAAATGGAAATCGATGAAATATATATAATATATATATATATATTATATATAATGGCCTGAATATAACGCGCCGCGCAGCGGCAATTCGCGAATTTCGACCATTGACTTCGAATAGACATTACGGAAGATCCGACCGTCGGATTCTCCTGAAACCGGAACCTTTGGGTTCGTATCAAAAAGAACTTTCTAACGAATATTAGATATTTGAAATCTAACGGTTGGATTTGGACTTATGTCCAAATCAAATTTGGAAAAGGTCTTTGTAATTGCAGTTCGATGCCTTTGATGGAAATCGATTGTACGGGCCTTGATAAAATTATTAAAAATATCAATAATTTGTGTAAAATCATAATAAATGATTTGGAAAGAATTGGGCTGAAAAATCCCATATTTGAAAAGATAAAAATAGATTTTTATCAAAATGAACTAGTTATTAACTAGAATAATAATTTATTTATTTTTAAATAAATAAATTGAATTTGAAATGGTTTTAAAAATAACCACAATTTCCAATATACGAATTGGAATGGATTTGAATCGAAATTATCTTCGAAATATTTCGTGTTGGATTTCGTGATTATACAGATATGGTTATGGAAATTTGAAAGATATATTAATATAATTATTTCCAATACGATATTTGTTGGTTTCAGAATTTGATATTGAATATAAGCCGATACTATTTTCTATTCAGAACCTTGTGTTTAATATCAAATTGGGTTTAGGGTTTGTTGTGAACTTTGTTTAAATGACATTAGTTCTTTAACCCGCGTAAAAGCAGGATTAATTTCCAAAAAGTAGAACAATCAATATGAAATGATTTTAGAGATGAAACCAATTGGGGTTTGAATAAATCTTTAATTAGATTTGGATGAATGAATAGTGATTAAATTTACCAAAACACGTGATGTGATTAAACCAAATTTACTTAGTTGTTGATATTGATTGTGGTTGATTGGTTATTTGGATGGTGCTCGACCAGTTTATGAGCAGAATATGCCTTTACATTTAGCATTGGGTTGGGTAAAGATATCTGTGTGCTAACACCTTGTGAAACACTTCACGATTTGACGATAAGGTGTTTAACGATGTTGTGTTCATTTTAAATTTAATGAATGATTGTGAAATGATATATTTTTCTTAAGTGAAAAGAAATGTATTCCCGATTTTGAACAGGGAATGTTTTATAAAAATGTTTTATAAAATAGAAAGGATTTCGAGGCCTAAACCCGATATTATCGATGAGATTTAGAAATGTATTATGTGTTACATTGTGGTTCATCACATATTTTATTAGTTGCTATTAATGATGTATCTGTTTGGTGGTGGAGAATTTATTCTCTTGCTTAACACCCTTCTTTGAGACGTACGGGCTCAAAGGTTATGTGATTAACAGTAACTTGTCATATGTATGAATTACTGATGTGAAGTACTATATTTTGAAAGTACTTGTGATTATTATGTTGTGAAATGATTTTCCCTACTTCGGGATATGAAATGATTTAGTATGTGGCTAAAGATTCGGGTAACCCTGAGACTAAAAGTATGGGTGAGAGGGCGGTGCATGCTCTCCATGCATGGGAGGTGCATCGTCGGTGTAGCCTGCTCCTATGTGGGGTAGGTGCACATTTATATATATCGAGTTGTTAGGTGCGTACCCTTTTCCTTGTCGATGGGGAGCACGATATTTGGTTGCATACTTGTTTGTATGCAATGTTATGTTTTGGAATTCATATTTACAAACGATTTGATTTGAGATCCCGAAGTGAAATATACTTTGATATAGAAAGTTAGATATGTATTTCAAATGATTTGAAATAAGAAATCGGGAATAAAATCCAAAGGAATAATTTCTGTAAATTGAATTGGATTTGGAAAATCTAAGTGTGGTGATTAATCTAAATGGGTAGAACTGGGATATTGCATGTTGATTGATGCATAGTAGATCCATATATCTATATTGATTGTTGTTTATACACTGGCATTCATGGGGGTAAACCCGTTCCGCGTTAGCAGCGTGGTCCTGTGATTTGCCTTATCATTTTATATAAGTTAATTTTAACTGTAGAGTTTCTCACACCAGTCCCATGACTGACCTGTAGTTTGCTTTTCCCTTGCAAACTCGGGTGCCCCTATTTTCCACACGGGCAGTCGAGTAGTTTATGTTGCAGATATATGAGCAGGATTCTGGATTGAAGCTTAAAGCTGTGTCTAGAGCATTGATAGTCTTCCGCTGTGTTAGTTTATTTGTTTCAGCTGTGCATTGTATTACATTTATTGTAAAAAATCATCTTTCGCTGTATTGATTATATTTCGATATACTCTGATATTCTGTACTATGATGTAACATTATAATGATGTTTATAAAAGTCTTCTGTTATTTGTTCTGATGTGTTGTATACCCAGATTTAGCGTATGCTGGATCCGAACGGTCTCGGTCGATTTAGCGATCGATTAGGTCCGGGCGAAATCCGTGTCATTACACCCCATCGCTCAACCTCCACCGCCGTCGTCTAGGCATCGACGCCCCCTGCGCCACCTTCCCCTTCACCTCGACCTCCTCCCGTCTCCCCCCTCTCGATCTGAAACCGCGACCCATACCCCCCGCCAACGCAAGAAGACCCTCCGCCACCCGTAACTTCCGGCACCGCCACCCCATAAGGCCGCAACACCCCCTCGCCTCCTATCATGTGACGATCCCAAAACCCCGTTACACGGTGTTAAGGATAATCATTGGAATATAACACATTAATCATCATTAGCAGATCACAGATAATAGCATAAACCGAAAATAGAATAATTTACACACATATGACAGCGGAATCATTTAGATATCATCACATCAGAGAAGCACAGTACAGGATACAACTTAGTGCATAATGATACATAGTAAGTCACCATCGCCTGAGGCGGAATCATACATAAAGAGTACACAAAATAAATATCAGTCTACATCGCCAATGGCGGAATCATAATATAGATACAATAATGGCGGAGAAAATCCAAGTCAGCATGGTGTAGTCAAGCCTCGCCATGAGCCAAAAGGTGCGTCAGAAACCTGTAACTAGGATGCCCGTGTGAAAATGATGGCACCCGAGTTTGCAAGGTGAAACAAACTACGAGTCAGTCATGGGACTGGTATGAGAAATCTACATAACTTATTAACAACAATAATAAGGCAAATCAAAGGACCACGCCACTTTCGCGGAACGGGTTTACTCCGATGAGTGCTAGTGCATGAAATAAAGTAAATGATTAAATCATCGCAATGCTTTTGAAAAATGAAACCATTATAAGACTCAGGTCCCATCACACAATGCAACGCAAGCCGGAGGATAGAGTTTTACCTTATAATGGCCAAAAATGCTTCATACGAATTAAATACAAGTGTTTGATATTATTACTAGTGTATATATGTTTCAAAAGAAAATTCAATCATAAATATCAATCCTAATCGGCATAGCTACCATCTACTATGTCGCCATACTAGTAATACAATCACGACCGCATATTTCGTATTGGAAATTGGATTCCTTCATGAGTCGAGGCAAGGGGCAAGCTCCTCTCCGATTCGAGACACTATAGCAAATGTCCCAAGACCCCACTATGATCCTTGGATCTTCAGGGCCGGTCCTCTCTTACTTTTGAGGATTGGAAATTCCTGAACACACGTTTCTCGGTCCTTACAGACCTATATCGAGGCGCCTCGCATTCCAACAACCACACAGGTGAAAAGTATATATAATGTCAGGGCTGGTAGGTCACTGACACCACCTTAGCTAGAAAGAAATGTCGTGCTCTCCCTGCAGTCACTCTACCGTTTTTGACTCATACCGAGGTGTGAGGCTCGCGAATTCACGTCAGACACAAAGCTACGTCACACAGACCATGCTTTGATCATCAACCACAAGACTTTGCTTTGCAACAGAAGCCTTGATCATATGCCACTCAGGCGTGCCACACAGGCAATCCACTCCATGCGACTGATTTCTATCAATACATAACCTCTGAGCTCGTACATCTCAGAGAAGGGCGTTAAGCAAGAGAATAAATTCTCCGCCGCCAAACAGATATATATTTAATAGAGATCAATCAGCACAGAACAAAATCCAAAGTCAGACACACAGTCCATTTACAAGTCCGTTCTGGCTCTGAACGAAACCGGAGGCACCAATTCCTCGCATGTCCGTACAATCAACAGTATGTTTGGATGGCTACTACTTCAGTTCCTTCATGGTAGGTACTCCAATCACGAGCATCAGTAGCGCCCATCCATCCAATGTGAAGATCGTCGGTCTTCAACCGTCTTCGCCTCTTCGACTTCTCCACGTCGATCGATTATTTGAAATGAGATGAACTCGGCCTTTTCAAATAATCCACGTATATTTAGATTTTCAAATCAATTTATCACATGGTTGGACTATTCAATATTCACATTTCAGTTCTTTAGTTATAATTCTCATGTTAAATACATTCAACCATCACATATCAAGCAAACACAACTAAATTGGTTTATTTCCACTCTATATCGTCTATAGTATTTTATAATTATATATCGCCATTTTTATTTATTTTAAAATGGCCAAATTTAATTAAACGACGTTTCAGGTCATGTCGATACACTGGCGCTGTTTTTCACTAAATTTGTTTTACACATATCTGAAAATCTAACCGTTGGATCTTCACAAATTTTATATCATTAGGAAGGTCATTTCAAAACGAATCCATCGGTTTCAGTTTTGGGGAAATCCGACGGTCGGATCTCCCACACTAGCCATTTGAAGTTACGATTTCTATTTACGAACTGCAGCGTCGTTATTCGATTTAATTTAATTATATATATATATATATATATATATATAAATATAATCATTTCTGACGCTGTTTTTCTTCAGATTTGAATTAAACATTCCAGACAATCCAACCGTCAGATCTTCACAAAGTTGGTGCCGTTGGAAAGATATTTCCAACGCGAACCCAACGGTTGCGGTTTCGGGAAAATCCAATGGTCGGATTTCCCGCACTAGTCGTTTGAAATCACGGTTTCAAAACGCGAACTGCACGGCCACGTTTCGTTTTAATTTTATTTATATTTATATAAATATAGTTCATTCAAAAATTCCTATATCGTTTTCACTTCAATTATTTCACTAACGCCTTTAAATTTTGGAAAATTTCGCCATAACCTCCTTTTTACGTGAGGGGCTGGGAAAATTCCCAAATAGCCACACGGGCGTCTCATGTCAAAAAGAAAAAGAAAAAGCCAAGCGGCTAGCCAACAGGCTCATAAAATCATCACCCAAACAAAACAGTAAATGTGTACCTATTTGTCGGGCACAAAATTTTATTCCTCTTCTCTAGCCCCTTTGCTATAACCTGTTCAATAAATATGCATGTACATGTATACCATTTTTATCACTTATCATTTTCCATTCAACTTCATATTTGATTTACTTTGGTTTAAAAGCACCATTCATTCTAATGTTGCATGCATAGGCTAAAATTATATCATTAGCTAATTAATGTATATTTCAACTCATGCATATTTTATTTGAACAAGTGGCTATTTTTAACACTTCACATTTCAAAGATGATAATTTCGGCGAACTAAAATAGATTTCAACACATGACTATTTTATTTTGTTCCTATGCATGTTAAAAATAATATTTCTTCACAAATATTTATTTCAACGTCCGCATATCTTTAGCATATCACATACATGATAAAAATGATATTTTTATCATTTAAAATATTTATTTGACAAATGGATGTTTTCAATACTTCATAGTTTCAATAAAAATGTAATTTTTTATTGTTCGATCTTTTTATTCAACACATGAATTTTTCCACTACACACACTTCTCAACACATGAGCATTTCCACACATGGATATTTTATTTATATTGTACATATTAGAAAGATGGAATTTTTATTGTTGAAACTATTTATATATATAAGGCGAATATTTTTCATACTTCATATATATTATAAAAATGTGACTTTTATTGTTTAAAACACTTCATTCATTCACAAATGAATTAAATTTTCACACATCACTTTTCAATACATGAACATTTCCACACATGGATATTTTTCAACACATGACTTTAATTTCAACGCATGAAGATAATTTCAACATATGAAAATAATTCTAACATATAAAGATTATTCAAAATTTCGGCAGCATAACGGCAGGGTAGTTAAAACCGGCACCGTCCCTAGTACGGCTCCTCGCTCTACCTTAAAACCTCGCGGTTTTTGACAATGGGGATTCATGCATCTAATTCGCACGCAGGCGACATGTTTTATTTTTATTTCCACAAACATTTCCAATTCATTTCAATCACCTATGGGTATTTTTCAACCACAACCAAACAATATCAACCACAAACAATTATTCAACCATTCGTATTTTTCATCCAATATTTCACACCAATTCACAACAATAAATATTGTCCATGGTTTGTGGACGAGGGGAGTATATATATATATATATATATTTATTATAATAGCTATATTTCACTTGCATTTCAACACATATATCAATTATTCTATGCATGTATAATTCATACTTCGCTCATATAGCTTACACCACGCATGTACATGAGGTATACAACACGTGTGTAATTTATATTTCGCTTATATAATTTATACACGACATTTTCCATTCAAATTCAATTAATTTAGATTTCTCACATTGGTTTGCGGAGTGCTAAAAATCGTAGATGACTCAGAAAAATCTGCGGCATCTTCTATTTGGTAGAGAGCTTCCTTACGGTCCCGATGTTTCCTGTTTCATCGAATTTCGTCAACACACCAAAAAGATATGATTTTTCAAAGTGCAAACATCAAAAGGAACTCACCTTTCACGATGGTTCAAAACTAGGTTTGCGGTTTTCGCGAGAACCCGATGCACGAGGGGATGATCGGCGGATTGGACGTGGAAGAGGGAGGAGAGGGCTACAGGCGCGCTGCGGTTGGAGGCGACTCGGTGGGGCCCAGAACTCGCGGCGGCGGCTGGAAGGTCGGGATTTCGGAGGGAGATATCTCGACGTAGGAGCAACGATAGGGGGAGCTCCTTATATGGATTTGAAGAGGGGAAGGAGAACTACAAAAAGTTGAACTGGGGGAGGGGCTGATTCGGGCTATGGCGATCGGAAATCGCCAGGGAAGGGAGGAAGGCGGTTCCGTCGATGTTGAGGGGGGGGGTCGGGGTTTTCTGATATTTTTTATTATTATTATGAATGGAGAAATATGATTGGTCGAAGGTTTTATTAAATTTTTAAATGGTGTTTTCTCAAACGAACTCCTTTTCAAACCCAACGACTGTCGCCCCTAGCTAAATACCCCCATCCCGGACACAATGGGATATGTTTCGTTGGCCAATTCGACTGTTACAGTCAGTTATTTTTTAAATTAAAGTATAAAACATCTAATTTTTAACTTTGAACGTACATTTCAATTTGCCAGGGCCACAAACTGATTCGAAAAATTCCAAAAAAATAAATCTAGCTATGTTTTGACGCTACGGTCCCAACAAAACTAGTTTCGTCGAATTCTGAGATCGTTTGAAAAATGGCCATTTTCTGGTCGATCCAATTTAACAGAAATTGACCAAACGCATTTTCTTTTTCCACGCTCACATACTAGCTTCAAAAATTATGAAATTTGAAACCTAGCAATAGTTTGACATCCCTGACCCAACAAAAGTGGTTTCGTCGAATTCCTAGGTCGTTTGCAAAATGTCAATTTTCCAGGGCTATATATTCTATATAGCGACCTTTCTGAAAATTCATTCGGCCATAACTTTTGATTCCCGTTATGAAACTTCGATTTTTCAGATTCGTTAGAAAGGCATTGATAAACAGATTTAAATATTTTTGGTTTCGCTAAAATCCGTTATATGTTCCACCCTGCACAGTCAGTTAAAGTTTGAATTCAAATTTTCAAACTGACTCACTATTTCTAATTCACTATTTTATTGAAATATTCTATTTCAATTGTTCAAATTCCTTTGAAATCACCAATTTAAAATTTTTAAATTGGCTCGTATTTTCCGGGTTATTACAATCTCCCCCACTTAAAACTTTTCGTCCTCGAAAAGGAAACAAAAGTAAAGTTGGAAACAAAATGTAAATGCAAAGTATTGTAAAGGTACCTTGCACCGGAGTTAGTCAGAGATATCCACTCTGCATTTGGGGTAAGCTTGCTTAATGCTTTCCTCAGTCTCCCAAGTACAGTCTCTAGGATCACTACTCCACTGCACTTTAACTAAATGAACCTTTTTGCTTCTTAGTTCTCTAGTTTCTTTGCCAACAATCTTTAATGGCTCTCTTCTGAGTGCTAATTCTGGAGTTATGTCTATATCCTGTTGCGCTGCTTCTTCTACAACAAGTTCCGGATCATGCACATGTCTTCTAAGTTGAGATATGTGAAATACATCATGCACTCCAGGCAACCAATCTGGTAATTGAACCCTATAAGCAAGAGTTCCAATTCGTTCGAGTATATGAAAGGGACCAATAAATCTCGGTGCCAACTTCCCTGTTTTGCCAAATCTGATTACTCCTCTCATCAGAGAAACTTTCAAATAAACATGATCACCAACAACAAATGTCAAATCTCTCCTTCTAGAATCTGCATAACTTTTCTGTCGGCTTAGCGCGGTTCTCAAACGCTTTTTGATGAAGTCGACTTTATCAGATGCTTCTCTAATCATATCGGGTCCTAACACAAGTTTGTTTCCAGGTTCTACCCAACATGCTGGAGATCTGCAGGCTCTGCCATATAATGCTTCAAATGGCGACATCCTCAAACTTGCTTGATAGCTATTGTTATATGAGAATTCTGCCAAATGCAAGTGATCTTCCCATGACCCACCAAAGTCAATTATACAAGCCCGTAATAAATCTTCTAGAATTCTATTCACCCGCTCAGTTTGGCCATCTGTTTGAGGGTGATATGCGGTGCTCATATTCAGTTTCGTTCCAAATTCTGTCTGGAAAGCCTCCCAGAATTTGCTAGCAAATATCGGGTCTCTATCACTTACTATGCTGATAGGAATTCCATGCAGCTTAACGATTTCTTTGAAATATATCTGTGCTAGACTTTGAGCGGTTCTATTGGATCTGACAGGTATAAAATGGGCAGTCTTCGTGAAGCGATCTACGATTACCCAAATGTTGTCATTACCTTTCCTGGTTCGCGGCAAGCCATCTATGAAATCCATGGAAATCTGTTCCCATTTCCAACTTGGGACTTCCAACGGTTGCAACAATCCAGCTAGCTTCTGTTGGTTGCTCTTGACCAATCGACAAGTAGGGCATCTGCTAACATACAAAGAAATATCCCTTTTCATTGCCCTCCACCAGAAAGTGCGTTTGATATCGTGGTACATTTTACTCACCCCAGGATGGATGCAAAATTTGGATTTATGGCATTCGTCTAGCACTTCTCTTCGAAGGCCTGGAATATTTGGAATGCGAATCCTATTATTTAACCTGAGAACCCCCTTATTGTCAATATGAAAACTCGTGGTTTCACCTTCCTTGACCCTCTGACTGATTCTCTGAATGAATTCATCATCTTTTTGAAGGGATGAAATCCTATCAATCAATCCAGGCGTAATTATAAGATTGGCAACGATTGCGGTTTTCCTACTAAGCGCATCCGCTACAACGTTAGCCTTCCCCGGCGTATACAGGATATCAAGATCATACGCTGCAAGAAATTCTAGCCAACGCTGCTGTCTCAAATTCAGATCTTTCTGGGTGTATAGATACTTCAATGATTGATGATTTGTGTACATTATAAATTTCTCGCCCAATAAATAATGCCTCCAGATTTTCAACGCAAAAACGATAGCTAGCAACTCAAGATCATGAGTCACATAATTCTTCTCATGCGGTTTCAGTTGGCGGCTTGCATAAGCGACTACTTGGCCTCTTTGCATTAACACTGCACCAAGACCTCTAATAGAAGCATCCGTCCAAACCGTTAAATCCTGATTGCCATCAATAATGGTTAACACTGGAGCAGTGGTCAGTTTCGATTTCAATTCCTGGAAAGCTTCTTCACAGTCGGAAGTCCACTTGAATTTCTCATGTTTCTTTGTGAGCTTCGTTAACGGACCGGATATCTTCGAAAAATCCTTAACGAACTTTCGATAATAACTAGCCAACCCCATAAAACGTCTAACCTCTGTGGGAGTAGTGGGTTGTTTCCAGTCTTGAATCGCTGTTATTTTGCTTGGGTCAACAGAAATTCCTTTCTCTGACACGACATGGCCAAGAAATTTGACTTCTTCTTGCCAGAAGACACATTTAGAGAATTTGGCTTTGAAGACGTTCTTCCTCAGAATCTCCAATACTTGTTCTAAGTGTTTTTCATGCTCGGGTTTTGATTTGGAGTAGATTAAAATATCATCGATGAATACGAGGACAAATTTATTCAAAACTCCCCTGAACACTCTATTCATTAGATCGACAAAGTATGCTGGTGCGTTGCACAGGCCAAACGGCATTACTAACCATTCATAAAATATGTCTGGACCTCTGAAAGCTGTCAAAGGAACACACTCTTCTGCTATCCTCAATTGATGAAAACCTGTAGCTAGGTCCATTCGGGAAAATACTTTCGCCCCATTCAATTGGTCTAGCAAATCATCGATGCGGGGTAATGGATACTTGTTTTTGAGCGTCTGTTTGTTGAGGTTTCGGTAATCAACGCATAATCGAAGAGTACCGTCTGACTTTGGGACAAACACAACAGCTGTACCCCAATTAGAAAAACTAGGTCTGATTAGACCCTTCCACAACAGTTGACGAGTTTGATCGCCTAATTCTTCTTTTTCCTTCGGAGTCATTCGGCGGATTGGATGTACCACTGGTCTGTCATTGGGAATTAGATCGATTCGGAATTCTATTTCTCTTTGCGGAGGTAAGTTTTCAACTTCTTCAAACACATCCGCATAGTTTCTAACAATTGGAATCTTTTCCATGGAAGTGGGGATAACTTCTAATGCTGACCAAAATTCTTCTCTATTTGGATTCGAACCATGACAGGGTAACGTAATATATCCAAGCTTCGTTCAAATTTTAACGATTCTTTCTGCACAATTTACCTCAGCTTCATATTTCGTTAACCAATCTAGCCCAAGGATAACGTCGAATTCGGGAAAATCCATAACGATTAAATCAAAGGGAAACTTGTAGGAAGAATAAGAGACTGGCACTCTACAATATGAACCGAGAATAATAGAACCCCCTATCGGATTATGTACATCAACCGAATCTTTAAGCTTTCTCTGTTTTAACTTTAATTTGTGCATTGTGTTACCAGTAATAAAACTACGCGACGCACCCGTGTCAAACAATACAGAAACAGGAATATTTTTAATTGTAAGGGTACCTCCCAAAAACATTGGGTTTACCTGCTCCATCGGAAGCAGCCGGCGGGCTCGACCCATCATAGACGTGAGCTACTGTAGCCTTCTTCAGTAGAGGACATTCTTTGACTAGATGATCGGTCTTGCGACAATTAAAGCAGGAGCGAGGGTTCTGAGAACCCTGGCTTGAACCTTATGAATTTGTCTTCTGCCTCTTCGGGGTTGTGCACACATTAGAGTAGTGCCCCACTTTGCCACAGTTAAAGCAACTTCCTCTTGGCGGCTTACCAGTCTGAGGTTTCGAAGATGCTGCCTGGCTTGACTCAGCTTGATTCGCAGCAGGCTTGCGTTTGTTCCCGGCTTGGCTTCTAGCGCGATCCTGCTCCAGATGCCTATGGTCAAGGTCTTCGTAGTTGCATGTCATTTCCACCAGTTCGTTGAATTCCAGCTTGACATGGGCCATGGCTCTATCATGATACTGTCGCCTTAGCCCAAGGATAAACCTCTTATTTTTGGACTTTGCAGTGGCGACGAGCTCCGGAGCATAGGGCGACAACAGTGTAAATTTATTCAGATAATCCTGCACGGAAATATCCCCCTGCTGGAGGTTGGCGAAGTCATCATGCATTCGTTCTAGAGCTTGTTCTTGGACATATTTCTCCTTGAAGAGTTCTTTGAATCCATCCCATGTTCTTCCAGCTTCTCTATTCCCAGAGGTGAGAGATTCCCACCATAGTTCAGCTTGTTCCTACATAAGCCAGGCGCCCATAATAGCTTTATCTTCGTCTCCAAGCCTTAGGCCTTCAAGAATTTTCTCGCATGTTTTGAGCCATGCAAGGGCCTCTATTACTGTGCCAGTTCCCGAGAAGGTCTTGCCTCCTAAGTTTTTATATCTCTTAGCTACACGGTCCAGCTCGAAGTATTGAGTGGCCGGGGGTTGTATCAAAGGTCCTTCTTGAACTGGGGCTTCTCCCCTACCTCGGCCTCGGCCAGCACGGCCTCCTCTAGCGGTGTCTACTCTGGTTGCCATTTCTCAAGTTCCGTATAAGCAAAAGTGTCAGCTAATAGAAATGATAGTTTACTGCATAATTAAGCAGAAAATTTATGGAAAGATAACGATGGAATGATCAAATTGTTTTTGCTATTCTGCTCGGCTCATTCTAGGACTTTACTAGTCCTATCTCTAATGAGTGACTCGCCTTAGAATACTACTGATTCTATTTTGACGAAATGTTTAATGTGTTAGACTCCAGAACTAAGGTTAACCAAAGCTCTGATACCAGCTCTGACGATCCCAAAACCCCGTTACACGGTGTTAAGGATAATCATTGGAATATAACACATTAATCATCATTAGCAGATCACAGATAATAGCATAAACCGAAAATAGAACAATTTACACACATATGACAGCGGAATCATATAGACATCATCACATCAGAGAAGCACAGTACAGGATACAACTTAGTGCATAATGATACATAGTCAGTCACCATCGCCTGAGGCGGAATCATACATAAAGAGTACACAAAATAAATATCAGTCTACATCTCCAATGGCGGAATCATAATATAGATACAATAATGGCGGAGAAAATCCAAGTCAGCACGGTGTAGTCAAGCCTCGCCATGAGCCAAAAGGTGCGTCAGAAACCTGTAACTAGGCTGCCCGTGTGAAAATGAAGGCACCCGAGTTTGCAAGGTGAAACAAACTACGAGTCAGTCATGGGACTGGTATGAGAAATCTACATAACTTATTAACAACAATAATAAGGCAAATCAAAGGACCACGCCACTTTCGCGGAACGGGTTTACTCCAATGAGTGATAGTGCATGAAATAAAGTAAATGATTAAATCATCGCAATGCTTTTGAAAAATGAAACCATTATAAGACTCAGGTCCCATCACACAATGCAACGCAAGCCGGAGGATAGAGTTTTACCTTATAATGGCCAAAAATGCTTCATACGAATTAAACACAAGTGTTTGATATTATTACTAGTGTATATATGTTTCAAAAGCAAATTCAATCATAAATATCAATCCTAGGCGGCATAGCTACCATCTACTATGTCGCCAAACTAGTAATACAATCACGACCGCATATTTCGTATTGGAAATTGGATTCCTTCGTGAGTCGAGGCAAGGGGAAAGCTCCTCTCCGATTCGAGACACTCTAGCAAATGTCCCAGGACCCCACTATGATCCTTGGATCTTCAGGGCTGGTCCTCTCTTACTTTTGAGGATTGGCAATTCCTGAACACACGTTTCCCGGTCCTTACAGACCTATATCGAGGAACCTCGCATTCCAACAACCACACAGGTGAAAAGTATATATAATGTCAGGGCTGGTAGGTCACTGACACCACCTTAGCTAGAAAGAAACGTCGTGCTCTCCCTGCAGTCACTCTCCCGTTTTTGACTCATACCGAGGTGTGAGGCTCACGAATTCACGTCATACACAAAGCTACGTCACACAGACCATGCTTTGATCATCAACCACAAGACTTTGCTTTGCAACAGAAGCCTTGATCGTATGCCACTCAGGCGTGCCATACAGGCAATCCACTCGATGCAACTGATTTCTATCAATACATAACCTCTGAGCTCGTACGTCTCAGAGAAGGGCGTTAAGCAAGAGAATAAATTCTCCACTGCCAAACAGATATATATTTAACAGAGATCAATTAGCACAGAACAAAATCCAATGTCAGACACACAGTCCATTTACAAGTCCGTTCTGGGTCTGAACGAAACCGGAGGCACCAATTCCTCGCATATCCGTACAATCAACAGTATGTTTGGATGGCTACTACTTCAGTTCCTTCATGGTAGCTACTCCAATCACGAGCATCAGTAGCGCCCATCCATCCAATATGAAGATCGTCGGTCTTCAACCATCTTCGCCTCTTCGACTTCTCAACGTCGATCGATTATTTGAAATGAGATGAACTCGGCCTTTTCAAATAATCCACGTATATTTAGATTTTCAAATCAATTTATCACATGGTTGGACTATTCAACATTCACATTTCAGTTTTTTAGTTATAATTCTCATGTTTAATACATTCAACCATCACATATCAAGCAAACACAACGAAATTGGTTTATTTCCACTCTATATCGTCTATAGTATTTTATAACGATATATCGCCATTTTTATTTATTTTAAAACGGCCAAATTTAATTAAACGACGTTTCAGGTCATGTCGATGCACTGGCGTTATTTTTCACTAAATTTGTTTTACACATATCTGAAAATCTAACCGTTGGATCTTCACAAATTTTATATCATTAGGAAGGTCATTTCAAAACAAATCCATCGGTTTTAGTTTTGGGAAAATCCGACGGTCGGATCTCCCACACTAGTCATTTGAAATTACGATTTCAATTTACGAACTGCAGCATCGTTATTCGATTTAATTTAATTATGTTTATATATATATATAAATATAATATTTTCTGGCGCTGTTTTTCTTCAGATTTGAATTAAACTTTCAGACAATCCAACCATCGGATCTTCACAAAGTTAGTGCCGTTGGAAAGATATTTCCAAGGCGAACCCAACGGTGGCGGTTTCGGGAAAATCCAATGGTCGGATTTCCCGCACTAGTCGTTTGAAATCACGGTTTCAAAACGCGAACTGCACGGCCACGTTTCGTTTTAATTTTATTTATATTTATATATTTATATAAATATAGTTCATTCAAAAATTCCTATATCGTTTTCACTTCAATTATTTCACTAACGCCTTTAAATTTTGGAAAATTTCTCCATAACCTCCTTTGTACGGGAGGGGCAGGGAAAATTCCCTAATAGCCACACGGGCGTCTCATGTCAAAAAGAAAAAGAAATAGCCAAGCGGCTAGCCAACAGGCTCATAAAATCATCACCCAAACAAAACAGTAAATGTGTACCTATTTGTCGAGCACAAAATTTTATTCCTCTTCTCTAGCTCCTTTGCTTTAACCTGTTCAATAAATATGCATGTACATATATACCATTTTTATCACTTATCATTTTCCATTCAACTTCATATTTGATTTACTTTGGTTTAAAAGCACCATTCATTCTAATGTTGCATGCATAGGCTAAAATTATATCATTAGCTAATTAATGTATATTTCAACTCATGCATATTTTATTTGAACAAGTGGTTATTTTTAACACTTCACATTTCAAAGATGATAATTTCGGCGAACTAAAATAGATTTCAACACATGACTATTTTATTTTGTTCCTATGCATGTTAAAAATAATATTTCTTCACAAATATTTATTTCAACGTCCGCATATCTTTAGCATATCACATACATGATAAAAATGATATTTTTATCATTTAAAATATTTATTCGACAAATGGATGTTTTCAACACTTCATAGTTTCAATAAAAATGTAATTTTTTATTGTTCGATCTTTTTATTCAACACATGAATTTTTCCACTACACACACTTCTCAACACATGAGCATTTCCACACATGGATATTTTATTTATATTGTTCATATTTGAAAGATGGAATTTTTATTGTTGAAACTATTTATATATATAAGGCGAATATTTTTCATACTTCATATATATTATAAAAATGTGATTTTTATTGTTTAAAACACTTCATTCATTCACAAATGAATTAAATTTTCACACATCACTTTTCAACACATGAACAATTCCACACATGGATATTTTTCAACACATGACTTTAATTTCAACGCATGAAGATAATTTCAACATATGAAAATAATTCTAACACATAAAGATTATTCAAAATTTCGGCAGCATAACGGCAGGGTAGTTAAAACCGGCACCGTCCCTAGTACGGCTCCTCGCTCTACCTTAAAACCTCGCGGTTTTTGACAATGGGGATTCATGCATCTAATTCGCACGCAAGCGGCATGTTTTATTTTTATTTCCACAAACATTTCCAATTCATTTCAATCACCTATGGGTATTTTTCAACCACAACCAAACAATATCAACCACAAACAATTATTCAACCATTCGTATTTTTCATCCAATATTTCACACCAATTCACAACAATAAATATCGTCCATGGTTTGTGGATGAGGGGAGTATATACATATACATATATATGTATATATATATATTTATTATAATAGCTATATTTCACTTGCATTTCAACACATATATCAATTATTCTATGCATGTATAATTCATACTTCGCTCATATAGCTTACACCACGCATGTACATGAGGTATACAACACGTGTGTAATTTATATTTCGCTTATATAAGTTATACACGAAATTTTCCATTCAAATTCTATTAATTTAGATTTCTCACATTGGTTTGCGGAGTGCTAAAAACCGTAGATGACTCGGAAAATTCTGCAACTTCTTCTATTTGGTAGAGAGCTTCCTTGCGGTCCCGATGTTTCCTGTTTCATCGAATTTCGTCAACACACCAAAAAGATATGATTTTTCAAAGTGCAAACATAAAAAAGAACTCACCTTTCACGATGGTTCAAAACTAGGTTTGCTGTTTTCGCGAGAACCGATGCACAAGGGGATGATCGGCGGGTTGGACGTTGAAGAGGGAGGAGAGGGCTACAGGCGCGCGGCGGTTGGAGGCGACTCGGTGGGGCCCAGAACTCGCGGCGACGGCTAGAAGGTCGGGATTTCGGAGGGAGATATCTCGACGTAGGAGCAACGATAGGGGGAGCTCCTTATATGGATTTGAAGAGGGGAAGGATAACTACAAAAAGTTGAACTGGGTGAGGGACTGATTCGGGTTGTGGCGATCGGAAATCGCCAGGGAAGGGAGGAAGGCGGTTCCGTCGATGTCAAAGGGGGGGGGGTCGGGGTTTTCTGATATATTTTTTTATTATGAATGGAGAGATATGATTGGTCGAAGGTTTTATTAAATTTTTAAATAGTGTTTTATCAAACGAACTCCTTTTCAAACCCAACGACTGTCGCCCCTAGCTAAATACCCCCATCCCGGACACAATGGGATATGTTTCGTTGGCCAATTCGACTGTTACAGTCAGTTATTTTTCAAATTAAAGTATAAAACATTTAATTTTTAACTTTGAACGTACATTTCAATTTGCCAGGGCCACAAACTGATTCGAAAAATTCCAGAAAAATAAATCTAGCTATGTTTTGACGCTACGGTCCCAACAAAACTAGTTTCGTCGAATTCTGAGATCGTTTGAAAAATGGCCATTTTCTGGTCGATCCAATTTAACAGAAATTGACCAAACGCATGTTCTTTTGCCACGCTCACATACTAGCTTCAAAAATTATGAAATTTGAAACCTAGCAATAGTTTGACATCCCTGACCCAACAAAAGTGGTTTCGTCGAATTCCGAGGTCGTTTGCAAAATGTCAATTTTCCAGGGCTATATATTCTATATAGCGACCTTTCTGAAAATTCATTCGGCCATAACTTTTGATTCCCGATATGAAACTTTGATTTTTCAGATTCATTAGAAAGGTATTGATAAACATATTTAAATATTTTTGGTTTCGCTAAAATCCGTTATATTTTCCACCCTGCACAGTCAGTCAAAGTTTGAATTCAAATTTTCAAACTGACTCACTATTTCTAATTCACTATTTTATTGAAATATTATATTTCAATTGTTCAAATTCCTTTGAAATCACCAATTTAAAAATTTTAAATTGGCTCGTATTTTCTGGGTTATTACATATCTACTCTCCCCAACGCGAACCCTCGGCCAGCCTCTGCCTGACGGCCCTCCGACAAACCCAACAACCCCCCCTCTTCCCTTTTCTCAAATCCAATTCTTCCCCTCGCCGTAAGTTTTACTGCTCCTTCGATTTTGTTTTTGTTTATAATAATGTGGTTTCCAACACGATAAAAAAATAAAAAACACAATTTTTAATCGTAAAAGCTTTGATTTTTAATAGGTAAAAGATTTGATTTTCTTTATATAGGAAAGACATGATTTTTAGTCGTATAAAAATTGGGTTTTTGTCATATGGTTAGCATTAGGAAAATATGATTTTTAGCTAATGAAAAGATTATAATTTTCTATATGAAAAGGTCGCCTTTTTATAAATAAAGAGATTAGATTTTTGTGTATGAAAAATATGATTTTTATATTATAGAAAGAATAAAAATATGATTTTTATACTATAGAAAGAATAAAAATATGATTTTTATATTAAAGAAAGAATAAAAATATAATTTTTATATTATAGAAAGGTTAAAAATATAATTTTTATATTATAGAAAGGTTAAAAATATAATTTTTATATTATAGAAAGGTTAAAAATATAATTTTTATATTATAGAAAGGTTAAAAATATAATTTTTATAAGTGTAGTAAGATAAAAATTCGATCTTTATAGAAGGAGTAGAAATATAAAAATATAATTTTTATATAGAGAGAAGCAAAATATAATCTTTATCATAAAGGTAGCGTTACCAAAATTGTGATTTTTATCTATATAGTAGCGGTATTAAAATGTGATTTTTATCCATATAGAGTGATTATAAAAATGTGAGTTTTATATACATAGCAACAATATAAAAATGTGATTTTTATATATGTAGTGGCTACGGACAATGAACTTGACAAAAGGCGAGCACGACGAAGATTTCTACATAAGAAGAGTCGTGGCGTTTGGTTTAGCTAGTCGGTGAGAACTCCTCACTTTTAATTTATTTTCTAGTTGAAATATATACCAGGATGCAGACGGTGCTTAGTAGCACCCGACACCCGTCGTCCACAGACCATGGATGACTTGTTTGTTTGGTTGTTGTGTTGTGAAATTTGATTGTGTGATGTGGAATGAAATAAAATATTTTATAGTGGAAAATATTTTATAGTTAAAAATATGATTTTTAACGTGTATATAAAATAAATAGTAATAAACAAATTGGATGATTTGTTTATATACACTGATTTGACTGATATTGATTGGGACGGTAAATTTACACATCGCCCAACTGCACAAATAAAATCTATGTTTGTTGATTTGAAACCCCACACGGGTATTGGGATGATATTTGACGTACACTAATCCCGATTGTTTAGTTGTATGTCAATCGATGGGTTGACAGACTGTGTAAGCATTAATTATTTATATTTAATGCTTATGCAGTTGTGTGGTGCACTCTGGATGATGGTTGATGATTTATCGTTGCTGTTATATACATGTGTTGTAGGGAATCCATATAATAAATGTTATATGGTAATTGACTGGGCCTCATTCCAATTTGGAAAATAAGAAATATATATTCATGTGTTGAATAGAAATATGAATTCATGTGTTGAATAGAAATATAAATTCATGTGTTCAATAGAAATATATATTCATGTGTTGAATAGAAATATAAATTCATGTGTTGAATAGAAAAACCAATATTCATGTGTTGAAGAAAATATTCATTTGTTGAATAGAATAACGAAGTTATTGAAATATATAAAGCCGTGTTGGTTAGATTGACGCCATTTTCACGCGAACGATATTTATATCGATTATATTCGTTTTTAAAATGAATATAGAAAAGGAAGTGATTTCAAAATATAACGTTTTGAAAATATTATCATTTATAGATTAATGATATGGAATATTCAATTTTGATTATAAATTGAATATGAAGTTGAAATCGTTTTGAAAACGAATTTAAAACGATTTATAAAATTCATTTTAAAAGGAAATCGATGAAATATATATTGTATATTATATATATATATATATATATAGAATGGCCTGAATAGAACGCGCCGCGCCGCGGCAGTTCGCGAATTTCGACCATTGATTTCGAATGGATATTACGGGAGATCCGAACATCGGATTCTCCTAAAACCGGAACCGTTGGGTTCATATCGAAAAGAGCTTTCTAATGAATGTTAGTTATGTGAAATCTAATGGTTAGATTTGGAATTATGTCCAAATCAAATTTGGAAAAGGTCGCTGTAAGTGCAGTTCGATGGCCGTTGATGGAAATCGACTGTACGGGCCTTGATAAAATTATTAAAAATAGTAATAATTTGTGTAAAATCATAAGAAATAATTTGTAAAGAATTGAGATGAAAAATTCCAAATTTGAAAAGATAAAAATAGATTTTTATCGAAATGAACTAGTTTTGAACTAGAATAATAATTTATTTATTTTAAATAAATAAATTGGATTTGAAAGGGTTTTAAAAGTAACCAGAAGTTTCAATAATTGAATTGGAATGTGATTTTGGGTTTATAGTAAACCGTGTTTTAATTTACATTGGTTCTTTAACCCAGTTAAAGATAGGATATTGATTTTTGGGAAGATTAAAACTAAGTGGAGTTTTAATGAATCTTTAATTAGATTGAAGTGATCGAGAATGGAGTATCACCAGTTTTGGTCCAGGCGATAGTTAAATCTTTAATTAGATTTGAACGTGAAATGGTAATTGAATTTACCGATAACACCGTGGTGTTAGATATGAAGTATGACCAGTTTTACTTCATGGGATGAATAGGTTGGGATTGAGAAATAAAATAAATGATTACTTCGGTGTGGTTCGCTAATCCCGACTAGTTTGAATTGATATTCAAAGAAGATTAAAGAATAAATTTAAAGAATTTATCTTTGATAAAATTAATGGGAACCATTCCTAAAGTATAAGAATATTTGAATAAAAGAATATTCTGGATTGGAATGAAGCGTATGTTGTGTTTGTGTAACACTTGTTTATTATATATGCGAGTTATTCAGAAAGATTGGGTTTATCCTATTCTGAATAACTGATTCGACGTGGTGTCAAGGATGAAGACGACGGTTGAAGATCGGAGGTCTTCACATCGTTTGGGTGATTACTGATGATCTTGATTGGGTTGTACACTCAAGAGGAGGGAATCAGTTGGTGATCGTCCAGATGTACTTGGAGATCGATGGATATGCGAGGTACAAGGTGCCTCCGGTTTTATTCAGACCCAGAATGAACTTGTAAATGGACTGTGTGTCTGACATTGGATTTTATTCTGTGTGATTGATTTTTATTAAATATATATCTGTTTGGAGGCGGAGAATTTATTCTCTTGTTTAATGCCCTTCTCTGAGACGTACAAGCTCAGGGGTAATATATTGATGGATATCAATCGCATGGAGTGAATTGCCTGTGTGGCATGCCTAAGTAGAAAATGATCAAGGC
This sequence comes from Allium sativum, assembly GCA_030737875.1. Classification (NCBI taxonomy): domain Eukaryota; kingdom Viridiplantae; phylum Streptophyta; class Magnoliopsida; order Asparagales; family Amaryllidaceae; genus Allium; species Allium sativum. The sequence goes on from CM060920.1 coordinate 366,314,202, forward strand.
TTTTGTTGAAAAGGAGAGCCTTGTGGTTGATGATCAAAACACGGCCTGTGTGGCATAGCTTTGTGTAACGTTGATTCGCGAGCCTCACACCCCGGTTGTGAACCAGAAACGGGAGAGGACATCAGGGAGGGCATGCGTTTCCTTCTAGCTAGGGTGGTGTCAGTGACCTACCCTCCCTGACATTTATATTATTTTCACCTGTATGGTTGTTGCTGTTGCGAGGCGCCTTGGATATATCGGTGACTGTGTGGAGCCGATGGAGTCATTTGGCTCATTTTCGCCCCAAAGGGCTGGGGAACGCAGTGTTCAGGCATTTTAATCCACATCGGTGGACCGGCCCTAACGATCCAAGGGTCACTCGAGCTATGATCCTGAGACATGGTAGGCTAGATTTTCTTGAATCGGTGAGGAATATCTTTTGCCTCGGTTCACAGATCGAAATCCAACTTCCAATACGTGACTTTGCGGTTTTATTTGTAGAGCCTAGTATGGCGACATAGTGGTATGAGGCACTTATGTCGTCTATGATTGATACTTATGATTTGAAGTTGTTTTATACACTATGCACTTATAATAGTATCAAATGATTTGTTTTTAGCGTATCAAGCATTCTTTGGCTATTATAAGGTAAAAACCCTATCCTCCGGCTTGCGTTGCATTGTGTGATGGGACCTGGGTCTTATAATAGCTTCATTTTCCTTGATTTAGCATTGCGCTGTTTTGTTATATGCACTAGTATTCTTGGGAGGAAACCTGTTCCGTGTTATACGGCGTGGTCCCTTGATTTACCTAACTTTAAAATAAAGATTAAAAACTGTTTTAGTTCTCACACCAGTCATATGACTGACCTAGAGTTTACTGTTTTAACCTAAACTATGGGTTCCCCTATTTTCCGCACGGGCAGCTAGTAGTTTTGGTTTTGCAGATTTATATTCACAGGAATCTGGTTTACAGCTGGAATGATATCCGGAAAGCTCTGTATATCTCTTTCAGTTGTGTATTGTATTATTTTCCGCTGCTATGTAATGTATTGTAATCTCTGATATTTTTCTGTTGAATTATAATTATTCATACTCTGTATATTCTTGTATTCTGATGGAATTGTTGTAATATACAATGAAATGTTCTTCTATTTACGTTCTGATCTGTCTTGTCCTCAGATTATCCGGGCTTTCCTTACCGGGGAAGTTACAGGTCGTCTGTAACGACCCGGAAAATCTGAACCAATTTAAAAAATTTAAATTGGCTAAAATAGTGGATTTTAAATATTTAAAATAAATATTTTAAATAAATAAATATTTTAAATAACAACGATGAAAAGTAAGTTTGAATCGACATTTGAAAGCGAATATAATTAATTCTAATTATAAACAAGGCCTGAAATGGCGCGGTAGTTTCAAAATTTGAATTCAAACTTTGACTGATTGTACCGGGTGCAAAACAAAACGAATTTGAGTGAAACCAAAAATATTTAAATCATATATCGAATAACTTTCTAACGAATCTGAAAAATTGAAGTTTCATAGCGGAAAGCAAAAGTTATGGCCAAATGAATTTTCAGAAAGGTCGCTATGGAATTTATATAGCTCGTGAAATTGGCCATTTTGCAAACGACCTCGGAATCCGACGAAACCACTTTTGTTGGATCCGGGATGTGAAGTTATTGCTAGATTTCAAATTTCATAATTTTTGAAGCTAGTATGTGAGCGTGGCAAAGGAAAATGTGTTTTGGTCAATTACAGTTAAATTGGATCGACCAGAAATGGACCATTTTACAAACGGTCTAAGAACTCGATGAAACTAGTTTTGTTAGGACCGTATCGTCAATACGAAACTATAAATAATTTTTCTGGGATTTTTAGGGACTGTATGTAGCCCCGGTAAATTGAAATGTGCGTTTAAATTGAATATATAAAGAATTATATTTTAATTTGAAGAGAAACTGACTGAAACAGTTGAATGGGTCTACGAAACATATCACATTGCATTCGGAATGGGGGTATTTAGCTAGGTGCGACAGTCGTTGGTTTCAATTTGGAGTTAGTATTAACAAACAGGTATTTTTCGAAATAAAGGAGTTTAAATAATAATAAAATATAAAATAAATTCTTAAAAAACCCCCATAGAAACCCTACCCGCCACAGATCGAATGAAAGGCCAATGTTCTTCAAAATTTAATCCACCGAAATCTCCAAATCCCCTTCGAATTGATTCCTCCACCCAAAGCGAAAATCGTCGAGCTCAGAAAGGGCTTCAGAATGATGGCGTATGGTCAAGGATGGTTTCGTGGATAGCTCGAATTTTGAGCAAGTACCACTGCCGTTCGCAGGCGGTTTCTGGCCACTACGGGGCACCGAGCTGGTAGCCACTTGAGGCGCAGGGGGAGACGAGTGCGGCGGTCAGCGGGGCGTCGTCCGATCATGGTCCAGGCTCTCGTGGGCGATGCAAATCAAAACCCTAGCGGTGGAGCTAGGTTCGAACAAGGGTCTGAAGGGGTTTAGGAAGAAGAAGGTTATTTTTAATTAAATTAATCCTATTTTAATTAATTCGAAAAGTAATTAACGCGTTGTTTATAATATCTTGCTCATACGAGGTCAAAAAGACGAGCGGTCAGTTGCGTTGAACTCGTGTGGACGTCTTCTACATTCTAGAAGAGACCGCATATTTTTCTGAGCCTTCTGCTATTTTTGGTAGAGTGGAACCCAATGTGAGATTTCTAATTTATAAACGATATGGAAAACGACGATGTATAAATTATATAGTCGATGTATGAATTATATAAGCGTTGTACACCTCTTGTATAAGCGTTGTATAAGTTGTACGTTCGATATATAAGTTGTATATGCGTTGTAAAAAATATATATGTGTTGAAATATAAGTGAAATGCTATATATATATACGCCCCTCGTCCACAAACCATGGACGATATTTATTGGTTGTGATTGGTGTGAAAATTGATTGATAGCGAATGGTTGATTGAAATTGTTTGTGGTTGAAATTGATTGATTGTGGTTGAAAAATACCCGTTTGTGGTTGAGAAATATTTGGTTGAAACCACATAGGATTAGTTTGTGGAAATGAAAAAAATATACATGCCGCCTGCGTGCGAATTAGATGCATGATTCCCCATTGTCAAAAGCTGCGAGGCTTTAAGGTAGAGCGAGGAGCCGTACTAGGGACGGTCCCGGTTTTAACTACCCTGCCGTTATGCTGCCGAAATTTTGAATAATATTAACGTGTTAGAATTATTTTCCTGTGTTGAAACTATATTCGTCTGTTGAATAGAAAACCTTCATGTGTTGAATAGAAATTCATTCGTTGAATCATATTCATGTGTTGAATGGTATTCGTGTTTTGAATAAATTGTTTTAACAATAAAAATCACATTTTTACTCTATATATACAAACTATAGAAAACCTTCATGTGTTGAATAGAAATTCATTCGTTGAATCATATTCATGTGTTGAATGGTAATCGTGTTTTGAATAAATTGTTTTAACAATAAAAATCACACTTTTACTCTATATATACAAACTATAGAAAACCTTCATGTGTTGAATTGAAATTCATTCGTTGAATAGAAATTCATGTGTTGAATGGTATTCGTGTTTTAAATATAAAAATCACCTTTTTAACTATATATATAAACTATAGAAAACATTCATGTGTTGAATCGAAATTCATTCGTTGAATTGAAATTCATGTGTTGAATGGCATTCTTGTTTTAAATATAAAAATTACCTTTTTAATTATATATATAAACTATAGAAAACCTTCATGTGTTGAATCGAAATTCATTCGTTGAATTGAAATTCATGTGTTGAATGGTATTCGTGTTTTAAATATAATGTAAAAACCCGCAACTTCCCCGTAAAGGAAAGCGTCGGATAGTTCGAGAACAAGCCACAACAGAACGCATACAGAAGAACATTTCATTGCTATTACAATAATGCATCAGATTACAAGAATATACAGAGTATGAATGAATATTACACAGAAATATCAGAGATTTAAATTACATTTAAATACATCGCAGCGGAAAATAATACAATACACAACTAGAAGTAGATATACGGATACAAAGCTTTCCGGATATCGTTCCAGCTGTAAACCAGGATCCTGTGAATATAAATCTGCAAAACCAAAACTACTAGCTGCCCGTGTCAAAATAGGGGCACCCAGAGTTTAGGTTAAAACAATAAACCCCAGGTCAGTCATGTGACTGGTGTGAGAACTAAAACAGTTAATCTTTATTTTTAAAGTTAGGTAAATCAAGGGACCACGCCGTATAACACGGAACGGGTTTCCTCCCAAGAATACCAGTGCATAAAACAAACAGCGCAATGCTAAATAAAGAAAAATGAAGCTGTTATAAGACGCAGGTCCCAACACACAATGCAACGCAGCCGAGGATAGGGTTTTCCCTTATAACAGCCAAAGAATGCTTGATACGTTTAAAACAAATCATTTGATACTATTATAAGTGCATATTGTATAAAACAACTTCAAATCATAAGTATCAATCATAGGCGGCATGGGTACCATATATCATGTCGCCATACTAGTTCTACAATTAAAACCGCAAAGGTCGTATTGGAAGTTGGGTTATCATTTATGGTATGAACCGAGGCTAGGGGCAAGATCCTCTACCGATTTGTGACTCTCTAGCCCGAGCCACCGGAACAGCCGCAACTGCCCCTTAGATCGTCAGGGCCGGTCCACCGATGTGGATTATTATGCCTGAACACTGCGTTTCCCCGCCCTTTGGGGCGTAAGCCTGGCCCGTCAGCCGACCAGAAGCATCGGCCGAAACCGATATCACGAGGCGCCTCGCTTTTCAGCAAGTAATAATAAGTAACATCCACATGAGTCAAACTCGTCAGCCAGTTCAAGCACTGACGCCACTCCTAACTAGAAAGAAACGCATGTCCTCCCTGAGGTCCGTCTCCCGTTTTTAGTTCATACCGGATGTGATACTCGCGAATCAACGTTACACAAAGCTACGCCACAAAGGCCGTGCTTCGATCATCAACCACAAGACTTTGCTTTTCAACAGAAGCCTTGATCATTTGCATCTTAGCATGCCACACAGGCAATTCACTCCATGCGATTGATATCCATCAATATATAACCCCTGAGCTCGTACGTCTCAGAGAAGGGCGTTAAGCAAGAGAATAAATTCTCCGCCGCCAAATAGATATATATTTAATAGAGATCAATCACACGGACTAAAATCCAATGTCAGACACACAGTCCATTTACAAGTCCGTTCTGGGTCTGAACGAAACCGGAGGCACCTAGTACCCCGCATATCCATCGATCTCCAAGTACGTCTGGACGATCACTAACTGTTTCCATCTTCTTGGGTGTACAGCCCAATCAAGATCATCAGTAATTACCCAAACGACGTGAAGACCTCCGGTCTTCGACCATCGTCTTCATCTTCGACTTATCGTCGTATCCGTTATTCAGAATGGGATAAACCCGGTCTTTCCGAATAACTCGCGTATTTTTTAAATAAGTGTTACACAAACACAACATACGCCTCATTCCAATTCATCAGTCACTAACCGTAAATTAATCAAGAGAATAATTTCCCAAATATTAACCCCGAAGGCCGAAACCAACATCAGATCAATATCCAGAAAACCATTCTGCTTGGCTAACCGACAGTTAGTTTCTAAATTTCACATTAATAGGGAAAGGTTCCCATTAATTTTATCCAAGATAAATTCCTTGAATTTATTCTTTATTCTATTTTTGAATTTCGATCCAACTAGTCGGGATTAGCGAACCTTACCGAAGTAATCATTTATTTTAATTTCCCCATCCCAACCTATTCATCCCATGAAGTAAAACTGGTAATACTTCATATCTAACACCACGGTGTTATCGGTAAATTCAATTACCATTTCACGTTCAAATCTAATTAAAGATTTAACTATCGCCTGGAGCAAACTGGTGATACTCCATTCTCGATCATCTCAATCTAATTAAAGATTCATTAAAACTCCACTTAGTTTTAATCGTTATCTGGGTTAAAGAATCAGTGTCATTTAAAACACGGTTCACGGTAAACCCAAAATATCATTCCATTAATTATCGGGTTAAAGAACAAGTGTTATTTAAAAACACTGTTCACGATAAACCCAAAAATCAATATCAATTCAATTCTAATTAAATATTATTTAATTGGTACACTTCATTAAATCCAAGTAAAAAGATTTAATCTTTTCTCAACTGGGTTCAAGGACAGTGTTAGTGAAGACACCATTCACGACAAACCCAAATCACATTTGATATTCAATACAAGGCTCTGAATAGAAAATATATCGGCTTATATTCAATATCAAATTCTATGATTAACAAATGTCGTATTGGAAATAACGATATAAATAGATATCTTTCAAACTTCCATAACAACATTCGTATAATCACGAATCCCAACATCGAAATATTCCAATGACAATTTCGATTCAAATCCACTCCAATGCAATCATTGGAAATTCTGGTTATTAATTTTTAAAACCCTTTTCAAATTCAATTTATTTATTTAAAAATAAATAGAATTATAATTCTAGTTCAAAACTAGTTCATTTCGATAAAAATCTATTTTTATCTTTTCAAATATGGAGTTTTTCATCCCAATTCTTTCTAAATCATTTCTTATGATTTTACACAAATTATTATTATTTTTAATAATTTTATCAAGGCCTGTACAGTCGATTTCCATCAACGGCCATCGAACTGCACTTACAGCGACCTTTTTCAAATTTGATTTGGACATATTTCCACATCCAACCGTTAGATTTCAAATTTCTAATATTCGTTAGAAAGCTCTTTTCGATACGAACCCAACGGTTCCGGTTTCAGGAGAATCCGACGGTCGGATCTCCCGTAATGTCCGTTTGAAATAAATGGTCGAAATTTACGAACTGCCGCGGCGCGGCGCGTTCTATTCAGGCCATTATATTATATATATAATATATATAATATATATTTCGTCGATTTCTATTTAAAATGAATTTTATAAATAGTTTTGAATTCGTTTCAAAAACAATTTCAACTTCCTTTTCAATTCAAATCAAAATTGAATTCTTCTTTATAAATTCGTTAAAAAAAATCATTTCTATTCAATTCAAATTTCAATTCAATTTGAATTCATTTCAATTCGTTTTCAATTCAATTTGAATTCGTTTTCAATTCAATTCATTTCGAAATCGTTTTCAATTCAATTCATTTCGAAGTCGTTTTCAATTCAATTCATTTCGAAATCGTTAAAATCGATATAAATATCGTTCACACCAAAATGGCGTCAATCTAATCAACACGGCTTCATAAATTTCCATTTTCAAATATTCTATTTCAAATATTTCTTTTTCAAAATAGTTGTTATTATCAAAATATTTCGTTCAACACATGACCAATCTCAATGGATGAGTACTGTCAACACATGAACTTTTATTTTATATCGATAAAGATGTAAATTTTATTACTAAAATATTTCGTTCAACACATGACCAATCTCAATGGATGAGTACTGTCAACACATTAACTTTTATTTTATAATATTCTTTATTTTTCAAATTGGAATGAGGCCCAATCAATTACCATATAAAGTTAATTATATGGATTTTCATACATTACACACATATATTAGCATGGAAAAATAATCAACCATCAACCAACGTGCACTACCATGTATAAGCATCAAATATAGATATCTAACGCTTATAACAGCCTGTCAATCAATCGATCGACATATTTAATCAATCAGGATGTGTGAACTTCAAATTTCATCCCAACACCCGTGTGGGGTTTCAAACAATCAAACGCATATTTTATTTGTGCAGTTGGGCGATGTGTAAAATTTATCGACCCAATCAATGTCCTTCAAATAGGTGTACATAAACAAACCGTCTGGTTTGTAAATGAATATTTATTTATTCACATTCACGTTAAAAATTATATTTTTAACGACAAAACATTTTATTCCAACATATGAATTTCTATTCAGTTCATTCTTTAAATAAAATGATATTTTTATTTTGCTAACTTATTTTAGAAAATTTCGGCGGCATAACGGCACGATACTAGAAACGGGACGAGGCCTGGCCTTATCCCCGATCTAGTGAAGGCCCACGCCATTCACACATCAATCAAATCAATTTCATTTCACCAAACAATTCAATTCAAACCAAAGCATCTAACTAATTTATGCAACCAAACAAACAAGTCCATGGTCTGTGGACGATTGTGTCGGGTGCTACTAAGCACCGTCTGCATCCTAGTATATATATATAACTAGAAAATAAATTGAAGAGTGAGAAATTCTCACCGATAGCTATCCAATCATCTTGACTCTTCATTGATAGAAATCTTCATCGTTATCGCATCTTTGTCATCTTCGTTGCCCGGATTCTCTACATATGTAAAAATCGAATTTTTACTTCGTTATTCAATATATAAAAATCGAATTTTTACTTTGTTATTCAATATATAAAAATTTCGCCTTTTCAAATATATCATTATAAAAAGATTTGCCTTTCTATAATATAAAAATTATATTTTTCCTCGAAGTAAAAATCATATTTTTACTTCACTACTCATCTCAAAATATCGTCTTTTCATATTTAAAAATATCGTCTTTTCATATTTAAAAATATCGTCTTTTCATATTTAAAAATATCGTCTTTATTCTTGTAATGTTCATACAAAATCACGTTTTTATTTTCTTTCAAAACAAAGTATTTTATTTTAAAACAACGATAATTTTCTATTTTCAAAAATAAGGCTATTTATAATTTCAAACAAAGTATTACATTTTCAAAAGCAACATTTTTTTCAAACAGCTATTTTATTTTCAAAACATTACCATTTTTGTTTTCATATACTAAGTTAATTACCTTAATGAATTTAATAACATAATTACTAATTAATTATTTATAAATATAAACTAATTTTTACCTTATTCATGTTTGGAAACAAATCTGGCCATTACTTTTTCTTTATCCCGACGTTGTCTTCTTCCTTCTGACCCTCTGGACCGCTCAAAAGAAAACCTCGCACCCACTCTTCCTATGGCGCACGCTCCAGAGATGAACATACCTCGATCTGTGTGTGCCACTCCATAGCCGTGAGCATCCTCCACCTCCACCCTGATTCTCTTGAGACTCGCACCCATCAGTCGCCCAAAAATTCACCCCAAAGACCGCAACTTTCAGCACAAGAATCGAACAAAATACTTGCTGAAATCTCATCAAACCCATGAAGAATTGAAGAGCTGAAAAAGCTCTATGATTTTCGCTTTCAAACCCAAATATAATTCGCCTTGAAATGGAAGAGATTAGGAGATGAAAATCAGACAATATCGGCCTTTGAATCGGGTAGGTCGGCGGCTTAATAGGGTTAGGGTTCTTAGATGGTCCTTTTATAGAAATTTATATTACTATTTTATTCTATTATTTTCAAAAATACATGTTAACTGATACAAACTCCCATTCAAACCCAACGACTGTCGCCCCTAGCTAATTACCCCCATTCCGAACACAATGGGATATGTATCGTAAGCTGATTTGATCGTTTGAATCAGTTTCCGTTAAATTTACATTTAAATCACTATATTGAATTTTAAACGTACATTTCAAATTACCGGGGTCACATACGAACACGAAAAATTCCAAAAAATATATTTTCTAGCTTCGTATTGACGATACGGTCCTAACAAAACTAGTTTCGTCGAATTCTGAGACCGTTGGAAAAATGGCCAATTTCCAGTCGATTAAAATCAACTGAAACTGGTCAAACACGTTTTCCTTTGCCACGCTCACATATTGATTCGAAAAATTATGAAAATTGGAACCTAGCAATAATTTGACGTCACGGACCCAACAAAACTGGTTTCGTCGAAATCCGAGGTCGTTTGCAAAATGTCCATTTTTAAGGGCCTGAATTCCATAGCGACTATTCAGAATTTTCAACTGGACATATCTTTTGATTCCCGCTATGAAATTTTGATTTTTCGGATTCGTTGGAAAGATATTATCAATTAGATCCTAATGTTTTTGGTTTCACTAAAATCCGGATTGTTTTGCACCCGGTATGTTCAATTGAAGTTTGAAATCGAATTATCGAACTACCGCGCCATTTTCAATTCCTTTTATAATTATATATAATTATTTATATTCTAACGACGAACTATATAACTATATAAGTTGGAATTATATTCAAAATAAATTTCTCGTCGATTTTATTTAAAATAATCTATTTTAAATAATCAAAATCCGCTAAAATTGCCGAAATAAAAATTCTAAACTGGCCCAGATTTTCGGGTTGTTACAATCTCCCCCACTTAAAACTTTTCGTCCCCGAAAAGGAACAAAGTCGAAAGTGGTTTGATCATTCAACTCTACGTTCGATCTGGCTTCCCTTCTCCAACTTTTCAGTTTTTGGGAATTTTCAAATTTTCAAAAATTTGGCTAACACCTTAAATTTTCGAAATTTTTTGCCATAACCTCCCCTGCACCGGGAGCATCGGGGAATTTCAAATAGCTTCCCCGGTCCTTCAGATCTCAAAATAAAAAAGAAAAAGCCAAGCGGCTAGCCAATAGGCTCATAAAATCATCATCACCCAAACAAAACAGTAAATTATGTAGTAAACATGTACCTATTTGTCGGGCAAACAAATTTTATTCTCTGCTCTAGCCTCCTTGCTATGACCTGTTCAAGGTAAGTATATGTATATGCAAGCAAATGCGACCAAATTTCAATACAATTCATTATTTGATACAATTAGGCATAATGGTTCAAAATTATCAAACAAATAAACAAACAACTCAAACATCAATCAATTAGTGGATTAACGTTTCAAATTCATAATTTTGATATATATAAAGAAAATCATGTTTTGATGCCAAATCACAACAATGTATTCTAGCTATATTAGTTTTGGTTCTCACACCAGCCTAATGGAAATATATAGAAAATCACACCTTCGAAACTCGAACATAAATGTTGATGATGCGATCGCTATCATCAATATCATCTTCGGGCGACTAGAGTGTGTTGCTATATCTATCCAATATATTAAAACTTTGAATATACGTTTGCAAGGCGTATATGCAAATTCTTTATATACTGGACTGTCCAAATCAATACAAATAAATATTCAAATACGAATAATTGATATAAATTTTCAAAACAAAATTGGTTTTCATTTTAAAAATATACTCTTCACACTCGTTCTAGGATACTACTGATCCCATCTCTAACGAGTCATTCTAATTGGATATTACTAATCCAATATCTGATGAATTCTTTCGTATGGTTCTAATGTGCCTTGTTCTCTGCTTTGTAAACCAAAGCTCTGATACCAACTGTAAAAACCCGCAACTTCCCCGTAAAGGAAAGCGTCGGATAGTTCGAGAACAAGCCACAACAGAACGCATACAGAAGAACATTTCATTGCTATTACAACAATGCATCAGATTACAAGAATATACAGAGTATGAATGAATATTACACAGAAATATCAGAGATTTAAATTACATTTAAATACATCGCAGCGGAAAATAATACAATACACAACTAGAAGTAGATATACAGATACAAAGCTTTCCGGATATCGTTCCAGCTGTAAACCAGGATCCTGTGAATATAAATCTGCAAAACCAAAACTACTAGCTGCCCGTGTCAAAATAGGGGCACCCAGAGTTTAGGTTAAAACAATAAACCCCAGGTCAGTCATGTGACTGGTGTGAGAACTAAAACAGTTAATCTTTATTTTTAAAGTTAGGTAAATCAAGGGACCACGCCGTATAACACGGAATGGGTTTCCTCCCAAGAATACCAGTGCATAAAACAAACAGCGCAATGCTAAATAAAGAAAAATGAAGCTGTTATAAGACCCAGGTCCCAACACACAATGCAACGCAGCCGAGGATAGGGTTTTCCCTTATAACAGCCAAAGAATGCTTGATACGTTTAAAACAAATCATTTGATACTATTATAAGTGCATAATGTATAAAACAACTTCAAATCATAAGTATCAATCATAGGCGGCATGGGTACCATATATCATGTCGCCATACTAGTTCTACAATTAAAACCGCAAAGGTCGTATTGGAAGTTGGGTTATCATTTATGGTATGAACCGAGGCTAGGGGCAAGATCCTCTACCGATTTGTGACTCTCTAGCCCGAGCCACCGGAACAGCCGCAACTGCCCCTTAGATCGTCAGGGCCGGTCCACCGATGTGGATTATTATGCCTGAACACTGCGTTTCCCCGCCCTTTGGGGCGTAAGCCTGGCCCGTCAGCCGACCAGAAGCATCGGCCGAAACCGATATCACGAGGCGCCTCGCTTTTCAGCAAGTAATAATAAGTAACATCCACATGAGTCAAACTCGTCAGCCAGTTCAAGCACTGACGCCACTCCTAACTAGAAAGAAACGCATGTCCTCCCTGAGGTCCGTCTCCCGTTTTTAGTTCATACCGGATGTGATACTCGCGAATCAACGTTACACAAAGCTACGCCACAAAGGCCGTGCTTCGATCATCAACCACAAGACTTTGCTTTTCAACAGAAGCCTTGATCATTTGCATCTTAGCATGCCACACAGGCAATTCACTCCATGCGATTGATATCCATCAATATATAACCCCTGAGCTCGTACGTCTCAGAGAAGGGCGTTAAGTAAGAGAATAAATTCTCCGCCGCCAAACAGATATATATTTAATAGAGATCAATCACACGGACTAAAATCCAATGTCAGACACACAGTCCATTTACAAGTCCGTTCTGGGTCTGAACGAAACCGGAGGCACCTAGTACCCCGCATATCCATCGATCTCCAAGTACGTCTGGACGATCACTAACTGTTTCCATCTTCTTGGGTGTACAGCCCAATCAAGATCATCAGTAATTACCCAAACGACGTGAAGACCTCCGGTCTTCGACCATCGTCTTCATCTTCGACTTATCGTCGTATCCGTTATTCAGAATGGGATAAACCCGGTCTTTCCGAATAACTCGCGTATTTTTTAAATAAGTGTTACACAAACACAACATACGCCTCATTCCAATTCATCAGTCACTAACCGTAAATTAATCAAGAGAATAATTTCCCAAATATTAACCCCGAAGGCCGAAACCAACATCAGATCAATATCCAGAAAACCATTCTGCTTGGCTAACCGACAGTTAGTTTCTAAATTTCACATTCATAGGGAAAGGTTCCCATTAATTTTATCCAAGATAAATTCCTTGAATTTATTCTTTATTCTATTTTTGAATTTCGATCCAACTAGTCGGAATTAGCGAACCTTACCGAAGTAATCATTTATTTTAATTTCCCCATCCCAACCTATTCATCCCATGAAGTAAAACTGGTAATACTTCATATCTAACACCACGGTGTTATCGGTAAATTCAATTACCATTTCACGTTCAAATCTAATTAAAGATTTAACTATCGCCTGGAGCAAACTGGTGATACTCCATTCTCGATCATCTCAATCTAATTAAAGATTCATTAAAACTCCACTTAGTTTTAATCGTTAACTGGGTTAAAGAATCAGTGTCATTTAAAACACGGTTCACGGTAAACCCAAAATATCATTCCATTAATTATCGGGTTAAAGAACAAGTGTTATTTAAAAACACTGTTCACGATAAACCCAAAAATCAATATCAATTCAATTCCAATTAAATATTATTTAATTGTTACACTTCATTAAATCCAAATAAAAAGATTTAATCTTTTCTCAACTGGGTTCAAGGACAGTGTTAGTGAAGACACCATTCACGACAAACCCAAATCACATTTGATATTCAATACAAGGCTCTGAATAGAAAATATATCGGCTTATATTCAATATCAAATTCTATGATTAACAAATGTCGTATTGGAAATAACGATATAAATAGATATCTTTCAAACTTCCATAACAACATTCGTATAATCACGAATCCCAACATCGAAATATTCCAATGACAATTTCGATTCAAATCCACTCCAATGCAATCATTGGAAATTCTGGTTATTAATTTTTAAAACCCTTTTCAAATTCAATTTATTTATTTAAAAATAAATAGAATTATAATTCTAGTTCAAAACTAGTTCATTTCGATAAAAATCTATTTTTATCTTTTCAAATATGGAGTTTTTCATCCCAATTCTTTCTAAATCATTTCTTATGATTTTACACAAATTATTATTATTTTTAAAATTTTTATCAAGGCCTGTACAGTCGATTTCCATCAATGGCCATCGAACTGCACTTACATCGACCTTTTTCAAATTTGATTTGGACATAATCCCAAATCCAACCGTTAGATTTCAAATTTCTAATATTCGTTAGAAAGCTCTTTTCGATGCGAACCCAACGGTTCCGGTTTCAGGAGAATCCGACGGTCGGATCTCCCGTAATGTCCGTTTGAAATAAATGGTCGAAATTTACGAACTACCGCGGCGCGGCGCGTTCTATTCAGGCCATTATATTATATATATAATATATATAATATATATTTCGTCGATTTCTATTTAAAATGAATTTTATAAATAGTTTTGAATTCGTTTCAAAAACAATTTCAACTTCCTTTTCAATTCAAATCAAAATTGAATTCTTCTTTATAAATTCGTTAAAAAAATTCATTTCTATTCAATTCAAATTTCAATTCAATTTGAATTCATTTCAATTCGTTTTCAATTCAATTTGAATTCGTTTTCAATTCAATTCATTTCGAAATCATTTTCAATTCAATTCATTTCGAAATCGTTTTCAATTCAATTCATTTCGAAATCGTTAAAATCGATATAAATATCGTTCACGCCAAAATGGTGTCAATCTAATCAACACGGCTTCATAAATTTCCATTTTCAAATATTCTATTTCAAATATTTCTTTTTCAAAATAGTTGTTATTATCAAAATATTTCTTTCAACACATGACCAATCTCAATGGATGAGTACTGTCAACACATGAACTTTTATTTTATATCGATAAAGATGTAAATTTTATTACTAAAATATTTCATTCAACACATGACCAATCTCAATGGATGAGTACGGTCAACACATGAACTTTTATTTTATAATATTCTTTATTTTTCAAATTGGAATGAGGCCCAATCAATTACCATATAAAGTTAATTATATGGATTTTCATACATTACACACATATATTAGCATGGAAAAATAATCAACCATCAACCAACGTGCACTACCCTGTATAAGCATCAAATATAGATATCTAACGCTTATAACAGCCTGTCAATCAATCGATCGACATATTTAATCAATCAGGATGTGTGAACTTCAAATTTCATCCCAACACCCGTGTGGTGTTTCAAACAATCAAACGCATATTTTATTTGTGCAGTTGGGCGATGTGTAAAATTTATCGACCCAATCAATGTCCTTCAAATAGGTGTACATAAACAAACCGTCTGGTTTGTAAATGAATATTTATTTATTCACATTCACGTTAAAAATTATATTTTTAACGACAAAACATTTTATTCCAACATATGAATTTCTATTCAGTTCATTCTTTAAATAAAATGATATTTTTATTTTGCTAACTTATTTTAGAAAATTTCGGCGGCATAACGGCACGATACTAGAAACGGGACGAGGCCTAGCCTTATCCCCGATCTAGTGAAGGCCCACGCCATTCACACATCAATCAAATCAATTTCATTTCACCAAACAATTCAATTCAAACCAAAGCATCTAACTAATTTATGCAACCAAACAAACAAGTCCATGGTCTGTGGACGATTGTGTCGGGTGCTACTAAGCACCGTCTGCATCCTAGTATATATATATATAACTAGAAAATAAATTGAAGAGTGAGAAATTCTCACCGATAGCTATCCAATCATCTTGACTCTTCATTGATAGAAATCTTCATCGTTATCGCATCTTTGTCATCTTCGTTGCCCGGATTCTCTACATATGTAAAAATCGAATTTTTACTTCGTTATTCAATATATAAAAATCGAATTTTTACTTTGTTATTCAATATATAAAAATTTCGCCTTTTCAAATATATCATTATAAAAAGATTTGCCTTTCTATAATATAAAAATTATATTTTTCCTCGAAGTAAAAATCATATTTTTACTTCACTACTCATCTCAAAATATCGTCTTTTCATATTTAAAAATATCGTCTTTTCATATTTAAAAATATCGTCTTTTCATATTTAAAAATATCGTCTTTATTCTTGTAATGTTCATACAAAATCACGTTTTTATTTTCTTTCAAAACAAAGTATTTTATTTTAAAACAACGATAATTTTCTATTTTCAAAAATAAGGCTATTTATAATTTCAAACAAAGTATTACATTTTCAAAAGCAACATTTTTTTCAAACAGCTATTTTATTTTCAAAACATTACCATTTTTGTTTTCATATACTAAGTTAATTACCTTAATGAATTTAATAACATAATTACTAATTAATTATTTATAAATATAAACTAATTTTTACCTTAATCATGTTTGGAAACAAATCTGGCCATTACTTTTTCTTTATCCCGACGTTGTCTTCTTCCTTCTGACCCTCTGGACCGCTCAAAAGAAAACCTCGCACCCACTCTTCCTATGGCGCACGCTCCAGAGATGAACAGACCTCGATCTGTGTGTGCCACTCCATAGCCGTGAGCATCCTCCACCTCCATCCTGATTCTCTTGAGACTCGCACCCATCAGTCGCCCAAAAATTCACCCCAAAGACCGCAACTTTCAGCACAAGAATCGAACAAAATACTTGCTGAAATCTCATCAAACCCATGAAGAATTGAAGAGCTGAAAAAGCTCTATGATTTT
Organism: Allium sativum; assembly: GCA_030737875.1. Lineage (NCBI taxonomy): Eukaryota > Viridiplantae > Streptophyta > Magnoliopsida > Asparagales > Amaryllidaceae > Allium > Allium sativum. The sequence goes on from CM060920.1 coordinate 366,331,037, forward strand.
CGCTTTCAAACCCAAATATAATTCGCCTTGAAATGGAAGAGATTAGGAGATGAAAATCAGACAATATCGGCCTTTGAATCGGGTAGGTCGGCGGCTTAATAGGGTTAGGGTTCTTAGATGGTCCTTTTATAGAAATTTATATTACTATTTTATTCTTTTATTTTCAAAAATACATGTTAACTGATACGAACTCCCATTCAAACCCAACGACTGTCGCCCCTAGCTAATTACCCCCATTCCGAACACAATGGGATATGTATCGTAAGCTGATTTGATCGTTTGAATCAGTTTCCGTTAAATTTACATTTAAATCACTATATTGAATTTTAAACGTACATTTCAAATTACCGGGGTCACATACGAACACGAAAAATTCCAAAAAATATATTTTCTAGCTTCGTATTGACGATACGGTCCTAACAAAACTAGTTTCGTCGAATTCTGAGACCGTTGGAAAAATGGCCAATTTCCAGTCGATTAAAATCAACTGAAACTGGTCAAACACGTTTTCCTTTGCCACGCTCACATATTGATTCGAAAAATTATGAAAATTGGAACCTAGCAATAATTTGACGTCACGGACCCAACAAAACTGGTTTCGTCGAAATCCGAGGTCGTTTGCAAAATGTCCATTTTTAAGGGCCTGAATTCCATAGCGACTATTCAGAATTTTCAACTGGACATATCTTTTGATTCCCGCTATGAAATTTTGATTTTTTGGATTCGTTGGAAAGATATTATCAATTAGATCCTAATGTTTTTGGTTTCACTAAAATCCGGATTGTTTTGCACCCGGTATGTTCAATTGAAGTTTGAAATCGAATTATCGAACTACCGCGCCATTTTCAATTCCTTTTATAATTATATATAATTATTTATATTCTAACGACGAACTATATAACTATATACGTTGGAATTATATTCAAAATAAATTTCTCGTCGATTTTATTTAAAATAATCTATTTTAAATAATCAAAATCCGCTAAAATTGCCGAAATAAAAATTTTAAACTGGCCCAGATTTTCGGGTTGTTACATATAAAAATCACCTTTTTATCTATATATATAAACTATAGAAAACCTTCATGTGTTGAATCGAAATTCATTCGTTGAATTGAAATTCATGTGTTGAATCGAAATTCATTCGTTGAATTGAAATTCATGTGTTGAATGGTATTCATATTTTGAAAGAAATTGCTTTATAATAAAAATCCTATTTTTATCACTTATATTAACTATATAAAATAGTCGTGTTTTGAAATAAATCGTTTTACAATAAAAATCACATTTTTACTATATAAATGAATTGTTAAAAATAGTGAAGTGTTGAAATAGAAGACAGTTAGATAAAAATATCATTTTTATCAAATGTATGAAAATCATGTAGTTTTGAAATCGAAGAAAAATAGAATTGAAATATATCGAATAACGAAGCTGCAGTTCGTATTTTGAAACCGTGATTTCAAACGATTAGTGTGGGAGATCCGACCATCGGATTTTCCCGAAACCGCAACCGTTGGGTTAGCTTTGGAAATATCTTTCCAACGGCACCAACTTTGTAAAGATCCAACGGTTGGATTGTCTGGAATGTTTAATTCAAATCTGAAGGAAAACAATGCCAGAATCGATTATATTTATATATATATATATAAATATAATTATATTAAATTGAATAACGACGCTGTAGTTCGTATTTTGAAATCGAAACTTCAAACGATTATACCGGGAGATCCGACCGTCGGATTTTCCCGAAACTGGAACCGTTGGATTCGTTTTGAAAAGATCTTTCTAAAGATGTAAATTTTGTGAATATCCAACGGTTAGATTTTCAGATATGTGTAAATCAAATCTGAAGAAAAATAGCGCCACGGCCGCGTTATGGCCCGAAGCGTCGTTTGAATAAATTGGCTATTTTAAAATAAATAAAAATAGCGATATATCATTATAAAATATTATAAACGATATGGATGTGAAATTTAGAAATTAACTAAAGGTTAGCTAAGTCGAATGGTTTCCTGGATTTTGATCTGATGTTGGTTTCAGCCTTCGGGGTTAATATTTGGGAAATCGTTCTCTTACTGATTGACGGTTAGTGACTAATGAATTGAAATGATGTGTATGTAGTGTTTATGTAGCACGTGTTTATTATATACGCGAGTTGCTCAGAAAGACCAGGTTTGTCGCATTCTGAATAACTGAATCGACGATAAGAAATCAAAGATGAAGACGGTGGTTGAAGACCGGAAATCTTCACCTCGTTTGGATGGCAACCGATGTCCTGATTGGGAGGCATCCCGAAATATGGATAATGAGTGGTGGTCGTTCAGATGTACGTGGAGATCGATGGGTTTGCGAGTTATATATTGCCTCCGGTTTCGTTCCGACCCAGAATGGACTTGTAAATGGATTGTGTGTCTGACATTGGAATTTATTCTATGTGATTGATAGCCATTAGTTGCATGGTGTGAATTGCCTGTGTGACATGCTAAGATGCATTGATCAGGGCTTATGTTGAAAACCAAAGTCTTGTGATTGATGATCAAAGCACCGCCTGTGTGGTGTAGCTTTGTGTATAACGTGTATTTGCGAGCCTCACACCCCGGTATGAACCAGAAACGGGAGAAGGACCTCAGGGAGGGCATGCGTTTCTTTCTAGCTAGGAGTTGTGTCAGTGTTTTTACATGGCCTGACATTTTACTTATGTGGATGATGGATAGTGAGGCGCCTCGGTTATATCGGTCGATCCGGGACCGATGGAGTCATTCGTTGGCTCACTTACGCCCCATAGGGTGGGGAAACGTAGTGTTCAGGAATTTTATTCCACATCGGTGGACCGGCCCTGTCGCTCCAAGGGCCAATGCGTTCTGATTCTGAGACACGGGCTAGAGCGTCTCGAATTCGGTAAGGACTATCTTTTGCCTTGGTTCATGACGGAAATCCAATTTCCAAATACGTGACGGTGCGGTTTTGATTGTATACCTATATATGGCAACATAGTGGTATGGGGCATTAATGCCATCTATGATTGATACTTATGATTTGAAATTGTTTTTGAAACGTATAAACACTAGTAATAATATCAAATGCTTTTGTTTTATTCGTATCAAGCATATTTTGGCCGTTATAAGGTAAAAACTCTATCCTCCGGTTTGCGTTGCATTGTGTGATGGGAACTGAGTCTTATAATGGCTTCATTTTTATGAAAAGCATTGCGATATTTAAAAGAATTATTTATTTTAAAGCACTGGCGATCCGATGGAGTAAACCCGTTCCACGAAAGTGGCGTGGTCCTGTGATTAGCCATATTTTAAGTGTGTTGAGTAGATTTCTTATACCAGTCCCATGACTGACTCGTAGTTTGTTTCACTTTCAAACTCGGGTGCCCTTTTTTCTACACGGGCAGCCTTGTATTCAGGTTTTAGCTGGCTTTCTCTGGATAGATGGAGCTGAAGATGGATTCTATTATTTATCTCTTCTTATGCTGTTCAGCTCCTATTGTACATTATGTTTGTTTTCCGCTGTAGACATTTATGTATAGCTGAACTGTATTTGTACTAAGTGTGATCCTGTATACTGTGTAACTCTGATGATTACGTTTATCCAGTGTATTATTTGTGCATTATCTAGTGTATTTATTTAATTCTGTTCTGCTGTTATCTGTTTATGTGTTATATTCCAAGGATTAACCTTGCCGTCGTCAGTACGGGGTTTGGGGTCGTCTCGTCGTCTCACATTGGTTAATATAAGATTGATTTCTAATCCAATATTACTTCTAATTTCCTTTAGCTTTCAATTTTATTTTCAAGTTCTGATTTTTATTCTAGACATCCTTTATTTTATCTTCTGGTTATATTAATCCATTTCAATTCCATAATCCTATTATAATTTCCTTTCAAACCATCAAACTATCCAACATAATATAAGAAAACTATTTCATTTACCCTCTTTACAAAACAATACTGTGTCAGTCAGCAGTTCGAAATTGAATCGATCAAATAACACAATACAAAACATTTTTATAAAATATACAAGTACGCTCTCTTATATATATATATACACTCAACTCAATCTAGGGTATTACTAACCCCATCTCTATCGAGTTATACCGCAGAGCCAAGGTTATTCCTAAACCTCGCTCTGATACCAAATGTAGCATCCCGGAAATTTCGACTTTTGAATCCAGACATTTATACGCTCCATGTCCAAATTCAAGCCCAGAAAGCTAATAGAAAGAAATAAGAGGATGAGAAATAGGAAGAAAGAATGTTAAGAATAGAAGAAAGAAGAAGAACAATAACACACAGTCTCACATCGCAGCGGAATAAAATACAATACAGAAATAAATGTTTATTGAAAAACTTGAAATAAAACTTACAATTTATCAGAGTATAGCGGACATTCAATCCATCTGGACAGTTATAACAACCTATCCTTATTTACAACACACAGCGGAATAATATATGAAACATACGTTTGAAATCCTCTAGCTCGCCTCCTGGAATTTGTATCTTATCCCGAACCTTTACAACTCGATCTGACCCAACTGGGTCTGACCCGAGCATTACAAACGCACAGGTCAGTCTAGTGAACCAGCGTGAGAAAAACCCACTAAATTATTGGCAGCATTCAACTTGATTTTAAAGTTAAAAATCATTTCGAAAGAAAAGGATAATCGTAAGCCCAATCCACATATAAAAACGGACGGTTTTTACCTTACGATAACCCAAACATTTTTGAAATCAATATCTTGTTGAAATACAAATAATTAGAATCTAGCAGAACGCTTGCATCTCACGCTCTATATATACAGTATATAAAAAAAACCGCGGGCGCTTATTGGAGATTGGATTTCCAACTATGACAAGGTATGGGACCACCTGCCGATAGTGTATCTCTAGAGGGGAATACACTGGGTTCAACAAGAACGTTTTGCAACCCGACCCACACATGACTGACCACTCATTTCTCTTGAATGTATCGAATATATTGTCACCTTACGGCTGCGCAGCTACCGTTTCTCGGCAGATGCAGAAATAAAACGAAGTAACAAATATGAATATTCTCTAGATGGTGACAATACACACTAATGGGTGCGACCCACATAGCCATGCTGCCTGCCTGGTTTTTGTCATTTTCCGGTTGATGAGGCCTAAGGTCATAATATATTTATTAGTTTAATTTTTTATTCTTTTAGAACATCTGGCTACCATTCACATTGAATGCCACATCGTCAGATCCGCCAAATCACTAATTGACGTCCATAAAAATATTCTGGTCGTCAAGCTAAGAGAAGTGCCCTTCCCTGCCCCTAACAGAAATACGTTTATAAAAATCAATGTACGTCATTCTTATGGAAATATTCTGTCAGACATCTGTCCATACAAGTTGTCATGGGTTTGGACAAACCGAAGGCACCCTCCTACCACGTCCTAGGAATCACCCGATAGATTAGTAGCAAGAAGTCCTTGCAATCCGTAAATCTGAACCCAAACAGAACCACAGTATACATCTGGCCGCTAAACCAGAAATTTTAAGTAGTTCTTCTGTTTTATGAAGATCTATGGTCTTCAATTACTCCATCTCGATTTGCATCAATATCTCCAACGTTTACGTATTTGCTAGTCGGAATGGTTTTCGAATATAAATTTGATCCAAGTCTTTCCGTACCAACAGTCATTTTAGGCCAGATTTGATAGTCATTTATTTAACTATCAAATAAAACAACCATTCATCCATAAAAGGAAATTGCATTTATTGATTCAATATTTTCCCCCCTTAATTTAATCAATCATTAATTAAACTTCTTAATTTACCAACACTTTGAAATACTCAATTTTGTTCTTATATTAATATATAAGAATACTCAAAACCGGTTCATCTTTAAAATATTTAATAATGTTTTTCTCATCTTGGTCATTAGTTTCTAATCTACACTAGTGAGAGAATATTTCCCTAAGTATCAACCCCGAAGGCCGAAATCAACATCAGATCAATAATTAGAAAACTGTTCATCTCAACTGATTTCCGGTTAGTTCCTGATCCCATTAACTTCATTTCTTAATTTTTAACGAATAGAAATCTCAAATATTACTTATCACTCAAATGAGACATTTATCTCAACTTTATAACTATTCAGATATTTTACTTATAAATACCATTTTCAAAACATTGTTACAACCATTAAAAAATATTCCCTTAAGGATTCAATTTGCAAATTATATGCTAAATATTTACTTTTAAATTGAAACAAGATTTTTCTTATAACGATGTATTTTTATTAATCAACTCAATTCCATTTTAATCTTCATATACCAAGTACTATATAACATATGGATTCCATAATTGATCTTTACAATATTTGTATATGTTTATCTCACTCATTCCAGTTTTATTTCAATAAAACTTCATTCCATTCTATTTGTGCTAAAATTATCTTATATAACTCATTTACAAATTCTAATAATATTTACTATTTATAAACCATGTGTAAAATTCTTTAATAAAATCTATCTTATATTATTCAAATTAGTTCTACTTAAATTCAATTTGAATTTGTAAATTTCAAAAAAAACCTTTCTAACTTACTTTTAACAAATTCCACTTGCAAACCATTTACTACAACCCCTATTCACCTCACCCGTGAGTGTAACACCCCACCTCCGCCAGGGTGTCTCTTGCAAGCACTCTGACTTTGGAGGGGCGTTTGAATCAGGTAAACATGCATAATGATATATCAAGGCAGAACAAGAACATATGTGTATATGTAAACAGAGTAAATAAGATAAGTAAAACAGCGGAAGATTTCAAACTATTTCAAAAACAAGTCTGGTACAACATAATGTCAACTTTCCAAATACACAAGTCTAGATAAAAACAACATTACTGAAAAACTGAAATACATAAGTACTATCCCCAAAATAAGTGATAACCATAGCTAGCTTCATGTCAAGACCGTACATGAGCTAAATCCCACAAGCAAGCGATCAGGAATCCAAGCTAAGCTCCAATATTCCCACCCTGAGAACCTGGGGGGGGGGGGGAACGGAAGAAAAGAGGCGAAAGAAAACAGGTCAGTCAAAAAGACTGAGTAAGCCCTACTACAATCAATGTAAACTGATAAAGTTAACTGGCATGAGCAGCAGGGATGAACATAAGGATAATAATATACTAGCATGATGATTAACTAACAAGGTAGATAAAGGTGTCATCGCATAATCAGGTTTAAGGGTTTTGCACCACAGGTGTACTAGCAAGCTAACATGACTTGAATAACAAGTATTGATCCCTTGGCCCAAGCTTTGGCCCAATAACATGAAGTGACCCTAACACAAGGTCCAATAACATGAAGTGACCCTAACACAAGGTCCAATAACATGAAGTGACCCTAACACAAGGTCCAACCAAACGGTCTAGTCGATCGGCTCCCTATAAGCCTAACTCGTCACGTGTTGGTGTCAATACGGCCCAAACATAATTGTAGTCAAACTGTGCCGGGTCCACCCTTCGGGTGTATCAAGCCCTAGGGTGCCAACCCCTGGACACCATAAACATGAGTGCACAGTCTCGATCTACTGGTACCCATGGGTGACTTCTCCAAATACGGACTACGTGCACGACCATAGTCCGTCCGGAACTACATCGGCGTACCACCCGGCCGTCGTTTATTGGTCGCTTACCTCCAGCCCAGTAATCGTGCCCCCTCCCTAGCCTAGTCCCTAGGGCCTTAATGATACAAACTTGGGATTACTGCTGGAGTGGGCCCCCATTGCTAGGATTTTTCTAGTGGGTTAAGTACGGTTTAACCCTCTTGATAATCATGGATTAACTTGGTTAAGTGTAACGATGAGTTCACGACTTAACCCTGACTAATCTACCAAGCCCAAATTGGTTAAGTATTAAGTGGACCATGACTTAACCCTAATCACGAGGCATTAGTTAATTTAATGCGCCTTAACCTCTCACATTAGACCTTGTTGTGGTTACTAGTTAAGCCGGTCGGTTCCGGGTAGCTTTACACCACAACTTGGTCTAACCTCGGGTTCAAGGTACAACATGACCAACTTCTCACATTGGGTCCTATTGTTTGTAGCAACTAGTTAAGCCGGTCGGTTCCGGGTAGGTTTACACTACAAACTCAACCCAACCTCGAGTTGGTCACACTTATATTTTCTAAGTGTCATGTCCATCATGTTTCCAAAACACATTACAAGTTTTCAAGCAATTGGGTAGACCTAACTTAATAGGTAAATTCCCAATGGGTAGACCTAACTTAATAGGTAAATTCCCAAGCTTATGTTTTTATGTCTTTTAAGTTTACCCAACCCCAAACGCAATCCCATCGCTTACATATCGCAATAGCGCATAAAGGATAGAAAGAGGGAACTTGGCATAATCATGACATAAAGGTATTGAAGCCACAAGTTTAACATGGTGGCATATGAAATGTTAATATGTTCATACACTTGCATATTACATTTTTAGGCCTCAAAAGCATGCATAAAACCAAACTTGGCATATTGGTGATACATGGTGCTAAATGACATGTAGAAATGGCCATAAGTTCGCATCTAGCCTCACATGCAAGTTATCATAAGAGATATGATAACTTACATGTTGCCAAAATGCAACCTTTAGCATAAAGCTTGAAGCTTTATGTTCATAAACCCAAGATAAGATTGCATAACATGATAGCATGAACAAAATGTTCAACCCAAACTTGCATAACATAACTTGCATATCATATGACAAACTTGCATATCAAACTTGCATAACATAACACGATAAACTTGCATATCATGACATGGCATACTTGCATAACATAACATGATGAACTTGCATATCATAACATGGCATACTTGCATATAAACTTGCATATCACAACATGATAAATTTGCATATCATAGCATAGTAAACTTGCATATAAACTTGCATATCATACATTTAACTTTAGAGTTTAAGTATGAAAGTAGAATAGGGCTTACAATGCTTAGGAAGTCACAAAAATATGACAAAGCCCTTATGCAACAAATTAAACCCAAAATGCAAGCTTCAATAGAAAAACCCTTAAGCCAAAATGATCAAAACCCTTGCTTTATGATGCAAATATAGAAACTTGACTTGAATGCAAGCTAATAATGCTCATACAAGTTTGAAAACACTTGTATGCATGGAAAATCTCTCATAGAAATTGATTTAGGAATTTATGAAGAGAGTGGAGGCCATGAGAGGATTGATTTTGCCATAGTTTAGTTACTTGAATGAATAATGATGATTTAGGGTTAGGTTAGGGCCTTATTTATAGAGATTAGGACTAGTTTCAACCTTAGGATTAAACCCTAGTTCCAATCTCAGCCCTCAAAACCGAATCTGGCCCCCAAACTCAACACAATCTCAAAATGGTGCACCAGGCCAAACAGCCCGGCTGGACCAAGTCGACAGGGCTGTCGACTTGGGTCCAACCAAGTCGACTCCCAAGTCGACAGGGCTGTCGACTTGGGTGCTCTGGCGGGAACTTTCCCGCCTAGCCCAATCTGACCTAATTTTTCAAATTCAAACTTGAATTTGAAATATGTTTTTACTTTGAAATTTTCTGAAAACTTCGTTGGGCCTTAATCGGGTCATACGGACTCCGATTTTCGAAAACTCGGACTCTATTTCGCGTATTTTTCCGAGACGAACGCAATGGCACAGCCCGTTTCCCTTGATTCAGAATTTAGAATTAAATTCTGCCTCGATTTACATCATTACAGGTTATTGAAAATACGGGTTGTTATATTCTCCCCTCCTTAAAGGATTTCGTCCCCGAAATCTTCAAGTTAGGAAGAACGTATCCTACCATCCAATCATCCATCTACTCAAAACATCATCCATGAGCAATCATTGTCCTTACAAGATTCTAAATGTTGTATGAACATATGCAAAGGTGTGTGTATATGTACTTATCTAATGCAAATATCATCAATGCAAATTATGTTAGTGAAATGAATCCATATGTATGCAATTCCTAACATAATGTATAACATCTATATGTGTGCACATAACATACATCCATATGCAACATCCATGTGATAACACAAAAATCTTCATCCATGAATAAGCATAAACACTCATGCATATGCAATATGAGGAGTGTGTGAGCCGATCTAGTGCCTAACGTGTATAATGCATCCACGAGTAACCACTTGCAAACACTTGCAACCACTTGCAACCATATAACATGTTTCAAACACATGTTTCATCCAAAGGGTTTCTACCTAAGGTTCTCATGACAAGATTAACACGATAAACTAGATAAACATGGATAGCAGAAGATATGCTACAAAGAGATCGGGAAGATAAGCAAGATATACTCCTTTTGGATTACAAGAAATCCCTTCCTAACCCAACCCAATCCTATAAAAGCCCAAAAGGTTTAGTCAACCTAACGGACCGCTTCAAACCCTGACATGTATTACTAGCCAATAAGTCATACCTCCCGATAGAAATAAGACCGAGAATGGGACCGAGAGGATATACGTAAAGAGATAACATGGGAGTAAGTTCCACAGGAAAACAAGGATCAAGGATATACTCTTAAAAAGAGATATGATGCGCGTATCTAGCCTTCAATCTTCTAAGTCACGTTTCCTTGAGTTTAATTCCCCTGTGCTTTGGCCGTCTTTTACTTCATGATTCCTTGGCCTCTTAACTCTTATTTCCAAATATGAGTTGGAACCTATTTCATTGTCGCCTCTCGTCTTCCTCTTTCACTTACTCTTCTTCTATCATACTCGGCTTAAACATAACTGTGACTTCATGGTTTCATGCAAGCTCTCCAAAATTCACCAGTGAATCCTGGATCTCGTTTACTTACTATAAAGTATTCCACGCAGCAGAACCAATCCACGTTGCCAATTGCTCTTACCAACGTGATTTTCTATAACTCATGCTTGAACGACATGAACCATCCGCCTGCGAATGATAGGCCGTACTTAGATTCAGTTGCTTGCCCATGACTTCCCGTAGACTATCCCAAAACTGGCTAGTGAAGATTGAGTCATGGTTACTAACTATCCTTTAGGGAACCTCGTGCAACTACTTTATTTCTTGAAAGTAAACTGTCGCTAGTTATGATGCAGTCCTTTCGCTCTTTACCGGAGTGAAATGAGCACTTTTCGTGAGTCTACCTACTATGACCCACATGCTCGTATTCCCTTTCCTTGATCTAGGCAGTCCATCCACGAAATCCTTCGTGACGCTTTACTACTTCCATTGCGGGGACTTCCAATGGATGTAATAGCCCACCGGGCTTTTTATGACTCGGCCTTAATCTGTTGGCACAACATGCACCTTGGGACAAACTCGGCCACCTCCTCGGGTGATGTGCATCGTCAAGAACCTTCTTTCTCTCATCGCGTCTTAGCCATCCCTTGTCATCTATAGCGAGGTGACTTAACATCTCGCCTCGAATCACTTGTTCATGATTTCGACTAACTGCGGGTCTTCCTTCTGCGAAGTCCCTACTTGATCCAGAAGGGTAGGTCTAAGCTCAAGGGACGCTAACTAACTAATTAAACTGAGAGAACTTCTTACTTCAATTGTCCTCGTCGGAGCTTTCCGGTCTTGAACCGCGACCATTTTAGCGGGATCCACCGCTAAGCCTTGCTTAGAAACTATGTGCCCAAGAAATCTAACTTCTTTTCTCCAAAATGACATTTGGAGGACTTGGCTTTCAACTGATGCGCTCTAAGCGTATCCATCACCTCCTTGAGATGTCTTGCGTGCTCTTCCTCATCCTTTGAGAAGATCAGAATATCATCTACGAAGACTACCACAAACTCGTTTAGGAACTCCCTAGACACCCTACTTATCAAGTCCACTAAGTATGCGGGTGCATTAGTCAAGCCGAACGGCATGACAAGCCATTCGAAGAATCCATCTGGAGTTCTGAACGCAGTTTGCCTATACTATCTTCAGCTACCCTGAGCTGATGGAATCTAGTAGCAAGATCAAGAGAGAACATATGTTCCTACAAGCTAATCGAACAAATCATCGATCCTTGGCAATGGTTGTCTATCCTCTTTGTTTAACTCACGATATTCAACACACGGGCGAAGCGAACTGTCCACATTAGTAGCGAATACTACTAAAACACCTTCCTCGGAATTGCTTCATCGAATGAAGTTCTTCTCAAGCAACTCCTTCACTTGCTTACTTAGCTCCCGTCTTTCACGCGGAGCCATGTGCCGAACGGGCAAAGGAACCAGCTTTGCATTATCCACCAGATAAATGCAAAAATCTATCTCTCGTTTAGGGGTAACCCCCTTCACTTCACCCAAGATATCAAGATATTCTCGGACCACCCTCACCGATTGCAAACTATCGATAGACAAGTTAAGGGATTCAAGTTAACACAACATGACGGGACTCATAGGGTTACTAGAAATTTTTAGGGTATTACCGAGGCGAGTCATGAGCCTCACAACCCTATGCTCAAAAATCAAGGATGGCTCCAAAACTGGACAACCCATCCATGCCCAAAATCAACCCATACCCCATGAAACCGAGAATATAAGCATCACACGAGAACTCTACACTAAGATAGAGATTTTCAAATCCACGTAGATCATAGACAAATGGGCGGAACCCCCAATTGGATTTGAAACACACACGGGATCATTAACTAGACTAGTACTTAGGTGCAAACTTTCAACTAGATCAGATGAAATAAACTATGCGATGCACCAAAATCAAACAAGGTACGAACAGGAAAATCAGAAATATATACAATGCTCTCAACAGAAATACTACCTTGATCGGGAACTGGAGCGGCATTGAGAGCATGAACTTGCCCTCCTGAAGGTCCAGCACGCTGGGTCTGACCCTGGCCTTGCCCTTGCTTCTTCGGGCAATTCCTAGTGAAGTGCCCCATTTCTCCACAGTTAAAGCAAGTGCCCTTCCTTTTCCTGCAATCCTTGTTTAGATGAGTCGAGCTTCCACAAGTAAAGCACTTCTTCTTGTCGTTATTGCCCTTGTTGTTCCCCTTGTTGCCTTGACTCTTGTTCTTGTTCCTATTGCCTTGACTGCTCTGACCGCTTGGATTACCTTGATTTCCTTTCCCCTGGGAATCAGTCTTCTTGGCTTGAGTATCATTCATCTTGATCCTCTTCTTGTCACTCCTATTCTCTTCATTGAGTAGGGCCATATTCACCAAACTCTCGAAAGTTGCCCCCAAGGGTATATGAGACAGGGCCAAACCATGTGATGGCTAGTTTAATCCTAGAGCAAAATATAGGGCCTTCTTCTGAGCTGTGTTAACCAAGTCTAAACCGACCCGAGCCAGTTGATTAAACTTATCTATGTATTTCCTAATAGTCATGTCCCCTTGCTTCAGTGATAGGAACCTTAGTCCAAACTTTCCCCGAAAGTCATCCCAAGTCTCAATTGGCCTAGTAACGGTGGTGACCACCCACCAGCGTGCAGCTTCTTCCTTTAGCAACCACACTTCTAATAAAACCTTCCTACGGTCATCTATATCAAAGAAGGCAAAAAGATCTTCGGTTTCTTTCAACCAATTCCTTGCCTCTACATAAGTCTCGGTTCCAAAGAAATTCTTGCAACCCATCGCCTTAAAGTTCTTACAAATCTTTGCGAAGTCAGCTTGAGGATGCTGAGGGGGAGGAGGAACATCAGCTATGGGAGGAGGAGGAGAAACATTAACCACCGGAGGAGGGGGAGGAACATTGGCGGGGCCGGCTTCGGTCGCCCTAGCCTCCAAAAGTCTCCTATACCAAACAGGTACGTGTACTCCCTCCGGAATAGCAAAGTTATCGGCCATACTAAAAACGAAGAAAAGACAGATTCAGAATGGAGAAAAACGAAGGAATTTTGCTAATGGCTTTTTGGGGAATAGCCTTTAAAATAAACTAGACTTTTCTTTGGAAAATACTTTATACTTGGTTTTGAAAATAGTTTTCCAAAAGTTTTAAAAAAACCTTTTTGTTCTTTCTTGTAAACCATATGCTCTGATACCAAATGTAACACCCCACCTCCGCCAGGGTGTCTCTTGCAAGCACTCTGACTTTGGAGGGGCGTTTGAATCAGGTAAACATGCATAATGATATATCAAGGCAGAACAAGAACATATGTATATATGTAAACAGAGTAAATAAGATAAGTAAAACAGCAGAAGATTTCAAACTATTTCAAAAACAAGTCTGGTACAACATAATGTCAACTTTCCAAATACACAAGTCTAGATAAAAACAACATTACTGAAAAACTGAAATACATAAGTACTATCCCCAAAATAAGTGATAACCATAGCTAGCTTCATGTCAAGACCGTACATGAGCTAAATCCCACAAGCAAGCGATCAGGAATCCAAGCTAAGCTCCAATATTCCCACCCTGAGAACCTGGGGGGGACGGAAGAAAAGAGGCGAAAGAAAACAGGTCAGTCAAAAAGACTGAGTAAGCCCTACTACAATCAATGTAAACTGATAAAGTTAACTGGCATGAGCAGCAGGGATGAACATAAGGATAATAACATACTAGCATGATGATTAACTAACAAGGTAGATAAAGGTTTCATCGCATAATCACGTTTAAGGGTTTTGCACCACAGGTGTACTAGCAAGCTAACATGACTTGAATAACAAGTATTGATCCCTTGGCCCAAGCTTTGGCCCAATAACATGAAGTGACCCTAACACAAGGTCCAATAACATGAAGTGACCCTAACACAAGGTCCAATAACATGAAGTGACCCTAACACAAGGTCCAACCAAACGGTCTAGTCGATCGGCTCCCTATAAGCCTAACTCGTCACGTGTTGGTGTCAATACGGCCCAAACATAATTGTAGTCGAACTGTGCCGGGTCCACCCTTCGGGTGTATCAAGCCCTAGGGTGCCAACCCCTGGACACCATAAACATGAGTGCACAGTCTCGATCTACTGGTACCCATGGGTGACTTCTCCAAATACGGACTACGTGCACGACCATAGTCTGTCCGGAACTACAACGGCGTACCACCCGGCCGTCGTTTATTGGTCGCTTACCTCCAGCCCAGTAATCGTGCCCTCTCCCTAGCCTAGTCCCTAGGGCCTTAATGATACAAACTTGGGATTACTGCTGGAGTGGGCCCCCATTGCTAGGATTTTTCTAGTGGGTTAAGTACGGTTTAACCCTCTTGATAATCATGGATTAACTTGGTTAAGTGTAACGATGAGTTCACGACTTAACCCTGACTAATCTACCAAGCCCAAATTGGTTAAGTATTAAGTGGACCATGACTTAACCCTAATCACGAGGCATTAGTTAATTTAATGCGCCTTAACCTCTCACATTAGACCTTGTTGTGGTTACTAGTTAAGCCGGTCGGTTCCGGGTAGCTTTACACCACAACTTGGTCTAACCTCGGGTTCAAGGTACAACATGACCAACTTCTCACATTGGGTCCTATTGTTTGTAGCAACTAGTTAAGCCGGTCGGTTCCGGGTAGGTTTACACTACAAACTCAACCCAACCTCGAGTTGGTCACACTTATATTTTCTAAGTGTCATGTCCATCATGTTTCCAAAACACATTACAAGTTTTCAAGCAATTGGGTAGACCTAACTTAATAGGTAAATTCCCAATGGGTAGACCTAACTTAACAGGTAAATTCCCAAGCTTATGTTTTTATGTCTTTTAAGTTTACCCAACCCCAAACGCAATCCCATCGCTTACATATCGCAATAGCGCATAAAGGATAGAAAGAGGGAACTTGGCATAATCATGACATAAAGGTATTGAAGCCACAAGTTTAACATGGTGGCATATGAAATGTTCATATGTTCATACACTTGCATATTACATTTTTAGGCCTCAAAAGCATGCATAAAACCAAACTTGGCATATTGGTGATACATGGTGCTAAATGACATGTAGAAATGGCCATAAGTTCGCATCTAGCCTCACATGCAAGTTATCATAAGAGATATGATAACTTACATGTTGCCAAAATGCAACCTTTAACATAAAGCTTGAAGCTTTATGTTCATAAACCCAAGATAAGCTTGCATAACATGATAGCATGAACAAAATGTTCAACCCAAACTTGCATAACATAACTTGCATATGATATGACAAACTTGCATATCAAACTTGCATAACATAACACGATAAACTTGCATATCATGACATGGCATACTTGCATAACATAACATGATGAACTTGCATATCATAACATGGCATACTTGCATATAAACTTGCATATCACAACATGATAAACTTGCATATCATAGCATAGTAAACTTGCATATAAACTTGCATATCATACATTTAACTTTAGAGTTTAAGTATGAAAGTAGAATAGGGCTTACAATGCTTAGGAAGTCACAAAAATATGACAAAGCCCTTATGCAACCAATTAAACCCAAAATGCAAGCTTCAATAGAAAAACCCTTAAGCCAAAATGATCAAAACCCTTGCTTTATGATGCAAATATAGAAACTTGACTTGAATGCAAGCTAATAATGCTCATACAAGTTTGAAAACACTTGTATGCATGGAAAATCTCTCATAGAAATTGATTTAGGAATTTATGAGGAGAGTGGAGGCCATGAGAGGATTGATTTTGCCATAGTTTAGTTACTTGAATGAATAATGATGATTTAGAGTTAGGTTAGGGCCTTATTTATAGAGATTAGGACTAGTTTCAACCTTAGGATTAAACCCTAGTTCCAATCTCAGCCCTCAAAACCGAATCTGGCCCCCAAACTCAACACAATCTCAAAATGGTGCACCAGGCTAAACAGCCCGGCTGGACCAAGTCGACAGCCAAGTCGACAG
Source organism: Allium sativum (assembly GCA_030737875.1). NCBI lineage: Eukaryota > Viridiplantae > Streptophyta > Magnoliopsida > Asparagales > Amaryllidaceae > Allium > Allium sativum. The sequence continues at coordinate 366,347,849 of CM060920.1, forward strand.
GGCTGTCGACTTGGGTCCAACCAAGTCGACTCCCAAGTCCAAAGGGCTGTCGACTTGGGTGCTCTGGCGGGAACTTTCCCACCTAGCCCAATCTGACCTAATTTTCAAATTCAAACTTGAATTTGAAATCTGTTTTTACTTTGAAATTTTCTGAAAACTTCGTTGGGCCTTAATCGGGTCATACGGACTCCGATTTTCGAAAACTCGGACTCTATTTCGCGTATTTTTCCGAGACGAACGCAATGGCGCAGCCCGTTTCCCTTGATTCAGATTTTAGAATTAAATTCTGCCTCGATTTACATCATTACAGGTTATTAAAAATACGGGTTGTTACAGTGAGTAATATCTCTTAATACAAATTCATTATTGACTTGATTTCATAATTGACATTTCAAGTTCAAATTCTACTTACAATGTCTAATTTTAAAGTTATATATATAACTTATTTAAAATTTCCATTTGCAATTTGGAAAATTCAAATCTATTTCAAATATCGATTTTAAATTCAATTCCCATATATCTCCCCAATTCATACTTAGATTATATTTTCTGAATTCTTTAATAATAACAATAATAATAATAATTCACTTTTTATAACCGTTGCTTATAAAATCACCTTCTCATCTAATTTGTTATAATCAAACTTTACTGCTCAATTCCATTTATAATTTGGTTTGAAATAATATTTCTATTTGAAAATAACATTCCTTTTAAATATTTTTATATATTTAAATTCTATTTTAAAATCCATTTATTATTTTTGACATTTAAAATATCAAAAATCAAGGTCCAGGGTTAATACTCATCCAAACAGGTCATATACTACCACAGGTGATCAAACATATCATATAACATCATATATGTGAAAACAATAAATAAATGTTGAGGAATCCAGTTGGATTCCTCCAACCAGTTTTTCCTGCGACCATATATGTTAGTCAAACAATAATAATACCCATCCAGCTTCGAGGCAAGATATCGCAGTATAGAAGGTCATCCACTATATATATTGTGGGGCGTATACGGAAATCATCCGCTAATGGTACGGCGGGCATCTGGTAATGATACCGCGGGAATTATCCAATCACCAATCACCAATATTATTATTATATAATATTATCTCTTTATATCAAGAAATTAATCATTCAACAGGCAAAAAAATAAATTTTAACTATTAAAATAGTTCTCGATAATTTAACTGAGTGAGTTTAACTCACCTCAATTTTCCATAGCTGGACATTCTGTTTAATTCCATATCAACCACGAATCGTCTTGAATTATCTTGAATAAATTTATTCCTATAATTATTCGATTTTGATTTAATGATTTACGAGTATTTATTAAAATTACTTAACACTTAAATAAATTAATCAATGTATTATATATTAAAACGTATACCTTGTTGTCTTGCGAATTACTTGACTAATCGACATAGAGAATCTTTGAATGGCCTCTCATTATTGTGAACCTTTGCCCAAACACTTTGCTTTCCTTGTAAATAGCATCGCCGTCGGATCAAGGCAATTTGAACACTCCTACAAAGCCATTGAAATGCTTTAAAAAAACTGCTTAACCTCCATTGTGCAAGAAATCTCCTATGACAGCATTCCCATATCATCATACCTTCATCATCATCCGGTAAATATCACATACCAAACTCACTGCCAAACCCAACTTAAAGTCAGTGCGCATCCTCCTTTATCATAAAGCCTTAAACCCATTTTATCAACAATGCCTCGCACCTCCAAAATACATCCATTCGCATCCCAAAAATCTCAATGCAATACTTCTTATTCACCACACCCATCATCAGTTCTTTACTGGAAAAATCAAACTCCACCATTTTCCAGAAATTATAGTTCGAACTTATAGTACCGAATACTGCGAATTCTTCCTTTGCACCACACTAAATCAACGTCCATAAAATTGAATTACACCATATCGCAATTTCGAAGAACACCTGTTCCAACATTAGTCTTCTTGCATCTGTCCTCTTGAAACTTCAGCGCCTCAAACTAGTCGACATCCCTTCTGCAAAACTTCAAACAAACCAACCTCCTCCCTTACCATCGCGAGTATCGAGTTCCAGACAGCTCAAGTTGCGATCTTTCCATCTCGAATTTTAACGACTAGTTTGAGCTTCAGATTTGTCGCGACTTCATAATGCGGTCTCCCTTTTCACACGAGCGTCGAGCTCGACTATGAGCATTAGGAATACCGCGATTCCAATCGTGATTGGATTTTAATCCTTTTTTATTGTTATTACCAGTGGAATTTGATTTTACTGAAGAAAGAAATCAAAAGGGGGATAAAGTGAATTAGAAGACTTCGGTTGATTTTGGAATGGATGGATGATTTTGGAATGGATGAAATATGTAGGCCATAGCCCCTATTTATATACGCGAATTGATCGAGGATAAGGATGTTGTCTTTCAAATAGTGCAGATAGATTTCAGCGTAGGCACGAGGAAGGAGTATGGTTGCAAAAAAATTTGAAAATAAAGAACGAAGGTGATTGTGAAAGAACGAGGTAGCTAGCTAGTATAGGTGCGCAGAATTCCTTGTGTAGAAAGGAATAGGGGTTGTGTCTTCATTAGTAAGATATAATAGTTGGCTGCCATATTACGTTGAACCGATGTAAATTCATTTAATTTAAATTATCCTGTTATTTCGAACTCCCATTTAAACGCAACAAAAGGCATTTCTAGGATTATATCATCATTCTGAATACACTGGAACAGGTTCCGAAGCCCCACCCGATCGTATGGAAAGTATACAAATTTAAATTGATGATTAAATTTAAATCCAATTTATTTATTCTTAGGCGTTCACTGATCGTATGTTAAATCAATAAATTTAAATGTTACGAAAATACCAGATTCAGTAACAATACACTATTTTATAACCAATGGAATTTATCTCGTCAAATTCTGGAATCATTTGAAATATCACTATTTACACATATCGTTAATGTCGTTAAAATAATAAATTAGTTTCAAACACTCTATATTTAATGAATAAAAATATTATTATTAAATAGATAAATTTTATATTAACATCAATTTTATATTCAGATCAAATATTTCAATGTTTTAATCGCTCAACATTAACTACCGAAAAATACGGGACGTTACAGTTGGTGTTATGAGTTTTATCGCTAAAAGTATTGCAGACTGATTCGAGTGATTTTACTTTCCTTAAAGGGTTCTCAGGTCAGACTGGGTATATTTTCCATGTAGCATTAGATTCTGTTTATAGCTTCACGAGAGGAACCGAATTCGAGACGTATTCCCATATTTCTGGTAATAATTTATTTCTGTCATTTGAAAATAGTTCTGATGATGATGACCCATCATCAATATTCATTTTCGAGTTTCTATGTGACGACACTACAATAAAAACATCCCTTTTACAACGGGCAATGCCTGTTGTAATATAGATTTCGCAACGGGCATTGCGCCCGTTGCATTTGGCCATATTGTAATAGGTCGATATTTTACAATGGACAATAAAAGTTGTAAAAAATCATATTTTACAATGGGCTACTCCCATTGTAATATGTCTTTTCCACAACAGACATTGACCGTTGAACTAGATGTCTATTACAACTATTTTTACACATTGTTAAACAAAATGAAAAACTAAAAAATATATTAAAACATTGATGCAACATATATACAAATTTTTCTAACAATACAAATATATATTCATAACATTTATAAAGTCACAAATTTATTTCTTTTCATACATATTGTCACACATTTGCAAGAAATACAAAGAACATAATCCATGATAAATATAATAATAATAAAAACTATTGTTTGATCATAGATAAGATACAAGCATCCACGTACTAATCACATCTATACCACGTTTATACCATGCTTAGCAAGAAACACTTGTGGACATAGTATGTAACACCCCGTAATTATAAAGAACACTGTAATGATAAACTAAAGAATAATTAATTAAATGTGCTGAATTAAGTAAAACAGACTGCGCCATTGCGTTCGTCTAGAAATTCTACTTAAGATAGACTCCAAGTTTGCGTAAAACGACATCGTATGAAGAAGATATTAAGGTTTGAAATTTGTATACATATAAGCAAAATGTATATAAACAAACTAGTCCAGAAAATCAAAATCAAAAGGCGGGAAAGCGCTGGAAATTGGCATGTTGAGGGGTCGACCCCTATAAGGGGGTGTCGACCCTAGGGTCGACCCTGGGATCGACCCCACCCAGATCTAGGACATATCCATTCTTTGAACCGGGACTTGTTTCTTGACCAGATTCGTTGACGGTAGACTATAAATAGGACCTCATTTCTGTTGTTTTATTTACCTAAAAACAATGGAGACAACGAGATGCTTCCCCAACTCAGATTGAGTTAGCATATTCTTCTGCAACAATGACTTATACATATTCAAGAATCTCTGCTACAATATCAACACTCTTTTCTTAGCTCTTTAGATCCAGTGAGTCACTATGAGTTTATGTTTCTTTTAGATATAAACATTTAATAAGTAATCCTGACATGTTTATGAGTTTGGATCTAAATCTATGGCTGTTAATAACCTGAATCATAACTAAAGAGATTTGCCATTACTTATACACTTGATCCTCTGTTTAGTTCTATATGCATATTCTGTCATTATGCCTATTTCTATCACTATATGCCTATTCTGTTAGTATGCCTATTTCTGTCGTCATATGCCTATTTTGTAAGTATGTCTATCTCTATTCTCTTCTCTCCCTCCTTCTCTTTTTATTTTTATAGCCAGGTACCTTCGAGCCTAGGCCTACCACGGAAATATGCGAGCGAACGAAATTGGGAATGGTTGAGAATGATAAATTGGGGGCATAACTTGTATTTTAAAACATGACTAGGATTTAGGGATATAATCTATACCTTGATCTAAAACTTTAATTTGGGGCATAACTTGTATCGTGAATCAGACTTGGATTTTGGGCATAGCCTAGGATGAACATGTAAAATTGTTTAAGAATGAATATACCTAAATTTACAGTAATTAGAATTGTAACGGCTCTTAGACACGAGGTTAGATTACACTTGTGGTAGAACTCTGCCCGGAACCGCCCGGCAAATCCAGCATCCATAAGTGGTTAATCTAATGTAAGGGGTCTAGTGCGTAAGTGTGCACGTAACGGTGCTAAGACACGAGGTTAAGTCCAACTTGTGGTAGAAGTCTTCTCGTAACCGCCCGGCACATCCAGCATCCACAAGTGGTCGACTTAATGTGAGAGGTCTAGTGCATTAATATGCTTGAATGGGAAATGATAATAACCCGTTAACCTGTAGTACTTAACCTATTTAAATCTATGGGGGATATGTGAACCTGTCAAAATTGCGTAAGCGTTAAGTAAACTTGCTTGAATCAATGAGGGGTTAAGTAAATCTATTAAATCTATGGGGGGTATATAAACTCGAGAAACTTAACCTGTTTTATATGTTGGGGTTATGTGGTCTTGTTATGCGGGCTTGTTAATATGTTAGGCATAACCAATCAAAATCCTAGTAATGGGGATGCAATCCTAGGGGGTGGCTTGTATCATCTATTGTGTGGGACTTGTATCAGTCTGCAACCCATCTTGGTATCCAAAGGGGGGACCCTGAACTAGGTAGGGATCAGGGCACGCTTACTGAGCTGATTATAAGAGGTTCATCTGAGCGAGGGTGTCTGATGACGTGTTCCAACAGACTCATGTGCGTGCATGGATCCACTTGCTTAGGAAAATAAGACGATGTAGCACCAGTAGATATGGTAGTAACTCTAAAAAAAAGGGTTGCCACTTTAGGAAGTGATACGTCATATTGTGGGACCAGCACAGGGTATCTACAGGATATGGAGCCTGTGCAGTTTATACCCTGCTATTACCTCGCCATATCCCCGATATATCATGTAGCGTGTTTATAGCGCTATGCTATTTCCAAATAGACTTCGAAATAGCCTTTCCGCTTTAATCCCCGCTATATTCCAATATTCCCGATATATCCTATTATTTCAGTTATATTTCGATATTTCTACTATATCTTCTATAAGAGAAATGAATTTAAAACGACATTTATGCATTGTAAAATTATTTTTTAACTATAAACTTTTAATATATATTTTTCAAAATATAAAATACTATAATATTATATTAAATTTAGTTAAGATAAATAAAAGTTTACACTTATTTAGGTGTATTTGTTTTTGTTTGTATTTAAAATTAAGAATAAACTAATTATAATTAAGTTGAATGATAACTTTCCATTTATTTATCGTTTATATATTTGTAAAAGCATTAAATACAAGTTTTATATGCTATTTCAGACTCCTCCGCTAAATCCCGTTATTTCCTCCCTTTATCTCCACTACAACTTTTTGCGTCTCCGCCGCATTGGATATGTTGAGCGCTTTAACTACACGGTAGGGTGTCGATCGATTGGGGTAGCAATTAAGGTACATCTAGTCCTGATTGTTTAAGAGCCCGTTATTATCGTTGGGGGTAACACCAGTCATTTCTCTTGGGATGCCTATTATTATCGTTGGGGGTAAACTCGTCACTAGAAGTATACTAAGTCTACCATTTGTTTCTATTGGGATCATTCCATTTCTGTTGTACTAGCATTGGTCCAGAGAAAAATACTTGAGAACTGCAATATATTATGTTCTGTTTATTATGTTTATCCTGCTCAGTCTGTTATACCTATTTTATGATACTGTTATCTCTCTCATCTAGTTTATATGCCTTTCATGATGCTTTTACTTATTTGTATGTTAAAAGTAACTGGACTCGCCAGATTTTATGTCTAATCCATTCTGTTTCCTTTTCTCTCTCTTCCTTTTCCCCCTAGGTTCTCAAGGTGGGAATGCTAAGGCTTGATTAGGATTCTCTCTTCTGTTTCTGCTTGGAGCTGCTTAGATGTACCGCTTGATTTTCTGTCTACCTTGCTATGGCTATTCTTTTTGGTGACTATGTTTTTATATCACTGTACTCTGATGATTTTAGTACAAGGCAGATATTTTAATTTGATGTAATGGGTTTTCTATACTTCAGACTTATGTTGTAATTGAATTTGGACTACGATATTTTCTATTTGGAAAATAAAGTTTTATATTCCGCTGTTATTTTATGTCTGTCTTGTGATGTTTTTGTTTCTGTTTACCTATAACACTTCACGAAATTTAGTGCATTTTTTTAAAGAGTGACATTAACGGATGTGGGGTGTGACATTTGGTATCAGAGATGAAGGTTACCAGATCGGTTAAAAAGGTTTTGAAATTTGTTTTCAAAAGGTTTTAAAAGAAAAGTTTGTTTTTGAAAACATATTACCCAAAGCCATATGAAATATCTTTCAATTCTTTGTTTGAGTCCCTTTTCCTTTTCTTTCCAGCATGTCGGGGAACTAATTCTTCCCGAGGGCGTTACGATACTGGCTTGGTTCCGTAGGTATCTTAAGGCTACGGCACCTGCCGGAGGCCAAACAGACGCCCCTCCCCCAGCTGCGACCGCCGTTCCTCCTCCTCCGTAAGCGCATAATTTCTCGAAGATATGAAAGGATTTCTATGCGATGGGAGTAAAGCTTTTCCTAGGAATTTAGACTTTTGTAGAAGCAAGGAATTGGATTAAAGAGACGGAAGATTTGTTTGGAATTTTTAAGGTTGACGATCGTAGGAAGATTCAGTTGGCCGTTTGGCAGCTGAAAGATGAGGCTTCATTCTGGTGGGAAGTGATGCAAGCAGGGTATCCAATTGAGACTTGGGATGATTTCTGATAGAGATTCGAGATGAAGTTTCTTTTTCAAGCCTAGAAAAGTATGCAAATGGAAAGGTTTTTGGCACTTAAGCAAGAAGGCATGTCTGTCAACGAGTATGTTAATAAGTTTAATCAATTGGCGAAGTTTGGTTTGGATCTAGTGAATACCCCGCACAAGAAAGCTTTGAGGTTTGCAAGAGAGTTGAATGAACCTCTCCATGGATTGGCTATGTCTCATATTCCGACGGGGGCAACTTTCGAGAAACTCGTTGATACGGCATTGATGCACGAAGAAAATAAAGGTGAAAAGAAAGAGGCTAAGATTGATGAAACACAAAACAAGAAAGTGTGGCCTAAGAAAGAACAACAACAAAAGAAGGGTGAAAGAATGAAAAAGCCCAAGAAAAGAGGAAATGTCATAGTTGTGGACGCGTGCGTCATTTGAGCAAAAATTGCAAAAAAACGAAGAGGTAGGAAAGTTTATGTTGTAAGTTTGATTTTTCTTTCCAATCATGCTATTAGAACTCTTTTTGATTCTAGTGCTTCACATTCTTTTATATCCGATTCTGTGGTTGGGTCTCTACACCTTAGTACTAGTATGGTTTTGGATCCCGTTGTTGTCTCAAACCCCATTGGGGGCACAACTCATCTGTCTATGATTTGTCGGGGTTTGAGAATATCTGTGTTGGGCATCGAGTTTGAGTGCGACGCATATGTACTTAGTTTCATGGGCTCTGGTTTGATTCTAGGAATTGATTGGCTAGCCATGTATGGTGCCATTCTAGATTGTGAGAGGAGGGTCGTTAGACTTTTTACTTGCCATGGGAAGACTCTCGAGATTTCTTGTGACCCTAAAGGGTCTTTCATGCTAACTTTCCTAAAATTACTTGATGCATTTATCGATGACCTATGATCTGTACTAGTAGTCTATGAGTATCCCGATACTTTTGAGGAGGTTCGGGGTTTACCTCCAAGGCGCAAAATTGATTTTCGGATATACTTGGTGGAGAATTCAAAGCCAGTTGCATTGCCTGTGCGCCATATGGTTCCTAAAGAAAGGAAGGAGCTCAACAAGCAAGTAAGGGAGCTACTTGAGAAAGGGTTTATTAGGCGAAGCATATCTGAATGGGGTGCTCCAGTAGTATTCGCCACTAAGGCGGATGGTTTGCTTCGCTTATGCGTGGATTATAGGGAGTTGAATAAGCTCATAAGAAAAATAGGCACCCACTTCCAAGGGAAAATGATCTGTTAGACCAATTTGTTGGTGCATTTGTTTTCTTCCAGTTAGACTTGGCCACAGGGTTTCAACAGTTAAGGACGGCCGAGGAAAGTATAAACAAGACTGCTTTTAAAACTCCAGACGGTTTCTTCGAGTGGCTCGTCATGCCTTTTGGGTTAACGAATGCACCCGCCTATTTTGTGGATCTGATGAGTAGGGAGTTTCGGGAGTTTCTAAATAAGTTCGTTGTGGTCTTTGTTGATGTCGTCTTGATTTTCTTGAAGAGTGAGGAAGAGCATGCCCTACATTTAAGGGAGGTTTTGAAGACTCTCCGAGCACATCAGCTTAAGGCAAAATTCTCCAAATGTCATTTTTGGAGGAATGAAGTGAGATTTCTTGGGCATGTGGTCTCTAAACATAGGACAACAGTGGATCCCGCAAAAGTAGTTGCAGTTCAAGATTGGAAGATTCCAAAGAAAGCAACGGAGGTTAGGAGTTTTCTTGGTTTAGCGGGCTACTGTAGCAAGTTCATTAAGGACTTTGCAAAGATATCGGCCCCACTCACCAAACCGACGAAGAAGAATCTGACATTTTCTTGGGATATAGAATGTGGGATGCTTTTCAGCGATTGAACAGGGCTTTGACAACAGCCCCAGCCTTGACTTTTCCTGATGGGAACAAAGTGTTCACAGTATACACTGATGCATGCGGTACAAGGCTTGGTGCGGTTTTGATGCAAGAGGGAAGGTAGTATGTTATGGAGGTTGATAATTGAGAGTTTATGAAAAGAACTACCCTACCTATGACTTAGAGTTGGTTGCCATTGTATTCTTGCTTAAAACTTGGCATCATTATCTACTTGAAGAGAAGTTTGAGTTGTATACCAATCATAAATCTCTCAAGTATTTGTTCTCGCAAAAGGATCTCAATTTGAGGCAACAGAGATGGATGGAGTTCCTAGCGTCCTATGACTTTGAAATTGCTTATACCCATAGCAAGGGTAATGTGGTGGCGGACGCACTGAGTAGGTAGAGGATTAATTTGAGTCCACAATTTGTAGAAAGGCAGATCTTGGAGTATATCTTGACATTTAGGCCATCTACGGATCTTATACCTTGTTTGTTGGCATCTTTAGAGATGCGACCTACTCTTATGGATCAGATATGGATTTCACAGCGAGAGGACCCACAGATAGCAGACATATTGGATAGGCTCAGTAAATGGGAGGCTTCTAGTCACCTCAGTAGATATTCCCCAGATGATAGAGGATGGTTGCGACGAGATGGAAGGCTTTGTGTTCCCTGAGTTGGGAGTCTATTGAAGACAGTCCTTGAGGAAGCCCATCATTCTAGGATGACTATCCATCCAGGCGGTGATAAGATTTATAGAGATATGAAGTTGGTTTTCTTTTGGGATGGGATGAAGAAAGATGTAGTGGAGTTTCTTTCTCGATGTTTGATTTGCCAGCAAGTCAAAGCTGAGCAATGGAAGCCCGGTGGTTTACTTCATCTTTTGGAGATCCCACAATGGAAGTGGGAGAGCATCTCTATGCATTTCAATGATGGTTTGCCTAGATCGTGGAAAGGCAACACCAGAATTTGGGTTGTAGTTGACATGCTTACTAAGAGCGCTCATTTCATTCCTGTTAAGAGTAAGAGAACGACAGCATGGTTGGCATCAATTTATCTTCGTGAGATAGTTCGTCTACATGGAGTACATTCAAGTATAGTGAGTGAACGTGACCCCATATTCACTAGTGAGTTTTGGAGAAGCTTGGAGAAGGCATTAGGTACATAGTTGTGTTTGAGCACCACTTATCACCCTCAAACCGATGGATAGACGGAAAGGGTGAATAGAGTTTTTGAGGATCTTTTAAGACTGTGTATCCTAGACTTCGGAGGGACTTGGGAAGAGCATCTTCCATTGGTAGAGTTCGTCTATAACAACAGTTATCAAGCTAGTATTGACATAGCACCCTTCGAGGCATTGTATGGACGACCTTACTTGGACCTGAGATGATTAGAGAAACCTCAGAGAAGGTTTATTTTATTCATAGACGCAGAAGACAACTCAAGATAGGCAGAAGTCCTACGTAGATAAGAGAAGAACTGATATTGAGTTTGAAGTGGGAGATATGTTTTTCATCAAGGTATCACCTTTGAGGGATGTGGTCCGCTTTGAATCTATAGGGAAATTGGCACCAAGGTTTGTAGGGCCTTTTCCCATAACAGAAAGGATTGGCCAAACGGCTTATAGGGTGAAGCTACCAGAGAGATTGATGGGTGTTCATGATGATTTCCATGTTTCTCACTTATGGAAATGCCTGCATTTTACCCTAGAAATAGTTGAGCCGATTATGCTTGAGGAAGTACAAGTGGAACGAGAGGCGACTGTTAGCCGAGTTCCTACCCGTATTCTTGGATTAGAGGTTAAGAAGCTATGCAATCGATAGGTCAAGTTGGTGAAAGTTCAGTGGGGAGAAGACCACGAGGATGCAACTTGGGATACCGAAGACAAAATTCGTACTTCGTACACTTTTCTTTTGAAGGGTATGTACTTAACTTCTTTTTCCAAAGCTTTTACTTGTACTTGCTTCTGTCATTTAAGTATATCCTATCGATCAAATCTTTGACCTTTAGGTAGGGAACAAATGGGTGTAAACATGTGTTTGAAACATGTTATGTTTGATGGATGCAAGTGAATGCAAGTGTTTGCTAGTAGTCTCTCGTGGATGCATATACACACACATTAGGCACTAGATCGGCTCAATCACTCTCATAATGCTTATGGATGTGTGTGCATTTTTAAATTTTTATGGATGAAAATAGGTTTATCATCATATGGTTGTTGCATTTGGATGGATGATTGTGTATGCATATAGCATTTACATGATATATTAGGATTATTTGCATTCATGTTGGATTCATGGCATTGACATACATTGCATTAAGGAGGTCGACTGAATCAGTAGACCGCCTGATCTTTCGCATCAGCACAGGGACATATACACACACTATTACATATGTTCATATAAGCATTATAAATCTTTCAAGGATAGTGGATGCATGTGATTGATGGATGATGGATGTTAGGATATACATTCTTCTTAACTTAGAGATTTCGAGGACGAAATCCTATAAGTAGGGGAGAATGTAACACCCCGTTATTTTAAAGAATACTATAATGATAAACTAAAGAACACTTAATTAAATATTGGGAATTAAGTAAAACGTACTGCGCCATTGCGCGTCTCGGAATTCCGCCTAGATAGAATCCAAGTTTACGTAAAACGGGCATCGTATGAAGAAGATATTAAGGTTTGAAATTTGTATACATATAAGCAAAAAATATATAAACAAACCAGTCTAGAAAATCAAATTTAGAAGGCGGGAAGGCATGGGAAATCGGCCCGTTGGAGGTCGACACATTCCCCATGGATGTCGACCCATGGGTCGACCCCTATAAGGGGATGTCGACCCTTGGGTCGACCCCGGGGTCGACCTCACTCAGATCTGGGGCAGATCCATTCTTTGAACCCGGACTTGTTTCTTGACCAGATTCGTTGACGGTAGGCTATAAAAGGACCTCATTTCTATTGTTTTATTCACCTAAAAACAATGGAGACAACGAGATGCTTCCCCAACTCAGACTGAATTAGCATATTCTTCTGCAACAACGACTATACGTATTCAAGAATCTCTGCTACAACGTCAACACTCTTTTCTCAGTTCTTTAGATCCAGTGAGCGTGAGCTTATGTTGCTTTTAGATATAAACATTTAACAAGTAATCCTGACATGTTTATAAGTTTGGATCTAAACCTATGCCTATTAATAACCTAAATCATAACTAAACAGATCTGCCATTACTTGTACACTTGATCCTCTATTTAGTTCTATATGCCTATTCTGTTAGTATACCTATTTCTATCATCATATGCATGTTTTGTTGGTATGCCTATTTCTGTTCTCTTCTTCCATCCTTACCTTTTTACTTTTATAGCCAGACTACCTTCGAGCCTAGGCCTACCGTGGAAATATGTGAGCGAACAAAATTGGGAATGTGTGGCACCCCACGTCCGTTAATGTAATGCATTAAGTTTCGTGAAGCATTATAGGTAAAAGAAACAGGAACATCACAAGACAAATATAAAATAATAGCAGAATTTAAAACTTTATTAAATAGAAATCGTCGTGGTCAAAAACCCAATTACGTCATAAGTCTGAAATACAAAAAATCCATTACATCAATTTAAAACTTTTGTCTTGTACTAAAATCATCAGAGTACAATAATATATAAAAATCATAGTCTCCAAAATATAGCCATATCAAAGAGGACAGGAAATAAAAAAGGTACATCTAAGCAGCTCCAAGCAGAATGAAACAGAGAATCCAAATCAAGCCTCAATATTCCGACCCTGAGAACCTAAGGAGGGAACATAAGAGAGAGAGAAGTGGAAACAAAACGGTCTAGAGATAAAATCTGGTGAGTCCAGTTACTTTTAGCTTATAAATAATAAAAGCATCATGAAAAGCATATATGCTGGATGAGAGAGATAACAATATCATAAGACAGGTATAACGGAATGAGCAGGATAAGCAGAATAAACAGAACATAATATATTGCGCTTCTCTAATACTTTTATATGCACCAATACCAATATAACAGAAACAAGATGATCCCTACAGAAACAGATGGTAAACTTAGGTGTACTTCTAGTGACGGGTTTTACCCCCAACAATAATAACAGACAACCCAATAGAAATGACAGTTGTTACCCCAACGATAATAATGGGCTTCTAAACAAGCAAGACTAGATGTACCCTAAATTACTACCCTAATCGATCGACTCCCTACCCTGTAAATATTTTGTGCTGGCCCCACAGTTGGATGTATCACTTCCTAAAGTGGCAACCTGTTTATTTTCGAGAGGCACAACCATCTACTTATGTCACAGCGTCTTAATTTTCCCGACCAAGCTGGACCCATGCACGCACATGACTCCGTCGGATACCGAGTTGTCAACACCTCCACCGATATGAACCTCTTATAATTTACTCAGTAAGAATGCCCTGACCCCGACCTAGTTCGGGGTTCCCCGTTTGATACCAAGATGGGTTACTGACTGATACGGGTCCCACACAACAGATGATACAAGCTACCGCTTTGGCTTGCATTCCCACTACTAGGATTTTTGATAGGTTATGCCAACATTTGAACAAGGTTGCATAACTGCAACATGTAGTACGGGTTAAGTTTGTCGGGCTTATATAACCCCCAATAGATTTAATAAGATTAACTTAACCCCCACTGATTCAAGCAAGTTTACTTAACTCCTACTGAATTCGACAGGTTCATGTAACCCCGCAGATTTAAACAAGTTAAGTATTTCATGTTAACAAGTTATTATCATATTTCCATTTATGGCTATTAATGGACTAGACCTCTCACATTAAGTCTACCACTTGTGGATGCTGTATATGCCGGGCGGTTCCGGGAAGATTTCTACCACAACTCAGACTTAACCTTGTGTCTTAGCATCGTTATGTGTACATTTATGTACTTGACCCCTCATATTAGATTAGCCACTTGTGGACGCTAGATTTGTCGGGCGGTTTCGGGCATACTTTTACCACAAGTGTAATCTAATCTCGTGTCTAAGTGCGGTTTTAGTTTCTAATTACTGTAAATCTATGCATCTTCATTATTAAACAATTTTTCATGTTTATCTAAGGTTATGCCCTAAATCCCAGTCAGATTCATGATACAAGTTAGGCCCCAAATTAAAGTTTTAGATTAAGGTATAAATTATGCCCCAAATCACAATCATGGTTTACAATATAAGTTATGCCCTAATTTCACATTCTCAATCGTTCCCAATTTCGTGCGTTTTCACATTTCAGCGATAGACCCAGGCTCGAAGGTAGCCTAACTATAAAAATAAAAAGGGAATGATGGAGAGAAGAGATCAAAAATAGGTATAAAATCAAAATAGGCATATGATGATAGAAATAAGCATATTAACAGGATATGAATATGGTGATATGATTAGGCGTACTAACAGAATAGGCATAATAAAGGTAGGCATGTAAGAACTAAACAAAGGATCAGGTGTATAAGTAATGACAGATCTGTTTAGTTACGATTCAGATTATTAACGAGCATAGGCTTAGATCTAAACTTATAAACATATCAAGATTACTTATTAAATGTTTATATCTAAAAATAACTTGAACTCACAGGGACTGGATCTAAAGAACAGAGAAGCAATTTTTTATGTCGTAGCAGAGACTCTTGAAAACTTGTTGTTGCAGAAGAATTTGGTAGTTCAATTTGAGTTGGGACAGCATCTCGTTGTCTCCTTTGCTTTTGGTGAATAAAAAAATGGAAATGAGGTCCAATTTATAGCCTAAGTTCAATGAATCTCGTTCACAAACGCGTCCAAGTGCAGGGGAAGAATCTGCCCCAGATCTGGCTAGGGTTGACCCCGGGGTCGACCCAGGGTCGACACACCCGTGTAGGTGTCAACCCATGGGTCGACACTCATGGG
The DNA here is from genome assembly GCA_030737875.1 of Allium sativum. Classification (NCBI taxonomy): domain Eukaryota; kingdom Viridiplantae; phylum Streptophyta; class Magnoliopsida; order Asparagales; family Amaryllidaceae; genus Allium; species Allium sativum. The sequence continues at coordinate 366,363,379 of CM060920.1, forward strand.
GCATTGGGTCGACCCATAAGGGGCTGATTTTCCCCTTTTCCTGCTCTTTGATTTAGATTTATGGATTGTTTATATATATATATTGCTTATATGTATAAAAACTTCAAACCTTAATATCTTCTTCATACGATGTCTGTTTTACGAAAACTTGGGTTCTATCTTAAGCAGAACTCCAAGACAAACCCTAATGACACAGTTCATTTCCCTTAATTTCAATATTTAATTAAGTATTATTTAGTTTATCATCATTGTGTTCTTTAAAATTACGGGGTGTTACATTCTCCCTACTTAAAGGATTTCGTCCCCGAAATCTCTAGGTTAAGAAGAATATATAGCCTAACATCCATCATCCATCTACTCATCCACCAATCACAGGCATCCATTGTCCTTAAAATATTTCTAATGCTTATATGAACATATGCAAAGGTGTGTGTATATGCCCCTATACTAATGCGAAAAATCAGGCGGTCTACTAATTCAGTTGACCTCCTTAATGCAATGTATGTTAGTGCCATGAATCCAACATGTATGTAAATAATCCTAATATATCATGTAGATGCTATATGCATGCACAATCATTCATCTAAATTCGACATCCATATGATGGTATGCCCATTTCCATCCATTAGAAGAAGAAAAATGCATACACTTCCATATGCAGTATGAGAGTGAGCTGATCTAGTGCCTAGTGTGCGTATATGCATCCACGAGCAACCACTAACAAACACTTGTATCCACTGCATTCATCATACATAACATGTCTCAAACACATGTTTACATCCATGGGTTTCCTACCTAAAGGTCGAAGATTCGATCGATAGGATATACTTAAATGACGGAAGCAAGTACGAATAAATAGATTTGGAAAAGAAGTTAAGAACATACCCTTGAAAAGAAAAGAGTACGAAGCGTGAATCTTGTCTTCAGTCTCCCAACTTGCATTCTCGAGGTCTTCTCCCTATTGAACTTTCATCAAATTGACCTCCATATTGCGTAGCTTCTTAACCTCTGATCCAAGAACACGGGTAGGAACTCGTCTAACTGCCACTTCCCGTTCCACCTCTACTTCCTCAAGCATGCTCGGCTCCACTACTTCTGCGGTATCATGCAAGCACTTCCGTAAATGAGAAACGTGAAAAACATCATGAACATTGGCTAGTCTCTCTGGTAACTTCACTTTACAGGCCATTGGACCAATCCTTTGTATTATGGGAAATGGCCCTACAAATCTTGCCGCCAATTTCCCTACAGATCCAAAATGAACCACATTCCTCAAAGGTGATACCCTGATGAAAACCATGTCCCCCACCTTAAACTCAATATCAGTTCTTCTCTTATCTACGTAGGATTTCTGCTTGTCCTGAGCTGTCTTCATGCGTCTACAAAAAAGTTCAGTCTTTTCTGAAGTTTCCTTAATCATCTCAGGTCTAAGTAGAAGCCTTTCTGTAGACTACCACCAACAAGTCGGTGATCTACAGGATCATCCGTATAATGCCTCGAAGGGTGCCATGCTAATACTAGTCTAATAACTGTTGTTGTAGGCAAACACTACCAAAGGAAGATGCTCTTCCCATGTCCCTCCGAAGTCTAGGATACATAATCTTAACAGATCCTTAAGAACCCTATTCACCATTTCCGTCTGTCCATCTGTCTAAGGGTGATAGGCGGTAGTTAAACATAACCGTGTACCTACTGCCTCTTGCAAGCTCCTTTAAAACTCACTGGTGAATATGGGGTCATGATCACTTACAATACTGTAAAGTACTCCATGTAGACGGACTATCTCACGAAGTTAAACTGCTGCCAACCTTGTTATCGTCCTCTTACCCTTAACAGGAATGAAATGAGCACTCTTAGTAAGCCTGTAAACTATAACCCAAATACTGGTGTTGCCTTTCCTCAATCTAGGCAAACCATCAATGAAATCCATAGAGATGCTCTCCTACTTCCACTATGGGACCTCCAAAGGATGAACAAACCACCGGGCTTCCTTTGCTCAGCTTTGATTTGCTGACAAATCAAACATCGAGAAACAAACTCCGTTATATCTTTCTTTATCCCAGCCCAAAAGAAAACCCTCTTCATATCTCTATACATCTTATCACCGCCAGGATGAATAGTCATCCTAGAATGATGGGCTTCCTCAAGGACTGTCTTCAACAAACTCCCAACTTGGGGAACACAAATCATTTCATCTCGTCGCAACCATCCCTATCATTCGTGGAATATCTACTGAGGTGACTAGAAGTCTCCCCTCTACTGAGCTTATCCAAGATGTCTACTATCTGTGGGTCCTCTCGCTGTGAAGTTCCTATCTGATCGAAAAGAGTAGGTTGCACCTCTAACGATGCCAATAAACCAGCTGTGAACTTGGTAGAGGGTCCAAAATCAAAAGTCGATATATACCCCAAGCTCTGCCTCTCTACAAATAGAGGACTCAAAGTCATCCTCTACCTACTCAGTGCGTCCGCCACCATATTACCCTTGCCAGGGGTATAAGCAATCTCAAAATCATAAGATGCTAGGAACTCTATCCATCTACATTGCCTCAAATTGAGATCCTTCGACGAGAACAAGTACTTGAGAGATTTATGATTGGTATACAACTCGAACTTCTCTCCAAGTAGACAATGTCGCCAAGTCTTAAGCGTGAATACCATGGCAGCTAACTCTAAGTCACGGATAGGGTAGTTCTTTTCATGTACTCTTAGCTGCCTACCTCCATAATATACTGCCATTCCCTCTTGCATCGGAACCACACTAAGCCCCGTACCACACGCATCAGTGTATACCGTAAACACTTTGTTCCCATCTGGCAAAGTCAAGACTGGGGCTGTTGCCAAAGCCCTCTTCAATCGTTGAAAAGCATCCTCACAGTATATACCCCATGAAAATGTCAAATTCTTCTTCGTTAGTCTGGTGAGTGGGGCTGATATCTTTGTGAAGTTCTTAATGAACTTCCTATAATAACCTGCTAAACCAAGAAAACTCCTCACCTCCGTTGCATTCTCTGGAATCTGCCAATCTTGAACAGCAACTACTTTTGCTGGATCTACTGCTACCCCATCCATAGAGACCACATGCCCTAGAAATTTCACTTCCTTTCTCCAAAAATGGCATTTGGAGAATTTTTCCTTTAGCTGATGCGCTCGAAGAGTTTTCAAAACCTCCCTTAAATGTAGGGCATGCTGTTCCTCGCTCTTCGAGAAAATCAAGATGTCATCAACAAAGGCCACAACAAACTTATTTAGAAACTCCTGAAACACCCTACTCATCAGATCTACAAAATGGTCAACCCAAAAGGCATGATGAGCCACTCGAAGAAACCATCTGGAGTTTTAAAAGCGGTCTTGTCTATACTTTCCTCGGCCACCCTCAACTGATGGAACCACGTGGGCCAGGCCTAACATGGAGAAAACAGATGCACCAACAAGCTGGTCTAACAGATCATCTTTCCTCGGAAGTGGGTGCTTATTTTTCTTAGTGAGTTTATTCAATTCCCTGTAGTCCACACATAAGCGAAGCAAACCGTATGCCTTACCCCATTCAGATATGTTTTGCCTAATAAACCCTTTCTCAAGTAGCTCCCCTACTTGCTTGCTGAGCTCCCTCCTTTCTTGGAGCCATGTGGCGTACAGGCAATGTAACTGGCTTTGCTTTCTCCACCTAATATATACGAAAATCAATCCCACACCTCGGAGGTAAGCCCCGAACTTCCTCAAAAACATCAGGATACTCACAGACTACTGGTAAAGATCGCAGATCATCGATAGATGCATCAAGTGATTCTGGGAAACTAATTATGACAGACTCCTTAGGGTCACAGGAAATCTCCAGGGTCCTCCCATGGCAAGTCAAAAGTCTAACGACCCTCCTCTAATAGCCCAGAATGGCATCATATATGGATGGCCAATCCATCCCTAGAATCAAACCATAGCCCACGAAACAAAGCACATATGCTTCGCACTCAAACTCGATGCCCAACATAGATATTCTCAAATCCCGAAAAATCATAGACAAATGAGCCGTACCTCAAATGGGGTTTGAGACAACAACATACACCAAAACTATACTAGTACTAATGTGTAGAGACTCAACCATAGAATCAGATATAAAGGAATGCGAAGTGCTAGAATCAAAAAGAGTTCTAACTTAATGATTGGAAAGAGAAATCAAACCTTCAACAGAAACTTTCCTACCTCCATCTGGTACACTGGCCATGAGAGCATGCACCTGCCCTCCAGAAGATTACGCCCTTTGGCTCTATCCTTGCTTCTTTGGGTGCTCATTAGGATAGTGTCCAACTTTGCTACAATTGAAACAAGCATTCTTCCTTTTTAAGCAATCTTTGACCAAATGACTCACGTTCCCACAACCATGACACTTCTTCTTGTATTTATTTGAACTTTATCAGTCTTTCCTTCTTTCGTCTATGTTCCCTTCTTGGGCCACCATTTTTCTCATCCTTGGGCGGTGTTCCTTAGCCATAACTCACTTATTCTCCTTCTTACCATCCTTGTGTAACATGCTAACAAGTCTCTTGAAAGCTGCCTCCATCGCACGGAAATCCTTACTAAGCTCGAGAGAAAATTAGTCGTAGGTGAAACTAGTGCGACTTAAGATGGAGGTTAGGCACTTCCTTGCCCTTCGACATGTGTCGTAGTTTTAACATGCCTACGGAACCATGCCTTAATGCGGACACCCTTCAGGAAGAAATAGTTCCCCAGACATGCTGAAAAGAAAAGGGAAAAGGACTCAAGCGGAGAATCGAGAGATATTTTATATGGATTTGGGGAATATGTTTTTCAAAACAGACCTTTCTTTTAAAAATGCTTTCTTTTAAAACCTTTTGAAAACAATTTTAAAAATCTTTTATCTGATCTAGTAATCTTCAGCTTTGATACCAAATGTGACACCCACGTCCGTTAATGTCACTCTTTATTAGAATGCATTAAGTTTCGTGAAGCGTTATAGGTAAACAAAAATAGGAACATCATAAGACAGATATAAAATGACAGCGGAATTTAAATTTTTGTTAAATAGAAATCATCATGGTCCAAAACCCAGTTACATCATAAGTCTGAAATACAAAAAACCCATTACATCAATTTAAAACTTCTGCCTCGTAATAAAATCATTAGAGTACAGTAATATAAAAAGAATAGTCTCTAAAATATAGCCATATCAGAGTAGACAGGAAATCAAAATGGTACATCTAAGCAGCTCCAAGCAAAATAAAAGAGAGAATCCAAATCAAGCCTGAGTATTCCCACCATGAGAACTTGGGGGCAAACGGAAGAGAGAGAGAAGAGGAAACAAAAGGGGTCAAACATAAAGTTTGGCGAGTCCAGTTACTTTTAGAATATAAATAAGTAAAAGCATCATGATAGGCATATAAACTGGATGAGAGAGATAACAGTATCGTAAGACAGGTTTAACAGAATGAGCAGGATAAGCAGAATAAACAGAACAGAATATATTGCAATTCTCTAATACTTTTCTCTGCACCAATACTAGTATAACAAAAACAAGATGATCCCTATAGAAACAGATGGTAGACTTAGGTGTACTTCTAGTGATGGGTTTTACCCCCAACAATAATAACAGACAACCCAACAGAAATGACAGGTGTTACCCCCAACGATAATAATGGGCTTCTAAACAAGCAAGACTAGATGTACCCAAACTTACTACCCCAATCGATCAGCTCCCTACCCTGTAAATATCATGCGCCAGCCCCACAGTAGGATATGTCACTTCCTAAAGTGGCAACCCTTTTTTTGCGAGAGGAACGACCACCTACTGATGTCACAACGCCTTAATCTTCCCAAGAAAGCCGGACCCATACAAGCACATGACTCCGGTGACGACCGCCCACAGCCCCCGCACTTAATAAGAGGAATAATGTGTTGAAAGATATGCATGGCAGCAATGGACGATCATCAGAGTAGGTAAACATAAGCAGAACCTGACGTAGAACTCATAGCGCAAGGATAAAATATAATAAAGCATATACAACAGGTAATATTAGTGAAGCATTTTTGAGCGGAAATCTCAAATTTTCAAAACAACAAGAAAGTATATCCTTACACCAGGATTGCAACATATGTCTGTACAAATTTTCCTCACTACAACACTCAGAGTAGAATAAAAAATAGTGGAAATCCAAGTACTATATAGTAAGAGAGATAGCACGCCAGCCTTCTGCTCGCCTTCAAACTGCTACATCGTCCTTACTAAGCTATAACCTATCACCTAGTCTTCCCATCCAAAATTGGATGAACAACCCAAGATAAGAAGAGGAAACATAAAACCTTGAGTCAGACAATAATCTTAATAAGAGATAAAACAACTAACTAACTTCATCAATAGAGCATATGAGAATGGGTAAATAAACTGACTAATTTAGCCACAACATCTGAGAAGAACACCACTCCCATCTTCCCTACATCGGACAGTGATAGCCTTTACAATCCACACAACCAAAGGAACAATAATTCATCCATAGTAATCAGAACAACCATTCAATCATGGTAAACCAAAGCAACTAATCAGTAACACTCATAGCATCTAGATTATATATATCTCACGTAAACCATCTTAATCTAATTCGATATTCCTCAAGCACAAGCCCCAAAGGCCGAAACCAATATTAGACAGGTACATAAGAAACATCTCTTCGATATCGGACAACCTACGTGAGATGGTACAAACAAAGAAACCAATCATTCTTGACAGACTTTGGCTATCACTACAAATCCTGCTTTGAAACCACCGTTAATCGTATGATAGGCCCATACTGCCATCCGTCAAGGGCTAATGGTAACTCGGGTTCTAGCAAAACTTCATACGTCTTTTCACCGATACGTTTCTAGGCCTTTTCATCGATACCCAGGGTACTCGACCTACATCCGGTCTTTTAGGTACACCCATATAATACCCCTGCTTTGAGCCCGCTAGAATCAACGACAACGATAATTCCTCGGCCTTCAGTATTTCTAATCATCTTCACTTGCAATATCAATAAGCTCAGAACACTTTAGAGCAACCATTACTTCACAAGAGCTCAATATATCCTTGAGTCATTCTTTCACATGAACTAAATATATCCTTGAGTCATTTCCACATTCGTTGTATACAAAAAACAACGAACAAATCACATCACTTCGAACATCCTCATCTGGACTCTCGTCGAAGCCACCATCTCAACACCCTTGAGTATCACCACATCCGTTGCATTTCAACGATCAATGAATGCATCACATCACTTTGATCATTCCTACTTGAACTCTCTTCGAAGCTAGAACCTTCGTCGACCAAAAAACAAGCTTCGTTTGGTCGACACTACATTTTATAGCGTTTCTAGTTTTTCGCTATGAAAAACTGGCTAAAATGTCGAAACAGCCTTCTACAGCACTTCTGATATGCTATCATATCCCCTGATTCAATTCTGCATCAATCCGTCACCGATCCATCACTGATCCATTCCATCACAGATCTGAGTTGATCGATTCATGCACGAGCCATCACTGATCCGTCACAAATTCGTCACTGACCGACCTGTCACAAATCCGTCACTAACCGAACCTTTCATGATCGACCGACACAACACAAATCCGTCATTGATCGACACTGCCGACCCCTCCATGATCGACCGACCCATCACTCGATCCATTCCATCACTGATCCATTGCAGATCTGGACCATGCGTGAGCCATCTATCCATGATCCGTCCATGTGCGATCCATGCGTGAGCTGTCACTGATCCATCACAGATCTGGAGCATGCACGAGTCATCTATGCACGATCCATCCATGCGCAATCCATCCCACATCCGTCACAAATCCATGACCGATCCGTTCTGTCACTGATCCATCACAAATCCATGACCGATCCTGCATTTCTGACTTGTTTCCCAAGAAATCCACCATGGTGCGCAACCGACCTCCCCTACGCCCAACCAAAAACATGCACCACTCCAATGCAACTCGAGTTTCGACCAAAACTCCTTCAATCGATAGTTGACGAAACTAACTAAACCAACTCACCAAATACAACCACAAACATGTTATGAAACCAATAACATCACCAATTTGGCAATTTCATCAATAATTATGTGAAACTCACCAAAATCACCATAAATGCAAATATGAACAAAAATATGGATCTAACTTGCATAATCATATGGAATAGCATAGAAATAACATATATTCATAGATTTAAACTTATTGAATGAGATCATAGGGTGATTCATATGAAAGTGAACTTGTCATGGTATAGATCTATGGAAAACACTTGAAATGGATGAAAAACATGATCAAACACTCATACACTTTATTGAATCCATGTGAGGAATGTAAATCACTTACTGATTCTCCAAAACAAGCTAAAATTAATGAAATAAGAATCCAGACAGCAAGCACCTCGTACCAAACACTTTGATCTGATGAATTCTTGCCTCAATTAATGTAGATCTAGCCTCCAATGGTGTAGGTATGATTTCTCTCTGTGGATTATGATTTCTAATAGTGGAAAGGTGTTAGAGGAAGAAGGAGCCTAAGGCCACCTAATGATAGAATGGGAGAAGTAACCTATTCTCCATACCCCTCACCCCCTATTTATAGTTTCCACCAACCCACTAATGGGCCTCCCCAATTCAGCCCATTAGGCTCTCCAAACCTGAACAACCAACTGAAAAACCTTAAAACAGCGATTCCTCCCAAACTGCTGAGCCAAATCCTAAATGTAACTACTCTCCTGAAAGGCGATAACCAATTCCTTTCCAACAGCATAGGTTTCACCCTTTGATTCAACCTGAGTCAAAAGTTATGCACTGTACAAGACTGATAGGGGCAAAATAGTCACAAACAAAATCGATAAAAATTATGGACATGTCTCACATCCCATAAGCAACATATTAAAAGATGAAAATGATCCAACCTCAAAGAATAAAATAAAAATATTTTATGACCTTCCGATACGTAAAATGCGGGCTGTTACATTCTCCCCTTTAGGAATTTCGCCCTCGAAATTACAAGTAAACACAAGCAATCACAATAATTCCGCATGCCTATCATCCATGAGGAGCCAATTCTATCACCCAAGCTAGCAACTATCAAACCATGCATCCATAGCCTTATCCTAGCACGCAGAATTCTATCAAACAACAATAGAGATAACAACAAATCAACGAGTAATAATGATGGCGCGATATCAATGGGTTATATGGATGAAGAGTTTTGGATGGATCGTCTTTATATTCTCCTCTGTCTCCTACGTAACGTCATCGTCATCCCCACAACCACATCCGGACCATGCGAATATTTCGTAGGAACGATACACGAAAAGCGTTATGCACACACGATATCTTCTTGAGTAAATCTAATCTATATACGAGCTTTCTGATTCGCTTGACTATCAGAAATGGTCCAATGAACCTAGGAGCCATCTTTCCTTTACTTCCGCATCGGGCCACATGCTTCAATGGAGAAATCTTTACGAAAACCATATTGCCAATGTCGGATTTCAAACCCTTACAACGTCTAACGGCATAACTTTTCTGATGATCTTAGGCTATCTTCATTCGTTGCCGAACGATCTCAATATAATCCAAGGTTTCTCTAATCATCTCAGGCCCAAGTATAACTTATCTCCAGTTTCTAACCAATAAGCTGGAGAATTGCACGACCTCCCATACAACGCCCCGTATGGTGCCATACCGATACTCGACTAGTAGATATTATTATATGCAAACTAAACAAGATGTGGATGGTCCTCCCATGATCCCCCAAAATCTATCTTTGGGACACCATGGAATCAAATTATCCATTTCCCATATAGTTCATCCAATTTCGATGCCATCCTAGTCGACTTGACAGGAATGAATCTCGTACTTTTGGTCAAACGGTCCACGATGACCCAAACCCTTTCGTTTCCTGCCCTGGTTTTAGGTAGTCCATCGATAAAATCCATCGATAGTTGCTCCCACTTCCACGTAGGAACTTCCAATGGCTGAAGCAAACCACTCGGCTTCTTCTGTTCAGCTTTCACTAACTGACAGTCCATACACTTGGAAATGAACCTTCCAATCAAAACCTCATCTATTAATCCATCAATATCAGGAATAACTAATCGTCCTTGTTTTTGAAGCCAACATTCTCTATCGACTTCGAACTCTTTATCTCCTGGTTCCAGATTCTGGACAAACTCAACAAGCTTAGCATCTCGCTTTTGGCTTTCGCCAACTCTTTCGATAAGTGTAGGTCTTATCGATAAGTTTGCCAACATTTTAGGTTCAAATTCGCATCTTGGCCTGAAATCAAACCTTTCCAAATACCTGAAGCTCTTCCATTCTGAAAACATCGCTCCTAGACTCGCGTCTTCGACTCAATGCATCTGCAACTGCATTGCCTTTGCCTGGAGTATAGGCTATATCAAATCATATGATGCCAGAAACTCTAACCATCGTTGCTGCCGAAGATTCGAATCCTTTTGGGAGAAAAGATACTTCAATGATTTGTGGCCCGTAAACAACTCGAACCGAACCCCAATAGTTCATGTCTCCACATCTTCAGAGAAAACACAATCGTCGCCAACTCTAATCCATGAGTTAGGTAATTCCTTTCATGCGGCTTTGGCTATCGACTTGCGTAGGCCACTCTTAACTTTTGAATTCCCGTTGCCAAATCTGTCTGAGAAACACTTTGGCTTTGTGAAGCTGATCGAACAAGTCATCAATCCTTAGCAACAAATACTTGTTCTTCTTAGTCACCTTGTTCAGCTCGCGATAGTCCACATACAATCTTAATAAGCCATCTGCTTTGGTTGCAAACACGACCGGTGTACCCCATTCGGAAACACTTCTCCGAATGAATCCCTTCCTAAGAAGATCACGAACTTGCACCTCCAACTCTCGCTGTTCCTTAGGCCTTATCCTCCTAAGAAGTTCAATGATTGGTCTAGCACCCTCGACCAAATAGACCCTAAACTCGATCTCACAATGCGGCGGCAACCCTTTGACTTCGTCAAAGACATCCTCATACTCATTAGCGATTAGCACAGATGACAAGTCTTCTTATGGAATCACGAGCGAATATAACAACTCACAAAGACACCATCCTCGTGTTTACCACGAACCAACGCCTTTCACCCTTCCACATTCCGCCTTTCACCCCTAGCTTTTCACAATTCACACTTGCCGCATACCTCTTGGGCCAATCCACGCCCAAGATGATCCTAAACCCAGCGGAAGTCACACTAAGCATCCTTGATCAAACTATACTAGATCCACAAAGTATGCAAAGAGCAGATGAACCCATACTAGATTAGTCACAACCAATGGTTTATTACAATTCCAAGTTCCAAACTAGTTCATGATACAATCTTATTATAGGTAAAAGAAGACGACTCTCTAATACCAAATAGAACTCAACAACTCCTTTGGTAGAAAGCATATCTAAATTGGCAACAGCTTCTTCTAATCCTCATTAGGAATGCAACAAGAGATCGGAGTAACTTCCACAGCACATGCTTCCTCTGATTTCTTGTTCTTTATAAAATCCGAGCAGTCCTTCTTCTTATGTCCAGGCTTGCCGCATTTAAAGCAATTTATTTCGGCTATTGGCCTCTCACAGTCCTTAGCATAATGGCCCTTTAACTGACATTTGAAGCATAAATCATTCTTCTTAATTTTCCTCTTCTTATTTTTCTTCATTGAATTACTTGAGCCAATAAAGATTTCTTCATCTGTAAGAGAATAGTCCCTCTGTCGCTTAGTAGAATCCCTTCTGGGCACTTGCACAGGAACATCACGCTCCATTGCCGCTTCTGGAATGGGTATCCTTAACATAGCCGCTGCCATCATGGCTGTCCCAAACATAACCAGGTATTCTGGTACAACTGCTAAAGCTCTCAATTGGCTTCCATCTCCTACTCCTCCAGTTCCAAACTCACTCCTAGAGGTTTGACAACTCATTCTAAATCTAAAATAAAATGATTAGTCCACTTACAAGATAAAATACTAAAGAAGTACAAACGCTACTACTATATATGCTAATATATATAGTAAATATCCAATTGAAATCTACAAATATGTCTCTCATACGTAATTACGTCTTTGAACTTTGGCCACAATCATTGACCAGAGCTTTGATACAAAATGTGATGACCCCCCATAGCCCCCACACTAAATAAGAGGAATAATGCGCTGAAAGATGTGCACGACAACTATGGACAATCATCAGAGTAGTTAAACACAAGCGGAACCTGTTGTAGAAATCACAACGCAAGGATAAAATATAATAAAACATATACAACAAGTAATATTAGTGAAGCATATTTGAGCAGAAATCTCAAATTTTCAAAACAACAAGAAAGGATATCCTTACACCAGGATTACAACATATGTCTCTACAAATTTGCCTCATTACAGCACTCAGAGTAGAATAACAAATAGAGGAAATCCAAATACTATATAGTAAGAGAGATAGTACGCCAGCCTCCTGCTTGCCTCCGAACTGCTATATCGTCCTAACTAAGTTATCACCTGTCACCTAGTCTGCCTATCCAAAATTGGATGAACAGCCCAAGGTAATAAGAGGGAAACATAAAACCTTGGGTCAGACAATAGTCTTAGTGAGCGATAAAACAGCTAACTAACTTCATTAATAGAGTACATGAGAATGGGTAAATAAACTGACTAATTTACCCACAACATCTAAGAAGAACACCACTCCCATCTTCCTTACATCGAACAGTGATATCATTTACAATCCATACAACCAAAGGAACAATAATTAATCCATGGTAATCAGAACAACCATTCAATCATGGTAAACTGAAACAACTAATCAGTAACACTCATAACATCCAGGTTATATATATCTTGCGTAAACCATCTTAATCGAATTCAACATTCCTTAAGCATAAGCCCCAAAGACCGAAACCAATATCAGGCAGGTACCTAAGAGACATCTCTCTGATATCAGACAACCTACATGAGACGGTACAAACAAAGAAACCGATCATCCATGATAGACTCTGGCTATCACTGCCAATCCTACTTTAAAACCACCGTTAATCGTATGACTGGCCCATACTGCCATCCGACAAGGGCTAATGGTAACCTCGGTTCTAGCAAAACCCCATATGCCTTTTCACCGATACGTATCTATCCCTTTTCACCGATACCCAGGGTGCTCGATCTACATCCGGTCTTTTAGGTATGCCCATATTATACCCCTGCTTTGAGCCCGCTAGAACCTATGACAACTATAATTCCTCATCCTTTAGTATCTCTAATCATCTTCACTTGTGACTATCAATAAGCTTAGAACACTTTAGAGCAACCATTACTTCACACGAGCTCAATACATCCTTGAGTCGTTCTTTCACATGAACTCAATACATACTTGAGTCATTTCCACATTCGTTATATACAATGAACAACGAACAACGAACAAGAACAAATCACATCACTTCGAACATCCTCATCTGGACTCTCGTCGAAGCCACCATCTCAACACCCTTGAGTATCACCACATCCATTGCATTTCAAAGATCAATGAATGCATCACATCACTTTGATCATTCCTACTTGAACTCTCTTCGAAGCAAGAACCATCATCAACTCAAAAAAAGCTTCGTTTGGTCAATACTGCATTTCCAGCATTTTTGCTATGAAAAACTGGCTAAAATGTCAAAACAGCCTTCTACAGCACTTCTGAAATGCTATCATATCCCTTGGTTCAATTCTGCATCAATCCATCACCGATCCATCACTGATCCATCATTGATCCATTCCTTCATAGATCCATCACAGATATGAGTTGATCCATTCATGAGCGAGCCATCACTGATCCGTCACTAACCAATCCATTCCGTCACTGATCCATCGCAGATCTAGACCATGCGCGAGGCTTCTATGCACGATCCATCCATGCGTGATCCATCCATGTTCGAGGCATCACTGATCCATCAAAAATCCATGACCGATCCCATCCGTCACTGATCCATCGCCGATCTGGAGCATGCGCGAGTCATCTATGCGCGATCCATACATGCCCTATCCATCCCAGATCCATCACAAATCCATGACTGATCCGTTCCGTCACTGACCCGTCACAAATTCTTGACTAATCCTGCATTTCTAACTTGTTACCCAATAAATCCACCATGGTGCGCGACCGACCTCCCCTACGTGCAACCTAAAATCTGCACCACTCCAATGCAACTCCAATTTCGACCAAAACTCCATCAATCGATACAATCGACAATACTAACTCAACCAATTCACCAAATACAACCACAAACATGTTATGAAACCAATAACATCACCAATTTGGCAATTTCATCAATAATTATGTAAAACTCACCAAATTCACCATAAATGCAAATATGAACAAAACTATGGATCTAACTTGCATAATCATATGGAACATCAATAACATAGAATCATAGATTTAAACTTACTAAATGAGATCATAGGGTGATTCATATGAAAATGAACTTGTCATGGTATAGATCTATGGTAAAACACTTGAGATGGATGAAAAACATGATCAAACACTCATACACTTTATTGAATCCATGTGAGAGATGTAAATCACTTATCGATTCTCCAAAACAAGCTAAAATTGATGAAATAGGAATTCGGATAGCAAGCACCTTGCACAAACACTTTGATCCTATGAATCCTTGCCTTAATTGATGTAGATCTGGCCTCTAATGGTGTAGATCTATGATTTCCCTCCTTGGATTATGATTTCTAATGGTGGAAAGGTGTTAGAGGAAGGAGTTCAAGGCCACCTAATGAGAGAATGGGAGAAGTAACCTATTCTCCATACCCCTCACCCCCTGTTTATAGTTTCTACCAACCCACTAATGGGCCTCCCCAATTCAGCCCATTAGGCTTTCCAAACCTGAATAGCCAACTGAAAAACCTTAAAACAGTGATTCCTCCCAAATCACTTAGCCAAATCATTTATGTAACCACTCTACGGAAAGGCAATCATCAATTCCTTTCCAATGGCACCAGTCTCACCCTTTGATTCAACCTGATTCAAAAGTTATGCCCTATACAAGACTGATAGGGACA
Source organism: Allium sativum (assembly GCA_030737875.1). Taxonomy (NCBI): domain Eukaryota; kingdom Viridiplantae; phylum Streptophyta; class Magnoliopsida; order Asparagales; family Amaryllidaceae; genus Allium; species Allium sativum. The sequence goes on from CM060920.1 coordinate 366,378,473, forward strand.
AAATGGTCACAAACAAAATCAGTAAAAATTATGGACATGCCTTACATCCCCTTAAGAAAGATATTAAAAGATGAAAATGAACTAACCCTCAGAGAATAAAATAAAAATATTTTATGATCTTCCAACACGTAAAATGCGGGATGTTACAACTCCGTTGGATCCCGCGTAGTCAACACCTCCACCTATATTAACCTCTTACAATCAAATCAGTAAGCGTGCCCTGAATCCGACCTAGTTCGTGTTTCCCCGTTTGATACCAAGATGGGTTACTGACTGATACGGGTCCCAAACAACAGATGATACAAGCTACCCCTCGGGTTTGCATTCCCACTACTAGGATTTTTGATAGGTTATGCCTAGCATTTTAACAAGGTTGCATAACCCCAACATGTAATATAGGTTAAGTTTGTTGGGCATATACAACCCTCCATAGATTTAACAAGATTAACTTAACCCCCACTGATTCAAGCAAGTTTACTTAACCCCTACTCAATTCGATAGGTTCATGTAACCCCCACAGATTTAAACAGGTTAAGTATTTCAGGTTAACAAGTTATTATCATATTTTCATTTATGGCTATTAATGGACTAGACCTCTCACATTAAATCTACCACTTGTGGATGCTGTATATGCCGGGCGGTTCCGAGCAGACATCTACCACAAGTCGGACTTAACCTCGTGTCTTAGCACGTGACGTGTACATTTATGCACTCGACCCCTCACATTATATTAACCACTTGTAGAGGGTGGATTTGCTGGGCGATTCCGGGCAGACTTCTACCACAAGTGTAATCTAACTTCATGTCTAAGTTCGGTTACAGTTTCTAATTATTGTAAATATAGGCATGTTCATTATTAAACTATTTTTCATGTTTATCCATGGTTATGACCCAAATCCCAGTCTGATTCACGATACAAGTTAGGCTCCAAATTAAAGTTTTAGACCAAGGTATAAATTATGCCCTAAATCCCAATCATGTTTTACAATATAAGTCATGCCCCAATTTTAACATTCTCAACCATTCCCAATTTTGTGCGTTCTCATATTTCAGCGATAGGCCTAGGCTCGAAAGTAGCCTAGCTATAGTAATAAAAAGGGAAGGAGGGACATAAGGGAAAAGAAATAGGCATAAAATCAAAACATTATGATGACAGAAATAAGCATATTAACTGTATAGGCACATGGTGACATGATTAGGCATACTAACAGAATATGCATAATAAAGATAGGCATGTAAGAACTAAACAAAGGATCAGGTGTACAAGTAACATCAGATCTGTTTAGTTACAATTTAGGTTATTAACAGGCATATGCTTAGATCCAAACTTATAAACATGTCAAGATTACTTATTAAATGTTTATATCTAAAAATAACATGAACTCACAGGGACTGGATCTAAAGAACAGAGAAGTGATTGTTGATGTCGTAGCAAAGATTCTTGAATACGTATAACTTGTTGTTGTAGAAGAACAGGCTAGTTCAATTTGAGATGGGGCAGCACCTGGTTATCTCCATTGTTTTTGGTGAATAAAACAATGGAAATGAGGTCCTATTTATATCCTATGGTCAACAAATCTCGTTCAGAAACGCATCCAAATGTAGGGGAAGAATCTTCCCCAGATCTGGCGGGGGTCGACCCTAGGGTCGACACCCTAGTGTAGGGGTCGACCCATGGGTTGACACCCATGGGGTATGGGGTCGACCCATAACGGGCCGATTTCCCTTGTTCCCACTCTTTGATTTTGATTTCTGGACTCTTTATTTATATGTATTGCTTATATGTATACAAACTTCAAACCTTAATATCTTCTTCATATGATGTCTGTTTTACGCAAACTTGGGGTTTATCTTTAGCAGAATTCCGAGATAAACGCAATGGCACAGTCCTTTCCCTTAATTCCCAATATTGAATTAAGTATTCTTTAGTTTATCATTATTGTGTTCTTTAAAATTATGAGGCATTACAAAATGGTTGGGAATGATAAATAGGGGAATAACTTGTATTGTAAAACTTGAATGGGATTTGGGTGCATAATCTATACCTTGATCTAAAACTTTAATTTGGGGCATAACTTGTATCGTGAATCAGACTGGGATTTAGGGCATAACCTAGGATGAACATGAAAAATTGTTTAAGAATTAATATACCTAAATTTATAGTAAATAGAAACTGTAACCGCACTTAGACACGAGGTTAGATTACACTTGTGGTAGAATTCTACCCGGAACCGCCCGGTAAATCCAACATCCACAAGTGGTTAATTTAATGTGAGGGGTCTAGTGTGTAAGTGTACATGTAATGATGCTAAGACACGAGGTTAAGTCTGACTTGTGTTAGAAGTTTGCTCGAAACCGCCCGGTATATCCAACATCCACAAGTGGTCGACTTAATGTGAGAGGTCTGGTGCATTAACATGCATGAACGGGAAATGATAATAACCTGTTAACCTGTAGTACTTAACCTGTTTAAATCTGTGGGGGTTATATGAACCTGTCAAAATTGTGTAAGGGTTAAGTAAGCTTGCTTGAATCAATGAGGGGTTAAGTAAATCTGTTAAATCTGTGTGGGGTTATATAAACCCGACAAACTTAACATGTTTAATATGGTGGGGTTATGAGGGCTTGTTAATATGTTAGGCATAACCTGTCAAAATCCTAGTAGTGAGGATGCAAGTTAGGGGTGGCTTGTATCATCTATTGTGTGGGACCCCTATCAGTCAGTAACCCATCTTGGTGTACAAAGGGGGACCCCGAACTAGGTAAAGGTCAGGGCACGATTATAAGAGGTTCATTTGAGTGGGTGTGTCTGATGGCGCGTTCCAACAGACTTATGTGCGTGCATGGATCCACTTGCTTAGGAAAATATGATGCTGTAGCACCATTAGATATGGATGTGCCTTTCGAAAAAAGGGGTAGCCACTTTAAGAAGTGATACATCCTACTGTGGGGCCAGCATAGGGTATTTACAGGATAGGAAGCCGATCGATTGGGGTAGTAATTAGGCTACATCTAGTCCTTCTTTTTTGGGAGCCCGTTATTATCGTTGGGGGTAACACCTATCATTTCTATTGGGCTGCCTGTTATTATCGTTGGGGGTAAAACCCATCACTAGAAGTATACCTAAGTCTGCCATCTGTTTCTGTTGGGATCATTCAGTTTCTGTTGTACTAGTATTGGTGCAGAGAAAAATACTTGAGAGGCGCAATATACTTTGTTCTATTTATTCTGTTTATCCTGCTCAGTCTGTTATACCTGTCTTATGATACTGTTATTTCTCTCATCCAGTTTATAAGCCTGCCATGATGCTTTTACTTAATTATATGCTAAAAGTAATTGGACTTGCCAGACTTTATGCTTGACCCGTTTTGTTTCCTTTTCTCTCTCTTCCTTCCCCCCCAGGTTCTCAGGGTGGGAATACTCGGGGTTGATTAGGATTCTCTCTTCTGTTTCTGCTTGGAGCTGCTTAGATGTACCACTTGATTTTCTATCTACCTTGTTATGGATATTCTTTTGGGGACTATGTTTTTATAACTCTGATGATTTTAGTATAAGGCATATATTTTAATTTGATGTAATGGGTTTTCTGTACTTCAGACTTATGTTGTAACTGGATTTGGGACCACGATGTTTTCGATTTGGAAAATAAAGTTTTAAATTCTGCTATTATTTTATATCTATCTTGTGATGTTCCTGTTTACCTATAACGCTTCATGAAGCTTAATGCATTCTGTTAAAGAGTGACATTAACAGACGTTGTGTGTCACATAGTACAAAAAACCTAATTTCTCAAAAGAAAGGTTTTGCCAGTACCTTCTTGCTTACTCTAATACTTATGCTTTGCATTAATCACAATCTTCCTTGCTCCATCTTTACCAGTCTTCTACTTTGCATGACTACAATATCGACTCTACCAATTTCATCATTTTTTCTTCTTCACAACAACAAAATTTAGCAACATGTCTTCTTTTATTCGCAAATTATAGAGTAAGAAATGCATGCTGTACAATCATAAAAGCAATAGTTGAACAAAGTTGAACAACACAAATTATATTTCATTAATGATGTTGTATCATTGCACTTATAATAACGTTTCATCAATCGGATATTTGAGTGAACATATCTATAAATTACAAGCCTATTATGTTACTTTATAATAACATATGTAGTATTTTTTTTATAATAACATATGTAGAAATAGTAAGATTCCAAACATGTTTGTTTACAATACCTGTATCACATAGTCGAAGTTACTTAAACTATTTTGCCACTAGGAATTTGTCTCTTTTTCTATTCTACTTGTTCTAAAAGTGCTTTAATTCTGCTTCAGTAAGCCCCTCTAGTTGTTTCTGTTCCTCATATTACGCAAAAATATAGTGAGAACTATACACAAAGAGAAAAAGTTACTATAACATGAATTATTCACATATGCTAAAGCAATAAGATGAGTTAGAATGGCTTGGATGTTGCATAGCACGAAAAAATTCATAAATAATAGGATATCTTCATAACTTTTTTCTCAGTCTCTAGGTTGTTGAGCATATGTCATATCTTTACTCGAAACATGTGAGTGGATATCCAGCCAACGGTTAAATCGAAACATCTAACTGCAAACCGTCAAGTTGGTCTAGATTTTTTTTTTTTTTAATTTTACCAGTGTAAGTTTTTGGAGGATAACGTAGGTTCAGTTTCTTACCAAATGTTGACAATAGTTACACACAAAAATATAATATAAAATATCCTGAAGTGTTGGTCCAAAGAAGATATATTATAGAATTAGCTTCGCAAATCTAAAGCTAAACCAAGAAGTAGAACAAACTGTTAACATTGCTTTCATAATGGCTATCAATTTGCCAAAAGTAAGGGTATTACGTTTTTTGAAAACATTGTCAATAACATATACATTTCACATAAGTTTCACTCTATAAGTTATGAATCCGAAATTCAAGGTATTTCCCAACTATTTTTAAAATGGATGTCGTCGTGGTCATCAAAAATTTATACTGCATCATAAGGCTAACAGACACCCAAAAGCAAACTTCAAACATTTATTTAAGATACTCTATAATCTCACAATCAGTATGAAAAGCTTACATATACTAGAAGTCCAAATGCAACATATCAATTAGAAGTGCATCCCTTTCTGAGAATCTTGTTGTTATTTGAAATGGCACAAAAGATCTCAAAGACAAATGCTATAGATGGAATGATAAATCCAAAGAAATGGTAGATCCACGAATGTGATAAAAATTTGTTTCTACATCGCGTGGAAGTCCACATGCATAAACCTTCTTAATATTTATCAAAATTGCTTCTTATAACTTCTAAATTTTTTGTCTTTCATTGGAATAAGCATAAAAGAACCCAAGTACAAGTGCTGCAGATATTGAAACAGATGCCCACAGAAATGGTGGGTCCTTGAAACAAATCAATGATGCGTCCAAATTCTGAGTTTCCAAATAAATCAATAATTAAAACATAAATGGAGCTTAGAATCTTGTTTACCTTCTGTTGCTCAATGAATAGAGTGGCGTTGCTCGCAATGGGGAAGAAGGTGGTGATGCTCGCCTGTGGTTTGGTGTAAGGGAGGAGACACAATGATCGAGGGAATGGAGAAAGCTATGTTGGGTTCCTAGGTTTGAACGATTTGGGAAGGGTGATGATTAACATAAGAGATAAGACTAATCACTTAATTAGGCTTAATTACAGTTACTTAGGATTAATGACCACAATTTTTTTTTTTAATTTGTGATAAGACTTGTATTAGTCATAACTTAATCGTAAGTGAACAAATTTCAACGAAACAAGATGTAACAACCCTGATTTTTGGAGATTACCGCTAGTATTAAATTATAACTTAATATTGAGTTTATAGAATGAATAAAGAAATAATAAGGTGGTTGATATTGTTTATTAAACAATATTTGATGAATAAATCTTGAGTTTTATTTTATATGAGTTATTCAATCTGATGTTATTTAAACATGTGGATGATTGGAATAAATATAAATGAATGATAAGTATAGTTAGAATATTTTATTTTGGATGTAGGTTAAAAATAAATGATGGTGATTATTTACTAAGTCAAATTTTTTAATATTGGAATTTTATTCCAGTAGTAGCCTTTTTTTACTATAAATAAAAAGATAAATGTGTAAAAAATAAACTTTTAAGATGCATTGATGATTGAAAACAGTGTTTTAACATTTATACAACATTTTTATACACTTTATTGAGTCGACAAATAATTTTTATTTGACTTAATATGTTAAAATGGAAATTTCATCTAAAAAATGTCAATATTGTTATATATTGTTAAATTGATGGTTTATTGTGGAAGTAGTATTTTTATATGTTAGTAAAATATTATTATTGTTTAACAAGTTCGCTTTGTCAGAGTATGTAGATTGCAATTTGCTTCATAAGAAAATGTGTTTGTATGTGTTAAATATGAAGAAAATAGTGTAAAACTTATGCATATTAATCTAAAAATTGACTAAGTTTGGTAAATGGGATTTTTGGATTCAAACTTTTGCTTGTACCCACTAAAGATTCTGGAGAAAGATAGAGAATATATTCATTCTCTTCTTTCCAGTAAATCATTTTATCCCAAAAGCTTCAAAGTACAAAAAAATGGCAACTCCATGTGGAAAATCCAAATAGATACTATTTTCTTGCAAATTAGAGTTCAATTAAAGCTAAAAATGCGAGTGAAGGTAATCCCCAACCTTTATAAACCTAATCCAACCATAAATCCAAGAATTAGTGTACTGTAGATTTTTGATCTCCTCTCCTTTTTGCATGTTGTGTCTATAGCTTCTACAGGATTTTAATTGCTAATTCAAGGCCAAAACTCCGTCCTTTGCAAAAAAATCGTTTATCACGCTGCAAAAAAACCCTAAGGTGAGTAATCTCACTCATGTTAGCTATTCTTAGTCTTATTTGTTCATATTTGGTGTTAATTTGGACGTTTGGAGCTATAAAAATCAAATTTTGATCATTGTTGTGTTCAATACAAAAACCAAATTCTGTTCATCTTTGAAGCTAAAACAAAATTATGTATATCTCCCTCATTTATTATCCAAATCTTAAAATTTATGATGTTCTTTAAAGCACGGAAAAAGAGATACAACTTTCATGTTTTAACTTTTCTCAAATTTTGAAGTTTACTTGCTCAAAATCGTGCTTGTTTGTTGCTATCCCAAGAGCAAATAGACAACAACAACAATCACATACCTGAAAATTGTTTTGGCCATAAGTATCACATTTCTTATCAAATCCAATGATTTTGTACTTTTTGAAAAGCTTAGACAGAGAGCTAAACTTCTATGTTTTTGACTTTTCTCAAATTTTGATGTTTACTTGCTAAAAATCATGCTTGTTTGTTGCTATCCCGAGAGCAAATAGACAACAACAACAATAACAGACCTGAGAATTGTTTTGGTCATAAGTAGCATGTTTCTTATCTAAATTTAAAATTTCTGGATGGCCTGGAAAGCATAGACATCGAGATACAACTTTCATGCTTTGAGTTTTCTAAAATTATGAAGTTACCTTGGTCAAAATTGAGGTTTCCAATTGTTAGTTTTATTGGATTTTTGTTGATTTCGTGCACGTGCTTTCGAAAGTGCTTTTAGAATGGTTTTCTAAATATGTATTTTGGATTTTTTTTAAATAATTTTCATAAGCTATTTATATATGTTATATATTTTTATAATAAAGACAAATTATATAATAATAATTTCCTGAAATCATTTTAAATTCATGTAGTAATTTTTTTATAAATAAAATTACTTTTTTTTATGAATTTTGGACGTATGAGAAAGAAAATTAAACGGTAAAGTAAAACATATAGTATGGGATATATGGATTTCTTTATCGCTTAGTATTGGACTTACACGATCGAAATCGAAATCCTTTTGATGAATTATTTGAGATAATTTATGTTGTCACAAATTTTAGATAAAGTTATATGGTTTTAGAGAATCCATTTAGGAGTATATTCGATGAGAAACCATTTTTAGATGTATGTTATGAATGCCAATGAGATGGGCGTGTTAGATGTTAAACTTTCTGATTTAGGAATTATTGTTATAATTAACTATCACGACGTTATTTTACTTGCAATAAGACAAGGCAAGCTTCGTTATGATGATTTCACGATGTTGTGATGTTTTATGATGATTTTCCACTTGTCCATAAAATGAGACAAGTCACGATGTTAATTGTAGCCATCAATGAGATGTGACAAGCAAGGTATTGTATTTACGCCAATGAGATGAGACGTAATATATATTTATATATATATATATGTATATATATATATATATGTGTGTGTGTGTGTGTGTTTCACGATGTTTTTGATGTGGTATCAACTAACAGCTAGTAAACTGTTAGGTACAAACGTATGGTATGGGACACATATTCATGCCTTATGGGTTACTATCCGAGAAGTTGGGGGTACATTCACGATGTTACTAGTGCTATTGACCGGGTACTCGATTGGAGTTATCATGACGATTACGATGTTATTACTCGACTCCAATCATCACGATGTTATTACTTGGGTTTTTATGTCTGGGTGTACTCACAATGTTTTCGACTATAGTTAATCACGTTGTTCATGATGTTATGATGTTATATGACCCCAAGTCATCACGATGTATGGTACCAAAATTTAGTACTAGTCAAGATGTAAGCACGTGATGTATTTCTTGAAGTTTCTTAATGTTTCAACTTCACAATTTCAATGATGATAATTTATTATTTCCTTATGTAAGAAAAAGGCTTATTTATATCATGTTTTATGGTGGTTTCCAGTATGATTCTTTGAACTCCTTCTGAGTTCTGTTAAGATGGATTTGAATTACTTTTATAATTATACCGATGAGATGAGGTATAATTTATGGTGGTTCTTTTCGGTAAATTTTAATGATGGATTTGAGATATATTTATAATTATACCGATGAGATGAGGTATAATTTATGGATCTTCTTTTATGATGAACTTTAATGATGGTTCGAAGATATATTTATATTTATACCAATGAGACGGGGTATAAATTATGGTATTTCTTTTTAAATGAGTTTTAATGATAGATACAAGATATATTTATATTTATACTGATGAAACGAGGTATAAAATATTACCAGATTCGTTTATAATAAATTTAGTGATAGATTTAAGATGTTTCTATATTTATACTAATGAAAAGAGGTATAAATAATTAAGAATATTCTATAGATGATTTTTATGATATATTTGATGATATTTTGGTGTATGTCAATGAGATGAGGCATATCTATATGTGTTCATTTATTATATGAAGGGGATATACTTTAATGTATAATTATGTTAACCCCTCCTCTAGGGAGATATTCCTTTCCTTTGAAGTCTTTAACGACATTTAATTCACCTTGTCCATGAAATAAGGTAGAAGTTATACTACTTAAGCCTTACATTTAAGACTTAGCTTGTTAATGTTTTATTTTCTTATGTGTAGTTTTGCCACTTAAGTGTAGCCTTATTCTAATTTTCACTTCTACTTCCAAAGAAGAGTTATCATTCTTTCTTAGAAGGAACTAACCCCATTATGACATGGTATCCTTGGGAAATAGGATATCATATCTTTCATTTGCTTAACCTTATCGAGTGCTCGGTTTTACTGATAAGTTTAGCTAACCTGACCCGTGAGCTTTCACTTGGGCCAGACCGAGTTTGTTTCAGGTTTTAGCTTCTCCTTGGTCATAGAAGTTTCTTGATGCTTCCTTGTGGGATCAAGTCGTTCTCTTGGGACTGTTTAGGATTTCTTTGAGATGTAGCTGAGTTGTATTTCTTTGCCTTTTGTATATTGAGTGGTCATCATTTCACTTTGTTGTAGCATTTGTATTATATTGAGATGTATCATTGTATTTGTGTAAGTATGTATATATGTATCTATACTGTTCTACGACAAGATAGTTATTAGTTATGGTGTTTTGTTCTAATAGATCCATTGCCAAATATAACTTTGCATTAACGATTTATTGAGTACGTCAATCCACTTGGATTTGAAAAAAAACTTAGGCAACATTAGTCAACATATTCAATAGCTTGTTAAGGTTATAGTGAGCTGCCCCTAACCAACCCTATTCTCTGCATTAGCAAACATAATTACTATGTAATTCTCTTTGTTAATGTGGATTTCGGGGTGGGGTGTTTGACAAGATCTATTGGGTTCGTATGGACGAAAATAACATGTATAAGCTGGAGTGTAATCATTTTGGAGCTAATCAAAATTTTGTCTAATTTTAAACTCTAGTTTGAAATTAGATGAAACGATACGATGACGTCAATCGAAAATGATTTGTGGGCTAACTCTCACGCTTTCTCTGAAATACCGTGATATAGTAAAATTCATATAATTATAATTTATCGTTGTTAGTATAAATTGGGTGTTTGGATGCCTTAGATATTTTTTCTTGATTGTTGATTGTCAAAGTTTTTATTTCCTTCATCTTAAACGAATTAGATAAAAATTTCTATTTCATATACATATATTGAATGATATTATGAGCTGCGACGCAGTAGAACAAGTTGGAGGGATCCAACTGGATTCCTCAAATATTTTATATGTTGTTTGATTTCATGTTATTCATATATGGACTGTTTAACCCTAGCAACGTCAAATTTTGTTTGTATTATGATTGTTGAATTGAATTTAACACTGATGTGTTATTAATCAATAAACGGTATTGATAAGTAATTGACAACGGATGGCCTGAAATCCATCTTTCTAAACATTGGGTTGTCGTCAGGTGAATTGACGAAGCTTAAGTTATAAAATTTATTTTTATAACTGAAGCAAGATTTTAAAATTTTATTTTAGAAGTTTAAAAAATTCAATATTTATAATTTGTTTTTATAACTTAGTAATAAAATATTTTATATAACAAAGTTATGCGTTTAAAATTAGTTTCTTAATAAAATGAGAAGGAAATTAACCTAAGGGTTAGTAATTTGGAATTATTGTTTTTATGAAACAATTAAGTGAGATTATTTAAATTAATTAAGTTATTAATTAATTTAAGAGGAAGGATTAGTGGAAATTGGGTAAAAAGTTAACTGAGGTTTCAAGTTGACTAAGTCAACTGTATTAACTAAAATTGGTTATAAAATTAATTTGTTTTCAAATAATTTAATAGTTATATTTTTACTAAAATAGTTGTTAAACTTAATTTAATTTCATGAAGGTTAATTAATCTTTTAATCAGCGATGTTTAACGATGATTATCGAGTTATTGATGATTAATTAGGTCAATTACTATTTTAATAATTAAAAAAAGGGATTAACTATTCTGGTTTCAGTTAATTACAAAGTTAACTACTTCTACTTTGGTTAATGATAAAGTTAATTATTATATTATTTAATAATAATTAAAGTGGTTACTTTTTAATTGGAATTTAATTAGGAGTAATCAAGTTTGTAATGATATTTTAGTTAAATGTCCTGAAGAGCTTATAAAAGGATTTTAGAAATAAATCCATCTTTATAAACAAAGTATATAAACGAGATGTAAGACTATTGCGATAATTTTAAATAATCATTTACTTAATGTAATAACCCGGAAAATCTGAACCAATTTAAAATTTTAAAATTGGCTATTTTAGTGAATTTTAAATATTTAAAATAAGTATTTTAAATAATAACGACGAAAAGTAAGTTTGAATCGACGTTTGAAAATAAATATAATTAATTCTAATTATAAACAAGGCCTGAAATGGCGCGGTAGTTTCAAAAATTGAATTCAAACTTTGACTGACTGTACCGGGTGCAAAACAAAACAGATTTGAGTGAAACCAAAAATATTTAAATCTGTTAGTGAATACCTTTCTAACGAATCTAAAAAATCGAAGTTTCATAGCGGGAAGCAAAAGTTATGGCCAAATGAATTTTCTGAAAGGTCGCTATGGAGTTTATATAGCCCGTGAAAATGGTCATTTTGCAAACGACCTCGGAATTCAACGAAACCACTTTTGTTGGATCCGGGATGTTAAAATATTGATATGTTTCAAATTTCATAATTTTTGAAGCTAGTATGTGAGCGTGGCAAAGGAAAATATGTTTGGTCGATTTCTATTAAATTTGATCGACCAGAAAATGACCATTTTGCAAACGACCTCAGAATTCGACAAAACCACTTTTGTTTGATCAGGGATGTCAAATTATTGCTAGGTTACAAATTTCATAATTTTTGAAGTTAATATGTGAGTGTGGCAAAGGAAAACGTGTTTTGGTCAATTACAGTTAAATTGGATCGACCAGAAATGGGCCATTTTTCAAACGGTCTCAGAATTCGATGAAACTAGTTTTGTTGGGACCGTATCATCAAAACATAGCTAGATTTATTTTTTGGGAATTTTTAGAATCAGTATATGGCCCCGGCAAATTGAAATGTACGTTCAAATTAAATATTGAATGTTTTATATTTTAATTTGAAGAGAAACTAACTCAAACAGTCGAATGGGCCTACGAAACATATCCCATTGTGTTCGGAATGGGGTATTTATCTAGGGACGACAGTCGTTGGGTTTGAATTGGTGTTCGTGTGTGATAACGGGTATTTTTGAGAATTTAAAAATTATAAAATAAAATAAAAAAATCTGTTAGCCATCATTTGTCTTCTTCCCCGATACCCCTGAAGCCGACAGCGGAAATCATCCTGTTCTTCCCTCCTCCTTTTCTTTTCCATCACTCAACGAAACCACCTCCTCCTTTGGAACTGTTTGAAGATCGAAGTCCCCTCTTCAAATCCATATAGGTTTCGCCCCCCAACGATCAGTATTCTTCGTGAACCGAGCTCAGGAAGTTCCGCCGCTCGTCCTTGTTTTTCGCACCGAGGGGAGCTACGAGTTGGCTGATGTGGCAGGTGGGGGAGCGCCTTGCAGAGCTCTACAAGGTGGTGCTTCCTGATCTTGACGAAGTACAACAGATTTGGTTTAAAATCCATACCTAGTTTTGAAGACTTAAAAGGAGGTAATGGCCTATTTTAAATAAACTATATTATAGCACTTTAAAGCGCTGCGGTTTTTTATTTCACTGTAAAAATCATATCTTTTTCGTTTGTTGACAAAATTTAGTGAAACAAGAGACAGTGGATGTAACGGCGCGATTTTCCATGCCTGGGAAACCGTGTCATTATTGAAAAAATTTAGAGGGTGAGACAGAAAAGGTAGAACTTATAGAATAGAAGAGTAAGAAGTTATCAGAATCTCACAGCGGAATTTCACAAATACTTATATATTACATCACAAGGTCTGGTACATCAGAGTACATAACATATTACATCATCATGGTTTATACAATACCATATTACAATACCATAGATACTCAAACTGGTAATTAAAACATATATGCTACTAGGTCTTGAACTTGTTCAGCATCATGTTCCACTTGCCTTACCTGAACCTACTTGTCTACTCATAATAAATATTATGAGTACCCAAGAGTTTAAGAAACACAAAAATAAACTCTGGGTCAGTCGGGGGACTGGTGTGAGGAAACATAATTAAACAATGTAAACAGGGAAATAAGTGTCAAGGTTTTCATTATGATGATTTATTTATTTAGAAATCTTTAGATCCATCCATGTCTAATATCTGGAAAATGATCCAAGTCCTTTATATCAAAACATTTGATATTATAATAGTTCGTAACAGATAACTAAAAATCTAGTGGAACGCTTGCATCTCACGTTCACGTATATTGTATACAACTTTAAAAGTTCGCAGAGCGCGTATTGGAGTTTAGATTCCAACAGACAGGGTATGGGAGCACCCACCGATCAGTGTACTCTAGAGAGGATACACTGGGGTTCAACAATAACATCTTGTAACCCGGCCACACATGACCGTCCACTCATTTAGCTTGAGTGTAACGAATATATTATCACTCCTACGGTTGAGCTCGATTTACCATTTCCGAATGCAATAGCAGCGAAATAGATTTAAGAATTTAAATAAGGAAGTCCTCTAGATGGTGATAATATACCCTGCTTGGGTATGACCCAACTAGCCATGCTGCCTAGCCCAACTTTTGTTACTTCCGGGTTGTGAAGTTTTGAGGTCACGTTCACTTCTGACAGATTATTTCTTTACATTCTTTGAATGCCACATCGTCCTATCCGTCAGAAATATTCATTCGATTAACCAAATATATTACGGGTAATAAAGCTAAGAGAAACGAATTCCTCTACTACCAACGTAATATACTTACGTAAAACCGATGTGTAAAATCTGACTGACATATGCTGTCAGACACTCGTCCATTCGGGTATGTTCTGGGACTGAACAGACCAAACTTGTTTAAAATAACACTTGCATCTCGTTGACTTCAGCATTCTGTTATGCGTCGTAAACTTCGTGTCGAAGTGGAATTGTTTATTCCGGACTCTTCGAACGATGTACGAAATCTTTTTACCGTCGATAAATGTTTATTTATCAAGTCAGGAGTATTACTTCGTTTCAGATAAATTATTATTCTTCAAACAACGTTTGCTTATCTGGATTACAATGGTATCGTCAAATTATCCCTTAAATAAATCTGTTAAGGTGTATATGGTTTTAATAGTGGTTTTGTTTATCCTTTACAATTTCCCGTGCTTCGCACACAGTATGATCTTTTCTTTTGTCAATTTGCTTTGGAAATGTTTTCGAACTTTTTCCTTTTCTTTCCATCCTCTTTCCTTCATGATTATTTTATTTATAAATAATTTAAATAATAAATTTAAATCATTTATTCACGAATGATTTTTATTTCACAACTTGATTGGACTTCTACCGACGATCTTGTCGGTTTTGATTTCAGCTTTTTCTCTTCTCCACTTGCCTTTACTAAATAAAACACTTCTTTTTATTTAATAAATTACTTATTTATATTTATATTTTTAGATATAAATTTAAATATAATTTAAAATTTAAATCATCGTTTTACTTAAAATCACTTTGGCGAAATAATGAGGTGCCGGACTTGCCAAAGTACCGGGCTTGGAAAACACTAGGATTTTGTTGAGAAACTCTTGCGCTCATGGCCAATTTTTGAAAGTACCACTTGGTACTTTAACTTAACACCAAAGTGCCAGTGCCAAACCTCCTGCACCCATGAAAACTCACTGATCCACCCCAGATGCCATGTTCATTTCTAAAACTAAGGTACCAGATTTTCAACTTCCTCCTAATACCATGATTTTCTAAAGTACCAAGTGGTACTTCTCCTTCTTCTTCATTTTGTCGTGCACCTTGCGCGTGCACGTGCACATCATCATCGGCCACCGTTGGTTCACCAAAACCACTCCCACAAACTGCAATTCACCACAGGAAGCTAACTCCAACATCCGATCCGACGTTCTTCGCTGCTACAGTGATTTCACCAAGTTTCCCCGTCTACAATCGCATGGGTTCATCAGAGAACCACCTCGTTCTGCCTTCCTCCGTCCACCGTATGCAACCGCACCTCCACCGTTCAACTCGTCGGCCTTGCCAGCTCCTCCACCGCAGATTCCGGCCCACTCGATCCACACTGGACCCCACACGATGCCCCACAAAACCAGTGCACCCAACTGTTAAAGAAAACCTATATTCGATTCATTCTCGGATTTCATGCAATTGAAAAATCATTTTATATTTTTTTGATGATCTATGGACCTATCCGATCCTTCCCTTCTTTCGCCGTGAATTCCGACGCCGTCGATCGCCGGAAATCCCCCAAATACCATTTTCCGTTCAACCCCTTGGTTCTCCCTCGACATACCCTTAAAAATCGTGAAACCGCTCTTAAAAATCATGATTTTTAATCTAGATTCCAGTTATGAAATCAGAACGATATTTTATTTGATCTGAAAAATCGAGTTTACAGAGATCAACCTGTGCTTGTCTGTTAAACTGTGAATCAAAATGTTTGTGTCAGTTCTTTGATTTTTGGGTGCTAATATA
The DNA here is from genome assembly GCA_030737875.1 of Allium sativum. Lineage (NCBI taxonomy): Eukaryota > Viridiplantae > Streptophyta > Magnoliopsida > Asparagales > Amaryllidaceae > Allium > Allium sativum. The sequence goes on from CM060920.1 coordinate 366,394,442, forward strand.
TGTTATGAATGAACTATATTTCAGGATCCTCACAATCAAATATGAAGCAACAGGTTCATTCATTTCTGTAAATAAAAATGTATGTGTTCTGTATTTTCCAGAGCACCAATACAGGTTTTTTAAAAGTATTAAATCATCAAATCACACATTCTATGATGCATACTATATGATAGCTCAGTTTATAGAGATGAGATCGGGTTGTTCTAATACCATATCTTCTTGTCGACAGTAACAAGAAATGATCAAAACAGAACTTAGAAATTTCCTATAACCAAAACTGTTTTATAGTAAGTTTGAAATAAGGAAATTTAGAAATGTTTCGCTCACCAAATGATTTCCAAATGATCCAGAAAATGCTTCAGATTTTAGAGATGAATTTTAGTTTTGCTTATGAGAAAAATGTGAAGGATTTGAGTGGTATTTATAGGGGTACTCATGCATTACAAAAATGAATTTCTGCACATGTTTTACACAGTAAAACTCTCTTAGCCTCACCCCTCATTGATAGTTCCTACGGCCATTATTTTTAGGAGACATGCATTGAAGACTTGTCTCATTAAGGTTTGTAACCAATAGGATGCTCATAGGTTAGTTTTTCTAGAAGGTCTTGGGTATGTTTCATTTAATGCTAGGATTCATTTTTAGATTACAAAGCAATATAAAACTCCTATTTCTTGTCTTCACTCTTGCTGATATTTTTTCCTTGCACATGCTAACTTCATTTTAGGATTTTTAGGAAATGGTTTCACAATCCTAGATTACTATTTGAAGTAGTGTTCATTTAATGTTTTTGTCTCATTAGGTAGTTTCTTTTTTTGTCTTTTGTTTAGATATTTGTTGGTGATCAAAAGAAAATGTTTATATATGCTAGTATTGTAGCCGATTTGTTTTCATGTTAGAGACATACATTCTTTTGTTGTTTTGTCATCAAGTCCTTCTCTACATTCAAGTGAACAAAATGCTCCTTATTTATTCATGTTCTAGGCCTCTTGTTCTTAACTCCTTGTTTTGTCAAAAATGATATTTATGAAGTATTTATTTTCTCTTATGTATTTTTCCATAAGAATGTCTATTTAAAAGTTTTTACTTGTTTTATATTCTCAAATCCCAAGATTTAATTAAGTATGTATATTATAATATTATACATATGCTTATACATATATATATATATATTTATTTCAAAAAAAAAATTTAGTTTGATTTTAAATAGAAATCTCATTTTAATTCCTTATTAAATGATTTAAAAACAGTCGAAAAAGTCGAGACATTACAGTCCACCCCCTTTTAAGAATTTCGTCCCCGAAATTAAAAGTAAGAAAGATAGAAAGAATTTTTCCCAAAAGATGATACTTCATATCACTACTACTTAGTACACTATAATTATACGTCAGTTTCATACGCGTACTAGACATACACACCATACTACATAGCTAGGCTATACTTCACTAAATCAAGTTATAGGCTACATAATATACACATACATAGTCTAAACACACCCTCCTCCCTACTCCTCCAAGTCACTATCAATCACTATCCACTCGTCATTGGAAATATTTACTACCTCGACCACCTCATCGTCGTCATCTGATGGCACAAAAACATCTATAGTCTCCGGGTTAACCGATACCACCTCCTCATCATCGGAGATCTCTATAACTTCTACGGGCGGAATCATGTACACCTGAATCCAAGGATAACCAAACTCTCCAAAAATCTCGACCCATCCACCTACTTCGTGATATTCTACGAGTGCCTGTTTCAGTTTCTCCCATATCGCTACTACTGGGTCCCCAAAATCTACTGGCTGCTCTCCCATATCAGCTATCGGTGTCTCAGGTACAAACTCCTCTTCCTCCTCTGGTTCTTCTTCATCATCCCCATCCATGTCCATATGTTCAGCCTCATCTCCATCTCGGTCACTATCATCGTCATCACTATCATCGTCTCCGAAACCGGTCTCGATCATCAGTAAGTCACCTTCCTCTAAGGGATCCTGGCTTTCTGCTTCTTGCTCCATGGATTCTTCTCTACCGACATTTGACTCCTCCGATGTCCTGTGGATACGCTCATCTTCACTCGGTGTCCTCTCTCTAATGTTCTCAGAACCTCCTACCCTTGCTCTCTTGGATAGAAATCTCTCAGTCTGGTGTGGGGTGAGTCTCTTTCTAGCGGTCCTCTTCATTAGTGGTGCCATCAATGCTCACAGAAATGAAAAAATCCAAGGTTTCATTTCATCCAAACAACCAAATATCAAATATACCTAATTTGTAGAAAGGTCCGGGTATAATTTCCTGATATGTTTCTCGGTTTCCCATGTGCAATCCTTCGGATTATTTCTCCACTGAACCTTCAGCAGATTTACTACTATGTTACGAAGTTGCTTTTCTTCTATATCGATAATACGAAATGGTCATCGAATCACTGTCAAATCTGGTTCAGTTTCTATTTCATGCAGAACAGATGTTTCCAGAATTAAAGACGGATCGTGCAAACATTTCCTCAAATGAGATACGTGAAATACGTTGTGAATCCCTACCATATGTTCGGGCAATTCAACTCTATAGGCTAAATCCAATTCTCTCCAGAACTTGGAAAGGTCCAACAAGTCGCGGAGTTAACTTTCCAGCTTTTCCAAATCTCACCACTCCTCTCATCGGTGAAATCTTCACAAATACCAGATCTCCTATCCCAAATACAAGATCCCTTCGCCTTTGATCAGCATAACTTTTCTGTCGATCCTGGGCTTCTTTCATTCTCAACTTTACCAACTCCACCTTTTCTGTTGCTTCTCGGATCATATCTGGTCCAAGTATTAGTTTGTCTCCCGATTCGATCCAACATGCAGGTGCTTTACAAGGTCTTCCATACAGTGCTTCGTATGGTGCCATCTGTATACTCGCCTGGTAACTATTGTTATATGAAAATTCCACTAGGTGTAGATGATCTTCCCATGATCATACAAAATCAAGAATACACGCTCTTAACAAATCTTCTAATATTCGGTTCACTCTCTCAGTTTGACCGTCCGTTTGAGGATGGTAAGCTATACTGAGATTCAATCTCGTTCCCAAAGTTCTTTGCAATGCTCCCCAAAAGTTACTGGTAAAGATGGGATCTCTATCGCTTACAATGCTTGCTGGGACTCCATGTAATCGTACAATTTCTCTCATAAAGACTTCGGCTAACGATGTGGCTGTACGTGTTGGTTTTGCAGGAATAAAATGCGCACTTTTTGTCAGCCGATCGACAATTACCCAAATTGCTTCAAAACCACTTCTGGTCCTTGGCAATCCATCGATAAAATCCATCGATATCATTTCCCACTTCCAGTTGGGTATTTCTAATGATCGCAACAATCCAGCAGTCTTTTGATGATCTCCCTTGACTTGCTGACAACACAAACATTCATTCATGAAAGTTGTAACATCCTTCATCATTCCTGGCCACCAGAATACTCTTCTCATATCGTTATTCATTTTATGAGTTCCCGGATGAATACTCAACCTCGATGCATGGCATTCTTTCAAAAAATCTTGCCTTAATCCATCCTCATCTGGAACACATAGTCTGTTGTTAATTCTTAACACTCCTCGGTTATCCAAATTGAAAGCAGTCTCCTTTCCATCCGTGACTCCTTGAATGATCTTCTCCAGCTTAGCATCTCTCCTTTGATTGCTCATAATCCTTTCTTGGAGAGTCGGTGTGACTTCCAATAGGGATAGAATTGCATTTCTACTCAAAGCGTCTGCCACTACATTTGCTTTGCCAGGTGTATAAATGATATCCAAATCATACGATGCAAGAAATTCTAACCATCATTGTTGTCTCAAATTTAAATCCTTCTGGGAAAATAAGTACCTCAATGGTTTATGATCTGTAAAAAGTTCGAATTTCCCACCCAAAAGATAATGCCTCCATATCTTCAATGCAAAAACAACGGCCAATAACTCCAGATCGTGAGTTGCATAATTCTTCTCGTGTATCTTTAATTGTCTACTTGCATATGCAATTACACGACGGTTTTGCATCAACACGGCTCCCAATCCAGTTCCATAAGCGTCAGTGTAAACCTCAAATTTGCTAGTTCCATCGGGAACTGCTAACACTGGTGCTTTGGTTAAACGGTCTTTCAACTCTTGAAAAGATTCTTCACACTTCGGGTTCCAAATGAACTTCTGGTTTTTCTTCGTCAATTTCGTTAGATGAGACGATATTTTAGAATAATCTTTGATAAACCTTCGGTAATATCCCGTCAATCCAAGGAAACTTCGAACGTCAGTTGGTGTACGAGGTTGTCTCCACTGTTGTACTGATTCAACTTTCACCGGATCTACCGATATCCCATCTCCATTTACAATGTGTCCCAAAAATCTCACTTCAGACTTCCAAAAATGGCATTTTGAAAATTTGGCTTTCAACACATTTTTCCTCAGAGTTTCTAATACAACCTTAAGGTGATAGCGATGCTCCTCTTCAGTTTTTGAATAAATCAGAATATCGTCAATGAAAATTAGAACGAACTTGTTCAAAATTTTCCTAAAGACTCTGTTCATTAAATCCACAAAAAATGCTGGTGCGTTCGTTAGACCGAATGGCATAACCAACCACTCATAAAAGAAGTCCGGGCCTCTGAATGCTGTGAAAGGAATACTATCTTCAGCGATTCTTAATTGGTGAAATCCTGTTGCTAGGTCCATTTGGGAGACATGTAATTGATTGAAAAGATCGTCGATTCGGGGTAAAGGGTATTTGTTTTTGATGGTTGCTTTGTTTAATTCTCTATAGTCAACACATAGTCGCAATGACCCGTCAGACTTTACTACAAAAACTACTGCCGAGCCCCAACTAGAAAAACTTGGTCGGATTAAGCCTTTACTCAGTAAATCCCGAGTCTGTTTCTCCAGTTCTGCTACTTCCTTTGGAGCCATACGTCTTTTTGGTTGAACTATTGGTCTTGCTCCTGGAATTAAATCGATTCGGAATTCTATCTCCCGATGAGGAGGTAAACTTCCGACCTCTTCGAATATATCCTTGAATCCTCTAACTACGTCCAGTGTTTCAAGGCTCTCCTTTGGTGTCTCTAGGGCGTATAGGAAATTACAGGTATGAATACCGGGTTTTCCACAAGGAATCCTAGCTTTACGTTCTAGGCTCGTTATCAAGGTCATGGTTTCTTTATCACACTTTATCTTGGCTTGGAACTCGCTCAGCCAGTCCAATCCAAGAATAAAATTGAAACTTTTGAAATATAGGACATAGAAATCGAATCGAAAGGAATGTGAGAGATATAACAGTGCTATATCCTCACAACACATTTTTAACTCAATTTTACCCCCAATAGGATTTGATACACAAATTGGGTTTGGGGAAATAATCGGTTTAAGGTTAAATTGGTCTACTGTTTCAGAAGAAATAAAACTGTGTGAAGCGCCAGTGTCAAACAAAACTCGAAGGTAAATTCCTTTAAATTGTAAAGTACCTTCCAGCACCCCCGTTCCCTTCACATTCTAAGAGCCAGATGGTTCATTCTTGATGGCATACACCTTTTCCTGAGGTGCCCTTTTCATCAGCGGACAGTCTTTCACCATATGTCCAGGCTGGTGACAGTTGAAACAGAGGTTCTTCAATACCATCTCATTCCTATGAACTTGCTGCTGCTGCTGTGGTTGTTGCTGAGGCTTCCTTTGCTGCTGTTGTGGTTGTTGTTGTTGGGGTTTCTTGTTGCTCTTCTGTTTACAGAACCTGGCAATGTGTCCCTTCTGCTTACAGTTGTGACACATCACATTCTTGAAACGATTCTCAGTTTTCTGCTGAACTGTTTTCCCTTGGTTCTTGTTATCTTTCCAATCAGGGTTAAATTTCCTTTTCTGGGGATTCCCTCCACTTGCTTCTCCAGTCTGAGCCTTTGCTGTAGTTGGATTCTTAGCGTCCAGAGCTTCATATCTGAGTGCTAAATCCACGAGTTCAACAAATGGATCTTTCAGATGCCCCATCATACGGCCTTGCAGACTATCCTTCAATCCAGCGACAAACATCTTGTTCTTTTTCAGTGAGGTATTTACCAACTCTGGTCCAAAGCTTGACAGTGCATTGAACTTGTTTTCATACTAAGTGATAGTCATGTTTTCTTGTTTCAGATCAATGAAGTCTCGGTACATCCTAGTTTTCCTAGTTGCAGGCAGATACTGAGCTTCAAAAGCTTCTTTGAACATAGCCCAAGTAAAGTTTTCCTCTGGAGTATTTGCAGTCTGGGCATCCCACCAGATAGCTGCAGCTCCTTCCAGATTCCATGATGCTAACAGACGTTTGTACTCGTCATCCAGCTTCAGTCCTTTAAAAATCTTTTCACAGATCTAATCCATGCTTGGACGTCAACCAGTGATTCTGTTCCCTTAAAATTTTTTCCTCCCAGAGTAGTGTAGTTCTTACAAATCATAGCGAAGTTTGGCTGCGTTGGAGCTTGGACTACTTCAGTCGTATCCACTTGGGTCTGATTAACAGTGTGCCCATTGGTCGTAGTCGCCCGACTTGCTCCTCGGCCTCGCCTTGCTTGAGAACTCATTGTCAACTTCTGAGTACATGATTTGAGAGTTAATACTCATTCGGAAACAAGTCTTAACCAAAATAACTAGGGTAGATAGCTAAGGTTAATAACTAGGGTCATCCTATCTACATCGTTTTATAAAAATACGCTCTCTCAGCACTAACTTATAGCCTAGGTGTTCAGAAATCCTAAGCTCTGATACCAACTGTAACGGCGCGATTTTCCATGCTTGGGAAACCGTGTCATTATTGAAAGAATTTAGAGGGTGAGATAGAAAAGGTAGAACTTATAAAATAGAAGAGTAAGAAGTTACCAGAATCTCACAGCGGAATTTCACAAATACTTATATATTACATCACAAGGTCTGGTACATCAGAGTACATAACATATTACATCATCATGGTTTATACAATACCATATTACAATACTATAGATACTCAAACTGGTAATTAAAACATATATGCTCCTAGGTCTTGAACTTGTTCAGCATCATGTTCCACTTGCCTTACCTGAACCTACTTGTCTACTCATAATAAATATTATGAGTACCCAAGAGTTTAAGAAACACAAAAATAAACTCTGGGTCAGTCGGGGGACTGGTGTGAGGAAACATAATTAAACAATGTAAACAGGGAAATAAGGGTCAAGGTTTTCATTATGACGATTTATTTATTTAGAAATCTTTAGATCCATCCATGTCTAATATCTGGAAAATGATCCAAGTCCTTTATATCAAAACATTTGATATTATAATAGTTCGTAACAGATAACTAAAAATCTAGTGAAACGCTTGCATCTCACGTTCACGTATATAGTATACAACTTTAAAAGTTCGCAGAGCGCGTATTGGAGTTTGGATTCCAACAGACAGGGTATGGGAGCACCCACCGATCAGTGTACTTGAAACGACCCAAACTTCCCCGGTCTCCGAAGAGATGAGAAAGAACGAATTGTTTTGAGAACACGACAAAATAGAACGCAGACGGGAGAACATTTCATTGTTAATTACAACAATTCCATCAGAATAGAAGAATATACAGAGTATGAATAAATAATATACATCACAAATTATCAGAGATTACAATAAATTACATAGCAGCGGAAAACAATACACAACTAGAAGAGATATATGGATACAAAGCTTTCCGGATATCATTCCAGCTGTAAACCAGGATACTGTGAATATAAATCTGCAAAACCAAAACTACTAGCTACCCGTGTCAAAATAAGGGCACCCAGAGTTTAGGTTAAACAATAAACTCCAGGTCAGTCATGGGACTGGTGTGAGAACTAAAACAGTTATTTATCTTTATTTTAAAGTTAGGTAAATCAAGGGACCACGCCGTATATCCCGGAACGGGTTTCCTCCCAAGAATACCAGTGCATAAAACAAACAGCGCAATGCTAAATAAAGAAAAATGAAGCTGTTATAAGACCCAGGTCCTATCACACAATGCAACGCAAGCCGGGGGATAGGGTTTTCCCTTATAACAGCCAAAGAATGCTTGATACGTTTTAAAACAAATCATTTGATACTATTATCAGTGTATAGTGTATAAAACAACTTCAAATCATAAGTATCAATCATAGGCGGCATGGGTACCATATATCATGTCGCCATACTAGTTCTACAATTAAAACCGCAAAATCACGTATTTGGAAATTGGATTTCCATCTATGAACCGAGGCCAGGGATCGTCCTCAACCGATTCGAGACAGTCTAGCCCATGTCTCAGGAAAGCGCGCAGGCAAGCCTTGGATCGTCAAGGCCGGTCCACCGATGTGGATTATTATGCCTGAACACTACGTTTCCCCGCCCTTTGGGGCATAAATGAGCCAACGAATGACTCCATCGGACCCGGATCGTCCGATCAAACCGAGGCGCCTCGCAACAGCAACAACCACACAGGTGAAAAGTATATAAATGTCAGGGCTGGTAGGTCACTGACACCACCCTAGCTAGAAGGAAACGCATGCCCTCCCTGAGGTCCTCTCCCGTTTCTGGTTCACAACCGGGGTGTGAGGCTCGCGAATTCACGTTACACAAAGCTATGCCACACAGGCGGTGCTTTGATCATCACCACAAGTCTTTGCTTTTCAACAGAAGCCTTGATCAATTGCCACTTAGGCATGCGACACAGGCAATTCAATCCATGCGTTTGATATCCATCGATATATAACCCCTGAGCTCGTACGTCTCAGAGAAGGGCGTTAAGCAAGAGAATAAATTCTCCGCTGCCAAACAGATATATATTTAATGGAAATCAATCACACAGACTAAAATCCAATGTCAGACACACAGTCCATTTACTAGTCCGTTCTGGGTCTGAACGAAACCGGAGGCACCTAGTACCCCGCATATCCATCGATCTCCAAATACGTCTGGACAATCACCAACTATTTCCATCTTCTTGGGTGTACATCCAAATCAAGATCATCAGTAATCACCCAAACGACGTGAAGACCTCCGGTCTTCGACCACCGTCTTCATCTTCGACTGATCGTCGTATCAGTTATTCAGAATGGGATAAACCCTGTCTTCCCGAATAACTCGCGTATATTTTAAATAAGTGTTACACAAACACAACATACGCCTCATTCCAATTCATCAGTCACTAACCGTAAATTAATCAAGAGAATAATTCCCCAAATATTAACCCCGAAGGCCGAAACCAACATCAGATCAATATCCAGAAAACCATTCTGCTTAGCTAACCGACAGTTAGTTTCTAAATTTCACATTCATAGGGAAAGGTTCCCATTAATTTTATCAAAGATAAATCCCTTGAATTTATTCTTTAATCTTCTTTTGAATTTCGATTCAACTAGTCGGGATTAACGAACCTTCCCGAAGTAATCATTTGTTTTAATTTCCCAATCCCAACCTATTCATCCCATGAAGTAAAACTGGTTATACTTCATATCTAACACCACGGTGTTATCGGTAAATTCAATTACCATTTCACGTTCAAATCTAATTAAAGATTTAACTATCGCCTGGAGCAAAACTGATGCTACTCCATTCTCGATCATTTCAATCTAATTAAAGATTCATTAAAACTCCACTTAGTTTTAATCTTTAACGGGGTTAAAGAATCAGTGTCATTTAAAAACAATGTTCACGATAAACCCCAAGATCACATCACATTTCAATCAGTCCCTAACCGTAAATTAGCAAGTGAGCAATTCCCTAAGTATTAACCCCAAAGGCCGAAACCAACATCAGATCAATACCTCTGAAACCATTCAACTTAACTAATCTCTAGTTAGTTCAGATTTTCTTAACTCCTTTAGGTCTAAGAACAGTATTATTGAAGATACCATTCACGACAACCCAAAATCACATTCCATTAATTATCAGGTTAAAGAACAAGTGTTATTTTAAAACATTGTTCACGATAAACCCAAAAATCAATACCAATTCGATTCCAATTAAATATTATTTAATTGGTACACTTCATTAAATCTAAATAAAAAAGATTTAATCTTTTCTCAATTGGGTTCAAGAACAGTGTTAATAAAGACACCATTCACGACAAACCCAAATCACATTTGACATTAAATACAAGGCTCTGAATAGAAAATATACCGGCTTATATTCAATATCAAATTCTACGACCAACAAATATCGTATTGGAAATAACGATATATATATATATATCTTTCAAATTCCCATAACAATATCTGTATCATCACGAAATCCAACATCGAAATATTCCGAAGACAATTTCGATTCAAATCCATTCCAATATAATTATTGGAAATTCTGGTTATATTCAAAACCATTTCAAATCCAATTTATTTATTTAAAAATAAATAGAATTATAATTCTAGTTCAAAACTTGTTCATTTCGATAAAAAACTATTTTTATCTTTTCAAATATGGGATTTCTCATCCCAGTTCTTCAAAAATCATTTCTTATGATTTTACACAAATTATTACTATTTTTAATAGTTTTATTAAGGCCCGTACAGTCGATTTCCAACAACGGCCATCGAACTGCACTTACAACGACCTTTTCCAAATTTGATTTGGACATAATTCCAAATCCAACCGTTAGATTTCAAATTTCTAATATTCGTTAGAAAGCTCTTTTCGATACGAACCCAACGGTTCCGGTTTTAGGAGAATCCGACGGTCGGATCTCCCGTAATATCCGTTCGAAATCAATGGTCGAAATTCGCGAACTGCCGCGGCGCGACGAGTTCTATTCAGGACATTATATTATATATATAATATAATATATACTTTGTCGGTTTCCTTTCAAAACGAATTTTATAAATTGTTTTAAATTCATTTTCAAAACGGTTTCAACTTCATATTCAATTTCAAATCAAAATTGAATATTCCAATATAAATTCGTTTTAAATTCATTTCAAATCGATTTCAATTCAAATTGATTTCTAATTCAATTTCAATTCGTTTTCAATTCAATTTAATTTCAAATTCGAATTCATTTGTATTCAATTTCAATTCGAATTCATTTCTATTCAATTTAATTCGAATTTCAATTCTTTTCGAAATATCAGATTTTGAAATCAATTTCGATATTCATTATAGAATGAATAAAATCGATATAAATATCGTTCACGTCAAAATGGCGTCAATCTAATCAACACGGCTTCATATATTCCTATTTTCAATTATTCTATTTCAAATATTTCTATTTCAAATATTTCTATTTCAAATATTTCTATTTTAAATATTTCTTTTTCAAATATGGAATGAGGCCCAATCAATTACCATATAATGATAATTATATGGATTTTCTACAACACATGTATACAATAACAACGATGAATAATCAGCCATCATCCAAAGTGCATTCTACACTGTATAAGCATGAAATATAAATATTCAACGCTTATAACAGTCTGCCAATCAATCGATCGATATACAACTAAACAATGGGGATTAGTGTACGTCAAATATCATCCCAATACCCGTGTGGGGTTTCAAACAATCAAACACAGATTTTATTTGTGCAGTTGGGGGATGTGTAAAATTTATCGTCCCAATCAATATCAGTCAAATGTGTGTATATAAACAAATCGTCTGATTTGTTTTATTTTTATTTCCTTTCATATACACGTTAAAAATTCTATTTTTAACTATAAAGTATTTTTATTTCATTTCACATCACAACACACAATCAACTACACATCAAAATCAAACAATCAAGCATACAAGTCGTCCATGGTCTGTGGACGACGGGTGTCGGGTGCTACTAAACACCATCTGCATCATAGTATATATTTCAACTAGAAAAATAAATAAAAGGTGAGGAGTTCTCACAGAAAGCTAAATCCAACGCCGCGACTCTTCTTTGCAGAAATCTTCGTCGTTCTTGCCTCTTGTCACTTTCTTTGCCCGTATTCTCTACATATGTAAAAATCGAATTTTTACTTTGCTATTCAATATATAAAAATCGAATTTTTTTCTTTGCTATTCAATATATAAAAATCGAATTTTTTTCTTTGCTATTCAATATATAAAAATCGAATTTTTTTCTAAATGAATAAAGATCTAATTTTTACATACCGTTCATATGAATAAAAATCTAATCTTTTCTTTTATAAAAATGTAATCTTTTCATATAGAAAAATATAATCTTTCACTCTATATATAAAATAAAAATATAATCTTTCGCTTCATATATAAAATAAAAATCTAATCTTTCGCTTCATATATAAAATAAAAATCTAATCTTTCGTCCATATGAACACCGTATAAAAATCGCATCTTTATTTATATGAATACACTATAAAAATCACGATTTTATTTTCAGATCTATACATTTATATCATTTCAGATTTTTAAAGCAAATTTCATATAAAATAGATAAATTAAATTAAAAACACACTTACTATTTTTCGTTTGGAGGGGGTTCACTGTCGGAATCGAGCTGAGGAAGGGCGCGCCGGAGTGTTGCAGGCGGAGGGGGAAGTCGTCGGAACGGGGGAGGTGGCCAAGGGGGTCGCGCATCGCAACAGAGAGGGGGGGTTTCGCAGGCGGCGGATGGAGGAGGGAGGGGGGGTTCGCGCGGGCGGCAGATGGAGGAGGGGGGGCGTTCGCGCGGATGGCAGATGGAGAAGGGGTGGGGTTCGCACGGGCGGCAGATGGAGGAGGGGGGTCGATCGACGCGGTGGCGTCGCTGATGGGGGGGCGCTGCGCGATTAGTTTAGAGTTTTTTTTTCTTTCTTTTCTGAATGATGAAACAGGGGCCAAGGTATAGGAGAGGAAAAAGGGGTGTTTTATTTTAAATTATTTTAATTATTTAATTTCTGAAAGTTGACTTTTTCATACGACCTCTAAACGAGGCCCACCGCCTGTCGTCCATAGCGTTTCACCCCCATTCCGAACACAATGGCATATGTATCGCAGGCTGATTCGATTAGTTCTCGTCAAAATCAACATATAACTCTATATATTGAATTTGAACGCACAATTCAATTTACCGGGGCCACATACTAACTCGAAAAATTCCCAAAAAATATTTTCTAGCTTCGTATTGACGATACGGTCCTAACAAAACTAATTTCATCAAATTCTGAGACCGTTTGAAAAATGACCATTTTCCAGTCGATTAAAATCAACTGAAACTGGTCAAACGCGTTTTCCTTTGCCACGCTCACACATTGATTCGAAAAATTATGAAATTTGAAATCTAGCAATAACTTGACATCACAGATCCAACAAAAGTGGTTTCGTCGAAATCCGAGGTCGTTTGCAAAATTTCCATTTTTAAGGGCCTGAATTTCATAGCGACTATTCTGAATTTTCAACTGGACATATCTTTTGATTCCCGCTATGAAATTCCAATCTTTCGGATTCGTTGGAAAGATATTCCCTTTAGATTCCATTATTTTTGGTTTCACTAAAATCCGGTTTATTTTGCACCCTGTATGTTCAATTCAAAATTTGAAATCGAATTATCGAACTACCGCGCCATTTTCAATTCCTTTTATAATTATATATAATTATTTATATTCTAACGACGACGTATATAATATATACGTCGAATTCTATTCAAAATAAATTTTTCGTTTATACTATTTAAAATAATTCATTTTAAATATTCAAAATTCGCTAAAATTGCCAAAATAAAATTTTTAAACTGTCCCAGATTTCCGGGTTATTACAGTACTCTAGAGAGGATACACTGGGGTTCAACAAGAACATCTTGTAACCCGGCCACACATGACCGTCCACTCATTTAGGTTGAGTGTAACGAATATATTATCACTCCTACGGTTGAGCTCGATTTACCATTTCCGAATGCAACAGCAGCGAAATAGATTTAAGAAGTTAAATAAGGAAGTCCTCTAGATGGTGATAATATACCCTTCTTGGGTATGACCCAAATAGCCATGCTTCCTAGCCCAACTTTTGTTACTTCCGGGTTATGAAGTTTTGAGGTCACGTTCACTTCTGACAGATTATTTCTTTACATTCTTTGAATGCCATATCGTCCTATCCGTCAGAAATACTCATTCGATTACCCAAATATATTATGGGTAATAAAGCTAAGAGAAACGAATTCCTCCGCTACCAACGTAGTATACTTACGTAAAACTGATGTGTAAAATCTGACTGACATACGCTGTCAGACACTCGTCCATTCGGGTATGTTCTGGGACTGAACAGACCAAACTTGTTTAAAATAACGCTTGCATCTCGTTGACTTCAGCATTCTGTTATGCGTCGTAAACTTCATGTCGAAGTGGAATTGTTTATTCCGGACTCTTCGAACGATGTACGAAATCTTTTTACCGTCGATAAATGTTTATTTATCAAGTCAGGAGTATTACTTCGTTTAAGATAAATTATTATTCTTCAAACAGCGTTTGCTTATCTGGATTACAATGGTATCGTCAAATAATCCCTTAAATAAATCTGTTAAGGTGTATATGGTTTTAATACTGGTTTTGTTTATCCTTTACAATTTCCCGTGCTCCGCACACAGTATGATCTTTTCTTTTGTCAATTTGCTTTGGAAATGTTTTCGAACTTTTTCCTTTTCTTTCCATCCTCTTTCCTTCATGATTATTTTATTTATAAATAATTTAAATAATAAATTTAAATCATTTATTCACGAATGGTTTTTATTTCACAACTTGATCGGACTTCTACCGACGATCTTGTCGGTTTTGATTTCAGCTTTTTCTCTTCTCCACTTGCCTTTACTAAATAAAACACTTCTTTTTATTTAATAAATTACTTATTTATATTTATATTTTCAGATTTAAATTTAAATATAATTTAAATTTTAAATCATCATTTTACTTAAAATCACTTTGGCGAAATAATGAGGTGCTGGACTTGCCAAAGTGCCGGGCTTGAAAAACACTAGGATTTTGTTGAGAAACTCTTGCGCTCATGGCCAATTTTTGAAAGTACCACTTGGTACTTTAACCAAGCACCAAAGTGCCATTGCCAAACCTCCTGCACCCATGAAAACTCCCTGATCCACCCCAGATGCCATGTTCATTTCTAAAACTAAGGTACCGGATTTTCAACTTCCTCCTAATAACATGATTTTCTAAAGTACCAAGTGGTACTTCTCCTTCTTCTTCATTTTGCAGTGCACCTTGCTCGTGCACGTGCACATCATCGTCGGCCACCGTGGGTTCACCAAAACCACTCCCACAAACCGCAATTCACCACAGGAAGCTAACTCCAACATCCGATCCGACGTTCTTCGCTGCTATAGTGATTTCACCAAGTTTCCCCGTCTACAGTCGCATGGGTTCATCAGAGAACCACCTCGTTCTGCCTTCCTCCGTCCACCGTATGCAACCGCACCGCCACCGTTCAACTCGTCGGCCTTGCCAGCTCCTCCACCGCAGATTCCGGCCCACTCGATCCACCCTGGACCCCACACGATGCCCCACAAAACCAGTGCACCCAACTGTTAAAGTAAACCTATATTCGATTCATTCTCGGATTTCATGCAATTGAAAAATCATTTTATATTTTTCTGATGATCTATGGACCTATCCGCTCCTTCCCTTCTTTCGTCGTGAAGACCGACGCCGTCGATCGCCGGAAATCCTCCAAATACCATTTCCCTTCAACCCCTTGGTTCTCCCTCGACATACCTTTAAAAATCGTGAAACCACTCTTAAAAATCATGATTTTGAATCTAGATTCCAGTTATGAAATCAGAACGATATTTTATTTGATCTGAGAAATCGAGTTTATAGAGATCAACCTGTGCTTGTCTGTTAAACTGTGAATCAAAATGTTTGTGTCAGTTCTTTGATTTTTGGGTGCTAATATATGTTATGAATGAACTATATTTCAGGATCCTCACAATCAAATATGAAGCAACAGGTTCATTCATTTCTGTAAATCAAAATGTATGTGTTCTGTATTTTCCAGAGCACCAATACAGGTTTTATAAAAGTATTAAATCATCAAATCACACATTCTATGATGCATACTATATGATAGCTCAGTTTAAAGAGATGAGATCGGGTTGTTCTAATACCATATCTTCTTGTCGACAGTAACAAGAAATGATCAAAACAGAACTTAGAAATTTCCTATAACCAAAATTGTTTTACAGTAAGTTTGAAACAAGGAAATTCAGAAATGTTTCACTCACCAAATGCTTTCCAAATGATCCAGAAAATGCTTCAGATTTTAGAGATGAATTTCAGTTTTTCTTGTGAGAAAAATGTGAAGGATTTGAGTGGTATTTTAAGGGGTACTCATGCATTAAAAAAATGAATTTCTGCATATGTTTTACACAGTAAAACTCTCTTAGCCTCACCCCTCATTGATAGTTCCTACGGCCATTATTTTTAGGAGACATGCATTGAAGACTTGTCTCATTAAGGTTTGTAACCAATAGGATGCTCATAGGTTAGTTCTTCTAGAAGGTCTTGGGTATGTTTCATTTAATGCTAGGATTCATTTTTAGATTACAAAGCAATATAAAACTCCTATTTCTTGTCTTCACTCTTGCTGATATTTTTTCCTTGCACATGCTAACTTCATTTTAGGATTTTTAGGAAATGGTTTCACAATCCTAGATTACTATTTGAAGTAGTGTTCATTTAATGTTTTTGTCTCATTAGGTAGTTTCTTTTTTTGTCTTTTGTTTAGATATTTGTTGGTGATCAAAAGCAAATGTTTATATATGCTAGTATTGTAGCCGATTTGTTTTCATGTTAGAGACACACATTCTTTTGTTGTTTTGTCATCAAGTCCTTCTCTACATTCAAGTGAACAAAATGCTCCTTATTTTATTCATGTTCTAGGCCTCTTGTTCTTAACTCCTTATTTTGTCAAAAATGATATTTATGAAGTATTTATTTTCTCTTATGTATTTTTCCATAAGAATTTCTATTTAAAAGTTTTTACTTGTTTTATATTCTCAAATCCCAAGATTTAATTAAGTATGTATATTATAATATTATACATATGCTTATACATATATATATATTTATTTCAAAAATTCTTTTACTTGAATAGAAATTCATTCGTTGAATAGAAATTCATGTGTTGAATCGTATTCGTATTTGAAATAAATTGTTTTATAATAAAAATCATATTTTTATCATCTATATGAACTATATAAAATAATCTTGTTTTGAAATAAATTGTTTTGCAATAAAAATCACATTTTTACTATATATATACAAACTATAGAAAACCTTCATGCGTTGAATAGAAATTCATGTGTTGAATGGTATTCGTGTTCTAAAATAAATTGTTTTATAATAAAAATCATATTGTTATCATCTATATGAACTATATAAAATAGTCGTGTTTTCAAATAAATTTTTTTCCAATAAAAATCACATTTTTACTATATACATGAATGGTTAAAAATAGTGAAGTGTCGAAATAAATTTCAGTTGGATAAAAATATCATTTTTATCAAATATATGAAAAGAATATGTTTTGAAATCGAAGATTAGATTATATTTATATATATATAAATATAATTAAATTAAATCGAATAACGACGCTGCAGTTCATGTTTTGAAACTGTGATTTCAAACGATTAGTGCGGGAGATCCGACCATCGGATTTTCCCGAAACCGAAACCGTTGGGTTCGCTTTGGAAATACTTTCCAATGACACCAACTTTGTAAAGATCCAACAGTTGGATTGTCTGGAATGTTTAATTCAAATCTGAAGAAAAACAGCGCCATAATCGACTATATATATATATATAAATATAATTAAATTAAATCGAATAACGACGCTGTAGTTCGTATTTTGAAATTGAAACTTCAAACGATTGTACCGGGAGATCCGACCGTCATATTTTCCCAAAACTAGAACCGTTGGATTCGTTTTGAAAAGATCTTTCTAATGATATAAATTTTGTGAAGATCCAATGGTTAGATTTTCAGATATGTGTAAATCAAATACGAAGAAAAACAGCGCCACGGCCGCGTTATGGCCTGAAGCATCGTTTGAATAAATTGGCTGTTTTTAAATAAATTAAAATAGCGATAAATCGTTATAAAATATTATAAACAATATGGAATGTGAAATTTAGAAACTAACTGAAGGTTGGCTAAGTCGAATGGTTTCCTCGGTTTTGATCTGATGTTGGTTTCGGCCTTCGGGGTTAATATTTGGGAAATCGTTCTCTTACTAATTTACGGTTAGTGACTGATGAATTGTAATGATGCGTATGTTGTGTTTGTGTAGAACTTGTTTATTATATACACGAGTTGCTCAGAAAGACCGGGCTTATCCCATTCTGAATAACTGAATCGACGATAAGAAGTCGAAGATGAAAACGGTGGTTGAAGACCGGAGATCTTCACCTCATTTGGATGGTAACTGATGTCCTGATTGGGAGGCATCCCGAAATATGGATAATGAGTGGTGATCGTCCAGACGTACGTGGAGATCGATGGGTATGCGATGTATATTGTGCCTCCGGTTTTGTTCAGACCCAGAACGGACTTGTAAATGGATTATGTGTCTAACATTGGAATTCATTCTGTGTGATTGATAGCCATCAGTTGCATGGTGTGAATTGCCTGTGTGGCATGCTAAGATGCAGTGATCAGGGCTTCTGTTGAAAAGCAAAGTCTTGTGGTTGACGATCAAAGCACCGCCTATGTGGCATAGCTTTGTGTATAACGTGAATTCGCAAACCTCACACCCCGGTATAAACCGGAAACGGGAGAGGACCCCAGGGAGGACACACGTTTCCTTCTAGCTAGAGGTGGTGTCAGTGCTTAAACTGGCTGACATTTATATTACTTTCACCTGTGTGGTTGTTGCTGTTGCGAGGCACCTCTGATATATCGGTCGATCCGGGACCGATGGAGTCATTCGTTGGCTCATTTACGCCCCAAAGGGTGGGGAAACGCAGTGTTCAGGCATTTTAATTGTAACGACCCAGAAAATCCGAACCAATTTAAAACTTTTATTTTAAATTATTTGGTGGAAAAATGTGGCAGAAATTAAAATTTCATTTTTAAATAATATTAAAGCCAGTGAAAATAGCTAATTTTCAAACGATCTCTGTTTTCGACGAAACCGCTTTCATTGGAACCGGAATGTCATATTATTGCTTGGTTTCAATTTTTAGAATTTTTCGAATTAATATGTGAGTGTGGCGACGGAAAATGTTTCTGGTCGATTATAGTCAAATTTAATCGACTGAAAAATAGCCATTTTTCAAACAGTGTCAGAATTTGACGAAATTAATTTTGTTAGGACCGTATCGTCATAACATAGACAAATATATTTTTTCTGAATTTTTCTGAGTCCGTTTGTGGCCTCGGTGAATTTATTTATGCAGACGAATTAAATTAATAATGGAATTAAATATTAAATTAAATAATACAGGCCATAGACAACCGTTTGGGCTGACGGGACATGTCCCATTGGGTCCGGAATATGGGCTATTAGCTAGGGTCAACTTTGTTTGGACTGGAATCAGCACAGTTTGAAAGATTTGGATTTATCTATAAAAATACACAAAAATCAATATAAAAATAGGACAAAACCCTAATATACTTCATCTTCTTCTACAACCGCCGTATCCCTCTAGATCAATGGCTGTTCTTGTTCGAATTTAAATCCCAAATTCCTCCCAACTCGTATTGAATTTAATCTTGGATCCTAAGCAAAAATCATAGAGCACTTCACCATCTCTGATTTGGTACGGATTTGATCGAACCTCGTCGCCCATAGCCAGCGCATCGATCCCCCAAAGACGCCCCGCGTCGACCGCCGCCCAAGGCCACCCACGCCACCGAGTGGGCCCCACTTCCAGGCGAGGCAGCGCTTCACCCCCTCTTCCCCGTCACGTTGTCCGATCGAACTCCAGGCACCCGAACCGCGAGCAAATCTGAACCCTACTATTGAACAATATAGTAAAGCGCCGGCCTGTAGTGTCTGAGAAGAGGAAGAAGGTTATTTACCTTATTAATTTATTAATTAATTTATTTAAATTATTTTAAAACTTCGATTAACCATATCTAACTCATTTCAATTCGGAATTCGATGATTTCAGCGACGCTGTAATCGTGTGACTGAGATCTACGCATATAGACTGACTGGAGTTGATTCTAAACAGCTTGAATTTTGGTCAAAAATCATCAACGACTGTGAGATTCTGAATTTAAATAAATAAATAATTTATTTTAATTCTATTCGATCAGTTGAATCATTGTATATTATTCTGATCTGTTATGTGGTGATTGTTGTATTGTTGGATTTTGTTCGTTGTGATGTCATGTTATAGTTTGACAGTTTGGATCTGTAATATTCTGATGTAATCATAATTAAGTTCTCATCTTTTTATTTTTATTTTTAATCCTTTTATTTAAGTGGAATTCTTATTTAAAAATAAACAAAATATAATCAAAGTTTTAACCTTTTGTTTGAAAACAAAATATAATCAAAGTTTTAACCATTTGTTTGAAAACAAGATATAATCAAAGTTTTAACCTTTTGTTTGAAAATAAAGTATAATCAAAGTTTTAACCTTTTGTTTTGAAAACAAATTAAAGTTTTAATCTTTTGCTTTGAAACAAATCAAAGTTTTAATCTTTTGTCTTGAAAACAAATTAAAGTTCTAATCTTTTGTTTTTGAAAACAAAAGAAAGTTGAATCTTTTATTTACAATTCAAAAGAAAGTTGAATCTTTTATTTACATTATAAAAGAAAGTTGAATCTTTTATTTACAATATTAAAGGAAGTTGAATCTTTTGTTTACTATATAAGAGAAAAGTTTGAATCCTTTATTTTGTTTTACAAAATAAAAGAAAGTTTAGGTCTTTATTTGATTTATAAAATAAAGAAAGTTTAGATCTTTTAAACTTTAATTAAAAGATAAAATAAATATTAGACATCTTATTTGATTTACAAATGAAAATAAGATGAGACCTTTATTGTGATTTATCAAAAGTATACACCAAAATTGCATCGTCATGTTTATATAGTTGAAATGACACCAAAATTGCATCGTCATGTTTATATAGTTGAAATGACACCAAAATTGCATCGGCATGTTTATATAGTTGAAATGACGCCAAAATTGCATCGTAATGTTTATATAGTTGAAATGACACCAAAATTTCATCGTCATGTTTATATGGTTGAAATGAACAAAATTTCATCGTTATGTTAATATAGTTGAAATGAATCAAATCTTGACATTAGAAATTATATTTATTTTAGGAATATTGATGCTAGAAAAGATGTTTACATTGGAAATAAAGTCCACCTTTTTAATTGCATTTTACAATGCAAATATTACATAGAAAGATGAATTTACTTTTTAATTGAGTTCTCTTAGTAATAGAAATGAATAAAAATACATTTTCATTTTCATTGTAAATAGAAATAAATAAAAAGACATTTTCATTTTCATTGTAAATAGAAATGAATAAAAAGACATTTACATTTTCATTGTAAATAGAAATAAATAAAAAGACATTTTCATTTTCATTGTAAATAGAAATGAATAAAAAGACATTTTCATTTTCATTGTAAATAGAAATAAATAAAAAGACATTTTCATTTTCAATGTAAATAGAAATGAATAAAAAGACATTTTCATTTTCATTTTAAATAGAAATGAATAAAAAGACATTTTCATTTTCAATGTAAAAATAAAAAAGACATCAATGTAAATAGGAAAGAATAAAAAGAGATTTACATTTTTTATGTAAATAAAAAGAATAAGGGACTTTTACATTTTTATTTATTATACATTTTAAAATATCATTTTTGGTCGCATTAGAATTGGCGAACAAAAATGTCATTTTGTTGAATATTGAAATTCTACATTTGAAAATATCATTTTTGGTCGCATTAGGATTGGCGAACAAAAATGTCATTTTTGTTGAATATAGAAATATACATCGTTGAATTATCATTTTTGGTCACATTAGAATTGGCGAAGAAAAATGTCATTTTGTTGAATATTGAAATTCTACATTTTAAAATATCATTTTTGGTCGCATTAGGATTGGCGAACAAAAATGTCATCTTTGTTGAATATAGAAATATACATCGTTGAATTATCATTTTTGGTCGCATTAGAATTGGTGAACAAAAATGTCATTTTGTTGAAATATAAAATTATACATTTTAAAATATCATTTTTGTCGCACTAGAATTGGCGAACAAAAATGTCATTTTGTTAAGTATTGAAATTATACATTTTAAAATATCATTTTTGTCGCACTAGAATTGGCAAACAAAAATGTCATTTTGTTGAATATTGAAATTATACATTTTAAAATATCATTTTTGTTGCACTTGAATTGGCGAACAAAAATGTCATTTTGTTGAATATTGAAATTATACATTTTAAAATATCATTTTTGGTCGCATTAGAATTGGCGAAAAAAAATGTCATTTTGTTGAAATATGAAATTATACATTTTAAAATATCATTTTTGGTCGCATTAGAATTGGCGAACAAAAATGTCATTTTTGTTGAATATAGAAATATACATCGTTGAATTATCATTTTTGTCACACTAGAATTGGCGGACGAAAATATTTCCTTCATAGAATAAAAGGAATTTATTTTAATAAAGGAAATAGCTCAAATGGTTTATATATTATATAAATATAAAATATAAAAATAAACGAAACGAGCGCGGTAGTTCGCGTATCGACAATCGTAACTTCAAACGAATATATAGAAAGATCCGACCGTTGGATTTTCCCAAAACTGGAACCGTTAGGACCGCTTTGGGAAGAGCTTTCCAACAATATAAATTTCATCAAAATCCGACGGTTAGATTTTAAGATATGTGTAAATCAAATTTTGGAAAAAACAGCGCCACCCATTGACCCGAAACGTCGTTTATTTATTTCGAGCTATTTTTAATAAATAAAAATAGCAATAAATAGTTATAAATATATATGAAATGTTTTAAACTATAATTATGCGACAATTATTTGAAAAGGCCGAGTTTAACTCATTTCAAATAATTGAACGGTGATTGAATCAAAGATGTAAGAAGACGATGGTTGAAGACCGGCGATCTTCACATCGAATGGGCGATGACTTCTGATACCTTGGACTGACTTGCTCCCAGGACTGGGTTGAAGCAGTAATTGTCAGGACGTGTGTGTTGATCGTGCGGATTAGCGAGAACCTCTTTGGTGTCTCCGGTTTCGTTCAGACCCAGAACGGACTTGTAAATGGTTGCGTGTCTGACGTTGAAATCCACTTCATGTAATTAAATCGATTTCTGTTAATATATGTCTGTTTGGTGGTAGAGAATTTATTCTCTACTTAACACCCGGATACGTAGTAGTAGTTATCGATAGCATGGCGTTGAATTGTCAACGTGGCACGCCAAGATGCAATGATCAAGGCTTTGTTGAAAAGCAGGCCTTGTGGCTGATGATCAAAGCATAGCCTGTTTGGGCATAGCTTTGTGTATAACGTAACTTCGCGAGCCTCACACCCCGGTATGAGTCAAAAACGGGATTAGGACTGCAGGGAGTGCACACGTTTCTTTCTAGCTAGTGGTGTTTGGGTTTTAACACGGCCCGACATTTTACTTATGTGGATTTTGGATTGAGGTACCTCGGGTTTTTTATAGGCCGGAAGTGGTCATACTATAAGTTCAAAAGAACCGGGAAGCGTGTGTTCAGGAATTGCCAATCCACTACCGTTAGGTGGGGACCGGCCCTGAAGATCCAAGGGGTCACTGCGGGGGATCCTGAGGCATTTGCTAGAGTGTCTCGAATCGGAAGAGGACGATCCCTAGTCTCGATTTCATGACAGAAAACCAATTCCCAATATGACGACATTTCGGTTTTGATTGTAAACTTATATACGTCGACATAGTAGGATAGGGTACTATGCCGTCTAGGATTGATATATTTATATTGAGGTATTTTAATACTGCTTAAACACTAATGATAATATTAAAATATTACTTTTCATGTATTAAGCATGTTTGATCATCATAAGGGAAAAACTCGATCCTCCTGTGTGTCTTGCATTGGGTGATAGGATCTGAGTCTTATGATGGTTTCATTTTTCAAAAGTCATTTCGCTGTTTTATATAAACTTTATAAAATATTGCACTGGCAAATCCAATGGAGTAAACCCGTTCCGCGTTAGCGGCGTGGTCCTGAGATTTGCCATCTGGATAGTTAATTTAGTTAAGAATCCTCACACCAGTCCCATGACTGACTCGTAGTTTGTTTCACTTTTGCAAACTCGGGTGCCCTCTTTCCACACGGGCAGCCAATTGGCGGGTTTCTAGGTGATATTTTCTGGTTGGAGCTTGCTTTGGGAGGAAGAAGAAGAAGGCCTTTGCTCCATCTTTCATTCTACTTTTGAGACATTTTTCTTTCTTTTGCTTTTGATGTATGTAATGGGATTTGAAACTTATTTCCTTTCATTGAGACCTGTTTCTCTTTTGTTAAGACTTCTATTATGCTAAGTGGATCTTGTAAAACTGCATACTCTGATGATTCTGTTGTGATGCTGATGACATTTTATTTCCGCTGAAATGTTTATGTGTTATGATAATTATATGAGATCTGTTTTTGTTGTAAATATGTTGTATTCCAAAATGATTATCCTTACTTTCGGTCTACGGAAGTTTGGGGTCATCACAGTTGGTATCAGAGCCTAAGGTTAACCTTAGCTACGGAATATAACATATTTAGAACAATTCGTCTAGATAGAATCCACATTATTCTAAGACGAGTAGCTCATTAGAGATAGGACTAGTAATGTCCTAGAGTGAGCACAGCAGAATAACACATTTTTACCAGCCATTACATCATTATCTTTTCATCTCGTCCTTATCTTATCTTTTCTTGAAAATTCTCATTTTGTTGGTCTGACTCTTTCCTTGATGGTACAGACTGATTTAAATGGATACTAGAGCAAGAACAGCCCGAGGCGGAGCCCGAGGTGGAGCTCGAGGCGGGGCTAGAGGAGGAGCCCGAGTAGGAGCTGGAGGGCAAGCTAGAGACGAGACACCCATCACTCAAGAGCAGCATAATTCAGAGGTCGTAGTCGAACCACCTCCACCTCCACAGCCTTTCGATTTGGAAAGAATGTCAAAGAAATTCAAGAACCTTGGAGGTGTACCTTTTACAGGGCGGGAGTCTGCGATTCAGGCGGAAGCATGGCTTAAAGATTGCGAAAAGATCCTAGAAGGCTTGGAACTGGAAGATCAGCGAAAGCGTTACCAGGCAGTTTGGCAACTAAAGGAGGAAGCAGGACATTGGTGGGATACAATTAAAATCTGCAATGACGTGGCCAATATGTCTTAGGCCAGATTCAAGGAGCTTTTCAATGAGAAGTATATACCCCCACAAGCTAGAGAGCATCTGCGCGAGCAGTTCGTTAACCTACAGCAAGGGAATATGACCATTTCGAAGTATGTGAGGAAATTTGATGAGCTTTCACGATATGCCCCTAGTTTGATTCAAGATCCAGTAGAGAAGAATAAGAAATTTATCAAGGGGCTGTCCAAGAAATATTTGAATCGAGTCACTGCCCATATTAAGCTTCCTTTCAATGAAGTAGTGGAAATGGCGTGCCGCTATGAGGAAAATGACGAGTCTGGACCACAGGATAGTGGGAAAGATTAAAGAAACAACCAGAAGGAACAGGCTAACAAGAAACAGGAGGCGAGCAATTCTTCTACAGCTAAGCCCCAAGGGAAGAAGAGGGATAGGAGCAAGGTGACCTGCTATAACTGCGGCAAGATTGGGCATTTCGATTACGAGTGTAGAGCTCCTAAAAAGGTCAAGAGAAATGATTCAGGCCCTAGTCAGAACCGTGGTCAGAGCTCCCAAAACCGTGGTCAAAATCCTCAGAATCGTGGCCAGAGTTCGCAGGACAAAAGGGAATGCTACAATTGCCATCAGAAGGGGCACATCAAGGCGAATTGTCCACTGCTAAGGAATGCTCAGGTGGCACTTGTTTATGAGGTAGTAGACACTCCAGATTCGACCGAGGGGCCAAATAAACCCGATGTCTTAGGAGGTACGCTTAATTTTAAGAACATCCCTATTACTGTCTTATTTGATACTGGTGCTACGCGAAGCATTATTTCTAATGATACAATTAAAAAGTTGGAATTGAAACCGAGAAAACTCAAAAATTTGATTAGAGCTAATAGTCCGATAGGAGGTTCTCTTATTCTTGATCAGTATTGTAGAGTACCTGTTTCTTACTCTTGCTACCAGTTCCCCTTTGACTTGATCGTTATGAATTTCTCTGGTTATGATGTCATACTGGGAATTGATTGGCTAACAAAGTATGAGGCTGAGTTAATTTGTGCGGAGAGGATCATTAAAGTTAAAACTAAGCTTGGAAATATTACTATCCCGTGCCATGGCTCAGCCACCGACAGGAAAACATTCTGGTCTTCTCTAGAAGTTGCCCCTACTTCTATTGAGGATATCCCTGTCATCAAAGATTACGCTGATATATTCAAAGAAGTTGAGGGCCTACCCCCGCATAGAGAAATCAGCTTCCGAATTGATTTAGCTCCGAATGCAAGGCCTGTTGTACATCCCATTCGGAGAATGTCGCCAAAAGAAAGAGAGGAGCTGAAAAATCAAACCAAGCAGCTTTTGTGGAAGGGTCTGATCAGGCCCAGCTTCTCGGAATGGGGAGCAGCAGTGGTGTTCGTCCCATAATCAGACGGTACTCTCAGGCTATGTGTAGACTACCGTGATCTCAACAAGCAAACTCTTAAGAAAAAATATCCACTGCCTCGTATTGATGACTTGCTTGTCCGCTTGCATGGGGCACGAGTATTCTCTAGGATGGACCTAGCTACAGGCTTCCATCAACTTCGCATTTCAGAGGAGTGTGTGCCTTTAACTGCTTTCAGAGGACCAGACATCTTTTATGAATGGCTAGTAATGCCTTTTGGTCTATGTAATGCTCCAGCATATTTTGTTGATTTGATGAATAGAGTATTCAGAGATGTTTTAAATAAATTTGTGCTCGTGTTCATCGATGACATTCTCATCTTTTCTAAATCCGCTGCTGAGCACGAACAGCACCTGAGAGAAGTCTTAGAGATTTTGCGAAGAAATGTGTTGAAAGCAAAATTTTCTAAATGCATATTCTGGCAAGAGGAGGTGAAATTCCTCGACCATGTTGTATCAAAGGAAGGCATCTCAGTAGATCCAGGAAAGATCTCAGCCATCCAAGAATGGAAGCAGCCTAAAACTCCCATAGAGGTCAGAAGTTTCTTGGGACTGGCCGGCTATTATCGGAAATTTGTCAAAGATTTTTTGAAGGTAGCTTGTCCATTGACAAACCTGACCAAGAAGCATACAAAATTCAAGTGGACACCGGAATGCGAGGCAGCTTCCCAAGAGCTAAAGAAGAGGTTGACCAATGCTCCTGTGTTGACCATCATAGATGGCAATCAGGATTTGAAGGTCTGGACCGACGCCTCTAAGCAAGGTTGTTTCTTTTATAAATTAACATGTCTGAGATAACATTTTTCCTTTAATGACAAATCTCATTTTAACATGTTATCCCTTATTTATTTAAGGTATTGGTGCGGTGCTGATGCAAAGAGGCAGGGTAGTCGCATATGCTAGCCGCCAGCTGAAACCGCATGAGAAGAATTATGCCACGCATGACCTTAAACTAATGGCCATTGTGTTTGCTCTTAAAATATGGAGGCATTATCCTTTGGGTGAAAAGTTTGAAATTTACACCGATCAAAAATCTTTGAAGCACCTTTTTACCCAAAAAGATTTGAATATGAGGCAGCAGCGCTGGGTCGAATTTCTTGCATCATATGACCTGGATATCCTATATACTCCGGGAAAAGCCAACGTTGTAGCTGATGCACTCAGTAGAAAGAACGCAGAATGCAACAATCTCATTATCGCCAGTCTCATTATCACTCCTTCTTTGATTGATAAAGTCTCTGCTCTTCAAAAGAATGATGAGTTTATTCAGAAGCTTTGTGAGCGAGTCCATAAAGGCGAAGCCTCAAGTTTCCAGATTGATGATAACGGGACCCTTAGATTACATGGGCGAATTTGTGTGCCAGACATTGCTGAGCTAAAAAGAGAAGTGATGGATGAATGCCACATATCTAAAATCAGCATCCATCCAGGTGTGAACAAAATGTACCACGATCTCAAACGCACCTTTTGGTTGAAATCGATGAAGAGGGATATTTCTATTTATGTTGCTAGATGTCCCACTTGTCAGCAAGTTAAAAGTGATCAACAAAAACTGGCAGGTTTGTTGCAACCGCTAGGAGTTCCTGGTTGGAAGTGGGAGGAAATTTCTATGGACTTTATAGATGGCTTGCCTCGAAGCCGAAAGGGCAACGATAACATATGGGTGATTGTCGACCGCTTAACAAAATCTGCCCATTTCATCCCTATTCGGTCCAATAGAACAGCTCGAAGTTTAGCACAGCTCTATCTTAAAGAAATAGTCAGACTGCATGGGGTTCCTAAAAGCATTGTCAGTGATCGGGATCCATTATTTACCAGTAAATTCTGGGAAGCTTTTCAAGAAGAGCTTGGGACCAAGTTAAATCCGAGCTCTGCCTATCACCCTCAGACAGATGGCCAGACTGAGAGGGTGAATCGTGTTTTGGAAGACTTATTGCGTGCTTGCATCCTTGACTATGGCGGTTCATGGGAGGACCACTTGCACTTGGTGGAATTCTCCTATAATAATAGCTACCAAGCAAGCTTGGGGATGTCACAATTTGAATTACTTTACGGCAGGCAGTGCAGATCTCCAGCATGTTGGGTGGAGTCGGGCAATCGACTAGTCTTGGGCCCCGACATGGTTCGAGAAGCTTCGGATAAGGTTGACTTGATTAAGAAGCGCTTGTTGACTGCTCAGAGCAGACAAAAGAGCTATGCAGACCAGCGAAGAAGGAATCTAAAATTCTCTGTGGGTGATCGAGTATACTTGAAGGTTTCTCCTTTGAGAGACGTGATTCGTTTTGGAAAGACGGGAAAGTTGGCATCGAGATTCATTGGTCCATTCCCTATTCTCGAAAGGATTGGTACTCTCGCTTATAGAGTGCAGCTGCCCGACTGGTTGCCAGGGCTGCATGATGTATTTCATGTGTCTCAACTCTGCAAGCATGTGCACGATCCAGATCTGATTGAGGATGAGCTAAACCAACAGGTCCTAGATATTGCTTCAAATCTGACAGTGAGAAAGGACCCGATTAAGATCATTGGCAAAGAAACCAAAATCTTGAGGAACAAGAAGATCAACCTAGTCAAGGTTCAATGGAGTGGGGATCCTAGAGACTGTACTTGGGAGACAAAGGAAAGCATTAAAAAGGCTTACCCCAAGAGCAGAGTGGATATCTCCGAGTAACTCTTGTGTTAAGGTACATTTTCCTCAATTTACATTATCCATCTTGGTTCCTACTTTACTTTGTTTCCTTTTCGAGGACGAAAATTCTTAAGTAGGGGAGATTGTAACGACCCGGAAAATCCGAACCAATTTAAAACTTTTATTTTAAATTATTTGGTGGAAAAATGTGGCAGAAATTAAAATTTCATTTTTAATTAATATTAAAGCCAGTGAAAATAGCCAATTTTCAAACGATCTCTGTTTTCGACGAAACCACTTTCATTGGAACCGGAATGTCATATTATTGCTAGGTTTCAATTTTTAGAATTTTTCGAATTAATATGTGAGCGTGGCGAAGGAAAATGTGTTTGGTCGATTATAGTCAAATTTAATCGACTGAAAAATAGCCATTTTTCAAACAGTGTCAGAATTCGACAAAATTAATTTTGTTAGGGCCGTATCGTCATAACATAGACAAATATATTTTTTATGGATTGTTCTGAGTCCGTTTGTGGCCTCGGTGAATTTATTTATGCAGACGAATTAAATTAATAAAGGAATTAAATATTAAATTAAATAATACAGGCCACAGACAGCCGTTTGGGCTGACGGGACCTGTCCCATTGGGTCCGGAATATGGGCTATTAGCTAGGGCCAACTTTGTTTGGACTGGAATCAGCACGGTTTGAAAGATTTGGATTTATCTGTAAAAATACACAAAAATCAATATAAAAATAGGACAAAACCCTAATATACTTCATCTTCTTCTACAGCCGCCGTATCCCTCTAGATCAATTGCTGTTCTTGTTCGAATTTGAATCCCAAATTCCTCCCAACTCGTATTGAATTTAATCTTGGATCCTAAGCAAAAATCCTAGAGCACTTCACCATCTCTGATTTGGTACGGATTTGATCGAACCTCGTCGCCCGTAGCCAGCGCATCGATCCCCCAAAGACGCCCCGCGTCGACCGCCGCCCAGGGCCACCCACGCCGCCGAGTGGGCCACACTTCCAGGCGAGGCAGCGCCTCACCCCCTCTTCCCCGTCACGTTGTCCGATCGAACTCCAGGCACCCGAACCGCGAGCAAATCTGAACCATAGTATTGAACAATATAGTAAAGCGACGGCCTGTAGTGTCTGAGAAGTGGAAGAAGGTTATTTACCTTATTAATTTATTAATTAATTTATTTAAATTATTTTAAAACTTCGATTAACCATATCTAACTCATTTCAATTCGAAATTCGATGATTTCAGCGACGCTGTAATCGTGTGACTGAGATCTACGCATATAGACTGACTGGAGTTGATTCTAAACAGCTTGAATTTTGGTCGAAAATCGTCAACGACTGTGAGATTCTGAATTTAAATAAATAAATAATTTATTTTAATTCTATTCGATCAGTTGAATCATTGTATATTATTCTGATCTGTTATGTGGTGATTGTTGTATTGTTGGATTTTGTTCGTTGTGATGTCAAGTTATAGTTTGACAGTTTGGATCTGTAATATTCTGATGTAATCATAATTAAGTTCTCATCTATTTATTTTTATTTTTAATCCTTTTATTTAAGTGGAATTCTTATTTAAAAATAAACAAAATATAATCAAAGTTTTAACCTTTTGTTTGAAAACAAAATATAATCAAAGTTTTAACCTTTTTTTGAAAACAAAATATAATCAAAGTTTTAACCTTTTGTTTGAAAACAAAATATAATCAAAGTTTTAACCCTTTTGTTTGAAAACAAAATATAATCAAATTTTAACCTTTTGTTTGAAAACAAAATATAATCAAAGTTTTAACCTTTTGTTTTAAAAAAAATATATAATCAAAGTTTTAACCTTTTGTTTTGAAAACAAATTAAAGTTTTAATCTTTTATTTTGAAACAAATCAAAGTTTTAATCTTTTGTCTTGAAAACTAATTAAAGTTCTAATCTTTTGTTTTTGAAAACAAAAGAAAGTTGAATCTTTTATTTACAATACAAAAGAAAGTTGAATCTTTTATTTACAATATAAAAGAAAGTTGAATCTTTTATTTACAATATTAAAGGAAGTTGAATCTTTTGTTTACTATATAAGAGAAAAGTTTGAATCCTTTATTTTGTTTTACAAAATAAAAGAAAGTTTAGGTCTTTATTTGATTTATAAAATAAAGAAAGTTTAGATCTTTTAAACTTTAATTAAAAGATAAAATAAATATTAGACATCTTATTTGATTTACAAATGAAAATAAGATGAGACCTTTATTGTGATTTATCAAAAGTATACACCAAAATTGCATCGTCATGTTTATATAGTTGAAATGACACCAAAATTGCATCGTCATGTTTATATAGTTGAAATGACACCAAAATTGCATCGTCATGTTTATATAGTTGAAATGACACCAAAATTGCATCGTCATGTTTATATAGTTGAAATGACGCCAAAATTGCATCGTAATGTTTATATAGTTGAAATGACACCAAAATTTCATCGTCATGTTTATATGGTTGAAATGAACAAAATTTCATCGTTATGTTAATATAATTGAAATGAATCAAATCTTGACATTAGAAATTATATTTATTTTAGGAATATTGACGCTAGAAAAGATGTTTACCTTGGAAATAAAGTCCACCTTTTTAATTACATTTTACAATGCAAATATTACATAGAAAGATGAATTTACTTTTTAATTGAGTTCTCTTAGTAATAGAAATGAATAAAAAGACATTTTCATTTTCATTGTAAATAGAAATAAATAAAAAGACATTTTCATTTTCATTGTAAATAGAAATGAATAAAAAGACATTTTCATTTTCATTGTAAATAGAAATAAATAAAAAGACATTTTCATTTTCATTGTAAATAGAAATGAATAAAAAGACAGTTTCATTTTCATTGTAAATAGAAATAAATAAAAAGACATTTTCATTTTCAATGTAAATAGAAATGAATAAAAAGACATTTTCATTTTCATTGTAAATAGAAATGAATAAAAAGACATTTTCATTTTCAATGTAAAAATAAAAAAGACATTTTCATTTTAAATGTAAATAGGAAAGAATAAAAAGAGATTTACATTTTTTATGTAAATAAAAAGAATAAGGGACTTTTACATTTTTATTTATTATACATTTTAAAATATCATTTTTGGTCGCATTAGAATTGGCGAACAAAAATGTCATTTTGTTGAATATTGAAATTCTACATTTTAAAATATCATTTTTGGTCGCATTAGGATTGGCGAACAAAAATGTCATTTTTGTTGAATATAGAAATATACATCGTTGAATTATCATTTTTGGTCGCATTAGAATTGGCGAACAAAAATGTCATTTTGTTGAATATTGAAATTCTACATTTTAAAATATCATTTTTGGTCGCATTAGGATTGGCGAACAAAAATGTCATTTTTGTTGAATATAGAAATATACATCGTTGAACTATCATTTTTGGTCGCATTAGAATTGGCGAACAAAAATGTCATTTTGTTGAAATATGAAATTATACATTTTAAAATATCATTTTTGTCGCACTAGAATTGGCGAACAAAAATGTCATTTTGTTGAATATTGAAATTATACATTTTAAAATATCATTTTTGTTGCACTAGAATTGGCGAACAAAAATGTCATTTTGTTGAATATTGAAATTATAAATTTTAAAATATCATTTTTGTCACACTAGAATTGGCGAACAAAAATGTCATTT
This sequence comes from Allium sativum, assembly GCA_030737875.1. Taxonomy (NCBI): domain Eukaryota; kingdom Viridiplantae; phylum Streptophyta; class Magnoliopsida; order Asparagales; family Amaryllidaceae; genus Allium; species Allium sativum. The sequence goes on from CM060920.1 coordinate 366,427,481, forward strand.
TGTTGAATATTGAAATTATACATTTTAAAATATCATTTTTGGTCGCATTAGAATTGGCGAACAAAAATGTCATTTTGTTGAAATATGAACTTATACATTTTAAAATATCATTTTTGGTCGCATTAGAATTGGCGAACAAAAATGTCATTTTTGTTGAATATAGAAATATACATCATTGAATTATCATTTTTGGTCGCATTAGAGTTGGCGAACAAAAATGTCATGTCTATTTGATATAAAATGATACATTGTTGAAACCATCATTTTTGTCGCACTAGAATTGGCGGACGAAAATATTTCCTTCATAGAATAAAAGGAATAGATTTTAATAAAGGAAATCGCACAATTGGTTCATATATTATATAAATTTAAAATATAAAAATAAACGAAACGAGCGTGGTAGTTCGCGTATCGACAATCGTAACTTCAAACGATTATATAGAAAGATCCGACCATTGGATTTTCCCAAAACTGGAACCGTTAGGACTGCTTTGGGAAGAGCTTTCCAACGATATAAATTTCATCAAAATCCGACGGTTAAATTTTAAGATATTTGTAAATCAAATTTTGGAAAAAACAGCGCCAGCGCCACCCATTGACCCGAAACGTCGTTTATTTATTTCGAGCTATTTTTAATAAATAAAAATAGCAATAAATAGTTATAAATATATATGAAATGTTTTAAACTATAATTATGCGACAATTATTTGAAAAGGCCGAGTTTAACTCATTTCAAATAATTGAACGGTGATTGAATCAAAGATGTAAGAAGACGATGGTTGAAGACCGGCGATCTTCACATCGAATGGGCGATGACTTCTGATACCTTGGACTGACTTGCTCCCAGGACTGGGTTGAAGCAGTAATTGTTCGGACGTGTGTGTTGATCGTGCGGATTAGCGAGAACCTCTTTGGTGTCTCCGGTTTCGTTCAGATCCAGAACGGACTTATAAATGGTTGTGTGTCTGACGTTGAAATCCACTTCATGTAATTAAATCGATTTCTGTTAATATATGTCTGTTTGGTGGTAGAGAATTTATTCTCTACTTCACACCTGGATACGTAGTAGTAGTTATCGATAACATGGTGTTGAATTGTCAACGTGGCACGCCAAGATGCAATGGTCAAGGCTTTGTTGAAAAGTAGGCCTTGTGGCTGATGATCAAAGCATAGCCTGTTTGGGCATAACTTTGTGTATAACGTAACTTCGCGAGCCTCACACCCCGGTATGAGTCAAAAACAGGATTAGGACTGCAGGAAGTGCACACATTTCTTTCTAGCCAGTGGTGTTTGGGTTTTAACACGGCCCGACATTTTACATATGTGGATTTTGGATTGAGGTACCTCGGATTTTTTATAGGCCGGAAGTGGTCATACTATAGGTTCAAAAGAACCGGGAAGCGTGTGTTCAGGAATTGTCAATCCACTACCGTTAGGTGGGGACCGGCCCTGAAGATCCAAGGGTTCACTGCGGGGGATCCTGAGGCATTTGCTAGAGTGTCTCGAATCGGAAGAGGACGATCCCTTGCCTCGATTTCATGACAGAAAACCAGTTCCCAATACGACGACATTTCGGTTTTGATTGTAAACTTATATACGTCGACATAGTAGGATGGGGTACTATACCGTCTAGGATTGATATATTTATATTGAGGTATTTTAATACTGCTTAAACACTAATGATAATATTAAAATATTACTTTTCACGTATTAAGCATGTTTGATCATCATAAGGGAAAAACTCGATCCTCCTGTGTGCGTTGCATTGTGTGATAGGATCTGAGTCTTATGATGGTTTCATTTTTCAAAAGTCATTTCGCTGTTTTATATAAACTTTATAAAATATTGCACTGGCAAATCCAATGGAGTAAACCCGTTCCACGTTAGCGGCGTGGTCCTGAGATTTGCCATCTGGATAGTTAATTTAGTTAAGAATCCTCACACCAGTCCCATGACTGACTCGTAGTTTGTTTCACTTTTGCAAACTCGGGTGCCCTCTTTCCACACGGGCAACCAATTGACGGGTTTCTAGGTGATATTTTCTGGTTGGAGCATGCTTTAGGAGGAAGAAGAAGAAGGCCTTTGCTCCATCTTTTATTCTACTTTTGAGACATTTTTCTATCTTTTTCTTTTGATGTATGTAATGGGATTTGAAACTTATTTCCTTTCATTGAGACATGTTTCTCTTTTGTTAAGACTTCTATTATGCTAAGTGGATCCTGTAAAACTGCATACTCTGATGATTCTGTTGTGATGCTGATGACATTTTATTTCCGCTGAAATGTTTATGTGTTATGATAATTATCTGAGATCTGTTTTTGTTGTAAATATGTTGTATTCCAAAATGATTATCCTTACTTTCGGTCTACGGAAGTTTGGGGTCATCACATTAGTCCACATCGGTGGACCGGCCCTGTCGCTCCAAGGGTCACTCGAGCTCTGATCCTGAGGCTCGGGCTAGAGAGTCTCGAAGTCGATAAGGACTACCTTTTGCCTTGGTTCATGACGGAAATCCAATTTCCAAATACGTGCCCGTGCGGTTTTGATTGTATGTATATATATATATATATATATATATATGACGACATATATATGGTACCCATGCCGTATATGATTGATAGTTATGATTCGAAATTATTTTTGAAACATGTAAACGCTAGTAATAATATCAAATGCTTCTGTTTTATTCGTATCAAGCATGTTTTGTCCATTATAAGTTAAAACTCTATCCTCTGGTTTGCGTTGCATTGTGTGATGGGAACTGAGTCTTATAATGGCTTCATTTTTATAAAAAGCATTGCGATGTTTAAAAAAATTATTTGTTTTAAAGCACTGGCAATCCAATGGAGTAAACCCGTTCTGCGAAAGTGGCGTGGTCCCGTGATTAGCCAAATTATAATGTGTTAAGTAGATTTCTCATACCAGTCCCATGACTGACTCGTAGTTTGTTTCACTTGCAAACTCGGGCAGCCTTGTCTTCAGGTTTTAGCAGGCTCTTTCGGGATAGCTGGAGCTGAAGATGGATTCTATCATTTATCTCTTTTTATGTTGTTCAGCTCCTATTGTACATATTATGTTTGTTTCCGCTGTAGACATTTATGTATAGCTGAACTGTATTTGTACTAAGTATGATCCTACATACTGTGTAACTCTGATGATTAAATTTATCCAGTGTATTATTTGTTCATTATCTGGTGTATTTATTTATTTCTGTTATGTTATTATCTGTTTATGTGTTATATTCCAAAGATTACCCTTAACACCGTCGTACGGGGTTTTGGGGTCGTCACATCGAATCCACTATCACACAACACAAATAATCACTCTACTTAATACTTAAAATTTTGCTAACACCCTAAATTTTCGAAAAATTTCGCCATAACCTCCTTTGTACGGGGAGGGGTTTGGATTGGTGTTCGTGTGTGATAAGGGGTATTTTTGAGAATTTAAAAATTATAAAATAAAATAAAATAAATTCTATTAGCCATCATTTGTCTTCTACCCCGATACCCCTGAAGTTGACGGCGGAAATCATCCCGTTCTTCCCTCCTCTTTTTCTCTTCCATCTCTCAACGAAACCACCCCTCCTTTGGAACTTTTTGAAGATCGAAGTCCCCTCTTCAAATCCATATAGGTTTCGCCCCCCAACGATCAGTATTCTTCGTGAACCGAGCTCAGGAAGTTCGGCCGCTCGTCCTTGTTTTTCGCGCCGAGGGGAGCTTTGAGTTGGCTAAGGTGGCAGGGGGGAGCGCCTCGCGGAGCTCTACAAGATAGTGCTTCCTGATCTTGACGAAGTACAACAGATTTGGTTTAAAATCCAGACCTAGTTTTGAAGATTTAAAAGGAGGTAACGACCTATTTTAAATAAACTATATTATAGCACTTTAAAGCGCTACGGTTTTTGATTTCACTGTAAAAATCATATCTTTTTCATTTGTTGACGAAATTCAGTGAAACAAGAGATAGTGGACTTGTGTGGACGTCTTCTACATTCTTGAAGAGACCGCATATTTTTCTGAGCCTTCTGCAATTTTTGATGGAGTGGAACCCATTGTGAGATTTCTAAATTATAAACGATATGGAAAACGACGATGTATAAATTATATAGTCGATGTATGAGTTATATAAGCGTTATACACCTCATGTATAAGCGTTGTATAAGTTGTGAGGTCGATGTATAAGTTATATATGCATTGTAAAAATTATATATATGTTGAATAGAAGTGAAATATACTTATAAATATATATATACGCCTCTCGTCCACAAACCATGGACGATATTTATTGGTTGTGATTGGTGTGAAAATTGGTTGATAGCGAATGGTTGATTTGAATTGTTTGTGGTTTGAAATTGATTGATTGTGGTTGAAAAATACCCGTTTGTGGTTGAGAATTATTTGGTTGAAACCACATAGGATTAGTTTGTGGAAATGAAAAAAAAATACATGCCGCCTGCGTGCGAACTAGATGCATGAAATCCCCATTGTCAAAAGCTGCGAGGCTTTAAGGTAGAGCGAGGAGCCATACTAGGGACGGCCCCGATTTTAACTACCCTGCCGTTATACTGTCGAAATTTTGAATAATATTCATGTGTTAGAATTATTTTCATGTGTTGAAACAATATTCGTGTGTTGAATAGAAAACCTTCGTGTGTTGAATAGAAATTCATTCGTTGAATAGAAATTCATGTGTTGAATGGTATTCGTGTTTGAAATAATTTGTTTTATAATAAAAATCATATTTTTATCATCTATATGAACTATATAAAATAGTCGTGTTTTGAAATAAATTGTTTTGCAATAAAAATCACATTTTTACTATATATATACAAACTATAGAAAACCTTCATGTGTTGAATAGAAATTCATTCGTTGAATAGAAATTCATGTGTTGAATGGTATTCGTGTTCTAAAATAAATTGTTTTATAATAAAAATCATATTGTTATCATCTATATGAACTATATAAAATAGTCGTGTTTTGAAATAAATTGTTTTGCAATAAAAATCACATTTTTACTATATACATGAATGGTTAAAAATAGTGAAGTGTCGAAATAAATGTCAGTTGGATAAAATTATCATTTTTATCAAATATACGAAAAGAATATCGTTTTGAAATCGAGTAATAGATTATATTTATATATATAAAAATATAATTAAATTAAATCGAATAACGGCGCTACAGTTCATGTTTTGAAACCATGATTTCAAACGATTAGTGTGGGAGATCCGACCATCGGATTTTCCCGAAACCGAAACCGTTGGGTTCGCTTTGGAAATATCTTTCTGTAATGACCCGCATTTGCAGAGTTATAATAATTAATTTATTTAATTATTTAAATAGTGAATTAAAGGATTTAATTGTCGTGGAATTAAATAATGATGAATATTTAATTAAAATAATAAATTTAATAATATATATTTAATTCTAAAATAATCGGAATTGGCTGAAATGGCGATATGGTGTGAATTGGATCATCTGTGATATTTAATTCAGCCTGGAATTTAATTTGAATAACGAATATATTATATAAACGACAGTTTGAACATAGGGTTATAATATAATTAAAATCGAGCTCGAAATGGCACTGCAGTTCGTAAATTGGCGATTCGAACTTCAATTGAATGTACAGGATTCGTTTTAAGCCGGATTTCTATGAAACAAGAAACGTGTGGAGCTGGTGGAGTATATCTTTCTAGTGGAAGAGAAAAATCGGGATTTCGTCGTGTAGATTTTGAGATATGTCCAAATCAAATTTTAGAAAAGTCGCTGTGGAATTCCTTTACAATTTATAAAGGAATTATTTATATTTTAAAAATGAATTTCAATATAAATCAAATATCGGGTTGACCCAGATTTGAGATATCAAGCTAGAAATCCATATAGGAATATTCTAGAGCTGTATGGTATTTCACTATGAATATATGCGATAATATTTATTTTTAAATATTAAATTTAATTATATTTAAATATATTTATATATTTAAATGGGTTATTTAGGGCTTTAAAAATAGCCACTTTTGCAAACGAAGTCGGAATTCGACGAAACTAATTTTGTTGGATCCGCAATGTCAAATAGTTGTTAGATTTCCAGTTTCATGATTTTTAGAGTCACTGTGTGGTCGTACGGATTTTTAGAGTGAAAAACAATCGATATTCTGAAGATTAAAAATACGCTGTGAGAGCAAACGGAGTCGGAATTCGACGAAACCAGTTTTGTTGGGACCGTAATGTCGAACTGAAGGTGCATGCCCAATTTCATGATTTTTGAATATTATATGTGGTCGTAGGGATGTTTAAATGGCTTATATTGATAGCAAAACATTATATTGGAATATAATAATGGGATATCATCATAAATATCTAAACCCTTACTATATAACCACCTCAAAATTTCCTTAACCTAATTTATTTTGCTCCCATGCTCAAAGCATTTCACAGTCGCCACGAGAGGAAACATTTCCTCAGCACAAAAACCGATCAAAAGAAATTCATTAAAAAGGAAATAAAAATCCTAAAAATCTCGCAGCAAGTAGATTCAAATTCGTGGTATGTTCCTCCTCTTTCTCATATGCATTTTTGATGGGTTCGAACCCGTTTTTGCTCGATGGTTGGTAAGGGCTGCAGCTCAGTTTAGTACTGGAATGAAGGTGAGGGTTTAATTCAAGTTTTCGAGTTTAGTTTTGGGATTTAGGAGTAAATCCGCATCTGGTATGACACGTTTGTGGGTTCCGAGAGTTTTCTTGTCGACGTTCTATACTGGAGCAGGGGGATGTCGTAGTCTTCTAGGTTGGTGCGAGCTTGGTTGAAGGGTGATGGGAGGATGGAGCGGGATTTGAGAAGGAGATGGGTGTTTCCAGGTTGTTGAACCAAGGACGATTGGCTAAGGAAGAGGTGTTCGAAAGATTGAAAATGACTGGAGCGGGTTTAGTATTACGGGTTTGGGTTTTTTCAGTATGGTGATAATCTCGTGAGGAGTTTGTTACGAAGAAGACATGACGGTTTGGAGTTGAAACTTGAAACTGGAGTTTCATGTTTGGCAAAGTGGTATGGCATTGAAGATGTTTAAGACGTGAATAAATTGGAGCAGCAGTTTTCTGAATTCAGGAAGAAGAAGGATTCGAAAGTAGATATTGAGATGGAGCGTTATTTCTGAAGATCGGGTTTTCTGCCTATCAAACGGGGAAGATGGATTTTTTTTTGGTATGGGTTTAAGAAGAAACGGGTGGACTGATATTTGTCTGAACGGGCCATGGAACTTAAAAGGGGGTGAGGCCCATTTATATATATAAAGGATTAGTTTAAATTAGATTTAAATAATTGTATTAATTGTAAACTAAATAACTTGGTCATATGTTATCGATATTGGACACAACAGGATTTCTTAGAATCGTATGGACGACAGCTACGCACTGGAACTGACTGGGAGTGGATTGGGGTTCGTTACAATTTATGGCGAAATAAATTGTTTGATTCAAATGAAACAAACAGTTTGTCGTTCTTTAACGATGAACTGGCAATGTGAGTAAATCTCACTAACTCTGAACAGTTTATAATTTCATGTTGTATTTTTAGAACTGTTAGAAATTGTCTAATTAATTGTGTGTTGACTGATTGATTGAACTGCTAGTCAGTTAGTTGAAATTATATATATATATACATATATAAACCGTTAAATATTTAGATATTGATTTTGCTATCAGAATATTTCATACTGAACTGAAAGTGATGTTATCTATATTGTTTAACATCTGTGATGCAGGGAAACAGGTTGGAGGAATCCAACTGGATTCCTCAACATTTATTTTAGTGTGATTCATATATTGTCAGACATGATGTGATATATAATCTGTTGTCGATTATATGTGTTTGGACGATACTGATCATCGTGATTTGATATGTTGAATACCATAACATACCGAAATGTTGATAAGGGAATATTTTCAAAGTGATATTTGAAAATAAAATATTTATAAATGGAATATTTATAAATAAGAAATATTTATAAATTGGAATATTTATAAATAGGAGATATTTAGAAAATGAATAAACGTTATAAAATGGAAACTGTTATAAGAAGGAAATCATTTGTAAAGTGAAGAACCATTACTAAAAGTAAATCTTTATAAATGAATAGTTTAATCGAGTTAAAAGGAGTTAATCGATGTTAGTTTAATCGATTAGAGTTAAAGCAAATGAGTTAATCGAATATAGTTTATTCGAATAGAAAGTAAAAGGAGTTAATCGATGTTAGTTTAATCGATTAGAGTTATTCAAATGGAGTTAATCGAGTAGAGTTATCGAATATCACTTATTCGAAATAGAGTTATCAAATATAATGTATTCAAGAGAAGGAGTTATCGAATCTAGTTATTCGAAAGGAGTTATCAAATCATATTATTTGAAAGTAGTTATCGAATATAGTTTATTCGATAGGAGTTAAGTGAATAGAGTTAGAGGAGTTGTCGAATATAGTTTATTCGAATGGAATTAGAGGAGTTAATCGAATATAGTTCATTCGAATAGAGTTAGAGGAGTTATCGAATATAGTTTATTCGAATGGAATTAGAGGAGTTAATCGAATATAGTTTATTCGAATAGAGTAAAAGGAGTTAATCGAATATATAGTTTATTCAAATAGAATTAAAAGAGTTATCGTATATAGTTTATTCGATAGGAGTTAAGTGAATAGAGTTAGAGTTAAATCAAAAGAGTTAAGTGAATAGAATAAATTGAATAGAGTTATTGAATATACCTTATCGAAGGAAAGAATTATCGAATAGAAAAGATTGGAAAGAAAGGTTAAGTAAGGAAGTTAGTTAAAGAAATATAAAGTGAACTTTACCTATTTCAAAGTTAGAAATGTTGTTCAGTTAAGGTATGAGAGGTAGTTCTACCCCAACTTGATTGGCTTCGTGTTTAACTAAGGAATGGTTAAGGTTCGATAGTAAAAGGATGGTTAAGTGAATTTAGTAATTAAAGGAAATGGTTTGAGTTGGCATCCTGATGGTTTGTTTAAACATCTGTCTAAGTCCAATGAAGAAGCTTTGGAAATGTTTTCCAAATAAGAAACCAGAAATGTTTTCTAATAAAGAAAACAAGAAATGGAAATGTTTTCCATTGTTAATAACGTATATTTTCCAAATTTAGAAAATAAGAAATATTGAATATAGGGAAACAAGAGATAAGTAAATTAATGAAATAAAGAGATAAATGTTGAATGATGTTTGATCGATATAAATTTCCATTTGGAAATAATATCATTGTTTGCACACCTGTTTTTCTTCGATAGTTAAATCACAGACTATCGAAGTTTTGACCATTTTAACGTTGTTAATATGGAGAGACCGGTTGGATTATTATCCAAAGAACCACTCTGTATTGGCATAAGTGTTGCGAATCATATATGCCAAAGGATATCGAAGACAGAGTTATGCAAGGGCTATCCTGTTTATAGAATAGTACCTTCAGTTCATCCTGTTCCTGGATGACTTGTATGGACGGATGTCTGACAGAGTATTTCCAGACGATCACGTATATTGATTTCTCCAACCGTACCAAGAGTGAAAGCGGAGAAGGAAACTTCTTTTAGCTAACACATAATGTATGGTTGAGGACGTCAATCGGTGATTTGATGGATTTGACGATGTGGCATTCAAAGTGAATCTGGTGTGATGATAAAGCGTAGCTTCTAGCCTCACATCTGGTAAATGACAGAAATCGGGCAGGCAGCATGGCTAAGTCGGTCGCACCAATGTAGGGTGTACAATCACCTGATCTAGAGTTTCATTTACTTCTAAAAATCTATTGTTGATGTTGTCCCATTCGGGAAACGGTTGCTGATCCCAACCGTTGGTGATATACATTCGATACACTCAAGCGAAATGAGTGGTCGGTCATGTTTGGCCGGGTTGCAAGATGTTCTTGTTGAACCCAGTGTATTCCTTTCTAGAGGTACACTAGCGAAAGGTGGTTTCATACCTTGTCATAGTTGGAAATCCATTACCCAATACGTGCTTGCAGTTTTGATTGTATACCATATATGTAAAACGTGAGATGATAGCGTTTCTGCTAGATGATTATTATATTGTGGTTGATAGACATTATTATAATATCAAAAGGTTTTTGATATAAAGATTTTTTGGATTCTCATAAGGGAAAAACCCGTTCCGTTATACGGCGTGCTCTTATGAGATATCGTTTACTTGTTCAAACTGTTTTAAACTGTTTTACTCATACCAGTCCCATGACTGACCCGGAGTTTATTTTGTTGTTTTCCCTAAACTCTTGGGTGCCCAATTTTGTATGGGCAGTCAAGTAGTCAGGATTTACAGATATACTGGAAGAGCTTGGAGCAGGAGGCTTCAGGATCATATAGCTATAGTTATTTCCGCTGTGTTGTAAGTGTTGTACTTTGATAATGATATGTATATTCAAGTACAGATTTGTATTTCAAAGTTATGTTATGAAATATATTTATTCGTTCCGCTGTGAGATTCGTGTTACTCTGATATTGTGTTCTTCTTCTTCTATTCTAAGTTTCTATCTTATCTTTCCTCACCATCTGTTTTCTTTCTATTAATTTCCTGATCCAGTTTAATTTGGGGTTGGACTTATGTTTTTGGTCAGCTCAAATTGGACCGGATTTTCGGGTCATTACAGTTGGTATCAGAGCTTAAGTTAAGTGATTTACCTTGGCTCTGTGGCGTGACTCAGTAGAGATAGGGTTAGTAATACCCTAGATTGAGTTGAGTGTATATATACGAGTGAGCGTATTTGTTATTGATATAAAAAATTGTTTTATATTGTGGTGATTTATTGGTTGAGTTGTTTATGAGTTCTGGTCGATCAGTTTGATCCACTGTATTGGTAGGAGTTTATAAACACTCGAATACGATGTGTCAGCACGAAATGTTTTGAAAAGATGGTAAATTAAAATAAGTTTACCCAAGGTATATCTTGATATAAAGAAGATATAAATATCAAGATTATAATATATTGGATATATTGGTTGTTATTATAATCGAGTAAGATTATAAATTAAATGGTTATGTAAATAACCAATCAGAATTCATATAAGTGAAATACGAGGAATCAAATGAATTAAATCTGAAATTTAAACCAAAAATTGAATTAAAACTTTGGAGAATTGGATAAGTGTTTATAAATGGATTTGGATTAAAAATAAGGAAAATTTAAGATCCTGGGAGATTTTAAATTGTTTTACAAGAAGTGTGAATTATATTTTGAAATGAATTTCAAGGTGGAAATGTTTAGAAATGGTTTTATAGTATTGAACTCACTTCGATCACTGGAAAATAGATTCTGATGATGACAGCTGCATCATCAGTATTCATTTTCGAGTTGTAAGTAACGAATTACTACCAGAGATACTGTTTTAAATTTGTTTTGGGAAAGACAAGTTGTGTTGAATTTCAAAATAGAATTTGATATATAGAATTTGAATAATAAAATTTGAATTTTTAAATAGATTTGAAATATTAACTTGTTTAAAAGAAATAAAACGAGAAGTTCCTTTATAAACGAAGTTAAACGAAGTTTATAAATGAAGTGAAAAGAATTATCATTGGATAATTCAGAAATAAAAATACAAGTGTGAAATTGAAAGGGAAATCTATTTTCCAAAGGTAGAAATATCGATTTCAAAAGGAATTGAAATCGAGACTTATTTAAAGGAATTTGAATAAAGGAAGTTCAAACATAGAATTTAAATAAGAAAATTCAAAGGGGATTTGAATATAGAAATTCAAATGAGATTTGAATAAAGAAGATTTAAATAATGGAAAATTGAATATAGAATTCATATAGAGTAATAATAGGATTTGAATATAGAAATTCAAAAGGGAGTTTGAATATATGAAATTCAATGGAATTGAAATAGAGTTTGAATATAGAAATTCAAATGGAATTCAAATATAGAATTTGAATATAGAAAATATAAAGGAATTCAAATATAGGATTTGAATATCGAAAGTGAAATGGAATTTGAATATAGAAATTCAAATGGAATACGAATATAGAATTCAAATGGAATTAAAATATAAGATTTGAATATATAGAATTTGAATATAGAATTCAAATGGAATTTAAACTATAGAAGTGATATAAAATTTGAATAGAATTTGAATAGAATTTGATATATAGATTTGAATAATAGAAGTGATATAAAATTTGAATAGAATTAACTAAGTCGGAGAGGAATTAGTTAATCGAGTTTTGAATTTGAAGTTGAACTTTTAAAGGTGAATTGGATTTGTAAATGGATATTCGAAATCGAATATAGAACTTAAATTTGAAATTTGGATTCAAATTAGTTAATAAGCAAGTTAAGATATATTTGAACATGTCATGTTCAAATAAAAAAAATGAAATAGACTAAAAAGTTAATTAACAAATTAATTAACGAATTGAGTCAAAATGATCGGGTATAGTTGAATTAAATTGGACAGGTATAGATATACAGGAGACAAGTTTGGAATATAGTATAGAAGTGAAATAGATAGAATGCTCGACGAAAAGGTATGTATTTAATTCATATATGAGATTTTATGCGCCGTATCGGCTAACCGCTTGGCTTTTTCTTTTTCTTTTGGAGTGGTGAGGGCCATGGGAGGCTATTTGAAATATAACGATGCTCCTGGTATAAAGGAGGTTATGGCAAATTTTTCCGAGAATTTAAGGAGTTAGAATATTTTTAAGATAATTTGATAGTTAGAAATCAACGTATCGATATATATATATATATATATATATATATATATATATATATAGGAGTCGATAAGGAAACAAACTTAGAAACAGAATAGTAAAATCAAAAAGGAAGACTAAGAATAAAATCTAGTAAGAATAGAAAGAGGAAGCGTATATGTATTTAAAAGTGATTAAGTAGTTGTATGGTATTGATTATTCGAGTAAGTAGATATATCTGTTTTGACGTTATAAATGATTATTCAGTCAAGGTCTGAGAGGTAGTTATACCCCAACTTGATTGATTTCATTATTAACAAATAAATAGTAAGATTACAGGCTCGAAGATCAATGTTGAATAAGAGTTAGTTGAATATAGTATTTGGGTTGTCGTAACGATGTTTTACACGACATCCGTTTTAACCCAAATAAGTGTAAGCTTGGAAATATAATAAAGAGTATTTACTAAGTATAGAAATAAACGAGATCGGAAAAGAGATAAGTAATTGGAATATTTTCCAATTATAAATAGCATATATTTTCTAAAGTTTAGAAAATAAAGGAAGGCGATATTCGGAAATGTTTTCCAAATAACATAAAAGGCCAATATGGTTATTGAAAATATTTGGTTAATAAATATTGATAAAAAACAGAGAAGTGATTTAACTAATGGAATATTAATTAAGGGCTCAGTGACATGTTCAAAAGGGAAATTTGATTTTTGAAAAGAGCAACAACAACAACAAAGCCATATATCCCAAACAAGTTGGGGTTGGCTAGATATGGAACCCAAAATTAAGGTAAAATAACTAATAATAATATATAAAAAGAGTTTAAAATAACCAAACAGATTAAAGTAAAAAGGTTCAATAAAAATGAAATAAAGTCCTAAAAAAAATTAAAATTAAAATAATTAAACAGATCTAAAAATAATAATAATTAACATATATATATATATATATATATATATATATATTTAAAAAAAAATCCTAAGGTTCTGGTTCATGGATTGCCAACTTCCATGCACTTCTATCTACCACAAGCTCTTCAGATATACTCCAATTTCTTAGATCTCTCTTTATTATCTCTTCCCATGTCATTTTAGGTCAACCTCTACCTCTCTTTGGGCCTTCGGCACGACCTATAACTCCAACGTGCACAGGAGCATCGCGTGGTCTACGTTGGATATGTCCAAACCATCTCAAGCGGTGTTGGACTAACTTCTCTTCAATAGGTGCAACTCCAAGTTTTTCCCGAATATCCTCATTTCTAATCCGATCTCGTCTGGTATGCCCACAGTTCCACAGCAGCATCCGCCTGTGTAGTTTTCTATGCAGCCTATCCCAAGCCAGGATAAAGGAGGAGGGTTGTGATAGGCGTGGCGAGCCAACGTAAAAACTTAGCCTCTCTTATGGATATGGAACCTTATGATTTTTGAAAAGAGCAAACTGTTTAAAAACTCTCAGGGAAAGACTGTTTGAATTAAAAACAAATTTAACAGAAATTTGTGAAAGTAAGATTGAATTTAATTGAAATCAGTGAGGTTGAAATAGAATTGGTTTGGTAAATCAAGATTGGAATCAAGAATTGAACTTGAGTTGAAATGGGATTTTCTTTGGATATAAGCGAATAGCCGTGTTGAGTATAAATTGATCATAATTTGGTTGGGATAACATTGGTATATGCTGAGTTAATAGCGCAGGGAAGAGATAGAGTTGATATGCCGACAAAAGGTATAAGTTTATATTCCTATTGGATATAAGATTTATGAGCCGAATTGGCAAGCCGCTTGGCTGTTTGATTTTCTTTTGGGATGGAGATGGCCCAGAGAGGCGAGTGGTGGTTTGACCTATTGACCAGTACAAAGGAGGTGCTGGCGAAATTTTTCGAAAATTTAAGGCATTAGAATTTTTCAGGATTTTTGAAAATTTTCGTTAATAAGAATTTATTAAATATTTAATTGAAATTAAATGGGTTCAGTTGAAACTGAAGTTAAGAAGTGAACAAATAAGTTCTAACCAGTCGATAGGGTCGTCCTCTACCCTAGCAATTTCGAGGACGAAATTATTTTAAGTGGGGAAGAATGTAATGACCCGCATTTGCAGAGGTATAATAATTAATTTATTTAATTATTTAAATAGTGAATTAAAGGATTTAATGGTCGTGGAATTAAATAATGATGAATATTTAATTAAAATAATAAATTTAATAATATATATTTAACTCTAAAATAATCAGAATTGGCTGAAATGGCGATATGGTGTGAACTGGATCATCTGTGATATTTAATTCAGCCTGGAATTTAATTTGAATAACGAATATATTATATAAACGACAGTTTGAACGTAGAGTTATAATATAATTAAAATCGAGCTCGAAATGGCGCTGCAGTTCGTAAATTGGCGATTCGAACTTCAACTGAATGTACAGGATTCGTTTTAAGCCGGATTTCTATGAAACAAGAAACGTGTGGAGCTGGTGGAGTATATATTTCTAGTGGAAGAGAAAAATCGGGATTTCATCATGTAGATTTTGAGATATGTCCAAATCAAATTTTAGAAAAGTCGCTGTGGAATTCCTTTATAATTTATAAAGGAATTATTTATATTTTAAAAATGAATTTCAATATAAATCAAATATCGGGTTGACCCAGATTTGAGATATCAAGCTAGAAATTCATATAGGAATATTCTAGAGCGGTATGGTATTTCACTATGAATATATGCGATAATATTTATTTTTAAATATTAAATTTAATTATATTTAAATATATTTATATATTTAAATGGGTTATTTAGGGCTTTAAAAATAGCCACTTTTGCAAACGAAGTCAGAATTCGACGAAACTAATTTTGTTGGATCCACAATGTCAAATAGTTGTTAGATTTCCAGTTTCGTGATTTTTAGAGTCACTGTGTGGCCGTATGGATTTTTAGAGTGAGAAACAGTCGATATTTTGACGATTAAAAATATGCTGTGAGAGCAAACGGAGTCCGAATTCGATGAAACCAGTTTTGTTGGGACCGTAATGTCGAACTGAAGGTGCATGCCCAATTTCATGACTTTTGAATATTATATGTGGTCATAGGTATGTTTAAATGGCTTATGTTGATAGCAAAACATTATATTGGAATATAATAATGGGATATCATCATAAATATCTAAACCCTTACTATATAATCACCTCAAAATTTCCTTAACCTAATTTATTTTGCTCCCGTGCTCAAAGCATTTCACAGCCGCCATGAGAGGAAACATTTCCTCAGCACAAAAACCGATCAAAAGAAATTCATTAAAAAGGAAATAAAAATCCTAAAAATCTCGCAGCAAGTAGGTTCGAATTCGTGGTATGTTCCTCCTCTTTCTCATATGCATTTTTGATGGGTTCGAACCCGTTTTTGCTCGATGGTTGGTAAGGGCAGCAGCTCAGTTTAGTACTGGAATGAAGGTGAGGTTTTAATTCAAGTTTTTGACTTTAGTTTTGGGATTTAGGAGTAAATCCGCATCTGGTATGACACGTTTGTGGGTTCCGAGAGTTTTCCTGTCGATGTTCTGTACTGGAGCAGGGGGATGTCATAGTCTTCTGGGTTGGTGCGAGCTTGGTTGAAGGGTGATGGGAGCATGGAGCGGGATTTGAGAAGAAGATGGGTGTTTCCAAGTTGTTGAACCAAGGACGATTTGCTAAGGAAGAGGTGTCCGAAAGATTGAAAATGACTGGAGCGGGTTTAGTATTACGGGTTTGGGTTTTTACAGTATGGTGATAGTCTCGTGAGGAGTTTGTTACGAAGAAGACATGACGGTTTGGAGTTGAAACTTGAAACTGGAGTTTCATGTTTTGCTAAGTGGTATGGGATTGAAGATGTTTAAGACGTGAATAAATTGGAGCAGCAGTTTTCTGAATTCAGGAAGAAGAAGGATTCGAAAGTAGCTATTGAGATGGAGAGTTATTTCTGAAGATCGGGTTTTCTGCGTATCAAATGGGGAAGATGGATTTTTTTTGGTATGGGTTTAAGAAGAAACGGGTGGACTGATATTTGTCTGAACGGACCAAGGAACTTAAAAGGGGGTGAGGCCCATTTATATATAAAGGATTAGTTTAAATTAGATTTAAATAATTGTATTAATTGTAAACTAAATAACTTGGTCATATGTTATCGATATTGGACACAACAGGATTTCTTAGAATCGTATGGACGACAACTACGCACTGGAACTGACTGGGAGTGGATTGGGGTTCGTTACAATTTATGGCGGAATAAATTGTTTGATTCAAATGAAACAAAAAGTTTGTCGTTCTTTAATGATGAACAGCCAATGTGAGTAAATCTCACTAACTCTGAACAGTTTATAATTTCATGTTGTATTTTTAGAACTGTTAGAAATTGTGTGATTGACTGTGTGTTGACTGATTGATTGAACTGCTAGTCAGTTAGTGGAAATTATATATATATACATATATAAACCATTAAATATTTAGATATTGATTCTGCTATCAGAATATTTCATACTGAACTGAAAGTGATATTATCTATATTGTTTAACATCTGTGATGCAGGGAAACAGGGTTGAGGAATCCAACTGGATTGCTCAACATTTATTTTAGTGTGATTCATATATTGTCAGACATGATGTGATACATAATCTGTTGTCGATTATATGTGTTTGGACGATACTGATCATCGTGATTTGATATGTTGAATACCATAACATACCGAAATGTTGATAAGGGAATATTTTCAAAGTGATATTTGAAAATAAAATATTTATAAATGGAATATTTATAAATAAGAAATATTTATAAATTGGAATATTTATAAATAGGAGATATTTAGAAAATGAATAAACGTTATAAAATGGAAACTGTTATAAGAAGGAAATCATCTGTAAAGTGAAGAACCGTTGCTAAAAGTAAATCTTAATAAATGAATAGTTTAATCGAGTTAAAAGGAGTTAATCGATGTTAGTTTAATCAAAAGGAGTTAATCGATGTTAGTTTAATCGATTAGAGTTAAAGCGAATGAGTTAATCGAATATAGTTTATTCGAATAGAAAGTAAAAGGAGTTAATCGATGTTAGTTTAATCGATATGAGTTATTCAAATGGAGTTAATCGAGTAGAGTTATCGAATATCACTTATTCGAAATAGAGTTATCGAATATAATGTATTCAAGAGAAGGAGTTATCGAATCTAGTTATTCGAAAGGAGTTATCAAATCTTATTATTTGAAAGTAGTTATCGAATATAGTTTATTCGATAGGAGTTAAGTGAATAGAGTTAGAGGAGTTATCGAATATAGTTTATTCGAATGGAATTAGAGGAGTTAATCGAATATAGTTCATTCGAATAGAGTTAGAGGAGTTATCGAATATAGTTTATTCGAATGGAATTAGAGGAGTTAATCGAATATAGTTTATTCGAATAGAGTAAAAGGAGTTAATTGAATATATAGTTTATTCAAATAGAATTAAAAGAGTTATCGTATATAGTTTATTCGATAGGAGTTAGGTGAATAGAGTTAAAATTAAATCAAAAGAGTTAAGTGAATAGAATAAATTGAATAGAGTTATCGAATATACCTTATCGAAGGAAAGAATTATCGAACAGAAAAGATTGGAAAGAAAGGTTAAGTAAGGAAGTTAGTTAAGGAAATATAAAGTGAACTTTACCTATTTCAAAGTTAGAAATGTTGTTCAGTTAAGGTCTGAGAGGTAGTTCTACCCCAACTTGATTGGCTTCGTGTTCAACTAAGGAATGGTTAAGGTTCGATAGTAAAAGGATGGTTAAGTGAATTTAGTAATTAAAGGAAATGGTTTGAGCTGGCATCGCGATGGTTTGTTTAAACATCTGTCTAAGTCCAATGAAGAAGCTTTGGAAATGTTTTCCAAATAAGAAACCAGAAATGTTTTCTAATAAAGAAAACAAGAAATGGAAATGTTTTCCATTGTTAATAACGTATATTTTCCAAATTTAGAAAATAAGAAATATTGAATATAAGGAAATAGGAGAAAAGTAAATTAATGAAATAAAGATATAAATGTTTAATGATGTTTGATCGATATAAATTTCCATTTGGAAATAATATCGTTGTTTGCACACCTGTTTTTCTTCAATAGTTAAATCACAGACTATCGAAGTTTTGACCATTTTAACATTGTTAATATGGAGAGACCGGTTGGATTATTATCCAAAGAACCACTCTGTATTTGCATAAGCGTTGCGAATCATATATGCCAAAGGAAATTGAAGACAAAGTTATGGAAGGGCTATCCTGTTTACAGAATAGTACCTTCGGTTCATCCTGTTCCTGGATGACTTGTATGGACGGATGTCTGACAGAGTATTTCCAGATGATCACGTATATTGATTTCTCCAACTGTACCAAGAGTGAAAGCGAAGAAGGAAACTTGTTTTAGCTAACACATAATGTATGGTTGAGGACGTCAATCGGTGATTTGATGGATTTGACGATGTGGCATTCAAAGTGAATCTGGTGTGATGATAAAGCGTAGCTTCTAGCCTCACATCCGGTAAATGACAGAAATCGGGCAGGCAGCATGGCTAAGTCGGTCGCACCGATGTAGGGTGTATAATCACCTGATCTAGAGTTTCATTTACTTCTAAAAATCTATTGTTGATGCTGTCCCATTCGAGAAACGGTTGCTGATCCCAATCGTTGGTGATATACATTCGATACACTCAAGCGAAATGAGTGGTCGGTCATGTGTGGTCGGGTTGCAAGATGTTCTTGTTGAACCCAGTGTATTCCTTTCTAGAGGTACACTAGCGAAAAGTGGTTCCATACCTTGTCATAGTTGGAAATCCATTACCCAGTACGTGCTTGCGGTTTTGATTGTATACCATATTTGTAGAATGTGAGATGAAAGCGTTTCTGCTAGATGGTTATTATATTGTGGTTGATAGACACTATTATAATATCAAAAGGTTTTTGATATAAAGATTTTTTGGATTCTCATAAGGGAAAAACCCGTTCCGTTATACGGCGTGCTCTTATGAGATATCGTTTACTTGTTCAAACTGTTTTAAACTGTTTTACTCATACCAGTCCCATGACTCACCCGGAGTTTATTTTGTTGTTTTCCCCAAAATCTTGGGTGCCCAATTTTGTACGGGCAGTCAAGTAGTCAGGATTTACAGATATACTGGAAGAGCTTGGAGCAGGAGGCTTCAGGATCATATAGCTATAGTTATTTCCGCTGTGTTGTAAGTGTTGTACTTTGATAATGATATGTATATTCAAGTACAGATTTGTATTTCAAAGTTATGTTATGAAATATATTTATTCGTTCCGCTGTGAGATTCGTGTTACTCTGATATTTTGTTCTTCTTCTTCTATTCTAAGTTTCTATCTTATATTTCCTCACCCTCTGTTTTCTTTCTATTAATTTCATAATCCAGTTTAATTTGGGGTTGGACTTGTGTTTTTGGTCAGCTCAAATTGGATCGGATTTTCGGGTCATTACACTTTCCAATGACACCAACTTTGTAAAGATCCAGTGGTTGGATTGTCTGGAATGTTTAATTCAAATCTGAAGAAAAACAACGCCATAATCGATTATATATATATATATGTGTATATATATATAATTAAATTAAATCGAATAACGACGCTGCAGTTCGTATTTTGAAATCGAAACTTCAAACGATTGTACCGGGAGATCCGACCGTCGGATTTTCCCAAAACTAGAACTGTTGGATTTGTTTTGAAAAGATCTTTCTAATGATATAAATTTTGTGAAGATCCAACGGTTAGATTTTCAGATATGTGTAAATCAAATCTAAAGAAAAACAGCGCCACGACCGCGTTATGGCCTGAAGCGTCGTTTGAATAAATTGGCTGTTTTTAAATAAATAAAAATAGCGATAAATCGTTATAAAATATTATAAACAATATGGAATGTGAAATTTAGAAACTAACTGAAGGTTGGCTAAGTCGAATGGTTTCCTGGATTTTGATCTGATATTGTTTTCGGCCTTCGGGGTTAATATTTGGGAAATCGTTCTCTTACTGATTTACGGTTAGTGACTGATGAATTGAAATGATGCGTATGTTGTGTTTGTGTAGCACTTGTTTATTATATACGCGAGTTGCTCAGAAAGATCGGGTTTATCCTATTCTGAATAACTGAATCGACGATAAGAATTCGAAGATGAAAACGGTGACTGATGTTCTGATTGGGAGGCATCCCGAAATATGGATAATGAGTGGTGATCGTCCAGACGTACGTGGAGATCGATGGGTATGCGAGGTATATAGTGCCTCTGGTTTCGTTCAGACCCAGAACGGACTTGTAAATGGACTATGTGTCTGACATTGGAATTCATTCTGTGTGATTGATAGCCATCAGTTGCATGGTGTGAATTTCCTGTGTGGCATGCTAAGATGCAGTGATCAGGGCTTCTGTTGGAAAGAAAAGTCTTGTGGTTGATGATCAAAGCACCGCCTGTGTGGCGTAGCTTTGTGTATAACGTGAATTCGCGAACCTCACACCCCGGTATGAACCAGAAACGGGAGAGGACCCCAGGGAGGACATGCGTTTCCTTCTAGCTAGAGGTGGTGTCAGTGCTTAAACTGGCTGACATTTATATTACTTTCACCTGTGTGGTTGTTGCTGTTGCGAGGCGCCTCAGATATATCGGTCGATCCGGGACCGATGGAGCCATTCGTTGGCTCATTTACGCCCCAAAGGGTGGGGAAACGCAGTGTTAAGGCATTTTAATCCACATCGGTGGACCGACCCTGTCGCTCCAAGGGTCACTCGAGCTCTGATCCTAAGGCTCGGGCTAGAGAGTCTCGAAGTCGGTAAGGACTATCTTTTGCCTTGGTTCATGACGAAAATCCAATTTCCAAATATGTACCCATGCGGTTTTGAATGTATATATATATGGCGACATGATATATGGTACCCATGCCGTCTATGATTGATAGTTATGATTCAAAATTGTTTTTGAAACATGTAAACACTAGTAATAATATCAAATGCTTCTGTTTTATTCGTATCAAAATATTTTGGCCATTATAAGGTAAGACTCTATCCTCCGGTTTGCGTTGCATTGTGTGATGGGAACTGAGTCTTATAATGGCTTCATTTTTATAAAAAGCATTGCGATGTTTAAAAGAATTATTTGTTTTAAAGCACTGGCAATCCAATGGAGTTAACCCGTTCCGTGAAAGTGGCATGGTCCTGTGATTAGCCAAATTATAATGTGTTAAGTAGATTTCTCATACCAGTCCCATGACTGACTCGTAGTTTGTTTCACTTGCAAACTCGGGTGCCCCTTTTTCTACATGGGCAGCCTTGTCTTCAGGTTTTAGCAGGCTCTTTCGGGATAGCTGGAGATGAAGATGGATTCTATCATTTATCTCTTTTTATGCTGTTCAGCTCCTATTGTACATATTATGTTTGTTTCCGCTGTAGACATTTATGTATAGCTGAACTGTATTTGTACTAAGTATGATCCTGTATACTATGTAACTCTGATGATTAAGTTTATCCATTGTATTATTTGTTCATTAGCTGGTGTATTTATTTATTTCTGTTATGCTATTATCTGTTTATGTGTTATATTCCAAAGATTACCCTTAACACTGTCGTACGGGGTTTTGGGGTCGTCACACTTAATGATTAAATTAAGTAAATTGATTGGAATTGAAGGTTTCAAAAATGCAAAGGAAAGTTGTTAAATGGATTTGTGTAAAGGATTTGAAAATGGATTCTTGTAATAATCGAAAGTGTGAATGATTCATATTAAAGAGGTTTAAAACTAAAGTTGAGTTTTCGAAGTATTTACTTAATAAACAAATTAAGTAAAGGTGATTGAGATTGGAAGTAGATTTTCCAAATGCAGGTAATGGTTTATAAAAACCATATTTTAAATTGAATAGTAAATAAGATTTTGTGTGACATTATAATTAATATCAGCTTTTGAGTTACAAACTTTTATCTATCTTAAGATAAGAATTTTATCGAGTCAAGAAATGAGAGATAAATAAATACCCAACTTGAACGACTTTACTATTATCCAAGGATAATACTAGTTTGAAATGTTTAGAGATGTTGGAAATAATATATTACTTCCGTAAGAAATATTGTAACTTTAATTTGTAAAGT
The DNA here is from genome assembly GCA_030737875.1 of Allium sativum. NCBI lineage: Eukaryota > Viridiplantae > Streptophyta > Magnoliopsida > Asparagales > Amaryllidaceae > Allium > Allium sativum. The sequence continues at coordinate 366,450,322 of CM060920.1, forward strand.
TGAGAAATTAAATGAAATTGTTGGTTTTATATTAAACAATGCATCACTTTACATTGTTTGGCCTAGATATGAAGTGTGATTATACGTATACCATTCGGTTAAGTTATATAACTATTTTCTAAGTAATGAAAATAGTGTGTTTTTTGAATATAGTTATTCTAAGAAATAGCTGAATGCTATGGTTTTGGGGGTAATGTAAACAAAAAGTATACTGGTTTTAAAAAAGAAATGAATATCGGAAATTAATTATTAATTCCATAAGTGTTATTGTAAACTTTAATTTGTAAAGTTTGGAAGTTAAATAAAATGATATGGAGTTTATATAATAAACACTGTGTCGCATGGCATTGATCGACCCATATAAGATTGACAATTAGACTTATACCATTGGGTTAATTATATATATATATCGATATTTTTAAAGTAAAGGAAATAAAGAATGGATTTTATGAATACATCTATTCTGAAGAGATAAAGGTATGGTTGTTGTTTTCAAAGTAATGAAAATAAGAGGGATTTGAAAATATAATTATCTAGTTGAGATAAGAATAATATGGAATCGATTTTGAAGAATCAAAAAAATGGTTTTAATTTAAAAGGACCTGAGCTGTTGATGTACTTAACTGCACTATTTGATTTGATAGTTAAATAACTGACCATCAATATATTCCCTTTTGACTTGTAACGTGTTAGTTTGAGGAGACTGAGATGGGAACAGGACCCAAAACCACTTCGAACCGACTTTGCGTTCGAAAACTAAATTGCAAATATGCTGATGCATTTAATTGAGATGATTTGAATGCTAGATCTTTGAAACGAGAGGAGTGCTCGTGATGTCTCTGGTTACTTTCCAGGATTATACTTGGAGCAATAATCCCTGCGTTCTTAGGTATCTTCGATTTCATTCAGTCCTAGAATGAACTTATATGGACAAATGCCTGACTGAGTATTTCCTAGAATCACGTACGTTGGTTTTTACAAATATACCAAGTATGGTGGCAGAGATGACAATTTCTCTTAGCTTAAAACCTAGAGTATATTTGTGCAAATCAATTAATGATTTGATGGATCTGATATGTCGCATTCAAAATTTGAATGTAATGTTCCACAAAGGTTGTCCCTATTTTTCTATGCCTCAGAATGATATGGTTGCCGATCCCAACCGTGGTACACTCAAATTGAATGAGTAGTCAGTTCTGTATGGCTGGGTTGCAAGATGTTCTTGTTGACCCCAATGTTTTATCTCTAAAGGACACTGGTAGGAAGGTGGTTCCATACCTAGTCACGTTGGAAATCTAAATTCCAATATGCACTGTACATTTTTAGATGTAAACAAACTATGTTGAAAAGTGAGATGCAAGCTTATCAACTATATTCCTATTTTATTTGTGGATTAATTAACATTATTATAATGTCAATAGATTGTATTATATAAAGTGATTTGGTTATCATAAGGTAAAAACACGTGCCATGTTTATGTGTGGTCATGTCTTATGAAAGTTCCATTCCTTCAAAGGGTTTCTACAAAATAAGCAAGTTGTTTGTGCTGTGAGTTTTATTACTGAAAGTATTCCAGACTAATCCAGGTGATTTTTCTTTCCTCAAATTGTGCTCGGGTCAGATCCAGTATATTTCCCAGATAGCATTAAATTTTGTTTGGAGCTTCAGAAGAGGAGCCGAAGTTGAGAAGTATTCTCGTATTTTTTGGTATTACTTTATTTCGGCTGTGTGTGTTGTATTTATCAACTTTGTATAGTTGATCTTGCTATGTACTCCAATTGTGTAATCCTATATATATATACAGTTTTCACTTTGTGTAAAGAGTATTAATATATTATATTTTATTCGTTGCGTTGTGAGATTCTAATTTACTCTGATTTTGTAGTGTCGTGTTCTTCTTCTATTCTAACATTTCTTTCTTTGATCTTTTTCTCACCCTCTAACCGCTTTCCCCTAACTATTCGCTTTCCTGTGCCCTTTGAGCTTGACATGTGTTGTTAAATGTCAACTTGAACGGTACGGGAAAATTTTGGTCATTATAGGATCTAAAATTGATTTGTAATAACAACCTTACTCAATATTTTTGGTCTTAAGTTTGTGAATTTAGAAATTGAAGCATAATGTATACCATTTTGTTTCATTTTTGACTGCAATTCCTAATCTTAAAGCATGATAATATTTTTGATTGCGATTCCAACATTTTTATTGTGATTTCTATTTTGTTTCCATTATTAGCCCTGAAGCATGTCACTAATTTTTATATTTTGTGACTTGAACATGTGAATTTTTTGAGATTGCTATCCCGACCTTTCTTAAAATTAGTGAATTGTCGACATTGCTTGAGCATTTGAATTTTTTGAAATTGCTTCGCTGATCTTATTTGAAATATTTAGTTTCTTATACAATCTTGCTGATCTTGAAATTGCTTTAAGTTAGAATGATTAATTTCAAAGTTTGTATGAAATACATACATTTTTTATCATCAATTTCATAATATCTCTACATTTTTTTGTTGACTGTGGAGTTAGTTAAATGAAAAAAATGACTAATTTGTCCTGTGTTAACTCTTCATGTATCGATTATGATCATAGAACAAACATTTCTAGATATGAAGTTAATCAAAACACCACTTTGCAATAAGATGGACGATGATTTGCTAGGAAATCATATGGTAATGTATATTGAAAAAGAAATTTATAAAATTCTTGATTTGAAGCGATTGTGGATGAATTGGATTTTCATGAAGTTCGCGGAGCATACATCAAGTAGTTATTTAGCAATTGCTTGCTAAAATATTTAAACTGATGCAAATTTGTAGGTATTATTTATTTTTACATGTGCAAGTTTGTTCAATTTACTAATTGTTTTTGTAAAATATTTGGACATTTATCTAGTTTCGTCCACCGCAAACAATAATTTTAGTTTTGTCGCTAAGTAAAGAACAACTTGATGCAACATGGTCAGGCACATGACAAGGGACAACATAAATCAATAAGCATAAGAAACCATAAATCAATAAGCATAACACAATAACGTGTAGCAACTCAGCATCACGGTCGCAACATGAACTCAAGGTTGATCTAGGGAATAATTTGCACAGAAATTTTCAAGCATAGTCTCGGTTCTGATCAAATAAAGTGGAGCAAAGAAAAAAGAGAATTTGAACATTAAAAATTGAAGCATAGTATCAGTTCTTTTTCAATCGCAAAAGCAAGGTAGAGGTTAAAAAAAGTTGCATAGTGATTGATATAAGTGAAGTATAGGTTCTAACAAATCAAGGCATAAAAAAATTTACAATGAATTTGAAATTCAAGTTTTAATGTTGAAATGGTCAATTTCTCGAGCCAACCAAAAGTCAAAGAAAAATCACCAGCAAGCCGAAACAAGGCCAAGTCAAAGCCAACAAAGTCAAAACCGAATTCAAGAAATATACAAACATATATTTTTGTATATACTTAGTGATCGAGCCAAATAGAAAATCAAAGACATATGAGGGATTTAAACCTTTAAATAACCACAAATCATTATCGGAAAAAACTAAAGAAAAATTAAATTGATAAAATGGGCGATTCACATAACAAATTATTTAGCATCATCTAGACCAAAAACAACTACTTCAAAACCAAGCTGAAGATCAATCACTCGAGAAAGCACAATGAAGGAAAACATTAGAAATTGATCTAAGTTAAGAGGAGAGGTTTATTTTAGTAAAAAGAATCCTAATTTAATTTCTTCACAAAGCCAACAAAGTCGAGAGGAATAATGAATAGTAGATGTGATATAGTAAAATGAAATTTGGACATATGAATAAGGGTCAACTACTTACATAAGGGATTGTTTGTTTTTATTCAATTAACGTTTTTAGTTTCATTTTAAGTGTCTAAACTTTCAGTTGTATTTTTTATTTTAAAAACTCTAAATTTTATCCAGGATGCAAACTGTGGGGTGTAGTTCGAGAATTTGTAACTCAGTGGTAGAGTTGTTGCAGAGTTTTGAGCATAGAGTTAGAAAAATTAGACTAGTCACCATTTTACCAGTGTGTGTAAGCATTGTATTGTTTAACTCCTTGTTGAAACTTTGAGGTAAAAGTTTTGAGCGTAGGCTAGAATAACCAAGTGAGCGAGAGTCGCCAATCTTAAGTGGATGTAAGCATTGTATTGTTTGACTCATAGTAGAAAACTAGGGGACAACAGTCGGTAGGGTTTGCCGAAGTTAGGTAATTTTTATGTGTGATTTTCTTTTCGCAATTATTTTGATTATTATCTATGTTGATATATCATTAATCGTTATATTGAGAAAATTTATTTTAAACTGCATTTACCTCCCTCTAGGGTTAATTTAGATCCTACACACTCTACCCGCAAAACTCATGAACCTGGCATCCGATGCTTGGTTTTTTATTATACTCGATGTAACAAGACTAACAATCTAAATAATTTAGGTAATTTAATGATAGGGGTACCCCTAAGTACTTAATGGGAAGAGTTCCTATATTAAACCAAGAATGTTTTTAATATGTTTAATATTGGTAGCTGTAAAGCTAAAATACAATCTGGTTTTAAAGGTGTTAACATCGAGTCCAATGTACATACTCAGATTGTGAAAAATGGTCTTCAAGGTAGCAACACAAGTTAAATTACTTTTGCCAGGCACCATTAAGTCATTTGCATAAAATATACAAGTAATTTGAGAATTGAATGAATGAACAAGGGAAAATAGCTTATGTGCTGTACATACATTCATACAAAAGGAAAAGCACTCCACTGCCAAAAAATAAGGGGAGAGTGGGTCACCTTGTTGTAGCGTCCCGTATTTTTACATGGTTTAATAATTAATTTATTTAAGTATTAAATATTGATTTGGCGATATCGATAACCTAAATTGAATAATATTGAATATTTAATTAATATAAATAATAGAGTAATATAATTATTTCTGAAATAATCGGAAATAACATAATTCACAATATTGTGTGAATTGGACAATTCAAAATATATAATTTGGTTTAGAATTGAATTAGAATAACAAATATATTATTTGAACGATAGTTGAACGTCTAATTTACATTATAATTATAATCGAGCACTAAATGGCGCGGCAGTTCGTAATTTGGCAATTCGAACTTTAAACGAATATACAGAAGTCGTTTTAAATCGGATTTCGGTGAAACAAGAAACGTTCAGAACTGGTGAAGTTTATTTTTTTAATGGAAGAGAAAAATCGGGATTTCATTGTGTAGATTTTAATTTATGTCCAAATCAAATTTTAGGATAGTCGCTATGGAATTTCCTTTATAATTTATAGCGATTTATTTATATTTTAAATGAAATTTTCAATATAAATAAAATATCGATTCAACCGGGATTTGGATATCAAGTTATAAAATCCAATTGGAGCTATATTATTTTCTATTGTGAATATATATGATAATATAAATTTATTTAAATTTAGTTTAATTATTTTTAGATATATTTATATATTTAAATGGGTTATTTAGAGCTTTAAAAATAGCCAGTTTTGCAAACGAACTCCGTTATCGACGAAACTAATTTTTTTGGATCCACAATATTAAATTATTATTAGATTCCAAGTTTCATGATTTTTGGAGTCAGTATATGGCCGTACGGATTTCTAGTGTGAAAACAGTCAGTATTTTGACGGTTAAAAATACGCTGTGTGAGCAAACGGAGTCGGAATTCGACAAAACTAGTTTCGTTGAGTCCATAATGTCAAACTCTAGTTGCATGTTCATTTTCATGATTTTTGGATACCGTGTGTGATCATGCGGATTTTTAGAAGACATATACGAATAGCGATAGCTTAAAATCAAATAAAATAATCGATTAAAAAAAATATATACCCACCCTATAAATACCTCATCACATCTCAAACCCTAAACTAATTCTTCTTCTGGTCAAAGGCAGTGACGTCGTCGGTCATTCCTTTCAAACCCCCTTTCATGAGCTTTCAAAAATCAAAACTAATTATACAAAATCCTATAAATCAAAATACTTGTGTAGTTGAGATCGTCGTTCAATTTTCTTCACATCCGTATGAGTATTTCTGAGTTCGACATTGGGTTTTGGGTACTCGGTTTCAACTGAAATGCCTAGGGTAGAGTTTTTGAGGGAATTTATGCTTCGATTGCAAAAGTGAGTTCATATATGGATTTAGGAAATTGAATAGCATCCGTTGGTGTTTTTGTTGGGAAAATTTGTGCAAAAAGATGTCGATATGTGTTTAAGGGTGCTCGCGTTTCTTGTGTCGCGATGTAGCTGGAGGCCAACGAGTTGAAGAATGAGGGGATGGTGGTGGAGCACTCGCGGAGGAGAGATTGTTGGTGGTGTTGTTAATGTCGTTGGTGATGAAATGAGGGATTTGGGATGGTTCGATGTTGGCTGAAATGAAGCTGGAGCGGTTGTTCATCGATGGGAAAGATGGACTAAACGGGTTTGGGGATTAAAGCGGGTCTGGGCTGGAATGGGCTGAGAATGAAGGTTAAAGCCTAATTAGAAATTTATTTAGTTCATTTTAAATTTATAAATGTATGTTAACTTGTAAATTAAATAACTATTTCATATGTTAACGGAACTCAGAAAAACAAGATCCATTGGGATCGTATGGAAGAGAGCTACACCATGAAACTGACCGGGAGTGAATTGGAGCTCGTTTGGATTTATGTTGGAATTAAACGTGTGAATCAAATCAATGACCAATTATCGTTATTTAACGATAGCCGCCCAATGTGAGTAAAACTCACTAACTCTTCTCAGTTATATTTTTATAACATATTTTATAATTGATAAATGATGGTTGTTTGCTGTGTGTTGACCGTTTGGTTGAACTGCTAGTTAATTGGTTGAAAATATTGATAACGATATTCATAAACCGTTAATCGAATATTGATTCAATTTATCACGAATATTTCATATTCGTGTTATTTATGTTGATTAACATCTATGGATGAAGGAAAACAGGTCGGAGGGACCCAACTGGGTTCCTCAACATTTGTTTTACTGCTTTTCATATATTGTGATATATGATGTGATTTATAATCTATTGTTGATTATGCGTGTTTGATCAGGGTTATTTGGTACTTTTAAATACGAAAGGAAATACTGGAATGTGAAAAGGGAAATTTCAAACTATAATTTGAAATAAAATATTTATATAAAATCAAAGGATTTTATATAAAAAAGGAAATTTTCAAAGTGTATATTGAAATAAAAATATTCATATTAAATCAAAGTATTTTATAAAAAGAAATGTATGAAGTGAATATGGGATTTTGGAATTTTATAAAATCAAATGGACTTACTAAAAGGAGATATTTGAAAATTAAATAAAAGACTTCTATATGAAGTTAACAACAGTTATATGGAAGTTGAAAGATCGATTTGGTTAAAATACTAAATAAAAGTAATAAGAAGTAAATAAAGAACTTTATGGAGTAAATATAATATTTAGGAAAACAAATAGAATTGAAAGGAAATATTTCGAAAATAAAATTGAATTATAAAAGAAATTATTTAGGGAAATAAATAGAATTATAAAAGAGAATCGAGAAGATATAAAAGAACAACGAGGAGATGGTTTCAAAGTAGATTTTAAATAGAAATCTATTTTAACAGATAAATTGAGCAAATAAATTTATAAACGATGTTTGTAAATTAAAAAGAATATTTATCTTTTGATAAATAAATATATAAGTCTAAATTTATATAGGGAAGTAGAGATCGGTTTTTGACACCGATATTTTAAATAGAATGTGAACTCGGCATTTATAAAGGGAATTTTAAATGAGATTTAAGTGTAAGAAAAAAAGAAGATTTCGTATAAATAAATCTATAAATAGAAGTTGGAATTGGGATATTGTTTTAAAATACGAAGTCAAACTAAAGGGATTGTATAAAAGGGATATTATTCACATTCAACGTGAAAAATGGAATTAAGTAAAGATTTTAGAAATGAAAACATTTGTAAGGGAAATTGGGTTTTTGAAATAGAAGTTAAACAGAGATGGGATTTCAAATGGATAGAAATAGATAACTTGTTTAATAATGGAAACAAGTGTTTTGATTTATAAACAATGTTTATAAATGAATAGGAATATAATTATCAGTGGATAATTGAGATTTCGAATTCAATGGTAAATAAAATGGGAAATTTGGAGTTATTTTGAAAAGGGAATGATGAAATCCATTTCGATACTCGAAATGTAAAAAGGGATTAAATATAATCCGTAAAGATTTATAGTTAGAATTCAACTAAGCCTACGTTTTAAAAATGATTTATTTGAAGAAATTATATATTGAATAAATCAGGATTTTACAAGGAAATTAGTATTTGGTTGGAAACCGATATTTGATTATCAAATATAAGTTATTCGAGAGAGATTATTGAATATAAGTTATTCGAGAGAGATTATCGAATCGAAGAAGAAAGTTAATCGAATATAAGCTATCCGAAAGGAAGAGTTATTGAATATAATTTATTCGAAAGAGAGATTATCGAATATAGTTATTCGAAGATAGACAATCGAATATCGTTATTCGAAAGGGGAGTTATTGAATAGAGATTATTCAAGAGAGAATTGTAAGTTGAAATTCGATTATATCGAATTAGGGAAAGTACCAATTACTTTCCGCTTTAAACCAAGATCTATTTTTTCATTAATAAATTAGTTATTTGTTTATTTATCCAAATTTATAAAGAAAATTTATATTTAAGTTATTTTATTTCGGAAGTATGGGATTATAACACCGTCGTTATAATCAAATGATTTTGGTAAAGGAAGTGGATTTATAAATAGAATCCGAGTTACATAAGGAAGTTGGTTAAAAGATTTAAAAGGGTGAACTTTGTCTATTTCGAGGTTAGAAATGTTGTTCAGTTAAGGTCTGAGAGATATTATACCCCAACTTGATAGACTACGTTTTTAACTAAGGGATGGGTAAGGTTTGATAGTGAAAGTTGGTTAAGTGAATTTAGTTAATGAGTGTAATGGTTTGAATTGGCTTAGTGATGTTTATTTAAATATCTGTTTAAATCAAATGAAGGAGTTTCAGAAATGTTTTCCAAATAAGAATCAGAAATGTTTTCTAATATAAAAAATAAGGAATGGAGCAAATATGGAAATGTTTCCAATGATTAATAAAGTATATTTTTTTTTAAATCTAGAAATAAGAATTTACGAATACATAGAAATGGGTAAATGGATAAATTAATGATATTTTAATCTAAAGAGATAAATGTGGAATGATGATTGGTCGATAGATTTTCCATCTGGAAATAATATCGTTGTTTGCACACGTGTTTTTCTTTGATAGTTAAATCACCGACTATCGAAGTTTTTGACCATTTTTCCGTCGTCAATACGGAGAGACCGGGATCAGATTTATTATTTGAAAACCACTTTGTATGGACGTTAGCATTGCGATCAAATATGATGAAGATAATTGAAGACGGAGTTATGCAAGGGCTATCTTTTTTATGGAAGAGTACCTTCGGTTTGTCCAGTCCCAGGACAACGTGAATGGACGAATGTCAGACAGAGTATATCTAATGGATCACGTAAGTTGATCTCTTCAAACATACTTACTTTTGGTGGCGGAGGAATTCATTTCTTTTAGCTTAATAACCGTGGTATTTTTGGGGAAATCAATTTGTGATTTGGCGGGTATGACGATGTGGCATTCAAAAAGAATGGTGGTCAGGTGTTCCAAAAGATACGTAATGACCTCAAGCCTCATCAACCGGGAAATGACAGAAATCGGGCAAGCAGCATGGCTATGTGAGTTACTCCTATTAGAGTGTATATCACCTATCTAGAGAAAATCCATTTCATTCTTTTATCTATTTTCGATGCTGTCCATTTTCAGAAAACGGTGGGTAGCTCCCAACCGTTGGTGATATACATTCGATACACTCAGGCGAAATGAGTGGTCGGTCATGTATGGGCCGGGTTACAAGATGTTCATGTTGAACCCAGTGTATTCGCCTCTAGAGATACACTATCGGCAAATGGTCCCATACCTTATCATAGTCGGAATCCAATCTCCAATAAGCGCCCACAGTTTTGTTTGTATACTATATATGTGGAACGTGAGATGCAAGCGTTCTGCTAGATTATTAATTACTTATGATTAGACATTATTATAATATCAGAGAAGTATTGATTTCCAAAAGTGTTTTGGTTATCGTAAGGTAAAAAACGTCCGTGTTTATGTGCGAATCGGTCTTACGATTACCTTTTCTTTTGAAAAGGATTTTGGAAAGTTAAACCAAATGATTTGAGTTTACTCACACCAGTCCCATAACTAACACAGAGTTTATTTTGTTTTGTTTTTCCCTAAACTCTTGGGTGCCCAAATTTGTATGGGCAGCCAAGTAGTTCAGGTCTTTACAGATATACTTGGAGGAGCTTGAAGCAGGAGGCTTCAGGATTATATAGCTATTGTTATTTCCGCTGTGTGCAAGTGTCATACTTTGATAATGTTATTGTATATATATATACTGTTTTATTTCAAAGTTTTGTTATAATATATTTTATTCGTTCCGCTGTGAGATTCGTGTTACTATGATTCTGTTCTGTGGTGATCTTCTTCTTCTTCTATTCTATTTTTCTATCTTATCTATTCTTTCCCTCTAACTTCTTTCTATTAATGATTTGGAATGTTCGATACCTGAAGTTAACATGGGTTTTATGTTGATTTTCTAGGTCGAAAATCCTCCTTCGTTACAGTGGTATCAGAGCTGAAGGTTAAGTAATTACCTTGGCTCTGTGGCGTGACTCAGTAGAGATAGGGATAGTAATACCCTAGATTGAGTTGAGTGTATATATACGAGTGAGCGTATTTATAGATTTTATAAAAAATTGTATTATATTGTGGAGATTTATTGGTTGAGTTGTTTATAAGTTCTGGTTGATCAGTTTGATCCACTTTATCGATAGGAGTTTCTAAACGCTTGAATACGATAAACAGACACAGTATGTTTTGAAAAAGGGTAAATGAAATAATTTTACCCAAATTATATTTTGATATAAATAAAATATTAATATTTGAAGTATTATAGTATATTGGATGTGTTGGTTGTTATATAAATCGAATAAAGCTTAAAGTTGAGTTGTTTATGTATATATAACAAAATAAGATTCATATAAGTGTTATTAAATGAATTAAATCAGAATTGGAATTAAAATTCCTAAAAATTGGAAAAGTATTTATAAATGGGTTCGGATTAAGTAAATGAGAATTTTAAAATCCTGGGAGATTTTAAATTATTTTCCAAACATTATAAAGAGATTTTGAAATAATTTCAAAATGGTTATAATTAAGAAATGGTTTTGAAAAGTGACATAGTATTAAACTCACTTCGATAGCTAGGAAATAACTCTGATGATGTTGGCCACATCATCAGTGTTCATTTTCGAGTTGTAAGTGACGGATTACTACCAAAAATACTGTTTTGAGAAAAGCAAGTTGTTTTGAATCCTGAAAAGGAATATTTGATTTTTAAAAGAGCTAAATTGTTTAAAAACTCCCAGGAGGGATTGTTTGAACTAAAACAAATTTAAACAGAAATTTGTGTAAACAAGCTGGAATTGAATTGAAACCAATTAACTGGAAATTGAATTGGAATATAACATATCAAGTAAAATCAGATTTTGAATTATGAGATAAGAATCTGAAATGGTATTGGATTGGTGAGTTAGGAGTTTGGAATCGAGAATGGAACTCGAGTTTGAAATGGAATTTGGCTTTGGATAAGCGAATAATTGTGTTGAGATTTGATTGATTGAAATTGATTGGAAATCGATAGGTATAGATGGATATATGATCAGCAGGTATTGAGTAGAAGCAAGTGCAAGGATATAATGATATGCCCGACACAAAGGTACATGTTTAAATTTCCATATGAGGTTTTATGTGCCGAATCGGAAAGACGCTTGGCTTTTTGGTTTTCTTTTTGAAAGGAAAGGGCCTAGAGAGGCGAGTTAAGGTTTGAATTATTGACTAGTACAAAGGAGGTGCTGGCGAAATTTTTCGAAAATTACGGGTGTTTGAAATTTTTTGTCAATAGGAATAAATTAATATTTTAATTGGAATTAAACGGGTTCAGTTGAAACTGAAGTTAAAAGTAAACAAATAATTTTTAACCTAGTAATAGGGCTTGTTCTCTACATTAGCAATTTCGAGGACGAAATTATTTTAAAGGGAAAAGAATGTAACGTCCCGTATTTTACACGGTTTAATAATTAATTAATTTAAGTATTAAATATCGATTTGGCGATATCGATAACTTGAATTAAATAATATTGAATATTTAATTAATATAAATAATAGAATAATATAATTATTTCTGAAATAATCGAAAATAACAGATTCACAATATTGTGTGAATTGGACAATTCAAAATATATAATTCAGTTTAGAATTGAATTAGAATAACGAATATATTGTTTGAACGATAATTGAACGTATAATTTATATTATAATTATAATCGAGCTCGAAATAGCGCGGCAGTACATAATTTGGCGATTCGAACTTTAAACGAATACAGAAGCCGTTTTAAATTGGATTTCTATGAAATAAGAAACTTTCAGAGCTGGTCAAGTATATTTTTTTAATGGAAGAGAAAAATCGGGATTTCATTGTGTAGATTTTGATTTATGTCCAAATCAAATTTTAGAATAGTCGCTATGGAAGTTCCTTTATAATTTATAGCGATTTATTTATATTTTAAATGAAATTTTCAATATAAATAAAATATCGATTCAACCGGGATTTGGATATCAAGTTATAAAATCCAATTGGAGCTGTATGATATTCTACTGTGAATACATACGATAATATAAATTTATTTATATTTAATTTAATTGTTTTTAAATATATTTATATATTTAAACGGGTTATTTAGAGCTTTAAAAATAGCCAGTTTTGCAAACGAACTCTGTTTTCGAAGAAACTAATTTTATTGGATCCGCAATATTAAATTATTGTTAGATTCCAAGTTTCATGATTTTTGGAGTCAGTATATGGCCGTAAGGAATTTTAATGTGAAAAATAGTCAGTATTTTGACGGTTGAAAATACGTTGTGTGAGCAAACGGAGTCGGAATTCGACGAAACCAGTTTCGTTGGGTCTGTAATGTCAAACTCTAGCTGCATGTTCATTTTCATGATTTTTGAATACCATGTGTGATCATGCGGATTTTTAGAAGACATATACGAATAGCGATAGCTAAAAATCAAATCAAATAATTGATTAAAAAAATAATATACCCACCCTATAAATACCTCATCGCATCTCAAACCCTAAACTAATTCTTCTTCTGGTCAAAGGCAGTGATGCCGTCGGTCATTCCTTTCAAACCTCCTTTCATGAGCTTTCAAAAATCAAAACTAATTATACAAAATCCTATAAATCAAAATACTTGTGTAGTTGAGATCGTCGTTCAATTTTATTCACATCCATATGAGTATTTCAAAGTTCGACGTTGCGTTTTGTGTACTTGGTTTCAACAGAAATGTCTAGGGTTGGGTTTTTGAGGGAATTTAATGCTTCGATTGCAAAAGTGAGTTCATATATGGATTTAGGAAATCAAATGGCATTTGTAGGTGTTTTTATTGGGAACATTTGTGCAAAAAGATGTCGATATGTGTTTAAGGGTGCTCGCGGTTCCTGTGTCGCGATGTAGTTGGAGGCCGACGAGTTGAAGAATGAGGGGATGGTAGTGGAGCACTCGCAGAGGAGAGATCGTTGATGGTGTTGTTAATGTCGTTGGTGATGAAATGAGGGATTTGGAGTGGTTCGAAGTTGGCTGAAATGAAGCTGGAGCGGTTGTTCATCAATGGGGAAGATGGACTAAACGGGTTTGGGGATTAAAGCGGGTCTGGGCTGAAATGGGCTGAGAATGAAGGTTAAAGCCCAATTAGAAATTTATTAAGTTCATTTTAAATTTATAAATGTATGTTAATTTGTAAATTAAATAACTATTTCATATGTTAACGGAATTCAGAAAAACAAGATCCGTTGGGATCGTATGGAAGAGGGCTACACCATGAAACTGATCGGGAGTGAATTGGAGCTCGTTTGGATTTATGGTGGAATTAAACACCTGAATCAAATCAATGACCAATTATCGTTATTTAACGATAACCGTCCAATGTGAGTAAAACTCACTAACTCTTCTCAGTTATATTTTTATAACGTATTTTTATAACTGATAAATGATGGTTGTTTGCTGTGTGTTGATCGTTTGGTTGAACTGCTAGTTAATTGGTTGAAAATATAGATAACGATATTTATAATTCGTTAATCAAATATTGATTCTATTTATCACGATTATTTCATATTCATGTTGTTTATGTTGATTAACATATGTGGATGCAGGAAAATAGGTCGGAGGGACCCAACTGGGTTCCTCAACATTTATTATACTGCTTTTCATAAATTGTGATATATGATGTGATTTATAATCTGTTGTTGATTATGTGTGTTTGATCATGGTTATTTGGTACTTTTAAATACCAAAGGAAATACTGGAATGTGAAAAGAGAAATTTCAAACTATAATTTGAAATAAAATATTTATATAAAATCAAAGGGTTTTATATAAAAAAGGAAATTTTCAAATTGTATATTGAAATAAAAATATTCGTATAAAATCAAAGTATTTTATAAAAAGAAATGTACGAAGTGAATATGGGATTTTGGAATTTTATAAAATCAAATGGACTTACTAAAAGGAGATATTTGAAAGTTATATAAAAGACTTCTGTATGAAGTTGACAACAGTTATATGGAAGTCGAAAGACCGATTTGGTCAAAATACTAAATGAAAGTAATAAGAAGTAAATAAAGAACTTTATGGAGTAAATATAATATTTAGGAAAACAAATAGAATTGAAAGGAAATATATCGAAAATAAAATTGAATTATAAAAGAAATTATTTGGGGAAATAAACAGAATTATAAAAGAGAATTGAGAAGATATAAAAGTACAACGAGGAGATGGTTTCAAAGTAGATTTTAAATAGAAATCTATTTTAATAGATAAATTGAGCAAATAAATTTATAAACGATGTTTATAAATTAAAGAGATTATTTATCTTTTGGTAAATAAATATATAAGTCTAAATTTATATAGGGAAGTAGAGATTGATTTTTAACATCGATATTTTAAATAGAATGTGAACTCAGCATTTATAAAGAGAATTTTAAATGAGATTTAAGTGTTAGAAATAAAAAGAAGATTTCGTATAAATAAATCTATAAATAGAAGTTGGAATTGGGATATTGTTTTAAAATACAAAGTCAAACTAAAGGGATTGTATAAAAGGGATATTATTCACATTCAACGTGAAAAATGGAATTAAGTAAATATTTTAGAAATAAAAACATTTCTAAAGGAAATTGGGTTTTTGAAATAGAAGTTAAACGGAGATGGGATTTCAAATGGTTAGAAATAAATAACTTGTTTAATAATGGAAACAAATGTTGTGATTCATAAATAATGTTTATAAATGAATAGGAATATAATTATCAGTGGATAATTGAGATTTCGAATTCAATGGTAAATAAAATGGGAAATTTGGAGTTGTTTTGAAAAGGGAATGATGAAATCCATTTCGATACTCGAAATGTAAAAAGGGATTAAATAAAATCCATAAAGATTTGTAATTAGAATTCAACTAAGCCAGTGTTTTAAAAATGATTTATTTGAAGAAATTATATATTGAATAAATCAGGATTTTACAAGGAAATTAGTATTCATTTGGAAACCGATATTTGATTATCAAATATAAGTTGTTCGAGAGAGATTATCGAATATAAGTTATTCGAGAGAGATTATCGAATATAAGTTATTCGAAGAAGAGAGTTAATCGAATATAAGCTATCCGAAAGGAAGAGTTATCAAAAATAGTTTATTCGAAAGAGAGATTATTGAATATAGTTATTCGAAGATAGACAATCGAATATGGTTATTTGAAAGGGGAGTTATCGAATAGAGATTACTCGAGAGAGAATTGTAAGTTGAAATTCCATTATATCGAATTAGGGAAAGTACCAATTACTTTCCATTTTAAACCAAGATCTATTTTTTCATTTATAATTTAGTTATTTGTTTATTTATCTAAATTAATAAAGAAAAGTTATATTTAAGTTATTTTATTTCGTAAGTATGGGATTATAACACCGTCGTTATAATCAAATGATTTTGGTAAAGGAAGTGGATTTGTAAATAGAATCCGAGTTACATAAGGAAGTTGGTTAAAAGATTTAAAAGGGTGAACTTTGTCTATTTGAAGGTTAGAAATGTTGTTCAGTTAAGGTCTGAGAGGTAATTATACCCCAACTTGATTGACCTCGTTTTTAACTAAGGGATGGGTCTAGTGAAAGTTGGTTAAGTGAATTTAGTTAATGAGTGTAATGGTTTGAATTGGCTTAGTGATGTTTATTTAAATATCTGTTTAAATTAAATGAAGTAGTTTTGGAAATGTTTTCCAAATAAGAATCAGAAATGTTTTCTAATATAGAAAATAAGGAATAGAGCAAATACAAAAATGTTTCCAATGATTAATAAAGTATATTTTTTTTAAAATCGTGAAATAAGAATTTACGAATATATAGAAATGGGTAAATGGATAAATTAATGATAATTTAATCTAAAGAGATAAATGTGGAATGATGATTGATCGATAGATTTTCCATCTGCAAATAATATCGTTGTTAGCACACATGTTTTTGTTTGATAGTTAAATCACCGACTATCGAAGTTTTTGACCATTTTTCCGTCATCAATACGGAGAGATCGGGATTAGATTTATTATCTGAAAACCACTCTGTATAGACGTTAGCGTTGCGATCAAATATGATGAAGATAATTGAAGACAAAGTTATGGAAGGGCTATCCTGTTTATGGAATAGTGCCTTCGGTTTGTCCAGTCCCAGGACAACGTGAATGGACGAATGTATGACAGAGTATAGCTAACGGATCACGTAAGTTGATCTCTTCAAACGTACTTACGTTTGGTGGCGGAGGAATTCATTTCTCTTAGCTTAATACCCGTGATATTTTTGGGGAAATCAATTTGTGATTTGGCGGGTATGACGATGTGGCATTCAAAGTGAATGGTGGTCAGGTGTTCCAAAAGATACGTAATGACCTCAAGCCTCATCAACTGGGAGATGACAGAAATCGGGCAGGCAGCATGGCTGTGTGGGTCGCTCCCATTAGGGTGTATATCACCTATCTAGAGAAAATCCATTTGATTCTTTTATCTATTTTCGATGCTGTACCTTTTCGAAAAACGGGGGTAGCTCACAATCGTTGGTGATATGCATTCGATTCACTCAAGCGAAATGAGTGGTCGGTCATGTGTGGGCCGGGTTACAAGACGTTCTTGTTGAACCCAGTGTATTCGCCTCTAGAGATACACTATCGGCAGGTGGTCCCAGACCTTGTCATAGTCGGAATCCAATCTCCAATAAGCGCCCGTGGTTTTGTTTGTATACTATATATGTGGAACGTGAGATGTAAGCGTTCTGCTAGATTGTTAATTACTTGTGATTAGACATTAGTATAATATTAGAGAAGTATTGATTTCCAAAAGTGTTTTGGTTATCGTAAGGTAAAAACCGTCCGTGTTTATGTGTGGATCGGTCTTACGATTACCTTTTCTTTTGAAAAGGATTTTGGAAAGTTAAACCAAATGATTTGAGTTTACTCACACCAGTCCCATGACTGACCCAGAGTTTATTTTGTTTTGTTTTTTCCTAAACTCTAGGGTGCCCAAATTCGTACGAGCAGTCAAGTAGTTCAGGTCTTTATAGATATACTTGGAGGAGCTTGAAGCAGGAGGCTTCAGGATTATATAGCTATTATTATTTCCGCTGTGTGTAAGTGTCATACTCTGATAATGTTATTGTATATATACACTGTTTTATTTCAAAGTTATGTTATAATATATTTTATTCGTTCCGCTGTGAGATTCGTGTTACTCTGATTCTGTTCTGTGGTGATCTTCTTCTTCTTCTATTCTAATTTTCTATCTTATCTATTCTCACCCTCTAACATCTTTCTATTAATGATCTAGAATGTTCGATACCTAAATAGTCAACATGGGTTTTATGTTGATTTTCTGGGTCAAAAATCCCCGTTCGTTGCACTTGTCGAATCTCCTATTTGTTGTTATGTAATCCTTAAGTACTCCTTGAAATAAAATAGAAAAAGATGTAGAGATGCACTTATAAATCACATTGATAAAATGAATAGCAAACCCACATTCTTCATTATGTGATAGATAGATTCCTTATTGATCATATCATATGCTTTATACATATCTACTTTCACACAAAATTTATTCACATTCCATTTTTTAAAATCTCACAATATTTCATATGCAAGTAGAATATTGTATTATATGTATCTTTCACTTATGAAAGCACACTGATTTGGGAAATAAGGGAAGACAATAAGTTTCTAATTCTATTGCAAAAAAATTTACACACACGCACGCGCGCACACACACATGAACGCGCACGTGCACACACACATGAACGCGCGCGCGCACACCGACAAATACGCACACACACACACACATATTTATATATATATAAGCATACCAGAGTAGTTCAGCCTAAAAAATTTCTAAATCAATTTAATTCGAAGTACCCGACTCGATACCAATCCCGAGTAAATGCTAACAAAACAACAAAAACGGTGACATACCCGTATGTATGATTTTTACATGTATATAAGCATGTAACTCTATAACATAGTAACATACATACGTTTAATAAAATGATCCAAAATACACTAAGAAATACTTAATGGATTTTAAGTATTTAAAACGATTCATTTTAAATTAACGACTGGAAATTTATTTAAGTTAAGGTTTGAACGTAAAATTTATAATATAATTAAAAAGGAGCTCGCATCAGTGTGGTAGTTTGTAATATTGCGTTTTAAATTTTAAATGAGTATACAAAATCCATTATAAGTCAAAACTTCTTGAAATAAGAAACGTAAGAATCCATTTAAATATATCTTTTAACGAAAGTGAAAAGTCGAGATTTCATCTTGTAGATTGTAAGTTATGTCCAAATCAAAAATTTTAAATAGTCGCTATGAAATTTATTAATGTTATATAGGACTTAAAAATAGCAATTTGTTGAAACAAGAAACGTAAGAATCCATTTAACTATATCTTTCTAGCGAAAGTGAAAAATCAAGATTTCGCAATGTAGATTGTAAGTTATGTCCAAATCAAAAATTTTAAATAGTCGCTATGGAATTTATTAATATTATATAGGCATTAAAAATAGTCATTTTGCAAACGACCTTGAAATTTGAAAAAACTAATTTTATTGGATCCGTAATGATAAATTATTGTAAGATTCAAAATTTTGGGCCAATCAGAGTTAGTATGTGGTCGTGCGAGATATAAACGTTCAATGTAGATAATAAATCAATAATTTAAGCTCGAATAAGCGCTATTTGAGCAAATGGATTCGGACCGTAGTGACAAACCATAGTTGTATATCAATTTTCACTGTCAATGGAGTCCGTATGTGATCAGTGAGTTTTTAAACATTGATTGGAAGTAGCGACTGCTAACAAATAATAAAATACATGAAGCTTTACCCAGAAATTTTTCGAAAATATCTTCTCTATAAAAAAAAAACCACCCTAACCCTAGATCCCCAAAATTTCAGCCCAACCCCTAAATCCCCAGTTTTCTTAGCTACATTTTGCAATAAAGTCCATTTTCAAACAATAATTTATAACTTCCAAACGAGTGATAATTGGAGAGAACTTCCAACATGAAAGTTGTAGGTCATGTTGAGGGCTACCTACTGGTAACATTTCATGGCCAATGGGCACCCTAAGCCACTGGAAATCACCCATATCCAACCACTGTTCACTTTCAATTTTGGTTGGTTTGTGTGAACCATCGAGAGTTGGCAAAAGGTGCCAACTAGGAAGTTGGGGAGTGAAGACATGGCTACAAGTTTGTGGTTGGGAGTTTGGTCTAAAAGTGTCCATGGTGGTCGGATTTTGTAATTCCTTGGGTTGTTCATATTGGGTGAGTGGTGAACAGGTTTGGTGTTATTGCCAGCGGTGGAGCCACTTCCCGGCGGAGGTGCCAACTAGGAAAAGTTTCAGAGGAGGCTGGTGGTTCGATTGGTGGTAATTGGATAGGTCGGCATCACCTACGGCAGAGGAATTTGAGGGTGATATGGTTTTCGATCGTGGGTCAAATACTGGTGGACGGCGGCGTTAGGGCACGACGCTTGTCAGGGAAGAGGCAGCGCAGAGGGGCGCATCTGGTGGTAGGATCCGTTCAGCCGAAGGTGGCCTTCAGCGATGGCGCGAGGTGAAGAGGGGTTAGGAGCTGTTGTTGAATGGTGGTAGAGAGAAGGTTATTAAAACTTTAATATTTAATTAAATTATTTGATGTATTCAAAGTTCGTATAATTATTTCTCATTTACACGAACTCATAATTGAACGAAGCTGGATCCGTTGGAATCGTGGAGTCAAGAGCTTCACAAAAAATTGATTTGGATGGATTTGGAGCAAGTTGGAAATTTGGTTAAAGTAAACCAATGTTTAATTTAAACCAAAAGCAATTTTTGTAATAACGATCAAAAATTATGGTGAGAACTCCTTGAACTTATTTAAAAGTTACTATAATCTTATTTGACTATACATTAATTTCTTGTGGTTTCTATGGATGCATCATGATTGATGGATGTTTATTTACAGTTATTTATTTATTGTTATGTACATTTAAGCATTAACAATTATAACGCTTATCTAATGATTGCTGTTTGATAGTTGATAAATGTTATGGGTGTTATTATAATTGTTCACATAATTCACACCACGAATATGGAATAATTTTGGAATTGATTGAGTCGAGTTCCATTGGGATGTTAAATGAATAATATATTCATTTATGTTAAATTTTACATGAAAATATATCCGAAATGATTTGAAAATTAAGTTAATAAGATTTCAAGTAACTATTGAAAAGGATGAAATGGATTTGAAAGAGTTTTGAATTAGAATGACTTGTCTTAATTTACTTTTGATTTTGAATAGTAAATTCAAAAGTGAATTCGAGTTAGATATATAAACGATGTTTTGAACTTGAACGAATTGTTTCGATGATCTTATTTATTTTTGTAATAGATTTCAGGAAAGTTTGGATTTCAAAATATTATATTTTGAAAAATATTATTATTTTAATATTATAATAATATAGAATATTTAATTTTTATCTACGATTGAATTTGAAGTTGGTGTCGTTTTTAAAACGAGTTTATAAACGTTATACAAAATACGTTTGGATTGAATCGATGAACTTTATTTTAAATATTAATATGGTTTGAATAGGACGTGTTGCGCAATGAAATTTTGCAAGTTTCGACAATTGACTTCAAATTGACATACTAGGAGATCCAATCGTCGAATTTTCCCGAAACGAAAAATGTTTGGTTCAAAATGAAAAGAGCTTCCAAATGAAATGTAAAGTTTTAAAATCCAACGATTAGGTTTTGATATAAGTTCAAATCAAATTTGAAGAAAAATAATGCAAGTGCCATTTAGGAATGGCAATAGGATGGGTTGGGGCCGATTTTACAAGCCCCGGACCTACCCTAAACTTTTTTACCCGTTCCCCATACCCGCCCCATGGACTCGTGTTGGGTCCAACTTTCTGCCCTAACCCGTAACCTGTACGGGTCACGGGTAGACCTATCCTGTGATAACCCCAAACTTCCACAGAATGAAAGTAAGGAATAATCATTTGGAATACAACATAAATACAATAATACATATCACAGATACAACATAGCATAGGAAATTCATAGAGTAACAACATCATAGCAGCGGAAATATAATGTCATCAACCACAGAAAGTCCACAGTCACATAATTCTAAATTATTACATCAAGTTTGCAGAAAAAGAAATAAGTTCCAACTCCAACTTAAACAACGTGAAATGAACCAAGTTTAATGTCTGGAATTAAAAAGAGAAAGAAAAATGCAATAGCAGCAAATGATAGATGTCTTCAAGCTCCAAGTCATCACCTCTCCACAAAAGCAAATCCAAGAAAGATAATAAGCAGCTCCAAAGAAAAGACTCCAAGCAAAGAATAAACCTTTTTACTTGGCTGCCCGTGTAGAAAGGAGGGCACCCGAGTTTGCAAAAAGGTGGAAACAAACAACGGGTCAGTCATGGGACTGGTGTGAGAATTCTTAACTAATTAATCACTATTAATAGGGCAAATTCAAAGACCATGCCGCTAACGCGGAACGGGTTTATTCCAATGAATTGCCGTGCATAAAAGTGTCGGAACAAATAATAAGTAAATCGTACAACAACGTTATGCTTTTGAGAAAAATGGAATCACCATAAGACCCAGGTCCCATCACACAATGCAACACAAACTAGGGGATAGGGTTTTACCTTATAGTGATTAAACATGCTAAATACGGCAAATACGAGTTTAATATTATTATTGGTATATATCAAAACATTTCAAAATAAATGTATCAATCCTAGGACACATAGATACCATAATACTATGCTTCCATACTAGTAATACAATCAAATCCGTAGGTTCGTATTGGAAGTTTGGATTTCCATCATGAGTCAAGGCTAGGGGGGAGCTCCTTACCGATTCGAGACACTCTAGCTAATGTCTCAGGATCCCCCGCAGTGAACCCTTGGATCCTGCAGGGTCGGTCCACGCATACAACTTCGTGGATTGGCAATTCCTGAACACACGTTTCCCGATCCTATAGGACCTATCATCCGAGTCGCCTCATTCCATCATCCACATAAGTAAAATGTTGGGCCGTGTTAAAGCCCAATCACCACTTCTAGCTAGAAAGAAACGTGCTGCTCTCCCTGCATTCCCTTCTCCCGTTTTAGACTCCGCCGGTGTGTGAGGCTCGCGAAGTCACGCTATACACGAAGCTATGCCTAAACAGACTATGCTTTGATCGTCCCACAAGGCCTGCTTTTCAATAAAACCTTGATCCTATGCATCTTAGCATGCCACATCATCACTCCATATCGCACTACTAACCCTTTGCCGAAATATATGAACGGGTGTTAAGCAAGAGAATAAATTCCCAGCCACCAAACATCCATACATTCGACAAAAGATCAATAACATGATATTTGATAGAGTATGATGTCAGACACACAATCCATTTATTAGCTTATGCTCTGGGTCTGAGCGAAAGCCAAACCCGTGAAATCAACACGTACGTTTGGGCAATGACCATGACCCTTGAGTTAGGAGCAAGTCAAATCAGGGCCTCGATCGTTGTCCATTCGAGGGAAGATTTACGGTCTTCATACGCCATCTTTAAACTTCCATTAACGTCGTTTGATTATTTGGAATGAGAGAACTCGGACTTCCCAAATAATCCTCGTGTGTATATATATATATATAATCCTTCTGATTCGTTAATAATATTTTTATTAACGATTCATTCATATTTTAATTATTTAAAATAATTAAATTTTAATTAACTACGCTTTAGGTCAATGGATGACCCTGGCGCTGCTTTCAACAAATTTTGATTTTCACATTCCTCAAAATCTAACTGTTGGATCATAACGTATCTTATATCGTTGGAAAGAATTTTCCGAGATGGTCCTAATGTTTTTAGTTTTCGGAAAATCCGACGGTCGGATCTTCCGGTATAATCGTTTAAAGATACGATTTCAAAATGTGAACTACCGCGCTAGATTCGGTAAATTTTAATTATATATATATATAAATATATAAATATAATTCTCCTAACCTTTTATTTACATAAAAAGGTAAATTCCATTTTTACGTTGAATTCATTATATAAATTACTCTATAAATTTTCAATGAACTTACCTAACTTTTACTTACGTATGAAAATGTAAATTTTATTTCACAATGTAAAAGTTTATTCTTTTATTGCATATAAAAATGCAATTTTATTTGCGATGCCAATTCTCATTTTTATAAAAATGTAAATTGTCCATACAATGTAAAATCTACTTTTTATTTACATCCTAAAAATATAAATTTAATTTCATGTCACATTCCTACATCTTATTTACATATAAAACGTAAATTTAATTTACATGTCAAATTCCTACATCTTATATTACATATAAAATAAATGAATTTTATTTCCAATGTTCATTCTCATCCTATGTTACATAAAAAAATGTGAATTCTATCATACGATGTAAATTCATCTTTTAATTACATAGAAAAATGTAATTTTTATCCTACGGTGTAATTTCCTACATACATTACATATAAAAATGTAATATTTAACATACGATGTAAATTCATGTTTTAATTACATATAAAAATGTAATTTTTATCCTACGGTGTAATTTCCTACATAATTTACATATAAAAATGTAAATTTTAACATACGATGTAAATTCATGTTTTAATTACATATAAAAATGTAATTTTTATCATACGGTATAATTTCCTATATAATTTACATATAAAAATGTAAATTTTAACATACGATGTAAATTCATGTTTTAATTACATATAAAAATGTAATTTTTATCATACGGTATAATTTCCCATATAATTTACATATAAAAATGTAAATTTTAACATACGATGTAAATTCATGATTTAATTACATATAAAAATGTAATTTTTATCCTACGGTGTAATTTCCTACATAATTTACATATAAAAATGTAAATTTTAACATACGATGTAAATTCATGTTTTAATTACATATAAAAATGTAATTTTTATCATACGGTATAATTTCCTGTATAATTTACATATAAGAATGTAAATTTTAACATACGATGTAAATTCATGTTTTAATTACATATAAAAATGTAATTTTTATCATGCGGTATAATTTCCTATATAATTTACATATAAAAATGTAAATTTTAACATACGATGTAAATTCATGTTTTAATTACATATAAAAATGTAATTTTTCCACTATGCAAAATCTACTTTATATTAACATTATAAAAATGTAAATTCCTTACATCGTAAATTCCTACTTTAATTCACATTAAAATAATGTAAATTTCATAACGATGTAAATTTCATAACGATGTAAATTCCTACTTTAATTCACATTAAAATAATGTAAATTTCATAACGATGTAAATTTCCTAACGATGTAAATTCCTACTTTAATTCACATTAAAATAATGTAAATTTCATAACGATGTACAAGATGATAGATTTATACATGATTCATATCCACAAGGCATACTTCAACAAATTTCAACAAGGTAAAAATCTAATTTTTCCTACCGATCTATAATTTTAATTAACAGGTCTATGATTGAAAATAACGGATCTAAAATCATAACATCACAACAATTTGAATCCATAACCCATGGTAACATTCATCGCAGATCTAATTGTGTTCGACTTTGAATTTCACCTAACGCAATAATAATAATTAAATTAATTAAATTTAATTAAAAATAAATTCTCACCTTGCTCGGGACTGGAATGAAGGTTCGGATTCGATCAGATTTCGTGTTCAAAGTCACGGCGGTTTCGGATCTGAAAGATTTCAATTTGAAGTTCATACGAATAAATCAGAAACCGACTTTTAAAAACTGTCGTTGTAACACTTAAAAGAGTGGCAAAACTGAAATTGAATTTACCGTTATAATTCAGAAAAGTTCAAAACTTTGATTTGCAAATTCACGAATTGTAGTCGATGGTTTCACGAACCGATTGCTGGAGGTTGAAGGGGGTGGAGGTGAGCCTGAACGCCGGTCGGAGCTGGGGGTTGCGGCGGCGGCGTGTGGGCCCAGCGGCGGTTCGAAGGCCGCGGCTTTGGATGCTCGGTTCGAGAGCTACAGGGCGCGAGAGGAAGTGATTCTTGTCGGAGATGGAAGAGCTCGCGAAGTACTTCGAAAAAGTCCAAAGGGGCATACACTAATTCTCCATGGTTTGGGAGGAATCAAAGCTCAAAGAATTGATATGTTTATGGGTTCGGCGGCGGAAACAAAACGAAGAGGAAGAAGCACTGTTCATCACGTATTTATACGGGTATTGAGCGTATTTCTATTTTATTTATTTATTTAATTAATCCCAAAATTAGGGTTTTTCCATACGATCACCAAACGGACCCCAAAGACTATCGAACAATAGGTTTTGACGTCTTCTGAACGCAATGGCGCTAGTGACGAGGTCTAATTCTGAAGTTTACAGTGTGTTTTCTTTATTTTCAAATTAATTCTTTTATTTTTAATTCGAACGTACTTTCTAATTTTACTGGGGTCACATATGAAGTCAAAAAAATCCAAAAAAAAATATTTTTGGCTTTTTTATGACGATACGGTCCTAACAAAATTTATTTCGTCAAATTCTGAGACTGTTTGAAAAATGGCTATTTTTTAGTCAATTAATTTTGACCGAAATTGACAAAACGCAGCTTCTTATGCCACGCTCACATACTAGCTTCAAAAATCATGAAATTTGAAACCTAACAAAAATTTTACATCCCGGACCCAACAAAAGTGGTTTCGTCGAATTCCGAGGTCGTATGCAAAATGTCGATTTTCAAGGGCGATATATTCTCTATAGCGACCTTTCTGAAAATTCATTTGGCCATAACTTTTGATTCCCGCTATGAAACTTCGATTTTTCCGATTCGTTAGAAAGATATTCATTAACAGATTGAAATATTTTTGGTTTCACCACAATCCGGTTTATTCTGCATCCTGTATAGTCAGTCAAAGTTCAGGTTTGACTTTTCAAACTACCGTCCTTTTTTAATTCCTTTTGTATTTAAATTAAATATATTCGCATTAAATTCAATCACAATAAATTTCTAGTCATTTTTGTTTAAAATAATTCATTTCAATTATTTAAACACCTTTAAAATCTCTAAAATGAAAATTTAAAATTGGCCCCAAATTCTGGGTTATTACAATCTCCCCCGCTTAAGAAATTTTCGTCCTCGAAAAGGAAAAGGGAAGAATAGAAGGGTAGGAACCAACATAAAAAATAGAAAATATTTTAAGTGTACCTCAAAATAAAACTAATCGGAGATATCCACTCTGCATTTGGGATAGGCTTGTTCGATACTCTCCTCGGTTTCCCAAGTGCAGTCTCTAGGATCACCGCTCCATTGCACCTTGACTAGGTTGATACTTTTATTTCTCAGCTTCCTAGTCTCCTTGCCAATAATTTTCAGTGGTTCTCTTCTCACTGCAAGGCTTGGGGTAATCTCCAAATCTTGCTGTGCTGCTTCTTCCACAATCAGAACTGGATCATGGACATGCCTTCGAAGTTGAGATACATGGAATACATCGTGTACTCCAGGCAACCATTCGGGCATCTGAATTCTGTAGGCTAGGGTGCCAATCTTTTCAAGGATAGGGAAGGGGCCGATGAATCTAGGTGCTAATTTTCCTGTCTTTCCAAAAATGGATTACACCTCGCATTGGAGCAACTTTCAGATAGACATAGTCACCCACTTCAAAAGCTAGCTCTCGCCTTCTTACATTTGCATATCTCTTCTGTCTACTTTGGGCAGCCAATAGTCGCTTCTTAATAAAGTCAACTTTGTCCGAAGCTTCTCGGATCATGTCTGGACCCAACACAAGCCGATTTCCTTTTTCAACCCAACACGTTGGCGATCTACACGGCCTACCATATAAGGCTTCAAATGGAGACATTTTCAAACTTGCTTGATAGCTATTGTTATACGAGAATTCAACTAAATGCAAGTGATCATCCCAAGAACATCCAAAATCGAGTATGCAAGCTTGCAATATATCTTCAAGAATGCGATTCACCCGCTCAGTCTGGCCGTCAGTCTGAGGGTGATATGCGGTACTGAGATTTAACTTCGTTCCCAACTCATTTTGGAGTGCTTCCCAAAATTTGCTAGCAAAGATAGGATCACGGTCGCTAACGATGCTACTAGGAACTCTGTGTAAAAGAAAATATTATTATTTAATTTGAAAAAGAAAATTCTCATTCAGATTATGATGAAAAGGAAAGATTTAGTTTTATTACCCATGTAGCCTGACGATCTCTTTGAAATAGATTTGCGCCAGACTTTGAGCAGTTCTAGTGGACTTGACAGGTATGAAATGAGCGGACTTTGTGAAGCGATCCACGATCATCCATATGCTGTCATTTCCTTTCCTAGTACGAGGCAGACCATCTATAAAATCCATGGAGATTTGGTCCCACTTCCAATCTGGAACTTCCAATGGCTGCAACAACCCCGCAAGCTTTTGTTGATCACTTTTCACTTGTTGGCATGTGGGGCATCTACTCACATAAATGGATATATCCCTCTTCATAGATCTCCACCAAAATGTGTGCTTTAAGTCTTGATACATTTTGCTCACACCGGGGTGGATACAAAGCTTTGACTTGTGACCTTCGTCTAAAACTTCCCTTATGAGGTCTTTGATATATGGAACACAAATCCGCCCTTGAAATCTAAGAATTCCCTTGCCATCTATTTGGAAGTTCGTGTTTTCACCTGCTTCAATTCTCTTGATCATTCTCTGAATGAATTCATCATCCTTTTGAAGAGCAGAAATTTTACCAATCAAGGAAGGGGTAACGATGAGGCTTGCGACAATGACGTCCTTTCTACTAAGCGCGTCCGCCACAACATTAGCTTTCCCTGGCGTATATAAGATGTCAAGATCGTATGCCGCCAGAAATTCTAGCCATCGTTGCTGCCTTAAATTCAGATCCTTTTGATCGAAGAGATATTTCAAAGATTGATGGTCTGTGAATAATTCAAATTTTTCGCCCAAAAGATAATGTCTCCAAATTTTTAAAGCAAAGACTACGGCCAACAACTCTAAGTCATGGACACGATAATTTTTCTCATGCGGCTTCAATTGACGACTTGCATATGCAACAACTTTGCCCCTTTGCATCAGTACCGCACCAAGACCACCACTTTGAGAAGCATCGGTGTAGACCTTTAAATCTTGGTTGCCATCGATGATGGTAAGTACGGGAGCAGTGGTCAAACTCACCTTTAGCTTTTGGAATGCCTCCTCACAATCCGATGTTCAATTGAACTTGGCATGCTTCTTGGTAAGCTTTGTTAATGGGCTAGACAGCTTGGCAAAATCTTTGACAAATTTCCTGTAATATCCGGCCAATCCTAGGAAGCTTCTTACTTCAGTGGGTGTACTGGGCTGCTTCCAATCTCGAATGACGGCAATTTTACTTGGGTCAACTGCAATTCCTTCTTTTGACACAACATGGCCCAAGAATTTTACTTCCTCTTGCCAAAATGTGCATTTGGAAAACTTTGCTTTTAAAACATTTCTTCGCAGAATCTCCAACACTTCCCTTAAAAGCCCTTCATGCTCCTCCTTAGTTTTAGAATAGATTAGAATATCATCAATGAAGACTAGGACGAATTTATTTAGGACCTCTCGGAAGACCCTATTCATCAAGTCAACAAAGTAGGCTGGAGCATTGCATAAACCGAACGGCATCACTAACCATTCGTAGAATATATCGGGACCTCTGAAGGCAGTCAAAGGTATGCATTCTTCAGCTATGCGGAGTTGGTGGAAACCTGTGGCTAGGTCCATCTTTGAGAACACCTTGGCTCCATTCAATTGGTCCATCAAATCATGTATGCGGGGCAAGGGGTATTTGTTCTTCAATGTTTGTTTGTTAAGTTCGCGGTAATCGACACAAAGTCTTAGAGTACCATCCGATTTGGGGACAAACACCACAGCTGCACCCCAATTAGAAAAGCTAGGTCGGATGATTCCTTTCCACAAGAGCCGCTTAGTTTGGGTTTGTAATTCTTCCTTTTCTTTAGGAGTCATCCTTCTGATAGCATGAACTACAGGTCTTGCATTTGGAACGAGATCAATCCTGAAATCGATTTCCCTTCGCGGGGGTAGGCTGTCTACTTCTTCAAATACATCCGCGTAATCCTTGACCATGGGAATATTTTCTAAAGAAATGGGGGTGATCTCCAGGGAAGACCAAAATGCCTTTCTATCAGATTTTGAACCATGGCAAGGTATGGAAATAATATCTCCAAACTTTGTTTTGATTACAACTATTCTATCCGCACACCTTACTTCGGCATCAAATTTTGTTAGCCAATCTAGACCAAGGATGATATCAAATTCAGAAAAATTCATAATGGTCAAGTCAAAAGGGAACTGGAAGTAAGAGTAGGAAATAGGCACCTGACAGTACGAATCAAGGACGATAGAGCCTCCTAGAGGATTATGAACATTAACTGGCTCTTTAAGATTTCTTTGTTTTAGTTTCAATTTATGGACTGCGTTGCTAGAAATAAAACTTCTTGATGCACCCATATCAAACAAGGCAGTAACAAGGATGTTTTTAACAGAAACGGTACCATCTAAAACATTAGGCTTACCTGCTCCTTCAGAAGAAGTAGGAGCGGAAGAAGATGGCGCACTTGCCCCCTCATACACATGTGCAACCTGCGCTCCTTTCAACAGCGGACAGTTTGGCTTGATATGACCCTTCTTGTGGCAGTTATAGCATTCCTTGGTGTCGTCGCTTCGGGCCTTCTTTGGATTTCTGCAGTCCTTGCTGTAGTGTCCAAACTTCTGGCAGTTGTAGCATTGCACCTTTGACTTATCATGCGCCTTAGCAGCTCCAGAATTGCTTCCTTCAGTCTTCTTCTCTGTTTGCTTCCTCTTATTATTGGCCAAGCTCCTTTCCCTATCTTATTGGGAATTCTTCCTATCATTCTCCTCATATCAACAAGCAAACACCACCAGCCTATTGAAAGAAAGGTCGATGTGGGAAGTGGCTCTATCAATATACTTCCTCGCAAGCCCATTTATGAACCTCTTGTTCTTCTGAAAGTTATCCTGAATCAATTCAGGGGCATAGCGGGAGAGGTCTTCAAATCTTCGTACATATTCTGAAATGGTCTTGTCGCCTTGCTTCAGATTGGCGAACTCGTCATGTAGTCTTTCTACCTCCTTCCTTGGAATGTATTTGTCATTGAAAAGCTCCTTAAACCTTGTCCAAGTCATATTGTCTGCAATCCCTCCAACTGTGACTATGTCCCACCAGTTTTGAGCTTCCTTTTGTAGCAGCCATGAAGCCACTAATCTTTTCCTATGATCCTCCAGCTCTAATCCTCCAAAAATCTTTTCGCAGTTCCTCAGCCAAGCTTGAGCTTGTGTCACAGTTTTAGTACCCTTAAATGGCACTCCTCCCAGGTTTTTGTACTTCTTTGCCACCTTATCCAAATCAAAGGGCTGCGGAGGTGGTGGTTGTTGGACAGTAGCCTCCTCAGTTCCAGCAGCATTTTGCCTCCTTGCTCTAGCTCTGGCGGCCCTAGCGGCAGCGGTACTCATTTCTAGTTAGTTCTGTACGATCAAGGAAAGAGTCAAAACAACTATAATGGTGATTTGAAGAATTGATCAAGATAAAAGGACGGAAAAGGAGATAATGATAGAATGACTGACTATTATGTATTCACATGAAATGTTCGCCATAGAATATTGTGATTCTATGTAAACGAATTACCATAAATATGTTATATCCCAAAGCTAAGTTTAACCAAAGCTCTGATACCAACTGTGATAACCCCAAACTTCTACAGAATGAAAGCAAGGAATAATCATTTGGAATACAACATAAATACAATAATTGTAACACCCCGCCTCCGCTAGGGTCACTCGCAAAGGAATGCACTAGCTTTAGAGGGGCATTATTGGTAAACATGCACAGAAATATCACAAGACAGAACATATAAAATAGCGGAAGTAAAATCGAACTTTCATAAACATTAATAATTAAGGTCTAAAGCCTTTTACATCAGAGTACATCAAAACCTGTCTTGCAATAGTAAAGAAGCATAAAGACTTTTTCATAAATTATTCCCCAAGTAAAAACAGTAAAGTAGCCATAGCCAAGAAAAGTCCAAGCCATCCATGATGACCTTCAAGCAGAAGAAGTCCGAACTAAACAACAGTATTTCCTCCCTGTAACCTGGGGGGAAACGGAAGAAAAGAGGCGAAACAAAACGGGTCAGTCAAAAAGACTGAGTAAGCCCTATCTACTATCAGCATAAAAACTAGTAAAGTTAACTGACATGAGAAACTGAGATGAACATAAGCATGATGACAAGATAGATAAGCTAAATCAAAATAACAGGATGAACTACTGAACTCAGATAAACTAAGGTGTCATGATAAATTACGATGTCAAGATAAAACAAGATATCCCTTCGTCAGGTTCCTATCAAGTGTAATATCCCCAAGATATCTATTACATATAACATCCCATGGTATCTATCCTGTGTTTTAGCTCTGCACCTACCGTACTAGTATCCCCACCGTATCATGTGTTAACCGTGAATGACCCTTACTCAAAAGTCGTGTAATGGTCCATGTCAACCTACTATGTCGCATATATAGGTTACTCAACTCGTATGTTTCTTTCCATGTAAATGTTCAGTCCCTTGCCGTAGACCGTACGGGCTTCCCCATGAGGTTCTATACTACTCCAACGTAATTCCATGATCCTTAAGATCGTTTTGGACTGTTACCCTAGGTCTAGCTAGGTTCTTTCATATGAATCACTGTTTGTACAACTAGGACTTATGCTACCTAGGACTACTAGGGATTATGCTTACCTATTGCACGTTTTCGTATCTCGGTTTGGGTTCAACTACCTAGGGCCACTAGGGATTACGCTAACCGTCAACCGCGCCCTTTTTCCCACGCATTCACCGTGAATCGTTTTTCCATGACTGTATGCACATGTATCACATCGTGCCATCCGAGTCCTGTCACAGGGCAGATCAAGAATTACAGGACTCGGTCGGGAGCTTTCGATTTATCTGCCGATGCAGATGCTAAGGTCTGTTTTTATATACGTGGCTATGGTCCCACGAGACCACTCCCTCAACTAGCGAAAGACAAGACAGTATAAATCCTGTATGAGAACACACTACTGGCCAACCCACAATCTAGCCTTACCGCAACCATAATTAGATAGCAATTATGGTCTTTTGGGTGTTCTCTGCCTTTCCGTACGTACACGCTTGACCAAAGATGGTAGGTAGCCTGACGAAAATGCTATCTAGGGCACGACCGTGTATCGTCGACTATCCCCTATCCATCCCCGTCTTTAGGTCGCTCGTATAGCAACCAAGGCATACTCTTGGTTCTTCTAACGCAGACCTTAACCTCTCATGAGCCTAGTATGATCACCTGGCAGCTCACAGAGGGATACCAAGAATACCCTCACGTTCCCCGAAGCCGCTGCTTCGTTACCCAGTTCGCTGGAGCCTTTATCTAAATCAGATAACTTGCTCCTACTCGTGTGCTTAAACGATGACCTACCGTATCAGGTTACTCATCTATCTATGAACTGGTCCAAATTTCCTTGACTACGAATTATTACTTTGCTATTCTTCAACTAAGGTTTACCACTTAGCCTTATTCCCGTTATTCTTGTTAATTACGGTTATCCACCTAATTCTCCGAATTAGGGTTTATATAATAGATTAAGTGTCACTTAAGTTCATGACTTAATCCCGTCTACAAATCATGTCAAAATTGGCTAAGTATCCAAGTCCAAGACTTAACCCTACAAACCATGTTCAAGTTGGTTAAGTATGTATTAACTTGACCCTATCAAATTACTGAGTCAAATTGGTCAAGTGTATTCAAACGATTCGTGACTTAGCCTTATCATGTTATCACGTTAGATTGGTTAAGTATTGGTTAACTTAACCTTATCAAATAACCGAGTTGGAGTGTTTAAGTATAGGTTACTTAATCACTTCAAAATTACTGAGTTAGATTGATTAAGTGTTGGTTAACTTAACCACTTCAAAATCACCGAATTGGATGGGTTAAGTCTAGATTAACTTAACCACATCCCCTAACTGTATTATACGGTTAAGTGTAATTAGGAAAGCTTAATTAACCGTATCAAATTCACATGTTGGTTTGGTTAAGTGTTGGTTAACTTAACCCCGTCCACTAGTCGTATAAAAAAAATGGTTAAGTGTCATTAGGCAAATTAAGTTACTTAACCTACCCAACCTTGTCATGTTTTGTTAAGTATCATTAGCCTAATCAATTTACTTAACCCATTTGTCCATGTCATATTTGGTTAAGAGTCATTAATCAAATTAACTTAACCCTATCATGTGGCATTAATTACTTAATGCACCTCAACCTCTCACATTAGACTTTGTTGTGGTTACTAGTTAAGCCGGTCGGTTCCGGGTAGCTTTACACCACAACTTGGTCTAACCTCAGGTTCAAGCACAACATGACCAACTTCTCACATTGGGTCTTATTGTTTGCAACTACTAGTTAGGCCGGTCGGTTCCGGGTAGCTTTATGTTGCAAACTCAACCCAACCTCGAGTTGGTCACACTTATATTTTCTATGTGTCATGTCCATCGTGTTTCCAAAACACATTACAAGTTTTCAAGCAATTGGGTAGACCTAACTTAATAGGTAAATTCCCAATGGGTAGACCTAACTTAATAGGTAAATTCCCAAGCTTATGTTTTTATGTCATTAGAAATTTCCCATAACATAACCCAACGCTTTTAAACTCGCATATACGTTCGCAACAACGTAATGGATTAAAAGAATAGACTTGGCAAAGGCATGGCAATTATGGATATTAAGCCACAAGTTAATCATGGTGGCAAATGAGACACAAATGTGTTCATTAACTTGCGTGTTACATTCTTAAGCCTCAAAACATGCATAAACCCAAACTTGGCACATAAGCGAATCATGGTGACAAAAGACATGGAATGATGACTAGTAACTCGCATATATCATCATATAAGGGTTATGACTTCATATGCAAGTTGACATAAAGGTTATGAGGGTTCTCATGTTGCATAATGCAACATTTCAACATAAAGGTTGTAGCTTTTAGCCCACAAGATCAAGATAATGACTTCATAAAGTTGCATCACATGATAGCATGTATCATACTCAATGATCAAACCCAAACTTGCAACATGAACATTTAACTTCATAGTTAATATCTAAGAGTAGGGAAAGGGCTTACATTGCTATGAAGGCACAAATCGAAACGCAAAACAAAGATTGTGATGAAGCCTATGCATGCCATCACCCAAAAACCCAAAGATGAACGCTCCAAATCAATAAAAAACCCATCTTGATGAACAAAGGTCAAAGCTTTAGCCTTGAAATCAACTTGAGAAGCTCTCATACTAACATAGGGACTCTCTAATACTCACATGATCATGAAACCTCTCATAGAAATGAAGTGGAGGCTAGGATTTTGAGTGGAGGCCATGAGAGGAGCAATTTTGCCATAGTTTAGTTGCATGAATGAATAATGAGGATTTAGGAGAGGGTTAGGGGCTTATTTATAGAGATTAGGATTAGTTAGGACCCTTAGATTAACCCTAGGACCAACCTGAACCGTCAGATTTCAAACCAGGCCCAAAAACCTAGCCAAGACAGAAAATAGGTGCACCAGGCAAAACTGCCCGGCCACCATAAGTCGACCCCCAAGTCGACAGGGCTGTCGACTTGGGTCAAGCCATGTCGACTCCCAAGTCGACAGGGCTGTCGACTTGGGGAGCCTGGCGGGAATTTTTCCCGCCTAGCCTTCCAGCCCTAATTTTCGAAATTAGAACTCGTTTTTTGAACTTGAATTTTCTGAAAACTTCGTCGGACCATAACTTGGTCATACGGACTCCGATTCTCGAAAACTCAGACTCTATTTCGCGTATTTTTCCGAGACGAACGCAATGGCACAGCCCGTTTTACTTGATTCAGAATTTAAAATTAAATTCTGCCTTGATTCTCGTCTTAATCATGTTATCGAAATACGGGTTGTTACATCCTCCCCACCTTTTAGGATTTCGTCCCCGAAATCTCCAAGTTAGGAAGAACATATCCTACCATCCATCATTCATCTACTCAAAACATCATCCACAAGCAAACATTGTCCTTAGATGATTTCTAATGTTGTATGAATATATGCAAAACGTGTGTGTACATGTTCCTTTGCTAATGCTAATGATCAGGCCTGGATAATCTTTCTAATGCAAAATATGTATAGTGCCATGAATCCAACATGTATGCAAATAGTCCTAGTCATATAGATACTATATGCGTGCACAATCATTCATTCATATGCAACAACCGCATGATAATACATTCAATTTCATCCATAAACAAGTATAAATACTCGTGCATATGCAATATGAAATGTGACCGAGTCGAGCTAGTATCTAATGTGTATTCGCGCATCCACGAGCAACCACTTGCAACCACTTGCAACCATATCAATCATAACATGTTTCAAATACATGTTTACATCCATAGGGTTCTACCTAGGATTCCCTGAAACAGGGTCGAGAAGATAAACAAGACAAACTCCTTACGGGGTTTGTAACAGAAAATAGGGCCGAGAGGATGTCCACAAAAGATAGCCTACAAGTAAGCTCTACAGAAAACAGAGATCAAGGATATTCTCCCAAAAAGAGATATCATGCGCGTATCTAGTCTTTGACCATCAAAGTCGTATTTCCGTGAGCTTAATTCCATTGTGCTTTAACCATCCTTTAACTTCATGGTTTCGTAGCTCCTTATTTTTCCTGTTTCCATAACATGAGCTGGAACTCATTTCTTCGTCGCCTCTCGTTCCACTTGCACTTATCCTTTTTCTAGAATACTTGGCGCCAACCTTCGTACTCATGATTCCATGCGAGCCCTCCAAAATTCACTAGTGGATCTTGGATCTCGTTTATATACTATAAGGTATTCCATGTAGAAGAACTTTCTCTTGAAAGTAAACAGATGTTAACCAGGTTACCAAGCGCACTTACTAGGGTGATTTCTATACCCCTCACATAAGTGAAATGAACCATCCGTCTTATCAGCGAACACCACTCGATCAGGCTTCAAATTTCCAATAAAGGCATCAAGGGATTCTAAGTAACTAGTCATGACAGAACCTCAGAAAGGTTACACGATACTTCGAGGGTATTACCAAGGCTAGTCAAAAGGTCTAACTACCCTCCTATCAAAGCCGAGAGTGGCACCCCCTACTGGATAACCACTTCATCCCTAGAATCCATCCATAGCTTATAAACATAAGCATTATTTCCAAACTCAACACTTGGCATAGACATTCTCAAATCCAAACAAGTCATGTATAAATGGACTGATTCTCCAATAGGACTTTGAGACAAAAATGGGATTCTCTATTACGCTAGTACTTAAGGTGCAGAGACTCAACTATCGAAGCAGACTTAAATGATACGAAAAACGAAGTCCTAACGGGATGATAGAGAAGAAAAGCTAAACCTTTAACAAGATCGTTACCCTCCTTCCGAGGTACCCTAGAAATGAGAGCATACTATTGCCCTCCCGATGATCTTGTCCTTGTCCCATAATACTTAACTATCCGCCCCGTTTTACCATGCCAAAGGTACTTTCTCGTCATGGGTTTCATTGTTCATCTTTCTCCCTCCTTTGAGGACTAAGCCATACCCACAAGTTGCTCATCCTTAAGCTCGTATCCTTTATCCTCTTTCTCATTATCCTTTCTTATAACGCGGCCACTGGTCTCTCGAGAACCACCTCTATCGCATGGAAAGCACTTTCGTAGATAGAAAAGACTAGTCGCAGTTAAAACCACTGTGACTACAAATAGAGGAAAGAAAGGAAAAGAGATTTAATTAAGGAAACAAGGATAGTGCTAATGGCCTTTGGGGAATAGCATTTTTCTTTTAAAAGAAAATTTTCTTGAAAAATGCTTCTTTGTAAACGATTTTCAAATAGTTTTCAGAAGGTCTTTAAAAACTTTTGCCCAGTCTGGTAACCTTCTGCTCTGATACCAAATGTAACACCCCGCCTCCGCTAGGGTCACTCGCAAAGGAATGCACTAGCTTTAGAGGGGCATTATTGGTAAACATGCACAGAAATATCACAAGACAGAACATATAAAATAGCGGAAGTAAAATCGAACTTTCATAAACATTAATAATTAAGGTCTAAAGCCTTTTACATCAGAGTACATCAAAACCTGTCTTGCAATAGTAAAGAAGCATAAAGACTTTTTCATAAATTATTCCCCAAGTAAAAACAGTAAAGTAGCCATAGCCAAGAAAAGTCCAAGCCATCCATGATGACCTTCAAGCAGAAGAAGTCCGAACTAAACAACAGTATTTCCTCCCTGTAACCTGGGGAGGAAACGGAAGAAAAGAGGCGAAACAAAACGGGTCAGTCAAAAAGACTGAGTAAGCCCTATCTACTATCAGCATAAAAACTAGTAAAGTTAACTGACATGAGAAACTGAGATGAACATAAGCATGATGACAAGATAGATAAGCTAAATCAAAATAACAGGATGAACTACTGAACTCAGATAAACTAAGGTGTCATGATAAATTACGATGTCAAGATAAAACAAGATATCCCTTCGTCAGGTTCCTATCAAGTGTAATATCCCCAAGATATCTATTACATATAACATCCCATGGTATCTATCCTGTGTTTTAGCTCTGCACCTACCGTACTAGTATCCCCACCATATCATGTGTTAACCGTGAATGACCCTTACTCAAAAGTCGTGTAATGGTCCATGTCAACCTACTATGTCGCATATATAGGTTACTCAACTTGTATGTTTCTTTCCATGTAAATGTTCAGTCCCTTGCCGTAGACCGTACGGGCTTCCCCATGAGGTTCTATACTACTCCAACGTAATTCCATGATCCTTAAGATCGTTTTGGACTGTTACCCTAGGTCTAGCTAGGTTCTTTCATATGAATCACTGTTTGTACAACTAGGACTTATGCTACCTAGGACTACTAGGGATTATGCTTACCTATTGCATGTTTTCGTATCTCGGTTTGGGTTCAACTACCTAGGGCCACTAGGGATTACGCTAACCGTCAACCGCGCCCTTTTTCCCACACATTCACCGTGAATCGTTTTTCCATGACTGTATGCACATGTATCACATCGTGCCATCCGAGTCCTGTCACAGGGCAGATCAAGAATTACAGGACTCGGTCGGGAGCTTTCGATTTATCTGCCGATGCAGATGCTAAGGTCTGTTTTTCTATACGTGGCTATGGTCCCACGAGACCACTCCCTCAACTAGCGAAAGACAAGACAGGATAAATCCTGTATGAGAACACACTACTGGCCAACCCACAATCTAGCCTTACCGCAACCATAATTAGATAGCAATTATGGTCTTTTGGGTGTTCTCTGCCTTTCCGTACGTACACGCTTGACCAAAGATGGTAGGTAGCCTGACGAAAATGCTATCTAGGGCACGACCGTGTATCGTCGACTATCCCCTATCCATCCCCGTCTTTAGGTCGCTCGTATAGCAACCAAGGCATACTCTTGGTTCTTCTAACGCAGACCTTAACCTCTCATGAGCCTAGTATGATCACCTGGCAGCTCACAGAGGGATACCAAGAATACCCTCACGTTCCCCGAAGCCGCTGCTTCGTTACCCAGTTCGCTGGAGCCTTTATCTAAATCAGATAACTTGCTCCTACTCGTGTGCTTAAACGATGACCTACCGTATCAAGTTACTCATCTATCTATGAACTGGTCCAAATTTCCTTGACTAAGAATTATTACTTAGCTATTCTTCAACTAAGGTTTACCACTTAGCCTTATTCCCGTTATTCTTGTTAATTACGGTTATCCACCTAATTCTCCGAATTAGGGTTTATATAATAGATTAAGTGTCACTTAAGTTCATGACTTAATCCCGTCTACAAATCATGTCAAAATTGGCTAAGTATCCAAGTCCAAGACTTAACCCTACAAACCATGTTCAAGTTGGTTAAGTATGTATTAACTTGACCCTATCAAATTACTGAGTCAAATTGGTCAAGTGTATTCAAACGATTTGTGACTTAGCCTTATCATGTTGTCACATTAGATTGGTTAAGTATTGGTTAACTTAACCTTATCAAATAACCGAGTTGGAGTGTTTAAGTATAGGTTACTTAATCACTTCAAAATTACTGAGTTAGATTGATTAAGTGTTGGTTAACTTAACCACTTCAAAATCACCGAATTGGATGGGTTAAGTCTAGATTAACTTAACCACATCCCCTAACTGTATTATACGGTTAAGTGTAATTAGGAAAGCTTAATTAACCGTATCAAATTCACATGTTGGTTTGGTTAAGTGTTGGTTAACTTAACCCCGTCCACTAGTCGTATAAAAAAAATGGTTAAGTGTCATTAGGAAAATCAAGTTACTTAACCTACCCAACCTTGTCATGTTTTGTTAAGTATCATTAGCCTAATCAATTTACTTAACCCATTTGTCCATGTCATATTTGGTTAAGAGTCATTAATCAAATTAACTTAACCCTATCATGTGGCATTAATTACTTAATGCACCTCAACCTCTCACATTAGACTTTGTTGTGGTTACTAGTTAAGCCGGTCGGTTCCGGGTAGCTTTACACCACAACTTGGTCTAACCTCGGGTTCAAGCACAACATGACCAACTTCTCACATTGGGTCTTATTGTTTGCAACTACTAGTTAGGCCGGTCGGTTCCGGGTAGCTTTATGTTGCAAACTCAACCCAACCTCGAGTTGGTCACACTTATATTTTCTAAGTGTCATGTCCATCGTGTTTCCAAAACACATTACAAGTTTTCAAGCAATTGGGTAGACCTAACTTAATAGGTAAATTCCCAATGGGTAGACCTAACTTAATAGGTAAATTCCCAAGCTTATGTTTTTATGTCATTAGAAATTTCCCATAACATAACCCAACGCTTTTAAACTCGCATATACGTTCGCAACAACGTAATGGATTAAAAGAATAGACTTGGCAAAGGCATGGCAATAATGGATATTAAGCCACAAGTTAATCATGGTGGCAAATGAGACACAAATGTGTTCATTAACTTGCATGTTACATTCTTAAGCCTCAAAACATGCATAAACCCAAACTTGGCACATAAGCGAATCATGGTGACAAAAGACATGGAATGATGACTAGTAACTCGCATATATCATCATATAAGGGTTATGAATTCATATGCAAGTTGACATAAAGGTTATGAGGGTTCTCATGTTGCATAATGCAACATTTCAACATAAAGGTTGTAGCTTTTAGCCCACAAGATCAAGATAATGACTTCATAAACTTGCATGACATGATAGCATGTATCATACTCAATGATCAAACCCAAACTTGCAACATGAACATTTAACTTCATAGTTAATATCTAAGAGTAGGGAAAGGGCTTACATTGCTATGAAGGCACAAATCGAAACGCAAAACAAAGATTGTGATGAAGCCTATGCATGCCATCACCCAAAAACCCAAAGATGAACGCTCCAAATCAATAAAAACCCCATCTTGATGAACAAAGGTCAAAGCTTTAGCCTTGAAATCAACTTGAGAAGCTCTCATACTAACATAGGGACTCTCTAATACTCACATGATCATGAAACCTCTCATAGAAATGAAGTGGAGGCTAGGATTTTGAGTGGAGGCCATGAGAGGAGCAATTTTGCCATAGTTTAGTTGCATGAATGAATAATGAGGATTTAGGAGAGGGTTAGGGGCTTATTTATAGAGATTAGGATTAGTTAGGACCCTTAGATTAACCCTAGGACCAACCTGAACCGTCAGATTTCAAACCAGGCCCAAAAACCTAGCCAAGACAGAAAATAGGTGCACCAGGCAAAACTGCCCGGCCACCATAAGTCGACCCCCAAGTCGACAGGGCTGTCGACATGGGTCAAGCCATGTCGACTCCCAAGTCGACAGGGCTGTCGACTTGGGGAGCCTGGCAGGAATTTTTCCCGCCTAGCCTTCCAGCCCTAATTTTCGAAATTAGAACTCGTTTTTTGAACTTGAATTTTCTGAAAACTTCGTCGGACCATAACTTGGTCATACGGACTCCGATTCTCGAAAACTCAGACTCTATTTCGCGTATTTTTCCGAGACGAACGCAATGGCATAACCCGTTTTACTTTATTCAGAATTTAAAATTAAATTCTGCCTTGATTTTCGTCTTAATCATGTTATCGAAATACGGGTTGTTACAATAATACATATCACAGATACAACATAGCATAGGAAATTCATAGAGTAACAACATCATAGCAGCGGAAATATAATCTCATCAACCATAGAAAGTCCACAGTCACATAATTCTAAATTATTACATCAAGTTTGCAGAAAAAGAAATAAGTTCCAACTCCAACTTAAACAACGTGAAATGAACCAAGTTTAATGTCTGGAATTAAAAAGAGAAAGAAAAATGCAATAGCAGCAAATGATAGATGTCTTCAAGCTCCAAGTCATCACCTCTCCACAAAAGCAAATCCAAGAAAGATAATAAGCAGCTCCAAAGAAAAGACTCCAAGCAAAGAATAAACCTGTTTACTTGGCTGCTCGTGTAGAAAGGAGGGCACCCGAGTTTGCAAAAAGGTGGAAACAAACAACGGGTCAGTCGTGGGACTGGTGTGAGAATTCTTAACTAATTAATCACTATTAATAGGGAAAATTCAAAGACCACGCCGCTAACGCGGAACGGGTTTATTCCAATGGATTGCCGTGCATAAAAGTGTCAGAACAAATAATAAGTAAATCGTACAACAACGTTATGCTTTTGAGAAAAATGGAATCACCATAAGACCCAGGTCCCATCACACAATGCAACACAAACCAGAGGATAGGGTTTTACCTTATAGTGATTAAACATGCTAAATACGGCAAATACGAGTTTAATATTATTATTAGTATATATCAAAACATTTCAAAATAAATGTATCAATCCTAGGACACATAGATACCATAATACTATGCTTCCATACTAGTAATACAATCAAATCCGTAGGTTCGTATTGGAAGTTTGGATTTCCATCATGAGTCAAGGCTAGGGAGGAGCTCCTTACCGATTCGAGACACTCTAGCTAATGTCTCAGGATCCCCCGCAGTGAACCCTTGGATCCTGTAGGGTCGGTCCACACATACAACTTCGTGGATTGGCAATTCCTGAACACACGTTTCCCGATCCTATAGGACCTATCATCCGAGGCGCCTCATTGCATCATCCACATAAGTTAAATGTTGGGCCGTGTTAAAGCCCAATCACCACTTCTAGCTAGAAAGAGACGTGCTGCTCTCCCTGCGTTCCCTTCTCCCGTTTTAGACTCCGCCGGTGTGTGAGGCTCGCGAAGTCACGCTATACACAAAGCTATGCCTAAACAGGCTATGCTTTGATCGTCCCACAAGGCCTGCTTTTCAACAAAACCTTGATCCTATGCATCTTAGCATGCCACATCATCACTCCATATCGCACTACCAACCCTTTGCCGAAATATATGAACGAGTGTTAAGCAAGAGAATAAATTCCCCACCACCAAACATCCATACATTCGACAAAAGATCAATAACATGATA
This sequence comes from Allium sativum, assembly GCA_030737875.1. Lineage (NCBI taxonomy): Eukaryota > Viridiplantae > Streptophyta > Magnoliopsida > Asparagales > Amaryllidaceae > Allium > Allium sativum. The sequence goes on from CM060920.1 coordinate 366,493,785, forward strand.
TTTGATAAAGTATGATGTCAGACACATAATCCATTTATTAGCTTATGCTCTGGGTCTGAGCGAAAGCTAATCCCGTGAAATCAACACGTACGTTTGGGCAATGACCATAACCCTTGAGTTGGGAGCAAGTCAAATCAGGGCCTCGATCGTTGTCCATTCGAGGGAAGATTTACGGTCTTCATACGCCATCTTTAAACTTCCATTAACGTCGTTTGATTATTTGGAATGATAGAACTCGAACTTCCCAAATAATCCTCGTATATATATATATATATTTAAAATCCTTCTTATTCGTTAATAATATTTTTATTAATGATTCATTCCTATTTTAATTATTTAAAATAATTAAAATTTAATTAACGACACTTCAGGTCAATGGACGACCCTGGCGCTGCTTTCAACAAATTTTGATTTTCACATTCCTCAAAATCTAACCGTTGGATCATAACGTATCTTATATCGTTGGAAAGAATTTTCCGAGACGGTCCTAATGTTTTCAGTTTTGGGAAAATCCGACAGTCGGATCTTCCAGTATAATCGTTTAAAGATACGATTTCAAAATGTGAACTACCGCGCTCGATTCAATAAATTTTAATTATATTTATATATAAATATATAAATATAATTCTCCTAACCTTTTATTTACATAAAAAGGTAAATTCCATTTTTACGTTGAATTCATTATTTTAATTACTCTGTAAATTTTCAATGAACATACCTAACTTTTACTTACGTATGAAAATGTAAATTTTATTTCACAATGTAAAAGTTCATTCTTTTATTACATATAAAAATGCAATTTTATTTGCGATGCCAATTCTCATTTTTATAAAAATGTAAATTGTCTATACAATGCAAAATCTACTTTTTATTTACATCCTAAAAATATAAATTTAATTTCATGTCACATTCCTACATCTTATTTACATATAAAATGTAAATTTAATTTACATGTCAAATTCCTACATCTTATATTACATATAAAATAAATGAATTTTATTTACAATGTTCATTCTCATCCTATGTTACATAAAAAAATGTGAATTCTATCATACGATGTAAATTCATCTTTTAATTACATAGAAAAATGTAATTTTTATCGTACGGTGTAATTTCCTACATACATTACATATAAAAATGTAATATTTAACATACGATGTAAATTCATGTTTTAATTACATATAAAAATGTAATTTTTATCCTATGGTGTAATTTCCTACATAATTTACATATAAAAATGTAAATTTTAACATACGATGTAAATTCATGTTTTAATTACATATAAAAATGTAATTTTTATCATATGGTATAATTTCCTATATAATTTACATATAAAAATGTAAATTTTAACATACGATGTAAATTCATGTTTTAATTACATATAAAAATGTAATTTTTATCATACGGTATAATTTCCCATATAATTTGCATATAAAAATGTAAATTTTAACATACGATGTAAATTCATGTTTTAATTACATATAAAAATGTAATTTTTATCGTATGGTGTAATTTCCTACATAATTTACATATAAAAATGTAAATTTTAACATACGATGTAAATTCATGTTTTAATTACATATAAAAAATGTAATTTTTATCATACGGTATAATTTCCTATATAATTTACATATAAAAATGTAAATTTTAACATACGATGTAAATTCATGTTTTAATTACATATAAAAATGTAATTTTTATCATACAGTATAATTTCCTATATAATTTACATACAAAAATGTAAATTTTAACATACGATGTAAATTCATGTTTTAATTCCACATAAAAATGTAATTTTTCCACTATGCAAAATCTACTTTATATTAACATTATAAAAATGTAAATTCCTTACATCGTAAATTCCTACTTTAATTCAGATTAAAATAATGTAAATTTCATAACGATGTAAATTTCATAACGATGTAAATTCCTACTTTAATTCACATTAAAATAATGTAAATTTCATAACGATGTAAATTTCCTAACGATGTAAATTCCTACTTTAATTCACATTAAAATAATGTAAATTTCATAACGATGTACAAGATGATAGATTTATACATGATTCATATCCACAAGGCATACTTCAACAAATTTCAAAAAGGTAAAAATCTAATTTTTCCTACCGATCTATAATTTTAATTAACAGATCTATGATTGAAAATAACGGATCTAAAATCATAACATCACAACAATTTGAATCCATAACCCATGGTAACATTCATCGAAGATCTAATTGTGTTCTACTTTCAATTTCACCTAATGCAATAATAATAATTAAATTAATTAAATTTAATTAAAAATAAATTCTCACCTTGCTCGGGACTGAATGAAGGTTCTGATTCGATCAGATTTCGTGTTCAAAGTCACGGCGGTTTTGGATCTGAAAGATTTCAATTTGAAGTTCATACGAATAAATTAGAAACTGACTTTTAACAACTGTCGTTGTAACGCTTAAAAGCGTGGCAAAACTGAAATTGAATTACCTTTATAATTCAGAAAAGTTCAAAACTTTGATTTGCAAATTCGCGAATTGTAGTCGATGGTTTCACGAACCGATTGCTGGAGGTTGAAGGGGGTGGAGGTGCGCCTGAACGCCAGTCGGAGCTGGGGGTTGCGGCGGCGTGTGGGCCTAGCGGCGGTTCGAAGGTCGCGGCTTTGGATGCTCGGTTCGAGAGCTACAGGGCGCGAGACGAAGTGATTCTTGTCGGAGATGGAAGAGCTCGTGAAGTACTTCGAAAAAGTCCAAAGGGGCATACACTAATTCTCCATGATTTGGGAAGAATCAAAGCTTAAAGAATTGATATGTTTATGGGTTCGGCGGCGGAAACAAAACGAAGAGGAAGAAGCACTGTTCATCCCGCATTTATACATGTATTGAGCATATTTCTATTTTATTAATTTATTTAATTAATCCCAAAATTAGGGTTTTTCCATACGATCACCAAACGGACCCCAACGACTGTCGAACAATAGGTTTTGACATCTTCTGAACGCAATGGTGCTAGTGCCGAGGTCTAATTCTGAAGTTTACAGTATGTTTTCTTTATTTTCAAATTAATTCTTTTATTTTTAATTCGAATGTACTTTCTAATTTTACTGGGGTCACATACGAAGTCAGAAAAATCCAGAAAAATTATTTTTGGCTTTCTTATGACAATACAGTCCTAAAAAAATTTATTTCGTCGAATTCTGAGACTGTTTGAAAAATGGCTATTTTTCAGTCAATTAATTTTGACCGAAATTGACAAAACGCAGTTTCTTATGCCACGCTCACATACTAGCTTCAAAAATCATGAAATTTGAAACCTAGCATTAATTTTACATCTCGGACCCAACAAAAGTGGTTTCGTCGAATTCCGAGGTCGTATGCAAAATGTCGATTTTCAAGGGTGATATATTCTCAATAGCGACCTTTCTGAAAATTCATTTGGCCATAACTATTGATTCCCGCTGTGAAACTTCGATTTTTCTGATTCATTAGAAAGATATTCATTAATAGATATAAATATTTTTGGTTTCACCACAATCCGGTTTATTCTGCATCCTGTGTAGTCGGTCAAAGTTCAGGTTTGACTTTTCAAACTACCGTCCTTTTTTAATTCCTTTTGTATTTAAATTAAATATATTCGCATTAAATTCAGTCACAATAAATTTCTAGTCATTTTTGTTTAAAATAATTCATTTCAATTATTTAAACACCTTTAAAATCTCTAAAATGAAAATTTTAAACTGGCCCCAAATTCTGGGTTGTTACATATCCCGACCCAAACCCGATTCATGATGCATGACCGTGGCTTTTGATAAACATCAAATTGCATAAATTTTACACTGCTTAATTATGCATTTTATTATTCTAAGACAGTATTGCTCGGTCTTTTTAATTATGTTTATAGTAGGTACTCCATTTTCAAAATAAGGAGAAATTCCATCTAAAAAGGGGCCAACTTGAGAAGATTCTAGAATATTCTAGAGAAAGAAGCTTATAGAAGAATATGGAACGAGGTAGATCAAGAAGCATCTACAAAAAGATCATTTCAAAAGTTTCTAGAATGTGCTAAGCAAAAAGCTCCTAGAAATACAAACAAAGAATTTCAGAACAATAAAGAAGGAGAAATTATAGGAAGAACGAGTCAAGTTTCTAGAGATATCTTCTTTTTTAGATCTAGATCCAACGAGCACTATAAATAGCCCTACCTAGTGCCACTTTACATTATCTTGGCATTAGATGCCAATAGGGCATCAACTTAGATTTTCTTGTATTTTCTTTTAATCTATTCCCTTGTAATAAACTTCTACTTCATCAATAAAATTTGATTTTCTTCTTGTTCTTCTCTTTATTATATTTCTTCCCATTAAATTCTTCGTACACCTTTCAATTTGTGCTCTCTTTTGTTTTATTTTAACTTTTGTTCTTGCTTGCATTGTATTTTTTGTTTTTTATTCTTAATTTCTCGAGATCTATTGATTTGCCAAGAGATTAATAGATCTGATCTCTAATTCTCAGAGCTCTTACATATTCTCTTCTAATTCTTAATTAAAACATTAATCCTGAATTCGTCTAACTCACCTAGAATTTAAATAAACATTAGCAAATTATACAACTCCCCGTGGATTCGACCTGTACTCGCACAATTATTACAACAGACGCATGCACTTGTGGTAAAATAAAATCGTGGTTTTTGTTAACAACTAAAACCGTCAATCAAGTTTTTTGCGCCAATGACGGGGACTTTAATAATTTCCAGTGTTTATTTAATATTCGATTCGTGTTAGTTTTTATTTTTGCTTTGTTTTTATCATCCATTTAGTTTGTAGTTCTCTATTTTTATTTTATTTTGTTTATATTTAAAAAAAAAATCCCTCAGTTTAGTTGCTTAGTTTTCTTATTAGTAATTTTATTTTATTTTTTTCTTTATTTCGTTTAATTAGACTTTAACAAAAAAAAATCATTTTTTTCTGTTTTCTTTAGTTTAATTGCTTATTACCCTTAGTTTTCTATTAATAGTTTTTGCTTGGTTTTGTTTAATTTTCTAAAAAAAATGAAACATTTTTTTAGTTCTATAGTTTTTCATGTATTTTAGATTTTTTTAAATCTTGCATTTTTCTAGAAAAAAGGCATCATCACCTTTCTTTAGTTCTTTTTACTAGTCTACATCCTCATTTTTCTCTTTTGTAGTTCGATTTCCTTCATCGTTCAAAGAACAAAAAAAATCGTTTTTCTTTTTCTTCTTTTACATTTTTAATATCTTTTATTACAATCATGAATTTTTTTTTACAACAATTTTTTTTTTTTAATATTTCATCTTGTTCTTGTCTCTAATCCTCAACTGCAAGTCCAGGCGCACAGGTCTTCAATAACAGCAATACTCCCCGATCATCGTCATTTACCATCCACTCTAACCGACCAAATTGCTAGATCCGCAACCCTCCATTACTAAGAAATCATCAAACTTACTCCCTTAACTGCATCTCGCATCAATTGCCTGTAGAACCAATTCGCCCAACCCCAAATCCGCAAACAATCCTACCCACAACCTTCCATAGATCAACATCTCATCCTAAAAACAAATCGACTAGTCCTAACTACAAAACTCAATAATAATATACCTCACATAAAAACATAACCTAAAATCAGACCATCACCTTGCAGCAATTTCACCACCAACCATCATTGGATCGACGACGGACTTCTTGGCGATAACTGAAATAAAATCCAAGCGACTAACACTACTTGACTGCATTTCGATTTAGCTACGACAATTGAAATCGAGCTTCAGTCCAGTATCGATTTTCATAAGGAACGAACAAAGAGGAAGGAAATTCGCGAATCCCTGGGAAGAATAAAAAATTGAGGAGAAGAAATTGTGAATCTAAGAGTTATCCTGGTTTGGGAAAACACGGGTTTCAATTGAAAAGCTAGGTACATGAACCAAATCATATATCATCAAGTCAAAAGGGTGGGCCAAGTCGGTAGGCTTAAAGCAGCTAAACGGCAATGGCATCGGCAACCACGTTGAGAGTGGACAAAGCATTCCGGCCCTGAAGTTCGGACAATTGAGGATAGCACTACAATTCTGGTAAGTGTTCACTTTCCTTTGGAATTTATTTGAGTTTTTTTCCTGCATTATTTAAAGGAAAATAAATGGTTGAAAATCAATATAATAAATCACAATCGGACAGCTATCCATAAAGAGAAAAATAAAATTAAAAGAGTTAATTTATGATCAAAATAACCAAAGTTTAAAATTCAAATTTTCTAACTAATTTTTTTTCAAGATCCATCATCTCAAAGTATGTCGTTAAGAGAACACTACTATCTAGTTAAAACTGCACTACCCCCAATTATAATATTTCCACTAAATGAAGGAAATAATTTTGAATTAAAAAGTTCTTTCATCCTAGGCTTTCCTAAAGTTACGGGTTCTGAAAACACATATGAATTTCTTGACGATTTTGAACTATATACATCCACCATAAAAATGCAACAACTTTCACAGGAGCCCATCAAGCTTAGATTAATACCATTTGCTCTACTAGGAATCGCTAAAAGGTGGTTTAAGTCTCTTCCACGACCCTCTATTTATAGTTGGAATGACTTTGAAACAATATTAATAAAAAAGTTCTTTCCTTTTCATAAAACTCAAAAAATTAGAATTGAAATTCATCAATTCAGGCAAAATGAAAAGGAAACCTTTTTCCAATATTTTGAACGGTTCAACCAACTATTACAAAGTTGTCCTCATCATGGAATTCCAAAACAAATATTATGTCAAATATTATATGTAGGATTTAATTATCCAACTTGTACTCAACTTGAAATTATGTGTCATGGAGGATTCTTGGATAAATCCAGCGAGGAAACTTGGGTTTTCTTCGAAGAATACGCTGACAAGGATCAACAATGGATATCGATTTACTGCCCAACTCGTGCAAATCCAAGAGCAACACACAAAGTAAACACATCCTTGTTCTCTATTGAAAACTCCTAAGGCAAAGAAGTGTTATCTCCTTTTTATCCTCAAGGATACGTGAATATTTTCGCTTTAATAAATTCTTCCTCTGTTGCTAAACGGTAAAACCATCTGAACTTGTCATGGCCAAATCGATATAATTTAGAAAACTCTTCACATTTCTATTCCGTAAGCCAAAATACTCAAGCTCCTCAAATACTGAATCCAACATTCGTTCCTCAAAGTAAGAGTTCTTCTAGTCAACTATACATACCTCAACATCGTAGAAACACATCAAAACCAACTAAACAGCCACAATGTTATATTCTTCCAAAAAGAGAAATTAAGGAAATCCGAAGAGAATCTGATAACAAATGCAATCAACTCATGAAAATAGTAAAGAACTCGTCAATAGATAATGAGAAGGAGAAATTATCTAGTCAAATGGAAGTAAACCTAAATAAAATAATTCTTAGGGAGTGAATTCTTGCGAGGATGAAAATTTAAACTCGATATGTAACAACCCGGAAATTCTGAACCAATTTAAATTTTGTATTTTAGCTATTTTAATGGATTCTGAATATTTAAAATGATTTATTTTAACTAATAGCGACTAAAATTAATTATTGATTTCAAAATGATTTTTAAATAAATTTTATGATGTTATTAATGAATGATTTCAAATTTGTTTCTCATAAACCACAATTTGTAATTAGATAAATGATGATTTATAATAATTGAAATTAGTATCAAATTGTATGTATATTTGTAATAATTAACTTCAAACAATTGATAATAAAAGAAAATAGTAGTTGAGTCATTCACATTTCATGCAAGTTTATTTTGCTTTATTTTCTTTTTCTACCTTCCTAAAATTCACTACCTCTTTTCTCACCACTCTATTTCTCCATTAATTATGCATTCATTTCTTGCCTTTATCTGTTAATTTATTACCCTTCATTCTATTATTTTATTTATCTTCATTCTACTTTCACACATGTATTCTTATTTCTTAAATTTACATCCCCTTATTTCTCCTTTCCTTTTTTTTCTTTTATTATTTCTCTCCAAAAACAAATCAACTCCATATATGTGTATTTCTTTTTTGTTTCTTGTATGAGCATTGAATAGGTTCCTTAAATTCTGAAATGTTAATATTATATGTTTTGAAAATTGTAAATTCATAAACTTCCTAACAATTAGCATTAAACAATAAATCATGCATTAATTACATTCCCATTTTCTCTTTCCTTATGTTTTTCTTTTGAATTTTTGAATAGGAAATAAACGTTGATTAGATTAACACCTGCCTAGTCAGCTAATTTAATTCCTATGTAACCTACTATATGTAAAGAGACACACTAGGGAAATGAAATAAATCATTTTCGTTGCCTTCCTTCTCTTCCTCTCTTTTCTTATACATGTTCATTTCTTTCCAAAGAAAAAATTACATAGGCGTTTCCTCCTTTATCCTCAAAAATTTCACAACCACTTCATGTAATAACCCGGAAAATACGAGCCAATTTAAAAATTTTAAATTGGTGATTTCAAAGGAATTTGAACAATTGAAATAGAATATTTCAATAAAATAGTGAATTAGAAAAAGTGAGTCAGTTTGAAAATTTGAACTCAAACTTTGACTGACTGTGCAGGGTGGAAAATATAATGGATTTTAGCGAAACCAAAAATATTTAAATCTGTTTATCAATACCTTTCTAACGAATCTGAAAAATCGAAGTTTCATAACAGGAATCAAAAGTTATCGCCCAATGAATTTTCATAAAGGCCGCTATATAGAATATATAGCCCTGGAAAATTGATATTTTGCAAACGACCTCGGAATTCGACGAAACCACTTTTGTTGGGTCCGGGATGTCAAACTATTGCTAGGTTTCAAATTTCATAATTTTTGAAGCTAGTATGTGAGCGTGGCAAAAGAAAATGTGTTTGGTCAATTTATGTTAAATTGGATCGACTAGAAAATGGCCATTTTTCAAACGATCTCAGAATTCGACGAAACTAGTTTTGTTGGGACCGTAGCGTTAAAACATGGCTAGACTTATTTTTCTGGAATTTTTCGAATCAGTTTGTGGCCCTGGAAAATTGAAATGTACGTTCAAAGTTAAAAATTAAATGTTTTATACTTTAATTTGAAAAATAACTGACTGTAACAGTCGAATTGGCTAATGAAACATATCCCATTGTGTCCAGGATGGGGGTATTTAGCTTGGGACGACAGTCGTTGGACTTGAAAAGGAGTTCGTTGGAAAAAACACTATTTAAAAATATAATATAAATCCTCGGCAAATAGGGTTTTTTCTTTCATAGAAAATAAAAATAAAAATAAAAACGCGAAACCCTCGAACCAACGGCGAAAACTCGTTCCTCCCTTCTCTCCTCCGCCGCCGCCGCTACAGGCACTTCCAGCTAACGCCACCTACCTCCGTCGACGCGTCTCCGTCCCCTCGTCAGATCCGACCCACCCACGACCTCCATCGACGCCTCCTTTGCCTGAATCGAGGCCAGAAAGTCGGCCACTTCCCATTGCCGCCGCCGCTCCGATCTGCCACCGAGCGCCACCAAACCACCACCGACAGGACCGCCTCTCGAAGCTCTTCACGTCCAACTCCCCGATCGTCCCCACGTGCCACGGATTTCGCGAAAACCTCAAACTAATTTCAAACCATCGTGAAAGGTGAGTCCTTTTTGATGTCTGCACTTTGAAAAATCATATCTTTTTGGTGTTTTGACGAAATTCGATGAAACAGGAAACATCGGGACCGCAAGGAAGCTCTCTACCACATAGAAGAAGCTGCAGACTTTTCTAAGTCATCTACGATTTTTAGCACTTCGCAAACCAAAGTGAGAAATCTAAATTAATTGAATTTGAATGGAAAATGTCGCGTATAAATTATATAAGTGAAATATAAATTACACACGTGTTGTATACCTCATGTACATGCGTAGTGTAAGCTATATAAGCGAAGTATGAATTATACATGCATAGAATAATCGATATATGTGTTGAAATGCAAGTGAAATATAGCAATAATATATATATATATATACTTCCCTCGTCCACAAACCATGGACGATATTTATTGTTGTGAATTGGTGTGAAATATTGGATGAAAAATACGAATGGTTGAATAATTGTTTGTGGTTGATATTGTTTGGTTGTGGTTGAAAAATACCCATTGGTGATTGAAATGAATTGGAAATATTTGTGGAAAAAAAAAAACATGCCGCCTGCGTGCGAATTAGATGCATGAATCCCGATTGTCAAATACCGCGAGGTTTTAAGGTAGAGCGAGGAATCGTACTAGGGACGGTGCCGGTTTTAACTACCCTGCCGTTATGCTGCCGAAATTTTGAAGAATCTTTATGTGTTGGAATTATTTTCATATGTTGAAATTATTTTCATGCGTTGAAATTAAAGCCATATGCTGAAACTATATCCATGTGTGGATATGTTCAGGTGTTGAAAAGTGATGTGTGAAAATTAAATTCATTTGTGAATGAATGAAGTGTTTGAACAATAAAAATCACCTTTTTTATAATATATATGAAGTATGAAAAATATTCGCCTTATATACAAATAGTTTCAAAAATAAAAATTCCATCTTTCTAATATGAATAATATAAATAAAAATCCATGTGTGGAAATGCTCATGTGTTGAGAAGTGTGTGTAGTGGAAAAATTCATGTGTTGAATAAAAAGATCGAACAATAAAAATTACATTTTATTGAAACTATGAAGTGTTGAAAACATCCGTTTGTCGAATAAATATTTTAAATGATAAAAATATCATTTTTATCATATATGTGATATGCTAAAGATACACGGACGTTGAAATAAATATTTGTGAATGAAATATTATTTTTTTACATGCATAGGAACTAAATAAAATAGTCATGTGTTGAAATGTATTTTAGTTCGCCAAAATTATCATCTTTGAAATGTGAAGTGTTAAAAATAGCCACTTGTTCAAATAAATATGCATGAGTTGAAATAAATGTTAATTAGCTAATGATGTGATTTTAACCTATGCATGCAACATTAGAATGAATGGTGTTTTTAAACCAAAATAAATCAAATATGAAGTTGAATGGAAAATGATAAGTGATAAAAATTGTATATATGTACATGCATATTTATTGAACAGGTTATAACAAAAGGGGCTAGAGAAGAGGAATAAAATTTTGTGCCCGACAAATAGGTACACATTTACTGTTTTGTTTGGGTGATGATTTTATGAGCCTGTTGGCTAGCCGCTTGGCTTTTTCTTTTTGACATGAGACGCCCGTGTGGCTATTTGGGAATTTTCCCAGCCCCTCCCGTACAAAGGAGGTTATGGCGAAATTTTCCAAAATTTAAAGGCGTTAGTGAAATAATTGAAGTGAAAACGATATAGGAATTTTTAAATGAACTATATTTATATATAAATAAAATTAAAACGAAACGTGGCCGTGCAGTTCGTGTTTTGAAACCATGATTTCAAACGACTAGTGCGGGAAATCCAACCATTGGATTTTCCCGAAACCGCAACCGTTGGGTTCGCCTTGGAAATATCTTTCCAACAACACCAAATTTGTGAAGATCCGACGGTTGGATTGTCTGGAATGTTTAATTCAAATCTGAAGAAAAACAGCGCCAGAATCGATTATATTTATATATATATAAATATAATTAAATTAAATCGAATAACGACGCTGCAGTTCGTATTTTGAAATCATAACTTCAAACGATTAGTGCGGGAGATCCGACCGTCGGATTTTCCCAAAACTGAAACCATTGGATTCGATTTGAAAAGATCTTTTTAATGATATAAATTTTGTGAAGATCCAACGGTTAGATTTTCAGATATGTGTAAATCAAATCTGGGGAAAAACAGCGCCACGGCCGCGTTATGGCCTGAAGCGTCGGTTTAATGAATTGGCTATTTTTAAATAAATAAAAATAGCGATAAATCGTGATAAAATATTATAAACAATATGGAATGGAAATAAACTGAATTTGCTCGATTTATTTGATATTTGATGGTTGAATGTGTTTGGTGTGAAAATTACATTAAAGAACAAAATTTGTGTTGTCGAATGATTTAACCATTGAAATAAATTGATTTGAAATTCTAAATATACGTGAGTTGTTTGAAAAGGCCGAGTTAATACTCATTTCAAATAATTGACTGACGATTGAAGGTCGGAGATATGAAGACGGTGCAAGACCGATAATCTTCACGTCGAATGGAGGGGTGCTACTGATGCTCATGATAGGAGTAGCTACCTTGACGGGGTTGAAGTAGTAGCCACCCGGACGTACTTGTTGATTGTACGGATATGCAAGGTATTGAGTTGAACGAACATGTAAATGGACTGTGTGTCTGACATTGGATTTTTTTATGTGCTGATTGATCTCTATTAAATATATATCTGTTTGGCGGCGGAGAATTTATTCTCTTGCTTAACGCCCTTCTCTGAGACGCACGAGCCCAGAGGTTATATATTGATAGAAATCAGTCGCACGGAGTGAATTGCCTGTGTGGCACGCCTAAGTGATAGAAGATCAAGGCTTCTGTTGAAAAGCAAAGTCTTGTGGTTGATGATCAAAGCACAGCCTGTGTGGCATAGCTTTGTGTATAACGTGAATTCGCGAGCCTCACACCCCGGGATGGACCGGAAACGGGAGAAGGATCCAGGGAGGACATGCGTTTCTTTCGAGCTAGGATGGTGTCAGTGACCTACCAGCCCTAACATTTATATACTTTTCACCTGTGTGGTTGTTGCTGTTGCGAGGCGCCTCGGATATATCGGTCGATCCGGGACCAATGGAGTCGTTGGGCTCATTTACGCCCCAAAGGGCGGGGAAACGCAGTGTTCAGGCATTTTAATCCACATCGGTGGACCGGCCCTATGGTTCCTAGGTGCAGTAGCGGCTGTAGCCTGAGGCTCGGGCTAGAGAGTCTCGAATTCGGTGAGGACTATCTTTTGCCTCGGTTCATGACGGAAATCCAATTTCCAAATACGACACCGTGCGGTTTTGATTGTATATATGTACATATGGCGACATGATATATGGTACCCATGCCATCTATGATTGATAGTTATGATTGAAATTGTTTTTGGAACCTATATACACTAGCAATAATATCAAATGATTTGTTTTTCTCGTATCAAGCATATTTTGGCCATTATAAGGTAAAACTCTTTCCTCTGGTGTGTGTTGCATTGTGTGACGGGAACAGAGTCTTATAATGGCTTCATTTTTATAAAAAGAATTGCGATGTTTAAAAGAATTATTTGTTTTAAAGTACTGGCAATCCAATGGAGTGAACCCGTTCCGCGAAAGTGGCGTGGTCCTGTGATTGGCCATATTTAAAAATGTGTTAAGTAGATTTCTCATACCAGTCCCATGACTTACTCGTAGTTTGTTTCACTTGCAAACTCGGGTGCCCCTTTTTCTACACGAGCAACCTTGTATTCAGGTTTTTAGCAGGCTCTTTCTGGATAGCTTGAGCTGAAGATGGATTCTATCATTTATCTCTTTTATGCTGTTCAGCTCCTGTTGTACATATTATGTTTTCTTTTCCGCAGTAGACATTTATATATAGCTGAACTGTATTTTGTACTAAGTATGATCCTATATACTGTGTAACTCTGATGATTATATTTATCCAGTTTTTTCTATTGTGCATTATCTAGTGTATTTATTTATTTCTGTTCTGTTATTACCTGTTTATGTGTTATGTTCCAAAGATTACCCATGCCACCGTCTTATCGGGAATGGGGTCGTCACAAACGTGGTATCAGAGCTTTGGTTAAGCCTGGAATATAACATATGAACGAACTCGTCAGAAATAGAACCAGTAGTGTTCTAGAATGAGTAACTCATTACAGATAGGATCAGTAATATCCTAGTATGAGTATAACAGAATGAAATGCACTTCTATAGACACATTTACATACAAGATATGTCTCTATGTTTCAAAATCACTTTTTCTGTTGGCCTAACTCTTTCTCTGCTATTTGCAGACATAGAAAATGAGTAGTAGAAGCAGAAGAAATAATCCTATGGTTCAACAAATTAATGAGCTAGTTGTGCTCCCTCAGCCAGGATCGGATATAGAAGCTCTGTTTAAAAGATATCGAAATCTGGGAGGAGTACCATTCACGGGCAATGAATCTATTATTCAAACTCAGGCTTGGATGAGTTCTGCTGAAAGAATTTTTGAAAGTTTCCAACTAAGAGATGACCAGAAAAGATTAGTGGCATCTTGGGCACTCAAGGAAGAAGCTTTAATCTGGTGGGAAACAATCATTAAAGATAATCCAGAAGGTGATATCACCTGGGATATGTTCAAACAACTTTTCAATAAAAAATTTATTCCTCCAGAAGTAACTGAGCGGTTATGTGATGAATTCTACTATTTGATACAAGGAGATATGAATATCCCAGAATATCATAAGAAATTCAATGAACTTTCTCACTTCGCCCCTCACCTAATACGCGATCCAAAGAGGAAGAATCTGAGATTTATTAATGGTCTTCAGAGGAAATACCAGAATAGTGTGATGGGCCATGTGAAGCTTCCTTTTTCTGAAATGATATACATGGCTTATCAATATGAAGATCTTGATAGGCGAGGCCTTTTTGTCGACGAAGAGGAAGTTAGTACTAGTAGAAAAAGGAGATCTGAAACTGATAGCCCAGAGACAAGTACACAACCTGAGGTCATTACGACGTCGGGGGCCAGAAAGAAACCTAGGTTGAATCGAAAGAAGGTTAAATCGAAAGAAAGACTAGCAACCAAAGCCATATGCTCTAACTGCAATAAGCAAGGACATCTGTCGATAAGTTGCAGATCTCTTCAGAGCCATATAAAGGGTAAATTTAAATCCACGAACCAGATGGGAGAGAAGAGAGAGTGCAATCTGTGCCATCAGGTTGGTCACGTAAATCAGGATTGCCGGTTCCTAAGGAAATCCGAAGTGGTTCAGGTAAATAAAGTGGCAGAAGTTCCTGCATCCTCGTCTAGTCAGGAAAGGTCGGATGTTTTAGAAGGCACGCTTACTGTCAAAAACATTCCCGTTAAAGTACTGTTTGACACAGGCGCGTCAAGAAGCTTTATTGCAAAGGATCCGGTTAAGAAATTAGATTTGAAATTGAAAAAGCTCAAAGAACCCATCTCTGTCCAGAATCCGGTTGGAGGTTCCCTCAATCTTAGTTGGATTTGTGGGGTACCTGTTTCCTTTTCTCATTATCGGTTTCCTTGTATCTCGATCGTCATGGATTTTACCGAATTGGATCTCATCTTAGGATTGGATTGGTTGACCAAATACGAAGCTGAAGTTAAATGTGCAGAAAGGGTTGTCAAGGTTAAAACGAAGCTCGCCAATATTGTAATTCCCTGTGCATGCCCGAATTCTGATAGAAGGGACTTATGGGCAACATTAGATATCTCGCCTGCTCTAATAGAACCTGTTCCTGTCGTTACAGAGAATATCCCCGTCGACATAGAAAAAATCCCCGTTGTCAAGAACTATGCGGATGTGTTCGAAGAAGTTGTTAGCTTACCGCCACAAAGAGAAATTGATTTTAAAATCTCTTTAGTCCCGAATGCAAGGCCAGTGGTTCACGCAATTCGAAGAATGACCTTGAAGGAGAAAGAAGAGTTGGACAATCAAACTAGACAGCTAGTATGGAAAGGTCTAATCAGGCCTAGTTTTTCTGATTGGGGAGCAGCAGTGGTATTTGTTCCGAAGTCCGACGGTACTCTCAGACTGTGTGTGGATTATCGCGACTTGAATAAGCAGACATTGAAAAACAAATATCCATTGCCATGGATTGATGATTTATTGGACCGATTGAATGAAGCACAGGTATTTTCACGAATGGACCTAGCTACAGGTTTCCATCAACTTCGTATTGCTGAAGAGTGTGTTCCTTTGACAGCATTCAGAGGTCCGGACTTATTCTACGAGTGGTTAGTAATGTCGTTCAGCTTATGTAATGCTCCAGCCTATTTCGTCGATCTAATGAACAGAGTATTCAGAGGAGTATTGAATAAATTTGTTCTAGTTTTCATTGATGATATCCTGATCTTCTCTAAGTCAGAAAGCGAGCACGAAAAACATTTGGAACAAGTGCTAGAAATTCTGAGAAGAAATGTTTTTAAAGCAAAGTTTTCCAAATGTATATTCTGGCAGGAAGAAGTTAAATTTCTTGGCCACGTCGTGTCAAAAGAAGGAATTTCAGTGGATCCCAGTAAAATCACTGCTATTCAGAATTGGGAACAGCCTCGTACACCCACAGAAGTCAGAGGTTTTATCGGGTTGGCCAGTTATTATCGGAAATTCATTAAGGATTTTGCGAAGACATCCAGTTCCTTAACGAAATTAACTAAGAAACATTCGAGATTCAATTGGACTCCGGTATGTGAGGAAGCTTTCCAGGAGCTGAAGTTAAAACTGACGACCGCTCCAGTGTTAACAATAATAGATGGCAATGAGGACTTGAAAGTCTGGACTGACGCATCTCGAGAAGGCCTTGGCGCGGTGTTAATGCAAGGAGGTCAAGTGATTGCTTATGTTAGCCGTCAGCTGAAACCGCATGAGAAGAATTATGTGACTCATGATCTTGAGTTGTTAGCCATCGTCTTTGCTTTGAAAATCTGGAGGCACTATCTTTTGGGTGAGAAATTCGAACTGTATACTGACCATCAGTCATTGAAGTATCTGTTCACCCAGAAGGACTTGAATCTAAGACAGCAGCGTTGGCTAGAATTTCTTGCGGCGTAAGATTTTGAGATTTTGTACACCCCAGGGAAAGCCAATGTTGTGGCTGATGCGCTGAGTAGAAAGAATGTAATAATCGCCAGTTTTATCATTACGACATCACTGATTGATAAAATATCTGCTCTTCAGAAGGATGATCACTTCATTCAAGGAATCAAAGAAAGAATACAGGAAGGCGAGACCTTGAGTTTTCAGATAGATGACGAGGGAATCCTAAGGTTGAAAGGCCAAATCTGTGTGCCAAACATTGCAGAACTTCGAAGAGAAGTATTGGATGAATGTCACAAAGCCAAGCTTAGTATCCATCCAGGGGTGAGCAAGATGTATAATGATATCAAACGAACTTTCTGGTGGAGATCTATGAAACGAGACATCTCCTTATATGTTAGCCGGTGTACTACTTGTCAGCAAATTAAAAGCGATCAGCAAAAGCTCGCTGGATTGTTGCAACATTTGGAAATTCCCGGTGGGAAGTGGGAACAGATTTCTATGGATTTCATAGATGGTTTGCCCAGAACCAGTAAAGGAAATGATAGTATTTGGGTGATCGTGGATCGATTCACGAAGACCGCCCATTTCATACCTGTCAAATCGAATAGGACTGCTCAGAGTCTGGCACAGGTATATTTCAAGGAAATTGTTAGACTGCACAGAGTTCCCATGAGCATCGTTAGTGATCGTGACCCAATTTTTGCCAGTAAATTCTGGGAAGCATTCCAAGCAGAATTGGGAATGAAACTGAACTTGAGCACTGCATATCATCCTCAGACAGATGGTCAGACTGAGAGGGTGAATCGTATTCTCGAAGATTTATTACGGGCTTGTATTCTTGATTTTGGCGGATCGTGGGAAGACCATTTACATTTGGCTGAATTCTCATATAACAACAGTTACCAAGCGAGCCTGACAATGTCACCATTCGAAGCATTGTATGGTAGACCGTGTCGATCCCCTGCTTGTTGGGTCGAACCCGGTAATAGACTTGTATTGTGGCCAGATATGATTCGCAATGCTGCAGATAAAGTCGATTTCGTTAAGAAACGATTACTAGCCGCCTAAAGCCGACAAAAGAGTTATGCAGATAAGAGAAGAAGGGATATATCATTTGCTGTTGGCGACTATGTATATTTGAAAGTATCTCCGATGAGAGGAGTTATCCGGTTTGGTAAAACAAGGAAATTGGCGCCCAAATTCATTGGTCTGTTTCCTATTCTAGAACGGATTGGAACTCTCGCATATAGGGTTCAATTGCCTAATTGGTTGCCTGGAGTGCATGATGTATTTCACGTATCTCAACTTCGAAAGCACGTTCATGATCCAGACTTGATCGTGGAAGAATCAGCGCAACAGGATATAGAAATCACTCCAGAATTGGCAGTTAGAAGAGAGCCGCTAAAGATAATTTGCAAAGAAACCAAGGAGCTGAGGAACAAAAGGGTTCATTTAGTTAAAGTGCAGTGGAGCAGTGATCCTAGAGACTGTACTTGGGAGACTGAGGAAAGCATTAAGCAAGCTTACTCCAAATGCAGAGTGGATATCTCTGACTAATTCCGGTGCAAGGTACCTTTACAATACTTTGCATTTACATTTTGTTTCCTACTTTACTGTTGTTTCCTTTTCGAGGACGAAAAGTTTTAAGTGGGGGAGATTGTAATAACCCGGAAAATACGAGCCAATTTAAAATTTTTAAATTGGTGATTTCAAAGGAATTTGAACAATTGAAATAGAATATTTCAATAAAATAGTGAATTAGAAATAGTGAGTCAGTTTGAAAATTTGAACTCAAACTTTGACTAACTGTGCAGGGTGGAAAATATAACGGATTTTAGCAAAACCAAAAATATTTAAATCTGTTTATCAATACCTTTCTAACGAATCTGAGAAATCGAAGTTTCATAACGGGAATCAAAAGTTATGGCCGAATGAATTTTCATAAATGTCGCTATATAGAATATATAGCCCTGGAAAATTGATATTTTGCAAACGACCTCAGAATTCGACGAAACCACTTTTGTTGGGTCCGGGATGTCAAACTATTGCTAGGTTTCAAATTTCATAATTTTTAAAGCTAGTATGTGAGCGTGGCAAAAGAAAACGTGTTTGGTCAATTTCTGTTAAATTGGATCGACCAGAAAATGGCCATTTTTCAAACGATCTCAGAATTCGACGAAGCTAGTTTTGTTGGGACCGCAGCGTCAAAACATGGCTAGATTTATTTTTCTGGAATTTTTCGAATCAATTTGTGGCCCTGGCAAATTGAAATGTACATTCAAAGTTAAAAATTAAATGTTTTATACTTTAATTTGAAAAATAACTGACTGTAACAGTCGAATTGGCTAACGAAACATATTCCATTGTGTCCGGGATGGGGGTATTTAGCTAGGGACGACAGTCGTTGGACTTGAAAAGGAGTTCGTTGGAAAAACACTATTTAAAAATATAATATAAATCCTCGGCCAATAGGATTTTTTCTTTCATAAAAAATAAAAATAAAAATAAAAATAAAAACGCGAAACCCTCGAACCAACGGCGAAAACCCGTTCCTCCCTTCTCTCCTCCGCCGCCGCCGCTACAGGCACTTCCAGCCAACGCCACCTACCTCCGTCGACGCGTCTCCGTCCCCTCGTCAGATCCGACCCACCCACGACCTCCATCGATGCCTCCTCCGCCTGAAACGAGGCCAGAAAGTCGGCCACTTCCCATCGCCGCCGCCGCTCCGATCTGCCACCGAGCGCCACCAAACCACCGCCGACAGGACCGCCTCTCGAAGCTCTTCCACGTCCAACTCCCGGATCGTCCCCACGTGCCACGGATTTCGCGAAAACCTCAAACCAAGTTTCGAAACATCGTGAAAGGTGAGTCCTTTTTGATGTCTGCACTTTGAAAAATCATATCTTTTTGGTGTGTTGACGAAATTCGATGAAACAAGAAACATCGGGACCGCAAGGATGCTCTCTACCACATAGAAGAAGCCGCGGATTTTTCTGAGTCATCTACGATTTTTAGCACTCCGCAAACCAAAGTGAGAAATCTAAATTAATTGAATTTGAATGGAAAATGTCGTGTATAAATTATACAAGCGAAATATAAATTACACACGTGTTGTATAGCTCATGTACATGCGTAGTGTAAGCTATATAAGCGAAGTATGAATTATACATGCATAGAATAATCGATATATGTGTTGAAATGCAAGTGAAATATTGCAATAATATATATATATATTTATACTCCCCTCGTCCACAAACCATGGACGATATTTATTGTTGTGAATTGGTGTGAAATATTGGATGAAAAATACGAATGGTTGAATAATTGTTTGTGGTTGATATTGTTTGGTTATGGTTGAAAAATACCCATTGGTGATTGAAATGAATTGGAAATATTTGTGGAAATAAAAAAATAAAACATGCCGTGTAACGACCCGGGGAAAAAGAACGACAATCGAGTTCTCGACAACAATACATAAACCCGTATCACTTGCCAAAAACCCAAGTATCGAACCCCCAGATTGTCATGAGAAAGAATTTAGAGGGTGAGGATAGAAAGAAAGAAGTATTAGAATAGAAGAAAGAAGAAGAACACATCATCAGAATCTCACAGCGGAACAAATAAAATATAATATCAAATCTCTTTATACAAAGGACTATATAAAACATACCAATCATCAGAGTACACATACATTAGTCACAGCGGAATAATAACTTTGAATAACTAGTGGTGAAGCCGCCTGCTTCCAGCTCCTGAAACTCCAAGCGAAACCTAACCTGGAACATACTCGGTCTGACCCGAGCACATTTGATTTAAAACAAAATACACCGGGTCAGTCTGGAATACTATCAGTGATAAATTCACATAACACACACTTGTTTACACACACACCTGTTTAACTTTGGAAATCCTTTTCGAAACAAAAGGATAATAGTAAGACCAACCCACACATAAACACGGACGGTTTTTACCTTACTATAACCCAAACCATTTTGTTTGAAATCATACTTTGATCTGATATTATCATAATGTCTAATTACAAGTAATTAGCAATCTAGAGGAACGCTTGCATCTCACGCTCCCCATATATAGTATACAATCGAAAACCGCGGGCGCTTATTGGATATTGGATTCCAACTTGACAAGGTATGGGTCCACCTTCCGCACGTGTATCTCTAGAGGCGAATACACTGGGTTCAACAAGAACGTCTTGCAACCCGGCCCTCACATGACCGACCACTCATTCCGCTTGAGTGTATCGAATGTATATCACCGACGGTTGGGATCAGCAACCGCCACCCGAATAGGGTCAGCATCGAATAGATAAAGAAGCAATAGGAATTTCTCTAGATAGGTGATCATACATCCTAATGGGAGCGACCCACATAGCCATGCTGCCTGCCCGATTTTTGTCATTTCCCGGTTGATGAGGCTTGAGGCTAGAACTTTATCTCTAGAACATCTGGTCATCATTCACTTTGAATGTCACATCGTCAGATCCGCTAGATCACACTTGATTGACGTCCACAAACATACTCTAGCTATCAGGCTAGAGAATAACCATTTCTCCGCCGTCAACTATCGTACGTTTGGAGAAATCAACGCATGTAATTCCTTTGGAAATACTCTGTCAGACATTCGTCCATACAAGTCATCCAGGAACAGGATGAACCGAAGGCACTCTCCTACTGCATCTCATATAGGAATCACCCCATGAATCAGTAGCGAGAAGTCCTTGCAACCCGTGGATTTCAACCACGACAGAATCACAAATCAAAATAACTCTGGCTGCAGGCCAGAGAAATTCAACAAGTAGTCCTTCCGCTTATGAAGATCCACGGTCTTCACTTGCTCCGTCTTCAATCGACGTCTTCACGTATTTGATGGTCGGAATGGTTTTCGAATATAATTCGATCCCGGACTTTTCGAACCAACAATCGTATTAGTCTGGTTTGATAGTCGGTGTTTTAACTATCAAATAACAATAGTGTGAACACAACAAGTTTTCTGATTCAATACTTGGCACAACTCGACTTCTTTTAAAATATATTTAACCAAATTCCCTTTTGACTAACTTTAACAAATTTACTTTGATTGATTAACTCTAACTTGACTAACTCGACAAACTTGACTTGGTTACTCATATTAACTAATACTTGACTTAACTCAATTCGCTCGACTCTAGATCGCAGCGATCACAATGGTTACGCCTGATTCCCTCAGGAAACATCCGACCGCCGTAGGCTATCTGCAGCCCTGCGAATTACGCTAGCAGTCGTACACGATGGAAACTTTTTCCTAGATAACTTTGTTTGACTAACTCTAACTATATTCGATCAACTCTAATTGAATAACAAATGTTTAATAAAATTTTAAATCACTTATTCTTATTTCCTTTGGAACCATCATTACAATATTATTTAATTCCCAAAATCTTGCGTTAGAGTTCGATGTACCTCGTATAGGGTAAAACAATTTCAACAACTTCACTTACTTCAAACTAATACCGTTCCTCGATAATCGCGAGGCCAACCGAGTTGGGGTATTTTAGTTACCTCTCAGACCTTGGTCAACCCGTTCTTATCTCGGAATAACATCAGTCTATCACTTAACCATTTTCCCAAATCTTATTTACCTTATCGATTTCAAATCGATCCCATAAATTGTTTCTTACATTTGAAATCTACTTTTAGAGTCTTTTACTTAATTCCCTGATCTAAATTAATATCCATTAGCACATCGCTTTAACTTCAAATATTCTTCCACTTCAAACCTTTTGATTGATAATATAAATCCCTCGTCACATAAATTGATTTCATCTACTTGGACATTTTATAATAAACCTTTATCGCCTTTTTGGCTAAACCTCATCGTCATTTGATCACTGGTTAAATGAATTTCATATATTTAATCTTGTTGAAACTTGGATTTTACAAATCCCTTTTAACAAATTCTTACTTGGCATTAAATTGAATTCACCACTTTAAATTATTTGAAATTTAAAGAATAACTTGCTTTAACATCTACTATATCAAAATATAGTTAACTTTAATCTTAACCCAAAATAGCATTATTATCATGTTTACGTGCTCACTCGATAATAATCCAGGTTATTAACAATAACCAGTTCAACTATCTCCTTAGACTATAGTTAATCGAAGATTAACTAATATCCAATACTATTTGATAACTTTAATAAATATTTAACCAACATTTATTTCCTTTGACCACTCTACTTGCACTGGTGGATTTACCAACCATACACATCAGTTAACTATTAACTGAAATTCCAAATGTCATTTCCCCTTTCTTAAATTAATTAATTTATTTAATTAATTTAAGTCACATTTTTAATTGTTTGAATAAATTTCCCTTTTTAACAACCTATGGAATATCTTGATTTCTGCTTCTCAACTGATCAAAACCATTTAACTAAATTCTCTTAATAACTCGATTTAACTTATTAAATTTAAATTCCCGATTTAAATACTCGTATGAAATAATTGAATAACTTAAAATTCAGTTATAAATAAATTATAACTTTGAAACCCCATCAATTTCCCTGACGGTAGAACAATGTCAAAACCCTACGACTAGACCATTACTGCCCATCTACTCAATCAACACAAACAATTGACTTTAACCACAACAACGATGGTTGTATATTCAACTATCAACATTCAAATAGTTTTGGTGTCAGATGATGTGAACAATCCATATATATGCACAACAAAAACAAATAGAGTAAATTTGAGGAATCCGGTCGGATCCTCCAACCTGTCCTTCTCTGCATCACAGATGTCAGTTGATAACAATATGCGAATTAAACAATTTGCAGAATATAAATAACTGCAACCATCAATCAATAACAAGCAACTTGCATTCATCGCATCCAATCAGCCAATTTAAACTGTTAACCGCAAAATATAATTTACCGTGACTTTACCACATCACAGTATTCCAGAAGGTGTGAGAATTAACTCACCAGAGTTGGTTCTGGTCGATGGTTGACGCGTTTGTCGCTTTTAATTTGAACCGTTCATCCAAAAATAGCTGAATTTTCAACGGTGTCGGATTGACTCCTAGTCAGTGCCATCGCGTAGGTCTCGTCCCTGCGATCCCAACGCAACTTGTTTCGTCAAATTTCGTTAACGTATGAAGAAATTACACGCGTTCGAAGTTTGAAACATTATACGATAATTAATAATTAATTAATTAATTAAAGTTTTAAAATTAATTACCCAAGCTTGCCACGTCAGCCTCCCCCTGCGTTTTCCATTTTCCTCACCACGCGTTTTCTCCTTTGTATTTCCCTGAACCCCGATGTCCTCCTTTGATACCACGCCAAAACACAACTCCACATGATCAATGGGTCACCGCCGCCGCTAGGCTTCACCGGAGCCCCACCAGACATCGCCGGCACCACCGCCGATCCACGGCACCCCATCGCCTGAGGCGCCATCGCCCAGTTCCGCTCCTCCTGCCGTGAAATTGACATACCCCCAAATCCGTTCTGACCTCAAATTCCGCCGCCTCGCTCCGCTTCAGGTCACCGCGCCACCACCGTTGTCACGCCCTCACCTTCCAGCTCCGAAACCCCCTGGCCAGCGACCACCACGATGACCTCACTCGCCGGAAAATGGCCAAACCCAGTCGCCACTTCACAACCGAACTCGAAAATGTACACCTTAGTTCATCTCCACCTCACGACCACCACACTCTGTTATACGACCTGAGGCTACCACCAAATGAAAGCCCTTTCCTCCCTCTATCAAAGCCCCAAGGTTCCCTCACCTCAAATCGAACATAGCTCTCGAATTTTGGCCACAACCGAAGACTGTCCTTCGCTGTTCTTCGCGAATTTCAGCCACCTCGGACCTCCGTTGACCCTAGATTTTTGACAGCAGCTAGATCTTCACTGGATCTACAACTTTCCCTTGGGTCGCCATAGCAAATTCTCGCCGGATTGAGAGATACAATTGATTTTGTAATTGAGGGCTTATTTGCAAAATGTGATGAAGAAGATGGAGCTTGGCTGGAAAATGGTGAGGGAAGGGGTTTATATAATGGTGGGAAAATATATTTTAAGTTGATTTGACGACTGACGCTGACTAACGATATTTTATTTCGTGTCTATCGCGTTTTCGAACATCGTTTATTCGCTGCTGCGCTCACATACGAACCCCGTTCGAGTTGCAACTGGACGGCATAGTATATTTTGGCGATACGGTCCTAATGAAACTTGTTTCGTCGAATTCCGTGCTCGTATGCTCAAATAGCATTTGTACACGTCCAATTATATCGATTTATTTTGCATTTTATTTTGCCACGCTCACAGAATAACCCCGATTGACGCGCCGTCAGAAAATCTGGCAATAATTTACTGTTACGGTCACAACAAAATTTGTTTCATCGAAAACAGAGGTCGTTTGAAAAATGTCCCCTTTGAACTGGCCAATTTTGAATAAAATAACCCAATTTTTAAGTACTTCAATATAATATTATTAAAATATTAAAGTTGGCCATACACGACCAGAATTTGATGTATTATCAAGGAAAAATATCCCGGGTTGAATTCCAAGCCAATTCGATGTTTAAAATATTTAAAAACCATTATTTTATACAACTGCAGCGCTATATATATAAAAGGAATTCTGGCGCTGTTTTTCCCAAAATTTGATTTGGACATAAAACAAAATCTACACGACGAAAACTAGATTTTTCTCTGCCGTTGGGAAGATATTGTCAAACTGGTCCCAACGTTTCTTGTTTCGAGGAAATTCGGCTTATTTTGAACCCGGTACGACCAATTGAAGTTCAAAACGCCAAATCGCGAACTGCCGCGCCGCTGCAGCTCGTTAATTAATTAAATTATAAACTATATATATTCGTCGTCGTTTTCAAAACGAATTGTCACTAAAATTTCAGTATAAACAATATTTGACCACTTTAAACTGTCGGATCACAGTATATTTCAATTTCGACAATTTCCCATATTTTGGAAATTAAAATAATATTTATTATTTATTTCAATTAATATATTCACAATATAATTGTTAAATTCGATTATCCAACCCCAAACCAATATTTTAAATAATTAAAATATTTAAAATAATCCAATTAAATTGGCAGAAAAATACGGGTCGTTACATTCCTTCCCCCTTAAAATAATTTCGTCCTCGAAATTGCTAAGGTAGAAGAAATGTCGTCAACTATTATCTTTTCAAAAAGAATAAATTTTAAAACTCAAATTTATTTTCAAACTGACCCAATTGGTTTTTAAATCCAATTCAATTCAAATAAAAGGATTTCTCTAAAATTTCCAAAAATTTTCTAACTCCTTAAATTTTAGAAAAATTTCGGCAGAGTCTCCCCTGTATGGAGGACCATCTGCAATATCGCAGGTTCAAGAAATATGTATACATCGACTCTCATGGTCGGAAAATTCAAAATCAAATCCCAAAATCCAAACTAAACCCAAAATTTCATATTTTCGTAAGCGTACCTTTTGGCGAGCGTTATTATGCAATAAGCGATATATTTATTTGAGCCTGCTTAATTGATTTTGCAACTCTACTCAACTGGATTCAAATAACTCCAAATTTTCTCCTTTGGTTGGGTTTAAAGCTGAACTGGCACCTTACACCTGTTCTCAACTCAAACAAACTTATCAGTTATCAACAAATGTCAATGATGTTCGATACATCCATATCATTCCACACCAACCAATTATATACACAGTTCAACCCACACGAGATTATAATTATTTATATCACTTCGCTTATTCCTTAAATTATCCATTCAGATCTGTTAAATTTGGATTGATTACCCAACTTGTTTATTTCATCTTTGGTTTTTCAACCAAGTCTATCTATTTCAAGTTCAGGTTATATTCAAACAATCAACCATGCACCACAAACATATCATACAACCAACATTAACCACTCAAGATGATTGCCCATACTATAATAAATTTTACTTTTATTTTATTATAAAATAAAATTGGGCAAAAATAATCATTAAAAATAATTTTATATCAAATCACAAATACGCTCTCTCGTATATCTACTCAAACTCAATCTAGGGTGTTACTAACCCCATCTCTATTGAGTCACACCACAGAGCCAAGGTTAATCATTAAACCAATAGCTCTGATACCACTGTAACGACCCGGGGAAAAAGAACGACAATCGAGTTCTCGACAACAATACATAAACCCGTATCACTTGCCAAAAACCCAAGTATCGAACCCCCAGATTGTCATGAGAAAGAATTTAGAGGGTGAGGATAGAAAGAAAGAAGTATTAGAATAGAAGAAAGAAGAAGAACACATCATCAGAATCTCACAGCGGAACAAATAAAATATAATATCAAATCTCTTTATACAAAGGACTATATAAAACATACCAATCATCAGAGTACACATACATTAGTCACAGCGGAATAATAACTATGAATAACTAGTGGTGAAGCCGCCTGCTTCCAGCTCCTGAAACTCCAAGCGAAACCTAACCTGGAACATACTCGGTCTGACCCGAGCACATTTGATTTAAAACAAAATACACCGGGTCAGTCTGGAATACTATCAGTGATAAATTCACATAACACACACTTGTTTACACACACACCTGTTTAACTTTGGAAATCCTTTTCGAAACAAAAGGATAATAGTAAGACCAGCCCACACATAAACACGGACGGTTTTTACCTTACTATAACCCAAACCATTTTGTTTGAAATCATACTTTGATCTGATATTATCATAATGTCTAATTACAAGTAATTAGCAATCTAGAGGAACGCTTGCATCTCACGCTCCCCATATATAGTATACAATCGAAAACCGCGGGCGCTTATTGGATATTGGATTCCAACTTGACAAGGTATGGGTCCACCTTCCGCACGTGTATCTCTAGAGGCGAATACACTGGGTTCAACAAGAACGTCTTGCAACCCGGCCCTCACATGACCGACCACTCATTCCGCTTGAGTGTATCGAATGTATATCACCGACGGTTGGGATCAGCAACTGCCACCCGAATAGGGTCAGCATCGAATAGATAAAGAAGCAATAGGAATTTCTCTAGATAGGTGATCATACATCCTAATGGGAGCGACCCACATAGCCATGCTGCCTGCCCGATTTTTGTCATTTCCCGGTTGATGAGGCTTGAGGCTAGAACTTTATCTCTAGAACATCTGGTCATCATTCACTTTGAATGTCACATCGTCAGATCCGCTAGATCACACTTGATTGACGTCCACAAACATACTCTAGCTATCAGGCTAGAGAATAACCATTTCTCCGCCGTCAACTATCGTACGTTTGGAGAAATCAACGCATGTAATTCCTTTGGAAATACTCTGTCAGACATTCGTCCATACAAGTCATCCAGGAACAGGATGAACCGAAGGCACTCTCCTACTGCATCTCATATAGGAATCACCCCATGAATCAGTAGCGAGAAGTCCTTGCAACCCGTGGATTTCAACCACGACAGAATCACAAATCAAAATAACTCTGGCTGCAGGCCAGAGAAATTCAACAAGTAGTCCTTCCGCTTATGAAGATCCACGGTCTTCACTTGCTCCGTCTTCAATCGACGTCTTCACGTATTTGATGGTCGGAATGGTTTTCGAATATAATTCGATCCCGGACTTTTCGAACCAACAATCGTATTAGTCTGGTTTGATAGTCGGTGTTTTAACTATCAAATAACAATAGTGTGAACACAACAAGTTTTCTGATTCAATACTTGGCACAACTCGACTTCTTTTAAAATATATTTAACCAAATTCCCTTTTGACTAACTTTAACAAATTTACTTTGATTGATTAACTCTAACTTGACTAACTCGACAAACTTGACTTGGTTACTCATATTAACTAATACTTGACTTAACTCAATTCGCTCGACTCTAGATCGCAGCGATCACAATGGTTACGCCTGATTCCCTCAGGAAACATCCGACCGCCGTAGGCTATCTGCAGCCCTGCGAATTACGCTAGCAGTCGTACACGATGGAAACTTTTTCCTAGATAACTTTGTTTGACTAACTCTAACTATATTCGATCAACTCTAATTGAATAACAAATGTTTAATAAAATTTTAAATCACTTATTCTTATTTCCTTTGGAACCATCATTACAATATTATTTAATTCCCAAAATCTTGCGTTAGAGTTCGATGTACCTCGTATAGGGTAAAACAATTTCAACAACTTCACTTACTTCAAACTAATACCGTTCCTCGATAATCGCGAGGCCAACCGAGTTGGGGTATTTTAGTTACCTCTCAGACCTTGGTCAACCCGTTCTTATCTCGGAATAACATCAGTCTATCACTTAACCATTTTCCCAAATCTTATTTACCTTATCGATTTCAAATCGATCCCATAAATTGTTTCTTACATTTGAAATCTACTTTTAGAGTCTTTTACTTAATTCCCTGATCTAAATTAATATCCATTAGCACATCGCTTTAACTTCAAATATTCTTCCACTTCAAACCTTTTGATTGATAATATAAATCCCTCGTCACATAAATTGATTTCATCTACTTGGACATTTTATAATAAACCTTTATCGCCTTTTTGGCTAAACCTCATCGTCATTTGATCACTGGTTAAATGAATTTCATATATTTAATCTTGTTGAAACTTGGATTTTACAAATCCCTTTTAACAAATTCTTACTTGGCATTAAATTGAATTCACCACTTTAAATTATTTGAAATTTAAAGAATAACTTGCTTTAACATCTACTATATCAAAATATAGTTAACTTTAATCTTAACCCAAAATAGCATTATTATCATGTTTACGTGCTCACTCGATAATAATCCAGGTTATTAACAATAACCAGTTCAACTATCTCCTTAGACTATAGTTAATCGAAGATTAACTAATATCCAATACTATTTGATAACTTTAATAAATATTTAACCAACATTTATTTCCTTTGACCACTCTACTTGCACTGGTGGATTTACCAACCATACACATCAGTTAACTATTAACTGAAATTCCAAATGTCATTTCCCCTTTCTTAAATTAATTAATTTATTTAATTAATTTAAGTCACATTTTTAATTGTTTGAATAAATTTCCCTTTTTAACAACCTATGGAATATCTTGATTTCTGCTTCTCAACTGATCAAAACCATTTAACTAAATTCTCTTAATAACTCGATTTAACTTATTAAATTTAAATTCCCGATTTAAATACTCGTATGAAATAATTGAATAACTTAAAATTCAGTTATAAATAAATTATAACTTTGAAACCCCATCAATTTCCCTGACGGTAGAACAATGTCAAAACCCTACGACTAGACCATTACTGCCCATCTACTCAATCAACACAAACAATTGACTTTAACCACAACAACGATGGTTGTATATTCAACTATCAACATTCAAATAGTTTTGGTGTCAGATGATGTGAACAATCCATATATATGCACAACAAAAACAAATAGAGTAAATTTGAGGAATCCGGTCGGATCCTCCAACCTGTCCTTCTCTGCATCACAGATGTCAGTTGATAACAATATGCGAATTAAACAATTTGCAGAATATAAATAACTGCAACCATCAATCAATAACAAGCAACTTGCATTCATCGCATCCAATCAGCCAATTTAAACTGTTAACCGCAAAATATAATTTACCGTGACTTTACCACATCACAGTATTCCAGAAGGTGTGAGAATTAACTCACCAGAGTTGGTTCTGGTCGATGGTTGACGCGTTTGTCGCTTTTAATTTGAACCGTTCATCCAAAAATAGCTGAATTTTCAACGGTGTCGGATTGACTCCTAGTCAGTGCCATCGCGTAGGTCTCGTCCCTGCGATCCCAACGCAACTTGTTTCGTCAAATTTCGTTAACGTATGAAGAAATTACACGCGTTCGAAGTTTGAAACATTATACGATAATTAATAATTAATTAATTAATTAAAGTTTTAAAATTAATTACCCAAGCTTGCCACGTCAGCCTCCCCCTGCGTTTTCCATTTTCCTCACCACGCGTTTTCTCCTTTGTATTTCCCTGAACCCCGATGTCCTCCTTTGATACCACGCCAAAACACAACTCCACATGATCAATGGGTCACCGCCGCCGCTAGGCTTCACCGGAGCCCCACCAGACATCGCCGGCACCACCGCCGATCCACGGCACCCCATCGCCTGAGGCGCCATCGCCCAGTTCCGCTCCTCCTGCCGTGAAATTGACATACCCCCAAATCCGTTCTGACCTCAAATTCCGCCGCCTCGCTCCGCTTCAGGTCACCGCGCCACCACCGTTGTCACGCCCTCACCTTCCAGCTCCGAAACCCCCTGGCCAGCGACCACCACGATGACCTCACTCGCCGGAAAATGGCCAAACCCAGTCGCCACTTCACAACCGAACTCGAAAATGTACACCTTAGTTCATCTCCACCTCACGACCACCACACTCTGTTATACGACCTGAGGCTACCACCAAATGAAAGCCCTTTCCTCCCTCTATCAAAGCCCCAAGGTTCCCTCACCTCAAATCGAACATAGCTCTCGAATTTTGGCCACAACCGAAGACTGTCCTTCGCTGTTCTTCGCGAATTTCAGCCACCTCGGACCTCCGTTGACCCTAGATTTTTGACAGCAGCTAGATCTTCACTGGATCTACAACTTTCCCTTGGGTCGCCATAGCAAATTCTCGCCGGATTGAGAGATACAATTGATTTTGTAATTGAGGGCTTATTTGCAAAATGTGATGAAGAAGATGGAGCTTGGCTGGAAAATGGTGAGGGAAGGGGTTTATATAATGGTGGGAAAATATATTTTAAGTTGATTTGACGACTGACGCTGACTAACGATATTTTATTTCGTGTCTATCGCGTTTTCGAACATCGTTTATTCGCTGCTGCGCTCACATACGAACCCCGTTCGAGTTGCAACTGGACGGCATAGTATATTTTGGCGATACGGTCCTAATGAAACTTGTTTCGTCGAATTCCGTGCTCGTATGCTCAAATAGCATTTGTACACGTCCAATTATATCGATTTATTTTGCATTTTATTTTGCCACGCTCACAGAATAACCCCGATTGACGCGCCGTCAGAAAATCTGGCAATAATTTACTGTTACGGTCACAACAAAATTTGTTTCATCGAAAACAGAGGTCGTTTGAAAAATGTCCCCTTTGAACTGGCCAATTTTGAATAAAATAACCCAATTTTTAAGTACTTCAATATAATATTATTAAAATATTAAAGTTGGCCATACACGACCAGAATTTGATGTATTATCAAGGAAAAATATCCCGGGTTGAATTCCAAGCCAATTCGATGTTTAAAATATTTAAAAACCATTATTTTATACAACTGCAGCGCTATATATATAAAAGGAATTCTGGCGCTGTTTTTCCCAAAATTTGATTTGGACATAAAACAAAATCTACACGACGAAAACTGGATTTTTCTCTGCCGTTGGGAAGATATTGTCAAACTGGTCCCAACGTTTCTTGTTTCGAGGAAATTCGGCTTATTTTGAACCCGGTACGACCAATTGAAGTTCAAAACGCCAAATCGCGAACTGCCGCGCCGCTGCAGCTCGTTAATTAATTAAATTATAAACTATATATATTCGTCGTCGTTTTCAAAACGAATTGTCACTAAAATTTCAGTATAAACAATATTTGACCACTTTAAACTGTCGGATCACAGTATATTTCAATTTCGACAATTTCCCATATTTTGGAAATTAAAATAATATTTATTATTTATTTCAATTAATATATTCACAATATAATTGTTAAATTCGATTATCCAACCCCAAACCAATATTTTAAATAATTAAAATATTTAAAATAATCCAATTAAATTGGCAGAAAAATACGGGTCGTTACATGCCGCCTGCGTGCGAATTAGATGCATAAATCCCCATTGTCAAAAACCGCGAGGTTTTAAGGTAGAGCGAGGAGTCGTACTAGGGACGGTGCCGGTTTTAACTACCCTGCCATTATGCTGCCGAAATTTTGAATAATCTTTATGTGTTGGAATTATTTTCATATGTTGAAATTATTTTCATGCGTTGAAATTAAAGCCATATGCTGAAACTATATCCATGTGTGGAAATGTTCATGTGTTGAAAAGTGATGTGTGAAAATTAAATTCATTTGTGAATGAATGAAGTGTTTAAACAATAAAAATCACCTTTTTTATAATATATATGAAGTATGAAAAATATTCGCCTTATATACAAATAGTTTCAACAATAAAAATTCCATCTTTCTAATATGAATAATATAAATAAAATATCCATGTGTGGAAATGCTCATGTGTTGAGAAGTGTGTGTAGTGGAAAAATTCATGTGTTGAATAAAAAATCGAACAATAAAAATTACATTTTTATTGAAACTATTAAGTGTTGAAAACATCCGTTTGTCGAATAAATATTTTAAATGATAAAAATATCATTTTTATCATATATGTGAAATGCTAAAGATATGCGGACGTTGAAATAAATATTTGTGAATGAAATATTATTTTTTTACATGCATAGGAACTAAATAAAATAGTCATGTGTTGAAATATATTTTAGTTCGCCAAAATTATCATCTTTGAAATGTGAAGTGTTAAAAATAGCCACTTGTTCAAATAAATATGCATGAGTTGAAATAAACGTTAATTAGCTAATGATGTGATTTTAACCTATGCATGCAACATTAGAATGAATGGTGTTTTTAAACCAAAATAAATCAAATATGAAGTTGAATGGAAAATGATAAGTGATAAAAATTGTATATATGTACATGCATATTTATTGAACAGGTTATAGCAAAAGGGGCTAGAGAAGAGAAATAAAATTTTGTGCCCGACAAATAGGTACACGTTTACTGTTTTGTTTGGGTGATGATTTTATGAGCCTGTTGGCTAGCCGCTTGGCTTTTTCTTTTTCTTTTTGACATGAGACGCCCATGTGGCTATTTGGGAATTTTCCCAGCCCCTCCCGTACAAAGGAGGTTATGGCGAAATTTTCCAAAATTTAAAGGCGTTAGTGAAATAATTGAAGTGAAAACGATATAGGAATTTTTAAATGAACTATATTTATATATAAATAAAATTAAAACGAAACGTGGCCGTGCAGTTTGTGTTTTGAAACCGTGATTTCAAACGACTAGTGCGGGAAATCCGACCATTGGATTTTCCCGAAACCGCAACCGTTGGGTTCGCCTTGGAAATATCTTTCCAACGGCACCAACTTTGTGAAGATCCGACGGTTGGATTGTCTGGAATGTTTAATTCAAATCTGAAGAAAAACAGCGCCAGAATCGATTATATTTATGTATATATAAATATAATTAAATTAAATCGAATAACGACGCTGCAGTTCGTATTTTGAAATCATAACTTCAAACGATTAGTGCGGGAGATCCGACCGTCGGATTTTCCCAAAACTGAAACCGTTGAATTCGTTTTGAAAAGATCTTTTTAATGATATAAATTTTGTGAAGATCCAACGGTTAGATTTTCAGATATGTGTAAATCAAATCTGGGTAAAAACAGCGCCACGGCCGCGTTATGGCCTGAAGCGTCGATTTAATGAATTGGCTATTTTTAAATAAATAAAAATAGCGATAAATCGTGATAAAATATTATAAACAATATGGAATGGAAATAAACTGAATTTGCTCGATTTATTTGATATTTGATGGTTGAATGTGTTTGGTGTGAAAATTACATTAAAGAACAAAATTGGTGTTGTCGAATGATTTAACCATTGAAATAAATTGATTTGAAATTCTAAATATACGTGAGTTGTTTGAAAAGGCCGAGTTAATACTCATTTCAAATAATTGACTGACGATTGAAGGTCGGAGATATGAAGACGGTGCAAGACCGATAATCTTCACGTCGAATGGAGGGGTGCTACTGATGCTCATGATAGGAGTAGCTACCTTGACGGGGTTGAAGTAGTAGCCACCCGGACGTACTTGTTGATTGTACGGATATGCGAGGTATTGAGTGCCTCCGGTTTCGTTCAGACCCAGAACGAACGTGTAAATGGACGGTGTGTCTGACATCGGATTTTGTTCTGTGCTGATTGATCTCTATTAAATATATATTTGTTTGGCGGCGGAGAATTTATTCTCTTGCTTAACGCCCTTCTCTGAGACGCACGAGCCCGGAGGTTATATATCGATAGAAATCAGTCGCACGGAGTGAATTGCCTGTGTGGCACGCCTAAGTGATAGATGATCAAGGCTTCTGTTGAAAAGCAAAGTCTTGTGGTTGATGATCAAAGCACAGCCTGTGTGGCATAGCTTTGTGTATAACGTGAACTCGCGAGCCTCACACCCCGGGATGGACCAGAAACGGGAGAAGGATCCAGGGAGGACATGCGTTTCTTTCTAGCTAGGGTGGTGTCAGTGACCTACTAGCCCTGACATTTATATACTTTTCACCTGTGTGGTTGTTGCTGTTGCGAGGTGCCTCGGATATATCGGTTGATCCGGGACCGATGGAGTCGTTGGGCTCATTTACGCCCCAAAGGGCGGGGAAACGCAGTGTTCAGGCATTTTAATCCACATCGGTGGACCGGCCCTGTGGCTCCTAGGTGCAGTTGCGGCTGTAGCCTGAGGCTCGGGCTAGAGAGTCTCGAATTAGGTGAGGACTATCTTTTGCCTCGGTTCATGACGGAAATCCAATTTCCAAATACGACACCGTGCGGTTTTGATTGTATATATGTACATATGGCGACATGATATATGGTACCCATGCCGTCTATGATTGATAGTTATGATTGAAATTGTTTTTGGAACCTATATACACTAGCAATAATATCAAATGATTTGTTTTGCTCGTATCAAGCATATTTTGGCCATTATAAGGTAAAACTCTATCCTCTGGTGTGTGTTGCATTGTGTGATGGGAACTGAGTCTTATAATGGCTTCATTTTTATAAAAAGCATTGCGATGTTTAAAAGAATTATTTGTTTTAAAGCACTGGCAATCCAATGGAGTGAACCCGTTCCGTGAAAGTGGCGTGGTCCTGTGATTGGCCATATTTAAAAATGTGTTAAGTAGATTTCTCATACCAGTCCCATGACTGACTCGTAGTTTGTTTCACTTGCAAACTCGGGTGCCCTTTTTTCTACATGGGCAGCCTTGTATTCAGGTTTTTAGCAGGCTCTTTCTGGATAGCTGGAGCTAAAGATGGATTCTATCATTTATCTCTTTTATGCTGTTCAGCTCCTGTTGTACATATTATGTTTTCTTTTCCGCAGTAGACATTTATGTATAGCTGAACTGTATTTTGTACTAAGTATGATCCTATATACTGTGTAACTCTGATGATTATATTTATCCAGTTTTTTCTATTGTGCATTATCTGGTGTATTTATTTATTTCTGTTCTGTTATTACCTGTTTATGTGTTATGTTCCAAAGATTACCCTTGCCACCGTCTTATCGGGAATGGGGTCGTTACACTTCATCTTCCCTTAAACTCACACAAGTATACATTCTCTCTAAATTTTTTTATTCCTTCTAATATAGTTCACAGTTCCCTTGCTTTCCCTTTTCTCTTAAAACTATTCCTCTCCTCCTCCACTTCTCTATGTAAAAAAAAGAAGAAATAGGAAAAAAAATTAACTTGTTTTTTTTTTGCTGTCTTCTATTGGCTACCTTGTATCTTCTTGTATCAATCTTCGAATCCACGCATTAATCCAAGAAGGTTCTTAAGAGAATCGAATATTCTTCAAATCCATACGGTGGGATTTCCTCTGGTGGAGTATACTGTGCGAATCGGGTCCTTGAAGTTGCGTTGCTCGCACCAGGTTTTCTCCCTCCAGCCACATGTGAGATGAGCATCGTTGGTGGCATTGGGAAGCTCATTTGGAGGCACAGCTTGTGGCAAGGTCGGATCAACTCCACGACGACGGTTGTAGGCACGAATTCCGACCCTAGTTTCGAGCTGAATAGGTTGAACATCGGCCTGTAAAAGTTAGAAGAAAAAGGAGGTTTAAATTTTTATTAATTATTTTATTAATTACTATAAAATTGTCATGAACCTTTAAAAATACACAACTTTTGATACGAAGTCGAAATCACATGAAATAGGAACCAGAGTGACCGTGACAATATCTTCTACATTCTAGAAGAGACTGGAACATATTTGGAGCTTTCTACAATTTTAGAAGGAGTGGAACCCAAGGTGAGAAATCTAAATTCAAAATAAATGATGAAAATATATTAGGTTGCAAACAGAGCTTAGTAGCTCCCAATACCACTTTCTGCTAAACCCTAGATGTTTATGTGACGATTGTGTTGTAGAAATTAATTCGATTGTGATTGATTGTGGTTGCAACAAAATTTGATTGTGTTTGTGTTATATTCCTGTTTGAAATAAAAAATTTTAACAGTAAAAATCACATTTTTATTGTATGTATGAATCAAAAAAATATTTGTTTCTTGAAATAAAATGTTTTAACAATAAAAATCACATTTTTATTGTACGTATGAATCACAAAAATATTCGTTGTTTGAAACAAAATGTTTTAACAATAAAAATCACATTTTTATTGTATGTGTGAATCACAAAAATATTCGTTGTTTGGAACAAAATGTTTTAACAATAAAAATCACATTTTTATTGCATGTTTGAATCACAAAAATATTCGTTATTTGAAATAAAATGTTTTAACGATAAAAATCACATTTTTTGTAACGACCTGTATTTTTGCGGTATATAAATAATTAATTTAATTATTTAAATAATGGTTTAGTTATTTAAAATGGCCAGAATTAAATAATATTGAATATTTAATTAAAATAAATAATATAATATTGTATTAAATTTCTGAAATAGTCAGAAATAGTGGAATTCACAAAATGGTGTGAATTGGATCATCTGTGATATTTAATTCAGTTTAGAATTGAATTAGAATAATGAATATATTATTTGAACGGCAGTTTGAACGTATAATTATATTATAATTATAATCGAGCTCGAAATGGCGCTGCAGTTCGTAATTTGGCGATTTGAAATTCAACTGAATGTACATGGTTCATTTTAAATCGGATTTCTATGAAATAAGAAACGCTAGGAGCTGGTGAAGTATATTTTTCTAGTGGAAGAGAAAAATCGGGATTTCATTGTATAGATTTTGAGTTATGTCCAAAACAAAATTAAGAAAAGTCGCTATGGAATTCCTTTATAAATTATAGCGATTTATTTATATTATAAAGGGATTTTTCAATATAAATTGAATATCAATTCAACCAGGATTTGTATATCGAGTTATAAATTCCATTGGAGCTGTATGATATTCTATTATGAATATATACGATAATATTTATTTTTAAATATTAAATTTAATTGTTTTTAAATATATTTATATATTTAAATGGGTTATTTAGAGCTTTAAAAATAGCCAGTTTTTCAAACGACCTCAGTTTTTGACGAAACTAATTTTATTGGATCTTCAATATCAAATTATTGCTAGATTCCAATATTCGTGATTTTTGAAGTCAGTATGTGGCCATACGGGATTTTAATGTGAAAAATAGATGATAATGTGACCTTTAAAAATACGCTGTGTGAGCAAACGGAGTCAGAATTCGACGAAACCAGTTTCATTGGGACCGCAATGTCAAACTACACCTGCATACCAATTTTCATGATTTTTGGGTGTTGTGTGTGATCACACGGATTTTTAGAAAGCAAAAATGGATTAAAATAAAATATAAAAATAATATTCCCTCACTATAAATACCCCTCTCTTTACTCTAAAACATTATTCTTTAACTCCTCCAGTCAAAGATATTTCCGCCGCCAGTTCTTCCTCAAAGACCAAAAATCGAAACTTCAAAAAATCAAGAGAAAATCCAATTAAATGGTATAAATCATAGTACTTATATATATTGGATCCCTGAGAGAATCCCTTCCAACCTATACCTGTTTTGTTTGGCTCGATGCAGAGATGTCTCACTGGAAATCAAATGGCGCGAGTTCTAGGATTCACGAGTTCTGGAAATTGAGGCGTTGGTTGGTGATTTGGAGGGCAGCAGGGTTTTGGTGAAGGAGTTTTACACCTCATCTGATTCTATTAGGGTGATTGGTGATGAAAAGCATAGCGATTTTTCCTGGGATGCCGTGAATTGAAGTTCGACGCGGGGTTGAGGGCAGGCTCGAGGTTGGGTTTTTGTATATGAGGAGGAAGAGGAAGTAAGGCTGTGATTTTTGGTGAAGGAATTTTGGGATTTCGTGAATTGATGGAAGTGATAATGTGATGGGAACATCGGCCGTTGTTTGGGTTTACTGAAGTTCGAATCTGAATGTAGAAGGAGGGCAAGGATGTCGAGTGTAACAGTATGGCGTGAGGATTGTTTTGGTTTCAGGAAGTCGCGGAAATGGTGAGAACCTATACTGGAGCGGACGGTGTATAATGAAGGGAGGAAACAACCGAGTTCTTTTTTGATGAAGAAGGATTATGATGGACCATTAACAGTAAACCAAGATATTACGGTAATTATGTATTAATTTAAATAATCATTAGTTATAAGGTTAATTAAATAAAAACTGCATGTTTTGGGAAAATAGGAACTGGGAAGTTGAAGTTTCAGGTTAATACTGGCATGAGATTCAAAGTAAAACAGGGAAGTTTTCGAACTGAAGAAGAAAGGAAAGAAAGAAGAAGAAATGTTGAGCAAGTGATTTAAAACATTTATGAAATATTGAATTAAAAGGGGTGTTGAGGTTAAGAGTAAGGATTTTAGAACTTGGTTAAGGAATTTGTTAATAACAACGTTGACAGTCAGTGGATTTGAGTAGAAACCCGAATTGGGGAAAACTCATGAGGTATTGGGTTTTTTGTTGTGTTAGGGGAGAGGACTAATTGTCGTAATATAGTAATTAAGAAATGATTGGTCATTCATGAAATTATATATTTAATTTAAGGTAATAAATTTGTAACGTCGATTTCTCGTTCATGTGTCAACAGAATCAAGTGAAAATGGTCACGTTGGAATCGTAATCTCGAGATCTACATTATGGTGTTGATGGGGTTGAGAACGGATCAACTGGAATTTCATGATAAAATCAAACGCTCTTTGATTTTAAAACGAAACAAAAAGCAGATTCGTTAACTGCAAACCAAGGTGAGTAATCTCACTAACTCTGCTCAGTTTATATTTTTATAAAATATTTTTAGGATTTATAAATGATGGTAGTTTGCTGTGTGTTGGCTGTATGGTTGAACTCTAGTCAGTTAATTGAAAATATAGGTAATGATATAGATATAAATCGTTAATCAAATATTGATTCCGTTTAGCAGAATACTTCATAATGAAATAAAATTGATGTTAATTTTATTGTTCAACATCTGTGGATGCAGGGAAACAGGTCGGAGGGACCCAACTGGGTTCCTCAACATTTATTTTACTGTATTCATATATTGTGTTATATGATGTGATATGAAATCTGTTGTTGATTTTGTATGGTTGAATGATGCCGATCATTGTTATATGGTACGTTAAATACCATAAGGAATACTGGAATGTTAAAAAGGAAATTTTCAATGTTATATTGGAAAAGAAATATTTATAAAATCAAAAGATTTTATAAAAAGAAAACTATTTATTTAGAAAATAAATAGATTAAAAAGGAATATTTATTTGTTAATCAAATAGATAGGATTGGAGGGAAATATTTGTAAAACATTTACAAATAGAATTGAAAAAGAAATATTTGCAAACTATTTACAAATAGAATTGAAAAGGGATATTTACTTGAAAATTAAATAGAATAGAAAGAGGAAATATTTGTAAAATAAATAGAAAAGGGAATAGTTATATTATAAAAGAAATTACTTAGAAAATCAATAGGTTTTATAAAAAGAAAATAATTTATAAAATAAATAGAATTATTAAAAAGGGATTTATTTTGTAAATAAATAGATTATAAAAGGAAATACTTAAAAAGTGACTAGAATTGCATAAAAGGAAAATTTACATTTGAAAGATTTAGACCCGTGCTTCGCGCACGGGTATAACATGATATGGATTTAAAGCAAAGATTTAAATAGAATCTATTCTGACCGATAGATTGAGAAGATAAATTTATAAATAATATTTTATAAATTAAATAAGATGTTTATCATTGTATAAATAGAATATATAAGTCAAGACTTATATAGAGAAGTAAGAATCGATTTCAACATCGATATTTGAAACTGAATAAACGTAGAGTTAATCAGTTAGAGTTAATTAGATAGAGTTAATCGAATTAGAATTAATTGAATATTAGTTATTCAATTATAGTTGATCGAATGTAGTTATTTGAGATAGAGTTAGTCAAACATAGTTATTTAGGATGAGTCGCCATTTTGTACGACTGCTAGCGTAATTCGCAGGGCTGCAGATAGCCTACGGCAGTCGGATGTTTTCCTGAGGGAATCAGGCGTAACCATTGTGATCGCTGCGATTTAGAGTCAAGCGAATGGAGTTAAATCGAATATAGTTTATTCGAAGGGAGATTAATCGAATGTAAAACATTCGAAGAGAGTTAATCGAATGTAAATCATTTGAAGAGATTTAATCGAATATAGTTATTTGGAGAGATTATTGAATATAGTTATTCGAAGAAAGAGTTATCGAATGTAGTTTATTCGAAAAGGAGCTATCGAATAGAAATTATTCGAAAGAGAGTTACATATTGGAATTCGATTATATCGAATTCGGGAAAGTACACTTTTAGTTTTTAATCAAGATTTAATGGTTTCTTCATAAATTGTCTATTTAGTTATTTAGTAAATTAAGGAATAAAAAGTTATATTTTGAAGTTAGATATTTAAGAAGAAGGGATTATAGTGCTATAGTTATAATCAATGTTTTAAAAGAAAGAAGTGGATTCACAAATAGAATCCGAGTTACGTAAGGAAGTTTGTTAAAGGTTTAAAAGGTGAACTTTGTCGATTTCGAGGTTAGAAATGTTGTTCAATTAAGGTCTGAGAGGTAATTATACCCCAACTTGATTGACTTCGTTTTAACTAAGGGATGGGTAAGGTTCGATAGTGAAAGTTGGTTAAGTGAATTTAGTTAATAAGTGTAATGGTTCGAAATGGCTTAGTGATGCTTATTTAAACATCTGTTAAATCCAACAAAGGGGATTTGGGAGTGTTTTTTTCTAATAAAAGAATCAGAAATGTTTTCTAATTAGAAAACAAGAAAAGGGAGTAAATCTGAAATATTTCCAATATCAATGAAGTATATTTTCTAAATTTAGAAAATAAGAATTTACGTATATATAGAAAAGAGTAAATGAATAAATTAATGATAAATCAAATTAAAGGAGATAAATGTTGAATGTTGATTGATCGATAGAATTTCCATCTGGAAATAAGATCGTTGGTTGTACACCTATTTTTCTTTGATAGTTAAATCACCGACTATCAAAGTTTTTGGCCATTTTTCC
This sequence comes from Allium sativum, assembly GCA_030737875.1. Taxonomy (NCBI): domain Eukaryota; kingdom Viridiplantae; phylum Streptophyta; class Magnoliopsida; order Asparagales; family Amaryllidaceae; genus Allium; species Allium sativum. The sequence goes on from CM060920.1 coordinate 366,535,979, forward strand.
ATCGTCAATACGGAGAAATCGGGATCAGATTCATTATCTGAAAAACCACTCTATATGGACGTTAGCGCTGCGATCAAATATGATGAAGGTAATTGAAGAGAAGTTATGCAAGGGCTATCCTGTTTACAAAATAGTGCCTTCGGTTTGTCTAGTCCCAGGACAAACGTGAATGGACGAATGTCTGACAGAGTATATCTAACGGATCGCGTAAGTTGATCTCTTCAAACGTACTTACGTCTGGTGGCGGAGGAATTTGTTTCTCTTAGCTTTATACCCGTGGTATTTTGGGGAAATCAATGTGTGATTTCGCGGGTATGACTATATGGCATTCAAAGTGAATGGTGGTCAGGTATATCAAATATAAGTTATGACCTCAAGCCTCATCAACCGGGAAATGGCAGAAATCGGGCAGGCAGCATGGCTAAGTGGGTCGCTCCCATTAGGGTGTATATCACCTATCTAGAGAAAATCCAATTCATTCTTTTATCTATTTTCGATGCTGTCCCTTTTCGGGAAACGGTGGGTAGCTCCCAACCGTTGGTGGTATACGTTCGATACACTCAAGCGAAATGAGTGGTTGGTCATGTATGGGCCGGGTTGCAAGATGTTCTTGTTGAACACAGTGTATTTACCTCTAGAGACACACTATCGGCAGGTGGTCCCATACCTTATCATAGTTGGAACCCAATCTCCAATAAGCGCCCGCAATTTTGATTTGTATACTATATATGTGGAACGTGAGATGCAAGCGTTCTGCTAGATTGTTAATTACTTGTTATTAGACATTATTATAAGAAGTATTGATTTCCAAAAGTGTTTTGGGTTATCGTAAGGTAAAAACCGTCCGTGTTTATGTATGGATCGGTCTTACGATTATCTTTTCTTTTGAAAAGGGTTTTGAGAAGTTAAACCAAGTGATTTGAGTTTACTCACACCAATCCCATGACCGACCCAGAGTTTATTTTGTTTTGTTTTCCCTAAACTCTTGGGTGCCCAAATTTGTATGGGCAGTCAAGTAGTTCAGGTCTTTACAGATAAACTTGGAGAAGCTTGAAGCAGGAGGCTTCAGGATTATATAGCTATTGTTATTTCCGCTATGTGTAAGTGTTGTACTCTGATAATGTTATTGTATATATATACTGTTTTATTTCAAAGTTAAGTTATAATATATTCGTTTCGCTGTGAGAATCGTGTTATTCTGATTTTGTTATATGTGATCTTCTTCTTCTTCTATTCTAATTTTCTATCTTATCTATTCTCACCCTCTAACTTCTTTCTATTAATGATCAAGTATTTCCGATGTCTGAATAGTCAACATGGTAGTTTTGTGTTGATTTTCGGAGTCGAAAATCCCAGTTCGTTACATTTTTATTGTATGTATGAATCACAAAAATATTCGTTGTTTGAAATAAAATGATTTAACAATAAAAATCACATTTTTATTGTGTGTATGAATCACAAAAATATTCGTTGTTTGAAATTAAATGTTTTAACAATAAAAATCACATTTTTATTGTATTTATGAATCGCAAAAATATTCGTTGTTTGAAATAAAATGTTTTAACAATAAAAATCACATTTTTATTCATGTTTGAAATAAAATGTTTTAACAATAAAAATTACATTTTTATTGTATGTAGGAGTCATTAAAAAGATTCTTGTTTGAAATAAAATATTTTAACAATAAAAATTACATTTTTATTGTATATAGAATCATTAAAAAGATTCATGTTTGAAATAAAATGTTTTAACAATAAAAATTACATTTTTATTGTATGTATTAACCAATAAAATAGTCATATATTTTTGTTAGATTAAAACATCTTATTTAATATGTTGGTAAAGTATTAAAAATAGTCATATGTTAATTTACATTTTTGTTAGATAAAAATGTCGTCATTAACATGTTAGTGAAATACTAAAAATAATCATTTGTTGATTTACATTTTTTGTTAGATAAAAATATCGTCATTAACATGTTAGTGAAGTATTAAAAAATAATCATATGTTAATTTACATTTTTGTTAGATAAAAACATCGTCATTAACATGTTAGTGAAGTATTAAAAATAGTCATATGTTAATTTACATTTTTGTTAGATAAAAATGTCATCATTAACATGTTAGTGAAATATTAAAAATAATCATTTGTTGATTTACATTTTTGTTAGATAAAAATGTCGTCATTAACATGTTAGTGGAATATTAAAAATAATAATTTGTTGATTTACATTTTTGTTAGAGAAAAATGTCGTCATTATCATGTTAGTGAAGTATTAAAAATAATCATTTGTTGATTTACATTGTTGTTAGATAAAAACATCGTCTTTAACATGTTAGTGAAGTATTAAAAATAGTCACATGTTAATTTACATTTTTGTTATATAAAAATGTCATCATTAACATGTTAGTGAAGTATTAAAAAGAATCATATGTTAATTTACATTTTTTTTTAAATAAACATGTCGTCTTTAACATGTTAGTGGAGCATTAAAAATAGTAATTTGTTAAATTATGTTTTTATTTGATAAAAATGTCATCTTCAACATGTTAATGAAAATAAAATAAACATGTGTTGAAATATTTTTGTTCATTAAAAATATCACTTTTAACAAGTGTAGGAAGTGGATAAAATTCATGTATGTTGAAATATATTTGTGTTCATTAAAAATATCCTTTTTATAACACGAATATGAAGTGTGCAAAATTTACATTAAATGAAATAAATGGTTTTGAAATCGTCGAACGAATTATATTTTTATATATATATATATAAATTAAAATTAAATGAATCGCGCGTGATAGTTTCTGTTTTGGAATTGTAATTTTAAACGATTATACCGACAGATTCGACCGTCGGATTTTCCCAAAACGAGAAACATTGGGTTCACTTTGGAAAGATTTTTCCAATCTTATTAAATTTGTTAAGATCCAATGGTTAGATTTCAAGAAATGTGTAATTCAAATTTGAATAAAAACAGCGCCAGGGCCGCGTAATGACCTGAAACGTCATTCAAATTAAATAGGCCATTTTATATAAATAAAAATAGCGATAAATCATTATAAAATATTGTAAATGATATGAAATGAAAATAAACCAAATTCCCTTGGTTTATAAAGCAATATGGACGGTTAGATTTATTTGACATTAATCTATAGAATTGAATTAAATTTAACCAAAGAAAGAAATGATTTGAATTATATATATTCGAGGATTATTTGAAAAGACCAAGTTAAATCTCATTTCAAATAATCATACGATGACTTAAAGTCGAAGACATTGAAGATGGTGGTTGAAGACCGACGGTCTTCACATCGAATGGACAACTACTAATGCCCTGGATTGGTTAGCTCCCAGGAAAGGGTTAAAGTGGTAGTTGTCGGACGTACTTGTTGATTGTCCGGATATGCGAGGACCTTTCTTCCGTATTGGACATATGGGATGAGGAATAAGGTATCTCCAGTTTCGTTCAGACCCAGAACGAACTTGTAAATGGATGTGTGTCTGACATTGGATTTCGTTCTATGTTGATTGATTTGTATTAAATATATATCTATTTGGTGGCGGATAATTTATTCTTTTGCTTAACACCCTTCTCTGAGACGTACGAGCTTAGAGGTTATATATCGATAGACATCAGTCGCATGGCATGGATTGTCAATGTGGCATGTTAAGATGCAAATGATCAAAATATTTGTTGAAAAGCAAAGTCTTGTGTTAATGATCAAAGCACAGCTTCAATTAGCATAGCTTTGTGTATAGCGTTAATTCGCTAGCCTCACACCCTGGTATGAGTAAAAAACAGGATAAGGACCGTAGGGAGAATGTGCGTTTCTTTCTAGCCAGAAGTGGTGTCATGGTATGGAGCCCAGACATTTTTACTTATATGGATGATGGATTGAGAGGCGCTTGGTTATGATTGGTCGCTACTGGCCGAGTGATAGATCAGATAGGACCGGGAAACGTATTGTTCAGGAATAATTAATCCACTAAAGTATGTGTGGACCGGCTGTGAAGATCCAAGGGTTGCCCATAGGCGTGATCCTGAGGCATTTGCTAGAGTGTCTCGAATCGGAAGGAGCCGTCCCTAGCCTTGACTCATGATGAAAACCTAATTTCCAATACGACGTTACGGATTTGATTGTAACTACATATGGCGACATAGTAGGATGGGATACTATGCCATCTAGGAATGATACATTTATATTGAAAAGTGTTTTAAACTGACTAGACACTAGTAATAATATCAAATGAATTTGTTTATGCGTACCAAGCATTTTCAGCCATTATAAGGTAAAACTCTATCCTCCGGTTTACATTGTGTGATGGGACTTTGGTCTTATATGGTTTCATTTTACTAAAAAGCATTGTGTTGTTTAAAAGATTTACTTATTTTATGCACTGACAATCCAATGGAGTAAACCCGTTCCGCGTTAGCGGCGTGGTCCTGTGATTAGCCTTATAATTAAATAAGTTAAGTAAGATTCCTCATACCAGTCCCATGACTGACTTGTTGTTTGTTTCCACTTGCAAACTCAGGTGCCCCTATTTCCACACGGGCAATCGAGTGGTTTGTTTTGCATATATTTATTTATTGAGCAGGATTCTGGATTGAAGCTTAAAGCTGCGTCCAGAGCATTGATAGGCTTCCGCTGTGTTAGATTATTGGTTCCGCTGTATTGTAAATTAATCTTCCGCTGTAGTATTATTTTTCGATGTACTCTGATATATTCTGTACTCTGATGTAACATTATTATGATGCTTATAAAAGTCTTATGTTATTTGTTCTGATGTGTTGTATGCCCAGAGTTAGTTTATCTGGGCTTCGAACGGTCTTGGTTGATTTAGTGATCGATTAGCTCCGAGCGAAATCCGCATCGTTACACGATAAATTCAATTGACACCATAAGATCGAGTAAGAAAATCGATAATATTGGAAATTTCAATGGCTACAATAATACGATTGTTGACTTACCACCCTTATCAAAAGGAGACACTCTTAACATTCTTCCCTCGCCTGGAAGCAAGCCTAATGATAATCCAAATCTTATTTGCAATGATAATTTTGAAATAAAAACTTACAAAATTGAAAATGACAATCTTGATGAAGTTGTTAAAATTTCATAGATAGATTTGGATTTCAATTCTTCTAAAGAAAAATATTTAGGTTTGAATTTTGTTCTCCCTTTATCTGACACTAACACGATGGAAACCAAAAATTTTGAGGTTAGAAATTTCAAATACAATAAAGCTGTTGTTGGTGAGGAATTTGGTGAACACAATTTATTTTAGATTATTTGAGAATGAATTCCCATATGATGGTAAATCAAATTTAATTTTTTAAGAAATTGCAAAAGAGGAAAAATGTGAGAGTTTTACATGTGATGTTGAAAATTCTACTAATTAGACTGATTATAAAGGTGAAACCAAGATTAATTTTGAACTTGTTGAGAATACCAAAATGTCAACTAACAAAGCACTTGATATTGAACACTATCTTAGATCACCACTTGATTCTACTAAATTAACTACAGTTATGCACAATTATTTATTATTGAAAGATTACACTGAAAATTTGTCGAGTATATGAATCACATCATACACAAAGCTTGGTTGGAGAAATCTACATTTACAAGATACCTAGATATCAATCAAATTAACTATAAATCTAGGTATAAAAATGAGACACTAGTAAAAAGAAGTTTCTTATTAAGCAATGTAACTAAGCATAGTGTGGGGGTAACAAATAATACAAAAACCAAGTGCGGCAGAAAGAGGTGGTGGCAATATATGCATCGCATTCATCGATCCATTTCTACATATCAGTAAATTGCAGTTTGGGATCAGAAGTTAAGAAGCTACACAATAAAGAGATCAAGTTGCTAATGGTTTAATGGGGAGATAACCCAGAGGATGCGATTTGGGAGACCGAAGACAAAATTCGTGTTTCGTACCCTTTTCTTTTCGAGGGTATGTTCTTAACTCCTTTTTCCAAAGCTTTATCAGTACTTGTTTCTACCATTTGAGTATGTCCTATCAATAGTATTTTCGACCTTTAGATAGGAACCCTATGGATGTAAACATGTGTTTGAGACATGTTATGATTTATGGGTGCAAGTGTTTTCTAGTGGTTGCCTGTGGATGCATATACACACATTAGGCACTAGATCAGCTCAATCACCCTCATGCTGCATATGGATGTGTATGCATTTTCTTTTCTTTTATGGATGGAAATGGATGAACTATCATATGTATGTTGCATTTGGACGAATGAGTGTGCACACATATAGAGCTTACATGTTATAATAGGCTTATTTGCACACACACACACACACACATATATATATATATATATATATTGGATTCATGGCACTAACATACATTGCATTAAGGAGGTCAACTGAATCAGTAGACCACCTGAGCTTCGCATTAGTATTGGGACATATACACACACCTTTGCATATATTCATGTAAGCATTAGAAATCCTTAAGGACAATGGATGCTAGTGATTGATGGATGAGTAGATGGATGATGGATGGTAGGATACGCATTCTTCTCAACTTGGAGATTTCGAGGAAGAAATCCTTTAAGTAGGGGGAATGTAACACCCCGTAATTTTGTTAACATTAAAGAGGATAAATTAAATAATATTTAATTTAATATTAAGAATTAAGGGAAACAGACTACATCATTATGTCCGTCTCGAAATTCTGGCCAGGATAGACACTTAGTTTGCGTAAAATAGATAAAATATGAAGAAGTTACGGACGATAAAAGTCTGACAATCAAACCAAGTATAACTGGCGCACTTCACAAGTGCGCCAAGGCAATTTTACACTGACGCACTGGTAAAGTGCGCTCATAGGGGTTTTTGGGTATTTGGGCCTTTTTCAAGTGGGTGGCGACCCGTGACCCTTTTTCAAGTGGGTGGCGACCCGTGACCTGATTCACTCTAGGGCTGAGGTGGCATTCGAATTTTGGACATTAACAGCTATAAATATACCTCAATTCTCTTGTTTTCTTCACAAAGAATCAATGGCGGCCAAACTCTGCCGGTGTGTGAATTGAACGGGATCCCTTATCTTCTTCTATTGACTAAGGCAAATAAAATTTAGAAATTCAAGATCCATTCTTTCTCAATTCTCTAAAGCTAATGCTGTGAGTTTCTAGTTGCTTTTAGGTTTAAATAAATAAAAGGGAATTATGAAAGACTGTGAATTGGATATGATGTAAACTATGAATCTATGCTATTATTAAAACTCATACTATGTCATGATAGATCTACACCTTTAGATCTAATGCAATTGTGGTTATTATATTATATTGCCTATGTGGATCTTGACTTGTTACTATGTTGTGGTGAATGTAAATCTGTTAATTTTTATAGTTGCAACATTGGTTAGATCTAATTCTTTATGTAAATCACCTTTCACATGTCATATTGAGGTCAACTTAGATATGTTGTAAATTGGACATGTGAATCTATATTTAGATCTAAACATGCTATTATGTCACTATAATGGTGTTAGATCTATTTTAACCTCTAGATCTGAATTATGTGATCTAATTTATCACCTTGTGTTATAATGTTAGATCTAAACCAATTGGACATCTAAACTACTGATTTAGATCTTACTGTGCTTGTTGAGACATCGTAGTTATGTTAGAACCAATTGACTGCCACAAGTTCACTAGTTTATGTTCAATTTGTTATGATGTTAATTACATGTCCATGCAAGTATGTGTGTTCACCTTGTCACTGTGCTAGTTTATGTTTATGCCAAGATGGTCACTTTGATTATATTCCCATTATTTTCCCTATTATCGTTTATAATTATACTATTGTTAGCTTAGGCATGCCGCCAGTTTATGAGTGCGCTAGTTAGGAAACGGGGGAAAAAGGGTTAATACTGGCATAATTTGAATATGAACATTTTTGCATATATAATTCAAATTATTGGGTAAAATGGGTATTAAAACCTATAAAAGGAAAGGATTAATTAATTAAAAATGGAATGTCTAGTAATTACAATTAGGAATTGTAATTGTACTTATGACACGAGGTTAGGTTGCATTAGTGGTGGAAGTCTGCGCGCACTCGGCCAGCATATCCAGCAGCCACTAATGTTGAAGCTAATGTGGGAGGTCTAAGAATACAAAGAAGAATCGGGCTAAGACACGAGGTTAGGCCCAACTGTGGAATAAGCCATCCTGGACCCGACCGACATATCCAACATCCACACATTGTAGGCCTAGTGTGGGAGGTCTAGCCCATTATAAACCATAAATGGACATGGTAATGAATTGGACTGCTTAGCCAAATCTAATCCATAGGGATTGTTTGATTCTGAACTAAGGTTAGGGTTAAGTAAATTGATTGGAATAGTTGATGGGTTAAGTAAATCTGGAGGGGGTGGGTAATATTTACATATAGGCCCACGAACTTAACCCGATAAGGTTATGTAATTAAAGACACCTAGTGGTATACATAAACAGATAAAATAATAAAGTTATGTAATTAAAGACACCTTTTAGGGTAAGCATAACTGGTATAGGGCTATGTAATTAAAGACACCTAGTGGTATACATAGTCAGTGAAAAATCTAGTGAGGGATACAAGACAAAGAGGAGAGCTTATATCATATTGTGTAGGACCCATTTAAGTCAGTAACCTGGAGTAAGTATCAAATACAATACTCCGTACTAGGCGAAGAGGGGACACGCTTACTGACTGATTGTAAGAGATCCAAACATGGAGGACGGTGTGGGCGGCACAAACCGACCGGGCCATGTGCATGCATGAGCCAGGCAGAGGGGAATAAGGCGACCATGACACCGGTAGATATGGGGCTATGGATACCAGTGAAGGGTTGCCACTGTAGGACGTGATATATCCTACCGTGGGGCCGACATAGAGTATCTATGAAGTACGGAGCCTATCGATTAGGGTAGTAGTTAGGGTATATTTTGGACATATTTACTAGGTCTACCACCTTATAGTGGAAGGGATCGTCTCATTCTGGTTATACTAGTAATAGTGCAGAGTAATGATTAGAGAAGTGTATACACCTTACCTTGTCTACCTTGTCACACCTGCCATTTATATAGTGACCTCTCTTATCCACTTTATATGCCTATCATGCTACTTTTATTTACTAGCTAAAAGTAACTAGACTTGCCAGATTTTATGTATGACCCTTTTTGTTACTCCTTCTTTCTTTTGTTCCCCTCCCCTAGGTTCAATGGGAGCAAACACTCAGGCTATGTCAGGACTTAAATATCATCTTGCTAGGAGCTACTTCTGAAGTATGGCTCAAGTTCTTGTCTCTACTATGGCTTAACTCTTTCAATTAGGGATTATGTTTTTTTTATATTCTTATATTCTCCGATGATGCAAGACAGAAGTTATTTTATTGTAATGGTTTTTGTGACTTATGGTATTGTGGACCACGGTTTTATGATTTATGTTAAAATAAAAATTTAAATTTCCGCTGCTATCTTAATTATATATGTCTTGTAATTATTCTGTGTCTGTTTACCTATAACACTTCACGAAACTTAATGCATTCCCTTAGTGAGTGACATTAACGGACGTGGGGTGTCATACTTGGTATCAGAGCTGAAGGTTACCAAATTAGATAAAAGTTTTGAAAATTATTTTCAAAAAGGTTTTAAAAGAAAGCATTTTCATAAAGAAAAGTTTGTTTTGAAAAACATTCCCCAAAAAGCCATATGTAGTATCCTTCGGTCCTTAATCTAAATTTCTTCCTTTTTCCTTTTTCGGCTTGTCTGGGGAACAAAACATTCCTAATATCCCAGACGGTGTTACAATACCCGGAAGGTTCCATAGATTTTTGAAGGCCACAGCACCTACCGAAGGCCAACGAAATGTTCCTCCCCCGGCTGCACCAGTCATTCCTCCTCCTCCCCCTCCAAGAGCAGACAACTTCACCAAGATCTGCAAGGAATTCTATGCTATGGGAGGGAAGCCATTCCATGGGAACGAGACATTCGTAGAAGCTCAGAATTAGCTCAAGAAGACTGAGTATTTATTCGTAATCTTTGAAGTAAAGGATAGAAGGAAGGTTCAGTAAGCCGCCTGGCTACTGAAGGACGAAGCCTCATTTTGGTGGGAAGTCACTCAGGCTGGACGTTCGGTGGAAACTTGGGAAGATTTTAGACAAAGGTACAAAATGAAATTTCTTTCCTAAGCCGAAAGCAGCATGCAGATGGAGAGATTCTTAGCACTCAAACAGGGAAACTTGACGGTAAAAGAGTATGTGAATAAATTCAACCAGCTAGCAAGGTTCGATTTAGAGTTGGTGGATACACCGCACAAAAGGGCTTTGCGGTTTGCTAAAGGGCTAAACGAGCCTCTGCATGGTTTAGCCATGTCCCATATTCCAATGGGGGCTACTTTCGAAAAGCTTGTCGATATGGCCCTAATGCATGAGGAAGACAAGGGAGAAAAGAAGGCCGAGGAGACATCGCAAAATAGGAAGGTGTGGCCCAAGAAAGGGCAGCAACAACGACAGAAGAAAGGAGCAAAAAATGATAAAGGCAAGGATAAGAGAAAATGTCACCATTGTGGGAAGGAAGGTCATTTGGTTAAAGACTATGAGCGAAGGAAGAATTCTTGCTACCACTGTGGAGAGGACGAACACTTTGCTAAAGAGTGCCCGAAGAAACAGGGATCACAGGGACAGGGTCAAAGGATAGGGACTTCTGGAGGGCAGGTGCATGCTCTCGCAATCAGTGCTCCTGATAGAGGTAAAAAAATTTATGTATAAGGTTTAACTTCTCTTTCAAACCATCCTATTAGAACACTTTTTGATTCTGGTGCCTCACATTCATTTATATCAAGTTCTGTAGTTGAATCTCTACACTTAATTACTAGTATGGTAGTGGATCCCATAGTTGTTTCAAACCCCATTGGCGGTTCGGCTCATTTATCTATGATTTGTCAGGGTTTGAAAATATCTGTGTTGAACGTTGAGTATGAATGTGATGCGTATGTGCTCGGGTTTTATGGGCTATGGGTTGATTCTAGGAATGGATTGGCTTACCACGTATGGTGCCATTCTGGATTGTGAAAAGAGGGTTGTTAGGCTTCTGACTTGTCATGGGAGAACCCTCAAGATTTCGTGTGACCTACAAGGGTCAGTTATGCTTAGTTTCCTAGAGTCTCTTGATGCATCTATCGACGACTGCAATTTGTTCCAGTAGTTCAGGATTTTTCCAATGCTTTTGATGAGGTTCGGGGTTTATCTCCGAGATAAGAGATCGAATTTCGTATATATTTGATGGACAATGCAAATCCAGTTGCATTGCCGATGCGCCTCATGGCTCCAAGGGAAAGGAGGGAGCTGAGTAAGAAAGTAGGGGAGCTGCTTGAGAAAGGGTTTATCATACGAAGCATATCTGAACGGGGTGCTCCAGTAGTATTCGCAACTAAGGAGGATGGTTCGCTTCATTCATGTGTTGATTATAGAGAGTTGAATAAATTCACTGAGAAGAATAGACACCCGTTCTCAAGGATTGATGATTTATTTGATCAGCTTGTTGGTGCCTCGGTATTTTCCCAGTTAGTCTTGGCCACGGGGTTCCATTAGTTGAGGGTTGCTGAGGACATCATAGATGAGACTGCCTTTAGGAATCTGGATGGTTTCTTTGAATGGCTAGTTATGCCTTTTGGGCTGACGAATGCACCCGCCTATTTTGTTGATCTGATGAGTAGGGTGTTTTGGGTGTTCCTAAATAAATTTTTTGTAGTCTTTATCGATGATATTTTGATCTTCTCCAAAAGAGAAGAAGAGCATGCCCAACATTTGAGAGAAGTTTTGAAAACTCTCTGTGACCATCAGCTTAAAGCAAAATTCTCCAAATGCCATTTTTAGAGAAAAGAGGTGAGATTCTTGGGGCATGTGGTCTCCAAAGAAGGGATAGCTGTAGATCCCACGAAGGTGGTTGTAGTGCAAGATTGGCAGGTTCCTAAAAATGCAACCGAGGTGAGAAGCTTTCTTGGGTTAGCAGGTTACTATAGGAAGTTCATTAAGGACTTCGCAAAGATATCAGCCCCACTCACCAGGCTGACGAAGAAGAACTTGGCATTCTCATGGGATATAGACTGCGACGTTGCTTCCCAATGACTAAAGAGGGCTCTGACAACAGCCCCAGTCTTGACCTTGCCTGATGGGAATAAGGTGTTTACCGTTTACACTGATGCGTGTGGTACATGGCTTGGTGCGGTTCTAATGCAAGAAGGGAAAGTAGTGTGTTATCGGGGTAGACAGTTAAGGGATCATGAAAAGAACTACCCCACACATGATCTAGAGCTAGCTGCCAATAGTGTTTGCATTAAAGACGTGGCGTCATTATTTATTTTGAGAGAAGTTCGAGTTATACACCGATCATAAATCTCTCAAGTATTTGTTCTTGCAGAAGGATCTCAATCTAAGGCAACATCAGTGGATGGAGTTTCTAGCTTCTTATGATTTTGAGATTTCTTATACCCTTGGCAAGTGTAATGTGGTGGCAGACGCACTAAGTAGGCAGAGGGTGTCCCTGAGTCCTCTGTTTGTGGAAAGAAAGAACTTGGAGTTCATATCAGCTTTTGATTTTAGACCCTCCATCGAGATTTTGCCTGATTTGTTTGCATCCTTCGAGATACGACCGACTCTTATGGACCAGATAGGAGCATCGTAACAAGGTAACCCACAGATTCTAGACGTCATGGATAAGCTCAGAAGAGGGGAGACTTCTAGTCACCTCAGCAGATATGCCATAGATGAAAAGAGGTGGTTGCGACGAGATGGAAGGCTTTGTGTTCCTTAAACTCCAAGCTTTATAAAGGCAGTCCTAGAAGAAGCCCACCTTTTTAAGGTGACCATTCATCCAGGCGATGATAAGATATAAAGGGACATGAAGATGGTTTTCTTTTAGGCTAGGATGAAGAAAGGTGTGGCCGAATTTGTTTCTTAATGTTTAGCTTGCCAGCAAGTCAAAGATGAGCAAAAGAAGCCCGGTGGATTACTTCATCTGTTGGAGGTTCCGCAGCGGAAATGGGAGAGCGTCTCTATGGATTTCATATATGGTTTGCCTAGATCGAAGAAAGGCAACACCAGTATGTGGGTTGTGGTGGATAGACTCACTTAGAGCACTCACTTTATTCCAGTTAAGAGTAAGAGGATGGCATCGTGGTTAGCAGCAATTTATGTGCGTGAGATAGTTCGTCTTCATGGAGTACCTTCCAGCATCGTGAGCGATCGTGACCCCATCTTTACCAGCGAATTTTGGAGGAGCTTTCAAGAAGCAGTAGGTACAAGGTTTTGTTTAAGCACCGCTTATCATCCTCAGATCGATGGACAGACAGATGGGGTGAACAGGATTCTTGAAGATCTTTTGAGGCTGTGTATCCTAGACTTCGGAGGGACTTGGGAAGAGCATCTTCCTTTAGTAGAGTTTTGCCTATAATAACAGTTATCAAGCTAGCATCGGCATGGAACCCTTCGAATCATTGTACGGACGACCCTATAGATCACTAACTTGTTGGTGGGAGTTTATAGAAAGATTATTACTTAGACCAGATATGGTTAGGGAGACATCCAAAAAATTGAATTTATTCGATAGCGGATGAAGATAGCTCAAGATAGGCAGAAATCCTATACAAACAAGAGAAGGGCTGACCTCGAATTTGAAGTAGGAGACTTAATTTTTATCAAAGTTTCACCTCTGTGGAATGTGGTTCGCTTCGGATCAGTAGGGAAGTTAGCACCTAGGTTTGTGGGACCATTTCCCATAACCGAGAGGATCAGCCAAATGGCCTATAAAGTAAAACTCCTAGACAATCTATCCGGCGTTCATGATGTTTTCCACGTTTCCCATCTACGAAAGTGCCTGCATGACACCGTAGTAATCATTGAGCCAAGTGTGTTGGAAGAAGTTGAAGTGGAACGGGAGGCGACAGTCAGGTGAGTCCCTACCCGTATTCTGGGATCAGAAGCTAAGAAGCTACGCAATAAAGAGATCAAGTTGCTAAAAGTTCAATGGGGAGATAACCTAGAGGATGCGACTTGGGAGACTGAAGACAAGATTTGTGCTTCTACCCTTTTCTCTTTTAGGGTATGTTCTTAACTCCTTTTTCCAAAGCTTTATCAGTACTTGTTTTTATCACTTGTGTATGTCCTATCAATAGTATTTTCGATGATTAGATAGGAATCCTGTGGATGTAAACATGTGTTTAAGGCATATTATGATTGATGGATGCAGGTGTTTGCTAGTGGTTGCCTGTGAAAGCATATACACACACATTAGGCACTAGATCGGCTCAATCACTCTCATACTGCATGTGGATGTGTGTGCATTTTCTTTTCTTTTATGGATGGAAATGGATGAACTAACATATGGATGTTGCATTTGGATGAATGAGTGTGCACACATATAGAGCTTACATGTTATAATAGGCTTATTTGCATACATATTGGATTCATGGCACTAACATACATTGCATTAAGTAGGTCAACTGAATCAATAGACCGCCTGATCTTCGCATTAGTATTGGGACATATACACACACCTTTGCATATATTCATGTAAACATTAGAAATCCTTAAGGACAATGGATGCCAGTGATTGATGGAAGAGTAAATGGATGATGGATGGTAGGATATGCATTCTGACGAAATCCTTTAAGTAGGGGGAATGTAACACCCTGTAATTTTATTAACATTAAAGTGGTTAAATTAAATAATAATTAATTTAATATGAAGAACTAAGGGAAACATACTACATCATTACGTCCATCTCGAAATTCTGGTCAGGATAGACACCTAGTTAGCGTAAAACAGATAACATATGAAGAAGTTACGGACGATAAAAGTTCGATAATCAAACCAGGTTTAACTGGCGTACTTCACAAGTGCACCAAGGCAATTTTACACTGGCGCTCCTGTAAAGTGCGCCCATAGGGTTTTTTGGGTATTCAGGCCTTTTTCAAGTGGGTGGCGACCCGTGACCTGATTCACTCTAGGGCAGAGGTGGCATTCGAATTCTGCACATTAGCAGCTATAAATATACCTCAATTCTCTTGTTTTCTTCACAAAGAATCAATGGTAGCCAAACTCTGCCGGTGTGTGAATTGAACTGGATCCCTTATCTTCTTCTATCAACTAAGGTAAATAAAATCTAGAAATTCAAGATTCATTCTTTCTCAATTCTCTAAACCCAACGCTGTGAGTTTCTAGTTGCTTTTAGTTTTAAATAAATAAATGGGAATTATGGAAGACTGTGAATTGGATATGATGTAAACTATGAATCTATGCTAACTCATACTATGTCATGATAGATCTACACCTTTATATCTAATGCAATTGTGGTTATTATATTATATTATATTTCCTATGTGGATCTTGACTTGTAACTATGTTGTGGTGAATGTAAATCTGTTAATTTTGACAGTTGCAACATTGGTTAGATCTAATTCTTTATGTAAATCACCTTTCACCTGTCATATTGCGATCAACTTAGATGTGTTGTAAATTGGACACGTGAAACCGTATTTAGATTTAAACATGTTATTATGTCATTCTAATGATGTTAGATCTATTTTAACCTCTAGATCTGAATTACGTGATCTAATTTATCACCTTGTTTTATCATGTTAGATCTAAACCAATTGGACATCGAAACTACTGATTTAGATCTTACTATGCTTATTGAGACATCGTAGTTATGTTAGAACCAATTGACTACCACAATTTCACCAGTTTTATGTTCATCTTGCTATGATGTTAATTACTTGTCCATGCTAGTAAGTATGTTCACCTTATCACCATGCTAGTTTATGTTTATGCCAAGATGGTCACTTTGATTATATTCCCATTATTTTCCCTATTATCGTTTATAACTAGGCTATTGTCTAGCCTAGGCATGCCGCCAGTTTATGAGTGCGCTAGTTATTAAACGGGGGGAAAAGGGTTAATATTGGCATAATTTGAATATAAACATTTTTGGACATATAATTCAAATTATTGGGTAAAATGGGTATTAACACCTATAGAAGGAAAGGATTAATTAATTGGTTAATTAATTAAAAATGGAATGTCTAGTAATTACAATTAGGAATTGTAATTGTACTTATGACACGAGGTTAGGTTGCATTAGTGGTGGAAGTCTGCGCGCACCCGGCCAGCATATCCAGCAGCCACTAATGTTGAACCTAATGTGGGAGGTCTAAGTATGCAAAGAAGAATCGGGCTAAGACACAAGGTTAGGCCCAACTGTGGAATAAGTCATCCCGGACCCGACCGAAATATCCAGCATCCACACGTTGTAGGCCTAGTGTGGGAGGTCTAGCCCATTATAAACCATAAATGGACATGGTAATGAATTGGACTGCTTAACCAAATCTAATCCATAGGGATTGTTTGATTATGAACTAAGGTTAGGGTTAAGTAAATTGATTGGAATAGTTGATGGGTTAAGTAAATCTAGAGGGGGTGGGTAATGTTTACATATATGCCCACGAACTTAACCCGATAAGGTTATGTAATTAAAGACACTTAGCGGTATACATAAACGGATAAAATAATAAAGTTATGTAATTAAAGACAACTTTTAGGGTAAGCATAACTGGTATAGGGCAATGTAATTAAAGACACCTAGTTAGCGAAAAACCTAGTGAGGGATACAAGACAAAGAGGAGAGCTTGTATCATATTGTGTGGGACCCATTTAAGTCAGTAACCTGGAGTAAGTATCAAATAAAATACTCTGTACTAGGCGGAGATGGGACACGCTTACTGACTGATCGTAAGAGATCCAAACGTGGAGGACGGTGTAGGCGGCTCAAACCGACCGGGCCATATGCGTGCATCAGCCCAGCAAAGGCGAATAAGACGACTGTGACACTAGTTGTAACACCCCGTGTATTCTATAACAGTGAAATTCACAAAATAAAGTATAACTAATTTCAAATCAAAGAATTAAGGGAAACGGGATACGCCATTGCGTTCGTCTCGGAATTCTACTTGAAATAGAGTCCGAGTTTGCGTAAAACGGACTCCGTATGAGGGAGATATGGCCTCCGGAAGTTTCAGAATTCAGTTTAAAATTCAAACAGACAAAAACAGCTCAGAAATCAGATTTAAATTTCAAAAATCGGGCCAGATTGTCCAGGGCGGGAATTTTCCCGCCCAAGGCACCCAGGTCGACTGGGTAGTCGACCTGGGCTACCCAGGTCGACTGGGTAGTCGACCTGGGGCACCCAGGTCGACTGGGGGGTCGACCTGGCCCCTGAGCCAGGTCGAACCCAGCCCCTCCTGGCTGGCCTGGTCTGTGCTTGGCTGAATTTCTGAGTCTTGCCTTGTCACTAGGGCTAGGTGTCAGCTCCTGATTGGTCTCTCCTTCAAACGAACGGCTAATATTCATCCAAGCTCCATCGACGGTCCTAATCAACTCACAAACTCTATAAAAAGGACCTAAGACTCCACCTAATTCACACAAACAAAAATGAATATGAGACCGTCATGCTGCTGAGGAAAGATTAGGAATTTCCGTCAAAATTGAGAGACAATTAGGAGACAATTCGAAAGCTTAAAGCAACGTCAATTAAATCAAAACAACGCCTACAACAAAGGATAGCATCTCCAAATTCAGAATTCAGATTCCTGAATTGAAGATTCGTCATACGTTGTAAGTAGAGTGCTATTCCGATGTGAATAAATAATTGTGTTTGATTTGTGTAAAATGAGAAATAGAATTGTATTTGATTTGTGGTGATAATAATCTATATTTGTATGTTGCTTCGATTCTAAACGATTTGGAATGTTGTGGTATAACGATTGGATATTTGCAAGTATGTGATTCATGTTGGAAGTTAACAACTACATGTTTGTGGTAGTTTAATTGAGATTCATGCAAGTATATGATTCACTATTATGCCAACATAATATATATTATAATCACTTTTAGTGTAGTTGGATCCATTTGGGTATTATGACTTATGTGAATTTATGTTGGAATTGGCATCATGATTCAAGTGTAAAACCATACTTTTGTATTAGAGACAAAAGTAAGCATCTTTGTGAATTTGTGTTGACTCTATGAACATGGCTAAACTATGCTTGGTGTTTTGCCTAATTGAAAAACATTTTTTAGGCCTATGTTGTTATCAAAATCATATGATAATATATGTGACACATAGCTAAGTTAGATTTACATTCCAATGGCAAGTTTGCATGGATAGATTAAAAACCATGATTTCATGTTTAGGTATGTTTATGCCATGATTATATGAATAGATTAAAAACCATGATTTCATGTTTAGGTATGTTTATGCCATGATTATATGAATAGATCAAAACCCATGATTTCATGTTTAGGTATGTTTATGCCATGATTATATGCTATTACAATGCAAGTTCACAAGTGCCAAACTTATGTTAATTAGTTCGCTATGTTGCAAGTTCATGCGTTCACACTCCCCTTTTTATGTTACTTATAATATATAAACACCATGTTATAAGCCTCCCCGTTTTCATGTGGCTAAGTTGGGTTTAAATGTTAAACCCAACATATGTAATATTGTAGCGAACGTATAAAACGGGGGTAATGACGATTGGGTTAAAATATAGAACATATGTGTTGGCATGTTTGACGCATGCCAACAACCTTGAAAAACAATTAAGTGGCATAAATTAATTTTACCCAATAAAGATGAATTTGAATAATGGGCCACAAATATTTACATATAAAAAGAAAAGAGACAAAATATGTAAATTTAGAAAATACGATGTGTTTAACCCGAGGTTGGATTGAGTTGTGATGTAAACCTGCCCGGAACCGCCCGGCTGTCCAATAGTCACAACAATACCTATCCAATGTGGGTGGTTAAACACGGAGCCCAATAAGGACCCGAGGTTAGACTGAGTTGTGGCGTAAGACTGCCCGGACCCAACCGGCAACAGACAGCCACAACAATACCTGTCTAATGTGAGAGGTCGAGGCTTTAATAAGACAATTAAGGTTGAGTCAGGATTGATAGGATTAAGTAAATTGAATTAATACTTAATCAAAATGGAACATGCTAAACTATACAGACTGATTGGGGGTTAGGTTTACAAAACACTTAACCAACTTAGCATGTTGGCTAGAAATAGAAAACCTAGTAGCGGGGGACCCTTTTCAGCAGTAACCCTACAAGGTGTATCAGGATACCCTGAACTAGGCAGGGTGGGGCACGATTACTGGGCTGACTGTAAGAGGTCAAATTGACGGCGGTGGTGCATCTGTGTAGGTTCTAACGGGGTGCGGGCATGCACACACTCTGGCGCAGAAAAATAAGGCACTGGACACCAGTAGTATACCTGTGCATTCTAGGATTGTGTCGGGCCGCTACCATGGGACTTGATACACCCCATGGTGGGACCAGCATAGGTAACTACAACATCGGGGGCCGTAAGACACATGTAACTATGCGAGTAGGAGCCGATCATTAGAAACGGATCACTTCACCCTGATTATGGGGTGGTTGTTGGGAACTAGTTTATATGGATGCAGAGATTAATATGGGGTACGATAGTATATTCGACTCTAGACAACTTAACTTAGTTTATGGTGCTTTCCCATTTCCAATTTATACTTATCATACCCAGTTCTTTATTCATAGACTGAATAGTCCTAGACTTACTCAGGCTTTATGTCTGACTCTACTTTTCTTTCGTCTTCTTTTCTTTCGTTTCCCCCCAGGTCCACAGGGAGGGAATACCGCAGCTTGACCAGTTTTCACATCCAGCTTGAAGAGAAAGAATGTATTGCTTGGATCTTTTTCGTCTTGGACTATGGCTTTGGACAGCAATTATGGGACTTATGCAGTTTACTTATGTTTTTATGCTTCTTTAAATAATGTAATCAAGACAGTTGTGAAGATGTTATGTTTTTGGAAGTATTGTAAGACAAATTATGACATGGGTTGTGTAACACGTATTTTGTTGAAATAAAAATTGTTGTTGTTTTCCGTTGTTCAAAAGTATGTGTATTTATATCTGTCTTGTGTATCTGTGACTTATACTTATAAACCTCCACTAAAATTGGGGCATTCCCTTTGAGAGTGACCCTAACGGAGGTGGGGTGTTTCACTTGGTATCAGAGCATAGGTTTACCAGATAAGATAAAAAGTTTTGAAAATTTATTTTCAAAAGAAAATTTAAAGAAGCATTTTTAAAGATAAAATATTATTTTATTTTAAAAAGGCATAGTCCCCCCCAAAGCCATAGGTACTATCTTTTATCCTTCGTTTTGAATCTATCCTTTTTGTTTCAGCATGTCCGAAGAACTTAACTTGCCAGAGGGTATACCAATACCTGGTTGGTTTAGACGATTCTTAGAAGCAAGGGCCACTCAGCCAGGTCCTACCGTTCCTCCTCCCCCCAGCTACAGGAAATCATCCAGCTGCAACATCACCTCTTCCTCCACCTCCTCCACGGGGAAATACTTTTGCTAAGATATGTAAAGATTTTAAAGCTATGGGAGGAAAGGACTTTCATGGAACCGAGTCCTTCGTGGTAGCCAGGAATTGGCTGAAAGAAACCGAGGACTTATTCGTCATCTTTGAGGTAGAAGATAGGCAGAAGGTACAACTGGTAGTATGGCTACTTAAAGGCGAGGCTTCCTACTGGTGGGAAGTCACTAATGCAGAAAGACCAGTGGAAACATGGGAGGACTTTAGGGCAAGGTTTGAGGCTAAATTTCTCTCAGAAGCTGAAAGGAGTCTTCAGTTGGAAAAATTCTTATTTCTTAAGCAAGGGAATATGACAATCAAAGAGTATGTTAACCAGTTCGATCAGCTGGCTAGGTTCGGACTGGACCTAGTCAACACCCCGCACAAGAAGGCGCTCCGCTTTGTCAAGGGGTTGAATGAGCCATTACACAGTTTGGCCATGACCCATATACCCATGGGAGCTACGTATGAAAGGTTGGTGCAGATGGCATTGCTGAACGAAGAGGATAAGGGCAAGAAGGAGACAAAGGCAGAGAGCTCTCAAGGGAAGAAAGAGGGTTTCCAGCCTAAGAAGACAGACTTTAAGAAGGGCGGGAAAGACAACAAAGAGAAGAGGAAGTGTGATTTCTGTGGCAAAGTGGGGCACTTAGTGAAAGATTGCCGGAAAAAGAAGGCCAAGATGAATGGTGGGTGCTTTTCTTGCGGTGAGACAGGCCACATGGCTAAGGATTGCCCAAAGAAGCGAGGGCAGGGGCAGAGGGCTGGATCCACCTCAGGGGCACAAGTTCATGCGCTAGAAGCGCCACCTCTGCTGCAGCGAGGTATAAATACTTCTGTAGAAAGTGTAGTTTATCTTTATGATCACCCAGTTCGCACTTTATTTGATTCTGGCGCATCACACTCTTTTATTTCATCTGCTTTAGTAGAATCTCTACACCTAGAAACTAGTATGGTAGAGGACCCCTTAATTGTTTCAAATCCAATTGGGGGCCCAGCTCATTTGTCTATGATCTGTGTAGGATTGAAAATTTCTATTCTAAGCGTAGAATTTAAATGTAGTGCCTTTGTTTTGGGCTTTTCGGGATATGGTTTGATTTTGGGCATGGATTGGCTATCCAGTAATGGTGCCATCCTGGATTGTGAGAAAAGGGTAGTTAGGCTTCTGACCCAACTCGGTAACACTCTGGAAATTACTTGTAATCCCTCGTACGCGGTTATGCTTAGTTATCTTGAATCGCTAGATGCTTTTGTTGAAAGTTTGCAATCGGTTAGAGTGGTCCGGGAATATCCGGATGTCTTCGAAGAGGTGAAGGGCTTACCTCCGAAGCGGGAGATAGACTTCCGCATATATCTTGTAGATAATGCAAAGCCTGTTGCGTTGCCCGTTAGACACATGGCTCCACGGGAAAGGAAAGAGCTCAGTAAACAGATTAAAGAGCTTCTAGAAAAGGGGTTCATTAGAAGGAGCATTTCAGAATGGGGCACTCCAGTAGTGTTCGCTACAAAGGCGGATGGTTCACTCCGTCTATGTGTTGACTATAGGGAGCTCAACAAGCTAACGAAAAAGAATAGGCACCCTCTCCCCAGAATTGATGATCTGTTTGATTAGCTTGTAGGAGCGTCTGTTTTCTCCCAACTCGATTTAGCGACCGGATTTCATCAGCTAAGGGTGGCTGAAGATAGTATCGATAAGACAACATTCAGAACCCCAGACGGCTTCTTTGAATGGCTTGTCATGCCTTTCGGCTTGACAAACGCACCCGCTTACTTCGTGGACCTAATGAGTAGGCTGTTCAGTGATTTTCTCAATAAGTTCGTAGTGGTCTTCGTAGACGATATCTTGATCTTCTCAAAGAATGAAGAAGAGCATGCTCAGCACCTAAGGGCAATCATGGAAACTCTGCGAGTCCATCAGCTAAAAGCCAAATTCTCCAAATGCCACTTTTGGAGAGAAGAAGTGAGGTTCCTTGGGCACATAGTATCCAAAGAAGGGTTAGCTGTAGACCCGGCTAAGGTAGTAGCGGTGCAGGACTAGAAGACACCAAAGAACGCAACAGAAGTCCGAAGCTTTCTCGGGCTAGCAGGCTTCTATCGGAAATTCATCAGAGACTTTGCAAAGATATCCGCTCCACTCACAAAGCTGACCAAGAAGAATCTAGTGTTCAATTGGGACTTGGATTGCGAGTTTGCTTTCCAACAACTAAAAAGGGCTCTTACAACAGCCCCAGTTTTGACGTTGCCAGATGGAAGCAAGATGTTCACAGTTTATACATATGCATGTAGGACAGGGCTGGGCGTTGTCTTGATGCAAGAAGGGAGGGTAGTAGCTGATGGTGGAAGGCAATTGAAAGTGCATGAAAAGAACTACCCGACCCACGATCTTGAGTTAGCTGCCATCATCTTTGCACTCACGTCTTGGCGACACTATCTCCTAGGTGAGAAGTTCGAACTTTACACTGACCATAAATCGTTGAAATGTCTTTTCTCGCAGAAAGATCTTAACTTGAGGCAACAGAGATGGCTGGAGTTTCTTGCCTCGTACGATTTCGAGATCTCCTACACTCCGGGCAAAGGCAACGTAGTGGCAGACGCGTTGAGCCGAAAGAAACTGACCCTAAGCCTGTTGTTTGTTGAAAGACAAAGCCTAGAGTTTATAGCCAGCTTTGACTTTAGGCCCTCCTCCGATTTTGTACCGGGCTTGCTAGCATCTCTCGAAGTACGCCCGACTTTAGTGGACGCAATAGGGACAACACAACGCGAAGACCCTCAGCTTGTGGAGACGATTGATAGGCTCATTAGGGGTGAGACTTCAAGTCACCTCAGCAGATACTCCATCGACGACAAGGGTTGGCTAAGGCGAGACGGAAGACTATGCGTCCCACAGACAAGGGATTTAGTAAAGAAGGTTCTCGAGGAAGCACATCACTCCAAGATGACGATACACCCAGGCGGGGATAAAATGTACAAGGACATAAAGAGAACTTTCTTTTGGAACGACATGAAGAAGGACGTGGCAGATTTCATTTCTAAGTGTATGGTGTGCCAACAGGTTAAGGCGGAACAGAAAACGCCTGGCGGTCTGCTCCATCCTCTAGAGGTCCCGCAGTGGAAGTGGGATAGCATCTCAATGGACTTCATTGATGGGCTGCCTAGGTCTAGAAGAGGCAATACTAGCATTTGGGTAATAGTGGATAGGCTTACTAAAAGCACCCACTTCTTACCTGTCAAGAGTAAAAGAACTGCCTCATCCCTAACATCTCTTTACCTCAAGGAAATTGTTCGACTCCATGGAATACCCTCCAGCATTGTTAGTGACCGAGACTCTATCTTCACAAGTGAGTTTTGGCGGAGTCTGCAAGAAGCGGTAGGCACATAGTTATGCTTGAGTACAGCCTATCACCCCCAAACCGACGGCCAGACAGAAAGAGTGAACAGAGTTTTGGAAGACCTTTTAAGACTGTGCGTCCTTGACTTCGGAGGGACGTGGGAAGACCATCTTCCTTTGGTGGAATTTTCCTACAACAACAGCTACCAAGAAACCATCGGAATGGCGCCCTTCGAAGCTTTATATGGAAGACCGTGCCGATCGCCCACTTTTTGGTGGGAGTCTACTGACAAGCTCGTACTTGGACCAGATATGATCCGAGAGACTTCAGAAAAAGTAGACTTAATACGGAGAAGAATGAAGACAGCCCAAGACAGACAAAAATCCTACGCCGACTAGAGGAGGACCGACCTTGAATTTGAGGTTGGGGACAAAGTTTTTCTTAAGGTATCTCTGCTAAGGAACGTTGTTCGTTTTGGAACCACAGGAAATCTAGCACCAAGGTTCATAGGACCGTTTCCTATTATTGAGAAAATTGGGAAAATGGCCTATAGATTAGAGCTACCCGAAAAGATGGCCGGAGTTCACAACGTTTTCCATGTTTCGCACCTCCAAAAATGTCTACATGAATCTGCTGAAGTGGTAGAGCCAAATATCCTAGAAGAAGCTGAAGTGGAACGCGAAGCAACCGTGAGGAAAGTTCCAACCCGCATATTAGGAACGGAAGTGAACAAGCTACGCAACCGCGAAGTCAAGCTCGTCAAAGTTCAATGGAGCGACGCCGAGGGAGACGCAACTTGGGAAACTGAAGCTAGAATACGTGCAGCCTACCCTTTTCTTTTCGAGGGTACATCTTTGATCTTTCTTTTTCCTTAAGTTGCACTTTTATCTATCTTTTTAGGTATATCTCCTCGACCTTATCTTTTAGGTAGAAACTCTTTGGATGAAAACATGTAATTGAAACATGTTATGGATGATGGTTGCAAGTGATTGCTAGTGGTTGCTCGTGGTTGCATATACACACACAATCTAGATTTTAGATCGACTCAGTCACTTCATATTACATATGCATAAATGTATTTATATTCGTATATGGTTGAAGTTTAATGTGTTGTCATATGGATGTTGCATTTATATGAATGATTGTGCACTCATGTAGAATCATGAATAGGAGAATTTGCATACATAATGGATTCATGGCACTTACATAATTCGCATTAAGGAGGTCAACTGAATCAGTAGACCGCCTGATTTTGCATTAGATAAGTACATGTACACACACTTCGCATATGATCATGAAGCATTAGAAGTCTTTTAAGGACAATGGATGCTCGTGTTTGATGGATGAGTAGATGGATGTTTGGAAGTTAGGACGTACATTCTTCCTGAACTTGAAGATTTCGGGGACGAAATCCTTTTAAGTGGGGGAGAATGTAACACCCTGTGTATTCTATAACAGTGAAATTCACAAAATAAAGTATAACTAATTTCAAATCAAAGAATTAAGGGAAACGGGATACGCCATTGCGTTCGTCTCCGAATTTTGCTTGAAATAGAGTCCGAGTTTATGTAAAACGGACTCCGTATGAGGGAGATATGGCCTCCGGAAGTTTCTGAATTCAGTTTAAAATTCAAACAGACAAAAACAGCTAAGAAATCAGATTTAAATTTCAAAAATCGGGCCAGATTGGCCAGGGCGGGAATTTTCCCGCCCAAGGCACCCAGGTCGACTGGGTAGTTGACCTGGGGCACCCAGGTCGACTCGGGGGTCGACCTGGCCTGTAATAACCCGCAAAATCTGAGCCAGTTTAAAATTTTTATTTTGGCAATTTTAATGAATTTAGTATATTTAAAATAGATTATTTTAAATAATATCGACGAGAAAATTTATTTTGAATATAATTCGAACGTATATATTATATAGGCCGTTGTTAGAATATAAATATTTTTATATAATTGTAAATAGAATTGAAAATGGCGCGGTAGTTCAATAATTCGATTTCAAACTTCAATTGAATGTACCGGGTGCAAAACAATCCGGATTTTAGAGAAACCAAAAACATTAGGATCTATTTGATAATATCTTTCCAACGAATCCGAAAAATCGAAATTTCATAGCGGGAATCAAAAGATATGTCCAGTTGAAAAATCTGAATTGTCGCTATGGAATTCAGGCCCTTAAAAATGGGAATTTTGCAAACGACCTCGGATTTCGATGAAACCACTTTTGTTGGGTCCGTGATGTCAAGTTATTGCTAGATTCCAAATTTCGTAATTTTTCGAATCAATATGTGAGCGTGGCAAAGGAAAACGCGTTTAACCAGTTTCAGTTGATTTTAATCGACTGGAAAATGGCCATTTTTCAAACGGTCTCAGAATTCGACGAAACTAGTTTTGTTAGGACCGTATCGTCAATACGAAACTAGAAAATATTTTCGGGAATTTTTAAAGTTAGTATGTGACCCCGGTAAATTGAAATGTGCATTCAAATTCAATATATAGAGTTATATGTTGATTTTGACGAAAACTGATTGTAACGATCGAATCAGCTTACGATACATATCCCATTGTGTTCGGGATGGGGGTAGAACGCTATGGACGACAGGCGGTGGGCCTCGTTTCGAGGTCGTATGTAAAAGTCAACTTTTTGCAATTAAAATAATTAAATAAATTATAAATTAAATTTCTCCCCTTAAATCACGTTGCCCCCCCCCCCCCCCCGTTTATTTTCAGAATCGTTTTATAAATAAAAAAAGAGGAAAAAAGAGAAAGGGGGGCCGACGATCGTCGCCCCTCCCCGATGACCGCCGCGCCGCCTAGGGGGGCGGAGCTGCACCCCCCCTGTCCCTGTCGACCTCCTCCTCCCCTCGCTTCCTCTCCTTTCGAAGCCGTCGCGAGCCCAAACCCACCTCCCTGCCCACCAACGTCGACGGAAGTCCCCCCCAGCCGCCGCACCGCCTGACCTTGCTTCCTTCCCTTCGACGTCCTCCTCTTCCCCTGAACCCCCAAATCGAGCCTCCTTGAACCCGCGCCCTCAGCCTCCCGACCACCGCACAAAACCCTAGCCACCGCCAGTCGAGGAAGGCCCGCCACCACCTGACGTGATCTCCCCCGCCGCACTGAGGTTCTCCTGTGCCATCCTCCCCCTTAGACAGTAAGTTCTTCCTCGTTTGATTTGTTTTTTTATTTTTAAAAATCTTTAAAAATCGGTTCTTTTATAAAACATTGGATAAAAAATCAGTTTTTATTTGTTAAGAGAATTTTTATATGTGTTATTGCTTAAAAAGATTGGATCTTTATTTTACATAAAGATTAGATTTTTATTTTACATAAAGGAGGGATTTTGATTAAGTGAAAAGACGATATTTTTAAAAATAGAAAAGACGTGATTTTTAAAATAGAAAGATTAGATTTTTAAAGGAAGAAAGACGATATTTTTAAATGGAGAAAGGTGAGATTTTTACATATGTAGTGAAGTAAAAATATGATTTTTATATATTGAACATCGAAGTAAAAATTCGATTTTTATATATTAAATAGCGAAGTAAAAAATTCGATTTTTTATATATTGAATAGCGATGTCAAAGTTCGTTTTTTTTATATATGAAGTGATTATAAAAATATGATTTTTAAATTGAAAGTGAACAAATAAAAATGTGATTTTTATTTTAAAGGCATCAGCAAATAAAAATGTGATTTTTATAATGATATATTTGAAAAGGCAAAATCTTTATATAAAGAATAACGATGTAAAAATAGAATTTTTATCTATATAGTAGCAGTGTGAAAATAGAAATTTTATCCATATAGCGTAATTATAAAAATTTGATTTTTATATATTGAATAGCGGAGTAAAAATTCGATTTTTATATATGTAGTTGCTACGGGCAACGAAGCTGACGAAGATGCGAAAACGATGAAGATTTCTATCAATGAAGAGTCAAGATGATTGGATAGCTATCAGTGAGAATTTCTCACCTTTCAATTTCTTTTCTAGTTATATATATATATATACTAGGATGCAGACGGTGCTTAGTAGCACCCGACACAATCGTCCACAGACCATGGACTTGTTTGTTTGGTTGCATAAATTAGTTTGAGGATTTGATTTGAATTTGGTTGTTTGGTGAATTTGATTGATGTGTGAATGGCGTGGGCCTTCACTAGACCGGGGATAAGGCTAGGCCTTGTCCCGTTTCTAGTATCGTGCCGTTATGCCGCCGAAATTTTCTAAAATAAGTTAGAGAAATAAAAATATCATTTTATTGTGTAAACGAACGAAATAGAAATTAATGTGTTGAAAGGGAATAAAATATTTATATAGTTAAAAATATTTTATCGTTAAAAATATAATTTTTAACGTGAATGTGAATAAAATAAAATATTCATTTACAAACCGGACGGTTTGTTTATGTACACCTATTTGAAGGACATTGATTGGGACGATAAATTTTACACATCTCCCAACTGCACAAATAAAATATGTGTTTAATTGTTTGAAACCCCACACGGGTGTTGGGATGAAATTTGAAGTTCACTCATCCTGATTGATTAAATATGTCGATCGATTGATTGACAGGCTGTTATAAGCGTTAGATATCTATATTTGATGCTTATACAGTGTAGTGCACTTTGGTTGATGGTTGATTATTTTTCAATGTTATTATATACGGTTGATGTATGAAAATCCATATAATTAACTTTATATGGTGATTGATTGGGCCTCATTCCAATTTAGAAAATAAAGAATATTATAAAGTAAAGGTTCATGTGTTGACTGTACTCATCCGTTGAGATTAGTCATGTGTTGAACGAAATATTTTAACAATAAAATTTACATCTTTATCATATATGAAATTAGAAACTAACTGGAAAATAAATGAGATGAGTGGTCTCCTGAATATTGATCTGATGTTGGTTTCGGCCTTCGGGGTTAATATTCAGGAAATCGTTCTCTCACTAAATTACAGTTGGAGTCTGATTTAATATCAAACAATAGATACCTTAATTTTATAAAATATTTTAAATAACAAAAATAGCCACACGTGGACAGTACTCATTCGTTGAGATTAGTCGTGTGTGGAGAAAAAAAAAGATAAATATTCATTTGTCGAGTAGAATATTTGAAAATAGAATTGTATGAAGCCGTGTTGATTAGATTAACGCCATTTTGACGTGAACGATATTTATATCGATTTTATTCATTTTGAAATGAATTGAATATAAAATGAATTCGAATTGAATTGAATAAATAACGAATTCGAATTGAATATATAACGAACCGAATTCGAATTGAATATAAAATGATTTCGAAATGAATGGAATTTAAAACGAATTCGAATTGAAATGAATAAATAACGAATTCGAATTGAATTGAATAGATAACGAATTCGAATTGAATTGAATAGATAACGAATTCGAATTGAATTGAATAGATAACGAATTTGAATTGAATTGAATATAAAACCAATTCGAATTGAATTGAAAATTAAATTTTGATTTGAATTGAAATGGAAGTTGAAATGTTTTTGAAACAAATTTGAATCTATTTATAAAATTCGTTTTAAATAGTAATCGACGAAATATATATTATATATATTATATATATAATATAATGGCCTGAATAGAACGCGCCGCGCCGCGGTAGTTCGTGAATTTCGACCATTTATTTCAAATGGACATTACGGGAGATCCGACCGTCGGATTCTCCTAAAACTGGAACCGTTGGGTTCGTATCGAAAAGAGATTTCCAAAGAATATTAGAAATTCAAAATCTAACGGTTGGATTTGGAGATACGTCCAAATCAAATTGGGAAAAGGTCGCTATAAATGCAGTTCGATGGCCGTTGTTGGAAATCGACAGTACGGACCTTGATAAAATTATTAAAAATAGTAATAATTTGTGTAAAATCGTAAGAAATGATTTGAGAAAAATTGGGGTGAAAAACTCCATATTTGAAAAGATAAAAATAGATTTTTATCGAAATGAACTAGTTTGAACTCAATTTAAAACCCGGGTTTTTATTTTTAAATAAATAAATTAGATTTAAAAAGGGGTTTTAAATAATCGGAATTCCTAATATATTTGATTTGAATTGAACTAGAATTGATTTGTGGGTTTATCGTGAACTGTGTTTTAAACAACACTAGTTCTTTAACCCAACGATAAATAGAATGTGATTTGGGTTTGTCGTGAACTGTGTTTTAAATGACATTAGTTCTTTAACCCAATAAAAGGAGTTTTAACGAATCTGCAATTAGATTGAAATGTAAATTTGTAATCTAAATTATCAAATTTAGAAAATGAGCGAGAATGGAGTATTACCAGTTTTGCTCCAAAGCGATAGTTAAATCTTTAATTAGATTTGAACGTGAAATGGTAATCAATTTTACCGATAACGCCGTGGTGTTAGATATGAAGTACTACCAGTTTTGCTTCATGGGATGAATAGGTTGGGATTGGGAAATAAAACAAATAATTACTTCGGTGTGGTTCGCTAATCTCGACTTGTTTAAAAAAACCATAATTTGGTTTGAAACGACATCCAAAGGAAGATTAAAGAATAAATTTTTAAGAATTTATCTTGGATAAAATTAATGGGAACTTTTCCCAAAAGATGTGAATATTTAAATAACAGAATATTCAGAATTGGAATGAGGCGTATGTTGTGTTTGTGTAACATTTGTTTTTAATCTACGCGGGTTGTTCGGAAAGTCCGGGTTTATACCCATTCTAAATAACTGATTCGACGATATGTCGAAGATGAAGACGGTGGCTGAAGACCGGAAGTCTTCACATCGTTTGGGTAATTACTGACGATCCTGATTGGGCTGTACACCCAAGA
The DNA here is from genome assembly GCA_030737875.1 of Allium sativum. Classification (NCBI taxonomy): domain Eukaryota; kingdom Viridiplantae; phylum Streptophyta; class Magnoliopsida; order Asparagales; family Amaryllidaceae; genus Allium; species Allium sativum. The sequence goes on from CM060920.1 coordinate 366,566,646, forward strand.
GGATGGAAATAGTTGGTGGTCGTCCAGACGTACTTGGGGATGGATGGATATGCGAGGAAAGTGCCTCCGGTTTCGTTCAGACCCAGAACGAACTTGTAAATGGATTGTGTGTCTGACATTGGATTTTATTCTGTGTTGATTGATTTCTGTTAAATATACATCTGTTTGGCGGCGGAGAATTTATTCTTTTTCTTAACGCCCTTCTCTGAGACGTACGAGCTCAGAGGTTGTATATCGATGGACATCAGTCGCATGGCATGAATTGCCTATGTGGCACGCTAAGATGCAATGATCAAGGCTTCTATTGAAAAGCAAAGTCTTGTGGTTGATGATCAAAGCACGCCTACGTGGCAGCTTTGTGTATAACGTGAATTCGCGAGCCTCACACCTCGGTATGAGTTAAAAACGGGATACGGACTACAGGGAGAGCACGACGTTTCTTTCTAGCTTTGGTGGTGTCAGTGACTTACCAGCCCTGACATTTATATACTTTCACCTTTGTGGTTGTTGGAATGCGAGGCGCCTCGATTATAGGTCTGTAAGGACCGGGAAACGTGTGTTCAGGAATTGCCAATCCTCTAACGTAAGTGAGGACCGACCCTGAAGATCCAGGGGTTGCCCAGAGTGCGTAGCCCTGGGACATTTGCTAGAGTGTCTCGAACGCGGAGAGGAGCTTGCCCCTTGCCTCGACTCATGACGGAAATCCAATTTCCAATACGTGTATTTCGGCTTTATTTGTAGAGCCTAGTATGGCGACATAGTGGTATGGGGCACTTATGCCGTCTATGATTTATATTTATGATTGAAGTTGTTTTGACACTATACACTTATTATAGTATCAAATGATTTGCTTTAAACGTATCAAGCATATTTGGCTGTTATAAGGTAAAACCCTATCCTCCGGCTTGCGTTGCATTGTGTGATGGGACCTGGGTCTTATAATAGCTTCATTTTCGAAAAAGCATTGCGCTGTTTATTCTATATGCACTGGTATTCTTAAGAGGAAACCCGTTCCGTGTTATACGGCGTGGTCCCTTGACTTACCTAACTTTAAAACCAATATTAACAACTGTTTTAGTTCTCACACCAGTCACATGACTGACCTGGATTTTATTGTTTTAACCTAAACTCTGGGTGCCCTTATTTCCGCACGGGCAGCTAGTAGTTTTGGTTTTGCAGATTTATATTCACAGGATCCTGGTTTGCAGCTGGAATGGTATCCGGAAAGCTCTGTATCCGTATATCACCTTCAGTTGTGCTTTGTATTATTTTCCGCTGCTATGTGATTTATTGTAATCTCTGATATTTATCGAATGTAATTTATTCAATTATACACTGTATATTCTTGTATCTGATGGAATTGTTGTAATAACAATGAAATGTTCTTCCGTCTGCATTCTATTTTGTCTTGTCCTCAACGCCATCCGTGCTTTCCTTCATAGGGAAGTTCGGGTCGTGTCAGTTTGGTATCAGAGCTTTGGTTTACAGAGCTCGAGAACAAGGCACATTAGAACCATACGAAAGAATTCATCAGATATTGGATTAGTAATATCCAATTAGAATGACTCGTTAGAGATAGGATCAGTAGTATCCTAGAATGAGTGTGAAGAGTATATTTTTCAAATGAAAACAATTTTTTTTTGAAATTTAAATCGTTTTACACGTATTTGTATTGAATATGGACAATCGAATATATAAAGGTTTTGCATATACGCGTCATGAACGTATATTCGAAGTTTTAATATATTAGATAGATATAGAATCACACTCTAGTCGCCTGGACATGATTCTGATGATGGCGCGCCATCACCAGTATTTATTTTCGTGTTTCGAAGGTGTGATATCTATATATTTCCATTAGACTGGTGTGAGAACCAAAACTTATATAGTTAGCACACATTGTTGTGAATTGGCATCAAAAACATGATTTTTGTATATATATCAAAATTATGAATTTGAAATGTTAATCCACTAATTGATTGATGATTGTGTTGTTTGATTATTGTTGCCTAATTGAATTTGAACCATTTAGCCTAATTGAACCAAATATTGAACTGTATTGAAAATTGTTCGCATTTGCTTGCATATACATATACTTACATTGAACAGGTCATAGCAAGGAGGCTAGAGCCGAAGAATAAAATTTGTTTGCCCGACAAATAGGTACATGTTTACTACATAATTTACTGTTTTGTTTGGGTGATGATGATTTTATGAGCCTATTGGCTAGCCGCTTGGCTTTTTCTTTTTCTTTTTGAGATCAGAAGGCCTATATGGCAATTTCGGGATTTTCCCGTGGCTCCCGGTGCAGGGGAGGTTATGGCGAAATTTTTCGAAAATTTAGGGTGTTAGCCAAATTTTTGAAATTTTGAAAATTCTCAGAAACTGAAAAGTTGGAGAATGGAAGCCAGATCGAACGTAGAGTTGATTAATCAAACCACTTTCGACTTTGTTCCTTTTCGAGGACGAAAAGTTTTAAGTGGGGTGATTGTAATAACCCGCAAAATCTGAGCCAGTTTAAAATTTTTATTTTGGCAATTTTAATGAATTTAGTATATTTAAAATAGATTATTTTAAATAATATCGACGAGAAAATTTATTTTGAATATAATTCGAACGTGTATATTATATACACCGTCGTTAGAATATAAATATTTTTATATAATTATAAATAGAATTGAAAATGGCGCGGTAGTTCGATAATTCGATTTCAAACTTCAATTGAATGTACCGGGTGCAAAACAATCCGGATTTTAGTGAAACCAAAAACATTAGGATCTATTTGATAATATCTTTCCAAAGAATCCGAAAAATCGAAATTTCATAGCGGGAATCAAAAGATATGTCCAGTTGAAAAATCTGAATTGTCGCTATGGAATTCAGGCACTTAAAAATGGGAATTTTGCAAACAACCTCGGATTTCGATGAAACCACTTTTGTTCGGTCCGTGATGTCAAGTTATTGCTAGATTCCAAATTTCATAATTTTTCGAATCAATATGTGGGCGTGGCAAAGGAAAACACGTTTGACTAGTTTCAATTGATTTTAATCGACTGGAAAATGGCCATTTTTCAAACGTTCTCAGAATTCGACAAAACTAGTTTTGTTAGGACCGTATCGTCAATACGAAGCTAGAAAATATTTTCGGGAATTTTTAAAGTTAGTATGTGAGCCCGGTAAATTGAAATGCGCGTTCAAATTCAATATATAGAGTTATATGTTGATTTTGATGAAAACTGATTGTAACGATCGAATCAGCTTACGATACATATCCCATTGTGTTCGGAATGGGGGTAGAACGCTATGGATGACAGGCGGTGGGCCTCGTTTCGAGGTCGTATGTAAAAGTCAACTTTTTGCAATTAAAATAATTAAATAAATTATAAATTAAATTTCTCCCCTTAAATCACGTTGCCCCCCCCCCCCCCCCCCGTTTATTTTCAGAATCGTTTTATAAAAAAAAAGAGGAAAAAAGAGAAAGGGGGAGCGACGATCGTCGCCCCTCCCCGATGACCGCCGCGCCGCCTAGGGGGGCGGAGCTGCACCCCCCCGTCCCTGTCGACCTCCTCCTCCCCTCGCTTCCTCTCCTCTCGAAGCCATCGCGAGCCCAAACCCACCTCCCTGCCCACCACCGTCGACGGAAGTCCCCCCCCCCAGCCTCCGCACCGCCTAACCTTGCTTCCTTCCCTTCGACGTCCTCCTCTTCCCCTGAACCCCCAAATCGAGCCTCCTTGAACCCGCGCCCTCAGCCTCCCGACCACCGCACAAAACCCTAGCCACCGCTAGTCGAGGAAGGCCCGCCACCACCTGACGTGATCTCCCCCGCCGCACTGAGGTTCACCTGAGCCATCCTCCCCCTTAGACAGTAAGTTCTTCCTCGTTTGATTTGTTTTTTTATTTTTAAAAATCTTTAAAAATCGGTTCTTTTATAAAACATTGGATAAAAAATCAGTTTTTATTTGTTAAGAGAATTTTTATATGTGTTATTGCTTAAAAAGATTGGATCTTTATTTTACATAAAGATTAGATTTTTATTTTACATAAAGGAGGGATTTTGATTAAGTGAAAAGACGATATTTTTAAAAATAGAAAAGACGTGATTTTTAAAATAGAAAGATTAGATTTTTAAAGGAAGAAAGACGATATTTTTAAATGGAGAAAGGTGAGATTTTACATATGTAGTGAAGTAAAAATATGATTTTTATATATTGAACATCGAAGTAAAAATTCGATTTTTATATATTGAATAGCGAAGTAAAAAATTCGATTTTTTATATATTGAATAGCGATGTCAAAATTCATTTTTTTATATATGAAGTGATTATAAAAATATGATTTTTAAATTGAAAGTGAACAAATAAAAATGTGATTTTTATTTTAAAGGCATCAGCAAATAAAAATGTGATTTTTATAATGATATATTTGAAAAGGCGAAATCTTTATATAGAGAATAACGATGTAAAAATAGAATTTTTATCTATATAGTAGCAGTGTGAAAATAGAAATTTTATCCATATAGCGTAATTATAAAAATTTGATTTTTATATATTGAATAGCGGAGTAAAAATTCGATTTTTATATATGTAGTTGCTACGGGCAACGAAGCTGACGAAGATGCGAAAACGATGAAGATTTCTATCAATGAAGAGTCAAGATGATTGGATAGCTATCAGTGAGAATTTCTCACCTTTCAATTTCTTTTCTAGTTATATATATATATATATATACTAGGATGCAGACGGTGCTTAGTAGCACCCGACACAATCGTCCACAGACCATGGACTTGTTTGTTTGGTTGCATAAATTAGTTTGAGGATTTGATTTGAATTTGGTTGTTTGGTGAATTTGATTGATGTGTGAATGGCGTGGGCCTTCACTAGACTGGGGATAAGGCTAGGCCTTGTCCCGTTTCTAGTATCGTGCCGTTATGCCGCCGAAATTTTCTAAAATAAGTTAGAGAAATAAAAATATCATTTTACTGTGTAAACGAACGAAATAGAAATTAATGTGTTGAAAGGGAATAAAATATTTATATAGTTAAAAATATTTTATCGTTAAAAATATAATTTTTAACGTGAATGTGAATAAAATAAAATATTCATTTACAAACCGGACGGTTTGTTTATGTACACCTATTTGAAGGACATTGATTGGGACGATAAATTTTACACATCTCCCAACTGCACAAATAAAATATGTGTTTGATTGTTTGAAACCCCACACGGGTGTTGGGATGAAATTTGAAGTTCACTCATCCTGATTGATTAAATATGTCGATCGATTGATTGACAGGCTGTTATAAGCGTTAGATATCTATATTTGATGCTTATACAGTGTAGTGCACTTTGGTTGATGGTTGATAATTTTTCAGTGTTATTATATACGGTTGATGTATGAAAATCCATATAATTAACTTTACATGGTGATTGATTGGGCCTCATTCCAATTTAGAAAATAAAGAATATTATAAAGTAAAGGTTCATGTGTTGACTGTACTCATCCGTTGAGATTAGTCATGTGTTGAACGAAATATTTTAACAATAAAATTTACATCTTTATCATATATGAAATTAGAAACTAACTGGAAAATAGATGAGATGAGTGGTCTCCTGAATATTGATCTGATGTTGGTTTCGGCCTTCGGGGTTAATATTCAGGAAATCGTTCTCTCACTAAATTACAGTTGGAGTCTGATTTAATATCAAACGATAGATACCTTAATTTTATAAAATATTTTAAATAACAAAAATAGCCACACGTGGACAATACTCATTCGTTGAGATTAGTCGTGTGTGGAGAAAAAAAAGATAAATATTCATTTGTTGAGTAGAATATTTGAAAATAGAATTATATGAAGCCGTGTTGATTAGATTAACGCCATTTTGACGTGAACGATATTTATATCGATTTTATTCATTTTGAAATGAATTGAATATAAAACGAATTCGAATTGAATTGAATAAATAACGAATTCGAATTGAATATATAACGAACCGAATTCGAATTGAATATAAAATGATTTCGAAATGAATGGAATTTAAAACGAATTCGAATTGAATTGAATAAATAACGAATTCGAATTGAATTGAATAGATAACGAATTCGAATTGAATTGAATAGATAACGAATTCGAATTGAATTGAATTGAATAGATAACGAATTTGAATTGAATTGAATATAAAACCAATTCGAATTGAATTGAAAATTAAATTTTGATTTGAATTGAAATGGAAGTTGAAATGTTTTTGAAACGAATTTGAATCTATTTATAAAATTCGTTTTAAATAGTAATCGACGAAATATATATTATATATATTATATATATAATATAATGGCCTGAATAGAACGCGCCGCGCCGCGGTAGTTCGTGAATTTCGACCATTTATTTCAAACGGATATTACGGGAGATCCGACCGTCGGATTCTCCTAAAACCGGAACCGTTGGGTTCGTATCGAAAAGAGCTTTCCAAAAAATATTAGAAATTCAAAATCTAACGGTTGGATTTGGAGATACGTCCAAATCAAATTGGGAAAAGGTCGCTATAAGTGCAGTTCGATGGCCGTTGTTGGAAATCGACTGTACGGGCCTTGATAAAATTATTAAAAATAGTAATAATTTGTGTAAAATCGTAAGAAATGATTTGAGAAAAATTGGGGTGAAAAACTCCATATTTGAAAAGATAAAAATAGATTTTTATCGAAATGAACTAGTTTGAACTCAATTTAAAACCCGGGTTTTTATTTTTAAATAAATAAATTAGATTTAAAAAGGGGTTTTAAATAATCGTAATTCCTAAAATATTTGATTTGAATTGAACTAGAATTGATTTGTGGGTTTATCGTGAACTGTGTTTTAAATAACACTAGTTCTTTAACCCGACGATAAATAGAATGTGATTTGGGTTTGTTGTGAACTGTGTTTTAAATGACATTAGTTCTTTAACCCAATAAAAGGAGTTTTAATGAATCTGCAATTAGATTGAAATGTAAATTTGTAATCTAAATTATCAAATTTAGAAAATGAGCGAGAATGGAGTATTACCAGTTTTGCTCCAAAGCGATAGTTAAATCTTTAATTAGATTTGAACGTGAAATGGTAATTAATTTTACCGATAACACCGTGGTGTTAGATATGGAGTACTACCAGTTTTGCTTCATGGGATGAATAGGTTGGGATTGGGAAATAAAACAAATAATTACTTCGGTGTGGTTCGCTAATCTCGACTTGTTTAAAAAAACCATAATTTGGTTTGAAACGACATCCAAAGGAAGATTAAAGAATAAATTTTTAAGAATTTATCTTGGATAAAATTAATGGGAACTTTTCCCAAAAGATGTGAATATTTAAATAACAGAATATTCAGAATTGGAATGAGGCGTATGTTGTGCTTGTGTAACATTTGTTTTTAATATACGCGGGTTGTTCGGAAAGTCCGGGTTTATACCCATTCTGAATAACCGATTCGACGATATGTCGAAGATGAAGACGGTGGCTGAAGACCGGAAGTCTTCACATTGTTTGGGTAATTACTGACGATCCTGATTGGGCTGTACACCCAAGAGGATGGAAATAGTTGGTGGTCGTCCAGACGTACTTGGGGATGGATGGATATGCGAGGAAAGTGCCTCTGGTTCCGTTCAGACTCAGAACGAACTTGTAAATGGATTGTGTGTCTGACATTGGATTTTATTCTATGTTGATTGATTTCTGTTAAATATACATCTGTTTGGCGGCGGAGAATTTATTCTTTTGCTTAACGCCCTTCTCTGAGACGTACGAGCTCAGAGGTTGTATATCGATGGACATCAGTCGCATGGCATGAATTGCCTATGTGGCACGCTAAGATGCAATGATCAAGGCTTCTGTTGAAAAGCAAAGTCTTGTGGTTGATGATCAAAGCACGCCTACGTGGCAGCTTTGTGTATAACGTGAATTCGCGAGCCTCACACCTCGGTATGAGTTAAAAACGGGATACGGACTGCAGGGAGAGCACGACGTTTCTTTCTAGCTTTGGTGGTGTCAGTGACTTACCAGCCCTGACATTTATATACTTTTCACCTTTGTGGTTGTTGGAATGCGAGGCGCCTCGATTATAGGTCTGTAAGGACCGGGAAAAGTGTGTTCAGGAATTGCCAATCCTCTAACGTAAGTGAGGACCGGCCCTGAAGATCCAGGGGTTGCCCAGAGTGCATAGCCCTGGGACATTTGCTAGAGTGTCTCGAACGCGGAGAGGAGCTTGCCCCTTGCCTCGACTCATGACGGAAATCCAATTTCCAATACGTGTATTTCGGCTTTATTTGTAGAGCCTAGTATGGCGACATAGTGGTATGGGGCACTTATGCCATCTATGATTTATATTTATGATTGAAATTGTTTTGACACTATACACTTATTATAGTATCAAATGATTTGCTTTAAACGTATCAAGCATATTTGGCTGTTATAAGGTAAAACCCTATCCTCCGGCTTGCGTTGCATTGTGTGATGGGACCTGGGTCTTATAATAGCTTCATTTTCAAAAAAGCATTGCGCTGTTTATTCTATATGCACTGGTATTCTTGGGAGGAAACCCGTTCCGTGTTATACGGCGTGGTCCCTTGACTTACCTAACTTTAAAACCAATATTAACAACTGTTTTAGTTCTCACACCAGTCACATGACTGACCTGGAGTTTATTGTTTTAACCTAAACTCGGGGTGCCCTTATTTCCGCACGGGCAGCTAGTAGTTTTGGTTTTGCAGATTTATATTCACAGGATCCTGGTTTGCAGCTGGAATGGTATCCGGAAAGCTCTGTATCCGTATATCACCTTCAGTTGTGCTTTGTATTATTTTCCGCTGCTATGTAATTTATTGTAATCTCTGATATTTATCGAATGTAATTTATTCAATTATACACTGTATATTCTTGTATCTGATGGAATTGTTGTAATAACATTGAAATGTTCTTCCGTCTACGTTCTATTTTGTCTTGTCCTCAACGCCATCCGTGCTTTCCTTCACAGGGAAGTTCGGGTCGTGTCATGGCCCCTGAGCCAGGTCGAACCCAGCCCCTCCTGGCTGGCCTGGTCTGTGATTGGCCGAATTTCTGAGTCTTGCCTTGTCACTAGGGCTAGGTGTCAGCTCCTGATTGGTCTCTCCTTCAAACGAACGGCTAATATTCATCCAAGCTCCATCGACGGTCCTAATCAACTCACAAACTCTATAAAAAGGACCTAAGACTCCACCTAATTCACACAAACAAAAATGAATATGAGACCGTCATGCTGCTGAGGAAAGATTAGGAATAGCCGTCAAAATTGAGAGACAATTAGGAGACAATTCGAAAGCTTAAAGCAACGTCAATTAAATCAAAACAACGCCTACAACAAAGGATAGCATCTCCAAATTCAGAATTCAGATTCCTGAATTGAAGATTCGTCATACGTTGTAAGTAGAGTGCTATTCCGATGTGAATAAATAATTGTGTTTGATTTGTGTAAAATGAGAAATAGAATTGTATTTGATTTGTGGTGATAATAATCTATATTTGTATGTTGCTTCGATTCTAAACGATTTGGAATATTGTGGTATAACGATTGGATATTTGCAAGTATGTGATTCATGTTGGAAGTTAACAACTACATGTTTGTGGTAGTTTAATTGAGATTCATGTAAGTATATGATTCACTATTATGCCAACATAATATATATTATAATCACTTTTAGTGTAGTTGGATCCATTTGGGTATTATGACTTATGTGAATTTTTGTTGGAATTGGCATAATGATTCAAGTGTAAAACCATACTTTTGTATTAGAGACAAAAGTAAGCATCTTTGTGAATTTGTGTTGACTCTATGAACATGACTAAACTATGCTTGGTGTTATGCCTAATTGAAAAACATGTTTTAGGCCTATGTTGTTATCAAAATCATATGATAATATATGTGACACATAGCTAAGTTAGATTTACATTCCAATGGCAAGTTTGCATGGATAGATTAAAAACCATGATTTCATGTTTAGGTATGTTTATGCCATGATTATATGAATAGATTAAAAACCATGATTTCATGTTTAGGTATGTTTATGCCATGATTATATGAATAGATCAAAACCCATGATTTCATGTTTAGGTATGTTTATGCCATGATTATATGCTATTACAATGCAAGTTCACAAGTGCCAAACTTATGTTAATTAGTTCGCTATGTTGCAAGTTCATGCGTTCACACTCCCCTTTTTATGTTACTTAGAATATATAAACACCATGTTATAAGCCTCCCCTTTTTCATGTGGCTAAGTTGGGTTTAAATGTTAAACCCAACATATGTTATATTGTAGCGAACGTATAAAACGGGGGTAATGACGATTGGGTTAAAATATAGAACATATGTGTTGGCATGTTGACGCATGCCAACAACCTTGAAAAACAATTAAGTGGTATAAATTAATTTTACCCAATAAAGATGAATTTGAATAATGGGCCGAAAATATTTACATATAAAAAGAAAAGAGACAAAATATGTAAATTTAGAAAATATGATGTGTTTAACCCGAGGTTGGATTGAGTTGTGATGTAAACCTGCCCGGAACCGCCTGGCTGTCCAGTAGTCACAACAATACCTATCCAATGTGGGTGGTTAAACACGGAGCCCAATAAGGACCCGAGGTTAGACTGAGTTGTGGCGTAAGACTGCCCGGACCCAACCGGCAACAAGCAGCCACAACAATATCTGTCTAATGTGAGAGGTCGAGGCTTTAATAAGACAATTAAGGCTGAGTCAGAATTGATAGGATTAAGTAAATTGAATTAATACTTAATCAAAATGGAACATGCTAAACTATACAGACTGATTGGGGGTTAGGTTTACAAAACACTTAACCAACTTAGAATGTTGGCTAGAAATAGAAAACCTAGTAGCGGGGGACCCTTTTCAGCAGTAACCCTACAAGGTGTATCAGGATACCCTGAACTAGGCAGGGTGGGGCACGATTACTGGGCTGACTGTAAGAGGTCAAATCGACGGCGGTGGTGCAGCAGTGTAGGTTCTAACAGGGTGCGGGCGTGCACACACTCCGGCGCAGAAAAATAAGGCATTGGGCACCAGTAGTATACCTGTGCATTCTAGGATTGTGTCGGGCCGCTACCATGGGACTTGATACACCCCATGGTGGGACCAGCATAGGTAACTAGAACATCGGGGGCCGTAAGACACATGTAACTATGCGAGTAGGAGCCGATCATTAGAAACGGATCACTTCACCCTGATTATGGGGTGCCTGTTGGGAACTAGTTTATATGGATGCAGAGATTAATATGAGGTACGATAGTATATTCGACTCTAGACAACTTAACTTAGTTTATGGTGCTTTCCCATTTCCAGTTTATACTTATAATACCCAGTTCTTTATTCATAGACTGAATAGTCCTAGACTTACTCAGGCTTTATGTCTGACTCTACTTTTCTTTCGTCTTCTTTTCTTTCGTTCCCCCCCCCCCAGGTCCACAGGGAGGGAATACCGCAGCTTGACCAGTTTTCACATCCAGCTTGAAGAGAAAGAATGTATTGCTTGGATCTTTTTCGTTTTGGACTATGGCTTTGGACATCAATTATGGGACTTATGCAGTTTACTTATGTTTTTATGCTTCTTTAAATAATGTAATCAAGACAGTTATGAAGATGTTATGTTTTTGGAAGTATTGTAAGACAAATTATGACATGGGTTGTGTAACACGTATTTTGTTGAAATAAAAATTGCTGTTGCTTTCCGCTGTTCAAAAATATGTGTATTTATATCTGTCTTGTGTATCTGTGACTTATACTTATAAACCTCCACCAAAATTAGGGCATTCCCTTTGAGAGTGACCCTAACGGAGGTGGGGTGTTTCACTAGTCGATATGGGGCTGTGCATATCAGTGAAGGGTTGCCATTGTAGGATGTAATACATCCTACCGTGGGGCCGGCATAGAGTATCTACGGAGTAGGGAGCCGGTCGATTAGGGTAGTGTTTAGGGTATATTTTGGACATATGCCCTAAGTATACCACCTTATAGTGGAAGGGATCATTTCATTCTAGTTATACTAGTAATAGTGCGGAGTAATGATTAGAAAAGTGTATACACCTTACCTTTTATAAGTGTATACACCTTACCTTTTATACCTTGTCACACCTGTCATTTATGTAATGACCTCTCTTATCCACTTTATATGCCTATCATGTTACTTTTATTTATTTACTGGCTAAAAATAACTAGACTCTCCAGACTTTATGTCTGACCCTTTTTGTTTCTCCTTCTTTCTTCCGTTCCCCCCTAGGTTCTCAGGGAGGAAACACTCAGGCTTAATCAGGACTCAGATATCATCTTGCTAGGAGCTACTTCTGAAGTATGGCTCATGTTCTTGTCTCTACTATGGCTTAACTCTTTCAATTGGAGAATTATGTTTTTTATATTCTCATGTACTCTGATGATGCAAGACAGAAATTATTTTATTGTAATGGTTTTTGTGACTTATGGTATTGTGGACCACAGTATTATGATTTATGTTAAAATAAAAAATTAAATTTTCGCTGCTATCTTATTCATATCTATCTTGTAATTATTTTGTGTTTGTTAACCTATAGCGCTTCACGAAACTTAATGCATTCCCTTAGTGAATGACATTAATGGACGTGGGGTGTCACAGTAGTGCATGGATGCTATACGTTGGTCCATGGGTTTGGTGTACAAGTAAGAAAAAGTGCTATTATCAAGTAAAAGTATAAATAATAAGAGTGGGTAAGTGAATGAAATCGAAAAATACTCTTTAGTTTTATTGATTTGAAATTGAGTACAAGTGAAAATAGAAATATCACTTTGCAAACTTTGACAATCACAAAAAAATGGACTTCATAATTTCACCGTGTTTTAACCTAAAATATTAGCAAGCAAGCAGGGCCGGTCCTGGCATAGTGCGAGCTGTGCGACCGCACAGGGCCCATTAGGCCGGGAGGCCCCAAAAAAATTAAAAAAAACTGTATTACCTTTACTAGAGATGCTTTTTCTTGTCAGGATGCGTGTACCTGATAGTAATTTATCTATGCAAAAGTAGATATGATTGTATGTTTTGTTGACATCAATCAATATATTAAAATGGAGATGTGGCTTGTGTGGACCTCTAGTTGACAGATTGAAAATGTGGGTAAAAACTTTATGAATTTGCTGAAACACGCAATTTTCTCAATGGAGATGCACGGTAGAAAAAACACATTTTCACTTAAGTTCAATTACATAAAAAAACAAAAAAAATTAAGAGCCCAAAATTTTGGGTCCGCACTAGGCCCATAAATACTCAGGGCCGGCCCTGCAAGCAAGAGTCTGATGTGATGAAAACTTGATTTTTGTTTAAAGTTTCTTGTTAGTGATGAACTTAAATTTCTAGATTTTGACTAGATCATTTATATACTACAAATTGTAACTTCTTAAAACAAACCGATTCATCATGTTTGACATATATTTTTTACATTCATATAGATGCATTAATATCATATCATGTTGCATTGGATTTTGTATGTAGTATCTGCTGAAAACCCTCATGAGACACTAGGGGTTTAAAGGCTTGTTGCATACGCTAAATGCAATCATAATTCCCGAAGAAAGTGTGGCTAAGAAATTTAATTAGGTTTTATTCGATGGCTAGTAAACATTCTAGTGTAGGGCGTATTTGATAAACGTCAAATTATGTAAATTTTACACTGCTTAATTATGCATTTTATTATTTTAAGATAGTATTACTCGGTCTTTTTAATTATGTTTATGGCAGGTACTTTATTTTCAAAATAAGAAAAAAATTCCATCTAAAAAGGGGCCAACTTGAGAAAATTCTAGACTATTCTAGAGAAAGAAGCTTCTAGAAGAATATGGGACGAGCAAGATCAAGAAGCATCTATAAAAAGATGATTTCAAAAGTTTTTTAGAATATGCTAAGCAAGAAGCTCCTAGAAATACAAAGAAAGAGATTTGCAGAACAATAAAGAAGAAGAAAAATAAAGGAAGACCAAGTCAAGTTTCTAGAGATATCTTCTTTTTTAGATCTAGATCCAAGAAGCACTATAAATACCTCTACCTAGTGCCAGTTTAGATTATCTTAGCATTAGATGCCAATAGGGCATCAACTTAGATTTTCTTGTATTTTCTTTTAGTTTATTCTGTTGTAATCAACTTCTACTTCATCAATAAAATTTGGTTTTCTTCTTGTTCTTCTCTTTATTATATTTCTTCCTATTAAATTCTTCTTACACCTTTCAATCTGTGCTCTCTTTTGTTTTATTTTAACTTTTGTTCTTGCTTGCATTGTATTTTCTGTTTTCTATTCTTAATTTCCTGAGATCTATGATTTGCCAAGAGGTTAATAGATCTGATCTCTAATTCTTGGAGCTCTTACATATTCTCTTCTAATTCTAAATTAAAACATTAATCCTGAATTCATCTAACTCGCCTAGAATTTAAATAAACATTAGAAAATTATACAACTCCCTGTGGATTTGACCCGTACTTGCATAATTATTACAACAGACGCCATGCGCTTGCGGTAAAATAAAATCGTGGTTTTTGTTAACAACTAAAACCATCGATCAAGTTTCGTTTCAGTAGTTGAATTCAAATATAACTTGTAGCTGAGTAGTATAGTTGTATATACAAAATACAAGACAGTTGCATTCAAATTTAACCTGATTCACGCATGCACAGTTCATTGTGTAATGCCTGACAAGTTGACAACAAATCATTGCAAACAATCAAAATATAGAAACATGACTGTAATGCATGACAACAAATAAAAAAATAAAAAAAAACTGTAATGCGTGATAATAAATCCGCCCCTTCGTTACTTGAAGAATCAACAAATTACTCTAAAGTCTAAACAATCAAAATACTTGTCTAGCTAAATAGGACAACCCTACTTGCTTGCACAGTAAAGCAAATACATATGACAATTGACAAAAAGAACATATATTTTATTTCACTGTGAGCTAAAAACCACATGCAGCAGAGAGCGAACTACATATTTAGACAATCATAATTACTCTTAGCATAACTATTTAAGCAATTGGCGATCACAAAAAATAAAAGAAACACACTACATATTGCAATCAATTTTGCAAACACATCAATAGAAACACAGTTCGTTGAGCGTCCATGGAAACGCACTACATATCTCTACATTAGTGGAAACTTAGCAGTCAATAACAACAAAATGGAAAGCTAAATAGACAAATTAGACAAAATAATGTTTTAGCACTAGAATCGCAACAATACACCATTAACAATTGACAACTACCAATAACAAAAATTACAAAAGTGAAACCAGAGTACCTGCAAATACATGAAAAATTAATTAGTTTAGAATCGCATAATTGTAACAATCCATATTTTTAACCGTTTAATTTAGTATTTAAAATTTGTTTTAAATGTTGATTTGGATTTTTAAATGATTTTAATTTAATAAATTCTGGATATTATATAAATAATAAAATAAAAGCTTAATTTCGAAATGGTCGAAATTGGCAGAATTTGCAATATTATATGATTTGGTAATATAAGATGATTTATTTAAGTTTATATTTAATTTTATTAATGATTTCGTTATTAAACAATATTTGAATGTTTAATTTATAATTTCAATTTTAAAACGAGTAGCGACGCGGTAGTTTGCAATATTACGTTTTGGACTTAAATTAGTTATACAGGATCCAATTTAAGTTGGATTTCTTCGAAACAAGAAATGTTCGAATCTATTTGATAATAATTTTCTAATGGAGTAGAATAATTGAGTTTTCATGTTGTAAATTTTGTTTTATGCCCAAATCAAATTTTCAAATAGTCGTTATGAAATTCTTTTACATAATGTAGCAATTTATTTTATAAAAATAAAGGGTTTTTAATTTATTAAATATTGTTTCGGCTCGGGATTCAACCCGGAATATTTTATTTTGAGAATATGTAAAATTCTGCTCAAATATGTCCGATTATAATATTTTAATATTATTATATTAAGGTATTTTAAAATTGATTTATTTTAATTTAAATTGGACCGTTAAAAAGGGACTTCATTCAAACGATCTCCGTTTTCTACGAAATAAACTTCATTGAGACCGTAACAGCTAATTATTGCTAGATTTGAAGTTTCGTGCTAAACGGAGTTATTCTATGAGTGTGGCAAAATCAAATGCAAATAAAGCGACTGTTTGAACTCGAACGAGCACCGTTTTTGCAAACGGACTCAGAATTCAATGAAACAAGATTCATTAGGACCGTAAAGTTGAATTATACCATGACGTCCATTTTCATCACGAATAGAGTTTGCGAGTTACCATAATAATCAAAAAAACGTGTTTAGAAATTGCGATAACTACGAATAAAAATCGTTAGTATTTTCAAATAAAAATCGTCGGTCTCGTCGGATAAAAATCTTGAGTCAAATCGGATAAAAATATATAATAAGTAAGTAAAATAAATAAATAAAATAATAAAAAATTATCTCTGTCCCTCTCTAATGGAACAGTACAGAGGCATGTGCGATTTCCTTCTCGTTCCTTTATATAAACTCATTATCCTTTTTTTTCAAACCAGCCAACGATGAAACATTTGATCCATCAGAAAACCCTTACCGCATCTTTCTAAAATTTCCAAATCCTTTCACTATCATAATTAGAAAAGAAATCTTATCTTGATCTCGCACACTGTAAAAGAGAGTTCTTCGTTTAACAGTATCAGCTGAAAACAACACCTTGTTTCGTTTATTCCTTCACTTCACAACCTGTATATATAAACATTTCAACACATTAGAAGCAACAACCACCTCCAGTTTTTAAGCAACCTCGTCATCCCTTCAACATATTTTTCCCATTGTCATCCCAACTCATTGAATTTTCCATCATCAAACTAGACGTCATTTAATTCACTTTACTGCTTCTTATCAACCTGCATAGTTTCGGAGCTACTGCGATGCTGGAGGGGATTTACGGTCAGAGGTAGTTCGGGTTGGAAGTCTACAAGGTTTTGGATCTGGAATGGTTCACATTTTGTTTACTGTGCGTGCTATTGAGCGAATAAGGGGAGCAGAGTTTGGGTCGATGGTGTCTAGCATGGAGTGCGCAGAGCGAGGGGGAGAAGCAAAGTTTGAATTATACCATGCCGACAATGGAAGGACGCGAGTTCGACGTCGTAGGGCTGGAGAGGTGTTCACGTCATAGGGCTGGAGAGGTTGAAGCCTGGGAAGAAGAGGGGAAGAGTGACACTTGTATGCGGGCTTGGGAGGTTTCAGCACCAAAAGAGTTCATTCGAAAATACACCTGGAAGGGGTCAGTTTATGTCTTTGAGGGTCTGGCATAGAGAATGTTGGGTGGAGGAAGTAGTTGACGCGAAGAGGAGGCGTTAGAGCTTTAAGTGGTGGTGGTGTTGCGTCCAGCAACTCGCCGAAGTTGTAGCAGCGGGTTTCACAAGGACGAAAGCAAGCCTTGGTGATGATGGTGGCTCGACGGACGGACGAGGTGTAATCGGAAAGAAAGGTCTCTCGTGAAAGGGGCTCAATGCGGTTAAGATTTCCAGTGGACCCAGTAGTTGTTAAAGCGGGTGACGTGACTGGGCGAAGCTTCACCTTTTTCGGCTCTATAAATTGAAGATAGTGGAAGGAGATTTCAGAGATAAGATGTGTTGATGGGCTACAAAATGTTGGGCTTGGTCCCTTCAATTGTTTTTAAAAAAGGGCACGCAAGGCTAGGGAAAAAGGTAGCGATTCCCATGTAGTTCACGGCTTTGAGCCATTCCCAAAAAATAGTAGTTCAACCTTTTGAACGAAATAATGATGGGTGAGGGATTTAAGGCATAATTAACCATTTTTTAATTAAATAAGTAACTAATAAAAAATATTGTTTTAAATACCAATAATTATTTCATATGTTATTGAATCCAGATGAAGCAAGTGACATTGAATAGTAGCAACACTACGCGGATAGGCTAGGTTGGAAAGGTTTAGAAGCAATTGGAATTCCATATACTTTCAAACGCTTGTTTGAAACTATATGAAGCAACGCTCGAATCGATCATCAAAATTACAAGGTGAGTTAATTCTCACGCTTCTGGAATTCTATGATGTGTTAAATTCATAATCATAATATTTATCATAAATAAGTATAAAATTGGCTGAATGGATGCTATTAATGCTATGGATGATTTTTAATGGTCTATTGGTTGTTTCATATTGTTAATTATGAATTATATGTTTAAGTTAATATTATATCCTGTTTAGATGTCGATGATTGAATGAATATTGATTGATGAATCTAATTGTTGTGTTTTAATCAATAGTCAGTATTGATTAAGTAATAGGCAGCGGAGGGTCTAAAATCCACTGTTTTGAGATATAAAATTTGCCATCAGGTATATTGGCATATTTAAAGTTATAAAATTATATTTTATAACTGAAGCGAGGTTTCGGTTTTATTATTTTAAATAGATATTTTAGATAAAGTGATATTTATGGCTTTGTTTTATAATGAAATTGTTAAAATAATTTATACAGCATCATTTTATTTTTAAATACATAAGGAAGTCTGAGATTAACGAGAAAGTTAATCGTTTGGAATAATTGAGTAAGGCTTTTATTTCTTTAACTTAATGATTGTTTCAAAGGCTAAATAAACCTTCCATTTGACTATATTAAGGTAATTATAGAATAGTTTATCATTTATAAAATTAATTATTATCTTAATAACTAATTAAGGAGATTAACTAACCTATCATTAGTTAACAATGAAGTAATACACTTTTACTTCAGTAATGAAATGGTAAATGATTATTTTAAAAAGGGTTTTACTTTCCAAATGAAACCATTTAAGAAGTGATTAAGTTTAAATGGATTCTTAATTAAATCATGCTAAATGAATGTCAAAGGGAATGTTAAGGATGAATCCAAGTTTATAAGAAAAAGGGGTTTGAAGTTTTAAATTAAGGCAAGGGCCTTAAATAAATATTTTACTTAAGAATTTAAGTAAGTAAAGGTCATAATCGAAGAGAAATTTCGAAGGTGAGTAGGATTGCAATGTTTTTAATAAAAGAAGTTGATAAAGGGATTTATGGTTATGAAAGATTATATATAATGTAAAAAGATTTTTTTTGGAAAGGGTATTAGTGAACGGATTAGTGTAATATAACCCAAGTTATTAAAATAATAGTATATAGAAGTTTTGAAACAAAGGGTAAATATTTTAGTAAATGAATTACTTAATAAATATATTAAGTGAAATGTTATAGTCAATTGAGATTTTCACAAGAAAAGATATGGTTTATAAACCATGGTTTAAATAAAAATAGAAAATAAGATCTGATTGATATTATATGAATGTGGGTTTTGAGTTCCGAACTTCTATCTATTATGAGATAAGAAACATTGTCGATTAAGGTCTAAGAGGCAAATAAAATACCCCCACTTGAACGACTTCACTATTATCGAAGAATGATATTAGTTTGTAACGGTAAAGGAAATTGAAATGAGTTATTATTTTCGTAAAACATTTGCAATTAATTTGTAGGGTTTGAAATGTAATTTAAATTAAACAATGCAAATTAACACGGTTTGGCCAAGTTGAATTATAAAGTTTTATTTATACTATTAGGATAGTTATATGGCACTATTTCCCAGAAAATGGAAATAGTACGAGTGGAATATACTTATTCGAAATAACACGTAACGACCTGCATTCTCCGTATCGAAGGATTGTAGAATATTTATTTTATTTTCATGCAAAGTCATATGGTTATGTAACTTTGGGAAACGACTATTAGGGTCATTTCCAACATTCATGATTTTTTGCTGAATTTTAAATGACTGTTTTGCCCTTGGCGAATCTTGTTTCGCCTATAAATTTTGATTGGTAATGAGTTTAACATGAAACCACTTCCATTGGATTCAGATGATGGTTTAGCTTTCTGTAGAGTGGTCACATTAATCAAACGGACTTACCGTTTGGGAGATATGGCAGAAATAAGATTTGGAGATGGAAGAACAGCTTAATCGGGCTTAATATGGTGATTAGCAGCTAGGCGCATAATCCATTTCGGGATTAGGATTATGGGAGGGCTGAAAGGAGTTAGAGAATGATTCCTTTTCATTTTCTCAGCCGCCACAAACATTCCTCTAACCCTAGCAATGGCCTCCATCTTCTAAATTACTCCCTAATCACTTTTTTTTCACTAGTATAGCAAATCTACATCAAATCAAGTCAGATTAGCATCAACTAGAGATAGAGCTACTTCTGTACATAAGAATCCATGTCAAATCAGTTATAGCTTCAGATCTATCATTCATTTGTGGCTAAGGTGAGTGGTTAGAATGTTTATTCACTAATTATGCCTATTAGGGGTGATTAGTGATAATTAGCTAAACTATGATATGGAAAAATATGTAGAAATTCTAGAATATTATTTTCTATTTGATATAAATTTGGGTTAATTTAGATTAAGTTTGCTAATCCCGGAATTTAGGGGATTAAGGGGAAAACTATGGATTTGGGTATGTTTGATCCTAAATAACACATGTGATTGATGTTTTAACGCTTTTGGCAGATCTCATATGTTCCTATTACTGTTTGGTATGATCTATGGTTAGTTAGAATGGTCGAAAATGCCGTCGAGAGGCAAAAAATGGTTTGCTGGAAATAGGTACAGGCTATGGGTCGAGCGACCGACCCATAGATGCATGTTCGACCGACCCCTACGGTACATATTCGACCGACCCTTATGGGCAGGCTCGACCGACCCTTATGGGCAGGCTCGACCGAACCTTATGTTCAACCGACCCTATATGGTGGTGCTTGATCGACCCTCTATGTTGAGGTTTGACCAATCCTATGTGATGTTCGACCGACCCTTTATGTTGAGGTTCGAACGACCGACACATTATGTGATGTTCGACCCGACCCACTGTGTGATGTTTGACCGACCCAGAGGAGCTTCTACTACGTAACGATGACCGTGAACTCTTCTGAAGGTAAATTCCAATCCGACTAAAGCCGATATGCAAAGGAAATCCGGATGAGAAGTAATGGCTCAAGATCCAAATGGGGATCGACGGGTTAACTTCTAAAGTTAGGCTTTGCTGCGGAACGTGCGCAAAGGGGTTATCAATATCTATAATGTAACAGCCCGTACCTCTGTTGGTGCAAGATATTTTCCCAACTTAGCCATCGTATAGGTGTGGGGTTTTGTTCCTCAAAAGGCCTCGGCGTTAGTAAGAGATGGGCTCTACTATATAAGTACCCACTTCAAACAGGCTTCCACCATGCGGGACTTAGGGTTGTTACATATAACTTTGGTTCACTGTAGAGAAGGGGGCATTGACTATGGACCATTGCGGTGGAGTCATAGGTTGTATGGAGTCGAACTGCATCCGGGCCTCCAAGGGAAAAATGGTCATAGTGGTAGTTGGACGGAGTGGGACTTCGTCATGGCCCCAATAGTTCTGGTGATCAAAGTGGTGGATATCGTATGCTTTATGCATTGAGTGAGAGATGTAAGGATGATTTCTATGTTTGATGTTTGCTATCATCATGATATGCACACTCCCATTTTACACTTTATGTTAGAGCTGCCTTAGAGTACTGTACACCTTGTTGTGCTAACTCTGGTTATAGGTCCAGGTTCAGGTATGATTATTTATACTTGTTATTGCTTTATTTTGCTGCTGTCACTCATACCAGACTTGTGTCTGACGCAGAATTTTATGTCTCTTCTTATTACTCTGGGTGCTCCTAAACGAGCAGACTAGAGACAGGTTAGGTGGTTGTGCATGAGTAGTTGTCCAGAGACGAGCAAGAGGCTTCCACGTACTATTTACATATATTCTTCCTGTGTTGTTGCTGGTCACTACTTTGGGCATTAGTAATGTACCTTTTCTATTTTGCTTTAGAGACAATATTTTAAAGTTGTAATATTGGTTTGGATCATAAGCTGTATTTTGGATTCTTCCACTCTGATGGATACGGTTTAGTTTTCAGCTTATGCACTGTCTCGTCAATTTTATATCCAGCTATGTTACTATTACATTTTATTCCATGCACTGTGAGATATACTATAGGTTCTTGATGATTCATAGTTTCAAATCCGATTCTTTTGATGACCGTCCCGTGCTAGTTGGACATTGACACAGCGCATTTCGAGGGAAATATTGGCTAGTGCGGGGGGGGGGGGGGGGCGTCACATAACAAGTAGTTAGAGATGTAAAGGGTTATATCAGTTTTGGAAACAAAAATAAATATTTGTAATTTAAGCAGATTTACATAAAATCTAGGAGTAGAAGTTAATTAAAGCCATTGAAAATTTTAATAAGAAAGAATTTATCGTTTAACATGGTTTGTATCAGAAGTGGTAATTGGATTATATTAGTGAGTTAAAGATATATTGATGTACCAAAAATTCCGAAGTAAGAAAATAAATGGTTAATGAAAACATGGCAATATTTTCTGAATTTAAAGAGAATAAAGCGGAGTGTGAATAAAAGGGGAGGTATCGTTTACGAATGACGAAATGAAAGGTGAGTTGTCAAGATATGTAAATGGAATCGATTTTAAATGTATGGAATGATTTTCAGTGATTCAATAAAGGTTTTAATGAATGATTTTTAAAGAATGAAGGCCTGGGGTGCCGAGGTACTTGACAATACCGTCTTGAGTTGATAGTTAAAAACCAAACTATCAGCGAATATCTTGTTGGACCTTTTGACAAATTGTTTCGAAGAGATCGGGATGAGAACTAGACCAAAACCACTTCGAATCAACTTTACAAAGCTAACTTGTAGGGAATAAAGATGGAGCAACCGAACACCGTAGATCTTCATAAAATGAAAGAACTACTTATAATCTTTGATTGCAACCAGAGATAGACTGTGGTTCTATTGTGGTTGAAATCCATGGATTTGCAAGGACTACTCGCTACTGATCTGTAGGGTTATTCTTAGGATGCGGTAGGGGGGAGCCTTTGTACGGACGAATGCCGGACAGAGTATTTCCTAGAAACTCACGAAAGTTGATTTTTACAAATATACCAAGTTTGGTAACGGACAAATTCTCTTGCTTAACACCCAGAGTATATTTTTGGATGTCAACTAGTGATTTGACGGATCTGACGATGTGGCATTCAAAGTGAATATGATGTGATGTTCAGAAAGGTAAAAACGTGACCTCAAGCCTCATCAGCCGGGAAATGACAAAAATCAGGTGGGTCGCATGATTAGTTGGGTTTCCCCTAAGCAAGGTGTATTACCACCATATAGAGTAATTCCATTTCCTTCCTTAATCTTTCGATGCTGTCCCGCAGGAACGGTGGTTAGCACCCACCGGTGGGTGGTAATACATTCGGTCCACTCAAGCTAAATGATTGACCGGTCATGTTTATCCCGGGTTGCAAGATGTTCTTGTTGAACCCCATTTTATTTCTCTCTAGAGTACACTGATCGAAAGGTGGTCCCATATCTTGTCATAGTTGGAATCCAATCTCCAATAAGCGCCATGCGGTTTTTGATTTTATATTATATATGTAGAGTGTGAGATGCAAGCGTTCTGCTAGATGGTTATTTATCTGTGATTTGATAGGCACTATTATAATATCATCGGATTTTATATGGCAAAAAAGTTTTGGGTTATAATAAGGTAAAAACTGTCTGTGTTTTTGTGTGGGATTGTCTTACTATTATCCTTTCTTTCAAAAGGGTTTCTACAGTTAAGTCGATTGTTTGATGTGAATTTAGCACTGAAAGTATTCCAGACTGATCTGGGTGTTTCTGATTTGCTTAAAAATGTGCTCAGGTCAGACGAACACATTTTCCAGGTTAGTTTTCGCTTGGAGTTTCAGGAGATGGAAGCAGGAGGCTTCACCATTGATTATTTAAAGTTTGTTCCACTTTATCTGATATATGTTGTACTCTGATGATTAATATGTATACAAGATTTTCTTTTGTGTAAAGATATATTGATATATATTATATTTTTATTCGTTCCGCCGTGAGATTCTCATGTTCTTTTTCTTTCTTTTATTCTAATATTTCTTTCTTTCTCTCTCATCCTCTAACTTCTTTCTCTTAACTTTCTGCTTTCCCGTATAATTTGGGTTGATTATGGCAGTAAAATGTCAACTTAAATTGTATGGCGAAGTGCGACGTTACAACTTGGTATCAAAGCCATTAGTTTAGTGATAACTTTGGCTCTATGGCGTAATTCAATAACGATAGGGTTAGTAATACCCTAGATTTAGTTTGAGTTTATATATATGAGTGCGCGTATTTGTCATTTGAATATATAATTATTTTTAAGTTATTTTGTAAAGTGGATAGATGAAATAATTTTACCCGAATCATATTTTTATAGAAAAAAGGGAAATAATTCTCTCAAATTATTGGTTTGTTGTTGAAAACTTGTATTGCCTTGATTGGTTGATTTGAATGTTTTGATTATGGAAGTGAAAGATTAATCATGGAAGGGTTGCAAATATGAATGAGAATTTTCGATTTAACCAATGATAAGTTAAAATGAATTATAAAAATTATAATTGGATTTGAATGTTTGAAATTAACTTAAGTGAGTAAGGATTTGGCTTGAGTTTTAGAATAAATATACATATAAGTTAACAAATTTGGATGGAATGTTTGGAAATCAGTGGGATTGTATGGTTGAGACAGAAGTCATGGATATGGAATTGAACTGGATTGAAAACCAATGAAATAATGAATTCAGGTATAATGAAATTAGAATGAATTGATAATTAGTTTCATGTGAGTTAAGTAATAATAGATTGAAGTGGATAACCTGAATATTTAAACTTACATTGTATGAGAATGAGATATGAATGGTTGTCGATAAGAGTATAGTACAATTAGCATGATTATAATGACTTTCATCTAAGCTGAGACAGGTGCTGAAAATAATTGGATCGAGTTTGGCTATTGAGCAGGCTCACTTATTGCTTATTGCTTATCGTGTAATAACGCTCGAAAAAGGTATGCCTACACAAAATATGAATTTTGGGTTTTTGATTAGGTTTTGAGATTCGATTTTGGATTTTTTGACCATGTGGTCGATGTATATATATTTATTGCCCCTGCAATATTGCAGATGTCCCTACACACAAGGATGAGACGACCCCAAACCCCGTACTGACGGCGGCAAGGGTAATCCGTGGAATATAACACAGAAACAGATAACAGCAGAACAGAATTAAATAAATACACCAGATAATGAACAACAAAATATACTGGATAAAAGTAATCATCAGAGTTACACAGTATACATGATCTTACTTAGTACAAATACAATTCAGCTATACATAAATGTCTACAGCGGAAAAACAAACAAAATATGTACAACAGGAGCTGAACAGCATAAAAAGAGATAAATGATAGAATCCATCTTCAGCTCCAGCTATCCAGAGAAAGCCAGCTAAACCTGAATACAAGGCTGCCCGTGTAGAAAATGGGGGCACTCGAGTTTGAAAGTGAAACAAACTACGAGTCAGTCATGGGACTGGTATGAGAAATCTACTCAACACATTTATAATATGGCTAATCACAGGACCACGCCACTTTCGTGGAACGGGTTTACTCCATTGGATTGCCAGTGCTTTAAAACAAATCATTCTTTTTAACCATCGCAATGCTTTTTATAAAAATGAAGCCATTATAAGACTCAGTTCCCATCACACAATGCAACGCAAACCGGAGGATAGAGTTTTTACCTTATAACGGCCAAAATATGCTTGATACGAATAAAAAAAAGGCATTTGATTATATTGCTAGTGTTTATATGTTTTGAAAACAATTTCAAATCATAACTATCAATCATAGACGACATTAATGCCCCATACCACTATGTCGCCATATATAGGTATACAATCAAAACCGCACGATGTCGTATTTGGAAATTGGATTTCCGTCCTGAACCAAGGCAAAAGAAAGTCCTTACCGAATTCGAGACGCTCTAGCCCGCCCCTCAGGTACAGCCGCAACCGTACCTTGGATCGTCAGGGCCGGTCCACACGAAGTGGATTATAATGCCTGAACAATGCGTTTCTCCGCCCTTTGGGGCGTAAATGAGCCAACGAATGACTCCATCGGACCCGGATCGTCCGATCAAACCGAGGCGCCTCGCAACAGCAACAACCACACAGGTGAAAATTATATAAATGTCAGGGCTGGTAGGTCATTGACACCACCCTAGCTAGAAAGAAAACGCACGCCCCTCCTGAGGTCCTGCTCCCGTTTCTGGTTCATACCGGGGTGTGAGGCTCGCGATTTCACGTTATACCAAAGCTACGCCACACAGGCGGTGCTTTGATCATCACCACAAGACTTTGCTTTTCAACAGAAGCCCTGATCATTTGCCACTTAGGCATGTCACACTAGCAATTCATGTCATGCGACTGATGTCCATCGATATACAACCTCTGAGCTCGTGCGTTTCAGAGAAGAGCGTTAAGCAAAAGAATAAATTCTCCGCCGCCAAACAGATGTATATTTAATAGAGATCAATCAACACAGAATAAAGTCCAATGTCAGACACACGGTCCATTTACAAGTCCGTTCTGGGTCTGAACGAAACCGGAGGCACTAAATACCTCGCAAACCCATCGATCACCACATACGTCTGGACGATCACCACTCATTATCCATATTTCGGGATGCCTCCCAATCAGGACCTCGGTTACCATCCAAACGAGGTGAAGATCTCCGGTCTTCGACCATCGTCTTCATCTTCGATTTCTTATCGTCGATTTAGTTATTCAGAATGGGATAAACCCGGTCTTTCTGAGCAACTCGCGTATATAATAAACAAGTGCAACACTAACATATACACGCATCATTTCAATTCATTAGTCACTAACCGTCAATCAGTAAGAGAACGATTTCCCAAATATTAACCCTAAAGGCCGAAACCAACATCAGATCAACACCCAGGGAACCATTCGACTTAGCCAACCTTCAGTTAATTTCTAAATCACATCCATATTGTTTATAATATTTTATAATGATTTATCGCTATTTTTATTTATTTTAAAATAGCCAATATATTCAAAACGACGCTTCGAGCCATACCGTGGCGCTGTTTTTCTTCAGATTTGATTTACACATATCTAAAAATCTAACCGTTGGATCTTCACAAAATTTACATCATTAGAAAGATCTTTTCAAAACGAATCCAACGATTCCAGTTTTTAGAAAATCCGACGGTCCGATCTCCCGGTACAATCGTTTGAAGTTTCGATTTCAAAATACGAACTGCAGCGTCGTTATTTGATTAAATATAATTATATATATATATAAATATAATCGTTTCTGGCGCTGTTTTTCTTCAGATTCTAATTAAACATTCCAGACAATCCAACCGTTGGATTTTTACAAAGTTGGTGCCGTTGGAAAGATATTTCCAAGGCGAACCCAACGGTTGCGATTTCAGGAAAATCCGATGGTCGGATCTCCCGTACTAATCGTTTGAAATCACGGTTTCAAAATACGAACTGCACGGCCATGTTTCGTTTTAATTTTATTTATATTTATATATTTATATAAATATAGTTCATTCAAAAATTCCTATATTGTTTCCACTTCTAATATTTCACTAACGCCTTTAAATTTTGGAAAATTTCGCCATAACCTCCTTTGTACGGGAGGGGCTGGGAAAATTCCCAAATAGCCACACGGGCGTCTCATGTCAAAAAGAAAAAGGAAAAGCCAAGCGACTAGCCAACAGGCTCATAAAATCATCACCCAAACAAAACAATAAATGTGTACCTATTTGTCGGGCACAAAATTTTATTCCTCTTCTCTAGCCCCTTTGCTATAACCTATTCAATAAATATGCATGTACATATATACAGTTCTTGTCACTTATCATTTTCCATTCAACTTCATATTTGATTCCATTTGGTTTAAAAACACCATTCATTCTAATGTTGCATGCATAGGCAAAAATCATATCATTAGCTAATTAATGAATATTTCAACTCATGCATATTTATTTGAACAAGTGACTATTTTTAACACTTCACATTTCAACAATTCATGTATATAATAAAAATGTGATTTTTATTGTAAAACAATTCATTTCAAAACACTATTATTTTATATAGTTTATATAGGTGATAAAAATAGGATTTTTATTGTAAAACAATTTATTTCAAAATAGGATTATTTTATA
The DNA here is from genome assembly GCA_030737875.1 of Allium sativum. Classification (NCBI taxonomy): domain Eukaryota; kingdom Viridiplantae; phylum Streptophyta; class Magnoliopsida; order Asparagales; family Amaryllidaceae; genus Allium; species Allium sativum. Next base: position 366,594,850 of record CM060920.1, read on the forward strand.
CATTTCATATTGATGTTAAAATTGGGATTTTTATTATAAAACAATTTCTTTCAAAATATGAATACCATTCAACACATGAATTTCAATTCAACGAATGAATATCGATTCAACACATGAAGGTTTTCTATAGATTATATATATAGATAAAAATGTGATTTTTATATTTAAAACACGAATACCATTCAGCACATGAATTTCAATTCAACGAATGAATATCGATTCAACACATGAAGGTTTTCTATTGTTTCTATATATAGATAAAAATGTGATTTTTATATTTAAAACACGAATACCATTCAACACATGAATTTCAATTCAACGAATGAATATCGATCCAACACATGAAGGTTTTCTATAGTTTCTATATATAGATAAAAATGTGATTTTTATATTTAAAACACGAATACCATTCAACACATGAATTTCTTATCAACGAATGAGTATCAATTCAACACATGAAGGTTTTCTATTCAACGAATAAATATAGTTTCAGCAAATGAAAATAATTCAAACACATGAATATTATTCAAAATTTCGGCAGCATAACGGCAGGGTAGTTAAAACCGGGACCGTCCCTAGTACGGCTCCTCGCTCTACCTTAAAACCTCGCGGTTTTTGACAATGGGGATCATGCATCTAGTTCGCACGCAGGCGGCATGTATATATTTATTTCATTTCCACAAACTAATCCTATGTGGTTTCAACCAAATATTCTCAACCACAAATGGGTATTTTTCAACCACAATCAATCAATATCAACCACAAACAATCCCAATCAACCATTCGCTATCAATCAATTTTCACACCCATCACAACTAATAAATATCGTCCATGGTTTGTGGACGAGGGGCGTATATATATATATATATATATATATATATATATAGCAATTCACTTCTATTCCAACACATATATAATTTTTACAACGCATATACAACTTATACATCAAACATACAACTTATACAATGCTTGTACATGAGGTGTACAATGCTTATATAACTCATACATCGATCATATAATTTATACATCGTCGTTTTCCATATCGTTTATAAATTAGAAATCTCACATTGGGTTCCACTCCACCAAAAATAGCAGAAGGCTCAGAAAAATATGCGGTCTCTTCTAAAATGTAGAAGACGTCCCCATGGTCACGATGCTTCCTGTTTCACTGAATTTCGTCAATACACGAAAAAGATATGATTTTTAGAAGTTTGCAATGGTTTAAAACTGTTGAAATCAGTTTAAATAATATAAACCGTATACTCACTATTTCGTTCAAAACTAGGTCGCCCGATTTCTTCCAATCCGCGGAGTTGCAACTCGATCGGAGGATACAGCATCGAAGAGCTACGAGAGACCTTCGCGCCCATGGTGGTGAGGTGAAGCTCGGTGGGGCCAGGTGGTTACGGTGGTGCTCGAAACGACGACAGTTGGAGGAGGTGATTCCGGCGGCACAGGCAACGAGGGGAGTCGAGGCGGGTATGGATTTAAAGGTCACGAGGAGATCTTCAAAAAGTTCCAAAGGATCGGGGGTCAACGAGGTGTATGGCGGACGGAAAATGCTCGGGAACTGGCGAATAGGTTTCCGCCTTCGATCGGGGAGAGAGAAAAGGAATTTTTTTTTTTTTTTTTTAAATTCTGATTGGTCGGGAGATTTTATAAGGGGTTTTCTGACACGGCCACCAATCCAAACCCAACGACTGTCGTCCCTAGCGTTTTACCCCCATTCTGAACACAATGGGATATGTATCGTAGGCCCATTCGACTGTTTCAGCCAGTTTTCCTCCAAATTAAAATATATAACATTCAATATTTGATTTGAACGTACATTTCAATTTGCCAGGGCCACAAACTGATTCGAAAAATTCCAAAAAAATAAATCTAGCTATGTTTTGACGATACGGTCCCAATAAAACTAGTTTCGTCGAATTCTGAGACCGTTTGCAAAAAGGCCCATTTCTGGTCGATCCAATTTAACTATAATTGACCAAAACACGTTTTCCTTTGCCACGCTCACATATTAGCTTCAAAAATTATGAAATTTGAAACCTAGAAATAACTTCACATTCCGGATCCAACAAAAGTGGTTTCGTCGAATTCCGAGGTCGTTTGCAAAATGGCCAATTTCACGGGCTATATAAATTCCATAGCGACCTTTCTGAAAATTCATTTGGCCATAACTTTTGCTTTCCGTTATGAAAATTCGATTTTTCAGATTTGTTAGAAAGGTGTTCACTAACAAATTTAAATATTTTTGGTTTCACTCAAATCTGTTTTGTTTTGCACCCGGTACAGTCCGACAAAGTTTGAATTCAACTTTTGAAACTGCAGCGCCATTTCAGGCCTTGTTTATAATTATAATTAATTATATTCGCTTTCAATTGTCGATTCAAACTCACTTTCCATTGCCATTATTTAAAATATTTATTTAAAATATTTAAAATCCATTATTTTAGCCAATTAAAAATTTTTAAATTGGTTCAGATTTTCTGGGTCGTTACAATCTCCCCCACTTAAAACTTTTTGTCCCCGAAAAGGAACAAAGTCGAAAGTGGTTTGATTAATCAACTCTACATTCGATCTGGCTTCAATTCTCCAACTTTTCAGTTTCTGAGAATTTTCAAATTCTTCAAAAATTTGGCTAACACCCGGAATTTTCGAAAAATTTCGCCATAACCTCCTTTGTACGGGGAGAGGTTTGGAAATTTATTGGGCCGTATTAGGTACCCAATAAATCCTAATAAGCATAAACATATTTATAGTGATATATTCTGGTGTTTATAGGGGAGCGTGTATTGATAATAACTCCAGAGAATAAATTCTCGTCACCCTGCCCCGTGTGGGTAATAAATAGTCCATGTGCCGTATCTAATAACTAGAGAGACGTGATTATTGTCAACTCCAGACCCGTGTGGGTTTTTTATTAATCTGGCAATTTAATCGTTACAATTTAAATAGTCCATATCAGTCATCAGTTCAACCTGTAAAATATAATCATCGCCATACAAGCCTCTCGCTCGTATGGTAAATCTTCCACCTCGTCACACAAGCTCCAAATGCTTATGTGGTATATGATGAAGTATGCCTATCTTCTGAAGTATGCCATGTAATGTAGTTCAAAATTAATTGTTACTACCTTATGGCGACGTTTATTGTTTCACACAGAAAAACCAGCACTCCGCATCCAATGGCATTCACAGGAGTTGATATAATAATATTTCGCATCCAACTCATTAAGGTTTACCTATTTGTCGGGCACGCAAATAAAATCTTTACTCAACAGCTAATCCATTTACCTATTCAAACATATATAATACACATGTATATATATTTCTATTTATTTTCTAATCAGTTCAATGTGTGATATAATCGAATCAATTCTACCATTCAATCCCTTATTAATTAAATTAACTATCGTTTCAATAATCTAATTAATCAAATTTACTATCACACAACACAAACAACCAATCCAGTTGTTTTCAACTTTTCAAAAATATACTAATCAATTTCTATACTCTTTTTAAAATCATTCAGACTATAGAATTTAAAAGTGCACATCCATGGAAAGAAAATAACAACAGAGTAAGAATTAAATGGTAATGCAAAGTATGGTAAATATACCTTGCACCGGAGTCAATCAGAGATATCTACTCGGCATCTGGGATAAGCTTTCTGAATGCTCTCCTCAGTTTCCCAAGTACAATCTCGCGGATCTCCACTCCATTGCACTTTGACTAAGTGAACCTTCTTGTTCCTCAGCTCTTTGGTTTCTTTGCCGATAATCTTTAGCGGCTTTCTTCTCACAGCTAATTCAGGGGTAATTTAAATATCCTGTTGAGCTGCTTCTTCCACGATCAAGTCTGGATCATGAACGTGCTTTCGAAGTTGAGATATATGAAATACATCATGGACTCCAGGCAACCAATCAGGCAATTTAACCCTATAAGCGAGAGTTCCGATCCGTTCCAGAATAGGAAACGGACCAATGAATTTGGGCGCCAACTTTCCAGTTTTACCGAACCGGATAACTCCTCTCATCGGCGATACTTTCAAATATACGTAGTCGCCAACAGCAAAGGATATATCTCTTCTTCTTCTATCGGCATAGCTCTTTTGTCGGCTTTGAGCCGCGAGTAATCGCTTCTTAATAAAATCGACTTTGTCGGCAGCTTCTCGAATCATGTCTGGCCCTAACACAAGTCTATTTACAGGTTCGACCCAACAAGAAGGAGATCGGCACGGTCTACCATACAATGCTTCGAATGGCGACATTGTCAGACTCGCCTGGTAGCTGTTGTTATATGAGAATTCAGCCAAATGCAGATGGTCTTCCCATGATCCACCGAAATCTATAACACAAGCCCGCAATAGATCTTCTAAAATACGATTCACCCTCTCAGTCTGACTGTCTGTCTGAGGATGATAAGCGGTGCTTAAGTTCAACTTCATTCCCAGCTCGACTTGAAATGTTTCCCAGAATTTGCTAGTGAATATTGTATCTCTATCACTGACTATACTGAGCGGCACTCCATGCAGTCTAACTATTTCCTTGAAGTATATCTGCGCCAGACTCTGAGCAGTTCTGTTTGATCTGACAGGTATGAAATGGGCGGTCTTCGTGAAGCGATCTATGATCACCCAAATACTGTCATTCCCTTTTCTGGTTCTAGGTAGACCATCAATGAAATCCATAGAAATATGTTCCCACTTCCAACCAGAAACTTCTAGCGGTTGTAACAATCCAGCCAATTTCTGTTGGTCGCTTTTGACTAGCTGGCAAGTAGGGCATCGGCTTACATATATTGAAACGTCTCTTTTCATAGCCTTCCACCAGAACGTTCGTTTGAGATCGTTATACATTTTGGCTACACCAGGATGGATACTCAGCTTGGACTTGTGACACTCGTCTAACACTTCCCCTTTTAACTCTGGGATATCAGGAACAAAAATCCTTCCTTTCACATCAAGGTCTCATCGTTATCTATTTGAAAACACGAGGGTTCGCCTTTCTGAATCCTTTTAATCATATCCTTAATAAAGTTATCCTCCTTCTGAAGAATAGATATTTTGTCAATCAAGGAAGTCGTGATAATAAAGCTGGCGATCATTACATTCTTTCGGCTTAGCGCATCGGCTACGACATTAGCTTTCCCTGGAGTGTATATAATTTCAAAGTCATATGCTGCAAGAAACTCCAGCCAACGTTGTTGCCTCAAATTCAAGTCTTTCTGGGTGAACAGATACTTTAACGACTGGTGATCTGTAAATAGTTCAAATCTCTCACCTAGAAGATAATGTCTCCAGATTTTCAAAGCGAATACTATAGCCAATAACTCAAGATCATGAGTGACATAGTTTTTCTCGTGCGGCTTCAGTTGACGGCTAGCATAAGCAATCACTTGGCCCCTTTGCATTAACACTGCGCCAAGGCCTTCTCTAGAAGCACCAGACCAGACTTTTAAATCCTGGTTTCCATCGATGTTGGTTAACACTGGAGCAATTGTTAATCTCAACTTTAGCTCTTCAAAAGCCTCCTCACTTTATGGAGTCCATTTGAATTTAGAGTGCTTCTTTGTAAGCTTCGTTAAGTGACCAGATATCTTCAAAAAGTTTTTAACGAACTTCCGGTAATAACTAGCCAATCCGAGAAAACTGCGGACTTTAGTGGGGGTACTGGGCTGTTTCCAATTTTGAATAGCTGTGATTTTGCTTGGATCCACAGCAATTCCTTCTTTCGATACGACGTGGCCTAGAAATTTCACTTCATCTTGCCAAAATATACATTTGGAAAACTTTGCTTTCAACACATTCTTTCTAAGTATTTCCAGAACCTGTTCCAAATGCTTTTCATGTTCGGCCTTTGATTTAGAGAAGATTAGAATATCGTCAATGAATACCAGAACAAATTTATTCAAAACCCCTCTGAACACTCTATTCATCAGATCGACGAAGTAAGCAGGAGCGTTACATAAGCCGAACGGCATTACTAACCACTCATAGAATAAGTCGGGACCTCTGAATGTTGTCATTGGAACACACTCTTCGGCAATTCGAAGTTGATGGAAGCCTGTAGCTAGGCCATCCTTGAGAATACTAGTGCGCCATTTAATCGATCCAACAAATCATCAATCCGCGGAAATGGATATTTGTTCTTTATTGTCTGTTTGTTCAGATCACGATAATCCACACATAGACGTAGAGTACCGTTAGATTTTGGGACAAAGACCACTGCTGCACCCCAATCAGAGAAACTAGGCCTGATCAGACCCTTCCATACTAGTTGTCATGTTTGATTGTCTAATTCCTCCTTCTCTTTCAAGGACATTCTTCGAATAGCGTGAACTACCGGCCTTGCATTCGGAATCAAAGAAATATTGAAATCTATTTCTCTCTGCGGAGGCAAGCGAACAACTTCTTCGAACACATCCGCATAGTTCTTGACGACAGGAATATCTTTGACTAGGTCGGGAATATTCCCTGTGATTTCAGGGATATTTTCTATTTGGTCTGGAGAAACATTCAAAGCTGCCTAGAAGTCTTTTCTATTAGCATTCTGACCTTCACAGGGAATGGTTATATAATCACCTGATTTAATCCTCGCCTTTACGACTCTGTCCGCGCATTTAACTTCAGCTTCATATTTGGTCAACCAGTCTAACCCCAACATAAGATCAAACTCTTTAAAATTCATGACGACCGCGACGGTAGGAAACCGATAACGAGAGAAAGAAACCGGCACTCCACAAACCCAACTGAGATCAATGGAACCCCCAACCGGATTCTGGACAGTCCTTGGTTCCTTGAGCTTTTTCAAATTCAAATCCAGTTTCTTAGCTGCATCTTTGGCAATGAAACTTCGTGACGCGCCTGTGTCAAACAGTACTTTGACTGGAATGTTTTTGACAGTAAGCGTGCCTTCTAAAACATCGGCCCTTTCTTGACTAGCTGAGGGCTCAGAAGTTTCTGCTACTTCATTTACCTGAGCTTCTTTGGTCGTTTTTAACAGCCGGCAATCTTGCTTTACATGACCAAACTGATAGCATTGATTGCACCTTTTCTTTCCTTGAAAATCCTTCTTGGATTTAGTTCCACTCTTTCTTCGTTGGTTCCAAGATTTGCAACTTATCACCAAATGTCCTTTTCTATTGCAGCTTGAGCACGTGGCAGTCGTTATTCGTTCGTTCCCAGATTCAGCCCTTTTTCTCTTGGCACTGGGCTTCTCATTGACCTCAGACCTCGTACTGGCTTCAGCAACATCAGTTTCCGACTCTGCTTTGTCACTAGAACAGACTTCTTCTTCGTCGCGTAACATTCCTTTCTTATGGAGATCTTCATACTGATAAGCCATGTATATCATTTCAGAAAAAGGAAGCTTCACATTCCTCAGTACACTATTTTGATATCTCCTTTACAGGCCATGAATAAATCTCAGATTTTTCCTCTTTGGATCTTGAATCAGATGAGGAGCAAAGTGAGCAAGTTCGTTGAATTTCTTATGATATTCTGGGATGGTCATATCACCTTGTATCAAATAAGAAAATTCATCACATAATCGCTCGGTTGCTTCGGGAGGAGTAAATCTTCCTAGGAAAATCTCTTTGAATCTATCCCAGGTGATATCACCTTCTAGATTATCTTTTATGATTGTTTCCCACCATATTAAAGCTTCTTCATTGAGCTCCCAAGATGCTACTAATCTTTTTTGGCCGTCTCTCAGCTGGAAACGCTCAAATATTCTTTCTGCAGAGCTCACCCAAGCTTGAGTTCGAATAATAGATTCATCGCCCGAGAATTGTGCTCCATCCAGATTTCGATATCTCTTAAATAGAGCCTCTAGATCGGGTTCTGCATTTCTCCTGTTTCTGACACTCATTTTTCTAGTACCTCTGTAAATGGCAGATCAAGTGTCAGGTCACAGAAAAGATAATTTTAAAACATAGAAACATATACTTCAAATGTAAATGTGTCTATCGAGGTGTAATTTCATTCTGCTTTACTCATACTAGGATATTGCTGATCCTATCTGTATAGAGTTACCCGTCCTAGAACACTACTGGTTCTATTCCTGACGAGTTCGTTCAAATGTTAAATTCTAGAACTAAGCTTAACCAAGGCTCTGATACCAAATGAGACGACCCCAAACCCCGTACTGACGGCGGCAAGGGTAATCCATGGAATATAACACAGAAACAGATAACAGCAGAACAGAATTAAATAAATACACCAGATAATGAACAACAAAATATGCTGGATAAAAGTAATCATCAGAGTTACACAGTATACAGGATCTTACTTAGTACAAATACAATTCAGCTATACATAAATGTCTACAGCGGAAAAACAAACAAAATATGTACAATAGGAGCTGAACAGCATAAAAAGAGATAAATGATAGAATCCATCTTTAGCTCCAGCTATCCAGAGAAAGCCAGCTAAACCTGAATACAAGGCTGCCCGTGTAGAAAAAGGGGGCACCCGAGTTTGAAAGTGAAACAAACTACGAGTCAGTCATGGGACTGGTATGAGAAGTCTACTCAACACATTTATAATATGGCTAATCACAGGACCACGCCACTTTCGTGGAACGGGTTTACTCCATTAGATTGCCAGTGCTTTAAAACAAATCATTCTTTTTAACCATCGCAATGCTTTTTATAAAAATGAAGCCATTATAAGACTCAGTTCCCATCACACAATGCAATGCAAACCGGAGGATAGATTTTTTACCTTATAACGGCCAAAATATGCTTGATACGAATAAAACAAAGGCATTTGAATATATTGCTAGTGTTTATATGTTTTGAAAACAATTTCAAATCATAACTATCAATCATAGACGGCATTAATGCCCCATACCACTATGTCGCCATATATAGGTATACAATCAAAACCGCACGATGTCGTATTTGGAAATTGGATTTCCGTCCTGAACCAAGGCAAAAGATAGTCCTTACCGAATTCGAGACGCTCTAGCCCGCCCCTCAGGTACAGCCGCAACAGTACCTTGGATCGTTAGGGCCGGTCCACACGAAGTGGATTATAATGCCTGAACAATGCGTTTCTCCGCCCTTTGGGGCGTAAATGAGCCAACGAATGACTCCATCGGACCCGGATCGTCCGATCAAACTGAGGCGCCTCGCAACAGCAACAACCACACAGGTGAAAAGTATATAAATGTTAGGGCTGGTAGGTCACTGACACCACCCTAGCTAGAAAGAAAACGCATGTCCCCTCTGAGGTCCTGCTCCCGTTTCTGGTTCATACCGGGGTGTGAGGCTCGCGATTTAACGTTATACACAAAGCTACGCCACACAGGCGGTGCTTTGATCATCACCACAAGACTTTGCTTTTCAACAGAAGACCTGATCATTTGCCACTTAGGCATGTCACACTAGCAATTCATGCCATGCGACTGATGTCCATCGATATACAACCTCTGAGCCCGTGCGTTTCAGAGAAATGCGTTAAGCAAAAGAATAAATTCTCCACCGCCAAACAAATGTATATTTAATAGAGATCAATCAACACAGAATAAAGTCCAATGTCAGACACACAGTCCATTTACAAGTCCGCTCTGGGTCTGAACGAAACCGGAGGCACTAAATACCTCGCAAACCCATCGATCACCACGTACGTCTGGACGATCACCACTCATTATCCATATTTCGGGATGCCTCCCAATCAGGACCTCGGTTACCATCCAAACGAGGTGAAGATCTCCGGTCTTCGACCATCGTCTTCATCTTCGATTTCTTATCGTCGATTTAGTTATTCAGAATGGGATAAACCCGGTCTTTCTGAGCAAATCGCGTATATAATAAACAAGTGCAACACTAACATATACACGCATCATTTGAATTCATTAGTCACTAACCGTCAATCAGTAAGAGAACGATTTCCCAAATATTAACCCCGAAGGCCGAAACCAACATCAGATCAACACCCAGGGAACCATTCGACTTAGCCAACCTTCGGTTAATTTCTAAATCACATCCATATTGTTTATAATATTTTATAACGATTTATCGCTATTTTTATTTATTTTAAAATAGCCAATATATTCAAAACGACGCTTCGGGCCATAACGCGACCGTGGCGCTGTTATTCTTTAGATTTGATTTACACATATCTAAAAATGATCTTCAAAAAATTTACATCATTAGAAAGATCTTTTCAAAACGAATCCAACGGTTCCAGTTTCGGGAAAATCCGACGGTCGGATCTCCCGTTACAATCGTTTGAAGTTTCGATTTCAAAATACGAACTGCAGCGTCGTTATTCGATTAAATATAATTATATATATATATATATAAATATAATCGTTTCTGGCGCTGTTTTTCTTCAGATTTGAATTAAACATTCCAGACAATCCAACCGTTGGATTTTTACAAAGTTGGTGCCGTTGGAAAGATATTTCCAAGGCGAACCCAATGGTTGCGATTTTAGGAAAATCCGATGGTCGGATCTCCCGTACTAATCGTTTGAAATCACGGTTTCAAAATACGAACTGCACGGTCACGTTTTGTTTTAATTTCATTTATATTTATATATTTATATAAATATAGTTCATTCAAAAATTCCTATATTGTTTCCACTTCTAATATTTCACTAACGCCTTTAAATTTTGGAAAATTTCGCCATAACCTCCTTTGTACGGGAGGGGCTGGGAAAATTCCCAAATAGCCACACGGGCGTCTCATGTCAAAAAGAAAAAGGAAAAGCCAAGTGGCTAGCCAACAGGCTCATAAAATCATCACCCAAACAAAACAGTAAATGTGTACCTATTTGTCGGGCACAAAATTTTATTCCTCTTCTCTAGCCCCTTTGCTATAACCTGTTCAATAAATATGCATGTACATATATACAGTTCTTGTCACTTATCATTTTCCATTCAACTTCACATTTGATTCCATTTGGTTTAAAAACACCATTCATTCTAATGTTGCATGCATAGGCAAAAATCATATCATTAGCTAATTAATGAATATTTCAACTCATGCATATTTATTTGAACGAGTGGCTATTTTTAACACTTCACATTTCAACAATTCATGTATATAATAAAATTATGATTTTAATTGTAAAACAATTCATTTCAAAACACTATTATTTTATATAGTTTATATAGGTGATAAAAATAGGATTTTTATTGTAAAACAATTTATTTCAAAATAGGATTATTTTATACATTTCATATTGATGTTAAAATTGGGATTTTTATTATAAAACAATTTCTTTCAAAATATGAATACCATTCAACACATGAATTTCAATTCAACGAATGAATATCGATTCAACACATGAAGGTTTTCTATAGTTTAAATATATATATATATATATATAAATGTGATTTTTATATTTAAAACACGAATACCATTCAATACATGAATTTCAATTCAACGAATGAATATCGATTCAACACATGAAGGTTTTCTATTGTTTCTATATATAGATAAAAGTGTGATTTTTATATTTAAAACACGAATACCATTCAACACATGAATTTCAATTCAACGAATGAATATCGATCCAACACATGAAGGTTTTCTATAGTTTCTATATATAGATAAAAATGTGATTTTTATATTTAAAACACGAATACCATTCAACACATGAATTTCTAATCAACGAATGAGTATCGATTCAACACATGAAGGTTTTCTATTCAACGAATAAATATAGTTTCAGCAATTGAAAATAATTCAAACACATGAATATTATTCAAAATTTCGGTAGCATAACGGCAGGGTAGTTAAAACCGGGACCGTCCCTAGTACGGCTCCTCGCTCTACCTTAAAACCTCGCGGTTTTTGACAATGGAGATCATGCATCTAGTTCGCACGCAGGCGGCATGTATATATTTATTTCATTTCCACAAACTAATCCTATGTGGTTTCAACCAAATATTCTCAACCACAAATGGGTATTTTTCAACCACAATCAATCAATATCAACCACAAACAATCCCAATCAACCATTCGCTATCAATCAATTTTCACACCAATCACAACCAATAAATATCGTCCATGGTTTGTGGACGAGGGGCGTATATATATATATATATATATATAGCAATTCACTTCTATTTCAACACATATATAATTTTTACAACGCATATACAACTTATACATCGAACGTACAACTTATACAACGCTTGTACATGAGGTGTACAACGCTTATATAACTCATACATCGATCATATAATTTATACATCGTCGTTTTCCATATCGTTTATAAATTAGAAATCTCACATTGGGTTCCACTCATTGATTCTAGTGGGTGAAGAAGGTTAAAGTAAGAGCAGAAGGCTCAGAAAAATATGCGGTCTCTTCTAAATGTAGAAGACGTCCCCACGGTCACGATGCTTCCTGTTTCACTGAATTTCGTCAATACACGAAAAAGATATGATTTTTAGAAGTTTGCAACGGTTTAAAACTGTTGAAATCAGTTTAAATAATATAAACCGTATACTCACTATTTCGTTCAAAACTAGGTCGCCCGATTTCTTCCAATCCGCGGAGTTGCAACTCGATCGGAGGATACAGCGTCGAAGAGCTACGAGAGACCTTCGCACGCGTGGTGGTGAGGTGCAGCTCGGTGGGGCCAGGTGGTCACGGCGGAGCTCGAAACGGCGACAGTTGGAGGAAGTGATTCTGGCGGCACAGGCAACGAGGGGAGTCGAGGCGGGTATGGATTTAAAGGTCACGAGGAGATCTTCAAAAAGTTCCAAAGGATTGGGGGTCAACGAGGTGTGTGGCGGCCGGAAAATGCTCGGGAAATGGCGAATAGGTTTCCGCCTTCGATCGGGGAGAGAGAAAGGAAATTGTCTTTTTTTATTTTTTTAAAAATTCTGATTGGTCGGGAGATTTTATAAGGGGTTTTCTGACACGGCCACCAATCCAAACCCAATGACTGTCGTCCCTAGCGTTTTACCCCCATTCTGAACACAATGGGATATGTTTCGTAGGCCCATTCGACTGTTTCAGCCAGTTTTCCTCCAAACTAAAATATATTACATTCAATATTTGATTTGAACGTACATTTCAATTTGCCAGGGCCACAAACTGATTCGAAAAATTCCAGAAAAATAAATCTAGCTATGTTTTGACGATACGGTCCCAACAAAACTAGTTTCGTCGAATTCTGAGACCGTTTGCAAAAAGGCCCATTTCTGGTCGATCCAATTTAACTGTAATTGACCAAAACACGTTTTCCTTTTCCACGCTCACATATTAGCTTCAATAATTATGAAATTTGAAACCTAGCAATAACTTCACATTCTGGATCCAACAAAAGTGGTTTCGTCGAATTACGAGGTCGTTTGCAAAATGGCCAATTTTACGGGCTATATAAATTCCATAGTGACCTTTCTGAAAATTCATTTGGCCATAACTTTTGCTTTCCTTTATGAAAATTCGATTTTTCAGATTCGTTAGAAAGGAGTTCGCTAACAGATTTAAATATTTTTGGTTTCACTCAAATCCGTTTTGTTTTGCACCCGGTACAGTCCGACAAAGTTTGAATTCAATTTTTGAAACTGCAGCGCCATTTCAGGCCTTGTTTATAACTATAATTAATTACATTCGCTTTCAATTGTCAATTCAAACTCACTTTCCATTGCCAATATTTAAAATATTTATTTTAAATATTTAAAATCCATTATTTTAGCCAATTTAAAATTTTTAAATTGGTTCAGATTTTCTGGGTCGTTACAAAGGGAGACTCTGCCAAATTTTTTTCCAAAATTTAAGGTTTTAGAAAAATTTCAAATCTTTTTGAAATTATTTGCTGATAAAAATGGATTTGTTTTTTATTAAAATTATTTGAATTATCTTTTAATTAAAAATTTAGAAAGTGAGGAATTTTAACTAAAATAGTTTTTTGAAAGATAATGGGTTTGTAGCATTCTTCTTACCTTAGTAATTTCGGGACGAAATTCTTTAAAGGGGGAAGGAATGTAACGACCCAGATTTTTAACCATTTAATTTAGTATTTAAAATTTGCTTTAAATGTTGATTTGTATTTTTAAATGATTTGAATTTAATAAATTATGAATATTATACAAATAATAACTTAATTTCGAAATAGTCGAATTTTTCCGAATTTGCAATATTATATGATTTGGCAATATAAGATGATTTATTTAAGTTTATATTTAATTTTATTAACGATTTCGTTATTAAATGTTATTTAAACGTTTAGTTTATAATTTTAATTTTAAAACAAGCTACAGTGGTGTGGTAGTTCATAATATTACGTTTTAGACTTTAAATGATTATATAGGATCCAATCTAAGTCGGATTTCTTCGAAACAAGAAACGTTCGAATCTATTTGATATTAATTTTATAATGGAGCAGAAAAATTGAGTTTTCATGTTGTAGATTTTGTTTTACGTCCAAATCAAATTTTCAAATAGTCGCTATGAAATTCGTTCATATAATATAGCGATTTATTTTATAAAAATAAAGGGGTTTTAATTTATAAAACATCATTTTTGCTCGGGATTCAACCTAGAACATTTTATTTTGAAAATATGTGAAATTCTTCTCGGGTATGCCCGATTATAATTTTAATATTATTATATTGAGTTATTTTAAATTTGATTTATTTTAATTTAAATTGGACCTTTAAAAAGGGACTTTATTTAAATGATCTCCATTTTCGACAAAATAAATTTTATTGAGACCATAACAACTAATTATTGCTAGATTTGAAGTTTTGCGCCAAAGGGAGTTATTCCATGAGCGTGGCAAAATTAAACGCAAATAAATCGACTGTTTGAACTCGAACGAGAACCGTTTTTGCAAATGGACTTGGAATTCGATGAAACAACATTCATTAGGACCATAAAGTCGAATTATACCATGACGTCCATTTTTATTACAAATAGATTTTGTGTGTAACCACAGTAATCAATAAACTGTGTTTAGAAATTGCGATAAGTACGAATACAAATCGTTAATCTTTTCAAATAAAAATCATCGGTCTTGTTAGATAAAAATCTTGAGTCAAATCGGATAAAAATATACAATATATAAATATAATAATAATAATATCTCTATCCCTATTCGATGGAACAATACAGAGGCATGTGCGATTTCCTTCTCGTTCCTTTATATAAACCCATCATCCCTTTTTTTCCAAACCAGCCAACGTTGAAACATTTGATCCATCAGAAAACCCTTACTGCATCTTTCTAAAATTTCCAAACGCTTTCACTATCATAATTAGGAGAAAAAAAATCTTATTTTGATCTCGCATGCTGTAAAAGAGTGTTCTTCGTTTAACAGTATCAGTTGAAAATAACCCCTTGTTTCGTTTGTTTCTTCACTTCGCAACCTGTATATATAAACATTTCAACATAGTAGAAGCAACAACCGCCTCCAGTTTTTAAGCAAACCCATCTTCCCTTCAACATCTTTTCCCCATTGTCATCCCAACTCATTGAATTTTCCATCATCAAACTAGACATCGCTTAATCCACTTTACCGCCTTCTTAGCAACCTGCACAGTTACGGAGCTGCTACGATGTTGAAGGGGCTTTGCGGTCGGAGGTAGTTCGGGTTGGAAGTCTACAGGGTTTTGGATCTGGAATGATTCACGTTTTTTTTACTGTGCATTCTATTGACCGGATAAGTGGAGCAAAGTTTGGGTCTATGTTGTCCAGCGTGGAGTGGGTAGGGAGAGGGAGAGCTGCTTAGTGCCGGCGTCATGACGGTGGTAGGGGTTGAGGCCGACAATGGAAGGACACGAGTTCGACGTTATAGGGTTGGAGTGGTGTTCGACGTTATAGGGCTGGAGAGATTGAAGCCTGGGAAGAAGAGGGGAAGAGCGGCACTTGCACGCAGGTTTAGGAGGTTTTAGCATCAAAAGAGTTTGTTTAGAAAAACACCTGGAAGGGGTCGGTTTATGTCTTCGAGGGTTTGGCATGAATAATGTTGGGTGGAGGCAGGAGTTGACACGAAAAGGAGGTGTTGGAGCTTTGAGAGGTGGTGGTGTGGCGTCCAGCAACTCGCCGACTTTGTAGCAGCGGGTTTCATAGGGAAAGAAGCAAGCCTTGGTGACGATGGTGGCTCGACGGATGGACGAAGGTCTTTCGTGAAAGGGGGTCGACGTGGTAGGATTTCCGGTGGGTTCGATGATTGTTAACGCGGGCAACATGAGTGAGCGAAGCCTCAGCTTTTCGGTTCTGTACATCGAAAATAGTGGAAGAAGATTTCAGAGTGAAGACGTGTTAATGGGCTACAAAATGTTGGGCTTAGCCCCTTCAATTGTTTTAAAAAAAAAAGGCACGCAAGGCCAGGGAAAAAGGTGGTGATTCCCATGGAGTTCACGGCCTTGAGCTATTCCTAGGAAACAGTAGTTCAGCCTTTTGAGCGAAACAATGATGGATAAGGGATTTAAGACATAATTAACCTTTGTTTAATTAAATAAGTAACTAATAAAAATTATATTGTTTTAAATACCAATAATTATTTCATACATTATTGAATCCATATGAAACAAGTGATGTTGAATAGTAGCAACAAATACTACGCGGACAAGCTAGGTCGGAAAGGTTCAGAAGCAATTGGAATTCCATATACTTTCAAACACTTGTTTGAAACTGTATGAAATGACATACAAATCGATCATCGAAATTATAAGATGAGTTAATTCTCATACTTCTGGAATTCTATGATGTGTTAAATTAATATTCGTAATATTTATCATAAATAAGTATAAAATTGGTTGAATGGATGCTATTGATGCTATGGATGATTTTTATTTGTCTATTGGTTGTTTCATATTGTTAATTATGAATTGTCTATTTAAATTTAAATTATATCATGTTTAGATGTCGATGATTGAATGAATATTGATTGATGAATCTAATTGTTATGTTTTAATCAAGGGAAAGTCTATTTGACACAATTTGGTGACACAATGTATTCTCACCATTGGATTGCCCCCTGAATTCCACCTTCCCATGTAAAGGCAAAAAGATCCAATGGTGCAAATTTTTTTGTGTCACCAAATTGTGTCAAAATAGATGCTCCCTTTAATCAATAGTCAATATTGATTAAGTAATTGGCAGCGAGGGTCTAAAATCCACCGTTTTGGGATATACATTTGCCCTCGTGTATATTGGCATATTTAAAGTTATAAAAATATATTTTATAACTGAAGCAAGGTTTCTGTTTTATTATTTTAAATAGAGATTTTTAGATAAATTGATATTTATGGCTTTGTTTTATACAGAAATTGTTAAAATAATTTACATAGTAACATCTTATGTTTAAACACATAAGGAAGTCTAAGATTAATGAGAAAGTTGATCGTTTGGAATGATTAAGTAAGGCTTTTATTTCTTTAACTTAACGATTTTTTAAAAGCTAAATAAACCTTCCATTCGACTATATTAAGGTAATTATAGAATAATTTATCATTTATAAAATTAATTATTATCTTAATAACTTATTAAGGGGATTAACTAACCTATCGTTAGTTAACAATGAAGTAATACACTTTTACTTCAGTAATGAAAAGGTAAATGGTTATTTTAAAAATGGTTTTACTTTTCAAATGAAACCATTTAAGAAGCGATTAAGTTTAAATGGATTCTTAATTGAATCATGCCAAATGAGTTTCAAAGGGAATGTTAAGGACGAATCCAAGTTTATAAGAAAAAGGGGTTTGAAGTTTTAAATTAAGGCAAGGGCCTTAAATAAATATTTTACTTAAGAATTTAATTAAAGGTCGTAATTGAAGAGAAATTTTGAAGGTGAGTAAGATAGTAATGTTTTTAATAAAAGAAGTTGATAAAGGGATTTATGGTTATGAATCAAAAAGTTTTGATTATATACAACGTAAAATGGTTTCTTAGAAAGGGTATTAGTGACGGATTAATGTAATATAATCCAAATTATGAACAAAATAGTACATAGAAGTTTTGAAGAAAAGGGTAAATATTTTAGTAAATAAACTACTTAATAAATATATTAAGTAAAATGGTTATAGTCAATTGAGATTTTAACAAGAAAAGATATGGTTTATAAAATGATGGTTTAAATAAAAATAGAAAATAAGATCTGATTGATATTATATGAATGTGGGTTTTGAGTTACGAACTTCTATCTATTATGAGATAAGAATGTTGTCGATTAAGGTCTAAGAGGTAAATAAAATACCCCAACTTGAATGACTTCACTATTATCGAAGAATGATATTAGTTTGTAACGGTAAATAAAATTGAAATGAGTTATTATTTTCGTAAAACATTTGCATTTCATTTGCAGGGTTTGAAATGTAATTTAAATTGAATAATGCAAATTAACATGGTTTAGCCATGTTGAATTATAAAGTTTTATTTATACTATTAGGCTAATTATGTAGCACTGTTTCCCAGAAAATGGAAATAATACTAGTGGGATATACTTATTCGAAATAACAAGTAGTTAGAGATGGAAAGGGTTATATCAGTTTTGGAAACGAAAATAAATATTTGGAATTTAAGCAGATTTCAATAAAATCTTCAAGTAGAAGTGAATTCACTACAACAAAAACACCATATTACAACTTTAATTTTACAAAGGTGGTAAAAGCACCGTTGTGCCTACCATAACTTTTAATTTTTGGCTGTTGTAATATATGACTACATTACAACAAAAATAACATATTAATAATTAATAAAAATTCGATAATTAATAAAAATATTAATACTCATTAACTATTGTTTAATAATAATAATAAATAGTTTATTTGAAAATATGTAATAACTAATATTAATAATTTCTTTTCGCTATTTAATAGTTATTTATTATTATTAAAGTTAATAAATAAAAATTAGTTTTTAGTAATGAATAATTAATATTAGTAATCAATAAATAAGAACTAAGAATCACTAATTAAGAAGTAAAAGTTAAATAATTAAAAATTACTATTAAACATTTTAATAAAAATTTCAAGCAATATGTATAATATTTTAATACAATTTTTCATAGAATAAAGAAAAGAAAAATCATAAAATTAATAAATAGTTATTATATATTATTTAACTTACCATATTAAATAACTTTCGAAATAATAATTAGGTTATGAAATTAGCCGTCCACTTTCTTTCGTATTGAAAATTTTCCATATATACCTTTAAAACAACATTTAATTAACTTATAATACGCATTCAGAACAACCAGATCAAAACTTAAAATTTTGCCGCCATACTGAAAATTTTGGCTCCAACATCAGAAAATTTCCCTCTTACTCAAATTTTAAAATTCACATGTGTCCTAGTTTTGTTTTCAACGCGTCCCTTCCATTTCTTTGTACTTTTATTTACCGTTCCTCTTCTTTTTGTCTCAGCCAATTCCCATTTTATCCCCAAAATTCCAAAATCCCTAAATTGAAATCCTGGCCACCGAAATCCGATTATCCATGGCGGCCTCCCAAATTGAATCGGCCTCTGCCTTCTTCATCGATTTTGCCTCTATCCTCCTTCTATCGAGTTGCATCGGTCTCCGCCTCTTCCCCTAAAAACCCACATCCATCTCGTCGCTATCCACCATCACCGCTCCATCCTTCAATCGGCGCCACCGACCATAGCCTTCCCTTGAGCCATCGCACCGTTCAACGTCCGCAGCCACCAAGCTTGCTCCAGCTACCTGAATCTGAGTTTCGAGCAACCCGCGGCCATCGCTTGCGCCCTTATTCGATGTTCCGCTGCTTCTGTCCTTCATTGCAAGTAAGTTTCGACTTACGATTTTCCTAATTCAAGAAATTTAATTGCAATAGGAAACTTAATTAAAATAGTCGGATTGAGTGTTTGTGTATTCCATAAACCGTGACCTCGGGCTGCTGTGGCTTTGCTTTTGCTTTACCTGTTGTCATCATTTTTCTACACGCTATTTTTTTGTATCCCAACCATACATGCTAAAATTGTTGAACTGCCTTGCCACTTCTTTGTTGGCTTGATTCTGAAGACCCAATTCATCACTGTTGGTCTTAAGTTTCAATTGGATGTTTAAATTGAAGCCGCAATTCAATTCATTCTGAAATAGACTCGTACAGTTTACAATTTTTACGATCCAATTTAACTTTGGATCGGTAAGGCTATGGGTTCTTCCAAATCGTTTGTTGGAATGAACTAACTTTTGCAATCAGCTATATGTACTACTGGCAATACTGTACCGGATTTAGAATATCGTTTTTTTGGTTATATGACTTTAGAAACCCATTTGTTACTCGCATTTCTTAGCTATATGCCTGTAAAAAATCATTTTGTGTTTGTCGAGTTCAACAGTTTAGTTCTATTGAGTTGGATATAGCATCCACTGTTTCCCCTTTTGATTATATAATAGTCTATATCAATATTATTTTCATTGTTGCATGCAGATATATTTATTTTCTTGGCAATGCTAATGTTAATTTACACTTAACATTTGACAGCAGAGGGGTTTGAATCGCTTTTTTGTGTTGGTTCAATATTTAACTTTCCGTATAAAAGTTTTTGTTTTGACTAAGTAGATGGTTCTACATTCTTGCCATTGCCATAACGTATGCAATTTATTGCTTTCAAAACATGTTGTATTGGCAAATAAACCAAGAAGTAATCCAAACACCACATTTAGAGTTCAAAATGGTAAATTGGGAGATTTTTAGAACACTTTTTATGTTTTAAAACAAACTATGTATAACTTCATATGTAAGTTAGTTTATTGATCATCACTAGTAATGTTAAAAGTTGTTATGCGGTTTATCTGCAAACGTCCACAATTATATTAGGAAGATAGAAAAAATAAGTTTTTTGAATTTAGTTTTAAACTAGATTCAAAAAAAAAAAAATTGAGCTCAGAATACAATTTCCATGCGGTATTCATTTCTCTCATTATTGAATCTCTAGCTCATAATATTATTCATCCCATATCATGTGTTATCCAGAAGTTTTAACACTTAGTTCAGTTATGTTGTTACCGATTATTAATAATTTGACAAAAAAACAATGTACTAATTATTTGTTTTTATTTATAGCTCAAACGCACTACCCAAAGCATATGTGAACTTTATGACAAGCGAGGAATCTCTTTTGGCGGAATTCTACCCCAAAGGTAAAGATAACAGTTCTTGTTCCTTCTTTTAATGAAAATTTTCAAGTATGGCACATGAGCTTATTACAGTGTTTGTAACTTCGTAGTGTTGCTGCATTATCTCCTATGCTTGGTGTGTCAGATAGTTTGAGGCCTGGTGTTTCTCTGGTTGATGTGTATTGGTCTGTATTGTTGCTATGTTGAAGTTGTGGTTCTTATGCTATTGGGGTGACTTGAGATGAAGTAATTATCTTTTGGATTTCTTGATGCATTAGCTTCGATTGGCAGCTTGCCTCCTCTTAGTTGCAAGTCAAGGAACTCAACTTACTGGGGTTGCAAGTGAGTCTCTCATGTCGTGTTTTCAGGCCTGTTTGTTCGGAAGTGTTTTTTCTGTGTCATTGTTGTTTGATGTCAAGCACGCAAGTTGGTGTATGATCATGTAGTAATACGCTAAATATTTTCTAAAAATTATTGTTTGTAATATTGAAAATTTGAGTATTTAAATAAATTAGTTTGCAAATAACAGTAATATTTATTTTGCTAATGGAGTATCACTATATTTAGTGTATTGTTCATTTCAGCTGCAAAAGATGTTTTTTTTTTTAAAAACACAACTGTCAATCACAACGGTGCATAAAAGTTGTAGTAGATATTATTACAATGGTCCATACCTGTTGTAATAAAGTTTATTACAACAGTGGAAAAAAATTGTAAAATATACATATTACAACGGTGCAAAAAAGTTGTAAAAGATTTTAGTCTATTGCAACTTCTTACTACACGACGGTTAGCCCACCGTTGTAAAATGTATATTACAACAGTTTTCCACCATTGTAATAGGGTCATTTTATTGTAGTAATTAAAGCCATTAAAAATTTTAATAAGAAAGAATTTGTCGTTTAATATGGTTTGTATAAGAAGTGGTAATTGGATTATATTAGTGAGTTGACGATATATTGATATATCAATAATTCCGAAGTAAGGAAATAAATGGTTTATGAAAACATGGCAATATTTTCTGAATTTAAGGAGAATAAGGCGGAGTGTAAATAAAAGGGGAGGTATCGTTTCTGAATGACGAAATGAAAGGTGAGTTGTCAAGATATGTAAATGGAATCGACTTTAAATGTATGCAATTTTCTCAATGTTTCGATAAAGAGTTTTAATGAATGATTTTTAAAGAATAAAGGCTTGAGCTGCCGAGGTACTTAACAATACCGTCGTGAGTTGATAGTTAAAAACCCAACTATCAACGAATATCTTATTGGACCTTTTGACGTGTTGTTTCGAAGAGACCAGGATGGGAACTAGATCCAAAACCACTTCGAATCAACTTTGCAAAGCTAACTTGCAGGGATTAAAGATGGAGCAATTGAAGACCGTAGATCTTCATAAAACGAAATAACTACTTATAATCTCTTACTTGCAACCAAAGATAGACTGTGGTTCTGTCGTGGTTGAAATCTACGGATTTTGCAGGGACTACTCGCTACTGATCTATCGGGTGGTCCTTGGATGCGTAGGAGGGTTCTTTCGGTTCATTCTGTTCCTGGATGACTTATATGGATGAATGTCTAACAGAGTATTTCCTGAAAACTCTCGAAAGTTGATTTTTACAAATATACCAAGTTCGGTGGCGGAGAAATTCTCTTGCTTAACGCACGAAGTATATTCTTGGACGACAATTAGTGATTTGACGGATCTAACGATGTGGCATTCAAAGTTAATATGATTAGGACTGTCAATGGGTCAGGTCGGGTTCGGGATCTGGTCAAGTCGAGTTCGGGTTAGTTCGGGTTGGGTCAGCTCAACCCGTTTATTAAATAGATCGGTTTCGGGTTGACCCATTTATAACCATGCAGGGTTCGGGTTTGATTCGTGTAACCCGTTAAGAAAAATATTTTATAAAATTATGTGAATGAACATGAAAACATGAAAGAAGGTTATTGTCGTCATTCACTAGTTGCAGGCTAAGATGAGAATAAAAATGTAAAAAGTTGTTAATGTGGGAATAAACATGAAAACGTGAAAAATTGTTAAGTGTTAGTGCGTATGAATAATTGAATAATGACAACATCATTCATTTTCATGCTAAGATGAGAATTTTACAATAATATATATCCCATAAATGGGTTAGTCGGGTCAAATTCAGGTTTCGCGGGTCAACCCTAAACCCACAAGTTTATAAAGGGGTCAAAGTCGAGTTGACCCTAAAATGACCCGTTATTAAACAGGTTGAGTCAACCTGCTAATTTCCTGTGCGGCTTTCGGGTTGGGTTTCGGGTCATGTTGGAAATTGACAGCCCTAAATATGATGTGATGTTCAAAAAGGTAAAAACGTTACCTCAAGCCTCATCAACTGGCAAATGGAAAAAATCGGGTAGGTCACATGACTAGTTGGGTTACCCCCAAGAAGGGTGTATTATCACCATCTAGAGAAATTCCATTTCCTTCCTTAATCTTTCGATGTGGTATTGTGGGAACGGTGGTTAGCTCCCACCGATGGGTGATAATACATTCAGTCAACTCAAGCTAAATGAGTGACCGATCATGTTTAGCCTGGGTTGCAAGATGTTCTTGTTGAACCCCAGTGTATTTCCCTCTAGAGTACACTGATCGGTAGGTGGTCTCATACCTTTCCATAGTTGGAATCCAACCTCCAATAAGCATCATGCGTTTTTTGATTTTATATTATATATGTAGAGCGTGAGATGCAAGCGTTCTGCTAGATGGTTATTTATTTGTGATTTGATAAACACTATTATAATATCATCAGATTTTGATATACAAAAATGTTTTGGGTTATAGTAAGGTAAAAACCGTCCATGTTTATGTGTAGGATGGTCTTATTGTTATCCTTTCTTTCAAAAGGGTTTCTAAAGTTAAGCCAATTATTTGATGTGAATTTAGCACTGAAAGTATTCCAGACTGATCTGGGTGTTTTTTCTATGCTTTCAAAATGTTCTCAAGTCAGACCGAACATATTTTCCAGGATAGTTTTCGCTTGGAGTTTCAGGAGCTAGAAGCAGGAGGCTTCACCGTTAATTATTTAAAGTTTATTCCACTGTATCTGATATATGTTGTACTCTGATGATTGGTATGTATACAAGACTTTCTTTTGTGTAAAGATATATTGATATATATTATATTTTTATTCGTTCCACTGTTAAATTCTCATGTTCTTATTCTTTCTTCTATTCTAATATTTCTTTCTTTCTCACTCATCCTCTAAGTTCTTTCTTTTAACTTTCTGCTTTCCTGTACAATTTGGGTTGACTGTGGTAGTTAAATGTCAGCTTAAATTGTATGGAAAAGTGGGATGTTACAACAATCTACTACTACAACTATTCACATATAATATAAAAGAAACAAAGATGTGAATTTAAAACCATACATCCTACATCTATACACATATATTTGTACATGGTGATAGAATTTCAAAAGTTTTTCCTTAATTAATTCTAGAAAAAAGGTTAATATACATGTTCAGATTCCTTTCATGTTCTTTGCAAAAAGATAAGTCATCCAAAATATTGTAGCAATGCTATTATACATCAGCTAAATTAATCATAAACACTGTTTTGGCTAAATAACTCAACATACTGACAGTTGAAATCTAACATGCATGTTATAATCTTACTTAAATCTCAAATCAAATTGAACACAGTTACACAACCAGAAATTTAAAAATGAGTATAACTAAAAGTGTTGGAAGCTTGTTTGTCTATGTTTAGAGTGAATGGCCTGAAAGACATAACTACAGAAAGGCTGCCATCATATATTAGTTCATTTGATGATTGTTGGATGCCTTTAGAAAACCAACAATGCTCAATTTCATATGAAATAATTTTCTGTTTCAAGTTTCATTTCAGGTAAATCCTAATTTGTGTGCTTCACATTACTATGAAGCGCCCAGGTATATTCACATATTTGAAGGTATGAAATGCTACCTACAACTATACACCATGTTTAATACCATATATACATATAGACCATGTTGGTTGCTTGAAACGACCCAAACTCGCCCTTATGGGCAAGCCCGGATTGAGTTGAGAACATGACAAATTAGAACACAAAAAGAAGAAAATTTCATATAATAAAAATCATATTTTTATTTTGAAATTATCTATATATATATAAAACATTTTTATTCTAAAATAAATAAAAATAAAAATAATAAAAAAACTCACGGTGGCGCTGGGTGACTGCAGGCGGCGGAGGAGGGTTTGGTGGCCGGGGGGAAGGTGGCGCAGGCTGAGGGGAGGTCGGGTGGTGGCGGTTTGCTATTAGAAGAAGGGGGAGAGAGGGAAAACAATGGAGAAGGAGGAAGGGAAGGGGCGATGGTCGGAGGAGGGGAAAGGGTCTCGTCAGAGGTCGTGGGTATAGGTGGCGGCGCGGCGGAGCAGGCCGCGGTAGGGCATGGAGGAGCGGTTGAGTGAGGGTTTTATATATTTTTTCACCCGGATCTAATTGGGGAAAGAGAATAAGAGGAGGAGGGGGTTTTATCTAATTTTATTTTATTTATTAAATTATTTCCAAAAAGCAAATTTTTTATTTAATCTCCAATTCGAACCCAACGACTGTCATCCCTAGCTAATTTTCCCTATTTCGAACACAATGGGATATGCCCCGTAAGCCGATTCAACTGTTTCAATCAGTTTCCGTTAAAATTAAAATATAAATCAATATATTGAATTGTAAACGTACATTTTAATTTACTGGGGCCACATATTGACTCCAAGAATTCCCAAAAAATAAATGTAGGTATGTTTTAACGATACGGTTCAAACAAAACTAATTTGTCGAATTTGGAGACCGTTTTAAAAATGGTCATTTTCCAGTCGATTAAATTCAAACTGAATTGACCAAATGTGTTTAAATTCAACACGCTCACATATTAATTCCAAAAATTATGAAAATTAGAATCTAGCAATAACTTGGCATTCTAGATCCAACAAAAGGGGTTTCGTCGAAAACGGAGGTCGTTTGCAAAAATGGTCATTTTTAAGGGCTATATATATATTTAAATATATATAAATTCCATAGCGACTATTCTGAATTTTAAACCGGACATAACTTTCAATTCTCGTTATGAAATCTGGAATTTTCACATTCATTAGAAAGATATAATTAAATAAATTCAAATATTTCTGGTTTTACTGAAATCCGATTGGTTTTGAATCCTGTACATTCATTTGAAATTTGAAATCGAATTTTCAAAATGCTGCGTCATTTCAGGCTTGTTTTATAATTATAATAAATTTATTCATTATAACTTCGATTTAAATAAATTTTTAATAGTTATTATTTAAAATAAATCATTTTAAATATTCAAAATCCACTAAAATAACCAAAATAAAAATTTTAAATTGGTTATGAAATTCTGGGTTGTTACAATCTCCCCCACTTAAAATCTTTTTGTCCTCGAAAAGGAATGGAGCAGAAAGTTGTTTAACCAACCAACTCAACTTTCATTCTGGCTTTCATTCTTCAACTTTTCAGTTTCTAAGAATTTCTAATTTTTCAAAAATTTGGCTAACACCCTAAATTTTCAAAAAAAATCGCCATAACCTCCTTTGTACGGGGAGACCTTTAAAACTGCAACTAGCCTCACAAGGCCCTCACCAATCAAAAAGAAAAGGAAAAATCCAAGCGGCTAGCCAATCGGCTCATAAAATCATCAAAACCCAATAAATTTGTAAACATGTACCTATTTGTCGGGAATACAAGTTTATTCCTCTTCTTAGCTTCCATGCTATGACCTGTTCACACACACACACACACACACACACACATATATATATATATATATATGTACATGTATGCAATTTCAATTCAGTTCAATATTTGATTCAATTTGTCTAAATATTTATCTTTCTTTCACATGTTGGTTTAAACGAATATTCACACAGCACAATCATCAATCAATTTGTTGATTAACGTTTCAAATTCATAATTTTTATATACTTGGAAATCATGTTTTTAGCGTCAAATCACAAATATTAACCCTATCTAGTTTTGGTTCTCATACTAGTCAATTGGAAACATATAGGTATCCCAATTTCAAAACTCGAAGATAAATGTTGATGATGACATGCCATCATCAGAATCATCTCCGAGCGACTAGTGTGTAATTCTATATCCATCTAGTATATTTGAGACTTCAAATATGCGTGGATCAGACGTACATTAAAATCTTCATATACTCGATGATCCAAATAAATTTAAAATAAATTACTCAAATATGTATAATAAGATTTAAATTCCAAAACAAAATTTGTTTTCATTTTTATTTTTAAAAACAACACTCTTTGAAACTCATTCTAGGATACTACTGATCCCATCTCTAATGAGTCATTCTTATTGGATATTATCCAATCTTTGATGAATTCTTTCATTCGGTTCTAATATGTTTTGTTCTTAAGCTCTGTAAACCAAAGCTCTGATACCACGATGAAACGACCTAAACTCGCCCTTCCGGGCAAGCCCGGATTGAGTTGAGAACACGACAACTTAGAACACAAAACAGAAGAACATTTCATATAATAAAAATCATATTTTTATTCTAAAATTATCTATATATTAAAAAAAACATATTTTTATTCTGAAATAAATAAAAAAACTCACGGTGGCGCTAGGTGGCTGCAGGCGGCGGAGGAGGGTTTGCTGGCCAGGGGAAGGTAATGCAGGCTGGGGGAGGTCGGGTGGTGACGGTTTGCTGTTAGAAGAAGGGAGAGAGAGGGAAAACGGTGGAGAAGGAGGAAGGGAAGGGGGCAGTGGTCGGAGGAAGGGTCTCGCCGGAGGTCGTGGGTGGCGGCGCGGCGGAGCAGGCCGCGGTGGTGCATGGAGGAGCGGCTGCGCGAGGGTTTTATATTTTTTTCGTCCAGATCTGATCGGGGAAAGAGAATAAGGGGAGGAGGGGGTTTTATCTAATTTTATTTTATTTATTAAATTATTTCCAAAAAGTAAGATTTTTATTTAATCTCCAATTCGAACCCAACAACTGTCATCTCCAGCTAATTACCCCCAATCCGAACACAATGGGACATGTCCCGTACGCCAATTCGACTGTTTCAATCAGTTTCCATTAAAATTAAAATATAAATCAATATATTGAATTCTAAATGTACATTTTAATTTACTGGTGCCATATACTGACTCCAAAAATTCCCAAAAAATAAATCTAGGTATGTTTTGATGATACGGTCCTAACTAAACAAATTTCATCGAATTTGGAGACCATTTGAAAAATGGACATTTTCCAGTCGATTAAATTCAAACTGAATTGAACTAACGCGTTTAAATTCACCACGCTCACATATTAATTCCAAAAATTATGAAAATTGGAATCTAGTAATAACTCGACATTCCGGATCCAACAAAAGTTGTTTCATAAAAAACGGAGGTCGTTTGCAAAATAGTCATTTTTAAGGGCCATATATATATATATATTAAAATATATTTAAATTCTATAGCAACTATTCTGAATTTTAAACTGGACATAACTTTCAATTCTCGTTATGAAATATGGATTTTTCACATTCGTTAGAAAGATATAATTAAACAGATTCAAATATTTCTGGTTTTACTGAAATCCGATTTGTTTTGAATCCTGTACATTCATTTGAAATTTGAAATCGAATTTTCAAACTGCCGCGCCATTACAGACTCGTTTTATAATTAAAATAAAATTATTCTTTCTAACTTCGATTTAAATAAATTTTTAGTCGTTATTATTTAAAATAAATCATTTTATATATTCAAAATCCATTAAAATAACCAAAATAAATTTTTTAAATTGGTTTTGAAACTCCGGGTTGTTACATTGCTGCTCCTATTTTGTTTAAATCATTTCCATTATTTTTCAATTGTGTTGTTGCAATATACAGCACCAACATACTTGAATTTCTGTAAAATATATGCACCAATCAATAAACTACAGTGCATGAACAAAATGCATAAGCCAATATGTGCACGAACAAATATTCAGTGCATAACAAAATTTGCAGTGCTTTTGTTCTTCAAAGCATGTATCACTCCTTTTAAAATAAATATATTGATACAATAGTAACTTTCCTAACGAAAAAAATAAAATCATATACTTTTCGAGAGCATGCACGCATGACCAAACCAATATGTCACAGTCAACCAGCCTCTTGGTCGTCCTATAAGGAAAAAAATACTCAAAATTTCTTTAAAAATTTCTTCATTAATATAAACATAAGAAAGATGCATACATCTTCACTCTCGAAGTCATTATTCATGGCTGAAATAAGTCCACCGTCGGAAGAGTCGACCATTAACCAATTTTGACAACACATTAAGGCCTCCAATGTTTTGGGATGTAGTCTACTTCTATGAGGACTAGTAAGTCAACCACCAGTACTAAAAGCAGATTCCGATGCAATGGTCGAAATTTGTATTGCATAAATATCTTTTGCAATCATTTGCATTATAGGGTATCTTATACCAGTAGTTTTCCACCAAGTTAGAATGTCTAGGTTATTACTTATGTGGCATCATCGGCTGCTCCAAATATATATCCAACTCCAATTTGGTGCTTGCTTTGAATATATTTTTAATCGAATATTCATCAAACCTTTGAAGACTTATAAAGCTATCCTCCATGGATTTCAATTGTGTTTCTTGGGGGTAAGAGGAAGAAGATGAACCACTTTTACCAGACCTTGAAACCAATTTCTATTTTTATTCATACCCATTCAACAAATTATAACAATGCATGCAAATTTTGTTAAATTATTCTTCCGTAGTTTCACCAAAAATATCAATATAGTAAAACTCTAATAATTCAAGTTTATATCTAGGATCAAATACAACTTCAATATTACTGACACCATGAATCATTCTCCAATATTTCTCAAATATTATAACCATATTGCTTGCCATTTCTCTAACAATTGAAATATTAGAAACTAACCATTTAGATAAAACCAATCTAATTTCACATATTTGAGGAAAATAAAGGTGGTAGTAGGATATCGAGTCCCCGAAAATAATTTGGCCATATTATAAAAAACTTTCAACTTATCACAAATTTCTTTAGCCAAATCCCAATTCTTGTCAGTAGGCAAACATTTATAAAGTGTTTCACGTTGTTGTAGGAGTGGAAAAACATCTTTGAAAACTAATGCAACAATAATCATGTTATAAGTTGAGTTTCATCTAGTCTTACGATCTAGCACCAACTTTTTAGAGAAAGACATTTTTAATTGCTTAGCGGAAATTTCAAACCTTTCAAGCCGTTTAGGGGTTGCGGTCCACAAGGACACACTATCACAAATTATAGTTATTTGCTTATTTATGACACTTAACCCATCTTGGACAACCAAATTTAAGATATGGGCACAACATTTCATATGCATCATGTCGCCATTCAACATAAGCGATCTTTTACTAAGTCTATCCTTCAAAATATCCATTATCTTATCATTGGTTGAGTAATTATCAAGAGTGATGGTAGATAATATTCTGTCAATGTTCCAGTCCAAAAGAAAGCAAGTAAAAAATTTGCTAACACATCACTCGTATGCGGGCATGGCACATATGTGAACCTATGAATACAATAAAATACTATAGCGCATTAGGCATAACAAAAATTGAGCATACAAGATCTTGATATTAAGTGATAATTAAAAATTATTTTTTGCCGCATAATTCGACTTTGAAGGTCCATGAATCATTGGTAAAATGAGCGATAATACCATATACCCTTTCTTTTAGTTGCTAGAAGTCCGCATATCACTTGTAATAGTTATTCTACTCTAATTTTTATCTGGTAGTTTCATTAAGAAGCCTTTTCAACATCATAAATCTTGGTAATATCACCTTTTATTGTATTTCTCAATACAACTGCAAATGCTGGGTGAAGACTTTGACAAAACTCGGT
Organism: Allium sativum; assembly: GCA_030737875.1. NCBI lineage: Eukaryota > Viridiplantae > Streptophyta > Magnoliopsida > Asparagales > Amaryllidaceae > Allium > Allium sativum. The sequence goes on from CM060920.1 coordinate 366,625,820, forward strand.
AAAGCTAATATGATCGACGATGGAAAGTGGATATCTATGCATTATAATCAATCGAGCAAGATCAAATCTTGCTTTTTCTTAGTCAAAAACATAATTAGAAATATGTACCTTTCCATCTGAGCTTCTAGTGTTCCTCAACGCAAATTGACGCATATCTACATGTGCTTTTCCATGACATTTTCTGTTATGCTTCAAAAGGTGTACTGCCCCGTCACTAGCCCTAGTCGCATACACCTTCTTACAATGCTTACACCTTGATTTGTTTTAACCATTGATTATTATACGGTCAAAATGTTTCCAAGCTTCCAATTCTTTCCTTCCAACTCTTTTATTATCGCCGTCATTAGCTTCTATACTTTCATTTCTTTCATTTTTATCATTGGCAATATTTTCCTGCACTGTATTTGATTGAATCGAACTAGTAGAACCACAATTGCAGAACGTTCTATATTGGTATTGGGTGGAGTTGGATTTTCATTATTTTTATCCATATTTCTGCAAATTTGTAAAACAAATACAGCCCCATTTACTTATGAACATGTGTTTGTTGTAATGAAATTCGTGTTTATATTAAATTATATTTGCAGCAAGATAATAGAACTACTAGAACACATTTGACAAACTTTGTTGTCCAAACCACAATAATAAACCAAACTGATAGGATGTGCTTTGTATTATTAAAAACCAAATAATTACAAAATTTTATTTTCTTCTCTGCCTATCATATATGTGCATGATTGCATCTCTACTAAATATTACAATAACTAACCAAACTAATAGGATGTGCTTTTTATTGTTAGCACTTCAATATATCCAACATATCATGAAAAACTCATCTCATATGTAAAACGTTATAATATTAATTGCTTGATGACTATAACTTGTTGGCAATCATCCAACATGAATATTAACTTTAATAACAATCCAAAAATTGGCATTGTCTAAGACCATCTTATTTAAAGCTATATATACAAAATATCTAAGAGATGTAATGCAGCAAAGTAAAAGAAATAGTGTCATTGTAATGGGCAAATGGAGAAAAATTCACAAAGTAATGAGTCCTAAGTCAGTAGCCTTTATCCAGCATTATTATCCTAAGATAAACGAATTAAATTCAAGATTTACGCTAAAACCCCAAATTATTAAGAATCAAATTGTGGTAAAGCATAAAAAAGTGAGAAAACGGAAAAGAAGCTTATGAATATATGAGTAAATCCAGAACCACGTGAAAGTAATCAATTTCTCTTTAACATGGACAGATACGAGAGCGGAGGGAAGCTAGATCTGCGTCTACATGAGAAAATTGTGAAGGAATCGGAAGGTCTAGGGATGAAATTGAAAGCATCTGCGGTGTCAGGAAAGAACAACAAATAAGGTTTTGTTTTACTTAGGTTGAGTTGTAGCCATTTAGGGAAACAAAAATTATGAGCTTCATTTTTAATGTATTAGCTGGCCTGTGTTGTAAAATTAGTTATATATATATATTATAGTTACAGGTCGGGTTGGGGCGGGTTGATCCAATCCCATACCCTCCCCACGATCTAAACAATTTCGGAATGGGTCCAGGTCTACCCTCCCCACTAACCCGACGGGGCACGTTTCGATTGGTCAAAACAGAGGCGGGACTACCGGGTTTAGACCCGAAACCCGCCCCATTGCCATTCCTAGCGCCGTTAATAATCTGAAACTGGATTTTAATGACATGAGCTATTTTTAAATTATTAAAAATATGGAAAATTATGATAAATCATGATTAATGATTTCAAAGTGATTCGGAAAATAAATATGAAGTTTCAAACTATAATTTGGATATTTGTGTTTTTAGCCTAATTGGCTGAAAATGGTAAAACGACGTTTTGTGATTTTAAGTTGAATAAACTTAAAATTCCCAAATATTAGTTTATTGGATTTGAAAGATGAGTTTTGAGAAATAAGGTACCTTAATTGGAATATGGATTTGAATTATTGTTGATGTCTCGGTATTGAAGATACTGAAGACGGTGGTTGAAGACCGAGGATCTTCACATCATTTGGATTATTTCTGATGTCTCAGTAGGTAGGTACACCCAAGATGAGGTTATAAGTGGCAGTCTTCTAGACAAACATGGAGATTGTTCGAATTTGCAAGGGCATCTCTCCTTTATTGGATGAGGAATAAGTTGCCTTTGGTTTCATCAGACCCAGAACGAACTTGTAAATGGATGTGCGTCTAACATCGTATTTTATGACATAACCAATTGGTTTCCACTGATGTTATATCAATTGGCGGTGGAGGATTTATTCTCTTATCTTAACACTCTCCTCTGAGACTTATGTACTTAGAGGGTTATATATTAATAGATACTGATTATATGTTGTGAATTGATAATGTGGCATACAAAGTGTGAGCCGATCAAAGCTTTTGTTGAAAAGCAGAGCTTTGTGGATGATGATCAAGTCATGGTTGGTGTAGCGCAGCTTTGTTTTGAAATGTGACCCCGTAAACGGCCAAAAACAGGATGATGGATGGTAGAGATAAGGACATATGTTTCCTTCTAGGTAAAAGGTGATGGCATGGTATGGAGCCCGGGCAATTTACTTATGTGGATAATAGATCAAGGTACCTCAGATGACGGTCAAATATGACCAGGATGAATCGTCGGTTATGACCGGGGAACATTATGTCAGGAAAGATCCTAATCAACTGTGTTCAGTGTTGGCCGACTCTGTCACTCCGAAGGATCACATGCATGTGAGTCGTAGGACATCCTGCTAGAGGTGTTCCAAACAAAGATCCTTTGCCTTGGTCATTGATGGAATCCAACTTCCAATACGAGCTTTGCATTTTCAGTTGTAACCTAATATCCAACATAATGGGATGAAGCATTATGTGGGCTAAGATTTACACATTTACTTCGAAAGTGATTTTGACACTATGCACTAGTAATAATAAAAGAGAATTCGACGTATCAAGCACATTTGTTATTATAAGGTAAAACTCTTTCCTCTGGTTTGTGTTGCATTGTGTGATGGGACTTGAATCGTATAATAGCTTCATTTTTTTTAAAAATCATTGTGAGTAGTTTTATGATTGGTATTCATATGGAGAAAACACGTTCCCCGTTATACGGCGTGGTCCTATGATTTACCCAACTTTGAAATAAATTAAATATCTGTCTTAGTTCTCACACCAGTCCCATGACCGATCCGGAGTTTATTGTTCTTCCACTTGAAACCTAGGTGCCTATATCTTCCACACGAGGAATCTTGTAATTTTGGTTTACATATATTTTATAGAGAAGGTACTAGATTGAAGCTAAAGCTTTGTCCAGAGCATTTTGTTTCTTCCATTGAGATTTTATGTTTTCCTCCGTATGCTTGATACACTCTGATATATTTATTTTCGCTGTGCACATATTTATTATTGTACTCTGATGTAAGCTGTACTCTGATGTAAAAAATTATTGTAATGGTAATGCAAAAATTGTTTTGTTCAGTTCTTATAAGTTGTAACCCCAAGTGATACGTCTTGTTGATCGGTTTATGTCGGTTTAACAATCGGTTTGAATTGAACGACAGGACGGGTCGTCGCATTTAACCTACTTAAGAGTCGATGACCAAAAAGTATATATGAACATAAAAGCACGTGTCTACATTTAATGTTTTATTTCTTAACTCGACAAAAAATAAGCAACTAGCTGTGAACTCCATAGAGATATCCAATCGTGATTATCAACGCCACTAACTCAATTACAATTATCTAAATTGAACCGAGCAAAGATAGTTGACTACATACCGCATTCTCGTATTTATATCGACATATAGTGTCAAGCATTCCAAGGAATCGAAAGAAACATGACTTTTCTCTATGGTTAATTATGGAAGTATAAGGATTTGAGAGATGAAGTGGAATTCTTACAAATAGTTTGGGCTTGTTTCAATTCAAAACACATCATGTATACCATAAAACATACTTTAAGAAGTAAGTGTTACATGGTGACCAAACAAACAAGTGTGAGTTGGTGATTATTGATGCAGACAACCCATGGTGATAATCTGAGGGTCGAGATATATTAGGCCAAGAGATAGCAGTCGTGTAAACATTACAAAATAGAAAGATGGAGCATTTAAAGTGTGAGTATACCTATTAGATATTCGAATAGGCCACAACTCGAAGCTGTAACAACCTAGATTACCTGGTATAATTAATAAAAAATAAAATGGGAATATTAGAGGGGTATTTAAGTTGAATATATTATTAAATTGGTTCTTAGCTTAATTACTCAAGTAAATATTTTAAATGTTGGATATTGTGATTTAGTTATGGGAAATGTTGAATTTAATCATTCCAAAGTGATTGAATTACGGCTTGTTGATAAATCAGAGAAACATACTTAGTAGTAAAAAAGAAAGGAATAAATATTATATTATGAGAATTTTGAGTAAAAGTTGTATAAATTATAGTTTGGGAGCACATGAAGGTAATTATTGAGATTGAAGTTAAAATATCTAGTTTTAAGGCAAAAGAGAATTTTTATAAAATAGCACAATATAAAAATGTGCACATTTGTGGAAATTTGTTGAAAATAGTAATAATTAAGGAAAAGTATGTGTTTTCAAGTCTTGGCTTGAATACACATTAAAAAATATTAATTCTTGTATAATGTGAAAATTTATACAACTTTAAATAAAAAATATTTGTATTTTTTGTAGAATATAGAATGTAGGTAAAATATAAACTTTAGTGATGAAAAGTTTTAAAATGTTCGTAAGTATTGATTACAAATTTTTAATGTGTTGATTGTGTAACCAAAACAAGTGTGAATTTAGTCAGTTAGGCTAGGATTGTGGTTAATTGATTTAAAACATACCCTAATTAATCCTATTACTTAATAATTGGGCTAATTATCTTGTTAGGGACCTTAACTTATGTTTAAAGGGAGAAATATTTGGAAAACATCTTCATATATGTTGTTTTCCTGTAAAGCTCCTTCGTCCTCTCATTCGCAAAACACAACAAACCAAAAATAAAAGAAAATCAATGGCCATGGAATGTAATCTCCAGAATTCCTCAAATCGGTAAATTCAGGATGTTAATTAAAATCTATATCAAATAATCACTCAAATACCTAGCCTAATTCCATTGAATCTTTCTGTCTTATATTTCATTTACTGCAAGTTAACATTTCTGGGATTGCATGTTAAAGTGGATTAACCTTCAGGCTTTAAGAAGGCATTTGAAACTCCAAGCTCTAATTTTTTTACTTCCAATTCTTGCTATGGAATTATAAATTTTGGATTTTAGGCGAGTGAACCTCCCACTTTCTAGTTGGAATCATTATTTGTGATATTCTCTGTATTTTCTGAGAGTTTATGAAGAAATTGAGTTACTATTAGTTCTTTTTCTGTTGATTTCTTTCTTTATTTCTATGTTGAAATGGTGCCTACTTAGAGAAACCATATCTTCTCAATCTATAGAGAAATGTGTAACATCCCGCATTTTTATCGGTTTGTATTTGAATATTTAAATCAATTAAAATATTGAATTCGTAATACAAGTGGATTTATATATTAATTAAAATGAAGTAGAACGTATAAAAATATAGATTAAATATAAAATATCGTGGCAGTTTGTAATTTAACGATCTGAACTTCAATTGGGTGTACAGGACCCGTTATTAGTCGGATTTCTTCGAAACAAGAAACGTTGGAATCTGTTTAACTTTATTTTTCTAATGGAAGTGAAAAATCAAGATTTCGGATTATATATTGTAATTTATGTCCAAATTAAATATTCAGAAAAGCAGCGACATATTCGTATATGGCCATAACAGTTATTTAAATATATTTAAATATCTGATTCGAATTTGGACAAGGTTCTTTTGAGATGCAGTTATAATATAATTTTTAGAATTTTATTGTAATTTTTAATTTGTAAAACGAACAACTTGATATTTGGAGTATTTTACACCCTATATCAGCATTTTGGGATATCACAGAATGAGCTAAGTTGTATATAATATTATATTTTTGGGATTATGGTACATCGCTCGAGACGTTCGTATTTTTATTTTTGTCCATAGCAGTCCGTTTACGTGAACAGAATTTATTCGTAGCGGGGTACGTTAGACTTTAAGCTTAAAGTATATATATATTCTTTTCCTTTGGTTAGAAGTCTTCATGTACTATTGTAATACTTCACGCTGAAGGCTTCCTGTATTTTCAAATCAAATCCTACCATGTATAGTCTGCATCAATCACTAGAAGTGAAGTTTCCTTTTGTATAGTCATGCTTCATGATTCTGTCGTCCACCTACAAAGTTCCTATATGCCTAAGAGACTTAATCACTAAGCTACATAAAGTATAATAAAACTTTTTCTTCACCCTTAAGCTAACTCACGCCTTGTCTTGAAGTGAAAAATCCGTACTATAACCAACCTGAATGCACATGCTAGCCACTGTAGTACCCTTGCCTACACAGTACACACCTTAAGCGTTAAGTATTCTTTCTATATAAATACATCAGCCAATTAAAGGCTCATGCAAGAAACCATTGAAAGCCGTGAGCTGCTAATGGCGAACAAAATTTGAAACAAAAATAATCCTCAAAACAGAAAAAAAAAAGAGCACGACTCCTACAAACTGGTTATGCAACAACAACTCTATCAGTCGATACAAGGAGGGTTTTCAGGCGTAGTTGAGAAGCGAGAGCTTGGGGGATGTCGCGTTAGTGGATCGGTTCCTTGTGATGATGGCAAGCGTGTGCCGAGGAGCTAGGTTCAATAGTGAAAAGTCAGAGATAGGGTGTGGTATCGTGTACGGGGTACATGAGCGGTGCAGCTTCCTGGAGAACTCGAAACCATGTTTTGTTTTGTAAAGATAAAGTTTGAGGAGTAAGTAGACTGAAAAGAAGAAATATGTATAGTGATTTGATAATAATACAAAAAAGGAAATCGGATTGTAAGTATACATATAGTTTTACAGAAGGTAAAGGGGGAGTGGACTTCCGTCTCACCATGAAAGGAAATGAAGTGCGGATGAGTGCCGGGTGTTGGTTTCTTTGTTGGAAGTTTAAGGTGGTAGTCGTTTTATTCACCGCGGTGGAACATGAAGGGAGGACCATTGATGTGAGCATATGTATACTAGAGCACTTTTCTCAGATGGTAGGAGTATGGGCGAAGGCGCAATGGCCATTCTCCTTTGCGGATTAGTTACTGGAGCATGAGTGTAGTGAAGGGGAGAAGTTTTGGTTGATGGCACATGCACCATAATCTGTTTCTACGTTGAATAATGAAGTTGGAAACATGGAGTTTGGCATGTGTGCTGGTGTAGGCATGCCAATTATGGAGATATAGAAGCTTGCGTGTATGGGTTCAATTTTCATGAGAAATGGGAAGTCAGGGCATGGAATTTTCGGCGATCATCTGCGGATGCATGAAGGCCGGGTGGAAATGCCGCGAGTTGATTAGCAGTTCGCACGGTGCGATATTTACTTGTGGGGCTTTGAATGGGTACCAGGTTGGAAATTAAGAATTTTACGAACTGTCCATCACTTTGGAGTCGTATGGAAGCTGGCGACGCTATGAAGTCGGTTTGGAGCAATTGGAAGCACATTTGAATTTATGGCAGAATTGAACGCCCGGTTTAATCAACTGACACAAATCATTATTAAACGATTAACGCGCAAAAGTGAGTAAATTCACTAACTCTGATCTATTTTAAAATATTATAATTATATTTTAATATTGGTTGAATGACGTGTGATAGTCATTTAGGTAGATTACAATTAAATTGGTTGAAATATACATATCGTTGCATAGGTACACATCATTGGTTGGATACTAATTCGATCAATTTTTAATATTCCCTGGTATGAAGTTAGTGTTAATTGTGTTGACTAACATCTGTAGATGCAGGAAATCGGTTGGAGGAATCCAACTGGATTCCTCAATATTTACATGTACTATTTGTTTGATATTATTTATGTATGCACTGTTTGAACCCAAATTACATTTAAACCCTATTTGAACATTGATGTTGAATGGAAATTCAACGTTATTTTGATAAACGATATCGATTAAGAAAGTGGCAACAGTCGACCATAAACCCATCTTTGAGTTAAGAAGTTGATTGGCCGTTAGGCGAATCAACGAAGTTAAGTTATAAAAATTATATTTTTATAATTAAAGCAAAATTTTTAGATTAATTTTATTAATCTAATGGTAAGGAGTAATTACGATCAGTTAACAAATTAACTGATGATTTGAAGTTGATTAAATCAACTGTTTTGTTAGAAATTTATTATTTGATTAATTAATCTTTAATTAATCAAATAATAATGGTTTTAGAAATTAGTGGTTTAAATAAGTAGGATTCCTTAATTATGAATGACATTTTCATTTAACGAAGTTTAAATGATTAATTGACTAATATAATTAGTTATTGTTTATCCAAAGTAAGCAACTAATCTATTTAGATTAATAAAGAAGTAAATTGTTTTACTTTAACAAATGATGAAGTTAATCATTATTTAATTATTTTAATTAAGTAATTACTTCTTGAATGGGAATAATTTAAGATAATCATTAAGTTGTAACAAGGTGTTACTTGAATGAAGTATAATAATAGAAAGTGAAATGCCAAAAGATGAAGAGTGTTAATGGTTGTTGCTGAAGGAGTTATAAATGGAAACGTATGGCAAGGTTGAAGTGAAGAGTCAATATTGAATATAAATAGTTATAAATAACCGAGTTTTTCAAAGTAAGTATATGGGTTGTAAAACCATATTTCAAATGAAATAAGAATTACAGTTTAATTGGTATTAGAAGTAATAAGGAGTTTAGGATTACGGACTTATATCTATTCGAAGTTAAGAACGTTGTCGATCAAGGTCTGAGAGGTAAATAAAATACCCCAACTTGAACGACTTCACTACTATCGAGGGACGGTGTTGGTTTATAATGGAAAGATATGTCGAGATTAGTTATAAGGGGAATATAGCAGCGTATTGCAAGTATTTGAACTATAACAATAAAATAACGTTGTTGACCAGGCTTAAGCGTGATTGAGATGTCGAGATTAGTTATAAAGTGGAATATAGCAGCATATTGCAAGTATTTGAATTGTAACGATAAATTTACGTTGTTGACCAAGCTTAAGCGAAATTTTTATATATAACACTATTAGGAATTGGAACTACAATTCAATGATGTCGAATGTATTAAAGTGGACTATTTTTAGGAATTATAATCTGATAGGATAGTTAATTGTTAGTTTAAACCAATAGATTAGAATAAGGATATGTAATCAATATTTAGTTATAAACTTGATATTGACCAGAAGTTGACTTAGAAACAGAGTTTATAAAGAGGAATGGGAATATAAAGTTATGAAGAGATTTCGGTAAACAAGGCAAGGGTATTTATCACTCGAATCAAGAGTTACTTGATAAAGGTGTTCAGTTTCTATAATAGGTATGATATTCACATTTTAAAGTGAATAATGTTTTAAAATTGAACGTTTAGCAGATTAAAATGTTTATAACGAAATTGGAAATATTTTTCCAATATAGATAGGGTATATTATCCAAGTGTAGAAAATGAAGAATGTGAAAAGAAAGGAAATGTTTTAAACATTAATAATGTATATTTTCTAGAACATGGGAGAATAACAGTTTTATAATAACGGGGAATGTTTTCCAAGTAGTGTGAAAAGGCTAAAACGGGGTTTGAGGAATATCTGGTAAGATATGGGAATTTAAATAATAAAAATGATTGTTAAATAAAAAGTGTCTGTGGTTGTGTGTTGTTTAGTTGTACATTTAAATAAATGTTTGTTTTACTTTGATAGTTAAATAACTGACTATCGAAGTGTTTTGACCATCAGTGTCAATACGGAGAGACCGGTTGGATTTATTATCCGAAAACCACTTTGTATAGGCATAAGCGCTGCGAATTAGATTATGCTAAAGATAATTGAAGACGTAGTGAAATGCAAGGGTCGTTCTGTTCCATAATGGTGCTTTCTGTTTGTCCAGTCCCGGGAAAACTTGTATGGACAGATGTCTGACAGAGTATTCCTAACATATCACATAATATTTTGGAAGATCAACTAGTGATTTGACTGGTTTGACGATGTGGCATTCAAAGTGAATGGTGACCATATGTTCTAAAAAGATTAACGTAGCCTCAAGCCTCACAATCGGGAAATGATAAAAATCGTGCAGGCAGCATGGCTAGGTGGGTCATTCCTAAGCAGGGTATATTTGTCACCGATCTAGAGAAAATTCAATATTCATTCTTCTTTTGATTCTATATCTTACGGTTTACGATTAGACGGCCGACAACCGTGGGTGACAATATATTCGATACACTCAAGCTAAATGAGTAGTCGGTCATGTGTGGGCCGGGTTGCAAGATGTTCTTGTTGAACCCCAGTGTATCCCTTCTAAAGTATACGATCGGGAGGTGGTCCCATACCTTGTCATAGTTGGAATCCAATCTCCAATAAGCGCCCTGCGGTTTTGATTTTATACTACGTATGTGGAGCATGAGATGGCGTTCTGCTATTTGATTATTTATTTGATTAGACATTATTATAATATCACTGGATTTTGATATCAAAAATGGTTTGGTTATAGTAAAGTAAAAATCGTCCGTGTTTATGTGTGGGCTGGTCTTACTATTACTTTTTTCTTTCAAAGGATTTTTCAAAGTTAAACAAATTGGTTGGAGTTTACTCACACCAGTCCCATGACTGACGCAGAGTTTATTTTGTGTGTTTTCCCTAAACTCTTGGGTGCCCAAATTTGTACGGGTAGTCAAGTGTTCAGGCTTTGCAGATTCACGTGGAGGAGCTCAAAGCAGGAAGCTTCACTGCTAGTTATTATAGATTATTTCCGCTGTGATGTATATGAGTTATATTCTAATATGGTATGTATATACAAATACAGATTTGTATTTCAAAGTGTTATATAATATATTTTACTCGTTCTGCTGTGAGATTCATGTTTACTCTGATACTATTCAGATTCTGATGTTCTTCTTCTTCTATTCTGTTAGTTCTATCTTATCTTTCTCATCCTCTAACTTCTTTCTAGTAATGTCTCAGTATTTTTGATGCTCGAGTAATTGACAGTGTATTTATGTTGATTTTCTGGGTCGAAAATTTCGCGGCCATTACAAAATGCTTTCAAAATTATCTTGGACCATTTTTCGAATTTTTGACTTTGTATTTGTAAAATTTCAAGTTAAATCATCATCATTTGTATGTTGAAAAGTAACTTAGAAATTGGATACGAAGCAAAACAAAATCACGTGAAGCTCTCGCTTGAGGAGAAATTGCACCTCCCCTCTAAGGGGTCGACCTCCTCCTTGAAAGGGTCAACCTCTATGTAGACACCTTTAGTCGTATGAGGCACAACCTCTTCCCGATGTTTGTAGTATTCTTTATGGCTTTGGTTGCTTAGTTTTTGCACTTGAATTCATGAGTTTTATAGGTGAAATTGGTGCATCATGTTGGTTTTGGGTATTATCATTTAAATGACAATAATCTCTGTAAGGAATGCCATGTTTAATCACGATTCATGTTATCAAATCGATGGCATTTTAAGGTGAAAATCGAATGTAATTTCATGAAATATGTCGTTTCTATGCACGTTTTCAAAGCCGATTTAATTAACTGTTTTCCAAGTGATTTATAAAATTGATAATTAATTATTATATATATTCCATTATTGTATTAATATGTAATTTATATTATCCCCGCTCTAGAGGGAAGGATTTCAAAGATAACGAATTCATACTTTTGGAAAACTATTTTGAAACTCGTTTTCTCCAAAACTATGTTCCCTATTATTAAAATACACACATACTATTGCATCTTTCGAGTATACGTGAATGTTATTAAACAATATTGTAAATATTGTGATAAGGGACCCGAAGGTATATAATATCGGTTAATTTTGGGCTCGTCAATCAAAAAAAATTAATGTTTTCCTGTGGGTGTATTTCTATTGTTCTTGTGATGTCTAATGTGGAGTAAACTAACTTGCGGTAAATCGATTAGTGAAACACATGGTATGGGGCGTATTGATTTAACTTTTCAAGTTACTATTCCGAAGTCTGTGAAACATCTTGATGATATTACCACTACTAGATCTTTGGGTCAACTATGTTGTGATACTGGGTAGATCCAATAATTTGAGCAGTCTGGGTAGATCCAATAGTTGTATGTTTGGGTAGATCTAATATTGCCTGTGCTTTTAGGTAGATCCTATATTACTCTATAATGTTGGGTAGAACCAATATTATTGAGAAATTCTGTGTAGATCCAACGGTTACAATCTCTAATAGATACAAAACATTTGGCCAATCCTGGGTAGATCCAAACATTGAGATTTTTGTGTAGATCCAAATATTATAACTTTACGTAGATCCAAATGAGTGATTTCTAGGTAGATCGAAAAGTGTATTCCTAGGTGGATCCGTATTTCAATACTTGGAAAATTAATCTCCTTGTTGACATTATTTCTATAGCTTTGCGGTTTCATATGCATTTCGTTGATTTGGTAGTTGGGGTATGCTGTTTGGATCAAATTTTGTTGTCAAGTAAATTCTTGGCCATTGTGCCAGTTGATGTTATTTCACATAATGTCCCCTTCTTGAGAGTAAACTCATGAGTAAGTTTATTAATGATCACTTAAGGCAATTTATATACCTTCTAGGTGTGTTGTTTCCATGTTTATGCCATCTTGGAGTCCACAACTCCTAAATCCATGAAGGTCGTTCACTTGTGTAAATCATTAGAATTCACGACGTGGAGTTATTCATATCGTTGCATTCCTAAAAGAGAATATCACACTTTTTTTCATCTTATTATTATTATCATTATCTGTGTTCTAATTTTCCAAGTAGACTAACCTACGTGTGTTAATGCTCAGGTCAGATCGAGTTCTTGTAGGTAATCCACGAGATTGTTCGTTTTGTAGCTTAGCTTCACTTCTGAAGATCTTACTTATTTAGTTCTTTTAGTGTCTGCACTTATGATTGTTCCAGACACTTTTTGATGTACATATTGTTTTATGGGGATGTGTTGATGTATATTACTTGTACTTTACCTGATGTATGGATATGCGTCTATGGTTGTGTCATGTATAGTGATTTGTGGAATATTTTACTATTTCTGTCTTGTTTTGAATTGATCCTGTAACCATCGTAGTATTTTATTAAGTAGTTAATAAGTATGTCGATCCAAAAATAGAGCATATCTCGATGTATTTAGGACTTATTTAATATAAGATTACAAATGGTCACCCTTATCCATCCCTATTCTCCGCCTTAACAAAGAGTATTACTTTTTAATGCTCTTTATTAGGGTAGGTCTCAGGGTCGCGTGTCATAGAAGTCAACATTTCAGTTAGTTCAACCGTCTAAAAGATAACTTCATACCCATCAAATACCAAGACGTTATACAAATCGGCTTCATGACCAAGTCTCCAGCATGTTGTGGACCTCGATTCGATAAGAAGTTAGGTTGATACCGATTTAAATCCGGATTACTATAAATTTAGGAGGCCCACTTTTGTATGACTTAATCGACTCCATCCATGATTTCCCAATCTAAATTTCAGGTCGATCCACGGTCATCTCTACCTATAAATATTAGTTACCTTGTTGAATTTTGGATATTTTGTCTTTTTTTTATACTCTCTAACTCCATTATATATTTCGGTTCTTCGACAATCTGAATTATCTAAATACAAAATTTGATCGTAAAGTAATTAAATCTTCGAAGTGGACATAGGCTGTTTAACACCAAGTCATCAAGCTAATAGTTCTTTAAAATTATTAATAAATGCACTGTACGTCTGTTTTCATCTAATATTTGGTCTTACTATCCAATAAAATTAAAGTTTTTAATTGATTGTGTTGCCTTTAGCTTTTGAGCAAAAATAATTGGATGCAAAATATTTTATATTTACCAAATCCCAACAAAGTATGGTTATTAATGAACTAAATTTAGATCGGGTATGGTTCTTCACACGACCACTTTCACGTCATTACTAGTATGTAACTCGTGTGATGCACATGATAATATTTTTGAAAATAGTATTTATTATTTTAATATTAAAGTGAGAACTTTATTATGAAATATGGTAAGTTTTGATGTGAAATACATAAACTATTAATTAAAATTATTGTTATTGTTTGTGTGTAATTTATATTCTACAGCATACACAAATAATGTGTATGTGTGTGTGTCTCAGATTTTTTTTTTAAAATCATTTCGTTAGTATAGGTATACAGGTTAAAACTAATGTATGTTAGTAATTTATTTGATGAATTAGCAAATATTATTTAATAAAATTTGTTTAAATAAGTTAAATATAAAATTATGAAGTTAGTTTAACTGTATAGCATAACAGAAGAATTGAAAAGAAATATGTAAAAAAGTGTATGAATTTATATTAGGGTTCTTGATGTTCAAAAAGAATTTTATGATATAATATATAATAAATTCTTGATATAAACAAACCATAAACAATTTAAAATTATCTTTGTTATTATTGTTTATATATATAGTTCATTTTATGTGATTTATATATCATTATAGGTGCATAAAAAACTACCTTTCTCTAATATGAATATACATAGTAAAATCAATGTAATTTTTTTGGAGTTATTAGAAAAATAAACTAAATACTCTCTGAAATTATCAAAATAATTAGAATTTAAGACTTCATGAGTAGTTTAAACATATGGCTTATAATATAAAATATCATGAAGGAATTGAGAGGGGTTCAACAAATAATTATAGGAATGTTAAAATGGAGGTATTTACATTGGAAATTGTTTTCTTTAGTTTATGATGAATTTATCGAAATAAGTGTATAATACATTAAATTGTTTACTGTTGTTTATATATTATTTAAATTATGTGACTTATTTAACTTTCTATTTGGAAAAAAGACAAAATTTACCTTTTTTATATGAGTATAGTGTACATTTTAAAATATCACACTTAGTATTAATTAGATTAATTAACAAAAGTTTATTGGTTGAATTCATTTGTTAAATTATCACATAATTAATATAAACTATTAACTTAAATGTATAATGTTAAGTGATATTGTATAGTGTTTTATAGATAACTAAATAAACTTTGGAATATAGGCGTTTAACATTAATATTACAATGCAATACACAGTAAATATATTGATGCAAATGAGTGCAGCTTGAACTTGTGATAGTTATTTATGTGCATAATTTATACTACGTGATTAACATGTTTATATATTTGTTTTTTCTTTCATATTTGTTAAAATGAATATGGCTAATCTTGACGTGATTCATTAGACGAATCAATGAATAATAGTTTGCTAAAGTTATTTAAATAATTTTAATATTATGTAATTAATTGTAAAATATGGTATAAATGTAAAATATCAGAAAAGAATTAAGAGAAACTTAAATGATTATAGAAAATTTGAAGTGTAGGTATTTGGAGCCGAAAAACATAAATTTGTCATTTCGAGTATTTACAAAAATATTAATTAATTAAATTTATTTAATTTAGTTAAATTTTGGGTCTTTTAATTAATATAAATACGTGGGACTAAATGTAAAATGTTAAGAGGTAAGTGTTAATAAATAATTGTGTAAACTTTGAAATGTCCAATCAAAATGTAAAATAACAAAAGACGCAAAATAATGCAAGAGAAATAAACTAGTATAACTGCATAACAGTGAGAAAACTGACTGTTTGATTTTATAATTTAATAGAAAAAAATTAATTGTATTTTTAAATTAATCAACAAAATCATGATTGATTTAGGAATTTGTTGCATTTTAAAAGTTCGTTGCATTATCTAAATAATCTGTTTAGATCTAACAAAGAATATTGTAGTGGAATTAGGATATTAGAGGTAGATCTAAAGTAGATTTGAAATATAATGGATATTTTAGATAAATTTTAGACATTAGAACTTGAGTTATTAAAAACATCAGAGAAAACAATTTCAAGAATGAGAGAATTTTTTTGGCAGCACAAAAGTTTGTATGATCAAGTGACAGTAAGAAAACTTCTCTAGTGGTCGATTTGAAAATAAGTGTAAATTGATGAACTAATTTTAAAATAAAATATTCGGAGTTGCTGTTGTTAGACCAAAAAATGGTACTAATACCTAAAAAGTCTTGTTTTGAGCATCAAACATGAAGAAATAACTGAAAACGGAAGAAACAACAAGATCACAACATTTTTATAGTGTTTGGCGTTAACGAGCCTACATCAACTTCATAATCTCTCAATAATGTTAGATCTTTGGAGTTACAATGAATGGGATTGTTAGAATCTCTAGTACAACACTCTTTCTATTGATTATTTCGAATTACAATGATAAATATCACTTATTTCGAGATAAAAGTGTTGGCAACCATGATTAGGTAATGCAGAGCTTTATGTAGCAAAAAGGTCCTGTAATTTTCTCTGAATTCGTGTGTGTATATAACTATATATATATATAACTATATATATATATATATAGCTGGTAGGTTCTCGGGTCGAATGAGATACGTGGCGTTCGATCTGGAAAAGTAGGATATAGTGGAGGCGGTTGCCAGGTAGTGGAATAAGTGGCAGTAACTGTCTCTTTTGGGGTCGGGTTCCATTCGACCCGGAGACCATCGACCCAACCACCTTTTCCTGTGCTCAATCTGGAAGATGATGTAACAACCCAGAAAATTTGAACCAATTTAAAATTTTTAAATTGGCTAAAATAATGGATTTTAAATATTTAAAATAAATATTGTAAATAATGGCAATGAAAAGTGAGTTTGAATCGACGTTTGAAAACGAATATAATTAATTCTAATTATAAACAAGGCCTGAAATGGCGTTGCAGTTTCAAAAATTGAATTCAAACTTTGTCGGACTGTACCGGGTGCAAAACGAAACGGATTTGAGTGAAACCAGAAATATTTAAATCTGTTAGTGAGTACCTTTCTAACGAAGCTGAAAAATTGAAGTTTTATAGTGGAAAGAAAAAGTTATTGCCAAATGAATTTTCAGAAAGGTCGCTATGGAATTTATATAGCCCGTGAAATTGGCCATTTTGCAGGCGACCTCGGAATTCGACGAAACCACTTTTGTTGGGTCCAGGATGTGAAGTTATTGATAGGTTTCAAATTTCATAATTTTTGAAGCTAGTATGTGAGCGTGGCAAAGGAAAACGTGTTTTGGTCAATTGCAGTTAAATTGGATCGACCAGAAATGGGCCTTTTTGCAAACAGTCTCAGAATTCGACGAAACTAGTTTTGTTGGGACCGTATTGTCAAAACATAGCTAGATTTATTTTTCTGGATTTTTTTGAATCAGTTTGTGGCCCTGGCAAATTGAAATGTACGTTCAAATTAAATATTGAATGTTATATATTTTAAATTGAAGGAAAACTGACTGAAAACAGTCGAATTTGCCTACAAAACATATTCCATTGTGTTCGGGATGGGGCTATTTAGCTAGGGGCGACAGTCGTTGGGTTTGATTTGGGGTTCATATATGAAAGCATGTATTTTCGAAAATAAAATAAAATAAAAATTATTATAAAATCCCCCATTGGCCAATGAAACCCTAAACCCTCCCTCCTGGAAAACACGCAGCCGCCTTCTTCCCAACCGACGATCTGAATAATCCAAAAATAATTCCATTCGATCTCCTAGGATATGCAATGATAATCAAAAATTCAAAAAGGAAAATGGAGAGATTCTCAAGCCCTTTTGAATCAAAGGTGGTGATCTTGTCTATCGCTTCGTGGCGGCGGGAATTCGTCCTCAAAGGGCGCGCGGTCGAAGTCGATTTCAGGGTGGATGGGGGCTTCGAACTTCGTGCCAATGCTGGCGATGGAGGAGCACGCTAAGGCGATTTGGAGGGTGGTGGAGGATCGAGGTTCGTCTTGGAGATGGCGGCGCAATCTGGAACCCTAGGGGCTGAGCACTTTGGAAAACGAGCGGGCTTTGTTTCTGGAGATGGAAGAAGGGTTAATCCCTTAATTTTTTTATTTAATTAATTGTTTATTTTAGTAATTAATGTAAATGTCGATAACTTGCTCATACCAAATCAGAAATGGACGAATCAAGATGCGTTGGATTCCTCTTCTTGAGCACTACGCAATGAAACTGACCAGGACTGAAACGGGACAAGTTAGATTTTCAGACAATTTCGAATCCAAACAGAAATTCGGAAATTCATAAATAAAATGGCGGAGTGGATCCCAAAGTGAGAACTCCCTCACTATAAATTTTCTTGTATAGTTATTTATATTATAACTACATAACTGAACTGTTCACATACGTCCACAGACCACGGACGATTTATTTGATTGTGTTGTGACTGTGAATTGTTTATATATACGAAATGTGAAAAGTGAGATTTCTAATTTATAAACGATATGGAAAACGACGATGTATAAATTATATAGTCGATGTATGGGTTATATAAGCATTGTACACCTCATGTATAAGCGTTGTATAAGTTGTACGTTCGATGTATAAGTTGTATATGCGTTGTAAAATTTATATATGTGTTGAAATAGAAGTGAATTGCTATATATAAATAAATATATATATATATATATATATACGCCCCTCGTTCACAAACCATGGACGATATTTATTGGTTGTGATTGGTGTGAAAATTGATTGATAGCGAATGGTTGAATGGAATTGTTTGTGGTTGAAAAATACCCGTTTGTGGTTGAGAAATATTTGGTTGAAACCACAAAGGATTAGTTTGTGGAAATGAAATAAATATATACATGCCGCCTGCGTGCGAACTAGATGCATGATCCCCATTGTCAAATACCGCGAGATTTTAAGGTAGAGCGAGGAGCCGTACTAGGGACGGTCCCGGTTTTAACTACCCTGCCGTTATGCTGCCGAAATTTTGAATAATATTCATGTGTTTGAATTATTTTCATTCGTTGAAACTATATTTATTCGTTGAATAGAAAACCTTCATGTGTTGAATCGATATTCATTCGTTGAATTGAAATTTATGTGTTGAATGGTATTCGTGTTTTAAATATAAAAATCACCTTTTTATCTACTTATATAAACTATATAAAACCTTCATGTGATGAATCGATATTCATTCTTTGAATTGAAATTCATGTGTTGAATGGTATTCATATTTTGAAATAGATTGTTTTATAATAAAAATCACATTTTTATTACTTGTATGAACTATATAAAATAATAGTGTTTTAAAATGAATTGTTTTACAATAAAAATCACATTTTTATTATATACATGAATTGTTAAATATAGTGAAGTGTTAAAATAGAAGACAGTTAGATAAAAATATCATTTTTATCAAATGTATGAAAAGAATGTAGCTTTGAAATCGAAGAATCGATATATATATATATATATATATATATATATAGAATTAAAATATATCGAATAACGACGCTGCAGTTCGTATTTTGAAACCGTGATTTCAAACGATTATACCGGGAGATCCGACCATCGGATTTTCCTGAAATCGCAACCGTTGGGTTCGCCTTGGAAATATCTTTCCAACGGCACCAACTTTGAAAAATCCAACGGTTGGATTGTCTAGAATGTTTAATTAAAATCTGAAGAAAAACAGCGCCAGAAACGATTATATTTATATATATATATAAATATAATTATATTTAATCGAATAACGACGCTGTAGTTCATATTTTGAAATCGAAACTTCAAACGATTATACCGGGAGATCCGACCGTCGGAATTTCCCGAAACTGGAACCGTTGAATTCGTTTTGATAAGATCTTTCTAATGATGTAAATTTTGTGAAGATCCAACGGTTAGATTTTCAGATATGTGTAAGTCAAATCTGAAGAAAAACAGCGCCACGGTCGCGTTATGGCCCGAAGCGTCATTTTGAATAAATTGGCTATTTTAAAATAAACAAAAATAGTGATAAATCGTTATAAAATATTATAAACGATATGGATGTGAAATTTAGAAATTAAATGAAGGTTGGCTAAGTCGAATGGTTTCCTGGGTATTGATCTGATGTTGGTTTCGGCCTTCGGGTTTAATATTTGGGAAATCGTTCTCTTACTGATTGACGGTTTGTGACTAATGAATTGAAATGATGCGTGTGTATGTTAGTGTTGCACTTGTTGATTATATACGCGAGTTGCTCAGAAAGACCGGGTTTATCCCATTCTGAATAACTGAATCGACGATAAGAAATCGAAGATAAGGACGGTGGTCGAAGACCGGAGATCTTCACCTCGTTTGGATGGTAACCGAGGTCCTAATTGGGAGGCAACCCAAAATATGGATAATGAGTGGTGATCGTCCAGACGTACGTGGTGATCGATGGGTTTGCGAGGTATATAGTGCCTCCGGTTTCGTTCAGACCCAGAACGGACTTGTAAATGGACTGTGTGTCTGACATTGGATTTTATTCTATGTTGAATGATCTCTGTTAAGTATAAATCTGTTTGACGGCGGAGAATTTATTCTTTTGCTTAACGCCCTTCTCTGAAACGCACGAGCTCAGAGGTTGTATATCGATGGACATCAGTCGCATGGCATGAATTGCTAGTGTGGCATGCCTAAGTGGCAAATGAACAGGGCTTCTGTTGAAAAGCAAAGTCTTGTGGAGATGAACAAAGCACCGCCTGTGTGGCGTAGCTTTGTGTATAACGTGAAATCGCGAGCCTCACACCCGGTATGAACCAGAAATGGGAGAAAGGACCTCAGGGAGGACATGCGTTTCTTTCTAGTTAGAAGTGGCGGCAGTGGTTTTACACGCCCTGACGAGTTTGACTTATGTGGTTGTTGCTGTTGCGAGGCGCCTCGTTTAGATCGGACGATCCGGGTCCGATGGAGTCATTCGTTGGCTCATTTACGCCCCATAGGGCGGGGAAACGCATTGTTCAGGAATTTTAATCCACATCGGTGGACCGGCCCTGACGATCCAAGGGTCACTCGAGCTCTGATCCTGAGGGGCGAGCTAGAGCGTATCGAATTCGGTAAGGACTATCTTTTGCCTTGGTTCATGACGGAAATCCAATTTCCAAATACGTGACTGTGCGGTTTTGATTGTATACCTATATATGGCGACATAGTGGTATGGGGCATTAATGTCGTCTATGATTGATAGTTATGATTTGAAATTGTTTTTAAAACATATAAACACTAGCAATAATATCAAATGCTTTTGTTTTATTCGTATCAAGCATATTTTGGCCGTTATAAGGTAAAAACTCTATCCTCTGGTTTGCGTTGCATTGTGTGATGAGAAATGTGTCTTATAATGGCTTCATTTTTATAAAAAGCATAGCGATGTTTAAAAGAATGATTTGTTTTAAAGCACTGGCAATCCAATGGAGTAATCCCGTTCCACGAAAGTGGCGTGGTCCTGTGATTAGCCATATTATAAATGTGTTGAGTAGATTTCTCATACCAGTCCCATGACTGACTCGTAGTTTGTTTCACTTTCAAACTCGGGTGCCCCTTTTTCTACACGGACAGCCTTGTATTCAGGTTTAGCTGGCTTTCTCTAGATAGCTGGAGCTGAAGATGGATTCTATTATTTATCTCTTTTTATGCTGTTCAGCTCCTATTGTACATATTTTGTTTGTTTCCGCTGTAGACATTTATGTATAGCTGAACCGTATTTGTACTAAGTATGATCCTGTATACTATGTAACTCTGATGATTACTCTTATCCAGTATATTCTATTGTTCAATATCTGGTGTATTTATTTAATTCTGTTCTGCTATTATCTGTTTCTATGTTATATTCCAAAGATTACCCTTGTCTCCGTCTGTACGGGAAATGGAGTCGTCACAACGTGGTATCAGAGCTTTGGTTAAGCTTAGTTCTGGAATATAACATATAACGAACTCGTCAGAAATAGAACCAGTAGTGTTCTAGGACGGGTAACTCAATACAGATAGGATCAGTAGTATCCTAGTATGGGTATAGCAGAATCAGAACAACTCGTTAGAGATGGGGTCAGAAGTGCCTCAGAACGAGTCGAGAGTTATATGTTTGTAAATAACGTATTTGTGATTATATATATAGTCTGGTTTTAGAAATATGATTTTTGAATATGTAAAAGATATATATTTGAAAAGAAAAAAAAAAGAATATCGAAATTGATTTGTATGATTTTGAAAAGTTAAAAACAATTTGATTGTTGTTTGTGTTGTGTGATAGTAAATTAGATTAATTAATTTATTGAAACGATAGTTAATTTAAATAATAAGAGAATGAATGGTAGAATTTATTCGATTATATCGCACATTTAACTGATTAGAAAATAGATAGAAATATATACATGTGCATTATATATGTTTGAACAGGTAAATGGATTAGCTGTTGAGTAAAGATTTATTTACAAGCCCGACAAATAGGTAAACCTTAATGAGTTGGATGCGAAATATTATTATATCAACTCCTGTGAATACCATTGGATGCGGAGTGCTGGTTTTTCTATGTGAAATAATAAACATCGCCATAGGATAGTAACAATTAATTTTGAACTACACTGCATGACATATTTCTGAAGATATGCATACTTCATCATATACCACATAAGCATTTGGAGCTTGTGTGACGAGGTGGAAGATTTACCATACGAGCGAGTGGCTTGTATGGCGATGACTATATTTTACAGGTTGAACTGATGACTAATATGGACTATTTAAATTGTAACGATAAAATTGCCAGATTAATAAAAAACCCACACGGGTCCGGAGTTGACAATAACCACGTCTCTCTAGTTATTAGATATGGCACATGGACTATTTATTTCCCACACGGGACTAGGTGACGAGGATTTATCCTCTGGAGCATTTAAAATACACACTCCCTCAGGCTTTGACAGTGTGACGAGAATTTATTCTCTAGAGTTATTATCAATACACGCTCCCCTGTAAACACCAAAATATATCACTATAAATATGTGTATGCTTATTAGGATTTATTGGGTACCTAATACGGCCCAATAAATTTCCAAACCCCTCCCCGTACAAAGGAGGTTATGGCGAAATTTTTCGAAAATTCCGGGTGTTAGCCAAATTTTGGAGAATTTAAAATTTCTCAGAAACTAAAAAGTTGGAGAATTGAAGCCAGATCGAACGTAGAGTTGACGAATCAAACCGCTTTCGACTTTGTTCCTTTCCGGGGATGAAAGGTTTTAAGTGGGGGAGATTGTAACGACCCAGAAAATCTGAACCAATTTAAAATTTTTAAATTGGCTAAAATAATGGATTTTAAATATTTAAAATAAATATTGTAAATAATGGCAATGAAAAGTGAGTTTGAATCGACGTTTGAAAACGAATATAATTAATTCTAATTATAAACAAGGCCTGAAATGGCGCTGCAGTTTCAAAAATTGAATTCAAACTTTGTCGGACTGTACCGGGTGCAAAACGAAACGGATTTGAGTGAAACCAAAAATATTTAAATCTGTTAGTGGGTACCTTTCTAACGAATCTGAAAAATCGAAGTTTCATAGCGGAAAGAAAAAGTTATGGCCAAATGAATTTTCAGAAAGGTCGCTATGGAATTTATATAGCCCGTGAAATTGGCCATTTTGCATACGACCTCGGAATTCGACGAAACCACTTTTGTTGGGTCCGGGATGTGAAGTTATTGATAGGTTTCAAATTTCATAATTTTTGAAGCTAGTATGTGAGCGTGGCAAAGGAAAACGTGTTTTGGTCAATTGTAGTTAAATTGGATTGACCAGAAATGGGCCTTTTTGCAAACAGTCTCAGAATTCGACGAAACTAGTTTTGTTGGGACCGTATTGTCAAAACATAGCTAGATTTATTTTTCCGGGTTTTTTCGAATCAGTTTGTGGCCCTGGCAAATTGAAATGTACGTTCAAATTAAATATTGAATGTTATATATTTTAAATTGAAGGAAAACTGACTGAAAACAGTCGAATTTGCCTAAGAAACATATTCCATTGTGTTCGGGATGGGGGTATTTAGCTAGGGGCGACAGTCGTTGGGTTTGATTTGGGGTTCATATATGAAAGCAAGTATTTTCGAAAATAAAATAAAATAAAAATTATTATAAAATCCCCCATTGGCCAATGAAACCCTAAACCCTCCCTCCTGGAAAACACGCGGCCGCCTTCTTCCCAACCGACGATCTGAATGCTCCAAAAATAATTCCATTCGATCCTCTAGGATATGCAATGATAATCAAAAATTCAAAAAGGAAAATGGAGAGATTCTCAAGCCCTTTTGAATCAACGGTGGTGATCTTGTTTATCGCTTCGTGGCGGCGGGAATTCGTCCTCAAAGGGCGCGCGGTCGAAGTCGATTTCAGTGTGGCTGGGGGCTTCGAACTTCGTGCCAATGCTGGCGATGGAGGAGCACGCCAAGGCGAGTTGGAGGGTGGTGGCGGATCGAGGTTCGGCTTGGAGATTGCGGCGCAATCTGGAACCCTAGGGGCTGAGCACTTTGGAAAACGAGCGGGCTTTGTTTCTGGAGATGGAAGAAGGGTTAATCCCTTAATTTTTTTTATTTAATTAATTGTTTATTTTAGTAATTAATGTAAATGTCGATAACTTGCTCATACCAAATCAGAAATGGACGAATCATGATGCGTTAGATTCCTTTTCTTGAGCACTACGCAATGAAACTGACCAGGACTGAAACGGGACAAGTTAGAATTTCAGACAATTTCAAATCCAAACAGAAATTCAGAAATTCAGAAATAAAATGGCAGAGTGATCCCAAAGTGAGAACTCCCTCACTATAAATTTTCTTGTACAGTTATTTATATTATAACCGCATAACTGAACTGTTCACATACGTCCACAGACCATGGACGATTTATTTGATTGTGTTGTGACTGTGAATTGTTTATATATACGAAATGTGAAAAGTGAGATTTCTAATTTATAAACGATATGGAAAACGACGATGTATAAATTATATAGTCGATGTATGGGTTATATAAGCATTGTACACCTCATGTATAAGCGTTGTATAAGTTGTACATTCGATGTATAAGTTGTATATGCGTTGTAAAATTTATATATGTGTTGAAATAGAAGTGAATTGCTATATATATATATATATATATAAGCCCCTCGTCCACAAACCATGGACGATATTTATTGGTTGTGATTGGTGTGAAAATTGATTGATAGCGAATGGTTGATTGGAATTGTTTGTGGTTTATATTGATTGATTGTGGTTGAAAAATACCCGTTTGTGGTTGAGAAATATTTGGTTGAAACCACATAGGATTAGTTTGGGGAAATGAAATAAATATATACATGCCGCCTGCGTGCGAACTAGATACATGATCCCCATTGTCAAAAACCGCGAGGTTTTAAGGTAGAGCGAGGAGCCGTACTAGGGACGGTCCCGGTTTTAACTACCCTACCGTTATGCTACCGAAATTTTGAATAATATTCATGTGTTTGAATTATTTTCATTCGTTGAAACTATATTTATTCGTTGAATAGAAAACCTTCATGTGTTGAATCGATATTCATTCGTTGAATTGAAATTCATGTGTTGAATGGTATTCGTGTTTTAAATATAAAAATCACCTTTTTATCTATTTATATAAACTATAGAAAACCTTCATGTGATGAATCGATATTCATTCGTTGAATTGAAATTCATGTGTTGAATGGTATTCATATTTTGAAATAGATTGTTTTATAATAAAAATCACATTTTTATTACCTGTATAAACTATATAAAATAATAGTGTTTTGAAATGAATTGTTTAACAATAAAAATCACATTTTTATTATATACATGAATTGTTAAATACAGTGGAGTGTTGAAATTGAAGACAGTTAGATAAAAATATCTTTTTTATCAAATGTATGAAAAGAATGTAGCTTTGAAATCGAAGAATCGATATATATATATAAATAGAATTAAAATATATCGAATAACGATGCTGCAGTTCGTATTTTGAAACCGTGATTTCAAACGATTATACCGGGAGATCCGACCATCGGATTTTCCTGAAATCGCAACCGTTGGGTTCGCCTTGGAAATATCTTTCCAATGGCACCAAATTTGTAAAAATCCAACGGTTGGATTGTCTGGAATGTTTAATTCAAATCTGAAGAAAAACAGCGCCAGAAACGATTATATATATATATATATATATATATATATATAATTATATTTAATCGAATAACGACGCTGTTGTTCGTATTTTGAAATCGAAACTTCAAACGGTTATACCAGGAGATCCGACCGTCGGAATTTCCCGAAATTGGAACCGTTGGATTCGTTTTGAAAAGATCTTTCTAATGATGTAATTGTTTTGAAGATCCAACGGATAGATTTTCAAATATGTGTAAATCAAATCTGAAGAAAAATAGCGCCACGGTCGCGTTATGGCCCGAAGCGTCGTTTTGAATAAATTGGCTATTTTAAAATAAATAAAAATAGCGATAAATCATTATAAAATATTATAAACGATATGGATGTGAAATTTAGAAATTAACCGAAGGTTGGCAAAGTCGAATGGTTTCCTGGGTATTGATCTGATGTTGGTTTCAGCCTTCGGGGTTAATATTTGGGAAATCGTTCTCTTACTGATTGACGGTTAGTGACTAATGAATTGAAATGATGCGTGTGTATGTTAGTGTTGCACTTGTTGATTATATACGCGAGTTGCTCAGAAAGACCGGGTTTATCCCATTCTGAATAACTGAATCGACGATAAGAAATCGAAGATAAAGACGGTGGTCGAAGACCGGAGATCTTCACCTCGTTTGGATGGTAACCGAGGTCCTGATTGGGAGGCATCCTGAAATATGGATAATGAGTGGTGATCGTCCAGACGTACGTGGTGATCGATGGGTTTGCGAGGTATATAGTGCCTCCGGTTTCGTTCAGACCCAGAATGGACTTGTAAATGGACTGTGTGTCTGACATTGGATTTTATTCTGTGTTGATTGATCTCTGTTAAATATACATCTGTTTGGCGGCGGAGAATTTATTCTTTTGCTTAATGCCCTTCTCTGAAACGCACGAGCTCAGAGGTTGTATATCGATGGACATCAGTCGCATGGCATGAATTGCTAGTGTGGCATGCCTAAGTGGCAAATGAACAGGGCTTCTGTTGAAAAGAAAAGTCGTGTGGAGAAGATCAAAGCACCGCCTGTGTGGCGTAGCTTTGTGTATAACATGAAATCGCGAGCCTCACACCCGGTATGAACCAGAAACGGGAGAAAGGACCTCAGGGAGGACATGCGTTTCTTTCTAGTTAGAAGTGGCGTCAGTGGTTTTACACGCCCTGACGAGTTTGACTTATGTGGTTGTTGCTGTTGCGAGGCGCCTCGGTTAGATCGGACGATCTGGATCCGATGGAGTCATTCGTTGGCTCATTTACGCCCCATAGGATGGGGAAACACATTGTTTAGGAATTTTATTCCACATCGATGGACTGGCCCTGACGATCCAAGGGTCACTCGAGCTCTGATCCTGAGGGACGGGCTAGAGCGTCTCGAATTCGGTAAGGACTATCTTTTGCCTTGGTTCATGACGGAAATCCAATTTCCAAATACGTGACTGTGCGGTTTTGATTGTATACCTATATATGGCGATATAGTGGTATGGGGCATTAATGATGTCTATGATTGATAGTTATGATTTGAAATTGTTTTTAAAACATATAAACACTAGCAATAATATCAAATGCTTTTGTTTTATTCGTATCAAGCATATTTTGGCCGTTATAAGGTAAAAACTCTATCCTCCGGTTTGCCTTGCATTGTGTGATGGGAACTGAGTCTTATAATGGCTTCATTTTTATAAAAAGCATAGCGTTGTTTAAAAGAATGATTTGTTTTAAAGCACTGGCAATCCAATGGAGTAAACCCGTTCCACGAAAGTGGCGTGGTCCTGTGATTAGCCATATTATAAATATGTTGAGTAGATTTCTCATACCAGTCCTATGACTGACTCGTAGTTTGTTTCACTTTCAAACTCGGGTGCCCCTTTTTCTACACGGGCAGCCTTGTATTCAGGTTTAGCTGGCTTTCTCTGGATAGCTGGAGCTGAAGATGGATTCTATTATTTATCTCTTTTTATGCTGTTCAGCTCCTATTGTACATATTTTGTTTGTTTCCATTGTAGACATTTACGTATAGCTGAACCATATTTGTACTAAGTATGATCCTGTATACTGTGTAACTCTGATGATTACTCTTATCCAGTATATTCTATTGTTCATTATCTGGTTATTTAATTCTGTTCTGCTATTATCTGTTTCTGTGTTATATTCCAAAGATTACCCTTGTCTCCGTCTGTACGGGAAATGGGGTCGTCACAGATGAAAAGCCATTTGGCTTGGCTTGCCTTCGACTCGACTCGACCTTAAGAATTTGGCTTGGTATGATTTTATATTTGTGGCTTGTGAATCTGATCGCTCGATATTTGGACGGCCTTGCTACAAGGCAGGCTAACATCTCCCCCCCCCCCCCCCCGCCAAAGTACATTGCGTGTCAGATGGGATGTACTATGAATAGTCGAGCTGCATGTCTTTGGAATGTCATTCATCCTTGAGAAGGCATTGTCGGATTGTTGTATCTTCTTGAATAATTCCGATACTTATATTCTTTCTTGTGCAAACAGCTTGTCATGTATCACACTGCTCTCATTAGTGCTTATTGGGACAAAGTCCATGGCTGGAGTAATCGAGATTATCAAGTAATCATTTAAACCTCACCGGTTCAAGAGCTCGAATTCTTTCACCATAAGTAGTGTTGGATCATTTGCTCTCGAGTGGGATTGCACACGCATAGGTCGTTGTTAAATAATGTCATCTTTTTGCACAAGTCAAGCGTATGGTCGAGTCAGACCTTCTTTAAATAAATTCACGATCACTCCGGATCGCACTATAGTCCCATGATCATATACGAGTCAGTACGAGATATTGTTGAAATCATGCAAGTCAATGTCTGGTATGACCATCAAAATCATAAGGCTATAGAGAAGTTTATCTCACTTTCCATTCAATGCAGTCATGATTTAAGTCTTTAAAGTCACGCTTGATCCATAAGTTGGCCCGCTGGAACAGGCAAGACAAATTATGCCACAGTCCAGAGATATAGCGTATATATTTTGAATCGTGCACCAATTCAGGGTCATGTCCAAAGTTAGTTTGTGTGTTGACGCTCCTGATGCCAACATCAGTGGAGGACAAATGAAGTCAGTGCTAATGCCATCAATGTCGATGGGGGTTGAGCTAAGTCAACCAGGCATTCAATCCTTAAGCCTTTATAATTTTCGTCGTTGTATTGGGTTGAAGCTGCGGGTTTAGCAATCTTAGTTGACTCAAGTTGTTTTGCACCCTATCTCGAGTCAGCGACAGTTAAGGTTGAGTGGTGAATAGTCGAATTAAATTCTCTTAGGCATCGTTTCTTCTTTTTAGTCAGCAAGTGATGATTGCCTCATCGTGCGTCAGATAACATAGTTACTCTTATCTGATTAGTTACAGAGTTGAGCAAGCTTGTAAAGATGCAAGCAGATGAACGTCGTTAGGAAGTTAATCGAGCCCCTTTGTTCATGTTACAGCGTGGTTTGAAATAGTCATCATACTCTTGTTAAGTTTATTCCTCCTGCTCGGTTCTATTGAGCTTAACAAACAAGATCATAACATACCAGAAAATTCGATGCTTGATCGACACAAATACATACCTGTCCAAACCCGATATCGAAAATCCAGAATGCTAAAAGAAAGTAGTTAGAGGGTGAAATAAGGAAGAAAGAAATATTAGAATAGAAGAATAAGAAGAACTAACACAACATAAAGTCTCATATCGTAGCGGAACAAAATATAATATAGAAATAAATCTTTACTAAGAGCTTTAAAAATACTTACAAACATCAAAGCAGTTCAACACATCTGTACAGTTATAACAACCTGTCCTCATATACAATCATACAGCGGAATAATAATTATAATAGCATACATTGAACTCTTCTAGCTCGTATCTTCGCAGCATCTGACAACCTGAATCTGTAAAACCTGGTCTGACCCGAGCAGTACAAACACCGGATCAGTTTGGTGAACTAGAGTGAGAAACCCACTAAGTTTAAAGGTATCACACAACTTGATTTTAAAGTCGAAATCTTTTTAAAAGAAAAGGATAATCATAAGATCTTATTCAAACATAAACACATATAGTTTTTACCTTACGATAACCCAAAATATTTTTTTTGAAATCATATCTTTTCTGATATTATAATATTGTGTAAACACAAATAAATAACAGTTTGGCAGAACGCTTTCATCTCATGCTCTACATACATAGTATAGGATCAAAACTGCGGGCACTTATTGGAGAATGGATTTCCATGGCAAGTTATGGGCAACCACCTTTCCGACAGTGTATCCCTAGAGAGGAATACACCGGGTTCAACAAGAACAACTTGCAACCCAGGATAAACATGACTGACCCCACACTTCGCTTGAGAGTACTGAATGTATTATCACCTTATAGTTACTAGAAACATAACCGTCTTGGGGAGATACAGAAGCGAAAAGAAGAACAAATATGAATATTCTCTAGATGGTGACAATACACCCTAATAGGAGCGACCCGCATAACCATTCAACCTACCCGATTTTTACCATTTTCTGGTTGATGAGGCTTGAGGTCATAATTCATTTATTTATTTATTTACTTATTTACTTATTTATTTTTATTATTTTAGAACATCCACTATTCACTTTGAATGCCACATTGTCAGATTTGCCAGAAAATCACTAACTGACGTCCACAAAAATACTCTAGTTCTTAGGCTGGAAAAAAGCCTTTTCTCTGCCATCAACTATGGTACGTTTGAAGAAATTAATGTTGAGTCTACGATTTCATAGCATTTTGATTAATGACAAGGAGAAAATTCATGATCGTCAAAGAGAAGAGAATCAATGATATTGTAAGTTAGTGGCTGATTATTCAGTGTTATAAATGATAAAATCTATCCTCAAATAATCATATACCTCCTTATTGTGAATATATATATATGTATATATATATAAATGCACATTTATTGTGCATATTGCCAGAAATCGGTCGACCGGTTTCAAAATAGGTGGTCGGCCGTTTCTGGGCAGAATGCACAATAAGCGTGCATACATATACATATAATGTATATATATTCAAAAATCAGTCTACTGGTTAATTTTGACCTGTCGACCTTTTTTCAAACTGAAAGCAACATTTTGAATAGACATCTTCTTTCATCAAAAGTTGCTTCTCTTTCTTTTGATCAAAAATCATTTCTCTTCAATGTTTCTCTTCACAAATGGTTACAATTTTTTATTCATTATATAAACATCATTAAACCATCAACAAATTAACATCTCTAATCTTAATTCTTTCATCTATCTTGCTTTCTACTTGATATTCTAAAAGCGCTCATATTCAACCAAAATATCGTTTGAATCTCAGAACTTATTTAATACTCTTGTGATTCAATACGATATCTACTTCCAAATCTTCACATACATCAAATTATATTTCAGGATAAGATTATAGGAAGGGTGTACTACAAGTGACAAATCCGTGTTGCAAAGAGCACAAGTTGTCAACATTCAAATTGTAATCTTAGCTGTTGATGTCCTCGAGAGTTATAAGAGGCAAGTGTTGAAGTCTTCATTGTTGTTGAGGCGTGAAATCTCGTTCGGCTGTTCGGCTATTGTGAACCTGTTGCTCCAGGTGAAGCGAGGTGGTTGATTAGTGAAAATCCAGAGAGAGGTCTGGGACAAGACGTAGGATGGGGCTCCGAACCAGTATAAAAATCCCTGGTGTTATTACTTTACTTTACTGCTTTTTATTTGTGATATATTTCACTATCTCATATTTATTTGCATAACTATTGTAAATATACAAGTTAGTTTATCACATACATTCCGCATATCCATATTACTGAGCCTGCTTAAGTCATATATCGATTCTTCAATTGGTATCGGAGCACGGTCATCACATAACCGTAACACAGTAATTTGATATATTCTAGTAATATGGCAAATAACGCAAGCACTAGCAATAACACTTACACAGAAGGTCAATCAACACAAAGACCTCCATTTTTCAATGGTCTTAACTATAACTATTGGGCAACACATATGGCTTTTTACATGCAATCAACTAGCTATGATGCTTGGAATGCTGCTCAGAAGGAAATAGTAAATCCAACAACTGAGTATACAGAATGGACAGCTGGTGAGAAAACTGCAGCAGCTGTAAATGTAAAAGCAATAAATTTGTTGTTTTGTGCATTAGATCAAAACGAATATAACCGTGTTAGTATCTGTACCACTGCATGTCAAATTTGGCAAACGCTAAAAACCACTCATGAAGATACTAACAAGGTTAAACAAATCAAAATAGCTATGTTGAAAAGTCAGTTTCAAAATGAAGCCGAATGAAACAATCAATGAGATGTATTCACGATTTCAAACTATTCATCATGCACTTATAGGATTAGGGCAAAAATATTCTGATTTTGATGTTGTTTCAACAATCCTACATTCTCTGACTAATGAATGGGAAGAAAAGTTTTAGCAATAGAAGAAGCTAATGATCTTTCCACCATGAAGCCAGATGAATTGATAGGAAATCTAATGTCCTATGAAGCTACTTTACAGGCTAGAAAAGAACAAAAAGAAGAAAAAATGTATCTTTTCATGCTGAAAAAGATGAAGACAACTCAGATTCCGAAGATAAAGATCTAGCGTTCATTGCAAAAGGATTTAAGAAATTCTTAAAGCAACGAAAAGCTAGTCGATACAACAGAAAGAAGTTCGGATCAAATAAACCATTGTCATCAAATGTAGAATGCTTCAATTGTCACAATAGGGGCATATGCAAAAAGATTGTCCGGAGAAAAAGAAGAAGTCAGAAAATGACAAATTCAAATACAAGAAAGACAAATCAAAGAAGCGAGCATTCTTAGTGACATGGGATGATTCAGACTTATCTTCATCTGATAGTGAAAGTGACTCAGACAATGAGCAAGCTAATGTGTGTTTCATGGCAGCAGAAGATGAGGTACAAATTCTGACTTTTGAAGAAGTTCTTGATGTTGACGCTGAATTAATAGTTAAATTTAAAGACGTAAAACGTCAATTAAAATTAGCCAGAGCTGATTTGAATAGATCAGAGCTAGAACGAGATATGCTAAAAGACGAGAAGAAAATATTAGAAGAAGAACTTCAAGAACTTCAAGAATCATCATCTAATATTAACTCTCAAGTATCTCTTTTGAGTCAAGATATTATAACTCAAAAAGAGAAAAATGATGTTCTTACTTCTGAAAATCATGAGCTTAAGGGAAAAGTCAAAATTCTAGACCTAGAGAAATCCAGTTTACAAAGTAAGTTAGATAATATTACTCAAAATATTTCTAACTTTAACAAAGGTCGAAAAACTTTGACAAAAATCATTGAGAATTCACAATCTGCTTCAAATAAACAAGGATTGGGATATAAGAAACAAGAACCAAGAAATTTCTGGGAAAAAGGAGAAAAAGAAAAAATAAAGTAAAACAAGAAACCGAAGCTAAGAAAAATCTTAGTTTGTTATATTCCAAAGCAAAACCAGTTGTGAGATCTCAAAAACAAAATATCAAAACTATCAAAATATGGGTTTCTAAAACAAACAGTAATTTGATTAGGAACAAATATATTCAAAACTTTTTGAAAACAGTGCATTATAATTCTAATTATTTATATAAAGGGGATACCAGACCTGTATGGGTTTGGACTCCTAAGACCTAACTCTTAGGACCCTATAAAAAGGTGGTACCATGGACTTAATTTTATTTTTTGCAGGTTCCACTTAAGAAAAGAGGAAAGTGGATTTTGGACAGTGGTTGCTCGAAGCATATGACTGGATATAAGAATTTGCTGATAAATATTACAGATGAAGATGGCGGCTCCGTCACTTTTGGAGATAACTCAAAAGGCTATATCATCGGCAAAGCCAATGTGAGCAATTACGGTACATCTAACTTACCTCTCATTACTAATGTCTTGCTAGTTAAAAATTTGAAGCATAATTTGCCTAGTATTAGTCAATTAAGCGATAAAGGCTTTAGAATTTCCTTCTCAAATAATAAATGTAGTATTCTAGAGAAAGATAACAATTTAGTTTTTGAAGGATATAGAGATAGAAATATATATATATTCTGAATATGAATATTAATCATAATTCAGATATGTGTCTTATAGCAAATGACAATGATCCATGGCTATGGCACAAACATTTCTATCATATAAACTTCAAAACTGCTGACAAGCTTGCCAAAAATAATCTAGTTAAAGGACTACCCAAGTTAAACATTAAAGTTGACAATCTTTGTGACGCATGTCAAGTAGGAAAATTGACCAAATCTACATTTAATTCCAAGAAGGTAATATCAACATTAAAACCAGTTGAGTTATTACATATGGATTTACTCGGACCAACTCAGGTTCAGTTAATAAGCCATAGTCAATATGTGTTTGTAATTGTTGATGATTTCTCACGTTACACCTGGACAATTTTCTTGAAAAACAAAAGTGACACTTTTAATCATTTTAAATCTTTCGTCAAAAGAATTCAAAAATCGAAAGGGCTTAAGGTTAAAAATATAAGAAGTGATCATGGCGGAGAGTTTGAAAATAATGAATTTGAACATTTTTGTACAAAGAAAGGTATATATCATAACTTTTCGTTCCCTAGAACTCCACAACAAAACGGAGTTGTAGAACAGAAGAACCGGACTTTACAAGAATGTGCAAGAACATTATTAAATAGAACCACTTTACCAAAACATTTCTAGGCAGAAGCCGTTGCAACTTCCTGTTATGTTTTGAACTGTGTATCCATACGACCTCTCACCAAGAATAGGTCTTATGAATTATTTAACAGCAGAAAGCCTAATATTTCATACTTCAAAGTATTTGGTTCAAAGTGCTTTATTTTAAATATGAAAGACCATCTAGGTAAATTCGATCCAAAGGCCAATGAAGGTATATTTGTTGGTTATTCGGAACGAAGCAAGGCCTATCGTATATTTAATAAACGAACCAAAACTATTGAAGAATCTTTGAATATATCGTTCGATATCAGCATCCTAATAATATCATAGATGATGACGAAATAATGGTCATAGAAAATCCTATCGTCACAAATACAGATTCTGACTCAGAAATAACTATTGAAAATAATACTCATCAAATAGGGTCACGATCTCCACCAAGAATACGTTCTCCAACAAGAATTTTAAGAGATCATCCTATTCAAAATATAATTGGAAAAGTATCTTCACAAATAAGAACAATAATTCAGCTTAATCAAATGGGTCATGTAGCGTTTATCTCAAATATCGAACCTGAAAATCCTAAGGAAGCTGCTACCGATGACTACTGGATCATTGCCATGTAAGAAGAACTAAATCAGTTTAAGCGCAATGATGTATGGGAACTTGTTCCAAGGCCGACCGATCAGTCGGTAATAGGAACTAAATGGGTCTATAAAAATAAGGTTGATGAACAAGGAAATATAAATCTTGAATATGTACATACGGAAAATCAACTAGCATACATCTTTACTAAGTCTCTACTCGAATCAAATTTTATTAAACTTCGTAGAGAGCTTGGTCTCATATCATGGAAGGAACTTCAAAATTAATATCTACATGTGTTTCATGATATAACAAGTTAAAATACGCACGTACTAAATTACTACAATTCTTACTTAGCATATTTTTGCTAATATTAGCATATTGAATATGAGCCTCTCTTTAAGTTTACGGCCAAAACTCTATGTCTTTTCCTGGCCATTCATGTATATATAGTAAAACACTATATATATGATAAAATATATCACTTTAGAATTCATCTTTCATATCAAGTAGAAACAATGGGTCACATCTGCGATGAATGTGCACAAAGGTCACACATTTCAGTTACAAGTTCTGAACCTGAGGAATACTATTCTCCTGAAACACCGAAAAGTAGACCAAAATGCACTCATACCCCTGGAAATACACAAATGCCTAAATGCGCAAAGAAAGCTTTGTTTTGCTCCCCTCGAACTAGAGAAAAGATAGGAGAAATTCATTACTATCAAAAACAACAAATTAAGCTTCAACGACAGTTGCATTACGAAAAGAGAATTGCCTCGGATCGTCTCTCTCTTTTGGAAAGAATGGCTTCATTTTTCTGTAGCACGAACAAATATGGAGTTTGTGAACCTATGCCACATGTCCCTTCTTCTTCTAGGAGTCCAAACTCTTGGGATCGTAATTATAATCGTAACGAAGGTGCAAAGGAAAAATGGTCGCCATGGACATCTCGTATTCGAGAAGTTAAGGAAGAGTCAACCGAGCATAATTCAGCTACATCACATTAATTTTCTAGTATATGTTATGTTTTCTTTTATATTTCATGTATTTTGTTTTATTATTTCAAGATTTTTAATTCAATTTATATATAATAGCACTTTGAAAAATCTTGAAAAGCTGGAAAACCATGTTCAGTCAAACCAGTCAACCAATAAAATCCCCCCAGTCGACCGTTTAACACTCTGCTTCGAAAGAAAACAGGCTTCAAATAAACCAGTCGACCGGTCGATAATCACCAGTCGACCGGAAATGTTTCTGTTTCGAAACGGTCGACCGGTGATTACGTCGCGGTCGACCGGTTCCGGTAATTTCAATTTTTAAAACATCAAACTTGCAAACGTCGGTTCCACCTCCCACCCTTTCATTTGTCCTTTTCAACCTTCAAACACACAATCCCATATCTATCCTAAATCCCCAATTCAAATCTCTTAAAAATCTATGGCTCCACCACAAAAGAAATCGAAGAAATCATCTTCTACACAACTTCAACCCATTGATTCCAATATAAAACAATGGTTAATGGATCCAATAGCAGTCAAGAGATGGAATGAGATGAAGGATTATACGATACATGAAGGTTCGTTCATCAAATACTCTGATTTCCTTCTTTATGATGTTAGGGAAATAGCAACCAGAGCCCGTATTCAATCTCTTCTTGACTTTGATGATAACAACGTAGAAATCAGTCATATCATGATCAAGTTGTTCTACGCAAATCTTAACTTAGAAAAGTTCAAACCCGAGAATTCTACTCATTATCTATGGTCGGTTGTATGCAGTGAGCATGTTTTTATTTCAAAGGAAAGGATGGCAACGGTTCTTCATTCGGAAAACATTGGTAGGAAGTTCTCAAGCGATTTTTGTACTATTCATACTCGAGACAATGTAAGTCATCTTTTTATTGAAGATCATAAACTTAGTACAAAAGCAATCAAGTTAAGGCATACTGCTAGAGTTCTACATCATGCTATTACGCATTCTTTACTACCTAGAATTGGTAACTTCGATGCGGTTTATAAAGAGAATTTTAAGGCTTTGTATGCTATATATGGAGACATCCAAATTAATTGGATAAATATGATCTTTGATGAGATCTTATTAGTGAATGATCGTACGAGACTGCATTTGTTCTACAATGAATATATTATGCGACTTCTACTTGATTGTGGTCTCAAATCTCCCGAATCTAAAATTTCAAAGCCAAAATGTATCAACAAAGCATCGAGAAAGAGAATGAAGCTTCCTGAACCATGTTTGAATATCATACCTTTTGAACAGCATAAGGAACAAGGTCATCGAGAAGGCACTTCTTCAAGCCCGCTAAACCCAAACCAGAAGAGGTCAAGCTTCATCAACCATCATTGTCGACTAAAGATTCACTTGAACAAATTGCACGAAATCAATTTCTTCTTAAAGTTAGACTTATGCGTACCGACTTTTGAATCATATAAGATCGATAATTTATATACAAAACTTGACAAACGTTTTACGAAACTTAAGTCTTTCTTCGGTATTCTTTGGGATGCAATATCTTGTGGCGCATCATCCTCCTCTACACATATACAAGACCCAGGTAAACGTCCAATGCCTCCTACTTTTACATGGACATCTTCAGAGGAAGGCAATAGTTCTAGAACAAGTAATGGACGTGGTCGTGGAACATCTTACATTGAGGAAGGAGGAAATGAAGAAGAAGAAGACGAAGGACAAGAAGAAGAAACTGAATCCGACTCACCAACTCACTAGTTCCTTTTATCCATCTTTTGCCATATATTTAAGATTAAAACAACGCTTGTACATAAGTGGTGCTGTATTTTATTTTTGGTTCAAACTCTAAGACTACGTAACTTGGTTGGGTAAGTATGGTGTGTATGATACAATCCTAATGTATTTTGTGATGAATGATTTGTGTATCTTAACTCCTGTGATATACTACTCCTTTTTGTCTATGAAAAAGGGGTGGAATGCTACTAACAATATTATTTGCAGATTTTTTTAGTTTTTATTTCAGGGGGAGTACATAGACAGGGGGAGTCAGCAATACTTTCAGAGCTATATTGTCATGAATCAAAAAGGGGGAGAATGTTGAGTCTACGATTTCCTAGCATTTGGATTAATGACAAGGAGAAAATTCATGATCGACAAAGAGAAGAGAATCAATGATATTGTAAGTGAGAGGCTGATTATTTAGTGTTATAAATGTTAAAATCTATCCTCAAATAATCATATACCTCATTATTGTGAATATATATATATATATGTATGTATATATATAAATTCACATTTATTGTGCATATTGCTAGAAACCGGTCGACCGGTTTCAAAATAGGCGGTCGACCGTTTCTAGGCAGAATGCACAATAAACGTGCATACATATATATATAATTTATATATATTCAAAAATCAGTCTACTGGTTAATTTTGACTTGTCGACCTTTTTTCAAAGTGAAAGCAACATTTTGAATAGACACCTTCTTTCATCAAAAGTTGCTTCTCTTTCTTTTGATCAAAAATCATTTCTCTTCAATGTTTCTCTTCACAAATGGTTACAACTATTTATTCATTATATAAACATCATTAAACCATCAACAAATTAACATCTATGATCTTAATTCTTTCATCTATCTTGCTTTCTACTTGATATTCTAAAAGCGCTCATATTCAGCCAAAATATCGTTTGAATCTCAGAACTTATTTAATACTCTTGTGATTCAATACGATATCTACTTCCAAATCTTCACATACATCAAATTATATTTGAGGATAATATTATAGGAAGGGTGTACTACAAGTGACAAATCCGTGTTGCAAAGAGCGCAAGTTATCAACATACAAATTGTAATCTTAGTTGTTGAAGTCCTCGAGAGTTATAAGGGGCAAGTGTTGAAGTCCTCATTGTTGTTGAGGCGTGAAATCCCGTTCAGCTGGTCAGGTATTGTGAACCTGTTCCTCCGGGTGAAGCGAGGTGGTTGATTAGTGAAAATCCAGAGAGAGGTCTCGGACTGGACGTAGGACGGTGCTCCGAACCAGTATAAAAAGCCCTGGTGTTATTACTTAACTTTACTGCTTTTTATTTGTGATATATTTCACTATCTCATATTTATTTGCATAACTATTGTAAATATACAAGTTAGTTTATCACATACATTCCGCATATCCGTATTACTGATCCTGCTTAAGTCATATATCGACTTTTCAATTAACGTACGTAATTGCTTTTGAAATACTCCATCAGACATCTGTCTATACAAGTCATATAGGAACAGGATGAACTGAAGGTACCCTCCTACAACATCCTAGCTATCACCTTATAGATCAGTAGCGAGTTGTCCTTGCAATCCGAAGATTCCAATCACGATAGAATCATTGTCAAAATATATCCAGGAGCTACCTAGAGAAATTTATCAAGTAGTCCTTCCGCTCATGAAGATTCACAATCTTCAATTGCTCCATCTTCAATCACCATCTTACACGTATTTGCTGGTTCGGAATGGTTTTCGAATATAATTTGATCTCGGCCTTTTTGTATCAACAATTGTTGTAACGATACAGATTTCGCTCGGACCTAATCGATCGCTAAATCGATCAAGACCGTTCATAAACCGGATACGCTAACTCTGGGCATACAACACCTTAGAACAAATAACATAAGACTTTTATAAACATCATAATAATGTTACATCAAAGTACAGAATATCAGAGTACATCGAAAATAATAATACAGCGGAAGATTTATTTACAATAAATGTAATACAATGCACAGCGGAAAATGAATAAACTAGCACAGCGGAAGACTACCAGCGCTTTGGATACAGCTTAAAGCTTCAATCTAGAATCCTTCTCAATAATTAAATATCTGCAAAACAAACCACTCGACTGCCCGTGTGGAAAATAGGGGCACCCGAGTTTGCAAGGGAAAAACAAACTACGGGTCGGTCATGGGACTGGTGTGAGAAACTCTACAGTTTAAATTTACTTATATAAATGATAAGGCAAATCATAAGACCACGCCGCTAACGCGAAACGGGTTTACCCCAATAAATGCCAGTGTATAAACAACAATCAGCAATAGAGATATGGATCTACTATGCATCAATCAACATACAATATCCCAATCTACCCATTTAGATTAATCACCACACTTAGGTTTTCCAAATCCAATTCAATTTACAGAAATTATTCCTTTGGACTTTATTTCCCGATTCCTATTTCAAATCATTTGAAATACATATCTAACTTTTATAACAAAGTAGATTTCACTTCGGGATCTCAAATCAAAATCTTTGGAAATATGAATTCCAAAACATAAGAATGCATACAAGCAAGTATGCAACCAAATATTGGGAATCTTCCCCCCGACAGGGCAGTAAGCGCCCCTCCAACTATATATATATATATATATATATATATATATATATATGTTCACCTCCCATGCATGGAGCAGGCTATACTGCTGACCACTCACCCTAAGGCACTGGATCCAGCCCATACTTTTAGTCGCTCTCAGGTCACCCGATCTTTAGCCACATACTTGCTAAATCATTTTTTTATCCTGAAGTATGGAAAATCATTTCACAACATAATAATCACAAGTACTTTCAAATTATGGTACTTCACATCAGCAGTTCACACATATGATTAGTCACTATTAATCACATAACCTTTGAGCTCGTATGTCTCAAAGAAGGGTGTTAAGCAAAAGAATAAATTCTCTGCCACCAAACAGATATATCATCAATAGCAACTAATCGGTTATGTTTTGAACTACAATGTAACACATAATACATTTCTAAATCATTTTAGTAATCATCGGGTTTAGGCCTCAAAATCCTTTCTATTTTATAAAACATTTTTATAAAACATTCCCTGTCCAAAATTGAGAATACATTTCTTTTCACTTAAGAAAAATATCATTTCGAAATCATTCATTAAATTTGAAATGAACTCTACAACCTCGCTAAACATCTCATAGTCAAACCGTGAAGTGTTTCACAAGATGTTAGCATATCAGTATTTCTACCCAACCTAATGCTAAATGTAAAAGCATATCTTGCTCATAAATTGGTCGAGCACAATCCAAACAATCAATCAATCACAATCATCAATATCAACAACCAAGTAAATTTGGTTTAATCACATCATGTGTTTTGGTAAATTCAATTATGGTTTATTCATTCACAATCTAATTAAAGATTTATTCAAACTCCAATTGGTTTCAATCTCAAAAATCATTTCTATTGATTGTTCAACTTTCTGGAAATTAATCCTGCTTTTACTTTAGTTAAAGAACTAATGTCATTTAAACACAGTTCATGACGAAACCAAAATCCAATTCGATATTAAATATAAGGCTCAGAATAGATATTATATCGGCTTATATTCAGTACCAAATTCTGAAACCAATGGATGTCGTATTGGAATAACGATATTAATATCTTCCCAATTCCCACAACAATATCTGTATAATCATGGGATCCAATATCGAAATATTCCAAAGATTATTTATACTCAAATCCATTCCAATTTATATATTGGGAATTTTTGGTTATATTAAAACCCTTTCCAAATCCAATTTATTTATTTAAAAATTATTGGATTATTAATCTAGTTTATAACTAGTTCAATTTGATAAAAATATTTTTATCTTCACAAATGTGGAATTTTTCATCCAAATTCTTTCCAAATCATTTATTATTATTTTACACAAATTATTAATATTTTCAATAATTTTATCATGGCCCTTTCAGTCAATTTCCATAAACGGTTATCAAACTGCATTTACAGCGACCTTTTCTAAATTTGATTTAGACATAATTCCAAATCCATCCATTAGATTTCAAATCTCTTGTATTCGTTGGAAAGCTCTTTTCGATATGAACCAAAAGGTTCCAGTTTTAGGAGAATCCGACAGTCGGATCTCCCGTAATTTCAATTCGAAGTCAGTAGTCAAATTCGTAAACGGTCGCGGCGCGACGAATTCAATTCAGGCCATTTAATATACATATATATATATATATATATATTTCGTTGATTTCCATTTAAAAAGTACTTTATAAATCGTTTGAAATTCGTTTCAAAAACGATTTCAATTTCCATTTCAATTTTAAATCAAAATTGAAAATTCCATTACATGACAATTTTATACAGTGCATGTATCTGTTAAAAATTATATTTTTAACAAATCAATATTTATTTCATTCACGTTTCATTTATATATTATTCACATTTCATATATATATATATATATATTATTTTCATTTCATATATATTTTATTCATACTTCATATATATATTTTTCACATTTCATATATATATTATATTCATTTCATATATATATTATATTCATTTCATATATATATTTTTCATTTCATATATATATGTATAATTCATTTCATATATATATTATTTTCATACTTCATATATATTTTTCATACTTCATATATATATATATATATATATATATATATATATTTCACATTTCATATATATATATATATATATTATTCTCACACTTCATATATATATTTTTCACATTTCATACATATATTATTTTCACACTTCATATACATATATATATATATATTTCACATTTAATATATATATTATATTCATTTCATATATATATATATTATATTCATTTCATATATATATTATTCATTTCATACATATATCATTTTCATACTTCATATATATTTTTCATACTTCATATAAATATATATATATATTTCACATTTCATATATATATATTTTATTCTCACACTTCATATATGTATTTTTCACATTTCATATATATATTATTTTCACACTTCATTCTTTTTCCACCTTTCATATATATATATATTATTTCATGTATATATATATATTCGCACTCAGATATATATTCACATTTCATATATATATAATATTTATTCACATTTCATATATATAATATTAATTCACATTTCATATATATAATATTTTTTTCCACCTTTCATATATATTTTTTATTTCATATTTTTATTTCATACTTCATATATATATACTTATTCACAATGTATATATATTATATTTTCATACTTCATATATATTTTCATTTCAAATATATATGATTTTCATTTCATATATATATTATTCACATTTCATATATATATATACATATTATTTCTATTTTATATATATATATATATATATATATTATTTTCATTTCATATATATATATATATATTATTCACATCATATATATATAATTTTCACATTGCAAATATATATTTTATTCACATCGTGTGTGTTTGTATATATATATATATATATATATAATTTTCACATCGCAACTATATATTTTATTCACATCGTACATATATTTTATTTTCATTTCCACATATCACCATACAATACAATCAAATAAATCATCTATGGTCTGCGGACGATAGGGAAGTGAGCTAACAGAAAATAAATAACTGTACAAAAATTTATATTGAGAGAATTTTTCACATTGATTGGGTTTGAAATCATTAAAACGATTATTCTGATTAGATTAAACCCAACATTTAATTCAACCAAAAACTATCACTTGCTCCAAATCTGTTCTAGTCTATTCTAAAATGTTGTGCTCGTCAAGAGGATTCCATCGCAATTTAAATTGTTCCATTCTGATTTTGTTTGAAGAAGTTACAATGATCTACACATTTATAAAACAATATAAATAATTAATGAAAATTAATTAAATTAATTACTTTTCTTTATCCCACTAATTCGTTGTTTTACTCTTTCTTCCCCGTTCTATGTAAACCGTCGCCCCCCTTTGTTCAAAAGAAAAACCCACTGCTGCTCCATGTTCCTTGCGTTGGACCCCCGATCACCACCGCCACGCGAGGCGCCTCTGCAAGCTCCACCTCTGGCTTAAGCACCAATGAATTTGATCCCCTCTTTGCTTCCAGAAAACGATTTGAAATCGCACCCTTTGAGGGAAAAATCCCGGTGATTTACTTCCTGAATTTCGATCTCCCCCGATTGAAATTGAAGTGCTCAATTTTCCCTATGATTTTTGTTTCTGACCACGATCTAATTCATTATGTAGAAGGAGCGATTAAGGAGGAGGGGTTGGAGTGACTTCCGCCGTGAATTATTTGATAGCGGCAGGTTCCGAGGGCAACGAGAAAGTTAGGGATTTCTAAACAAAAGGGTTATATATACTATATGTTATTTTAATTATTTTAATTACAATATTAGTTGTTTATCGATTTGAACACCAAATCAAACCCAATGGCTATCGCCCCTAGCTAAATACCCCCATTCCGAACATAATGGGATACGTTTCGTAAGCCAGTTCGACTGTTTCGATATGTTTTTCTTTAAATTAAAATATAAATCAATATATATTTAATTAAAACGTAAATTTTAATATATCGGGCCCACATACTGGCTCCAAAAATTTCAGAAAAATACATCTAGCTATGTTTTGATGATACGGTCCTAACAAAACTAATTTCTTCGAATTTGGAGACCGTTTGAAAAATGGCCA
This sequence comes from Allium sativum, assembly GCA_030737875.1. NCBI lineage: Eukaryota > Viridiplantae > Streptophyta > Magnoliopsida > Asparagales > Amaryllidaceae > Allium > Allium sativum. Next base: position 366,670,710 of record CM060920.1, read on the forward strand.
ATTTACGGTCGATCCAATTCAAACTTAAATTACCAAACACATTTAAATTTACTGCACTCACATATTAATTCCAAAAATTATGAAATTTGTAACCTAACTATAATTTGACATTCCGGATCCAACAAAAGTGGTTTCGTCGAAAACGGAGGTCGTTTACAAAATGGTTATTTTTAAGGGCTATATATTATATTAAAATATATATAAATTCCATAGCAACTATTTCGAATTTTAAACTGGACATAACCTTTTATTCCCATTATAAAATCTAGATTTTTCAGATTTGTTAGAAATATATAATTAAATATATTCAAATATTTCTGCTTTTACTAAAATCCGGTTTATTTTAAATCATGTACATTCATTTGAAATTTGAAATCGAATTTTCAAACTGCCGCGCCATTTCAGGATCGTAATGTAATTAAAATAAATTTATCCGTTCTAACTTTGATTAAAATAAATTTATATGTTCTAATTCTATTCAAAATAAATTTCTAGTCGTTATTATTAAAAAAATCATTTTAAATATTCAAAATTCATTAAAATCACCAAAATAAATTTTTTAAATTGGTTCTGATTTTTCGGGTTGTTACAATCTCCCCCACTTAAAATCTTTTCATCCTCGAAAAAGAACGGATCTAAAAGTTGTTTAATTAACCAACTCAACTTTTAGTTTGGCTTTCATTCTTCAGCTTTTTAGTTTCTAAGAATTTTATAATTCTTCAAAAATTTGGCTAACACCCTAAATTTTCGAAAACTTTCTCCATAACATCCTTTGTACGGGGAGACATTTTAAACCACAACTAGCCACGCAGGGCCCGCACCAATCCAAAAGAAAAAGCCAAGCGACTCATAAAATTATCTAACCCCAAGAAAATAGTAAACATGTACCAATTTGTCGGGCATACAATTTTATTCCTCTTCTTAGCTTCCATGCTATGACCTGTTCACACATATATATGTATATGTATGCAATTTCAAAAAAAATTCAATTCAGTTCAAAATTTGATTTAATTTGGCTTAATGTTTCAAAATTTTAATTAATCAAACCAAAAATCAAATAACACAATCAGCAATCAATTTGTTGATTAACTTTCCAAATATATATAACTTTTAGATATTCAAAAATCATATTTTTAAAACCAGATTATATATAATCATAAATACGTTATTTATAAACATATAACTCTCAACCCATTCTGGGGCATTACTAACCCCATCTCTGATGAGTCACTCATTCTAGAATGCCACTGATTCTATCTCTAATAAGGATTCTTCAATAGGATATTACTAGTCCTACCTCTTATGAGTCTTTTATTCTGTTCTAACAAGTTGTACCCCTAAAGATTTGAGTTAACCAAAGCTCTGATACTAGCTGTAATGATATGGATTTCGCTCGGACCTAATCGATCGCTAAATCGACCAAGACCGTTCAAAACCCGGATATGCAAACCCTGGGCATACAACACATCAGAACAAATAAAGAAGACTTTTATAAACATCATAATAATGTTACATCAGAGTACAGAATATCAGAGTACATCGAAAATAATAATACAGTGGAAGATTTATTTACAATAAATGTAATATAATGCACAACGGAAAATGAATAAACTAGCGCAGCGGAAGACTACCAACGCTCTGGACACAGCTTAAAGCTTCAATCCAAAATCCTGCTCGATAAATAAATATCTGCAAAATAAACCACTCAACTGCCCATGTGGAAAATAGGGGCACCCGAGTTTGCAAGGGAAAAACAAACTACAGGTCAGTCATGGGACTGGTTAGAGAAACTCTACAGTTAAAATTAACTTATGTAAATGATAAGACAAATCACACGACCACACCGCTAACGCGAAACGGATTTACCCCCATGAATACCAGTGTATAAACAACAATTAGCAATAGAGATATGGATCTACTATGCATCAATCAATGTGCAATATCCCAGTCTACCCATTTAGATTAATCACTGCACTTAGACTTTCCGAATCCAATTCAATTTACAGAAATTATTCCTTTGGACTTTATTTCCCGATTCCTATTTCAAATCATCTGAAATTCATATCTAACTTTTATATCAAAATAGATTTCACTTCGGGATCTCAAATCAAAATCTTTGGAAGTATGAATTCCAAAACATAACAATGCATACAAACAAGTATGCAACCAAATGTCGGGAATCTTCTCCCCGACAGGGCAGTATGCGCATACATACATACATACATACATACATACATACATACATACATATATATATATTGCACCTCCCACGCATGGAGTAGGATACACTGCTGACCACTCACCCTAAGGCACTGGATACAGCCCATACTTTTAGTCGCTCTCGGGTCACCCGATCTTTAGCCACATACTTGCTAATTCATTTTTTTTATCCCGAAGTAGGGAAAATCATTTCGCAACATAATAACCACAAGTACTTTCAAATTATAGTACTTCACATCAGCAATTCACACATATGATTAGTCACTATTAATCACATAACCTTTGAGCTTGTACGTCTCAAACAAGGTTGTTAAGCAAGAGAATAAATTCTCTACCACCAAACAGATATATCATCAATAGCAACTAATCGGTTAGGTGTTGAACTATAATGTAAGACATAATACATTTCTAAATCATTTTAGAAATCATCGGGTTTAGGCCTCGAAATCTTCCATTTTATAAAACATTCCCTGTCCAAAATCGAGAATACATTTCTTTTCGCTTAAAAAAAATATCATTTCGAAATCATTCATTAAATCTGAAATGAACTCTACAATCTCGCTAAACATCTCATAGTCAAATCGTGAAGTGTTTCACAAGATGTTAGCATACCAGTATTTCTACTCAAGCCAATGCTAAATGTAAAAGCATATCTTGCTTATAAGTTGGTCGAGCACAATCCAAACAATCAATCAATCACAATTATGAATATCAACAACCAAGTAAATTTGGTTTAATCACATCTCGTGTTTTGGTAAAATTCAATTACTATTTATTCATTCACAATCTAATTAAAGATTTATTCAAACACCAATTGGTTTCAATCTCAAAAATCATTTCTTATTGATTGTTCAACTTTCTGGAAATTAATCCTGCTTTTACTTAGGTTAAAGAACCAATGTCATTTAAACACAACTCACGACAAACCCAAAATCCAATTTGATATTAAATATAAGGCTCAGAATAGAAATTATATTGGCTTATATTCAATACCAAATTCTGAAACCAACGGATATCGTATTGGAATAACGATATCAATATCTTCCCAATTCCCACAACAATATCTGTATAATCACGGAATCTAATACCGAAATATTTCGATGATTATTTCTACTCAAATCCATTCCAATTTATATATTGGTATTTTCTGGTTATATTAAAACCCTTTCCAAATCCAATTTATTTATTTAAAAATTATTGGATTATTAATCTAGTTAATAACTAGTTCAATTTGATAAAAATATATTTTTATCTTCATAAATGTAGAATTTTTTGTCCAACTTCTTTCCAAATAATTTATTATGATTTTACACAAATTATTAATATTTTTAATAATTTTATCAAGGCCCTTTCAGTCGATTTCCATAAACAGTTATCGAACTGCATTTACAACGACCTTTTCTAAATTTGATTTGGACATAATTCCAAGTCCAACTATTAGATTTCAAATCTCTTGTATTCGTTGGAAAGCTCTTTTCGATATGAACCCAAGGGTTCTGGTTTTAGGAGAATCCGACGGTTGGATCTCCCGTAATGTCAATTCGAAGTCAATGGTCGAAATTTGCGAACGGTCATGGCGCGTTCTATTCAGGCCATTTAATATATATAATTTATATATTATATATATTTCATCGATTTCCATTTAAAACGTATTTTGTAAATCTATTTAAATTCGTTTCAAAAACGATTTCAACTTCTATTTCAATTTTAAATCAAAATTGAATATTCCATTACATGACAATTTTATACAGTGCATGTATATGTTAAAAATTATATTTTTAACAAATCAATACTTATTTCATTCACACTTCGTATATATATTATTCATATTTCATATATATATATATATTATTTTCATGTCATATATATTTTATTCACACTTCATTTATATTTTTTTCACATTTCATATTTATATATTATATTATATACATTTCGTATATATATTATATTCATTTCATATATATATTTTTCATTTCATATATATATTATTCATTTCATATATATATTATTTTCATACATCATATATATTTTTCATACTTCATATATATATATATTTTTCACATTTCATATACATATTTTATTCTCACACTTCATATATATATTTTTCACATTTCATACATATATTATTTTCACACTTCATACCTTTACTAATAATACAAATACTTCAGGGATGGTGAAGCTTTTTTTGATTTCCAAAAACACCCTTTGTTCTCTCTGTAATGTAATACTGAAAAAAACGTTGGAGGGCGAAATCCGTCTTTCCCCATCCCACTTTCTGCTTCCCACTACTACTTCTACGGTTATTCAACCTTTCTCCCATCTTCCTCTTATATCCTTTTGTTCTTCACTTCAGTTTTCACGTTCCCCCCTTTTCCACCTGCTTTCTTCTCCACTATCCACCCTCAACTAACCCAATTTTCACCATATTACACAACGTTCATCAAATTCAATTGTTAACTGCTCCAGTGTCCGTTGAATCCTCGATTTTCTTCAGATCTACAACTCCTCTTCACGTCGGTCACTGGATGAACCGTTTTCTGCCTCGACGATGACATCCTCGGTAAAATTGTTATGCGTTAGTTTTATTTTTGTTTTATGGTTTCTGTTTTATGTTTAATTTTGATATTCTACAATCGTGGTTTGTCTATTGCTTAATTTTGAATCATTACAATAATTTAAAGTTGGTTGTGCATCCATTAATCAAGAATTTATTTAGGTTTGTCTATTGGCTAATTTTGTCTCTTTTTAATTTCAATCATGTTTAATTTTGTTTTGTGGTTTATGTTTCATGTTTACTTTCGATCCATATTGTGATGCTCTATAATTTTTGTTGCAGTATCCATGGTGAAGCACACTGCGGCGAACATGACGAAGCACCATAACATCGTCCCTCCGAGTATGGCCTTCTTCAATTCAATTGATTTTTTCTGCCATGCTATTTAGTTATTTCTCATCAAATGCTTTTTACTAAATTGTCGAATGCTCTATCTCATGTTGCCGTCCCAAATTCATAATCTTGCTTTGCTACCGTTGTTTACTGAAATCAATCTTCAGCATGCTTCAGGTGGTTTAATTTATGTACTTTAATTAATCAAAATAAATTCTTTAATTGCATTATGACAAAAACACAATAGTAGAGACTAACTGTAACGACCCAGATTTTTGAATAATTTATTTTAAATATTTAATATTTTTTTTTAAATATTTAGTTGACAATATAAAGGATATTTTATATTGAATTATCAATTTAATATGACCGTTTATATTTACATTCGAATTTAAATTTCAATATCAAATCACAGAGTTCGAAATAACGTTGTAATATTGGAGATGTCGGTTGTCACGTTAAAATAGCGGTCCGGGGTTTTAAATTAAAGGACCGCCAGACAATTTAATTAAAGTAAAAATCAAATAAAAAAAAAAAAATCAAATCGTTATCGTTTTAAAAAGGATAAAGATCTTTTTAAATCAAATCACATTAATCAAAATCAAATTAAAATTTAAAATGTCTGTACTTTGGCCAACACCACTTTAATACATTCTGTACGTTGGTCTCCTCTTCCCTTCTTTATAAATCGCGTCCTTCTGTTACCATTCTCATTCATCCAGTAGCAAAATAAAAAAAATCAAAGCTTCAATAAAATTCAAAAATGGTCGCTCTAGTAAATGAAGTCAAGACCGCGATTTCTTTTTCCTTTTCTTCTGCTATTTTATTCCTCTCGTTCAGCTGTTGAAATCGAAAGCCACCGTCATCTTCATTCATCAAAATCTCTTATTTCGATCCTGCCAATTCCAAAAAAAAAAAAAAAAAAGAGTCATCGCAACTTGAAATCTCAATTTAAATGGGAAGCTCGACTCGAGCTGGAGGGGGCGCGACGTTATTTGAATGGGGCATCGCGAGCTAGGCTAGTGGATCTCCGGATTTGTTGAAGTAGCGATGTCGAACTGGGTTGAAAAGGGGAGTTCGACGTTGACCAGTTGTGTGAGAAAGTGGATGTGGTGCGTGGGATTCATGGTACCCTGGAGCTTCGACAGGGATCCCTGATGGGAATAGGAAAGAAAGGGGATCGCTTCTCTTTTGGGTGCTACTGTACGATGGAGTTGTGGTGATATTGTTGGTGCGATGACTGATAGTTTGGGGTTTGGGAAATAGGAGCTCGACATTAGCATATGGGAAAACAATAGCCGATCTTTAGTATCTGAATTGGGTTAGGCAGTGAAGTGGGGCTGCTAGCTAGTGGTATTTGGGAAGGGTGAAGATCACCTGCAAACTGTTTGGTGAATTGCCGAAATAGGAATTGCCGAAATATAGGGACCGACTGAGTTGATCGAGAACATACTTCGTCGATCTATCGAGTTATCTGCCGTATCAACAAGGTATATATATATTTTTACCGGATTTAAATTCATAGAGTAATTACTTTATGTCAAGATTAATTTAAATAAATAGAGTTTAATCGATAGATTAAAATAAATAATTAAAGGTTCAAGATTGGTGATTCAAGTAAATGCGTAACAAGACGATATGGAATTAATCAGGATATTCGACAATGGAAAATCTCCGGTGAGTAAATCTCACTCACCTTTTACTTATAATTATTTTTATTTCATTAAAAATAATTGTTTGTTGCTTGTGTGAATATTTTTCTGCTTGCTTTATATATATTAGTTATTTAGGCTATATATATATATATTGGGTTGATTGATTGGTTGGATTCCCGCAGTCTCATTAGCGGATGCCCGCGGTTTCATAGCAGATGATTACCCTATACGCCCCACGCTATGATTAGTGGATGACCTTCTATACCGCGATATTCTGCCACGAAGCAGAATGGGTATTATTTATGTGCTAACATCTGTGGATGCACGAAACAGGTTGGAGGAATCCAACTGGATTCCTCAAAAATATATTATCTGTTTGTTTATTTGTTTGCATATATATTTTTATATATGATGTGTTAGAAAAATAAATAATTCGTTGTTTTGTGTGTTTAAATATCACTGGGCCAATTAAAAGGATATTTGAGATTTTAAAAGAGAAAATTCTATTTTAAATAGAATTTGAATTTTAAATGGGATAAAATATAAACTTGTTTTTGAAAAATAAAACAAGTAGTTCTTTATAAACGAAGTTTATAAATAATTCTTTTATAACGAAGTTATAAATGAAGTGAAAAGAATTATCATTTGATAATTCAGAAATAGAAATACAAGTGTGAAATAAAATTTTGAAATGGAATTTCAAAATAGAACTTGAAATAGAATTTTTAAGTAGAAATTTAAACAGAATTTAAATATCAGAAAGGAGTTGAAATATTTGAAGTACAAAAGAAATTTTCAAATAGGATGTGAAATGAAATTTTTAATCATATAACTCAAATGAAATTTGAGTATAACATTTGAATTTTTAAAGGGGGTTTAAATATTTGAATTTTTAAAAAGGAGATTGAATATTAGAAATTCAAATAAGAAGTTCAAATAGAATTTGAATAGACAAGATTAGAATGAAAAATAGAATTTGAATTCAAAAGGAATTAGAATAAAATTTGAATTCAAAGGAATTCAAATAAAGAAATTCGAATAGAGATTTTGATATAAAATTTGAATATAGAAATTCAAGTAGAGATTTGAATATGAGATTTCAAAATAGAATTTGAAATAAACTTTGAAATAGGATTTCAAAGTAGAATTGGAAATAGAATTTCAAATAGGATTTCAAAATAGGAAATCCAAAGAGTTTTGAAATGGAATTTGAATTCAAGGGAATTCAAATGGATTTGAGTGAAGAAATTTAAATGGGTTTGAATATTAGAATTCAAAAAGAGTTTGAATATTAGAATTTAAATGGGGCTGGAAATGAATTTGAATATTAGAATTCAAATGGAAAGGGAAAATGAAATTTGAAATAAGAGATTCAAATTGAATTCAAATAGAATTTAATCTATGGGATTTGAATATGAAATTCAAATGGGTTTTAACTATGGAATTTTGAATATATAATTTAAAAAGGAGTTTGAATATTTAAATTTCAATAGAATTCAAATATAGAAATTGGAATATAGAAGTTCAAATGGGATTTGAAACATTTAGAATTTCAAATAGAAATTTAAATGGAGTTTGGATATTTAAATTCAAGTATGAATTTCAAATATAGAAATTCAAAAAGGGAGTTGGATTTGAAATGGGAATTCGAATAAAGAATTTAAAAATGAAATTCGAAAAAAAAAGAATTTGCAATGGAATTCGAATAAAGGATTTCAAATGGGATTTGAATACAGGATTTGAAACTATGGAATTTGAAATGTAAAGATTCAAATGGAATTTGGAATATATATCTATATATATATATTAAAATAGAGTTGAATTTATATAAACGAAGTTTAAAAGTTTATATTTATAAATATAATTAAAACGAACTCGCCGCAGCGCTGCAGTTCGTAAAATAGCGATTCGAACTTCAATTGAATATATAGAACTCGATTGAAGTCGGAATTCTTTGAAACAAGAAACGTCAGGACCGATTTGATAATAGTTTTCTAATGAAGGAGAAAAATCTGGATTTCGTCGTATAGATTTTGAGTTATGTCAAAATCAAATTTTCAGAAAAACTGCGCCAGAATCGTTTTAAAACCATAATGGTTTATTTAATATTATAAAAGGATTTTAAGCAAATAAAATCCGAAGTTCTATTTAGAAGATTTCAGAGTTGAGTTATAAAATATATGCGAATTCAAGTTGTGTAAATGAATATGATTTTTGAAACAGAAATCAGATTTTTGATTATTGAATAGAATTAACTAATTTGAACGGGAATTAGTTAATGAGATTTCAAATTAATATTGGGCTTTGAATAAGTAAATTCGATTTGAAAATTTATATTCGAAATCAAAAAGGAAACTAGAATTGAAGTTGAAATTCAATTTGGTCGTGAGCAAGTTAAACTTTTTATTTGAACATGTTATGTTCAAACAAAGAAGTGAAATAGGCAAAATGACTAATTAAAGAATAAATGGGCGAAACTGAATTCAAACGATTAGATGGTATTGAATTGAATTAGAAACAGGTGAACAGGTGTTAAACAGGTATGGGATGAGGTATATGAAGTTTATAAATGTAATGCCCGATAAAAAGGTACATGTTTAATTCATATATGAGATTTATGCGCCGTATCGGCAAGCCGCTTGGTTTTTTTTCTTTTTCTTTTTGATTGAGGAAGATACCGGGAAGCTATTTGAAATTTCCCGATGCTCCCGATACAGGGGAGGTTATGGCGAAATTTTCCGGAAATTTAAGGAGTTAGAATATTTTTAAGATATTTTGATAATTTGAAATCATTGTATCGACGTATTGAATTCGATAGTAAGGTGAATATAAAAATCGAATATTGCAAACAAAAAGGGATAGAGATAAGTGATTGAAATTGTTTCCAATTGCAAATAGAGATATTTTCTAATATATAGAAAATAAAAGAAGTTAATGTTTGGAAACGTTTTCCAAATGACATAAGAGGCCGAGATGATTATTGAAATATTTGGCTAACAAATGTTGATTGAGAAAATAGAGAAGTGGTTTAATTAATGAAATATTAATTAAAGGGCCCAGTGATTTGTTTGATATGTTGATTGAACACTTGTTTTTATTCGATAGTTAAATCACAGACTATCGAAGTTTTTGACCATCGTTGTCAATATGGAGAGACCGGTTGGATTATTATCCGAAGAACCACTCCGTATCGGCATAAGCGTTGCGAACCAAGTATGCTGAATATATTGAAGACGGAGTAAAGTGCAAGGGCTTTTCTATTTATAGAAATAGTGCCTTCGGTTTCGTTCAGTCCCAGAACGAACGTAATATGGACGAATGTCTGACAGAGTATTTCCAATGATCAAATGGGTTGGTCTGTATGAATGTATATGGTTGCAACGGATTTATCCCTTAGCATAATATCCAGAATATTTGTGCAAACTCAACTAGTGATTAACGGATCTGACGATGTGGCATTCAAAGTGATTGTGTTATCGATGAATGGTAAGTATGCGTAGCCTCAGGCCTCAACAACCGGGAAAGGACAAAAATCGGGCAGGCAGCATGGCTATGTGGGTCGCACCCATTAGGGTGTATAATCATCTATCTAGAGAAATTCCTTTTGTTTCTAAATCTATCGATTCTGCCCATTCGGGAACGGTGGTTTGAGTCCAACCGTTGGTGATATACATTCGATACACTCAAGCGAAATGAGTGGTCGGTCATGTGTGGGCCGGGTTGCAAGACGTTCTTGTTGAACCCAGGTGTATTCGCCTCCAGAGATACATCATCGGAAGGTGGTCCCATACCTTGTCATGTTGGAAATCCAATCCCCAATAAGCGCCATGCGGTTTTTGATTATATACTATGTATGTGGAGCGTGAGATGCAAGCGTTCTGCTATTTGGTTATTTATTTGATGTAGACATTATTATAATATCACTGGATTTCCGTATCAGAGTGTTTTGGGTTATAGTAAGGTAAAAACCGCCCGTGTTTATGTGTGGGCTGGTCTTACTATTATCTTTTCTTTTGAAAGGATTTTTAAAGTTAAACAAGTAGTTGGAGTTTACTCACACCAGTCCCATGACTGACCCAGAGTTTGTTTTGTTTTGTTTTCCCTAAACTCTTGGGTGCCCAAATTTGTACGGGCAGTCAAGTGTTTCAGGCTTTTACAGATACACTTGGAGGAGCTTGAAGCAGGAGGCTTCAACGTTAGTTATTTAGAGTTACTTCCGCTGGATCAAATGTTATGTGTACTCTGATGATGGTATGTATATATGTACAAAACAGATTTGTATTTCGGAGCTTAAGTTATATAATATATTTTATTCGTTCCGCTGTGAGTTTGTGATCTTCGTTTTTCTTCTATTCTGATATTTCTTTCTTTCTATTCCTCATCCTCTAACTTCTTTCTAATAATGAGTCGTATTTCTGTGTTATTTGGGTTGGACTTGTGGTGTATTTAGTCAACTCAGATAGCACGGATTTGTGGGCCTTTACAGTTGGTATCAGAGCTTAGGTTGAGCGAACACCTAGGCTTATGTGGCATGTGCTCATTAGAGATAGGGTCAGTAGTACCCTAGAATGAGTTGAGTATATAGATACGAGAAAGCGTATTTGTTAGTTGATATAAAAGTTGTTTTATATTGTGTTGGCTAGTCTGTTGAGTGGTTTATGAATTCTGGTCGAATAGTGGGACGCCACAAAGTCGATAGGAATTTCTAAACACTTGAACAGGAGATTGAACACGATATTGTTTTAAAGTGGGTGAAATTATTTTACCCAAAATTATATTTTGATATAGAAAGAATAATTTTTGAAATTATTATAATATATGTATGTGTTGATTGTTAGGATTATAATCAAATGAGATTATAAAATTAGAATGGTTATTTATAACCAAATAGAATTTGTATAGAGATTAAATATACAAATGAGATGAATTAGAATTAAATTCAAACCAGAATTTAGAATTTCAAAATCCTGGGAAGTTGAAAAAAAATACTTTTCAAATAATATAGTTTTATTTTGAAAGGGTTTCTGAATGAAAATCATTTTGAATTGATTTTTAAAATGATAAAGCACTGAACTCACTTCAGTGGCTGGGAAATTATTCTGATGATGATTGCAACATCATCAGTGTTCATTTCCGAGTTTCTAAGTGATGAATTGCTGCCTTAGAAAGTTTTGATGGAATTTGTTTGAAAGAAAACAAAGTGGTTTGAAAATTCAAATGTTTTGAATTTGAAATGAAAATAAATATATGTATATATTTATGGGATTTCAAAAGAATTTGAAATAGAAACCCGGGAATTTGAATTTTGGAATTTAAAATTTAACTTGAGCAAGTTAAATAGAGTGAAGCAAATAAATTGAGTAAAACCAATCTGGATGAGTTGAATACATATGACTTGAATATGAAATGAATGTGAATATATATGAAATGTAATATAAACGAGAACCAAAAGTTTTGGTCAAACTGAATTTGTTGCAATATGAGGAGTTGAGTTTCAACATAGGTGGATTGTTGAAAGGTAATGGATTTGTATCATTTTCCTAACTTAGCAATTTCGAGGACGAAATTATTTTAAGGGGGGAAGAATGTAACGACCCAGATTTTTGAATAATTTATTTTAAATATTTAATATTTTTTTTAAATATTTAGTTGACAATATAAAGGATATTTTATATTGAATTATCAATTTAATATGACCGTTTATATTTACATTCGAATTTAAATTTCAATATCAAATCACAGAGTTCGAAATAACGTTGTAATATTGGAGATGTCGGTTGTCACGTTAAAATAGCGGTCCGGGGTTTTAAATTAAAGGACCGCCAGACAATTTAATTAAAGTAAAAATCAAAAAAAAAAAAAAATCAAATCGTTATCGTTTTAAAAAGGATAAAGATCTTTTTAAATCAAATCACATTAATCAAAATCAAATTAAAATTTAAAATGTCTGTACTTTGGCCAACACCACTTTAATACATTCTGTACGTTGGTCTCCTCTTCCCTTCTTTATAAATCGCGTCCTTCTGTTACCATTCTCATTCATCCAGTAGCAAAATAAAAAAAATCAAAGCTTCAATAAAATTCAAAAATGGTCGCTCTAGTAAATGAAGTCAAGACCGCGATTTCTTTTTCCTTTTCTTCTGCTATTTTATTCCTCTCGTTCAGCTGTTGAAATCGAAAGCCACCGTCATCTTCATTCATCAAAATCTCTTATTTCGATCCTGCCAATTCCAAAAAAAAAAAAAAAAAAAAGAGTCATCGCAACTTGAAATCGCAATTTAAATGGGAAGCTCGACTCGAGCTGGAGGGGGCGCGACGTTATTTGAATGGGGCATCGCGAGCTAGGCTAGTGGATCTCCGGATTTGTTGAAGTAGCGATGTCGAACTGGGTTGAAAAGGGGAGTTCGACGTTGACCAGTTGTGTGAGAAAGTGGATGTGGTGCGTGGGATTCATGGTACCCTGGAGCTTCGACAGGGATCCCTGATGGGAATTGGAAAGAAAGGGGATCGCTTCTCTTTTGGGTGCTACTGTACGATGGAGTTGTGGTGATATTGTTGGTGCGATGACTGATAGTTTGGGGTTTGGGAAATAGGAGCTCGACATTAGCATATGGGAAAACAATAGCCGATCTTTAGTATCTGAATTGGGTTAGGCAGTGAAGTGGGGCTGCTAGCTAGTGGTATTTGGGAAGGGTGAAGATCACCTGCAAACTGTTTGGTGAATTGCCGAAATAGGAATTGCCGAAATATAGGGACCGACTGAGTTGATCGAGAACATACTTCGTCGATCTATCGAGTTATCTGCCGTATCAACAAGGTATATATATATTTTTACCGGATTTAAATTCATAGAGTAATTACTTTATGTCAAGATTAATTTAAATAAATAGAGTTTAATCGATAGATTAAAATAAATAATTAAAGGTTCAAGATTGGTGATTCAAGTAAATGCATAACAAGACGATATGGAATTAATCAGGATATTCGACAATGGAAAATCTCCGGTGAGTAAATCTCACTCACCTTTTACTTATAATTATTTTTATTTCATTAAAAATAATTGTTTGTTGCTTGTGTGAATATTTTTCTGCTTGCTTTATATATATTAGTTATTTAGGCTATATATATATATATATATATTGGGTTGATTGATTGGTTGGATTCCCGCAGTCTCATTAGCGGATGCCCGCGGTTTCATAGCGGATGATTACCCTATACGCCCCACGCTATGATTAGTGGATGACCTTCTATACCGCGATATTCTGCCACGAAGCAGAATGGGTATTATTTATGTGCTAACATCTGTGGATGCAGGAAACAGGTTGGAGGAATCCAACTGGATTCCTCAAAAATATATTATCTGTTTGTTTATTTGTTTGCATATATATTTTTATATATGATGTGTTAGAAAAATAAATAATTCGTTGTTTTGTGTGTTTAAATATCACTGGGCCAATTAAAAGGATATTTGAGATTTTAAAAGAGAAAATTCTATTTTAAATAGAATTTGAATTTTAAATGGAATAAAAATATAAACTTGTTTTTGAAAAATAAAACAAGTAGTTCTTTATAAACGAAGTTTATAAATAATTCTTTTATAACGAAGTTATAAATGAAGTGAAAAGAATTATCATTTGATAATTCAGAAATAGAAATACAAGTGTGAAATAAAATTTTGAAATGGAATTTCAAAATAGAACTTGAAATAGAATTTTTAAGTAGAAATTTAAACAGAATTTAAATATCAGAAAGGAGTTGAAATATTTGAAGTACAAAAGAAATTTTCAAATAGGATGTGAAATGAAATTTTTAATCATATAACTCAAATGAAATTTGAGTATAACATTTGAATTTTTAAAGGGGGTTTAAATATTTGAATTTTTAAAAAGGAGATTGAATATTAGAAATTCAAATAAGAAGTTCAAATAGAATTTGAATAGACAAGATTAGAATGAAAAATAGAATTTGAATTCAAAAGGAATTAGAATAAAATTTGAATTCAAAGGAATTCAAATAAAGAAATTCGAATAGAGATTTTGATATAAAATTTGAATATAGAAATTCAAGTAGAGATTTGAATATGAGATTTCAAAATAGAATTTGAAATAAACTTTGAAATAGGATTTCAAAGTAGAATTGGAAATAGAATTTCAAATAGGATTTCAAAATAGGAAATCCAAAGAGTTTTGAAATGGAATTTGAATTCAAGGGAATTCAAATGGATTTGAGTGAAGAAATTTAAATGGGTTTGAATATTAGAATTCAAAAAGAGTTTGAATATTAGAATTTAAATGGGGCTGGAAATGAATTTGAATATTAGAATTCAAATGGAAAGGGAAAATGAAATTTGAAATAAGAGATTCAAATTGAATTCAAATAGAATTTAATCTATGGGATTTGAATATGAAATTCAAATGGGTTTTAACTATGGAATTTTGAATATATAATTTAAAAAGGAGTTTGAATATTTAAATTTCAATAGAATTCAAATATAGAAATTGGAATATAGAAGTTCAAATGGGATTTGAAACATTTAGAATTTCAAATAGAAATTTAAAT
Source organism: Allium sativum (assembly GCA_030737875.1). Lineage (NCBI taxonomy): Eukaryota > Viridiplantae > Streptophyta > Magnoliopsida > Asparagales > Amaryllidaceae > Allium > Allium sativum. Next base: position 366,686,031 of record CM060920.1, read on the forward strand.
GGAGTTTGGATATTTAAATTCAAGTATGAATTTCAAATATAGAAATTCAAAAAGGGAGTTGGATTTGAAATGGGAATTCGAATAAAGAATTTAAAAATGAAATTCGAAAAAAAAAAGAATTTGCAATGGAATTCGAATAAAGGATTTCAAATGGGATTTGAATACAGGATTTGAAACTATGGAATTTGAAATGTAAAGATTCAAATGGAATTTGGAATATATATTTATATATATATATTAAAATAGAGTTGAATTTATATAAACGAAGTTTAAAAGTTTATATTTATAAATATAATTAAAACGAACTCGCCGCAGCGCTGCAGTTCGTAAAATAGCGATTCGAACTTCAATTGAATATATAGAACTCGATTGATGTCGGAATTCTTTGAAACAAGAAACGTCAGGACCGATTTGATAATAGTTTTCTAATGAAGGAGAAAAATCTGGATTTCGTCGTATAGATTTTGAGTTATGTCAAAATCAAATTTTCAGAAAAACTGCGCCAGAATCGTTTTAAAACCATAATGGTTTATTTAATATTATAAAAGGATTTTAAGCAAATAAAATCCGAAGTTCTATTTAGAAGATTTCAGAGTTGAGTTATAAAATATATGCGAATTCAAGTTGTGTAAATGAATATGATTTTTGAAACAGAAATCAGATTTTTGATTATTGAATAGAATTAACTAATTTGAACGGGAATTAGTTAATGAGATTTCGAATTAATATTGGGCTTTGAATAAGTAAATTCGATTTGAAAATTTATATTCGAAATCAAAAAGGAAACTAGAATTGAAGTTGAAATTCAATTTGGTCGTGAGCAAGTTAAACTTTTTATTTGAACATGTTATGTTCAAACAAAGAAGTGAAATAGGCAAAATGACTAATTAAAGAATAAATGGGCGAAACTGAATTCAAACGATTAGATGGTATTGAATTGAATTAGAAACAGGTGAACAGGTGTTAAACAGGTATGGGATGAGGTATATGAAGTTTATAAATGTAATGCCCGATAAAAAGGTACATGTTTAATTCATATATGAGATTTATGCGCCGTATCGGCAAGCCGCTTGGTTTTTTTTCTTTTTCTTTTTGATTGAGGAAGATACCGGGAAGCTATTTGAAATTTCCCGATGCTCCCGATACAGGGGAGGTTATGGCGAAATTTTCCGGAAATTTAAGGAGTTAGAATATTTTTAAGATATTTTGATAATTTGAAATCATTGTATCGACGTATTGAATTCGATAGTAAGGTGAATATAAAAATCGAATATTGCAAACAAAAAGGGATAGAGATAAGTGATTGAAATTGTTTCCAATTGCAAATAGAGATATTTTCTAATATATAGAAAATAAAAGAAGTTAATGTTTGGAAACGTTTTCCAAATGACATAAGAGGCCGAGATGATTATTGAAATATTTGGCTAACAAATGTTGATTGAGAAAATAGAGAAGTGGTTTAATTAATGAAATATTAATTAAAGGGCCCAGTGATTTGTTTGATATGTTGATTGAACACTTGTTTTTATTCGATAGTTAAATCACAGACTATCGAAGTTTTTGACCATCGTTGTCAATATGGAGAGACCGGTTGGATTATTATCCGAAGAACCACTCCGTATCGGCATAAGCGTTGCGAACCAAGTATGCTGAATATATTGAAGACGGAGTAAAGTGCAAGGGCTTTTCTATTTATAGAAATAGTGCCTTCGGTTTCGTTCAGTCCCAGAACGAACGTAATATGGACGAATGTCTGACAGAGTATTTCCAATGATCAAATGGGTTGGTCTGTATGAATGTATATGGTTGCAACGGATTTATCCCTTAGCATAATATCCAGAATATTTGTGCAAACTCAACTAGTGATTAACGGATCTGACGATGTGGCATTCAAAGTGATTGTGTTATCGATGAATGGTAAGTATGCGTAGCCTCAGGCCTCAACAACCGGGAAAGGACAAAAATCGGGCAGGCAGCATGGCTATGTGGGTCGCACCCATTAGGGTGTATAATCACCTATCTAGAGAAATTCCTTTTGTTTCTAAATCTATCGATTCTGCCCATTCGGGAACGGTGGTTTGAGTCCAACCGTTGGTGATATACATTCGATACACTCAAGCGAAATGAGTGGTCGGTCATGTGTGGGCCGGGTTGCAAGACGTTCTTGTTGAACCCAGGTGTATTCGCCTCTAGAGATACATCATCGGAAGGTGGTCCCATACCTTGTCATGTTGGAAATCCAATCCCCAATAAGCGCCATGCGGTTTTTGATTATATACTATGTATGTGGAGCGTGAGATGCAAGCGTTCTGCTATTTGGTTATTTATTTGATGTAGACATTATTATAATATCACTGGATTTCCGTATCAGAGTGTTTTGGGTTATAGTAAGGTAAAAACCGCCCGTGTTTATGTGTGGGCTGGTCTTACTATTATCTTTTCTTTTGAAAGGATTTTTAAAGTTAAACAAGTAGTTGGAGTTTACTCACACCAGTCCCATGACTGACCCAGAGTTTGTTTTGTTTTGTTTTCCCTAAACTCTTGGGTGCCCAAATTTGTACGGGCAGTCAAGTGTTTCAGGCTTTTACAGATACACTTGGAGGAGCTTGAAGCAGGAGGCTTCAACGTTAGTTATTTAGAGTTACTTCCGCTGGATCAAATGTTATGTGTACTCTGATGATGGTATGTATATATGTACAAAACAGATTTGTATTTCGGAGCTTAAGTTATATAATATATTTTATTCGTTCCGCTGTGAGTTTGTGATCTTCGTTTTTCTTCTATTCTGATATTTCTTTCTTTCTATTCCTCATCCTCTAACTTCTTTCTAATAATGAGTCGTATTTCTGTGTTATTTGGGTTGGACTTGTGGTGTATTTAGTCAACTCAGATAGCACGGATTTGTGGGCCTTTACACTAACAGACATACGATGAGAAAATGAGCGAAATAACAGTCATTTCGATGGAAAATAAGAAAGGTCAGAGCTTCTACTGGCAATGTTCTGTGCTTCAACAAAATGGGTGTAAGCAGTAAAGTTTCCGGTTTTTATTATTGTGTGCATGTTACTAAATCGACGAAAATCATTTTTTTTGTAGAAATCTTTAGCATTATGTTTTGTAGAAAGCTTGACCCATATGTTGTTATTGTAAGGGGTGATCAATCCCTTTCAGCGGAAAAACCTCAATAGGATCAGCAATGATGTGATAGAACAAACAACTTGAAATGAATATAAATCTCAAATCACAGAAAAAATAAAAGCAACAGAGAACACACAAATTTATAGTGGTTCCACTATTGCGAGATAGTGTACGTCCACTTCAATGGGGAAGAGATTTTATTAATATATTCAAGAGATTACAGAGTTTTTTAATGTAGAGCAAAAGAAATGAAGAATACAATGATCTCTCACCACATAGCATTTTCTATGTCTCTCTTTAAATAGAGAAAAGATTACTTGGGGATGAGACAATTGATTTATGTAAAATAAATCAATTTACGGGAAAAAAAATCCCATTAATTAATTGGCATATGATTGATTGATAATTTCTCTTTTCTCCATCAATCAATCCCATTAATTAATTGTCATATGATTGATTGATAATTTCCCTTTTTTCCATCGATCAACCCCATTAATTAATTATCATATGATTGACTGACAATTTTCCTTTTCTCCATCAATCAATCCCTTTTGCAAATTTAGTCTCTTTCCGTTTCTTTTCTCCATGAAACATGACAACTAATTAAATGACAACAATTTCCAATATCCCCTATTCATTAATACTCCTTCCATTCCTTTATTGCACAAAACGGGTAATGAAATTACCACAAAAATATCTCCAAATTTAATTAAATATGGAAATATTGTATCATTAAATTCCAGTAATCTCCACCTTGATACAATATCTCATGCAACCTAGAGACTCCAATGTGAATGCTTCCCAATGAGTTCCTGCTAAAGCTACCCCTCATTGCACTTTGTTAGTGAATTCCCGCAAGGCCACCGCCCACCAACAAAGTGTTGGAAGCATTCAAAAAAAACAAGGTAGACATTGTGCAACCAACTCCTATCTCTTCATACAAGAAGAATACCACATCTTCTATTGACTTCAACCAAGTCACTCTCTTCCCCATTATGCCACCATGTGGCACCTAACACTTCATCAAGCGAAGCAAGTTCGAGAAATGCTCGAACTTAGTAGTAGGTAATGCCTTCATAAACATGTCTGCTGCATTTTCATTTGTGTGAACCTTCTGAAGATGAACTAACTTCTCCTCATTCATAGAGATAAGGAAATACTCTCCTACCTCTATATGCTTTGTTCTATAACTGAAAGCCAGATTTTCAGGTAAATGAATTGCACTTTGACTGTCACAATTCACCAAACTAGCATCTTGCATGAAGCCCAAATCACACAATAAATTCTTCAAATAAAGTGCCTCCTTAGTTGCCTCAACTACAGCTATCAACTTTGCCTCTGTAGTAGACAAAGCAACTATAGTCTGCAACCTCGCTTTCCAACTAATAGTTGTTCCTCCAAGTGTGAACACATAGCCTGAGGTTGACTTCCTTCTATCTCTATCTCCGGCATAGTCTGAATCACAAAATCCAACCAAGTTGAAATCCTTATTTCTGCCACAAAAAACAAGCCCATAATCTGATGTTCCTCTAAGATATCTAAAACTGCCTCCCAATGCGATTTTCCTGGATTTTCCGTGTATCTACTAACTAATCCAACAGCTTGAGCAATGTCAGGTCTAGTGCACACCATAGCATACATCAAGCTACATACCGCACTGGCATAAGGCACCTTCTTCTTGTAGGCCTTGTCCTTTTCTGAGATCGGAGAGCCCTGATTAGAAAGCTGTATATGCAAAGGCATGGGTGTACTGATAGCCTTTGCACCATCCATGCTAAACCGAGCAAGCACCTTTTGAATATATTCCTTTTGAGTAAGTCTCAAAAGTCCAAGCTTTCTATATCTTTGGATTTCCATCCCCAAAATTTTCTTTGCTTCTCCAAGGTCTTTAATATCGAATTCCGCTTTTAATTTCAATTTCAATGCATCAATTTCAGCTTTATCCTTGGAAGCAATCAACATATCATCCACATACAAAAGTAAATACACCCAATTATTATTCTTTAAATGCTTAAAATAAACACATGCATCTTTAGTACTACGATTAAAACCATGTGAAAGCATAAAAGAATCAAACCTTTTGTACCATTGTCTAGGCGACTGTTTTAGACCATAAAGAGATTTCTTCAACTTGCATACCCAAGATGACTTTCCATCTACAATAAATCCTTCTGGCTGCTTCATGTAAATGGTTTCTTCCAAGTTACCATGCAAGAAAGTGGTCTTCACATCAAGTTGTTCTAACTCCAAATCGTAAGCAGCAACTATTGCAAGTAGGATTCAAATTGAAGTTTGTCAAACAACTTGAGAAAATATTTCATCATACTCTAGCCTCTTTCTTTGTGAAAACCCTTTGGCTACTAATCTTGCCTTGTATCTACCATCATCTTTTACCTTGAATACCCACTTGAAACCTATGGCTCGGCTTCCTTGAGGTAGTGGTCCATCCCAAGCCTTGTTCTTTTGCAAAGACTGTATCTCCTCTTCCATAGCGCAATTCCACTTCGAGTTGTCACTCGACTTCATGGATTCTTCAAGGCTCAATGGTTCATCATGAATCACATGTAAGGCATACTCAAACTGATCATCAAGGCTTAAATTTGCATACCGCCAATCTCCATATCTAATTGGAGCTCTCTTTGGACTCTGACTAGCCCGAATGACTATATCGCCCGACTCTCCTTCAGCTCCACCTTGAACCCCACCTTGAGCTCTACCTTGAGCTGAATCATCTCTAGCTTCATGACCATCACAACTAGAGGAAATATGTGGACTATCATGTGATGTATCTTCAACTGCTCCGTCACTATTATCAATAGTGATAGCTCTACTTTGGGTTTGAAAACTGGGAATCTCGGTCTTTTCAGGCTTCTCATCAACTGAGTCTGAACCCTCTGATAAACCTTCCAAAGGTTTGAACATTGCTGACTCATCAAAAGTCGCATGTCTGAAACGTATAACTTTCTTCGTAATTGGATTCCAAATTCTATATCCTTTTGTGCCATCTGCATAACCAAGAAAAACACATTTGGAGGCCCTAGGCTCCAACTTGTCATGTGTAATGACCCAAAATTCTGGTCCAATTTGAGCTGACCAAAAACACAAGTCCAACCCCAAATTAAACTGAAAATCAGGAAATTAATAGAAAGAAAAACAGAGGGTGAGGAAAGATAAGATAGAAACTTAGAATAGAAGAAGAAGAACACAACATCAGAGTAACACGAATCTCACAGCGGAACATATAAATATATTTCATAACATAACTTTGAAATACAAATCTGTATTTGAATATACATATCATTATCAGAGTACAACACTTACAACACAGCGGAAATAACTATAACTATATGGTCCTGAAGCCTCCTGCTCCAAGCTCTTCCAGTATATCTGTAAATCCTGACTACTTGACTGCCCGTACAAATTTAGGCACCCAAGAGTTTAGGGAAACAACAAAATAAACTCCGGGTCAGTCATGGGACTGGTATGAGTAAAACAGTTTAAAACAGTTCAAGCAGGTAAATGATATCTCATAAGACCACGCCGTATAACGGAACGGGTTTTTCCCTTATGAGAATCCAAATTATCTTTATATCAAAACCTTTTTGATATTATAATAATGTCTATCAATCACAACTATAATAATCATCTAGCAGAAACGCTTTCATCTCACGTTCTACATATATAGTATACAAATCAAAACCGCAAGCACGTATTGGGTAATGGGTTTCCAACTATGACAAGGTATGGAATCACCTTTCGCTAGTGTACCTCTAGAAAGGAATACACTGGGTTCAACAAGAACATCTTGCAACCCGGCCACACATGACCGACCACTCATTTCGCTTGAGTGTATCGAATGTATATCACCAACGGTTGGGATCAGCAACCGTTTCTCGAATGGGACAACATCAACAATAGATTTTTAGACGTAAATGAAACTCTAGATCAGGTGATTATACACCCTACTTCGGTGCGACCGACTTAGCCATGCTGCCTGCCCGATTTCTGTCATTTACAGGATGTGAGGCTAGAAGCTACGCTTTATCATCACATCGGATTCACTTTGAATGCCACATCGTCAAATCCATCAAATCACCGATTGACATCCTCAACCATACATTATGTGTTAGCTAAAAGAAGTTTCCTTCTCCGCTTTCACTCTTGGTACGGCTGGAGAAATCAATATACGTGATCGTCTCGAAATACTTTGTCAGACATCCGTCCATACAAGTCATCCAGGAACAGGATGAACCGAAGGCACTATTCTGTAAACAGGATAGCCCTTGCATAACTCCTTCTTCAATTTCCTTTAGCATATATGATTCGCAACGCTTATGCCAATACAGAGTGGTTCTTTGGATAATAATCCAACCGGTCTCTCCATATTAACAACGTTAAAATGGTCAAAACTTCGATAGTCTGTGATTTAACTATCGAAGAAAAACATGTGTGCAAACAATGGTATTATTTCCAAATGGAAATTTATATCGATTAACATCATTCAACATTTATCTTTATTTCATTAATTTACTTATATCCTGTTTCCCTATATTCAATATTTCTTATTTTCTAAATTTAGAAAATATATGTTATTAACAATGGAAAACATTTCCATTTCTTGTTTTCTTTATTAGAAAACAATTATGGTTTCTTATTTGGAAAACATTTCCAAAGCTTCTTCATTGGACTTAGACAGATGTTTAAACAAACCATCGCGATGCCAACTCAAACCAATTCCTTTAATTACTAAATTCACTTAACCATCCTTTACTATCCAACCTTAACCATTCCTTAGTTAAAAATGAAGTCAATCAAGTTGGGGTAATACAGCCTCTCAGACCTTAACTGAACAACGTTTCTAACCTTGAAATAGACAAAGTTCACCCTTCTAATTCTTTAACAAACTTCCTTACGTAACTCTCTTTCAAATCCTTTCTATTCGATAATTCTTTCCTTCGATAAGGTATATTCGATAAATCTATTCAATTTATTCTATTCACTTAACTCTTTTGATTTAACTTTAACTCTATTCACTTAACTCCTATCGAATAAACTATATTCGATAAATCTTTTAATTCTATTTGAATAAACTATATATTCGATTAACTCCTTTTACTCTATTAGAATAAACTATATTCGATTAACTCCTTTATTCTATTTGAATAAACTGTATATTCGATTAACTCCTTTTACTTTAAACTAACATCGATTAACTCCATTTACTTTAAACTAACATCGATTAACTCCTTTTACTTTCTATTCGAATAAACTATATTCGATTAACTCATTTGCTTTAATTCTAATCAATTAAACTAACATCGATTAACTCCTTTTACTTTCTATTCGAATAAACTATTCATTTATAAAGATTTACTTTTAGTAACGGTTCTTCACTTTACAAATGATTTCCTTCTTATAACAGTTTCCGTTTTATAACATTTATTCATTTTCAAAATATCTCCTATTTATAAATATTACAATTTATAAATATTTCTTATTTATAAATATTCCATTTATAAATATTTTATTTTCAAATATCACTTTGAAAATATTCACTTATCAACATTTCGGTATGTTATGGTATTCAACATATCAAATCACGATGTTCAGTATCGTCCAAACACATATAATCGACAACCGATTATATATCACATCATATATCACAATATATGAAAAATAATAAATTAACTGTTGAGGAATCCAATCGGATTCCTCCAACCTGTTTCCCTGCATCACAGATGTTAAACAATATAGATAACATCACTTTCAGTTCCATATGATATATTCTGTTAAACAGAATCATTATAGAAATTCAACTAACTGACTAGCAGTTCAATCAAACAGTCAACACACAGTCAATTAGCCAATATTTAACAGTTCTAAAAATACAACATGAATTTATAAACTATTCAGAGTTAGTGAGATTTACTCACATTGGACGATCATCGTTGATAACGATAACCATCGCTCGATTTGATTCAGATGGACAATTTATTTTATAATAAATTGTAATGGAATCCGATCCACTCCCAGTCAGTTCCATCGTGTAGTGTCCGTCCATACGATCCCAACGCAACTGACGGTTCTCGATTTCGATTCCATATGAGCTAGATATCGCGTAAACAAATTAATACATTAAAAATAAAAAAAATAAAAACATGGGGTTAAATTTCAAATGAGCCTTATCTTCATTACCTCGGCCCATCCCCTTTTAAAAGCCCACGACCCTTTCTTCCTTTCTTCCCCAAATCTGCTAAATATGACGGCTACCTACCCACCATTCCATCGATTTCATCCTCCCACCGCCACTCCATTACTTCACAAATTCCAAAAACCGACATCACCGTTTAACTTCCCGTCAACTCCTCTCCATCCCCACACCAAACAAGCGCCACTCGATCAACATTTGGGGACCGCATCCTCAGCTTCCTCCGCGTCAGAACTGTGCAAGCACCGAGCACTTTTGGGTTCGAAATCCACCAAACTCCCCCAAACAATGTTAAATCGAAACCACCACCTCAAATATCATACTCAAAATTCGAATCCATACTTGAATTCCTGTAAATAGCCAACCCTACTTCTACTGTACAACCGCGACCTCGACCAAACAGGGATCGAACTGAACGAAATCCCTATCAGCGGACGGAGTAAATGACGAGGATCTCAAACATATACTTATAATCATTTTAGGAATTTTATACAATTTTATTTGGATTTGTATTTGATTTATTTGCTTGCCATTTTTCTTCTGTAAGAAGAACAAACCGATGGCGCAAATCAGAGAATGAATTAGGTTAAGTTAGGATTTAGATGTTATATTTATAGGCAAAATAAATATCTAGATATTTTCGTAGAAGGAATATTCCCGGTATATTCTCCATCGTTAACTCGTTTTTGATCGTGTGATCATACACTATACCCAAAAATCACGAAACTGGACATGCAGCTACAGTTCGACATTACAGTCCCAACGAAACTAGTTTCGTCGAATTCCGACTTCGTTTCCTCACACAACGTATTTTTAACCGTCGAAATACTGACTGTTTCTCACTCTAAATTTCCGTACGACCACACAATGACTCTAAAAATCACGAAACTGGAAATCTAACGACTATTTGACATTGCGGATCCAACAAAATTAGTTTCGTCGAATTCCGACTTCGTTTGCAAAAGTGGCTATTTTTAAAGTCCTAAATAACCCATTTAAATATATAAATATATTTAAATATAATTAAATTAAATATTAGTAAGTTTATATTATCGTATATATTCACAGTGGAATACCATACAGCTCTAGAATATTCCTCTATATTTTTCTAACTCGATATTCACTTCTGGGTCAACCCGATATTCGATTTATATTGAAATTCCTTTTAAAAATATAAATAATTCCTTTATAAATTATAAAGGAATTCCACAGCGACTTTTCTAAAATTTGATTTGGACATATATGAAAATCTACACGACGAAATCCCAATTTTTCGCTTCCACTTGAAAGATATACTCCAGCAGCTCCACACGTTTCTTGTTTCACAGAAATCCGGCTTAAAACGAATCTTGTACATTCAGTTGAAGTTCGAATCGCCAATTTACGAACTGCAGCGCCATTTCATGCTCTTTTATAATTCTATTATAAACTATACGTTCAACTGTCGATGATTGAATATATTCGTTATTCAAATTCCTTCCCAAGCTGAATTAAATATCACAGATGATCTGGTTCACACAATATCGTCATTTCGGCCAATTCTGATTATTTCAGAATTAAATATATTATTTAATTTATTATTGTTTTAATTAAATATTCAACATTATTAAATTCCACGACCATTTAATTCACTATACCACTATTTATATAATTAAATACATTAATTATAATACCCCTGCCAATGCGGGTCATTACAATCTTCCCCACTTAAAATAATTTCGTCCTCGAAATTGCTAAAAGGTAGACGACGACCCTATCGACTGGTTAGAACATATTTGTTCACTTCTTAACTTCAGTTTCACTAAACCAATTTAATTTCATTTAAATTATTAATTAATTCTTTTCAACGAAAATTTTCAAAAATCCTAAAAAAATTCTAACTCCTTAACTTTTAGAAAAATTTCGCCAACACCTCCTTTGTACTGGTCAATACGTCAAACTCCAACTTGCCTCTCTGGGCCATCTCTAACCCAAAAGAAAATCAAACAGCCAAGCTGCTTGCCAATTCGGTTCATAAATCTTATATCCAATGGAAATATAAACTTGTACCTTTTTGTCGGCATATCATTTTATCCTTTCCACCTGTTATCAATTCAGCGGACACAAGGGTCATCCCAATCAAATTCCAATCTGCTTTTATCCACAACACAATCCGAACCAAATATCATTTCAACTCGAGTTTCTTCTCGATTCCCAACTCTTAACTTGATTGTCACATTACACTTCAAATTTGAATCTCACAATCCAATTTGTCTTGATATCATTCTAATTCAATCTCAGTTATCACTTTACTGGCTTTACTTTAATTCAATTTTGCTTTCACAAATTTCTGTTAAATTTGTTTTTAATTCAAATAGTCTTTCCCTGGGAGTTTTTAAACAGTTTACTCTTTTTAAAATCAAAATTTTCTTTTGAACATGTCACTGAGCCCTTAATTAATATTCCATTGGTTAAATCACTTCTCTATTTCTTTATCAATATTTGTTAACCAAATATTTTCAATAACCATATTGGCCTTTTATGTTATTTGGAAAACATTTCCGAATATCGCCTTCCTTTATTCTCTAAACTTTAGAAAATATATGCTATTTATAATAGGAAAATATTCCAATTACTTATCTCTTTTCCGATCTCGTTTATTTCTATACTTAGGAAATATTCTTTATTATATTTCCAAGCTTATACTTATTTGGGTTAAAACGGATGTTGTGTGAAACATCTTTACGACAACCCAAATACTATATTCAACTAACTCTTATTCAACATTGATCTTCGAGCCTGAAATCTTACTATTTATTTGTTAAAAATGAAATCAATCAAGTTGGGGTATAACTACCTCTCAGACCTTGACTGAATAACATTTATAACGTCAAAACAGATATAATTACTTACTCGAATAATCAATACCATACAACTACTTATTCACTTTTAAACACGTATACATTTCCTCTTTCTATTCTTACTAGATTTTATTCTTAGTCTTCCTTTTTGATTTTTCTATTCTATTTCTAAGTTCGTTTCCTTATCGACTTCTATATATATATATATATATATATATATATATATATATATCGATACGTTGATTTCTAACTATCAAATTATCTTAAAAATATTCTAACTCCTTAAATTCCCGGAAAAATTCGCCATAACCTCCTTTGTACCAGGAGCATCGGGATATTTCAAATAGCCTCCCATGGCCCTCACCAATCCAAAAGAAAAAGAAAAAGCCAAGCGGCTAGCCGATACGACGCATAAAATCTCATATATGAATTAAATACATATCTTTTCGTTGAGCATTCTATTTATATACCTTCATGCCTTATCCATACCTAACTCATGTATATTTATACCTGCCCAATCTATTTTAACTATACCTGATCGTTTTAACTCAATCCGTTAATTAATTTGTTAATTAACTCTTTAGTCTATTTCACTTTTATATTTGAACATGACATGTTCAAATATATTTTAACCACCTTATTAACTAATTTGAATCCAAATTTCAAATTTTAGTTCTATATTCGATTTCGAATATCCATTTACAATCCAATTCACCTTTCAATGTTCAACTTCAAATTCAAAACTCGATTAACTAATTCCTCTTCGACTTAGTTAATTCTATTCAATTTCTATTCAAATTTTATACCACTTCTATTATTCAAATCTATATATCAAATTCTATTATTCAAATTCTATATATTCAAATTTTATAGTTTAAATTCCATTTGAATTCTATATTCAAATTCCATTTCACTTTCGATATTCAAATCCTATATTTGAATTCCTTTATATTTTCTATATTCAAATTCTATATTTGAATTCCATTTGAATTTCTATATTCAAACCCCATTTGAATTTCTATATTCAAATTTTATATCACTTCCATTGAATTTCATATATTCAAACTCCCTTTGAATTTCTATATTCAATTTCTATTTCACTTCCATTGAATTTCATATATTCAGACTCCCTTTGAATTTCTATATTCAATTTCTATTTCCAACTTCCTTTATTCATTCTTTATTATAAATCCCATTTTGAAATTCAACACAACTTGTCTTTCCCAAAACAAATTCAAAACAGTATCTCTGGTAGTAATTCGTCACTTACAACTTGAAAATGAATACTGATGATGCAGCTGTCATCATCAGAATCTATTTTCCAGCGATCAAAGTGAGTTCAATACTATAAAACCATTTCTAAACATTTCCACTTTGAAATTCATTTCAAAATATAATTCACACGGCTTGTAAAACAATTTAAAATTTCCCAAGATCTTAAATTTTCCTTATTTTTAATCCAAATCCATTTACAAACACTTATCCAATTCTCCAGAATTATATTTTGATTTCTGGTTTAAATTTCAGATTTAACTCATCTGATTTCACGTATATCACTTATATGAATTCTGATTGATTATTTACATAACCATTTTACTTATAATCTTACTCGATTATAATAACAACCAATATATCCAATATGTATCAAAATATACGTTGGGTAAACTATTTTCATTTACCCTCTTTTCAAAACATACCATGACGGTTCATCGTATTCAAGTGTTTATCAACTCCTATCGATACAGTGGATCAAACTGATCGACCAGAACCCATAAACAAATCAACCAATAAATCTCCACAATATAAAACAATTTTTATATCAATAACAAAAACGTTCACTCGTATATATACACTCAAATCAATCTAGGGTATTACTAACCCTATCTCTACTAAGTCACGCCACAGAGCCAAGGTAATTCACTTAACTTAAGCTCTGATACCAACTGTAATGACCCAAAATTCCGGTCCAATTTGAGCTGACCAAAAACACAAGTCCAACCCCAAGTTCAACTGAAAATCAGGAAATTAATAGAAAGAAAAACAGAGGGTGAGGAAAGATAAGATAGAAACTTAGAATAGAAGAAGAAGAAGAACAAAACATCAGAGTAAAACGAATCTCACAGCGGAACGAATAAATATATTTCATAACATAACTTTGAAATACAAATCTGTATTTGAATATACATATCATTATCAGAGTACAACACTTACAACACAGCGGAAATAACTATAACTATATGATCCTGAAGCCTCCTGCTCCAAGCTCTCCCAGTATATCTGTAAATCCCGACTACTTGACTGCCCATTCAAATTTAGGCACCCAAGAGTTTAGGGAAACAACAAAATAAACTCCGGGTCAGTCATGGGACTGGTATGAGTAAAACAGTTTAAAACAGTTCAAGCAGGTAAATGATATCTCATAAGACCACGTCGTATAACGGAACGGGTTTTTCCCTTATGAGAATCCAAATTATCTTTATATCAAAACCTTTTTGATATTATAATAATGTCTATCAATCACAACTATAATAATTATTTAGCAGAAACGCTTTCATCTCACGTTCTACATATATAGTATACAAATCAAAACCGCAAGCATGTATTGGAAAAGGGTTTCCAACTATGACAAGGTATGGAACCACCTTTCGCTAGTGTACCTCTAGAAAGGAATACACTGGGTTCAACAAGAACATCTTACAACCCGACCATACATGACCGACCACTCATTTCGCTTGAGTGTATCAAATGTATATCACCAACGGTTGGGATCAGCAATCGTTTCCCGAATGGGACAACATCAACAATAGATTTTTAGAAGTAAATGAAACTCTAGATCAGGTGATTATACACCCTACTTCGGTGCGACCGACTTAGCCATGCTGCCTGCCCGATTTCTGTCATTTACCGGATGTGAGGCTAGAACTACACTTTATCATCACACCAGATTCACTTTGAATGCCACATCGTCAAATCCATCAAATCACCGATTGACATCCTCAACCATACATTATGTGTTAGCTAAAAGAAGTTTCCTTCTCCGCTTTCACTCTTGGTACGGCTGGAGAAATCAACATACGTGATCATCTGGAAATACTTTGTCAGACATTCGTCCGAACAAGTCATCCAGGAACAGGATGAACCGAAGGCACTATTCTGTAAACAGGATAGCCCTTGCATAACTCCGTCTTCAATTTCCTTTAGCATATATGATTCGCAACGCTTATGCCAATACAGAGTGGTTCTTTGGATAATAATCCAACCGGTCTCTCCATTTTAACAACGTTAAAATGGTCAAAACTTCGATAGTCTGTGATTTAACTATCGAAGAAAAACAGGTGTGCAAACAATGATATTATTTCCAAATGGAAATTTATATCGATCAACATCATTAAACATTTATCTCTTTATTTCATTAATTTACTTATCTCCTGTTTCCCTATATTCAATATTTCTTGTTTTCTAAATTTGGAAAATATACGTTATTAACAATGGAAAACATTTCCATTTCTTGTTTTCTTTATTAGAAAACAATTATGGTTTCTTATTTGGAAAACATTTCCAAAGCTTCTTCATTGGACTTAGACAGATGTTTAAACAAACCATCGCGATGCCAACTCAAACCAATTCCTTTAATTACTAAATTCACTTAACCATCCTTTACTATTGAACCTTAACCATTCCTTAGTTAAAAATGAAGTCAATCAAGTTGGGGTAATACTACCTCTCAGACCTTAACTGAACAACGTTTCTAACCTTGAAATAGACAAAGTTCACCCTTCTAATTCTTTAACAAACTTCCTTACGTAACTCTCTTTCAAATCTTTTCTATTCGATAAGGTATATTTGATAACTCTATTCAATTTATTCTATTCACTTATCTCTTTTGATTTAACTTTAACTCTATTCACTTAACTCCTATCGAATAAACTACATTCGATAACTCTTTTAATTCTATTTGAATAAACTATATATTCGATTAACTCCTTTTACTCTATTCGAATAAACTATATTCGATTAACTCCTTTATTCTATTTGAATAAACTATATATTCGATTAACTCCTTCTACTTTAAACTAACATCGATTAACTCCTTTTACTTTAAACTAACATCGATTAACTCCTTTTACTTTCTATTTGAATAAACTATATTCGATTAACTCATTTGCTTTAATTCTAATCAATTAAACTAACATTGATTAAACTAACATCGATTAACTCCTTTTACTTTCTATTCGAATAAAATATTCATTTATAAAGATTTACTTTTAGTAACGGTTCTTCACTTTACAAATGATTTCCTTCTTATAACAGTTTCCGTTTTATAACATTTATTCATTTTCAAAATATCTCCTATTTATAAATATTCCAATTTATAAATATTTCTTATTTATAAATATTCCATTTATAAATATTTTGTTTTCAAATATCACTTTGAAAATATTCCCTTATCAACATTTCGGTATGTTATGATATTCAACATATCAAAATCACGATGATCAGTATCGTCCAAACACATATAATCGACAACAGATTATATATCACATCATATATCACAATATATGAAAAATAATAAATTAACTGTTGAGGAATCCAGTCGGATTCCTCCAACCTGTTTCCCTGCATCACAAATGTTAAACAATATAGATAACATCACTTTCAGTTCCATATGATATATTCTGTTAAACAGAATCAATATAGAAATTCAACTAACTGACTAGCAGTTCAATCAAACAGTCAACACATAGTCAATCAGCCAATATTTAACAGTTCTAAAAATACAATATGAATTTATAAACTGTTCAGAGTTAGTGAGATTTACTCACATTGGACGATCATCGTTGATAACGATAAACATCGCTCGATTTGATTCAGATGGACAATTTATTTTGCAATAAATTGTAACGAAATCTGATCCACTCCTAGTCAGTTCCATCGTGTAGTGTCCGTCTATACGATCCCAACGCAACTGACGGTTCTCGATTTAGATTCCATATGAGCTAGATATCGCGTAAACAAATTAATACATTAAAAATAAAAAAATAAAAACTTGGGGTTAAATTTCAAATGGGCCTTATCTTCACTACCTCGGCCCATCCCCTTTTAAAAGCCCACAACCCTTTCTTCCTTTCTTCCCCAAATCTGCTAAACATGATGGCTACCTAACCACCATTCCATCGATTTCATCCTCCCACCGCCACTCCATTACTTCACAAATTCCAAAAACCGACATCACCGTTTAACTTCCCGTCAACTCCTCTCCATCCCCACACCAAACAAGCGCCACTCGATCATCATTTGGGGACCACGTCCTCAGCTTCCTCCGCGTCAGAACTGTGCAAGCACCGAGCACTTTTGGGTTCGAAATCCACCAAACTCCCCCAAACAATGTTAAATCGAACCCCCACCTCAAATATCATACTCAAAATTCGAATCTATACTTGAATTCCTGTAAATAGCCAACCCTACTTCTACTGTACAACCGCGACCTCAACCAAACAGGGATCGAACTGAATGAAATCCCTATCAGCGGACGGAGTAAATGACGAGGATCTCAAACATATACTTATAATCATTTTAGTAATTTTATACAATTTTATTTGGATTTGTATTTGATTTATTTGCTTGCCATTTTTCTTCTGTAAGAAGAACAAACCGACGACGCAAATCAGAGAATGAATTAGGTTAAGTTAGGATTTAGGTGTTATATTTATAGGCAAAATAAATATCTAAATATTTTCGTAGAAGGAATATTCCCGGTATATTCTCCATCGTTAACTCGTTTTTGATCGTGTGATCACACACGATACCCAAAAATCATGAAACTGGACATGCAGCTACAGTTCGACATTACAGTCCCAACGAAACTGGTTTCGTCGAATTCCGACTTCATTTGCTCACACAGCGTATTTTTAATCGTCGAAATACTGACTGTTTCTCACTCTAAAAATCCGTACGACCACACAGTGACTCTAAAAATCACGAAACTGGAAATCTAACAACTATTTGACATTGAGGATCCAACAAAATTAGTTTCGTCGAATTCCGACTTCGTTTGCAAAAGTGGCTATTTTTAAAGTCCTAAATAACCCATTTAAATATATAAATATATTTAAATATAATTAAATTAAATATTAATAAATTTATATTATCGTATATATTCACAGTGGAATACCATACAGCTCTAGAATATTCCTCTATATTTTTCTAACTCGATATTCACTTCTGGGTCAACCCGATATTCGATTTATATTGAAATTCCTTTTAAAAATATAAATAATTCCTTTATAAATTATAAAGGAATTCCACAGCGACTTTTCTAAAATTTGATTTGGAAATATATCAAAATCTACACGACGAAATCCCGATTTTTCGCTTCCACTAGAAAGATATACTCCACCGGCTCCACACGTTTCTTGTTTCACAGAAATCCGGCTTAAAACGAATCTTGTACATTCAGTTGAAGTTCGAATCGCCAATTTACGAACTGCAGCGCCATTTCAAGCTTAAACTATACGTTCAACTGTCGACGATTGAATATATTCGTTATTCAAATTCAATCCCAAGCTGAATTAAATATCACAGATGATCCGGTTCACACCATATCGTCATTTCGGCCAATTCTGATTATTTCAGAATTAAATATATTATTTAATTTATTATTGTTTTAATTAAATATTCAACATTATTAAATTCCATGACCATTTAATTCACTATACCACTATTTATATAATTAAATACATTAATTATAATACCCTTGCCAATGCGGGTCATTACATCATGTCCTGTATTGTGAACATAAAATGGACATCCAAATATACGAAAATAACTTAATAAAGTGTTTTTACCTCTCCATACCTCCTCTGGAATCTTCCCATCAATGGCTGAGCACTGAATCCGAATAATAATATGTGCTGCAGTCGAAATAGCTTCAGCCCAAAAACCCTTAGACATACCCGTAGTCAATATCAAGCAACAGGCCTTTTCAAGTAGAGTCCTATTCATTCTCTCAGCAACCCCATTGGATTGCGGATCACCAGGTGTAGTAAAATGTCTTCTAATACCACGCTGCTTGCAGTAGTCGAGGAACTCTTTAGAGACATATTCGCCACCATTGTTGGGTCTAAGAATCTTCAATTTCCTTCCTGTTTGGTTTTCAACAAGAGCTAACCAAACCTTAAACTTCTCAAATACTTCCGACTTAGCTTTCATTACATACACCCGAACCTTGCGCAAGTAGTCATCAATGAAGGAAACAAAATAATATGCTCCACCAATAGAAGCTGTAGAGTATGGCCCCCAAACATCTGATTGCACATAATCAAGTACCCTCTTAGAAGTATGCATGCCATCGCCAAAAGAAACTCTGGTTTGCTTTGCCAATACACAATCCTTGCAAAAGTCCAACTTGTTGAAGATTTCTCCTTTGATCTTTTTCTTCTTATGAAGCAACTCTAAGTTCTTCTCCGTAGTATGACCTAATCTCATATGTCAAAGCTTGGTAGCATCCAAACTTTTAGAACTATTGACTCCAACACATGATTCTCCATGCACTGTGGTACCCATTAGCAAATACAGATTTTGCACCATAACACCCTTCATCAATACAAGTGCCTCTGTAGAAACTCTCAACCCATCTTTGATAATGGTTATTTTGCATCCCAATGATGCCAATTGGCCTAATGATATCAATGACTTCCGAAGACCTGGGACATAGCAAACATTTGAAAGTGTGCGAACAATCCCATCATACATGCGAATGCGAACTGAACCAACTCCCATAGACTTGCATGTAGCATCGTTCCCCATAAGGATAGAACTTCCTTCTTTGGCCTCGAAGGAAGAAAAATAATCCTTATTAGGAGTCATGTGAAATGATGCTCCAGAATCTAGAATCCAGTGGTATGCAACATCTGATACAACTGTTGTCAATAAGTCGCAAACGCCTTTCTCCATCGCAATTGTAATGACCCGCATTGGCAGAGGTATTATAATTAATTTATTAAATTATATAAATAGTGATATAGTGAATTTAATGGTCGTGGAATTAAATAATGGTGAATATTTAATTAAAGTAATCAATCAAATAATATATTTAATTCAATCAGAATTGGCTAAAATGGCGATATGGTGTGAACTGGATCATTTGTGATATTTAATTCAGCTTGGAATTTAATTTGAATAACGAATATATTATATAAATGACAGTTTGAACGTAGGGTTATAATATAATTAAAATCGAGCTCGAAATGGCGTTGCAGTTCGTAAATTGGCGATTTGAACTTCAACTGAATGTACAGGATTCGTTTTAAGCCGGATTTCTGTGAAACAAGAAATGTGCGGAGCTGGTGGAGTACGTCTTTCTAGTGGAAGAGAAAAATCAGGATTTCGTCTTATAGATTATGATTCACGTCCAAATCAAATTTCAAAAAAGTCGCTGTGGAATTCCTTTATAATTTATAAAGGAATTATTTATATTTTTAAAAAGGAATTTCAATATAAATCGAATATCGAGTTATAAATTCATATAGGAATATTCTAAAGCTGTATGGTATTCCACTGTAGATATATACGATAATATAAATTTATTTATATTTAATTTAATTATTTAAAATATATTTATATATTTAAATGGGTCATCTAGAGCTTTAAAAATAGCCGGTTTTGCAAACGAAGTCGGAATTCGACGAAACTAGTTTTGTTGGATCCGCAACATCGAATTATTGTTAGAAGTCAAGTTTCGTGATTTTTAGAGTCATTGTGTGATCGTACGGATTTTTAGAGTGAGAAACAGTCAGTATTTTGACAGTTAAAAATACGCTGTGTGAGCATACGGAGTCGGAATTCGACGAAACCAATTTCGTTGGGACCGTAAGGTCGAACTCTGGCTACATGTTCAGTTTCGTGATTTTTAGGTATCATGTGTATTCGTAGGAATTTTTAGAAAGCAAAAATAAAAATAAATAAAATATCTAAAGCAAAATTGTGAATAAGAACGGGCCACATGATCATCTTTTCAACCATTCAAGCAAATTCGTGCTCCCTATAAAATCAAATACTTAAGCCGCCACATAGAAAAAAACCCAAATAGTGAAGAACCCACTTTCAAGAAATCAAAACAAAAAGGGTAAAATCTCTAAAATCATGAATCGTATATGTTTGGATTCTGGCTGATCTCCTCTTCGTTCTGGTATGCTTTTGGTTGGGTGCGGTCAGGTTTCAGCGAGCTCGAGTTTGGACAGCGGAGACTAGGGTTCATGTTTCGGTGAGATTTAGATTTCGATTGAAATAAAGAGGATTAGATTGGTGTTTGTGGTGTTTAAGAGATGCATTTGTGCGAATATGGGTTGATTTCGGGTGGAAAAATGTCGATACCTATATTGGGTATCACGGTTGGGAGCTGACGTCGGAAGTTTGATGGCTGTTGCGAGTTCAACGTGGTGGATGTGGGGAGGAAGGCGTCGGGAAGTGGAGTATAGCGGTGGTGGTTTTGATCGATTTGGTGGTGAATTACATGAAGTGGAGGTGGATGAAAGTATGTAGGCATTGGGAGGGTACTGGAGTGGAGCGATTTCTGTTTGGGGAAGAAGTGTTGGTACGGGTCGGGTTTAAGCCAAGGGAGATGGGCCAAAGAAAATTAAAGGGGATGGGCCGGTTTTGAGAAGTAAGCCCATTTAATTTAATCAAGTTTTATTTTAAATTTGTTCAAACTTTAAAATTGAATATCTTGGTCATACAAGATCAGATTGACGAACCGTAAGTTGCGTTGGGATCATATGGACGGGAGCAGCACAATGAGACTGGCCGGGAGTGAATCCGAGCTCGTTACAATTTATGGCAAAATAAATTGTCCGTCGAAATCAAATAACGCAAACCGATTATTCAACGGTTAACGCGCCAATGTGAGTAAATCTCACTAACTCTGAACAGTTTATAATTTCATGTTGTATTTTTAGAACTGCTAGATATTGACTGATTGATTGTGTGTTGACTGTTTGATTGAACTGCTAGTCAGTTAGTTAAATTTCTATATTTGATTATGTTTAACAAAATATATCATATGGAACTGGAAGTGATGTTGATTTTATATTGTATAACATCTGTGGATGCAGGGAGACAGGTTCGAGGAATCCGCCTAGATTCCTCAACATTTATTTACTGTTTTCATATATTGTGATATATGATGTGATGTATATTTGTTATGGATTATGTGTGTTAGAATGATGTTGATCATTGTTATTCGATATTTTAAATATCATAAAAGACCCTGGGATGTAAAAAGAATTATTTCAATATATATTGAAATAAAGGGTTTTCTATAAAGTCAATAGATTTTATAAAAAGGAAATATTTCGAAAGTAAATACCAAGGGGAAATATTTATAAAACGAATAGAGTTTTATAAAAGGGAAATCATTTGTAAAGTGAAGAACCGTTACTAAAAGTAAATCTTTATAAATGAATAGTTTAATCGAGTTAAAAGGAGTAAATCGATGTTAGTTTAATCGATTAGAGTTAAAGCAAATGAGTTAATCGAATATAGTTTATTCGATAATAAGGTAAAAGGAGTTAATCGGATATAGTTTATTCGATAATAAAGTAAAAGGAGTTAATCGGATATAGTTTATTCAAATAGAATAAAGGAGTTAATCGGATATAGTTTATTCGAATAGAGTAAAAGGAGTTAATCGGATATAGTTTATTCAAATAGAATAAAGGAGTTAATCGGATATAGTTTATTCAAATAGAATAAAGGAGTTAATCGGATATAGTTTATTCGAATAGAGTAAAAGGAGTTAATCGAATATATAGTTTATTCAAATAGAATTAAAAGAGTTATCGAATATAGTTTATTCGATAGGAGTTAAGTGAATAGAGTTAGAGTTAAATCAAAAGAGTTAAGTGAATAGAATAAATTGAATAGAGTTATCGAATATACCTTATCGAAGGAAAGAATTATCGAATAGAAAATATTTGAAAGATAGTTACGTAAGGAAGTTTGTAAAATAATTATAAGGGGGAACTTTGTCTATTTCAAGGTTAGAAACGTTGTTCAGTCAAGGTCTGAGAGGTAGTATTACCCCAACTTGATTGACTTCATTTTTAACTAAGGAATGGTTAAGGTTCGATAGTAAAGGACGGTTAAGTGAATTTAGTAATTAAAGGAAATGGTTTGAGTTGGCATCGCGATGGTTTGTTTAAACATCTGTATAAGTCCAATGAAGAAGCTTTGGAAATGTTTTCCAAAGAAGAAACCAGAAATGTTTTCTAATAAAGAAAACAAGAAATGGAAATGTTTTCCATTGTTAATAACGTATATTTTCCCAATTTAGAAAACAAGAAATATTGAACATAGGGAAACAGGAGATAAGTAAATTATTGAAATAAAGAGATAAATGTTGAATGATGTTTGATCGATATAAATTTCAATTTGGAAATAATATCGTTGTTTGCACGCCTGTTTTTCTTCGATAGTTAAATCACAGACTATCGAAGTTTTGACCATTTTAACATTGTTAATATGGAGAGACCGGTTGGATTATTATCCAAAGAAGCACTCTGTATTGGCATAAGCGTTGCGAATCATATATGCCAAAGGAAATTGAAGACGAGGTTATGCAAGGGCTATCCTGTTTACAAAATAGTGCCTTCGGTTCATCCTGTTCCTGGATGACTTGTATGGACGGATGTCTGACAGAGTATTTGCAGACAATCACGTATATTGATTTCTCCAACCGTACCAAGAGTGGAAGCGGAGAAGGAAACTTCTTTTAGCTAACACATAATGTATGGTTGAGGACGTCAATCGGTGATTTGATGGATTTGACGATGTGGCATTCAAAGTGAATCTTGTGTGATGATAAAGCGTAGCTTCTAGCCTCACATCCGGTAAATGAGAGAAATCGGGCAGGCAGCATGACTAAGTCTGTCGCACCGAAGTAGGGTGTATAATCACCTGATCTAGAGTTTCATTTACTTCTAAAAATCTATTGTTGATGCTGTCCCATTCGGGAAACAGTTGCTGATCCCAACCGTTGGTGATATACATTCGATACACTCAAGCGAAATGAGTGGTCGGTCATGTGTGGCTGGGTTGAAAGATGTTCTTGTTGAACCCAGTGTATTCCTTTCTAGAGGTACACTAGCGAAAGGTGGTTCCATACCTTGTCATAGTTGGAAATCCATTACCCAATACGTGCTTGCGGTTTTGATTGTATATTATATATGTAGAACGTGAGATGAAAGCGTTTCTGCTAGATGATTATTATATTATGGTTGATAGACATTATTATATTATCAAAAGGTTTTTGATATAAAGATAATTTGGATTCTCATAAGGGAAAACCCGTTCCGTTATACTGCGTGGTCTTATGAGATATCGATTTCCTGCTTGAACTGTTTTAAACTGTTTTACTCATACTAGTCCCATGACTGATCTGGAGTTTGTTTTGTTTTGTTTTCCCTAAACTCTTGGGTGCCTGAATTTGTACGGGCAGTCAAGTAGTCAGGATTTACAGATATACTGGAAGAGCTTGGAGCAGGAGGCTTCATGTGACGACCGCCCATAACCCCTGCACTAAGCAAGAGGAATAATGCGCTGAAAGGCGTGCCAGGCTGCTATGGACGATCATCATAGTAAGTGAACACATTGAAACCTGTCGTAGAACTCACAGCGCAAGGATAAAATATAATAGAACATATACAACAGGTGATAGTAATGAGGTATCATATAGCAAACTTTTGAAACTCTTTCAAACATCCCGAAAGATTTTCCAACTGATATCCAAGTTTGTACATAATGCCTCACTACAACTCTCAAGCAACTCAAACAGCGGAAACAGAAATACTAGATAGAATAAAACTGGTACGCCAGCCTCTTGCTCGTCATCGCTCAGCTTCCTCGTATCACTAAGCTCCATTACCTGTAACCTGCTACTTAGTCTGCCCATCCACAACCGGATGAACAGCCCAAGGTAATAAGAGGAGACATAAAACCTTGAGTCAGACAATAGACTTAGTGAGCGATAATACAGCTAACAAACTTCAACAAGAAAGCATATGAGAATGGGTAAATGAACAACTTATCTACCCACATCACCAGAGAAGAACTCAACCTTATCTTCCCCACATCGGACAGTGATAGCCTTTACACCAAGCATTTCAACCATTCATCCATAGAAACCAGAACACCCATTCAATCATAGAGAACACACATAACATCCAGATTATATAAGTCTCACACAGACAACCCTAATCGAGTTTAACATTCCTCAAGTACCCTCGCCAGAGGCCTAAACCAATATCACTTAAGCACTCAAAGAACATCTCCCTCGACTTTGGATAATCTATGTGAGATAGTACAAACAGAACAAACAATCATCCATAACCGACTCTGACTATCACCGCCAATCCTGCTTCGAAACCATCATTATCGTATGACGGCCAACCTTGCCATATGTCAAGGGCTAATGATAACCCCAGTTCTAGCATGAACTCCATATGCCCAACCTTGGCAATGTCCAACCTTGACACTAGGCCTTTCCCTAACCAGAAAGACCCAGGGTACTCGACCAACAACCGGTCTTTTGGGCCTTTCAACGATACCCATCGTACCCCTGCTTTGAGCCTGCTAGAACTTACGACAACGATGACTTCTCGGCCTTCTCTAATCGTCCAACCTTGACGACGTTTCATAGCTCAAGCAACCTTCTCGAGCAGCCATTATCCACCAACTCACGACCTTTGAGTTGTCTCCGCATTCGTTGTTCCACCTTGATCAACGAACACATTCATCACTTCGAGTCTTCCTACTTGAATCACATCGAAGTTACGTCATCACTAGAAGTGTCCGATCAGAAATTTCCACTAGAAATGCCGACCAGACCCATTCTGGACCAACCAGACCTCTTCCGGTACTTCTAGACCGATCAGACCCCCTGGACCGACCAGACCTCCCTCCTCAGCCTTCTGGACCGATCAAACCGACCAGCTCCAAGACCCAGTCAAAACCGACCAGAATTGCTCCAGAACGACCAGTCAAAACCGACCAGCATTGCTCCAGAACGACCAATCAAAACCGACCAGCATTGCTCCAGAACGACCAATCAAAACTGACCAGCATTGCTCCAGAACGACCAATCAAAACCGACCCCGATGCCTCTATTCCAACCAACCAGCTCCCTGACTTGCTCCCCAAGCCATAACGTGACCGACCACCTCAGTCCAGACCCTTCTGGACCGACCAGAGCCATCAGACCGCCTCAACCGACCCGACTAGCTCCAAAACCGACAAGAATGCCACCATCTGAAACCGACCAGAAACACTTCTGCTCCTTCTGGGCCGACCAGCTTAAACCGACCAGAAACCTGCACATCTCCAATTCGACTCCGATTTCGACCAAAACTTCGCCAAACGACGAATCCGACGAAACCAGCTTATCCGATTCATCCAAACGCAATCACAAACATGTTATGCAACCAACAATATCATCAATCTAACAATTTCCGTCAAAACACATAAATTTCCCAAAACATGATAAGTGAATCATATGAACATAAAAACGGGTCTAACTTGCATAATCTTGAGAAAAATCATAAAATTAACCATTTAAATTATTTAGATCAGATCCTAAGGTGATTCATATATAAAATGGACTTAGCATGGTGTGGATCTAAGGAAAATAACATGGAAATGATGAAATTAACATCCTAAAACCCATATACTTGCATGAATCCGAATGAGAGATGTAAATCACTCACCAGTTATCCAAATCTAAGCAAAAGCAATGAAAACGCAATCCAGACAGCGAACACTTCGAATCAAACTCTTCAATCCGATGAATTCTCCCTTGAGACGATGTAGATCTAGCCTCTTATGGTGTAGATCTTCGATTTCCCTCCTTGGATTTTGGAATTTTAATGGTGGAAAGATGTTAGAGGAAGAAGGAGATCAAAGCCTCCCCATAAGAGAATGGAAAATGCCAACCTTTCTCCATACCCCTTACCCCCTATTTATAGTCTCCACCCACCCTCTAATGGGCCTTCTCCAAATCAGCCCATTAGCCTTCCAAAACCTGAACAGCCAACTGAAAAACCTTAAAACAGCGATTTCTCCCAAACCGCTGAACCAAATCCTTAATGTAACCACTCTACGGAAAGGGAATCATCAATTCCTTTCCAATGGCACAGGTCTCACCCTCTGATTCGACCTGAGTCAAAAGTTATGCCCAGTACAAGACTGACAGGGGAAAAATGGTCACAAACAAAATCGGTAAAAATTATGGACATGTCACACATCCCCATAAGCAACATATCAAAAGATGAGAATGATCCAACCCTCAGGGAATAAAAAAATATATTTTACGATCTTCCGATACGTAAAATGCGGGCTGTTACATTCTCCCCCCCCCCTTAAGAATTTCGCCCCTGAAATTCCAAGCAAACACAAGCAAGCACAACAATTCCGCATGCCTATCATCCATGAGAAGCCAATCCTATCATCCAAACTAGCAACCATCAAGCCATACATCCATAGCCTTATCCTAGCATGCGGAATTCTATCAAACAAGATACAACGATATAACGATGATACAATCAAAGGGTCCTACCGATGAAAAGTTCTGGATGAGTCGCCTTCATGCTCTCTTCCGTCTCCCATGTACAATCGTCGCCATTCTTCACTCCATTGTACCTTGACTAGCTTAACCGTCTTCCTCCTAAGCTGTTTCATATCATTTCCCATAACACGAAGTGGCCTACGAGGTTTCGCAACTGCGGTCTCGACTTCTAAATCTTCATACTGTTCTGGAGATACCACCACATTCGAGTCGTGCAAAAACTTTCGTAGAAACGACACATGGAAAACATTATGCACACTCGACATCTTCTCGGGTAACTCCAACCTATATGCGAGCTTTCCTATTCGCTCGACTATCGGAAATGGTCCAACAAACCTAGGAGCCAACTTTCCTTTACTTCCGAATCGAACCATATGCTTTAACGGTGAAATCTTCACAAAAACCATATCACCTACGTCGAATTCTAAATCCTTACGACGCTTATCGGCGTAACTCTTTTGACGATCTTGGGCCGCTTTCATTCGTTGCCGAACAATTTTGATACAACCCGAGGTTTCTCTAATCATCTCGGGCCCAAGTACCAACTTATCTCCAGTTTCTAACCAACAAGCTGGAGAATTGCACGGCCTTCCATACAACGCCTCATATGGTGCCATCCCAATACTCGACTGGTAGCTATTATTATATGCAAATTCGACTAAATGTAGATGGTCCTCCCATGATCCTCCGAAGTCTAACACACAATCCCTCAGGAGATCTTCTAAAACTCGGTTGACTCTCTCGGTCTGACCATCAGTTTGGGGATGGTATGCCGTATTTAAGCACAACTCGGTTCCCAAAGCTTCTTGCAAACTTTTCCAAAATCCACTCGTGAACAATGGATCCCGGTCACTTACTATACTCTTTGGGACACCATGGAATCGAACTATCCATTTCACATAAAGCTCAGCCAATTTTGACGATGTCCTAGTCGTCTGGACAGGAATAAATCTCGCACTTTTGGTCAAACGATCCACAATGACCCAAATCCCTTCATTCCCTGCCCTAGTTCTAGGTAGTCCATCGATAAAATCCATCGATATCTGCTCCCACTTCCACGTAGGAACCTCTAATGGCTGAAGTAAACCACTTGGCTTCTTCTGTTCAGCTTTCACTAACTGACAGTTCATACACTTGGAAATGAATTTTCCAATATCTCTTTTCATCCCTTCCCAGTAGTAGACTCGCTTCATGTCCTGATACATTTTATTACCACCGGGATGAATCTTTAGCTTTGAGTGATGACATTCTCTCAGAACCTCATCCCTCAATCCGTCGACATCAGGAACAACTAATCGTCCTTGCTTTCGAAGCCAGCCTTCTCGGTCGACCTCGAACTCCTTATCCTCTGGTTTCAGTTTCTGAATGGACTCGACAAGCTTCGCATCTTTCTTTTGGCCCTCGCCAATCCTTTCGATAAGAGTAGGCCTTATCGACAAGCTTGCCAATTTTTCAGGTTCCAACTCACACCTTGGCCTGAAATCGAACCTTGCCAAATACTCGAGGCCCTTCCATTCTGAAAACATCGCTCCCAAACTTGCGTGTCTTCGACTCAATGCATCTGCAACTGCATTGCCTTTGCCAGGAGTATAGGCTATCCCAAAATCATACGATGCCAGAAACTCTAACCATCGTTGCTGCCGAAGATTCAAATCCTTTTGGGAGAAAGGATACTTCAACGACTTGTGATCCGTAAACAACTCGAATCGTACTCCCAACAGGAATGTCTCCACATCTTCAGAGCAAACACAATCGCTGCCAACTCCAAATCATGAGTTGGATATTTTCTCTCATGCGGCTTTAGCTGTCGACTTGCGTAAGCCACTACCTTATCCTTCTACATTAGTACCGCTCCAAGTCCAGTACCACATGCATCCGTGTACACCACCATCTCTTCATTCCCACTTGGGATGGTCAACACAGGTGCACTTGTCAATCTCTCCTTCAAGATTCCGAACGCTTGTTCACACTTCACATCCCATGTGAACACTTGGTTCTTTTTCGTCAATCCTGTTAATGGTGCAGCCATCTTGGAGAAATCCTTGATAAACCTTCGGTAATAATCAGCCAACCCAAGGAAACTCCGAACATCCGTCGCATTCTTAGGTCTATCCCAGTCCTGGATTGCTGCCACTTTAGCGGGGTCAACCGCTATACCTTTCCCAGAAACAACATGACCTAAGAACCTCACTTCATCCTTCCAGAAGTGACACTTTGAGAACTTAGCTTTAAGCTGATGCTTTCGCAAGATCTCTAACACAACTCTCAAGTGCGTCTTATGTTCTTCCACATTTCTGGAGTAAACCAGTATATCATCCACGAACACAAGCACGAACTTATTCAACTGATCTCTGAACACTCTATTCATAAGATCCACAAAATACGCGGGCGCGTTAGTCAACCCGAATGGCATCACCAACCACTCGAAAAATCCGGACGGTGTCCTAAAAGCAGTCTTTGGCACACTATCCTTAGCTACTCTCAACTGGTGAAATCCCGTTGCCAAATCCATCTGAGAAAACACTTTGGCTTCGTGAAGCTGATCGAACAAGTCATCAATCCTTGGCAACGGATACTTGTTCTTCTTAGTCACCTTGTTCAGCTCATGATAGTCCACACACAACCTTAACGAGCCATCTGCTTTAGTTGCAAACACGACTGGTGCACCCCACTCGGAAACACTCCTCCGAATGAAACCTTTTCCCAAAAGGTCTCTAACTTGCACCTCCAACTCTCACTGTTCCTTAGGCGCCATCCGCCTAAGTGGCATAACAATTGGCCTCGCACCCTCGACCAAATCGATCCTAAACTCGATCTCGCGATGCGGCGGCAACCCTTTGACCTCGTCAAAGACATCTACATACTCATTAGCGATCAGCACTGATGATAGGTCTTCCTGTGGAATCCCAAGCGAATATAGATAACTCACGAAGACCCCGTCTTCGCGCTTACATCTAATCAACACCTTTCGCCCTTCCACATCCCCGACCCTCACCTCTAGCTTCTCGCAATTCACCCTTGCCGCATACTTCTTGAGCCAATCCATGCCCAAGATGATCCCATACCCAGCGAAGTTAAGAACAAAGCAATCACACATGAAAGAGCAACCATGACTCAATAATACTAGACCACGGCAAATCATGCACAAACTGGACGAACCCCCAACTGGATTAGTCACGATCAATGGTCTATCACAAATCTCGGTTTCCAAACCCAAGCGACACACAAGCTCATTGCGGATGAATGAATGTGATGCTCCAGTATCAAACAACACTCGAACTGAAACACCGTTAACGGAAAAAGTACCTTGCACCATGACACCCTCTCCCTTCTCCTCTGCAGTAGGAGCTCTTGAAGAAGATGGCACAGCATCCAAAGCATATGCCTTAACAATCTGCTTACCCTTAGCTGATTCCGGACAATCTTTCTTCTCATGCCCAGGCTTTCCACACTTGAAGCACTTCTTCTCAGCTTTGGGATTCTTACACTCATTCGAATAATGTCCCTTCTGTTGGCAGTTAAAGCAAACTGCCTCACTCTTGGGTTTCTTTTGGCCATCCTTTCCTTTCTGTTGTTGCTGCTTCCTCTTTTTATTACCACTCTGCTGTGGTTTCTGAGCTTCCTTGGTTGCAGCGACAACATTTGCTTCCTTGGGAAACAAGCTCTCATGGCGAATAGCTTTTTCCACAATCTTTTCAAATGAATCATCAAGATGGTCCACAAGTGGCTTCCCAATATGTGCATCAAAACCCAAGATAAACTTCTCGTTCTTCTGATAGGGCGTATCAATGTATGAACGAGCATATCTAGACAAAGCCTCAAAATCAGAAATATAGTCAAGAACTGATCTGCCATTCTGCTTCAACTCTACGAACTTCTTGAAGAGAACTGACTTTTGAGCAGTGGAGATAAACTTTGCTTCAAACTTAGCTTGGAATTGCTCCCATGAAATCTCCTCTTCCGGAGTCTCGAGTATAACAGAATTCCACCATTCCATGGCCCTGCTTTGCAGCTGCCTTGATGCAAGCTTTCTCTTCATTGCATCTTCAATACCCAAGTCTCCAAAGATTCGAACACATGAATCCATCCACCTCTGAACCTCTTCAGCTGGTTCAGTTCCCTTGAATGGTTTCCCTCCTAGAGATATAAAGTCCTTGCACATCTTCGCAAAATCTATTCTAGGAACTCGCACCCCTACATCTACCGTGGCCGCCACTGGAGCGGGCACCCTTCGCATAATTGCTTCTTCCATGGCTTCAAACATGGCCGGGTAATCTGGCTCACCACCATTCCCCCCTCCAGTATTAGCTCTCCTAACAGCGTGCCTTGATGGTCGTCTACTCATTCTAAATCTGAAATTTAGAATAGTTAGCCACTTCCAAGAAAACTGCTAAAAGAATACAACCGCTACTACTATATATGCTAATATATATAGTAACATCCAACTGAAATCTACAAATACGTCCCTCATACGCAATTACGTCTTTGAACTTTGGCCAAAATCGTTGACCGAGCTCTAATACCAAATGTGACGACCGCCCATAACCCCCGCACTAAGCAAGAGGAATAATGCGCTGAAAGGCGTGCCAGGCTGCTATGGACGATCATCATAGTAAGTGAACACATCGAAACCTGTCGTAGAACTCACAGCGCAAGGATAAAATATAATAGAACATATACAACAGGTGATAGTAATGAGGTATCATATAGCAAACTTTTGAAACTCTTTCAAACATCCCGAAAGATTATCCAACTGATATCCAAGTTTGTACATAAGGCCTCACTACAACTCTCAAGCAACTCAAACAGCGGAAACAGAAATACTAGATAGAATAAAACTGGTACGCCAGCCTCTTGCTCGTCATCGCTCAGCTTCCTCGTATCACTAAGCTCCATTACCTGTAACCTGCTACTTAGTCTGCCCATCCACAACCGGATGAACAGCCCAAGGTAATAAGAAGAGACATAAAACCTTGAGTCAGACAATAGTCTTAGTGAGCGATAATACAGCTAACAAACTTCAACAAGAAAGCATATGAGAATGGGTAAATGAACAACTTATCTACCCACATCACCAGAGAAGAACTCAACCTTATCTTCCCCACATCGGACAGTGATAGCCTTTACACCAAGCATTTCAACCATTCATCCATAGAAACCAGAACACCCATTCAATCATAGAGAACACACATAACATCCAGATTATATAAGTCTCGCACAGACAACCCTAATCGAGTTTAACATTCCTCAAGTACCCTCGCCAAAGGCCTAAACCAATATCACTTAAGCACTCAAAGAACATCTCCCTCGACTTTGGATAATCTATGTGAGATAGTACAAACAGAACAAACAATCATCCATAACCGACTCTGGCTATCACCGCCAATCCTGCTTCGAAACCATCATTATCGTATGACGGCCAACCTTGTCATATGTCAAGGGCTAATGATAACCCCAGTTCTAGCATGAACTCCATATGCCCAACCTTGGCAATGTCCAACCTTGACACTAGGCCTTTCCCCAACCAGAAAGACCCAGGGTACTCGACCAACAACCGGTCTTTTGGGCCTTTCAACGATACCCATCGTACCCCTGCTTTGAGCCTGCTAGAACTTACGACAACGATGACTTCTCGGCCTTCGCATCTCTAATTTTCCAACCTTGACGACGTTTCATAGCTCAAGCAACCTTCTCGAGCAGCCATTATCCACCAACTCACGACCTTTGAGTTGTCTCCGCATTCGTTGTTCCACCTTGATCAACGAACACATTCATCACTTCGAGTCTTCCTACTTGAATCACCTCGAAGTTACGTCATCACTAGAAGTGTCCGATCAGTAATTTCCACTAGAAATGCCGACCAGACCCATTCTGGACCGACCAGACCTCTTCCGGTACTTCTAGACCGATCAGACCCCCTGGACCGACCAGACCTCCCTCCTCAGCCTTCTGGACCGATCAAACCGACCAGCTCCAAGACCCAGTCAAAACCGACCAGAATTGCTCCAGAACGACCAGTCAAAACCGACCAGCATTGCTCCAGAACGACCAATCAAAACCGACCAGCATTGCTCCAGAACGACCAATCAAAACCGACCAGCATTGCTCCAGAACGACCAATCAAAACCGACCCCGATGCCTCTATTCCAACCAACCAGCTCCCTGACTTGCTCCCCAAGCCATAACGTGACCGACCACCTCAGTCCAGACCCTTCTGGACCGACCAGAGCCATCAGACCGCCTCAACCAACCCGACTAGCTCCAAAACCGACCAGAATGTCACCATCTGAAACCGACCAGAAACACTTCTGCTCCTTCTGGACCGACCAGCTTAAACCGACCAGAAACCTGCACATCTCCAATTCGACTCCGATTTCGACCAAAACTTCGCCAAACGACGAATCCGATGAAACCAGCTTATCCGATTCATCCAAACGCAATCACAAACATATTATGCAACCAACAATATCATCAATCTAACCATTTCCATCAAAACACATAAATTTCCCAAAACATGATAAGTGAATCATATGAACATAAAAACGGATCTAACTTGCATAATCTTGAGAAAAATCATAAAATTAACCATTTAAATTACCTAGATCAGATCCTAAGGTGATTCATATATAAAATGGACTTAGCATGGTATGGATCTAAGGAAAATAACATGGAAATGATGAAATTAACATCCTAAAACCCATATACTTGCATGAATCCGAATGAGAGATGTAAATCACTCACCAATTATCCAAATCTAAGCAAAAGCAATGAAAACGCAATCCGGACAGCGAACACTTCGAATCAAACTCTTCAATCCGATGAATTCTCCCTTGAGACGATGTAGATCTAGCCTCTTATGGTGTAGATCTTCGATTTCCCTCCTTGGATTTTGGAATTTTACTGGTGGAAAGATGTTAGAGGAAGAAGGAGATTAAAGCCTCCCCATAAGAGAATGGAAAATGCCAACCTTTCTCCATACCCCTTACCCCCTATTTATAGTCTCCACCCACCCTCTAATGGGCCTTCTCCAAATCAGCCCATTAGCCTTCCAAAACCTGAACAGCCAACTGAAAAACCTTAAAACAGCGATTTCTCCCAAACCGCTGAACCAAATCCTTAATGTAACCACTCTACGGAAAGGGAATCATCAATTCCTTTCCAATGGCACAGGTCTCACCCTCTGATTCGACCTGAGTCAAAAGTTATGCCCAGTACAAGACTGACAGGGGCAAAATGGTCACAAACAAAATCGGTAAAAATTATGGACATGTCACACATTCCCATAAGCAACATATCAAAAGATGAGAATGATCCAACCCTCAGGGAATAAAATAAAAATATTTTACGATCTTCCGATACGTAAAATGCGGGCTGTTACACTTCAGGATTATATAGCTATAGTTTTTCCCCTGTGTTGTAAGTGTTGTACTTTGATAATGATATGTATATTCAAGTACAGATTTGTATTTCAAAGTTATGTTATGAAATATATTTATTCGTTCCGCTGTGAGATTCGTGTTACTCTGATATTGTGTTCTTCTTCTTCTTTTCTATAAGTTTCTATCTTATCTTTCCTCACCCTCTAATTTCTTTCATTAATTACCGGGATTTTTCGATGATTGGTTATCGACATCGAGTTTATGTCGATAACCAAAGTCGCCAAAAATCCGGGTCATTACAGTTGGTATCAGAGCTTAAGTTAAGTGAATTACCTTGGCTCTGTGGCGTGACTCGGTAGAGATAGGGTTTGTAATACCCTAGATTGAGTTGAGTGTATATATACGAGTGAACGTATTTGTTATTGATATAAAAATAATTTTATATTGTGAAGATTCATTGGTTGAGTTGTTTATGAGTTCTGGTCGATCAGTTTGATCCATTGTATCGGTAGGAGTTACTAAACACTCGAATACGATGGATCGACACGATATGTTTTGAAAAAAGGGTAAATGTAAATAATTTTACCCAAAGTATATTCTAAAACATATTGGATATATTGGTTGATATTATAATCGAGTAAGATTATAAATGAAATGGTTATGTAAATAACCAATCAGAATTCATATAAGTGAAATACGTGAAATCAAATGAGTTGAATCTGAAATTTTAAACCAGAAATTGAGTTAAAACTCTGGAGAATTGGATAAGTGTTTGTAAATGAATTTGGATTAAAAATAAGGAAAATTTAAGATCCTGGGAGATTTTAAATTGTTTTACAAGAAGTGTGAATTATATTTTGAAATGAATTTCAAAGTGGAAATGTTTAAAAATGGTTTTATAGTATTGAACTCACTTCGATCGCTGGAAAATAGATTCTGATGATGACAGCTGCATCATCAGTATTCATTTTCGAGTTGTAAGTGACGAATTACTACCAGAGATACTGTTTTGAATTTGTTTTGGGAAAGACAAGTGTGTTGAATTTCAAAATGGAATTTAAAATATAGAATTTGAATTTTTAAATAGTTTTGAAATATTAACTTGTTTAAAAGAAATAAAACAAGAAGTTCCTTTATAAACAAAGTTTATAAATAGTTCTTTTTATAAACGAAGTTTATAAATGAAGTGAAAAGAATTATCATTGGATAATTCAGAAATAAAAATACAAGTGTGAAATTGAAAGGGAAATCTATTTTCCAAAGGTAGAAATATCGATTTCAAAAGGAATTGAAATCGAGACTTATTTAAAGGAAATTGAATAAAGGAAGTTCAAACATAGAATTTAAATAGGAAAATTCAAAGGGGATTTGAATATAGAAAATTCAAAGGGGGTTTGAACATAGAAATTCAAATGAGATTTGAATAAAGAAGATTTAAATAATGGAAAATTGGATATAGAACTTATATAGAGTAATAATAGGATTTGAATATAGAAATTCAAAGGGAGTTTGAATATATGAAATTCAATGGAATTGAAATAGAGTTTGAATATAGAAATTCAAATGGAATTCAAATATAGAATTTGAATATAGAAAATATAAAGGAATTCAAATATAGGATTTGAATATCGAAGGTGAAATGGAATTTGAATATAGAATTCAAATGGAATTTAAACTATAGAATTTGAATATAGAAATTCAAATGGGATTTATAATATATAGAATTTGAATAGAATTTGATATATAGAATTTGAATATATAGGAATTTGAATATAGAAATTCAAATGGGAATTATAATATAAAATTTTGAATAGAAATTGAATAGAATTAACTAAGTCGAAGAGGAATTAGTTAATCGAGTTTTGAATTTGAAGTTGAAC
Organism: Allium sativum; assembly: GCA_030737875.1. Taxonomy (NCBI): domain Eukaryota; kingdom Viridiplantae; phylum Streptophyta; class Magnoliopsida; order Asparagales; family Amaryllidaceae; genus Allium; species Allium sativum. Next base: position 366,723,089 of record CM060920.1, read on the forward strand.
TTTGAAAGGTGAATTGGATTTGTAAATGGATATTCGAAATCGAATATAGAGCTTAAATTTGAAATTTGGATTCAAATTAGTTAATAAGCAAGTTAAAATATATTTGAACATGTCATGTTCAAATATAAAAGTGAAATAGACTAAAGAGTTAATTAATTAATTAACGAATTGAGTTAAAATGATCAGGTATAGTTAAAATAGATTGGGCATGTATAAATATACATGAGATAGGTATTGATAAGGCATGAAGGTATATAAATAGAATTCTCGGCGAAAAGGTATGTATTTAATTCATATATGAGATTTTATGCGCCGTATCGGCAAGCTGCTTGGCTTTTTCTTTTTTATTCTGGATTGGTGAGGGCCATTGGAGGCTACTTGAAATATCCCGATGCTCCCAGTACAAAGGAGGTTATGGCGAATTTTTCCGGGAATTTAAGGAGTTAGAATATTTTTAAGATAATTTGACAGTTAGAAAACAACGTATCGATATATATAGAAGTCGATAAGGAAACGAACTTAGAAATAGAATAGTATAATAGAAAAAGGAAGACTAGGAATAAAATCTAGTAAGAATAGAAAGAGGAAGCGTATACGTGTTTAAAAGTGAATAAGTAGTTGTATGGTATTGATTATTCGAGTAAGTAGTCATATCTATTTTGACGTTATAAATGTTATGCAGTCAAGGTCTGAGAGGTAGTTATACCCCAACTTGATTGATTTCATTATTAACAAATAAACAATAAGATTTCAGGCTTGAAGATCAATGTTGAATAAGAGTTAGTTGAATATAGTATTTGGGTCGTCGTAACGATGTTTTACACAACATCCGTTTTAACCCAAATAAGTGTAAGCTTGGAAATATAATAAAGAATATTTCCTAAGTATAGAAATAAATGAGATCGAAAAAGAGATAAGAAATTGGAATATTTTCCAATTTTAAATAGCATGTATTTTCTAAAGTTTAGGAAAATAAAGGAAGGCGATATTCGGAAATGTTTTCCAAATAACATAAAAGGCCAATATGGTTATTGAAAATATTTGGTTAACAAATATTGATAAAGAAATAGAGAAGTGATTTAACTAATGGGATATTAATCAAGGGCTCAGTGACATGTTCAAAAGGAAAATTTTGATTTTTGAAAGGAGTAAACTGTTTAAAACTCCCAGGGAAAGACGGTTTGAATTAAAGCCAAAATTTAACAGAAAGAAAATTTGAATTAAAGTAAAGCCAGTAAAGTGGTAACTGAGATTGAATTAGAATGATATCAAGACAAATTGGATTGTGAGATTCAAATTTGAAGTGTAATGTGATAATCTAGTTAAGAGTTGGAAATCGAGAAGAAACTCGAGTTGAAATGGAATTTGGCTCGGATATAAGCAAATGGTTGTGTTGTGGATAAAAGCAGATTGGAATTTGATTGGGATGACCCTAATTGTATCCGCTGAATTGATAACATGTGTAAAGGATATAATGATATGCCGACAAAAGTTACAAGTTTATATTTCTATTGGATATGAGATTTTGATGAGCCGAATTGGCAAGCCGCTTGGCTGTTTGATTTTCTTTTGGGATGGAGATGGCCCAGAGAGGCAAGTTGGAGTTTGACCTATTGACCAGTACAAAGGAGGTTATGGAGAAATTTTCGAAGAGTTAAGACGTTAGAAAATTTTCAGGATTTTTGAAAATTTTCATTGATAAGAATTAATTAATAATTTAATTTAAATTAAATTGGTTCAGTTGAAACTGAAGTTCAGAAGTGAAAAAATATGTTCTAACCAGTCGATAGGGTCGTTCTCTACCTTTTAGCAATTTCGAGGACGAAATTATTTTAAGTAGGAAAGATTGTAATGACCCGCATTGGCGGAGGTATTATAATTAATTTATTTAATTATATAAATAGTGATATAGTGAATTTAATGGTCGTGGAATTAAATAATGGTGAATATTTAATTAAAGTAATAAATTAAATAATATATTTAATTCAATCAGAATTGGCTGAAATGGCGATATGGTGTGAACTGGATCATCTGTGATATTTAATTCAGCTTGGAATTTAATTTGAATAACGAATATATTATATAAACGACAGTTTGAACGTAGGGTTATAATATAATTAAAATCGAGCTCGAAATGGCGTTGCAGTTCGTAAATTGGCGATTTGAACTTCAATTGAATGTACAGGATTCGTTTTAAGCCGGATTTCTGTGAAACAAGAAACGTGTGGAGCTGGTGGAGTATGTCTTTCTAGTGGAAGAGAAAAATCGGGATTTCGTCTTATAGATTTTGATTCACGTCCAAATCAAATTTCAGAAAAGTCGCTGTGGAATTCCTTTATAATTTATAAAGGAATTATTTATATTTTTAAAAAGGAATTTCAATATAAATCGAATATCGGGTTGACCCAGAAGTGAATATCGAGTAAGAAATTCATATAGGAATATTCTAAAGCTGTATGGTATTCCACTGTAGATATATACGATAATATAAATTTATTTATATTTAATTTAATTATTTAAAATATATTTATATATTTAAATTGGTCATCCAGAGCTTTAAAAATAGCCGGTTTTGCAAACAAAGTCGGAATTCGACGAAACTAGTTTCGTTGGATCCGCAACATCGAATTATTGTTAGATGACAAGTTTCGTGATTTTTAGAGTCACTGTGTGACCGTACGGATTTTTAGAGTGAGAAACAGTCAGTATTTTGACGGTTAAAAATACGCTGTGTGAGCATACGGAGTCGGAATTCGACGAAACCAGTTTCGTTGGGACCGTAAGGTCGAACTCTAGCTACATGTCCAGTTTCGTGATTTTTAGGTATCATGTGTATTCGTAGGAATTTTTAGAAAGCAAAAATAAAAATAAATAAAATATCTAAAGCAAAATTGTGAATAAGAACGGGCCACATGATCATCTTTTCAACCATTCAAGCAAATTCGTGCTCCCTATAAAATCAAATACTTAAGCCGCCACACAGAAACAAACCCAAAACATGAAGAACCCACCTTCAAGAAATCAAAATAAAAAGGATAAAATCTCTAAAATCATGAATCGTATATGTTTGGATTCTGGCTGAGCTCCTCTTCGTTTTGGTATGCTTTTGGTTGGGTGCGGTCAGGTTTCAGCGAGCTCGAGTTTGGACAGCGGAGACTAGGGTTCATGTTTCGGTGAGATTTAGATTTCGATTGAAATAAAGAGGATTAGATTGGTGTTTGTGGTGTTTAAGAGATGCATTTTTGCGAATATGGGTTGATTTCGGGTGGAAAAATGTCGATACCTGTGTTGGGTATCACGGTTGGGAGCTGACGTTGGAAGTTTGATGGCTGTTGCGAGTTCAACGTGGTGGATGTGGGGAGGAAGGCGTCGGGACGTGGAGTATAGCGGTGGTGGTTTTGATCGATTCGGTGGTGAATTACATGAAGTGGAGGTGGATGAAAGTATGTAGGCGTTGGGAGGGTACTGGAGTGGAGCGATTTCTGTTTGGGGAAGAAGTGTTGGTACGGGTCGGGTTTAAGCCAAGGGAGATGGGTCAAAGAAAATTAAAGGGGATGGGCCGGTTTTGAGAAGTAAGCCCATTTAATTTAATCAAGTTTTATTTTAAATTTGTTCAAACTTTAAAATCGAATATCTTGGTCATACAAGATCAGATTGACGAACCGTAAGTTGCGTTGGGATCGTATGGACGGGAGCAGCACAATGAGACTGGCCAGGAGTGAATCCGAGCTCATTACAATTTATGGCGAAATTAATTGTCCGTCAAAATCAAATAACGCAAACCGATTATTCAACGGTTAACGCGCCAATGTGAGTAAATCTCACTAACTCTGAACAGTTTATAATTTCATGTTGTATTTTTAGAACTGCTAGATATTGACTGATTGATTGTGTGTTGACTGTTTGATTGAACTGCTAGTCAGTTAGTTAAATTTCTATATTTGATTATGTTTAACAAAATATATCATATGGAACTGGAAGTGATGTTGATTTTATATTGTATAACATCTGTGGATGCAGGGAGACAGGTTCGAGGAATCCGCCTAGATTCCTCAACATTTATTTACTGTTTTCATATATTGTGATATATGATGTGATGTATATTTGTTATGGATTATGTGTGTTAGAATGATGTTGATCATTGTTATTCGATATTTTAAATATCATAAAAGACCCTGGGATGTAAAAAGAATTATTTCAATATATATTGAAATAAAGGGTTTTCTATAAAGTCAATAGATTTTATAAAAAGGAAATATTTCGAAAGTAAATACCAAGGGGAAATATTTATAAAACGAATAGAGTTTTATAAAAGGGAAATCATTTGTAAAGTGAAGAACCGTTACTAAAAGTAAATCTTTATAAATGAATAGTTTAATCGAGTTAAAAGGAGTTAATCGATGTTAGTTTAATCGATTAGAGTTAAAGCAAATGAGTTAATCGAATATAGTTTATTCGATAATAAGGTAAAAGGAGTTAATCGGATATAGTTTATTCGATAATAAAGTAAAAGGAGTTAATCGGATATAGTTTATTCAAATAGAATAAAGGAGTTAATCGGATATAGTTTATTCGAATAGAGTAAAAGGAGTTAATCGGATATAGTTTATTCAAATAGAATAAAGGAGTTAATCGGATATAGTTTATTCAAATAGAATAAAGGAGTTAATCGGATATAGTTTATTCGAATAGAGTAAAAGGAGTTAATCGAATATATAGTTTATTCAAATAGAATTAAAAGAGTTATCGAATATAGTTTATTCGATAGGAGTTAAGTGAATAGAGTTAGAGTTAAATCAAAAGAGTTAAGTGAATAGAATAAATTGAATAGAGTTATCGAATATACCTTATCGAAGGAAAGTATTATCGAATAGAAAAGATTTGAAAGAGAGTTACGTAAGGAAGTTTGTAAAAGAATTATAAGGGGGAACTTTGTCTATTTCAAGGTTAGAAACGTTGTTCAGTCAAGGTCTGAGAGGTAGTATTACCCCAACTTGATTGACTTCATTTTTAACTAAGGAATGGTTAAGGTTCGATAGTAAAGGATGGTTAAGTGAATTTAGTAATTAAAGGAAATTGTTTGAGTTGGCATCGCGATGGTTTGTTTAAACATCTGTCTAAGTCCAATGAAGAAGCTTTGGAAATGTTTTCCAAAGAAGAAACTAGAAATGTTTTCTAATAAAGAAAACAAGAAATGGAAATGTTTTCCATTGTTAATAACGTATATTTTCCCAATTTAGAAAATAAGAAATATTGAACATAGGGAAACAGGAGATAAGTAAATTAATGAAATAAAGAGATAAATGTTGAATGATGTTTGATCGATATAAATTTCAATTTGGAAATAATATCGTTGTTTGCACGTCTGTTTTTCTTCGATAGTTAAATCACAGACTATCGAAGTTTTGACCATTTTAACATTGTTAATATGGAGAGACCGGTTGGAATATTATCCAAAGAACCACTCTGTATTGGCATAAGCGTTGCGAATCATATATGCCAAAGGAAATTGAAGAAGGGGTTATGCAAGGGCTATCCTGTTTACAGAATAGTGCCTTCGGTTCATCCTGTTCCTGGATGACTTGTATGGACGGATGTCTGACAGAGTATTTGCAGACAATCACGTATATTGATTTCTCCAACCGTACCAAGAGTGGAAGCGGAGAAGGAAACTCCTTTTAGCTAACACATAATGTATGGTTGAGGACGTCAATCGGTGATTTGATGGATTTGACGATGTGGCATTCAAAGTGAATCTGGTGTGATGATAAAGCGTAGCTTCTAGCCTCACATCCGGTAAATGGCAGAAATCGGGCAGGCAGCATAACTAAGTCGGTCGCACCGAAGTAGGGTGTATAATCACCTAATCTAGAGTTTCATTTACTTCTAAAAATCTATTGTTGATGCTGTCCCATTCGGGAAACGGTTGCTGATCCCAACCGTTGGTGATATACATTCGATACACTCAACCGAAATGAGTAGTCGGTCATGTGTGGCCGGGTTGCAAGATGTTCTTATTGAACCCAGTGTATTCCTTTCTAGAGGTACACTAGCGAAAGGTGGTTCCATACCTTGTCATATTGGAAATCCATTACCCAATACGTGCTTGCGGTTTTGATTGTATACTATATATGTAGAACGTGAGATGAAAGCGTTTCTGCTAGATGATTATTATATTATGGTTGATAGACATTATTATAATATCAAAAGGTTTTTGATATAAAGATAATTTGGATTCTCATAAGGGAAAACCCGTTCCATTATACGGCGTGGTCTTATAAGATATCGATTTCCTTCTTGAACTGTTTTAAACTGTTTTACTCATACCAGTCCCATGACTGACCTGGAGTTTATTTTGTTTTTCCTAAACTCTTGGCTACCTAAATTTGTACGGGCAGTCAAGTAGTTAGGATTTACAGATATACTGGAAGAGCTTGGAGCAGGAGGCTTCAGGATTATATAGCTATAGTTTTTCCGCTGTGTTGTAAGTGTTGTACTTTGATAATGATATGTATATTCAAGTATAGATTTGTATTTCAAAGTTATGTTATGAAATATATTTATTCGTTCCGCTGCGAGATTCGTGTTACTCTGATATTGTGTTCTTCTTCTTCTTCTTTTCTATAAGTTTCTATCTTATCTTTCCTCACCCTCTAATTTCTTTCATTAATTACCAGGATTTTTCGATGATTGGTTATCGACATCGAGTTTATGTCGATAACCAAAGTCGCCAAAAATCTGGGTCATTGCAGCAATAGATGAAGAACCATCAGTCTTCTTCTCCAAATCTGGGCAGTCTCTTCTCCAATGGCCTGGTTTCTTACAATTATAGCACTTTCCATCTTTAGACTTACTCCACGAATTAGGCTTCCTAGAATTGGAACGCCCCCTATTATTCTTCACTTTCTTCTCTGCTCTTCCTCTCTCAACAAATAAGCCTGAACTACTACTTCCTTCATTACTATCACCAACACCATACTATTTCATCTGATCTCTCAACTCTTCACTGAGCAAACCTGTCTTCACATCATCTAATTTCAATGTGTCTCTACCATAGATAAGGCTGTTAGCGAAACCAGTGTATCGCTCTAGAAGCGAACACAACAGAACCATTGCTTTTTGTTCTTCATCAATTTTCAACTTAACAGACTTCATCTTCATCAATAGGTCATCAAACACACTTAGGTGTGTCTTAATTGAAGAGCTTTCCTTCATTTTATAAGTGAAGAAAGTATTCAATAGGATCAGGCGGTTGGTTAGGGATTTCTTCATGTAGAGGTCCTCCAAATTCTTCCAAATGCCTCTAACTGTTGTCTCCTAACTGATTTCAGAAATTACATTTTTTTCCCATAGCAAGCTGAAGAGTAGTAAAGGCCCATTCTTCCATCTCTTCTAATTCCACTAATGAAATATCAGCAGGCAATGTCTCTGTATCAAATACTACTCGATGAACGCGATTTCTTCTCAAAACTGCTTTCATCATCCACTGCCACTTTTCAAAATCTCCTTCACCATTCCATTTCTCTATCGTCAACTGTGATCCTGACGCCACATAGGAGCCTCTGACGTATGTAGCAAATATTGGCACTGACGAATTATTTTTATTGTTTCTTCTCCTCCTGCCATTCTACCAAACACCTTCTTTGCGAATCTCGCTCTGATACCAGTTGTAAGGGGTGATCAATCCCTTTCAGCGGAAAAACCTCAATAAGATCAGCAATGATGTTATAGAACAAACAACTTGAAATGAATATAAATCTCAAATCATGGAAAAAATAAAAGCAACAGAGAACACGCAAATTTATAGTGGTTCCACTATCGCGAGATAGTGTACGTCCACTTCAATGGGGAAGAGATTTTATTAATATATTCAAGAGATTACAGAGTTTATTAATGTAGAGAAAAAGAAATGAAGAATACAATGATCTCTCACCACATAGCATTTTCTATGTCTCTCTTTAAATAGAGAAATGATTACTTGGGGATGAGACAATTGATTTATGTAAAATAAATCAATTTATGGAAAACAAATATCTCATTAATTAATTGGCATATGATTGATTGAAAATTTCCCTTTTCTCCATCAATCAATCCCATTAATTAATTGTCATATGATTGATTGACAATTTCCCTTTTCTCCATCAATTAATCCCATTAATTAATTATCATATGATTGATTGACAATTTTTCTTTTCTCCATCAGTCAATCTCTTTTGCAAATTTAGTCTCTTTCCGTTTCTTTTCTCCATGAAACATGACAACTAATTAAATGACAACAATTTCCAATATCCCCTATTCATTAATACTCCTTCCATTTCTTTCCATTCCTTTATTTCACAAAACGGGTAATGAAATTACCACAAAAATATCCCCAAATTTAATTAAATATGGAAATATTGTATCATTAAATTCCAATAGTTATGTAAATGATACGTGGTTTGAAGTTTATAACAATGTATTATCAACAAGATAATAAGGTTATGAGGATTCTGGATGGAGGTTTAGCTGATAATTCCTCGGATTCTTCTTTGTTTTAGAAGAAATGAGCTTAGATGAGAATTTGCATTTCTTAATTCAAATTAATCCCGGTCAACTCAGATCATATAGCTTGCTCCATGTACTTCAGTAGTGGTTTTTATACTCTTCATATTTTGTGTGCTAAATATGTGAGTATACAACTAAATAATCGTTCGACAATATAGAAATCTTGATACATAAGGGTGGAAATGTATTAATTCATGGCATGTTCCTATCTTATTTGGTTGTTTATTAATTTATAGGTTTGTAATTACAATACATATAAAGACAACACTTGTAATTGAAGAATGGTAAGTAAACCTATTGACTGCAATTCACAATGGATATTAAATTATAAATTATTTACATTTGCATCTTTAGTATTTCAAAGAAAAGAGCAACCGTGTCACGCCGTAAGCTTTAAAATAGAAGTAGGTATATAATATTAATAAAGGATAACACATATTTGCTTTATATTAAAAATGAGTTCGCAACAAAGTGCCAATTTAATATTATCATTGATAGCCTATAGTCTATACCCTACAGGTTGTAAAATATCAAATGGGACAATTTTCTAATGCTAATGCTGACAAATGAGTGTGTGGAAAAGATATGGTAAAGAAAAAATTGAGGTGGATACACGATTTTTCAGTTTGTATAGGAAGATGATGCACTCAGCATTAGCAGATTGCAGAATACCTATACAAACTGAAAAATTGTGTATCCACCTCAATTTTTTCTTTACCATATCTTTTCCACACACTCATTTGTCAGCATTAGCATTAGAAAATTGTCCCATTTGATATTTTACAACCTGTAGGGTATAGACTATAGGCTATCAATGATAATATTAAATTGGCACTTTGTTGTAAGTCTTTGTACATATTAATTCCAGAATTGATGCTTTCGCCCAGGGGAACTCATTTTTAATATAAAGCAAATATGTGTTATCCTTTATTAATATTATATACCTACTTCTATTTTATGGCTTACGGCGTGACACGGTTGCTCTTTTCTTTGAAATACTAAAGATGCAAATGTAAATAATTTATAATTTAATATCCATTGTGAATTGCAGTCAATAGGTTTACTTACCATTCTTCAATTACAAGTGTTGTCTTTATATGTATTGTAATTACAAACCTATAAATTAATAAACAACCAAATAAGATAGGAACATGCCATGAATTAATACATTTCCAGCTATGGTCACATTTATCTATGCACACGTCCATCGGACGTGCCTCCATACTGGTGGCATCTAATGGTTAACGCTGATTTCAGTCAAAAAGAGCTAAGACATGAATGAAATAAAACGACAAAGAAGATGCTTCAATTTCCTAAAAAAATAGTTAGTTTTTGGGACTTTAAAGGGAATAAGGATTAGCGTATAGTTAGGAAGAATGATTTGTCCAGACTTTAATGTATATTTGTAATTTTAGGAACCCAATTTTGCTTTTTTTTTTTGGTTTTTTCCCCAATTACTGTTGTCATAAGTTTAGTTATAACTCATACATATGATAGTAGGATTTAATTCAGAATAAAATGAAATACAAAGATTTTTCACTTTTTTTCCCTGTCATAGTGGTTCAACTCTACCAATTAAAACAATGGAATAAAATAATGTCAACTGAACAAATGTAAATTCTGAGTCTGTAGACCATTTTTGTGCATATCGACTGATTAACATATTTGTTATACCTTACATATAACATTATCGATGTTCCCACAATTAACACTGGTGGGGAATATGTGTGTATTGTTTTCTAAAGCAACTGTCCTATTCCACTACTTTCGTTCTTTGTCCTATACGATTTCTTAAGAGATGGTGGCTACAATCCAATATTTTGGCGATTGCAGTATTTTAAAGAGAAGGTAATTTTCCTAATTTCATATCCGATTTGAAGTTTCCACGCATTCTTATTTATGTTTCACATGTACCCTTTTAATTTGTAAGTGCTTGCCTTATAGATAACAAATTTAAACATTGCCAACAGCTATATGTCCATGATCACTAAAATTGTAATGCAAAATTTATCATGCAGAATTCTATAGCTATACCATGAATCCATTATTGCTTAATATAGTAATTACATGCTTGTCCAACCATGACATGATCCACTTCATATCTGAAATATACATATGCATTATTTTCTAAGATTATTTCACTATTTTTTGAGTTTTTCTATATTATTTTCTAACCTTTTTGTTTAGACAATGAAATGACAGTTAAATGTGCATTTACTTATATAGTAGCCACACTTAAATTCTTACTAACAGTCACTTTACTCTATGAAATGAAGATGAATGATCTAATAATGGCTAGCATGAACAAAACAAAGTTTTCATTTTCATCTTCCATGTTTACATATAGAAATGCCTTTAAGGAATGATATTACAGTCTGGGCTGGTAACACACGTTTTAATATGCTTGAAAAGTAAATATAATGTAGAAAAAAAATGTGAAATCACTTTATGAACTTAGAACCAATATACACTTTTACCATTTACCTTTTTAATGTGTATCGTTGGGTTTATGTTATAATAATGAAGTTGATTTGATTTATAATATATTGTCCAATATAGAAAATTATATAGCAAGCTAAAAGATGGTTGAAACTCTCAATTGAAGGTAAAGTTGATTGTGCCATATTGATTGGGTCTTGCTTCTCATAACAAATTATTATATACGAGCGTCACGGCACGTGCTTCGCGCGTGATCATGGCACGCGCTTCGCGTGTGGATTATTATTTTTAAAATATCAAAGTCAATATTTTAAATACTTCTATAGATAACCATAATCCATGGCATACTTCTTTGATTGAAAAAGGCAAAAAAAATTAAAGAAAAGAGAGTCTTTCCTGTAATAACCCGGAAATTCTGAACCAGTTTAAAATTTTTATTTTGGCAATTTTAGCGAATTTTGAATATTTAAAATAGATTATTTTGAATAATATCAATGAGAAATTTATTTTGAATATAATTCGAACGTATATATTTATACGCGTCGTCGTTAGAATATAAATAATTATATATAATTATAAATAGAGTTGAAAATGGCGCGGTAGTTCGATAATTCGATTTCAAACTTCAATTGAATGTACCGGGTGCAAAACAATCCGGATTTTAGTGAAACCAAAAACATTAGGATCTAATTGATAATATCTTTCCAACGAATCTGAAAAATCAAAATTTCATAACGGGAATCAAAAGATATGTCCAGTTGAAAATTCTGAATAGTCGCTATGGAATTCAGGCCCTTAAAAAAAGGAATTTTGCAAACGACCTCGGATTTCGACGAAACCAGTTTTGTTGGGTCCGTGATGTAAAATTATTGCTAGGTTTCAAATTTCATAATTTTTCGATTCAATATGTGAGTGTGGCAAAGGAAAACGCGTTTGACCAGTTTCAGTTGATTTTAATCGACTGGAAATTGGCCATTTTTCCAACGGTCTCAGAATTCGGCGAGACTAGTTTTGTTAGGACCGTATAGTCAATACGAAGCTAGAAAATATTTTTCGAGAATTTTTCTAGTTAGTATGTGACCCCGGTAAATTGAAATGCGCGTTTAAAATTCAATATAGCGATTTAAATGTAAATTCAACGGAAACTGATCGTAACATCCGAATCAACCTACGATACATATCCCATTGTGTTCAGAATGGGGGTGAAACGCTATGGACGGCAGGCGGTGGGCCTCGTTTAGAGGTCGTATGAAAAAGTCAACTTTTGGAGGATTAATTAAATAATTAATTGAATTACATATACCCCCCCCCTTTTCCTTCTTCCCCCGTCAGTTACAATCGGAAAAAAAAAGACGAAGACAAATCGCTCCTCCCCCATCGTGGAGCCGCCGCCGCCACCAAAGGGGCGCCACCTCCATCGGCCACCGCACCAAGCCCCCCCTCGACGCCTCCTACCTCGCGAAGCTTCCCCCCCTCTCGAATCCCTCTCGCGCCTCGATCCTCTCTCCTTCCCAACGCATAGACCCCCCCGACCACCAGCAGCCCGCCGCCACCCTCTGACCACCTGCGACGCCTCCCACGCCCCACCTCAGCCGCAGCAGCCCCCCCTGAAGCCCGACGAACCCAAAAACCCCCACCCGCCGCCCCTCTCTCCTCCCCATTTCGAAGCCCCGCCTCCGACCATCAGCACCACCCCCGTCCACAGCAAGCCCCTAGTTCGTTTGAGAAAAAGGTGCGTTTTTCTTTAAGTAATTTTTATTCATGTAATTAAAAAAAATAGAATTTTTAATTAGAAATACCATATATAAAACCAGTTTTATATAGGTAGCATATTTAAAAATATGATTTTTACTTCGAGAAAAATATAATTTTTATATAGATAAGATAGTAAAAATATCATCTTTATATGTGTAGCAGCATAAAAATGTGATTTTTATAATGCTATTTTTATAAAGGCGAAAACTTTATTTTTATAAAGGCGAAAACTTTATTCTTATAAAGGCAAAAACTTCATATTTAAAAGGGCGAGGTCTATGAATTTGAAAAGAAGAAATCTTCATATTTGAAAAGGCGAAATCTTTATATGGAAAATAGCATGATAAAAATATAATTTTTATCTATATAACATAGCATAATAAAAATAGGATTTTTATATATTGAATAGCATAATAAAAATTCGATTTTTATATATTGAATAGAAAAGTAAAAATTCGATTTTTATATATTGAATAGAAAAGTAAAAATTCGATTTTTATATATGGAATAGAGAAATAAAAATGTGATTTTTATATATATAGTGACTACGGGCAACGAAGATGACGAAGATGCGATAACGATGAAGATTTCTATCAAAGAAGAGTCAAGATGATTGGATAGCTATCTGTGAGAACTTCTCACCTTTCAATTTCTTTTCTAGTTATATATATATGTACTAGGATGCAGACGGTGCTTAGTAGCACCCGACACAATCGTCCACAGACCATGGACTTGTTTGTTTGGTTGCATAAATTAGTTAGATGATTTGATTTGAATTTGGTTGTTTGGTGAATTTGATTGATATGTGAATGGCGTGGGCCTTCACTAGACCAGGGATAAGGCTAGGCCTCGTCCCGTTTCTAGTATCGTGCCGTTATGCCGTCGAAATTTTCTAAAATAAGTTAGAAAAATAAAAATAGCATTTTATTTAAAGAATGAACTGAATAGAAATTCATATGTTTAAATAAAATGTTTTTATCGTTAAAAATATAATTTTTAACGTGAATGTGAATAAATAAATATTCATTTACAAACTGGACGGTTTGTTTATGTACACCTATTTGAAGGACCTTGATTGGGATGATAAATTTTACACATCGCCCAACTGCACAAATAAAATCTGTGTTTGATTGTTTGAAACCCCACACGGGTGTTGGGATGAAATTTGAAGTTCACTCATCCTGATTGATTAAATATGTCGATCGATTGATTGACTGGCTGTTATAAGCGTTAGATATCTATATTTGATGCTTATACAGTGTAGTGCACTTTGGTTGATGGTTGATTATTTTTCAATGCTATTATATACATGTGTTGTATGAAAATCCATATAATTAATTTTATATGGTGATTGATTGGGCCTCATTCCAATCTAGAAAATAAAGAATATTATAAAGTAAAGGTTCATGTGTTGACTGTACTCATCCGTTGAGATTAGTCATGTGTTGAACGAAATATTTTAACAATAAAAATTTACATCTTTATCATATATAGAATTAGAAATCGGCTGGAAAATAGATGAGATGAGTGGTCTCCTGGATATCGATCTGATGTTGGTTTCGGCCTTCGGGGTTAACATTCAGGGAATCGTTCTCTTACTAATTTACAGTTGGAGTCTGATTTAATATCAAATGATAGATACCTTAATTTCTATAAAATATATTAAATAACAAAAATAGTCACACGTGGACAGTACTCATTCGTTGAGATTAGTCGTGTGTTGACAAAAATAAATATTCATTTGTTGAATAGAATATTTGAAAATAGAAATATATGAAGCCGTGTTGATTAGATTGACGCCATTTTGACGTGAACGATATTTATATCGATTTTATTCATTTTAAAAAGGAATATTGAAAAGTGATTTCGAAATTGAATATTTTGAAATGAAATTTGAATTTGAATAGAATAGAAAATCAATCGAATTTGAATCGAATAGAAAATAAATCGAATTTGAATCGAATAGAAAATCAATCGAATTTGAATCGAATAGAAAACCAGTTTGAATTGAATCGAATAGAAACCCAATTTGAATTGAATCGAATAGAAAACCCAATTTGAATTGAATCGAATAGAAAACGACTTTGAAATTGAATTGAATTGAAAACGAATTCAAATTGAATTGAAAGCAAATTGAAATAAATTCAAATTGAATTGAAATTTGAATTGAATAGAAATGAATTTTAAAACGAATTTATAAAGAAGAATTCAATTTTGATTTGAATTGAAATGGAAGTTGAAAATGTTTTTGAAACGAATTTAAAACGATTTATAAAATTCGTTTTAAATAGAAATCGACAAAATATATATTATATATATAATATTATATAATATAATGGCCTGAATAGAACACGCCGCGCCGCGGCAGTTCGTGAATTTCGACCATTTATTTCAAACGAATATTACGGGAGATCCGACCGTCAGATTCTCCTAAAACCGAAACCGTTGGGTTCGTATCGAAAAGAGCTTTCTAACGAATATTAGAAATTCAAAATCTAACAGTTGGATTTGGAGATACGTCCAAATCAAATTTGAAAAAGGTCGCTGTAAGTGCAGTTCGATGGCCGTTGATGGAAATCGACTGTACGGACCTTGAGAAAATTATTAAAAATAGTAATAATTTGTGTAAAATCAGAAGAAATGATTTGGGAAAATTTGGGATGAAAAACTCAATATTTGAAAAGATAAAAATAGATTTTTATCGAAATGAACTAGATTGAACTAAATTTAAAACCCGATTTCTTTTTAAATAAATAAATTAGATTTAAAAGGGGTTTTAAATAATCGGAATTCCTAATATATTTTATTTGAATTGAACTAGAATGGATTTGGGAGTTTATCGTGAACGGTGTTTTAAATAACACCAGTTCTTTAACCCGATAATAAATAGAATGTGATTTGGGTTTGTCGTGAACTGTGTTTTAAATAACACCTAGTTCTTTAACCCAGTAAAAGGAGTTTTAACGAATCTGCAATAAGATTGAAATTCGAATTGATAATCTAAATTATCAAATTTAAAAATGAGCGAGAATGGAGTATCGCCAGTTTTGCTCCAAAGCGATAGTTAAATCTTTAATTAGATTTGAACGTGAAATGGTGATTAATTTTACCGATAACACCATAGTATTAGATATGGAGCATTACCAGTTTTGCTTCATGGGATGAATAGGTTGGGATTGGGAAATAAAATAAATAATTACTTCGGTGTGGTTCGCTAATCTCGACTAGTTTGGAAAACCATAATTTGGTTTGAAACGACATCCAAAGGAAGATTAAAGGATAAATTTTAAAGAATTTATCTTGGATAAAATTAATGGGAACCTTTCCCTAAAAATGTGGAATTTAGAAACTAGCTGTAGGTTAGCTAAGAAGAATAGTTTCCTGGGTATTGATCTGATGTTGGTTCCGGCCTTCGGAGTTAATGTTTGGGAAGTTGTTCTCTGGTTGATTTACGGTTAGTGACTAATGAATTGGAATGAGGTGTATGTTGTGTTTGTGTAACATTTGTTTTTAATATACGCGGGTTGTTCGGAAAGTCCGGGTTTATACCCATTCTGAATAACCGATTCGACGATAAGTCGAAGATGAAGATGGTGGTTGAAGACCGGAAGTCTTCACATCGTTTGGATAACTACTGACGATCCTGATTGGGCTATACACCCAAGAGGATGGAAATAGTTGGTGGTCGTCCAGACGTACCTGGAGATCGATGGATATGCGAGGAAAGTGCCTCCGGTTTCGTTCAGACCCAGAACGAACTTGTAAATGGATTGTGTGTCTGACACTGGATTTTATTCTGTGTTGATTGATTTCTATTAAATATACATCTGTTTGGCGGCGGAGAATTTATTCTTTTGCTTAACGCCCTTCTCTGAGACGTACGAGCTCAGAGGTTGTATATCGATGGACATCAGTCGCATGGCATGAATTGCCTGTGTGGCACGCTAAGATGCAATGATCAAGGCTTCTGTTGAAAAGCAAAGTCTTGTGGTTGATGATCAAAGCACGTCTACGTGGCAGCTTCGTGTATAGCGTGGATTCGCGAGCCTCACACCTCGGTATGAGTCAAAAACGGGATACGGACTGTTGGGAGAACACGACGTTTCTTTCTAGCTTTGGTGGTGTCAGTGACTTACCAGCCCTGACATTTATATACTTTTCACCTTTGTGGTTGTTGGAATGAGGCGCCTCGATTATAGGTCTGTAAGGACCGGGAAACGTGTGTTCAGGAATAAATAATCCTCTAACGTAAGTGAGGACCGGCCCAACCGATCCAAGTGGCTGCCCAGAGTGTGTAGTCCTGAGCATTTGCTAGAGTGTCTCGAACGCGGAGAGGAGCTTGCCCCTTGCCTCGACTCATGACGGAAATCCAATTTCCAATACGTGTATTTCGGCTTTATTTGTAGAGCCTAGTATGGCGACATAGTGGTATGGGGCACTTATGCCGTCTATGATTTATATTTATGATTGAAATTGTTTTGACACTATACACTTATTATAGTATCAAATGATTTGTTTTAAACGTACCAAGCATGTTTGGCTGTTATAAGGTAAAACCCTATCCTCCGGCTTGCGTTGCATTGTGTGATGGGACCTGGGTCTTATAATAGCTTCATTTTTCGAAAAAGCATTGCGCTGTTTATTTTATGCACTGGTATTCTTGGGAGAAAACCCGTTCCGTGTTATACGGCGTGGTCCCTTGAATTACTCTCTTTTAAAGTAAAGTTTTAATAACTGTTTTAGTTCTCACACCAGTCACATGACTGATCTGGAGTTTATTGTTTTAACCTAAACTCTGGGTGCCCCTATTTTCCGCACGGGCAGCTAGTAGTTTTGGTTTTGCAGATTTATATTCACAGGATCCTGGTTTACAGCTGGAATGATATCCGGAAAGCTCTGTATCCGTATATCACCTTCAGTTGTGCTTTGTATTATTTTTCCGCTGCTATGTAATTTATGGTAATCTCTGATATTTATCGAATGTAATTTATTCATTTATACTCTGTATATTCTTGTATCTGATGGAATTGTTGTGGTAGCAATGAAATGTTCTTCCGTCTGCGTTCTATTTTGTCCTGTTCTCAAACGTTCAGGGGTTTCGAACGGTCTAGATCGGTTTAACGACTGATTCAGATCGAGCGAAATTCCAGGCCGTCACATTTGGTATCAGAGCTTTGGTTTACAGAGCTCGAGAACAAGACACATTAGAACCATACGAAAGAATTCATCAGATATTGGATTAGTAATATCCAATTAGAATGACTCGTTAGAGATAGGATCAGTAGTATCCTAGAACGAGTGTGAAGAGTATATTTTCAAATGAAAACAATTTTTGTTTTGAAAATTTAAACCATTTTAAACGTATTTGATTATTTATTTATTTTGAATTTGGACAATCCAGTATATAAAGGTTTCGCATATACGCGTCATGAACGTATATTCGAAGTTTTAATATATTAGATAGATATGGAATCACGCTCTAGTCGCCCGGAGATGATGTTGATAATGACCATGGCATCATCAATATTTATGTTCGTGTTTCGAAGGTGTGATTTTCTATATATTTCCATTAGACTGGTGTGAGAACCAAAACTTATATAGCTAGAACACATTGTTGTGAATTGGCATCAAAAACAAGATTTTCAGTATATATATCAAAATTATGAATTTGAAACTCTAATTCACTAATTGATTGATGTTTGTGTTGTTTGTTTATTTGTTTGATAATTTTGAACCATTTAGCCTAATTGAACCAAATATTGAATTATATTGAAAATTGGTCGCATTTGCTTGCATATACATGTATATCATTGAACAGGTCATAGCAAGGAGGCTAGAGCCGAAGAATAAAATTTGTTTGCCCGACAAATAGGTACATGTTTACTACATAATTTACTGTTTTGTTTGGGTGATGATGATTTTATGAGCCTATTGGCTAGCCGCTTGGCTTTTTCTTTTTCTTTTTGAGATAAGAAGGACCGGGGAAGCTATTTGAAATTCCCCGATGCTCCCGGTGCAGGGGAGGTTATGGCGAAATTTTTCGAAAATTTAGGGTGTTAGCCAAATTTTTGAAAATTTGAAAATTCTCAGAAACTGAAAAGTTGGAGAATGGGAGCCAGATCGAACATAGTTGATTAATCAAACCACTTTCGACTTTGTTCCTTTTCGGGGACGAAAAGTTTTTAGTGGGGGAGATTGTAATAACCCGGAAATTCTGAACCAGTTTAAAATTTTTATTTTGGCAATTTTAGCGAATTTTGAATATTTAAAATAGATTATTTTGAATAATATCAATGAGAAATTTATTTTGAATATAATTCGAATGTATATATTTATACGCGTCGTCGTTAGAATATAAATAATTATATATAATTATAAATAGAGTTGAAAATGGCGCGGTAGTTCGATAATTCGATTTCAAACTTCAATTGAATGTACCGGGTGCAAAACAATCCGGATTTTAGTGAAACCAAAAACATTAGGATCTAATTGATAATATCTTTCCAACGAATCTGAAAAATCAAAATTTCATAACGGGAATCAAAAGATATGTCCAGTTGAAAATTCTGAATAGTCGCTATGGAATTCAGGCCCTTAAAAAAAGGAATTTTGCAAACGACCTCGGATTTCGACGAAACCAGTTTTGTTGGGTCCGTGATGTAAAATTATTGCTAGGTTTCAAATTTCATAATTTTTCGATTCAATATGTGAGCGTGGCAAAGGAAAACGCGTTTGACCAGTTTCAGTTGATTTTAATCGACTGCAAATTGGCCATTTTTCCAACGGTCTCAGAATTCGGCGAGACTAGTTTTGTTAGGACCGTCTGTCAATACGAAGCTAGAAAATATTTTTCGAGAATTTTTCTAGTTAGTATGTGACCCCGGTAAATTGAAATGCGCGTTTAAAATTCAATATAGCGATTTAAATGTAAATTCAACGGAAACTGATCGTAACATCTGAATCAACCTACGATACATATCCCATTGTGTTCGGAATGGGAGTGAAACGCTATGGACGGCAGGCGGTGGGCCTCGTTTAGAGGTCGTATGAAAAAGTCAATTTTTGGAGGATTAATTAAATAATTAATTGAATTACATATACCCCCCCCTTTTCCTTCTTCCCCCGTCAGTTTCAATCGGAAAAAAAAAGAAAAAAAAAGACGAAGACAAATCGCTCCTCCCCCATCGTGGAGCCGCCGCCGCCACCAAAGGGGCGCCACCTCCATCGGCCACCGCACCAAGCCCCCCCCCCCCTCGACGCCTCCTACCTCGCGAAGCTTCCCCCCCTCTCGAATCCCTCTCGCGCCTCGATCCTCTCTCCTTCCCAACGCATAGACCCCCCCCCCCCCCGACCACCAGCAGCCCGCCGCCACCCTCTGACCACCTGCGACGCCTCCCACGCCCCACCGCAGCCGCAACAGCCCCCCTGAAGCCCGACGAACCCTAAAACCCCGACCCGCCGCCCCTCTCTCCTCCCCATTTCGAAGCCCCGCCTCCGACCATCAGCACCACCCCCGTCCACAGCAAGCCCCTAGTTCGTTTGAGAAAAAGGTGCGTTTTTCTTTAAGTCATTTTTATTCATGTAATTAAAAAAATAGAATTTTTAATTAGAAATACCATATATAAAACCAGTTTTATATAGGTAGCATATTTAAAAATATGATTTTTACTTCGAGAAAAATATAATTTTTATATAGATAAGATAGTAAAAATATCATCTTTATATGTGTAGCAGCATAAAAATGTGATTTTTATAATGCTATTTTTATAAAGGCGAAAACTTTATTTTTATAAAGGCGAAAACTTTATTTTTATAAAGGCGAAAACTTTATTCTTATAAAGGCAAAAACTTCATATTTAAAAGGGCGAGGTCTATGAATTTGAAAAGAAGAAATCTTCATATTTGAAAAGGCGAAATCTTTATATGGAAAATAGCGTGATAAAAATATAATTTTTATCTATATAACATAGCATAATAAAAATAGGATTTTAATATATTGAATAGCATAATAAAAATTCGATTTTTATATATTGAATAGAAAAGTAAAAATTCGATTTTTATATATTGAATAGAAAAGTAAAAATTCGATTTTTATATATGGAATAGAGAAATAAAAATGTGATTTTTATATATATAGTGACTACGGGCAACGAAGATGACGAAGATGCGATAACGATGAAGATTTCTATCAAAGAAGAGTCAAGATGATTGGATAGCTATCTGTGAGAACTTCTCACCTTTCAATTTCTTTTCTAGTTATATATATATGTACTAGGATGCAGACGGTGCTTAGTAGCACCCGACACAATCGTCCACAGACCATGGACTTGTTTGTTTGGTTGCATAAATTAGTTAGATGATTTGATTTGAATTTGGTTGTTTGGTGAATTTGATTGATATGTGAATGGCGTGGGCCTTCACTAGACCGGGGATAAGGCTAGGCCTCGTCCCGTTTCTAGTATCGTGTCGTTATGCCGCCGAAATTTTCTAAAATAAGTTAGAAAAATAAAAATAGCATTTTATTTAAAGAATGAACTGAATAGAAATTCATATGTTTAAATAAAATGTTTTTATCGTTAAAAATATAATTTTTAACGTGAATGTGAATAAATAAATATTCATTTACAAACTGGACGGTTTGTTTATGTACACCTATCTGAAGGACCTTGATTGGGATGATAAATTTTACACATCGCCCAACTGCACAAATAAAATCTGTGTTTGATTGTTTGAAACCCCACACGGGTGTTGGGATGAAATTTGAAGTTCACTCATCCTGATTGATTAAATATGTCGATCGATTGATTGACAAGCTGTTATAAGCGTTAGATATCTATATTTGATGCTTATACAGTGTAGTGCACTTTGGTTGATGGTTGATTATTTTTCAATGCTATTATATACATGTGTTGTATGAAAATCCATATAATTAATTTTATATGGTGATTGATTGGGCCTCATTCCAATCTAGAAAATAAAGAATATTATAAAGTAAAGGTTCATGTGTTGACTGTACTCATCCGTTGAGATTAGTCATGTGTTGAACGAAATATTTTAACAATAAAAATTTACATCTTTATCATATATAGAATTAGAAATCGGCTGGAAAATAGATGAGATGAGTGGTCTCCTGGATATCGATCTGATGTTGGTTTCGGCCTTCGGGGTTAACATTCAGGGAATCGTTCTCTTACTAATTTACAGTTGGAGTCTGATTTAATATCAAATGATAGATACCTTAATTTCTATAAAATATATTAAATAACAAAAATAGTCACACGTGGACAGTACTCATTCGTTGAGATTAGTCGTGTGTTGACAAAAATAAATATTCATTTGTTGAATAGAATATTTGAAAATAGAAATATATGAAGCCGTGTTGATTAGATTGACGCCATTTTGACGTGAACGATATTTATATCGATTTTATTCATTTTAAAAAGGAATATTGAAAAGTGATTTCGAAATTGAATATTTTGAAATGAAATTTGAATTTGAATAGAATAGAAAATCAATCGAATTTGAATCGAATAGAAAATCAATCGAATTTGAATCGAATAGAAAATCAATCGAATTTGAATCGAATAGAAAACCAGTTTGAATTGAATCGAATAGAAACCCAATTTGAATTGAATCGAATAGAAAACCCAATTTGAATTGAATCGAATAGAAAACGACTTTGAAATTGAATTGAATTGAAAACGAATTCAAATTGAATTGAAAGCAAATTGAAATAAATTCAAATTGAATTGAAATTTGAATTGAATAGAAATGAATTTTAAAACGAATTTATAAAGAAGAATTCAATTTTGATTTGAATTGAAATGGAAGTTGAAAATGTTTTTGAAACGAATTTAAAACGATTTATAAAATTCGTTTTAAATAGAAATCGACAAAATATATATTATATATATAATATTATATAATATAATGGCCTGAATAGAACGCGCCGCGCCGCGGCAGTTCGTGAATTTCGACCATTTATTTCAAACGAATATTACGGGAGATCCGACCGTCGGATTCTCCTAAAACCGGAACCGTTGAGTTCGTATCGAAAAGAGCTTTCTAACGAATATTAGAAATTCAAAATCTAACAGTTGGATTTGGAGATACGTCCAAATCAAATTTGAAAAAGGTCGCTGTAATTGCAGTTCGATGGCCGTTGATGAAAATCGACTGTACGGACCTTGAGAAAATTATTAAAAATAGTAATAATTTGTGTAAAATCAGAAGAAATGATTTGGGAAAATTTGGGATGAAAAACTCCATATTTGAAAAGATAAAAATAGATTTTTATCGAAATGAACTAGATTGAACTAAATTTAAAACCCGATTTCTTTTTAAATAAATAAATTAGATTTAAAAAGGGGTTTTAAATAATCGGAATTCCTAATATATTTTATTTGAATTGAACTAGAATGGATTTGGGGGTTTATCGTGAACGGTGTTTTAAATAACATCAGTTCTTTAACCAGATAATAAATAGAATGTGATTTGGGTTTGTCGTGAACTGTGTTTTAAATAACACCTAGTTCTTTAACCCAGTAAAAGGAGTTTTAACGAATCTGCAATAAGATTTAAATTCGAATTGATAATCTAAATTATCAAATTTAGAAATGAGCGAGAATGGAGTATCGCCAGTTTTGCTCCAAACCGATAGTTAAATCTTTAATTAGATTTGAACGTGAAATGGTGATTAATTTTACCGATAACACCATAGTATTAGATATGGAGCATTACCAGTTTTGCTTCATGGGATGAATAGGTTGGGATTGGGAAATAAAATAAATAATTACTTCGGTGTGGTTCGCTAATCTCGACTAGTTTGGAAAACCATAATTTGGTTTGAAACGACATCCAAAGGAAGATTAAAGGATAAATTTTAAAGAATTTATCTTGGATAAAATTAATGGGAACCTTTCCCTAAAAATGTGGAATTTAGAAACTAGCTGTAGGTTAGCTAAGAAGAATAGTTTCCTGGGTATTGATCTGATGTTGGTTCCGGCCTTCAGGGTTAATGTTTGGGAAGTTGTTCTCTGGTTGATTTACGGTTAGTGACTAATGAATTGGAATGAGGCGTATGTTGTGTTTGTGTAACATTTGTTTTTAATATACGCGGGTTGTTCGGAAAGTCCGGGTTTATACCCATTCTGAATAACCGATTCGACGATAAGTCGAAGATGAAGATGGTGGTTGAAGACCGGAAGTCTTCACATCGTTTGGATAATTACTGACGATCCTGATTAGGCTGTACACCCAAGAGGATGGAAATAGTTGGTGGTCGTCCAGACGTACCTGGAGATCGATGGATATGCGAGGAAAGTGCCTCCGGTTTCGTTCAGACCCAGAACGAACTTGTAAATGGATTGTGTGTCTGACACTGGATTTTATTCTGTGTTGATTGATTTCTATTAAATATACATCTGTTTGGCGGCGGAGAATTTATTCTTTTGCTTAACGCCCTTCTCTGAGACGTACGAGCTCAGAGGTTGTATATCGATGGACATCAGTCGCATGGCATGAATTGCCTGTGTGGCACGCTAAGATGCAATGATCAAGGCTTCTGTTGAAAAGCAAAGTCTTGTGGTTGATGATCAAAGCACGCCTACGTGGCAGCTTTGTGTATAGCGTGGATTCGCGAGCCTCACACCTCGGTATGAGTCAAAAACGGGATACAGACTGTTGGGAGAACATGACGTTTCTTTCTTGCTTTGGTGGTGTCAGTGACTTACCAGCCCTGACATTTATATACTTTTCACCTTTGTGGTTGTTGGAATGAGGCGCCTCGATTATAGGTCTGTAAGGACCGGGAAACGTGTGTTCAGGAATAAATAATCCTCTAACGTAAGTGAGGACCGGCCCAACCGATCCAAGTGGCTGCCCAGAGTGTGTAGTCCTGAGCATTTGCTAGAGTGTCTCGAACGCGGAGAGGAGCTTGCCCCTTGCCTCGACTCATGACGGAAATCCAATTTCCAATACGTGTATTTCGGCTTTATTTGTAGAGCCTAGTATGGCGACATAGTGGTATGGGGCACTTATGCCGTCTATGATTTATATTTATGATTGAAATTGTTTTGACACTATACACTTATTATAGTATCAAATGATTTGTTTTAAACGTACCAAGCATGTTTGGCTGTTATAAGGTAAAACCCTATCCTCCGGCTTGCGTTGCATTGTGTGATGGGACCTGGGTCTTATAATAGCTTCATTTTTCGAAAAAGCATTGCGTTGTTTATTTTATGCACTGGTATTCTTGGGAGAAAACCCGTTCCGTGTTATACGGCGTGGTCCCTTGAATTACTTTCTTTTAAAGTAAAGTTTTAATAACTGTTTTAGTTCTCACACCAGTCACATGACTGACCTGGAGTTTATTGTTTTAACCTAAACTATGGGTGCCCCTATTTTCCGCACGGGCAACTAGTAGTTTTGGTTTTGCAGATTTATATTCACAGGATCCTGGTTTACAGCTGGAATGATATCCGGAAAGCTCTGTATCCGTATATCACCTTCAGTTGTGCTTTGTATTATTTTTCCGCTGCTATGTAATTTATGGTAATCTCTGATATTTATCGAATGTAATTTATTCATTTATACTCTGTATATTCTTGTATCTGATGAAATTGTTGTGGTAGCAATGAAATGTTCTTCCGTCTGCGTTCTATTTTGTCCTGTTCTCAAACGTTCAGGGGTTTCGAACGGTCTAGATCGGTTTAACGACTGATTCAGATCGAGCGAAATTCCAGGCCGTCACATTCGCTATACCAATAATTGGCGTAATGCAATAAATATGGAAATGCATGAATAGATGGAAGGATTCAATTTTTACCAAGTGGGGCATGTGCTAAAAATAATTAAAAGCAGACTAAAGGAGTGGAACGGATGCAGGCATAAACAGCTTAATAATATTAAAAAAATTATACAACAAATGTAAAGATATACAATAAAATATTGATTTGGCCTACGAAGTAAAGGCATGTATAAAAGTACTACCAAACATAGAGTACTCTCAAAGCCTATTTGTTTTAAACTTTCTCATCTATGCACATTGCACCTTCTCCGCCATCCCTTCCTCGCACACCCGCACCTCTGTCAGCCACTAGATTTGGCTCTCCACCGTCCTTGCCAACCTCGCACACCCACGTCTGTCTTCTTTGCTGCAGTGTAAGCCGATATAAAATGCTATGAAATTTTACAAAGCCTTTTTTATTATTATAAAGAGAAACAGTGGAGAATAGTAGGAGTAATGGTGGAGTGGAGAAATGGTGGAGATTCTTAGACGATATTTATTGAGTTCAAGCATTTAAAAATAATTAACCGTCTAGTTGCAAAATTTAAGGTGATATTTTGAACTTTTCATGCATGGGTAACCGAACTTTAGCCGATTCAATGCTTATCAGTAATGCAGTAAATGCTAGAAAAGAGCATTTAAAAATAAGAAACCGTCAAGTTGTAAAATTTAATGGGATATTTTGAACTATTAATAAAGATAGGGATGAATATGAGAATATTAAGAAATTGGTTGTTTCTAGAAATAAAGCAATTAATATTATAGGAACGAATATGAGAATTTTAAGGAACTAATTGTTTCTAGAAATAGAGAAATTAATATTATAGGAATGAGTATGAGAATTTTAAGGAATTGACTGTTTCTAGAAATAGAGCAATTAATTTTGATTCAGCAAAGAGAAAATGTAGGACATAAGTGTGACACATCAATATAAGAAATTGTCATATATCTACATCAATAGGAATTTCTATATATGGAAAATAAATTGAATTAGTATATCTATGTGCAAAATATAAATGACCTTAGTTCTAATTTTAAACACAAATATGTTTATACATACATACATACATACATATATAATAGTATCATGTATACATCATGTATTATTATTATACATATAATAAAGGTTTAAAGCAAACAGTTTTGGATTGTAAAAATTTAATTGCATAATAAAAACTTTAATGAATGCAATAAATTATGCATGGAAATTCGTTGCATTAGAACCAATGATAATGCATAAACTAAAATAAATAGCAACTAAATCAAAGAAATGGTCCTAAACTTAGCACCAAAATATTGTAAAAAATAATATCATTGATATAGTGCCAAATTTGCTTTCTAACCATATAAGAAATTGCCATATATCTACGTCAATATTAATTTCTATATATGGAAAATAAATTGAATTAGTGGATCTATATGCCAAATATAAATGATCTTAGTTCTAATTTAAAACACAAATATGTTTATACATATAATAGTATCGTGCATACATATAATAAAGGTTTTGAAGAAAACTGTTTGGAATGTAAAATTTTAATTGCATAATAAAAACCTGAACGGATACAGTAAATTACGCATGGAAATTCGTAGCATTAAAACCAATGAAAATCCATAAACTAAATAAATAGCAACTATATTAAATAAATTGTCCTAAACTTAGCACCTAATATTGTAAAAAAGACTGTCATTGATATAGTGCCGAATTTACTTTCTAACCATATAAGAAATTGCCATATATCCACATCAATATTAATTTTTATATATGGAATATAAATTGAATTAGTAGATCTATATGCCAAATAATAAATATAAAGGATCTTAGTTCTAATTTTAGACACAAATATGTTTATACATATAATAGTACTGTGCATAAATAAATATAATAAAGGTTTTAAGAAAAATGTTTTGGAATGTAAAATTTTAATTGCATAATAAAAACCTGAATGGATGTAGTAAATTACGCATGGAAATTCGTAACATTAGAACCAATGAAATTCATAAACTAAAATAAACAACAACTAAAATGAGAAGCGATATTAAAGAGGCAATTTGAGTTTGTTGAAAAGGTTTATTAGATCCTAATTTATGTGACATTAAATGCCTAATTTATTGGGGATATTAGGTTAATTAATAATTTTGTAATTTAAAAGCTCATATGTAAGGGCATTTTGGGAAGTTCACGGTCGGACCAAAACTTTGTGCTCCAAGAGAATTATTAATAAAGATAAATACGCATCTTCTTATCTGTCTGTGGTTTATGATAACTTAGTAATAAGACGTCCCCGATTTTTGTATTCTCTTTCACTCAAAATCTAGTTTATTTATAGTATATTTATGCGAAGGATTAGTCTGTTGGAAGTAAGAAACATATGTACTATTATTTACTCTAAATTTCAATATTACTGTCCATTTTCATTTTCTATGTATTATAAACTATTTTTTGTTTTTTTGGGTTTTCGTTTGTACTAAAGGAGATCTGGGTCAACTTTGTTTCTCTTGCTATGCATAGTCATTGACATCGCTCTTCGGTTCGCTACAATTTTAATTACTGTGCTAACATAATTGTTATATCATGAAATCTTTGCATTATGTTTATTTGTGACCTTTCCACAAACAGATTTACCTTTCCTGTACTATTCATAGATTTTGCTGATATGGGTTTCATTAACCAGTTTTGCCTCCCTACACTCGTGAAGTTTTAGAAAATCATATATGTCTTATAACCAAGCAAGAGTTCACTATATGGTTTGTTAGTACTGATTTTGTTCATATGCATTGCTAATTATTTATTCTTTTGAAACTGCAATAGGTCACATCGATTGTGTAAGTGTTGATTCATTATGTTTTAATCCTTTGCACTTTGTTTCACAACCGACTATGTCAGAATTTGTAATTCATGATATGTAATAAATATTAGAATGCACAATCCATTGAGAAGAAACGATGCAATATTTGTACTAACAAATACCCAACCAAAACAAATATTAGTCTTAAAGATCCGTGCAACGCATGGGCTATGTACTAGTATATATATATATTTCACATTTCATATATATATTATATTCATTTCATATAAATTATATTATTTCATATATATATTTTCCATTTCATATATATATATATTATTCATTTCATATATATATATATTATTCATTTCATATATATATATATATATTATTTTCATACTTCATATATATTTTTCATACTTCATATATATATATATATATATATATTTAACATTTTATATATATATATATACTTTATTCTCACACTTTAGATATATATTTTTCACATTTCATACATATATTATTTTCACACTCGTATATTTTTTTTCACCTTTCATATATATTTTTTATTTCATATTTTTTTTACGCACTTCATATATATATATGTATATATATTCACATTTCATATATATAACTTTTATTCACATTTCATATATATAATATTTATTCACATTTCATATATATATATAATATATTTTTCCACCTTTCATATATATATATATATATTTTATTTCATATATATATATATATTTGTAACGACCCGGAAAATCTGAACCAATTTAAAATTTTTAAATTGGCTAATTAGGTGAATTTAAAATATTTTAAATAAATATTTTAAATAATAACGATGAAAAGTAAGTTTGAATCGACATTGAAAATGAATATAATTATTTCTAATTATAAACAAGGCCTGAAATGGCGCGGTAGTTTCAAAATTTGAATTCAAAAGTATTTAAATCTGTTAGTGAATATCTTTCTAACGAATCTGAAAAATCGAAGTTTCGTAGCGGGAAGCAAAAGTTATGGCCAAATGAATTTTCAGAAAGGTCGCTATAGAGTTTATACTGCCCGTGAAAATGGCCATTTTGCAAACGACATCGGAATTCGATGAAACCACTTTTGTTGGATCCGAGACATTAAACTATTGCTAGGTTATTTCATAATTGTTGAAGCTAGTATGTGAGCGTGGCAAAGGAAAATGTGTTTGGTCGATTTCTGTTAAATTGGATCGACCAGAAAAGGGCCATTTTTCAAACGGCCTCAGAATTCGACGAAACTAGTTTTGTTAGGACCGTATCATCAAAACAAAGCTAGATTTATTTTTCGGGAATTTTTAGAATCAGTATGTGGCCCCGGCAAATTGAAATGTACGTTCAAATTAAATATTTAATGCTTTGTATTTTAATTTGAAGGAAAACTAACTGAAATAGTCGAATGGGCCTACGAAACATATCCCATTGTGTTCGGAATGGGAGTAAAACACTAGGGACGACAGTCGTTGGGCTTGAATTGGGGTTCGTGGGTGAAAGAGGGTATTTTTGAAATTTAAAAATATATAAATAAAGAAAATCTCATTCGTCCACCTCAAACCTTCTCTCTCCCCGATGCCTGAAACGAACGGCGGAATTCCTCAAAACCTTCTCTCTTCAAAAACTCCACATCCACGCAATAAAATCGAATGGCCCTGTTGGCAATTTTGTAGAGATTTGTGCAAGCTTTAAATCCATATAGGGTTTGCATTTTTTCGAAGTGTATTTGGGGAGAACCAAGCCCCCAAAGTTGCGAGCTTCATCGCGCCGCCGGAGCTTCGATCTGCCACCGAGTGGGCCCACTTCCCCCGGCGCCTAAGCGCCTCTCCTCCCCCTTCGACACTGCCTAGCCCGATCCTCTTCAAGCTTCACGGATTTTGAGTAAAATCGAAACCTAGTTTTGAACGAAACAGCTGAGGTACGGTTTGAATTATTTTAAACTATATTATAGCAGTTTAAAGCGCTACGGTTTTTGATTTCATTGTAAAAATCATATCTTTTTCGTTTGTTGATGAAATTCAGTGAAACAAGAGATAGTGGACTCGTGTGGACGTCTTCTACATTCTAGAAGAGACCGCATATTTTTCTGAGCCATCTATTATTTTTGGTGGAGTGGAACCCAAGGTGAGATTTCTGAATTATAAACGATATGAAAAATGACGATGTATAAATTATATAGTCGATGTATGAGTTATATAAGCGTTGTACACCACATGTATAAGCGTTGTATAAGTTGTACGTTCGATGTATAAGTTATATATGCGTTGTAAAAATTATATATGTGTTGAATAGAAATGAAATTTACTTATATATATATATATATATATATATATATATATATATATATACGCCCCTCGTCCACAAACCATGGACGATATTTATTGGTTGTGATTGGTGTGAAAATTGGTTGATAGCGAATGGTTGATTAGAATTGTTTGTAGCTGAAATTGATTGATTGTGGTTGAAAAACACCCGTTTGTGGTTGAGAATTATTTGGTTGAAACCACATAGGATTAGTTTGTGGAAATGAAAAAATATACATGCCGCCTGCGTATAAATGAATAAAATACATTCATTGTATATTACAACAATAGTTTGTTGCATTTCATTGTATATTACAACAATTCCATTGTATATTACAACAATAGTTTGTTGCATTTCATTGTATATTACAACAATAGTTTGTTGCGTATAAATGAAAAAATATACAGGACAAAATAGAACGCAGACGGAAGAACATTTCATTGTATATTACAACAATTCCATCAGATACAAGAATATACAGAGTATAAATGAATAAAATACATTCGATGAACATCAGAGATTACAATAAATTACATAACAGTGGAAAAATATACAAAACACAACTGAAAGTGATACACGGATACAGAGCTTTCCGAGCATCGTTCCAGTTGTAAATCAGGACCCTGTGGATATATATCTGCAAAACCAAAACTACTAGCTGCCCGTGTGGAAAATAGGGGCACCCAGAGTTTAGGTTAAAACAATAAACTCCAGGTCAGTCATGTGACTGGTGTGAGAACTAAAACAGTTATATAAAACTTTACTTTAAAAGTGAGTAATTCAAGGGACCACGCCGTATAACACGGAACGGGTTTCCTCCCAAAAATACTAGTGCATATAACAAAACAGCGCAACGCTCTTTGGAAAAATGAAGCTATTATAAGACCTAGGTCCAATCACACAATGCAACGCAAGCCGGAGGATAGGGTTTTCCCTTATAATAGCCAAACATGCTTGGTACGTCAAAACAAATCATTTGATACTATTATAAGTGTATAGTGTCAAAACAATTTTCAATCATAAATATCAATCATAGACGGTATGGGTACCATATATCATGTCGCCATACTAGTTCTACAATTAAAACCGCAATATCACGTACTGGAAATTGGATTTCCGTCATGAGCCGAGGCAAGGGGCAAGCTCCTCTCTGCGTTCGAGACACTCTAGCAAAATTCTCAGGACCCCATTTTTATACTTGGAATCGGCTGGGTCGGTGCTCTCTTACTTTTGAGGATTGGCAATTCCTGAACACACGTTTCCCGGTCCTTACAGACCTATATCCGAGGCACCTCGCATTCCAACAACCACATAGGTGAAAAGTATATAAATGTCAGGGCTGGTAGGTCACTGACACCACCCTAGCTAGAAAGAAACGTCGTTCTCTCCCAGCGGTCCGTCTCCCGTTTTTGACTCATACCGAGGTGTGAGGCTCGCGAATTCACTTTATACACAAAGCTACGCCACACAGGCCGTGCTTTGATCATCAACCACAAGACTTTGCTTTTCAACAGAAGCCCTGATCAATTGCCACTTACGCGTGCCACACTGGCAATTCACTCCATGCGACTGATATCCATCGATATACAACCTCTGAGCTCGTACGTCTCAGAGAAGGGCGTTAAGCAAGAGAATAAATTCTCCGCCGCCAAACAGATGTATATTTAATAGAGATCAATCAACACTGAATAAAATCCAATGTCAGACACACAATCCATTTACAAGTTCGTTCTGGGTCTGAACGAAACCGGAGGCACTTTCCTCGCATATCCATCCATCTCCAAGTACGTCTAGACGATCACCAACTGTTTCCCTCATCTTGGGTGTACAGCCCTGTAACGACCCGTAATTTTGGGGCCAATTTAAAATTTTTATTTTAGAAATTTTAATGGATTTTAATATTTAAAATAATTTATTTTAAATAAGAACGACTAAAAATCGAAGTTAAAATGAATATATTCAATTTAATTATAAAAGGAGTTTAAAACAGCGCTGCAGTTTGAAAATTTGAATTTGAACTTTGACGGAATGTACATGATTCATTTTAAATCAGAATTGAGCGAAACAAGAAATATTTAAATCTGTTTAATAATATCTTTCTAACGAATCTGAGAAATTGAAATTTCATAGCGGAAATCAAAAGTTATGGCCAATTCAATTTTTAGAAAAGTCGGTGTAGAATTTATATATATATATATATTATATAGGGCCCGAAAGGCTACTTTTCACACATGAAGGAATTTCAACTCAAAACCACTTCCATTGAGTTCGAAATGACGTTTCTGCATTGAAAAACAGTAAACACTTATATATTTTGAGTTTCGGAATTTATTTGTCTGAAAATGTATTTTTAATATTAAATATATTGGCCTTAAAAATAGTCATTTTTCGAACGACCTCGGTTTTCGACGAAACCACTTTTGTTGGAACCGGAATGTCAAATTTTTGCTAGATCTCAATTTTCATAATTTTTCGAATTAATATGTGGGCGTGGCGCAAGAAAATGTGTTTTGTTAAATTCAGTCAAATTTAATCGACTGAAAAATAGCCATTTTTCAGACGGTCTCAGAATTCGACGAAATTGACTTTTTTAGGACCGTATCGTCATAACAAAGCCATTAATAATTTTTCTGGATTTTTTTGAGTTCGTATGTGACCCTGGTAAATTATAGTGTGCGATTAAATTTAATATATATTGATATATATATTTAATTTAAGGAAAACCCTATCGAAACGGTTGATTTGGCTGACGGGACATATCCCGTTGTGTCCGGGATGGGGGTATTTGGCTAGGGGCGACACTCGTTGGGTTTGAATCGGTGTTCGTATGAAGGGGCGAGCCTTATTTGAATTAAAAGAATTTAAAATATAAATAATTAAATTGGAAATACACCTATAAATACGGTCTATATAACCCTAGAATACGTTTCCTGTAGCCGCCGTATCTCCATCTCAATGGCCCTCACGCTCCCACCTTCTTCCATCGATTTCTCCAAATCCTCTTTATAATTTTCAAAACAAATTGAACATAATCCAAGAGCATGGTTCGATCTTTATTTCTATACGGATAAGATCGAATATAGTCAAGTGGATTGAGAGAATTTAGAGCGCAAAGGCGCCACTTTTCCCAATACGATCGGAGGTGCGAGTTGCACCAATCTCGGCGCGCCAGAGGAGGAGGCCAAGGCGGTTGGAGGCGCGGTCCCTGATCCGATCCCGGCGGCTTCTGGCGAGGGGCGTGGCGAACCCTAGGAGGCGGATACGAAGTTGAAACAGTCGGCCTTATTTCCTGAGGTAGAAGAAGGAGTGAATTTTAATTAATTAAATAATTTAGTTTATTTAAAATGGTCTACAATCTTTAAATAACCATAACTCGTTCGTTTCTTATCAGAATTCGACGAAACCGAATCCCTTAGAATCACAACGACGAGATCTACATTTCAGGACTGTTCGCAGAATTTTTGAAGCTTGTTACAATTTTTGGCATCGTCAAATCAGTGAGAAATCTATTTATTTATTTCTTTTAAAATTTGAAATAAATTTCTGAAATTATTGTTATGAATCTGCAGTTAATTCATACTGTTATTATTCTGTGTTAATTGTAAATACACATCTGTTTGATTGATTTTGATTGTAGCGATAGAATTGTAAAAAGTTACATTTCTGTTAATTAGGATTTGATTAAACAAATTTATTATTTGTTCATTTTATTGTTAAAATTAACCTTGCTGCTAATTTGAATTAGACCAAAACAAAATTATCATTTTGTTTATTTGACGGTTGGAATTGAAATAATTCTATTAATTAAAACTAGTTTGAACAAATTTACTATTTTGTTCATTGTACTGTTAAATTGACATTTCTGTTAATTAAAATTTGTTTAAAACAAAAATATAGAATTTTTGTTTATATAAGAGGACTAAACGGTGTATGTTAAAAACATGATTTGTTTTGTTAAAATATTATCACATTTGAATGATATCATTTGCGTTATGGATCGCTGTACGATAAAAATTCACATTTGTATCATAAGTGTTCATATGTCATATTTTCACCGTAGAATTAGAGATATTTCTACTTGCGTTCTTTGTTGCAAATAAACACCGTTTTAAAAAGTTACATTATTTTTATTTGCATCCCTTGGTGCAAATAAACCCCGTATTAGAAGTTGTACTTTTATTTGCATTCTAAAGTGCAAGTAAAAGCATACACTAGGAGTTGTACTTTATTTTTGCTTCCTAAGATGCAAATTAAAACATGGATTTGAAAAAGTTCATTTTTGTAATATAGAAAATTAGCAAAGAAATCAACATTTTTGTCAAAAGAAAAAAAATTAGTAAAGAAAAATCACCACTTTGTTTATATAAAAAGGATTAAAGGAAAATTAACATTTTCTTACATTAAAAAGGTTAAAAGAAAATTAACATTTTCTTATGTTAAAGAGGATTAGAAGAAAATTACACTATCTTGTTTACAAAGAAGAAAATTACACCATTTTGTTTACAAATAAGAATTGAGTAAAATTATACATTTTGTTTACAGGGAAGAAAAGGACAAAATTAACATTTCATTTCCTTGAATTAAAAAGAATTCATTTTTTGTCTCTTTAAGGAAAAGAATAACAAAACTCTCTTATTTTGTTAAAAGGAAAAGAATAACAAAACTCTCATATTTTGTTAAAAGGAACAAAACTATCATATTTTGTTAAATGAAAAGAAAAGGGTAACATTTTATCATATTTTGTTAAATGAAAAAGGTTAACATTTTATCATATCTTGTTAAATGAAAAAGAACAACATTTTTGCCAAAAAGTGTTAAATGGAAAAGAGTAGGAAATGTATACTTTTATACATTAAAAAGGAATAATTAGAAATTATGAACAGAATCACTATTTTGTTGCATAGAAAAGAATAAACAAAATAATCATATTTTGTTTGCATTGAAAAAGAAGAAACAGAATATTCATTTTTGTTTGCACTTAAAGGAATAAACAAAATACATATTTTTGTCTGCATTAAAAGTTTATGAAACAAAATTCTCATTTTGTTTATATTAGAAGTTATTAAACATAACTCACATTTTTTTTACATTGAAGAAAATAACCATTTTGTTTATATTGAGGATATTAAACAAAAATAACCATTTTGTTTACATTGAAAATATTAAAACAAAATCTCATTTTTGTTTGCATTGAAATATTAAAAACAAAAATCATATTTTTGTTTGCATTGAGAAAGAATAAACAAAAAAAAAATTGTTTGCATTAAGAAAGAACAAACAAAATCTCACTTTGTTTGTATTAGAAGTCAAGAAACATTATCATGTTTTGGTTACATAAAAAGGACCCGAAAATATCACGTTTTATCGCATTTGAGTCATAAACAAAATATCACGTTTTGTCGCATTTGAGTCATAAACAAAATATCACGTTTTGTCGCATTTGATTCATAAACAAAATATCACGTTTTGTCGCATTTGAGTCATAAACAAAATATCACGTTTTGTCGCATTTGAGTCATAAACAAAATATCACATTTTGTCGCATTTGAGTCATAGACAAAATATCATATTTTGTTCGCATTTGAGTTATAAACAAAATTCTCATTTTGTTTACATTAGAAAAGATGAAACAAATTCTCATTTTGTTTACATTAGAAAAGATGAAACAAATTCTCATTTTGTTTACATTAGAAAAGATGAAACAAAATTCTCATTTTGTTCCATTAGAAAAGATTAAAGGAAAATGAACTTGTTTATATGTTTGTCTGTGATGTTGAGATGTTTGAGGTGTTAATTAAAATGTTAAGTATATTCACACTGAATATTATACTTCCATTTACAAATCATCCGACTTGTTTATGTGAATGGGTCGATAATTTTTACACATCGCCCAAGTGCACAAATAATTTATTATTTGTTTGTTGGATGAAACCCCACACGGGTGTTGGGATGACATTTGATCTACACTAGTCCCAATACTTAGTGTAGAATCCACTTTGGATGTTATTTGGATGCTTGAAAATTATTTATCATAATGGTTGATTTCATACAATATATGGTTGATGATTGAGTCACATTCCAATAAAGAATATTCTAGAAAAAGAATAATTTAGGAAATATCTTAGAAAAAGAACAATTTAGAAAAAGAATATATTTTAGAGAAGTATATTTTTATTTTAAATGAACTAGTTATCTACTAGGATAAAACATTAAATTCAGATTTAATGAAGTTTTCCAATTGGTTAATATTTAATTCAAGTTAAATTAAATAAATTGGGTTTGGGTTTGTCGTGAATAGTGTCTTAAATAACATTGTTCTTAAACCCCGTATGAAAAGAATAATCTTTTAATTTAGATTATTAAAGTTTCAATTATATTTAGTAATTGAAATATGAAATGTGAGTTGAGTTTGTTGTGAACGGTGTTTTTAAGCGACATTTGTTCTTTAACCCAACTGACAGTAAAAATATGATTTGGAATTTATAAATCTTTTATTAAGATTTAAATGGGGATTTTCCAAAAGACAAGTTTTCCAATTTAATATATTAAATTGGAGTTGAATGGAATTCGAATTAATTATAACCGAGAACTATGTTTTAAATGACATTAGTTCTTTAACCCAGCTAAGATAAGATTAATTTCTTAAATTTAAATAATCATTGAATAACGATTTGTGATATTTAGAACCAAATTGTGTTTTAAATAATCTTTAAAAGAAAAAGATTTAAGAATAAATTTGAAGAATTTATCTTTGATAAAATAATGCGAATATTTTATTAGAAGAATATTCTGAATTGGAATGAGGCGTTGGATGTGCTTTTATAGTACTTGATTTTTATTATAAAATACGTGAGTTATTCGGGAAGACCGGGTTCAACCCATTCCGAATAATTACTACGACGATGAGGAGTCGAAGATGAAGACGATGTTGAAGACCGACGATCTTCACATCAGATGGATGTGTTGCTACAGAGACCCTTGATGGGAGTAGCTACCTTGAAGGGGCTTCAGTGGTGGCCGTCCGGACTATTGTTGATTATTCGAATTTGGTTTTCACTCAGACCCAGAGCATAAGCTAATAAATGGATGCGTGTCTGACATTGGATTTCGTTCCATGTGGATTAAATTGATTTCTGTTAATGTATGTCTGTTTGGTGGTGGAGGATTTATTATCTACTTAACACCCTGGTATATATTAATAGTGATTGATCTCATGGCGTGAATTGTCAATGTGGCACGCCAAGATGAAGATGATCAAGGCTCTTGTTGAAAAGCAGGCCTTGTGGTTTTAGCGTGACTTCGCGAGCCTCACACCCCGGTATGAGTCAAAAACGGGATATGGACCGTAGGGAGTGCACACGTTTCTTTCTAACTAGAGTGATGTCAGCGACCTTCCAGCCCTGAAATTTTACTTATGTGGTTGATGGATTTTGAGGCGCCTCAGATTTTTATAGGCCGATAGTGGTCATATTATAGGTTCAAAGGAACCGGGAAACGTGTGTTCAGGCATAACCAATCCACTGCCAATAGGCGTGGACCGGCCCTACCGCATCCAAGGGTTCACTGCGGGGGATCCTGAGGCATTTGCTAGAGTGTCTCGAATCGGAGAGGAGCTTGCCCCTAGCCTCGACTCATGATGGAAATCCAATTTCCAATACGACCTTGCGGTTTTGATTGTAGAACTAGTATGGCGACATAGTAGGATGGGGTACTATGCCGTCTATGATTGATACATTATGATTGAAATGCTTTTGAAATATATATACCTATATATAAACACTAGTAGTAATCCGTTTCACGTATTTATCATCTTTTGACCATTATAAGGTAAAACCCTATCCTCTGGTGTGCGTTGCATTGTGTGATGGGACCTGGGTCTTATAATGGTTTCATTTTTCTAAAAAGCATTGCGTTATTTAACGATTTACTTTATTTTATGCACTGACAATCCAATGGAGTAAACCCGTTCCGCGTTAGCGGCATGGTCCTGTGATTAGCCTTATTATTAGATAAGTTAAGTTAAGATTTCTCATACCAGTCCCATGACTGACCTGTAGTTTGTTTCACTGGCAAACTCGGGTGCCCATATTTTCCACACGGGCAGTCGAGTAGCTTTTGCAGATATATTTACAAGATCCTGGTTTGCAGCTGAAGCAGTATTCGGAAAGCTCTGTATCTGTGTATTCCTTTCAGTTGTATATTTGTATTATTTTTCCGCTGCTATCTGCATGTAATTTAAATCTCTGATATTATCGTATTTCTATTGTGTAATTAAGTATTCATACTCTGTTATATTCTTGTACTCTGATGTAATTGTTGTAATCAGCAATAAAATGTTCTTCAGTTTGTGTTCTGATGTGTGTTGTTCTCAAAGCAATCCAGTCTTTCCTTTACTGGGAAGTTTTGGGTCTTTTCAGATGGTATCAGAGCTTTGGTTTACAGAGCTCGAGAACAAGACACATTAGAACCGAACGAAAGAATTCATCAGAGATTGGATTAGTAATATCCAATGAGAATAACTCGTTAGAGATAGGATCAGTAGTATCCTAGAACGAGCGTAAAGAGTATTATTTTCTTTAAAAATAAAAATAAATTTAGTTTTGAAAATTTTATCCTAATATACGTATTTGAGTATATTATATTTTAATGTGGACAATCGAGTATATATAGATTTCGAATATACGAGTAATTAACGGATATTTGAAGTTTTAATATACTGGATAGATATAGAATCAAACCCTAGTCGGCCAGAGATGATTCTGATGGTTGATGCATCATCATCATAGTTTATGTTCGAGTCTCGAAAGTGGGATTTCTATATATTTCCATTGACTGGTATGAGAACCAAAACTAGATAGGACACATTGCTGTGATTTGCACTCAAAATACGATTTTTGACTATATATAAAGATTATATATTTGAAAAGTTAATCGCCTAATTGATTGCTGGTTGTGATGTTTGATTATTAGTTTAACTAATTAAAATATTAGAATGATAATTAATTGAAAACGATAATAAAATTTAAAGTTGAGTTGGTTAATTAAACAACTTTTAACTACGTTCCTTTTCGAGGACGAAAAGATTTTAAGTGGGGGCGACTGTAACGACCCGGAATTTTGGGGCCAATTTAAAATTTTTATTTTAGAAATTTTAATGGATTTTAATATTTAAAATAATTTATTTTAAATAAGAACGACTAAAAATCGAAGTTAAAATGAATATATTCAATTTAATTATAAAAGGAGTTTAAAACAGTGCTGCAGTTTGAAAATTTGAATTTGAACTTTGACTGAATGTACAGGATTCATTTTAAATAAGAATTGAGCGAAACAAGAAATATTTAAATCTGTTTAATAATATCTTTCTAACGAATCTGAGAAATTGAAATTTCATAGCGGAAATCAAAAGTTATGGCCAATTCAATTTTTAGAAAAGTCACTGTAGAATTTATATATATATATATATATATTATATAGGGCCCGAAAGGCTACTTTTCACACATGAAGGAATTTCGACTCAAAACCACTTCCATTGAGTTTGAAATGATGTTTTTGCATTGAAAAACAGTAAACACTTATATATTTTGAGTTTCGGAATTTATTTGTTTGAAAATGTATTTTTAATATTAAATATATTGGCCTTAAAAATAGTCATTTTTCGAATGACCTCGGTTTTCGACGAAACCACTTTTGTTGGAACCGGAATGTCAAATTTTTGCTAGATCTCAATTTTCATAATTTTTCGAATTAATATGTGGGCGTGGCGCAAGAAAATGTGTTTTGTTCAATTCAGTCAAATTCAATCGACTGAAAAATAGCCATTTTTCAGATGGTCTCAGAATTCGACGAAATTGACTTTATTAGGACCGTATCGTCATAACAAAGCCAGTAATAATTTTTCTGGATTTTTCTGAGTCCGTATGTGGCCCCGGTAAATTATAGTGTGCGATTAAATTTAATATATATTGATATATATATTTAATTTAAGGAAAACCCTATCGAAACGGTTGATTTGGCTGACGGGACATATCCCATTGTGTCCGGGATGGGGGTATTTGGCTGGGGGCGACACTCGTTGGGTTTGAATCGGTGTTCGTATGAAGGGGCGAGCCTTATTTGAATTAAAAGAATTTAAAATATAAATAATTAAATTGGAAATACACCTATAAATACGGTCCGTATAACCCTAGAATACGTTTCCCTGTAGCCGCCGTATCTCCATCTCAATGGCCCTCACGCTCCCATCTTCTTCCATCGATTTCTCCAAATCCTCTTTATAATTTTCAAAACAAATTGAACATAATTCAAGAGCATGGTTCGATCTTTATTTCTATACGGATAAGATCGAATATAGTCAAGTGGATTGAGAGAATTTAGAGCGCAAAGGCGCCACTTTGCAGCCCGTTTCCCGAGACCATCGGAGGTGCGAGTTGCAACAATCTCGGCGCGCCAGAGGAGGAGGCCAAGGCGGTTGGAGGCGCGGTCCCTGATCCGATCCCGGCGGCTTCTGGCGAGGGGCATGGCGAACCCTAGGAGGCGGATACGAAGTTGAAACAGTCGGCCTTATTTCCTGAGGTAGAAGAAGGAGTGAATTTTAATTAATTAAATAATTTAGTTTATTTAAAATGGTCTACAATCTTTAAATAACCATAACTCGTTCGTTTCTTATCAGAATTCGGCGAAACTGAATCCCTTAGAATCACAACGACGAGATCTACATTTCAGGACTGTTCGCAGAATTTTTGAAGCTTGTTACAATTTTTGGCATCATCAAATCGGTGAGAAATCTATTTATTTATGTGAAAACCCGTAACTTCCCCGTAAAGGAAAGCGTCAGATAGTTCGAGAACAAGCCACAACAAAACGCATACAGAAGAACATTTCATTGTATATTACAACAATGCATCAGATTACAA
Organism: Allium sativum; assembly: GCA_030737875.1. Lineage (NCBI taxonomy): Eukaryota > Viridiplantae > Streptophyta > Magnoliopsida > Asparagales > Amaryllidaceae > Allium > Allium sativum. Next base: position 366,764,655 of record CM060920.1, read on the forward strand.
GAATATACAGAGTATAAATGAATATTACACAGAAATATCAGAGATTTAAATTACATTTAAATACATCGCAGCGGAAAATAATACAATACACAACTAGAAGGAGATATACGGATACAAAGCTTTCCGGATATCGTTCCACCTGTAAACCAGGACCCTGTGAATATAAATCTGCAAAACCAAAACTACTAGCTGCCCGTGTCAAAATAGGGGCACCCAGAGTTTAGGTTAAAACAATAAACTCCAGGTCAGTCATGTGACTGGTGTGAGAACTAAAACAGTTGTAAATCTTTATTTTAAAGATAGGTAAATCAAGGGACCACGCCGTATAACACGGAACGGGTTTCCTCCCAAGAATACCAGTGTATATAAGTAAACAGCGCAATGCTTTTCTAAAAATGAAGCTATTATAAGACCCAGGTCCCATCACACAATGCAACGCAGCCGAGGATAGGGTTTTCCCTTATAATAGCCAAACATGCTTAGTACGTTTAAAACAAATCATTTGATACTACTATAAGTGTATAGTGTCAAAACAATTTCAATCATAAGTATCAATCATAGGCGACATGAGCGTCCCATGCCACTATGTCGCCTTATATAGGTTTACAAATAAAACCGCAAATGGCACGTATTTGGAAATTGGGTTTCCTTCTATGAACCGAGGCAAAAGATAGTCCTCCACCAATTCGAGACGCTCTAGCCCGCCCCTCAGGAACAGCCGCAACTGCCCCTTGGATCGTCAGGGCCGGTCCACCTATGTGGATTATTATGCCTGAACACTACGTTTCCCCACCCTTTGGGGTGTAAATGAGCCAACGAATGACTCCATCGGACCCGGATCGTCCGATCAAACCGAGGCGCCTCGCAACAGCAACAACCACATAAGTCAAACTCGTCAGGGCGTGTAAAACCACTGACGCCACTTCTAACTAGAAAGAAACGCATGCCCTCCCTGAGGTCCTGTCCCATTTTCGGTTCATACCGGGTGTGAAACACGCGAAGTAAACGTTACACAAAGCTACGCCACAAAGGCCGTGCTTTGATCATCACCACAAGACTTTGCTTTTCAACAGAAGCCTCGATCAATTGCCCCTTAGGTATGCCACACAGGCAATTCACTCCATGCGCTTGATATCCATCAATATATAACCCCTGAGCTCGTACGTCTCAGAGAAGGGCGTTAAGCAAGAGAATAAATTCTCCGCCGCCAAACAGATATATATTTAATAGAGATCAATCACACGGACTAAAATCCAATGTCAGACACACAGTCCATTTACAAGTCCGTTCTGGGTCTGAACGAAACCGGAGGCACCTAGTACCCCGCATACCCATCGATCTCCAAGTACGTCTGGACGATCACCAACTGTTTCCATCTTCTTGGGTGTACAGCCCAATCAAGATCATCAGCAATCACCCAAACGACGTGAAGACTTCCGGTCTTCGACCATCGTCTTCATCTTCGACTTATCGTCGTATCAGTTATTCAGAATGGGATAAACCCGGTCTTTCCGAATAACTCGCGTATATTTTAAATAAGTGTTACACAAACACAACATATGCCTCATTCCAATTTATCAGTCACTAACCGTAAATTAATCAAGAGAATAATTCCCCAAATATTAACCCCGAAGGCCGAAACCAACATCAGATCAATATCCAGAAAACCGTTCTGCTTAGCTAACCGACAGTTAGTTTCTAAATTTCACATTCATAGGGAAAGGTTCCCATTAATTTTATCCAAGATAAATTCCTTGAATTTATTCTTTAGTCTTCTTTTGAATTTTTATTCAGCTAGTCGGGATTAACGAACCTTACCGAAGTAATCATTTGTTTTAATTTCCCAATCCCAACCTATTCATCCCATGAAGTAAAACTGGTAATACTTCATATCTAACACCACAGTGTTATCGGTAAATTCAATTACCATTTCACGTTCAAATCTAATTAAAGATTTAACTATCGCCTGGAGCAAAACTGGTGATACTCCATTCTCGATTCTTTCAATCTAATTAAAGATTCATTAAAACTCCACTTAGTTTTAATCGTTAACTGGGTTAAAGAATCAGTGTCATTTAAAACACGGTTCACGATAAACCCAAAATCACATTCCATTAATTATCGGGTTAAAGAACGAGTGTTATTTAAAACACTGTCCACGATAAACCCAAAAATCAATATCAATTCAATTCCAATTAAATATCATTTAATTGGTACACTTCATTAAATCCAAGTAAAAAGATTTAATCTTTTCTCAACTGGGTTCAAGAACAGTGTTAGTGAAGACACCATTCACGACAAACCCAAATCACATTTGATATTCAATACAAGGCTCTGAATAGAAAATATATCGGCTAATATTCAATATCAAATTCTACGATTAACAAATGTCGTATTGGAGATAACGATATAAATATATCTTTCAAATTTCCATAACAACATCTGTAAAATCACGAATTCCAACATCGAAATATTCCGAAGACAATTTCGATTCAAATCCATCCCAATGCAATTATTGGAAGTTCTGGTTATTATCAAAACCATTTCAAATCCAATTTATTTATTTTAAAAATAAATAAATTACTATTCTAGTTCAAAACTAGTTTATTTCGATAAAAATCTATTTTTATCTTTTTAAATATGGAGTTTTTCATCCCAATTTTCCCCAAATCATTTCTTATGATTTTACACAAATTATTACTATTTTTAATAATTTTATCAAGGCCCGTACAGTCGATTTCCATCAACGGCCATCGAACTGCACTTACAGCGACCTTTTTCAAATTTGATTTGGACATAATTCCAAATCCAACCGTTAGATTTCTAATTTCTAATATTCGTTAGAAAGCTCTTTTCGATACGAACCCAACGGTTCCGGTTTTAGGAGAATCCGACAGTCGGATCTCCCGTAATGTCCGTTTGAAATAAATGGTCGAAATTCGCGAACTGCCGCGGCGCGGCGCGTTCTATTCAGACCATTATATAATATATATAATATATACTTCGTTGATTTCTATTTAAAACGAATTATATAAATAGTTTTAAATTCGTTTCAAAAGCAATTTCAACTTCCATTTCAATTCAAATCAAAATTGAATTCTTCTTTATAAATTCGTTTTAAAATTCATTTATATTCAATTCAAATTTCAATTCAATTTGAATTCATTTCAATTCGTTTTCAATTCAATTTGAATTCGTTTTCAATTCAATTCATTTCGAAATCGTTTTCAATTCAATTCATTTCGAAATCGTTTTCAATTCAATTCATTTCGAAATGAATAAAATCGATATAAATATCGTTCACGTCAAAATGGCGTCAATCTAATCAACACGGCTTCATAAATTTCTATTTTCAAATATTCTATTTCAAATATTTCTTTTTCAAAATAGTTGTTATTATCAAAATATTTCGTTCAACACATGACCAATCTCAATGGATGAGTACTGTCAACACATGAACCTTTATTTTATATTATTCTTTATTTTCTAAATTGGAATGAGGCCCAATCAATCACCATATAATGTTAATTATATGGATTTTCATACATTACACACATATAATAGCATTGAAAATAATCAACCATCAACCAAAGTGCACTACACTGTATAAGCATCAAATGTAGATATCTAACGCTTATAACAGCCTGTCAATCAATCGATCGACATATTCAATCAATCAGGATGAGTGAACTTCAAATTTCATCCCAACACCCGTGTGGGGTTTCAAACAATCAAACACAGATTTTATTTGTGCAGTTGGGCGATGTGTAAAATTTTATCGTCCCAATCAATGTTCTTCAAATAGGTGTGCATAAACAAACCGTCCGGTTTGTAAATGAATATTTTATTTTATTCACTTCCACGTTAAAAATTATATTTTTAACGATAAAACATTTTATCTTAACATACGAATTTTTATTCAGTTCTTTCTTTAAATAAAATGATATTTTTATTTTCTAATTTATTTTAGAAAATTTCGGCGGCATAACGGTACGATACTAGAAACGGGACGAGGCCTAGCCTTATCCCCGGTCTAGTGAAGGCCCACGCCATTCACACATCAATCAAATCAATTCATTTCACCACACAATTCAATTTCAATCAAATAATCTAACTAATTTTTGCAATCAAACAAACAAGTCCATGGTCTGTGGACGATTGTGTCGGGTGCTACTAAGCACCGTCTGCATCCTAGTATATATATATAACTAGAGAAAAGAAAGTGAAAGGTGAGAAATTCTCACCAAAAGCTATCCAATCATCTTGACTCTTCTTTTATAGAAATCTTCGCCAATCTCGCTTTTTGTCGCTTTCGTTGCCCGTATTCACTACATATGTAAAAATCGAATTTTTACTTCGCTGTTCAATATATAAAAATCGAATTTTTATTATGCTATTCAATATATAAAAATCGAATTTTTATTATGCTATTCAATATATAAAAATCGAATTTTCACATCGATGTTCATATCGTAAAGATTATATTTTTATCACGCCATTCTTCATATAAAGATTTCGCCTTTTCAATTTCATCACTATAAAAATCACATTTTTACTTTGCTACCTATATAAAGATGATATTTTTAATATTCCTATCATGTAAAAATTATATTTTTACTTCTCTACATAAACAAAAATCATATTTTTATATCATCGATATAGTAAAGACAATATTTTTAATACTTTTTTAAAAATATAAAAAATCAAATTTTTATTCTTATAAAAATATAAAAATCATATTTTTACTTCGATGTTCAATATATAAAAATTGAATTTTTATTATCTATAATATATAAAAATCGAATTTTATTCCACTATCCTTACAACAAAAATCACGTTTCTACCTCGATGTTTATAAATAAAAATTCCCATTTTTAATTTACTTCACATATAAAGATCCTATTTTTATCATGCTACTCATACAATCAAAAATCCCATCCTTTTCATGATAAAAACCTTTCTTTGTTTGATTCAAAATCCTATATTTTAATCGAAGAAATCATGTATTATTTCAGAATTAAAATCGAAGTTTATAAACAAAAGAAAAAAAAAGAAAGAGGAAAGGAAGAACTCACTGCACAAATTGGAGGAAGGGGGGGCTTGTCCACGTCATCGCAGGGGGTAGGGGGCGCGTCGGAGTGCGGTCAGGCGGGTGGAGGCGTTGGAGGCGGCGGTGGGATCTCTAGGGTTTGGGGGGGCCTGGGGGATCTCGTTCGTGCTTCAACGGAGAGGGAGGGAGAGAGGACCGAGCGCGAGAGGAGAGGAGGGGTTCCTGGTGGAGGGCGAGGCCGTAGGGGCTAGGCGACGGCGATGGTGATGGCGGTTTTCCGCCTCCGCCCCTTTTTTTTCGTTTCGAAATGAAAGAGAACGGGGAGAGAGAAGGTATAAGGGAGAGAGAGTTGACCATGTTAATTAATTATATATTTAATTTATTTTTGTCCCAAAAAGTAACCTTTTATTTTGAACTCCTAACGAGGCCCACCGACTGTCGTCCATAGCGTTTTACCCCCATTCTGAACGCAATGGGATATGTATCATTGGTTGATTCGATCGTTTGAATCAGTTTCCGTTAAATTTACATTTAAATCATTATATTGAATTTTAAACGTACATTTCAAATTACCGGGGTCACATACTAACTCTAAAAATTCTCGAAAAATATTTTCTAGCTTTGTATTGACGATACGGTCCTAACAAAACTAGTTTCGTCGAATTCTGAAACCGTTAGAAAAATGGCCATTTTCCAGTCGATTAAAATCAACTGAAACTGGTCAAACGCGTTTAACTGTGCCACGCTCACATATTGATTTAGAAAATTATGAAATTTGGAATCTAGCAATAATTTGACACTGCGGACCCAACAAAACTGGTTTCGTCGAGATCCGAGGTCATTTGCAAAATGCCCATTTTTAAGGGCCTGAATTCCATAGCGACTATTCAGAATTTTCAACTGGACATATCTTTTGATTCCCGCTATGAAATTTCGATTGGTCGGATTCGTTGGAAAGATATTATCAATTAGATCCTAATGTTTTTGGTTTCACTAAAATCCGGATTGTTTTGCACCCGGTACATTCAATTGAAGTTTGAAATCGAATTATCGAACTACCGCGCCATTTTCAATTCCTTTTATAATTATAAATAAATTTTTATATTCTAATATCGATCTATATAACTATATACGATTGAATCTCATTCAAAATAAATTTTCTTGTCGATATTATTTAAAATAATTCATTTTAAATAATCAAAATTCGCTAAAATTGCCAAAATAAAAATTTTAAACTGGCCCAGATTTTCGGGTTGTTACAATCTCCCCCACTTAAAACTTTTCGTTCCCGAAAAGGAACAAAGTCGAAAGTGGTTTGACTAATCAACTCTACGTTCGATTTGGCTTCCATTCTCCAACTTTTCAGTTTTTGAGAATTTTCAAATTCTTCAAAAACTTGGCTAACACCCTAAATTTTCGAAAAATTTCGCCATAACCTCCCCTGCAATGGGAGCATCGGGAAATCTCAAATTGCTTCCCCGGTCCTTCAGATCTCAAAAAGAAAAAGAAAAAGCCAAGCGGCTAGCCAATAGGCTCATAAAATCATCATCACCCAAACAAAACAGTAAATTATGTAGTAAACATGTACCTATTTGTCGGGCAAACAAATTTTATTCTCTGCTCTAGCCTCCTTGCTATGACCTATTCAATGTAAGTACATGTATATGCAAGCAAATGCGACCAAATTTCAATACAATTCATTATTTGATTCAATTAGACATAATGGCTAAAAATTAGCAAACAAATAAACAAACAACACAAACATCAATCAATTAGTGAATTAGAGTTTCAAATTCATAATTTTGATACATATACAAAAATCACATTTTTGATGCCAAATCACAACAATAGGCCCTATCTAATTTTTGGTTCTCACACCAGTCAATAGGAAATATATAGATATCACACCTTCGAAACACGAATACCAATTCTGATGATGTTCGAACTATCATCAGAATCATCTTCGGGCGACTAGAGTGTGATTCTATATCTATCCAGTATATTAAAACTTCAAATACACGTTTGCAAGGCGTATATGCAAAATCTTTATATACTGGATTGTCCTAATCAATATGAAATAAATAATCAAATACGAATAGTTGATTTAGATTTTCAAAACAAAAATTGTTTTCATTTTTAAAAATATACACTTCACACTCGTCCTAGGATACTACTGATCCCATCTCTAACGAGTCATTCCCATTGGATATTACTAATCCAATATCTGATGAATTCTTTCGTACGGTTCTAATGTGCCTTGTTCTCTAAGCTTTGTAAACCAAAGCTCTGATACCAACTGTGAAAACCCGTAACTTCCCCGTAAAGGAAAGCGTCGGATAGTTCGAGAACAAGCCACAACAAAACGCATACAGAAGAACATTTCATTGTATATTACAACAATGCATCAGATTACAAGAATATACAGAGTATAAATGAATATTACACAGAAATATCAGAGATTTAAATTACATTTAAATACATCGCAGCGGAAAATAATACAATACACAACTAGAAGGAGATATACGGATACAAAGCTTTCCGGATATCGTTCCAGCTGTAAACCAGGACCCTGTGAATATAAATCTGCAAAACCAAAACTACTAGCTGCCCGTGTCAAAATAGGGGCACCCAGAGTTTAGGTTAAAACAATAAACTCCAGGTCAGTCATGTGACTGGTGTGAGAACTAAAACAGTTGTAAATCTTTATTTTAAAGATAGGTAAATCAAGGGACCACGCCGTATAACACGGAACGGGTTTCCTCCCAAGAATACCAGTGTATATAAGTAAACCGCGCAATGCTTTTCTAAAAATGAAGCTATTATAAGACCCAGGTCCCATCACACAATGCAACGCAGCCGAGGATAGGGTTTTCCCTTATAATAGCCAAACATGCTTAATACGTTTAAAACAAACCATTTGATACAACTATAAGTGTATAGTGTCAAAACAATTTCAATCATAAGTATCAATCATAGGCGACATGAGCGTCCCATGCCACTATGTCGCCTTATATAGGTTTACAAATAAAACCGCAAATGGCACGTATTTGGAAATTGGGTTTCCTTCTATGAACCGAGGCAAAAGATAGTCCTCCACCGATTCGAGACGCTCTAGCCCGCCCCTCAGGAACAGCCGCAACTGCCCCTTGGATCGTCAGGGCCGGTCCACTGATGTGGATTATTATGCCTGAACACTATGTTTCCCCACCCTTTGGGGTGTAAATGAGCCAACGAATGACTCCATCGGACCCGGATCGTCCGATCAAACCGAGGCGCCTCGCAACAGCAACAACCACATAAGTCAAACTTGTCAGGGCGTGTAAAACCACTGACGCCACTTCTAACTAGAAAGAAACGCATGCCCTCCCTGAGGTCCTCTCCCGTTTTTGGTTCATACCGGGTGTGAAACACGCGAAGTAAACGTTACACAAAGCTACGCCACAAAGGCCGTGCTTTGATCATCACCACAAGACTTTGCTTTTCAACAGAAGCCTCGATCAATTGCCCCTTAGGTATGCCACACAGGCAATTCACTCCATGCGCTTGATATCCATCAATATATAACCCCTGAGCTCGTACGTCTCAGAGAAGGGCGTTAAGCAAGAGAATAAATTCTCCGCCGCCAAACAGATATATATTTAATAGAGATCAATCACACGGACTAAAATCCAATGTCAGACACACAGTCCATTTACAAGTCCGTTCTGGGTCTGAACGAAACCGGAGGCACCTAGTACCCCGCATACCCATCGATCTCCAAGTACGTCTGGACGATCACCAACTGTTTCCATCTTCTTGGGTGTACAGCCCAATCAAGATCATCAGCAATCAACCAAACGACGTGAAGACTTCCGGTCTTCGACCATCGTCTTCATCTTCGACTTATCGTCGTATCAGTTATTCAGAATGGGATAAACCCGGTCTTTCCGAATAACTCGCGTATATTTTAAATAAGTGTTACACAAACACAACATATGCCTCATTCCAATTTATCAGTCACTAACCGTAAATTAATCAAGAGAATAATTCCCCAAATATTAACCCCGAAGGCCGAAACCAACATCAGATCAATATCCAGAAAACCGTTCTACTTAGCTAACCGACAGTTAGTTTCTAAATTTCACATTCATAGGGAAAGGTTCCCATTAATTTTATCCAAGATAAATTCCTTGAATTTATTATTTAATCTTCTTTTGAATTTTTATTCAGCTAGTCGGGATTAACGAACCTTACCGAAGTAATCATTTGTTTTAATTTCCCAATCCCAACCTATTCATCCCATGAAGTAAAACTGGTAATACTTCATATCTAACACCACAGTGTTATCGGTAAATTCAATTACCATTTCACGTTCAAATCTAATTAAAGATTTAACTATCGCCTGGAGCAAAACTGGTGATACTCCATTCTCGATTCTTTCAATCTAATTAAAGATTCATTAAAACTCCACTTAGTTTTAATCGTTAACTGGGTTAAAGAATCAGTGTCATTTAAAACACGGTTCACGATAAACCCAAAATCACATTCCATTAATTATCGGGTTAAAGAACGAGTGTTATTTAAAACACTGTCCACGATAAACCCAAAAATCAATATCAATTCAATTCCAATTAAATATCATTTAATTGGTACACTTCATTAAATCCAAGTAAAAAGATTTAATCTTTTCTCAACTGGGTTCAAGAACAGTGTTAGTGAAGACACCATTCACGACAAACCCAAATCACATTTGATATTCAATACAAGGCTCTGAATAGAAAATATATCGGCTTATATTCAATATCAAATTCTACGATTAACAAATGTCGTATTGGAGATAACGATATAAATATATCTTTCAAATTTCCATAACAACATCTGTAAAATCACGAATTCCAACATCGAAATATTCCGAAGACAATTTCGATTCAAATCCATCCCAATGCAATTATTGGAAGTTCTGGTTATTATCAAAACCATTTCAAATCCAATTTATTTATTTTAAAAATAAATAAATTACTATTCTAGTTCAAAACTAGTTTATTTCGATAAAAATCTATTTTTATCTTTTTAAATATGGAGTTTTTCATCCCAATTTTCCCCAAATCATTTCTTATGATTTTACACAAATTATTACTATTTTTAATAATTTTATCAAGGCCCGTACAGTCGATTTCCATCAACGGCCATCGAACTGCACTTACAGCGACCTTTTTCAAATTTGATTTGGACATAATTCCAAATCTACCCGTTAGATTTCTAATTTCTAATATTCGTTAGAAAGCTCTTTTCGATACGAACCCAACGGTTCCGGTTTTAGGAGAATCCGACGGTCGGATCTCCCGTAATGTCCGTTTGAAATAAATGGTCGAAATTCGCGAACTGCCGCGGCGCTGTGCGTTCTATTTAGGCCATTATATAATATATATAATATATAATTCGTTGATTTCTATTTAAAACGAATTATATAAATAGTTTTAAATTCGTTTCAAAAGCAATTTCAACTTCCATTTCAATTCAAATCAAAATTGAATTCTTCTTTATAAATTCGTTTTAAAATTCATTTCTATTCAATTCAAATTTCAATTAAATTTGAATTCATTTCAATTCGTTTTCAATTCAATTTGAATTCGTTTTCAATTCAATTCATTTCGAAATCGTTTTCAATTCATTTCGAAATCGTTTTCAATTCAATTCATTTCGAAATGAATAAAATCGATATAAATATCGTTCACGTCAAAATGGCATTAATCTAATCAACACGGCTTCATAAATTTCTATTTTCAAATATTCTATTTCAAATATTTCTTTTTCAAAATAGTTGTTATTATCAAAATATTTCGTTCAACACATGACCAATCTCAATGGATGAGTACTGTCAACACATGAACCTTTATTTTATATTATTCTTTATTTTCTAAATTGGAATGAGGCCCAATCAATCACCATATAATGTTAATTATATGGATTTTCATACATTACACACATATAATAGCATTGAAAATAATCAACCATCAACCAAAGTGCACTACACTGTATAAGCATCAAATGTAGATATCTAACGCTTATAACAGCCTGTCAATCAATCGATCGACATATTCAATCAATCAGGATGAGTGAACTTCAAATTTCATCCCAACACCCGTGTGGGGTTTCAAACAATCAAACACAGATTTTATTTGTGCAGTTGGGCGATGTGTAAAATTTTATCGTCCCAATCAATGTTCTTCAAATAGGTGTGCATAAACAAACCGTCCGGTTTGTAAATGAATATTTTATTTTATTCACTTCCACGTTAAAAATTATATTTTTAACGATAAAACATTTTATCTTAACATACGAATTTTTATTCAGTTCTTTCTTTAAATAAAATGATATTTTTATTTTCTAATTTATTTTAGAAAATTTCGGCGGCATAACGGTACGATACTAGAAACGGGACGAGGCCTAGCCTTATCCCCGGTCTAGTGAAGGCCCACGCCATTCACACATCAATCAAATCAATTCATTTCACCACACAATTCAATTTCAATCAAATATTCTAACTAATTTTTGCAATCAAACAAACAAGTCCATGGTCTGTGGACGATTGTGTCGGGTGCTACTAAGCACCGTCTGCATCCTAGTATATATATATAACTAGAGAAAAGAAAGTGAAAGGTGAGAAATTCTCACCAAAAGCTATCCAATCATCTTGACTCTTCTTTTATAGAAATCTTCGCCAATCTCGCTTTTTGTCGCTTTCGTTGCCCGTATTCACTACATATGTAAAAATCGAATTTTTACTTCGCTATTCAATATATAAAAATCGAATTTTTATTATGCTGTTCAATATATAAAAATCGAATTTTTATTATGCTATTCAATATATAAAAATCGAATTTTCACATCGATGTTCATATCGTAAAGATTATATTTTTATCACGCCATTCTTCATATAAAGATTTCGCCTTTTCAATTTCATCACTATAAAAATCACATTTTTACTTTGCTACCTATATAAAGATGATATTTTTAATATTCCTATCATGTAAAAATTATATTTTTACTTCTCTACATAAACAAAAATCATATTTTTATATCATCGATATAGTAAAGACTATATTTTTAATACTTTTTTAAAAATATAAAAAATCATATTTTTATTCTTATAAAAATATAAAAATCATATTTTTACTTCGATGTTCAATATATAAAAATCGAATTTTTATTATCTATAATATATAAAAATCGAATTTTATTCCACTATCCTTACAACAAAAATCACGTTTCTACCTCGATGTTTATAAATAAAAATTCCCATTTTTAATTTACTTCACATATAAAGATCCTATTTTTATCATGCTACTCATACAATCAAAAATCCCATCCTTTTCATGATAAAAACCTTTCTTTGTTTGATTCAAAATCCTATATTTTAATCGAAGAAATCATGTATTATTTCAGAACTAAAATCGAAGTTTATAAACAAAAGAAAAAAAAAAGAAAGAGGAAAGGAAGAACTCACTGCACAAATTGGAGGAAGGGGGGCTTGTCCACGTCATCGCAGGGGGTAGGGGGCGCGTCGGAGTGCGGTCAGGCGGGTGGAGGCGTTGGAGGCGGCGGTGGGATCTCTAGGGTTTGGGGGGGGGGCCTGGGGGATCTCGTTCGTGCTTCAACGGAGAGGGAGGGAGAGAGGATCGAGCGCGAGAGGAGAGGGGGGGTTCCTGGTGGAGGGCGAGGCCGTAGGGGCTAGGCGACGGCGATGGTGATGGCGGTTTTCCGCCTCCGCCCCTTTTTTTTTATATATATTTCGTTTCGAAATGAAAGAGAACGGGGAGAGAGAAGGTATAAGGGAGAGAGAGTTGACCATGTTAATTAATTATATATTTAATTTATTTTTGTCCCAAAAAGTAACTTTTTATTTTGAACTCCTAATGAGGCCCACCGACTGTCGTCCATAGCGTTTTACCCCCATTCTGAACGCAATGGGATATGTATCGTAGGTTGATTCGATCGTTTGAATCAGTTTCCGTTAAATTTACATTTAAATCATTATATTGAATTTTAAACGTACATTTCAAATTACCGGGGTCACATACTAACTCTAAAAATTCTCGAAAAATATTTTCTAGCTTTGTATTGACGATACGGTCCTAACAAAACTAGTTTCGTCGAATTCTGAGACCGTTAGAAAAATGGCCATTTTCCAGTCGATTAAAATCAACTGAAACTGGTCAAACGCGTTTAACTGTGCCACGCTCACATATTGATTCAGAAAATTATGAAATTTGGAATCTAGCAATAATTTGACGCTGCGAACCCAAAAAAACTGGTTTCGTCGAGATCCGAGGTCATTTGCAAAATGCCCATTTTTAAGGGCCTGAATTCCATAGCGACTATTCAGAATTTTCAACTGGACATATCTTTTGATTCCCGCTATGAAATTTCGATTGGTCGGATTCTTTGGAAAGATATTATCAATTAGATCCTAATGTTTTTGGTTTCACTAAAATCCGGATTGTTTTGCACCCGGTACATTCAATTGATGTTTGAAATCGAATTATCGAACTACCGCGCCATTTTCAATTCCTTTTATAATTATAAATAAAATTTTATATTCTAACATCGATCTATATAACTATATACGATTGAATCTCATTCAAAATAAATTTTCTTGTCGATATTATTTAAAATAATTCATTTTAAATAATCAAAATTCGCTAAAATTGCCAAAATAAAAATTTTAAACTAGCCCAGATTTTCGGGTTGTTACAATTTATTTCTTTTAAAATTTGAAATAAATTTCTGAAATTATTGTTATGAATCTGCAGTTAATTCATACTGTTATTATTCTGTGTTAATTGTAAATACACATCTATTTGATTGATTTTGATTGTGGCGATAGAATTGTAAAAAGTTACATTTTTGTTAATTAGGATTTGATTGAACAAATTTATTATTTGCTCATTTTATTGTTAAAATTAACCTTGCTGCTAATTTGAATTAGACCAAAACAAAATTATCATTTTGTTTATTTGACGGTTGGAATTGAAATAATTCTATTAATTAAAACTAGTTTGAACAAATTTACTATTTTGTTCATTGTACTGTTAAATTGACATTTCTGTTAATTAAAATTTGTTTAAAACAAAAATATAGAATTTTTGTTTATATAAGAGGACTAAACGGTGTATGTTAAAAACATGATTTGGTTTGTTAAAATATTATCACATTTGAATGATATCATTTGCGTTATGGATCGCTGTACGATAAAAATTCACATTTGTATCATAAGTGTTCATATGTCATATTTTCACCGTAGAATTAGAGATATTTCTACTTGCGTTCTTTGTTGCAAATAAACACCGTTTTAAAAAGTTACATTATTTTTATTTGCATCCCTTGGTGCAAATAAACCCCGTATTAGAAGTTGTACTTTTATTTGCATTCTAAAGTGCAAGTAAAAGCATACACTAGGAGTTGTACTTTATTTTTGCTTCCTAAGATGCAATTTAAAACATGGATTTGAAAAAGTTCATTTTTGTAATATAGAAAATTAGCAAAAAAATCAACATTTTTGTCAAAAGAAAAAAAATTAGTAAAGAAAAATCACCACTTTATTTATATAAAAAGGATTAAAGGAAAATTAACATTTTCTTACATTAAAAAGGTTAAAAGAAAATTAACATTTTCTTATGTTAAAGAGGATTAGAAGAAAATTACACTATCTTGTTTACAAAGAAGAAAATTACACCATTTTGTTTACAAATAAGAATTGAGTAAAATTATACATTTTGTTTACAGGGAAGAAAAGGACAAAATTAACATTTCATTTCCTTGAATTAAAAAGAATTCATTTTTTGTCTCTTTAAGGAAAAGAATAACAAAACTCTCTTATTTTGTTAAAAGGAAAAGAATAACAAAACTCTCATATTTTGTTAAAAGGAACAAAACTATCATATTTTGTTAAATGAAAAGAAAAGGGTAACATTTTATCATATTTTGTTAAATGAAAAAGGTTAACATTTTATCATATCTTGTTAAATGAAAAAGAACAACATTTTTGCCAAAAAGTGTTAAATGGAAAAGAGTAGGAAATGTATACTTTTATACATTAAAAAGGAATAATTAGAAATTATGAACAGAATCACTATTTTGTTGCATAGAAAAGAATAAACAAAATAATCATATTTTGTTTGCATTGAAAAAGAAGAAACAGAATATTCATTTTTGTTTGCACTTAAAGGAATAAACAAAATACATATTTTTGTCTGCATTAAAAGTTTATGAAACAAAATTCTCATTTTGTTTATATTAGAAGTTATTAAACATAACTCACATTTTGTTTACATTGAAGAAAATAACCATTTTGTTTATATTGAGGATATTAAACAAAAATAACCATTTTGTTTACATTGAAAATATTAAAACAAAATTTCATTTTTGTTTGCATTGAAATATTAAAAACAAAAATCATATTTTTGTTTGCATTGAGAAAGAATAAACAAAATAAAATTATATTTTGTTTGCATTAAGAAAGAACAGACAAAATCTCACTTTGTTTGTATTAGAAGTCAAGAAACATTATCATGTTTTGGTTACATAAAAAGGACCCGAAAATATCACGTTTTGTCGCATTTGAGTCATAAACAAAATATCACGTTTTGTCGCATTTAAGTCATAAACAAAATATCACGTTTTGTCGCATTTGAGTCATAAACAAAATATCACATTTTGTCGCATTTGAGTCATAGACAAAATATCACATTTTGTTCGCATTTGAGTTATAAACAAAATTCTCATTTTGTTTACATTAGAAAAGATGAAACAAATTCTCATTTTGTTTACATTAGAAAAGATGAAACAAAATTCTCATTTTGTTCCATTAGAAAAGATTAAAGGAAAATGAACTTGTTTATATGTTTGTCTGTGATGTTGAGATGTTTGAGGTGTTAATTAAAATGTTAAGTATATTCACACTGAATATTATACTTCCATTTACAAATCATCCGACTTGTTTATGTGAATGGGTCAATAATTTTTACACATCGCCCAAGTGCACAAATAATTTATTATTTGTTTGTTGGATGAAACCCCACACGGGTGTTGGGATGACATTTGATCTACAACAGTCCCAATATTTAGTGTAGAATCCACTTTGGATGTTATTTGGATGCTTGAAAATTATTTATCACAATGGTTGATTTCATACAATATATGGTTGATGATTGAGTCACATTCCAATAAAGAATATTCAAGAAAAAGAATAATTTAGGAAATATCTTAGAAAAAGAACAATTTAGAAAAAGAATATATTTTAGAGAAGTATATTTTTATTTTAAATGAACTAGTTATCAACTAGGATAAAACATTAAATTCAGATTTAATGAAGTTTTCCAATTGGTTAATATTTAATAAAAGTTAAATTAAATAAATTGGGTTTGGGTTTGTCGTGAATAGTGTCTTAAATAACACTGTTCTTAAACCCCGTATGAAAAGAATAATCTTTTAATTTAGATTATTAAAGTTTCAATTATATTTAGTAATTGAAATATGAAATGTGAGTTGGGTTTGTTGTGAACGGTGTTTTTAAGCGACATTTGTTCTTTAACCCAACTGACGGTAAAAATATGATTTGGAATTTATAAATCTTTTATTAAGATTTAAATGGGGATTTTCCAAAAGCCAAGTTTTCCAATTTAATATATTAAATTGGAGTTGAATGGAATTCGAATTAATTATAACCGAGAACTATGTTTTAAATGACATTAGTTCTTTAACCCAGCTAAGATAAGATTAATTTCTTAAATTTAAATAATCATTGAATAACGATTTGTGATATTTAGAACCAAATTGTGTTTTAAATAATCTTTAAAAGAAAAAGATTTAAGAATAAATTTGAAGAATTTATCTTTGATAAAATAATGCGAATATTTTATTAGAAGAATATTCTGAATTGGAATGAGGCGTTGGACGTGTTTTTATAGTACTTGATTTTTATTATAAAATACGTGAGTTATTCAGGAAGACCGGGTTCAACCCATTCCGATTAATTACTACGACGATGAGGAGTCGAAGACGATGTTGAAGACCGACGATCTTCACATCAGATGGATGTGTTGCTACAGAGACCCTTGATGGGAGTAGCTATCTTGAAGGGGCTTCAGTGGTGGCCGTCCGGACTATTGTTGATTGTTCGGATTTGGTTTTCGCTCAGACCCAGAGCATAAGCTAATAAATGGATGTGTGTCTGACATTGGATTTCGTTCCATGTGGATTAAATTGATTTCTGTTAATGTATGTCTGTTTGGTGGTGGAGGATTTATTCTCTACTTAACACCCTGGTATATATTAATAGTGATTGATCTCATGGCGTGAATTTTCAATGTGGCACGCCAAGATGAAGATGATCAAGGCTCTTGTTGAAAAGCAGGCCTTGTGGTTTTAGCGTGACTTCGCGAGCCTCACACCCCGGTATGAGTCAAAAACGGGATATGGACCGTAGGGAGTGCACACGTTTCTTTCTAGCTATAGTGATGTCAGCGACCTTCCAGCCCTGACATTTTACTTATGTGGTTGATGGATTTTGAGGCGCCTCGGATTTTTATAGGCCGATAGTGGTCATATTATAGGTTCAAAGGAACCGGGAAACGTGTGTTCAGGCATAACCAATCCACTGCCAATAGGCGGGGACCGGCCCTACCGCATCCAAGGGTTCACTGCGGGGGATCCTGAGGCATTTGCTAGAGTGTCTCGAATCGGAGAGGAGCTTGCCCCTAGCCTCGACTCATGATGGAAATCCAATTTCCAATACGACCTTGCGGTTTTGATTGTAGAACTAGTATGGCGACATAGTAGGATGGGGTACTATGCCGTCTATGATTGATACATTATGATTGAAATGCTTTTGACATATATATACCCATATATACACACTAGTAGTAATCCGTTTCACGTATTTATCATCTTTTGACCATTATAAGGTAAAACCCTATCCTCTGGTGTGCGTTGCATTGTGAGATGGGACCTGGGTCTTATAATGGTTTCATTTTTCTAAAAAGCATTGCGTTGTTTAACGATTTACTTTATTTTATGCACTGGCAATCCAATGGAGTAACCCCGTTCCGCGTTAGCAGCGTGGTCCTGTGATTAGCCTTATTATTAGATAAGTTAAGTTAAGATTTCTCATACCAGTCCCATGACTGACCTATAGTTTGTTTCACTGGCAAACTCGGGTGCCCATATTTTCCACACGGGCAGTCGATTAGCTTTTGCAGATATATTTACAGGATCCTGGTTTGCAGCTGAAGCAGTATTCGGAAAGCTCTGTATCCGTGTATTCCTTTCAGTTGTATATTTGTATTATTTTTCCGCTGCTATCTGCATGTAATTTAAATCTCTGATATTATCGTATTTCTATTGTGTAATTAAGTATTCATACTCTGTTATATTCTTGTACTCTGATGTAATTGTTGTAATCAGCAATAAAATGTTCTTCAGTTTGTGTTCTGATGTGTGTTGTTCTCAAAGCAATCCAGTCTTTCCTTTACTGGGAAATTTTGGGTCGTTTCAAGCCCAATCGAAATCATCAGTAATCACCCAAACGATGTGAAGACTTCCGGTCTTCAACCACCGTCTTCATCTTCGACATCTCGTCGAATTGGTTATTCAGAATGGGTATAAACCCGGCCTTTCTGAATAACCCACGTATATAATAAACAAATGTTACACAAACACAACGAACGCCTCATTCCAATTCAGAATATTCTTTTATTCACAAAATCACATTCCTAGGGAAAGGTTCCCATTAATTTTATCCAAGATAAACTCTTCTAAATTTATTCTTTAATCTTCCTTTGGAAATCATTTCAAACTAGTCGGGATTAGCGAACCACACCGAAGTAATTATTTATTTTATTTCCCAATCCCAATCTATTCATCCCATGGAGCTAAACTGGTAATACTCCATATCTAACACCACGGTGTTATCGGTAAAATTAATTAATCTCCCCCACTTAAAACTTTTCGTCCCCGAAAAGGAACAAAGTCGAAAGTGGTTTGATTATTCAACTCTACGTTCGATCTGACTTTCATTCTCCAACTTTTTAGTTTCTGAGAATTTTCAAATTCTTCAAAAATTTGGCTAACACCCGGAATTTTCGAAAAATTTCGCCATAACCTCCCCTGCACCGGGAGCCACGGGAAAATCCCAAAATTGCCATATAGGCCTTCTGATCTCAAAAAGAAAAAGAAAAAGCCAAGCGGCTAGCCAATAGGCTCATAAAATCATCATCACCCAAACAAAACAGTAATTTATGATAAACATGTACCTATTAGTCGGGCAAACAAATTTTATTCTCTGCTCTAGCCTCCTTGCTATGACCTGTTCAATGTAAGCACATATATATATGCAAGCAAATGCGACCAATTTTCAATATAATTCAATATGTGATTCAATTAGGCTAATTGGCTAAAAATTAGCAAACAAATAAACAAACAACACAAACATCAATCAATTAGTGAATTAGAGTTTCAAATTCATAATTTTGATACATATACAAAAATCATGTTTTTGATGCCAAATCACAACAATAGGCTCTATCTAATTTTTGGTTCTCACACCAGTCAATAGGAAATATATAGATATTACACGTTCGTCACTCGAATATAAATTCTGATGATGATATATCAATCATCAGAATCACCCCCGGGCGACTAGAGTGTAATTCTATATCTATCCAGTATATTAAAACTTCAAATACACGTTTGCAAGGCGTATATGCAAAATCTTTATATACTGGACTGTCCTAATCAATATAAAATAAATATTCAAATACGTATACAACGATTTAAATTTTCAAAACAAAAATTGTTCTCATTTTAAAAATATACTCTTCACACTCGTTCTAGGATACTACTGATCCTATCTCTAACGAGTCATTCTCGTTGGATATTACTAATCCAATATCTGATGAATTCTTTCGTACGGTTCTAATGTGTCTTGTTCTCTAAGCTTTGTAAACCAAAGCTCTGATACCACGATGAAACGACCCGAACTTCCCTGGTCTAGTGAAGGCCCACGCCATTCACACATCAATCCAATCAATTTCATTTCACCAAACAATTCAATTCAAACCAAATAATCTAACCAACTACACAACCAAACAATTAAAAAAAGAGCCATCCATGGTCTGTGGATGATGGGTGTCGGGTGCTACTAAACACCGTCTGCATCCTAGTATATATATCAACTAGAAAAATAGAATTTGAGTGAGAAGTTCCCACTAAAGCTAATCCAAACGCCATGACTCTTCATATGTAGGAAATCTTCATCGCTCTTCCAACGCAGTCTGTTTCACGAAGTTTATATTAAAAATCACTTCTTTATATTGTTAATTCGCTACAACACATATCTAGATCGTATTTTTATTTCTAATGCTATCTTAAAAAAAACACATTTTTACTTCGCTATTCAATATATAAAAATCGAATTTTTACTATGCTATTCAATATATAAAAATCGAATTTTTACTATGCTATTCAATATATAAAAATCAAATTTTTACTATGCTTAAAAATCTAAGCTTTACATATAAAAATCCTAGGCTTTTATCATATAGAAAATCAAACCTATTCCTATATAAAAATCTAATCCTCTCAAATTGAAAATCGAAACATTTCAAATTAAAAATCAAGTTTTTCTATAATTCTCTAAATAAAACTGATTTCATAAAATATGTTTTTTTTTAACAAAACATTATATATAAAAAAAATTAAAACACTTACTGCTGGATCTCGAAGGAAAGGGGGAAAGGGCGCAGGGGGGGTCGGGGATGCTTGCTGATGTGGCGCCGAAGCAGCGGGGTGGTGGGCGGTTTAGGCTAGGCGGCGGCGCTGTAGGGTTTTGGGGCGATCGTGTTTGGGGATGGAGTGCTTGAACTGGGAAGGAGGCGAGAGGAGGGTCGCGGCTCAGGCGGAGGGGAGGTGCGTCGACGGTGGGCTGAACGGAGGAGGGCGGCGGCGGGTTTTATCTCGACGTTTTTTTTCTTCTTTCTTCACTGAAATGAAAACGAGAAAGGGGGGGCCAAAGATTAAAGGAAGGAGATATTTATTTTTATTATTATTTTAATTGCAAAATGTTGACTTTTACATACGACCTCAAAACGAGGCCCACCGCCTGCCGTCCATAGCTAATTACCCCCATTCCGAACACAATGGGATGTGTATAGTAGGCTGATTCGATCGTTTCGATCAGTTTCCGTCAAAATCAAAATATAACTCTATATATTGAATTTGAACGCGCATTTCAATTTACTGGGGTCACATACTAACTCTAAAAATTCCCGAAAAATATTTTCTAGTTTCGTATTGATGATACGATCCTAACAAAACTAGTTTCGTCGAATTCTGAGACCGTTAGAAAAATGGCCAATTTCCAGTCGATTAAAATCAACTGAAACTGGTCAAACGCGTTTTCCTTTGCCACACTCACATATTGATTCAAAAAATTATGAAATTTGAAACCTAAAAATAAATTGACATCACGGATCCAACAAAAGTGGTTTCGTCGAAATCCGAGGTCGTTTGCAAAATTTCCATTTTTAAGGGCCTGAATTCCATAGCGACTATTCAGAATTTTCAACTGGACATATCTTTTTATCCCCGCTATGAAATTTCAATTTTTTGGATTCATTGGAAAGATATTCACAATTAGATTCCATTATTTTTGGTTTCACTAAAATCCGGTTTATTTTGCACCCGGTACATTCAATTGAAGTATGAAATCGAATTATCGAACTACCGCGCCATTTTCAATTCCTTTTAAAAATATAAATAAATATTTATATTCGAACGTCGATCTATATAACTATATACGATTGAATTTTATTCAAAAGAAATTTTCTCATCGATATTATTTAAAATAATTCATTTTAAATGTTCAAAATTCGCTAAAATTGCGACTAAAAATTTTAAACTGGCCTAGATTTTCGGGTTGATACACCATTTCACGTTCAAATCTAATTAAAGATTTAACTATCGCTTTGGAGCAGAACTGGTGGTACTCCATTCTCGATCACCTTTCTGATTTGATAATTTAAATTATCAATTCACATTTTAATCTAATTAAAGATTCATTAAAACTCCACTTAGTTTTAATCTTCTCAAAAATCAACATCCTGCCTTTAACTGGGTTAAAGAACCAATGTCATCTAAAACACGATTCACGATAAACCCAAATCATATTTGATATTAAATACAAGGCTCTGAATAGAAAATATATCGGCTTATATTCAATATCAAATTCTGAAACCAACAAATATCGTATTGGAAATAACGATATAAAATATATCTTTCGAATCCCCATAACAATATTTGTATAGTCACGAAATCCAACATCGAAATATTTCGAAGATAATTTCGATTCAACTCCAGTCCAATTCATGAATTGGGAATATTGATTATTTTAAAATCACTTTCAAATTCAATTTATTTATTTCAAAAATAAATTGATTTTAATTCTAGTTCAAAACTAGTTCATTTCGATAAAAATCTATTTTCATCCTTTCAAATGTGGAATTTTTCATCCCAGTTCTTTCCAATTCACATATTATGATTTTACACAAATTATTAATATTTTTAATAATTTTATCAAGGCCCGTACAGCCGATTTCCGTCAACGGCCATCGAACTGCACTTACAGCGACCTTTTCTGAAATTGATTTGGACATAATTCCAAATCCAACCATTAGATTTCAAATTTCAAATATTCATTGGAAAGCTCTTTTCGATACGAACCCAACGGTTCCAGTTTTAGGAGAATCCGACCGTCGGATCTCCCACAACGTCAATTCGAAGTCAATGGTCGAAATTCACGAACTGCCGCGGCGCGGTGCGTTCAATTTAGGCCATTATATATATAATATATATATATTATATATATTTCATCGATTTCCTTTTAAAACGTATTTAAAAATCGTTTTAAATTCATTTTCAAAACCATTTCAACTCTATATTCAATTTCAAATCAAAATTGAATATTTCGTATCATTACTATATAAATGATAATATTTTCAAAACGTTATGTTTTGAAATCACTTCTTTTCTATATTCATTATAAAAACGAATATAATCGATATAAATATCGTTCACGTCAAAATAGCGCATCTCTAATCAACACGGCTTTATATATTTCAATAAATGAATGAATATTTATTCTATTCAATAAATGAATATTTATTCTATTCAACACATGAATCTATATTTCTTTCAACACATGACTAATCTCAACACATGAGTACTGTCAACACATCGCTATTTTTGTTATGTAAAATATTTTATAAAATTATGGTATCTATCGTTTGATTTTTAAATCAGACTCCACCGTGAAGTAGTTTCTAATTTAAATATGATGAAGATATAAATTTTATTATTTAAAATATTTCACTCAACACATAATAGTTTCAACACATGTATATCGTCAACACATGACTATTTTTGTATTCAATACATGGATTCCCTTTTGTAATATTCATTATTTTCCCAATTGGAATGAGGCCCAATCAATCACCATATAATGTTAATTATATGGATTCCATACAACACATGTATATAATAGCAACGATAAACAATCAACCATCATCCAAAGTGCACCACACAACTGCATAAGCATCAAATATAAATAATTAACGCTTACACAGCCTGTCGACCAATCGATCGGCATACAATTAAACAATTGGGATTAGTGTAAGCCAAATTTCATCCCAACACCCATGTGGGGTTTCAAATCAACAAAAATTGAATATTATTTGTGCAGTTGGGCGATGTGTACAATTTATCATCCCAATCAATATCAGTCAAATCAGTGTATATAAACAAATCAGCCGATTTTATATAGATATTCATTTATTCACTTTCACGTTAAAAATTACATTTTTAACGATAATTAATTTATTTCAACACATGAATATATTTCATTATCTATTTCACATCAACTTCACAAACAAATTTTCATAACATATCAATCAAACAAACAAGCCGTCCATGGTCTGTGGACGACGGGTGTCGGGTGCTGCTAAGCACCGTCTGCATCCTAGTATATATATATATATATATATATATATATATATATATATATAACTAGAAAAAGAAATTTAGAGTGAGGAGTTCTCAACAATAGCTATCCCAACACCACGACACTTCAAAAGTGGAAGTCTTCGCCGTTCTCGCCTTTTGTCACTTTCGTTGACCGTAGCCACTACATATATAAAAATCACATTTTTATATTGTTGCTATGCATATAAAAATTATATTTTTATACTACTACTACATAGATAAAAATTCTATTTTTACATCGCTACTATATAGATAAAAATTCTATTTTTACAACGTTACTATATAGATAAAAATTATATTTTTACATCGCTACTATATAGATAAAAATTCTATTTTTACACTGCTACTATATAGATAAAAATTCTATTTTTACATCGCTACTATATAGATAAAAATTCTATTTTTACACCGCTACTATATAGATAAAAATTCTATTTTTACCTCGTTACTATATTATAAAAATTATATTTTTATCCTCTACATACAATAAAAATTGCATCTTTATTTATTGTTCAAATAGATAAAAATCACATCTTTTATTGACTAAAGAAAAATCTATTCTTTTCTCTAAAAATATAATTCTATACTTTACATAAAAATAAAATCTTTCCTATGAAGTTAAAAATCCTATTTTTATGTAAGCAAAACAATATATATCTATATCTCTAAAAATAATGCAAATTTATCCTTAAAACTGAAAATTAACTAAATCATTAAATTAAATAAACAAAGTAAAACAAATGCTCACTGGTTTGCGGAGAAAAGGGGGCGGAGGTGTTCACCCTGGAGGTCGAGTGTCGGCCTCAGGCGATGCTGGAGGCGGTGGGTGTAGGGCTTCAGGCGGTGGAGCTTTCGAGGGGGGGGGCATCGCGTTTCAGAAAGGAAAGGGGGAAGAAAGAGAACGGAGGCGATGGAGGAGAGGGGATGCGGTGGATCGGAGGGCGGCGACTGTCGGGGCGCACGACGACGAGGTGGACAGGGAGGGGCACGATTTGAATCTAGGGTTTTTTTCTTTCTTTTTAATTCATTTCTGAAATCTGAGAATGAGGGGGGGCCAACGGGTTTTAAGGGGAAGGAGAGTTTTATTTTTAATTATTTAATTTACAAAAAGTTGACTTTTTCATACGACCTCTAAACGAGGCCCACCGCCTGTCGTCCATAGCGTTTCACCCCCATTCCGAACACAATGGGATATGTGTCGTAAGCTGATTCGACCGTTTCGATCAGTTTCCCCTAAAATCAACATATAACTCTATATATTGAATTTGAATGCACATTTCAATTCACTGGGGTCACATACTAACTCGAAAAATTCCAGAAAAATATTTTCTAGCTTCGTATTGACGATACAGTCCTAACAAAACTAGTTTCGTCGAATTCTGAGATCGTTAGAGAAATGACCATTTTCCAGTCGATTAAAATCAACTGAAACTGGTCAAACGCATTTTCCTTTACCACGCTCACATATTAATTCGAAAAATTATGAAATTTGGAATCTAGCAATAATTTGACATCACGGATCCAACGAAAGAGGTTTCGTCGAATTCCGAGGTCGTTTGCAAAATGCCTATTTTTAAGGGCCTGAAATCCATAGCGACTATTCAGAATTTTCAACTGGACATATCTTTTGATTTCCGCTATGAAATTTCGATTTTTCGGATTCGTTGGAAAGATATTCTCAAATAGATCCTATTATTTTTGGTTTCACTAAAATCCGGATTGTTTTGCACCCGGTTCATTCAATTGAAGTTTGAAATCGAATTATCAAACTACCGCGCCATTTTCAATTCTATTTATAATTATATATAATTATTTATATTCTAACAACAACGTGTATAAATATATACGTTCGAATTCTATTCAAAATAAATTTCTCATCGATGTTATTTAAAATAATCTATTTTAAATGTTCAAAATTCGCTAAAATTGCCAAAATAAAAATTTTAAACTGGCCCGCATTTCCGGGTTGTACACACATCGTATATATATATATATATATATATATTTATTTATTTATTTTCATTTCCACATCACAATCACAACACAATACAATCAAATAAATCGTCCATGATCTATGGACGACAGGGAAGTGAGCTAACAGAAAATAAATAACTGTACAAAAATTTATAGTGAGAGAAGTTCTCACATTGATTGTTTTTGAAATCATTTAAAACGATTACTCTGATTAGATAAAACCTGACATTTAATTCAACCAAAAACTGTCACTTGCTCCAAATCTGTTCCAATCTGTTATGAAATGTTGTGCTCGTCTAGAGGATTCCAATGCAATCTAAATCATTCTAATCTAATTTCGTTTGAAGAAGTTAAAATGATTTACACATTTATAAAACAATATAAATAATTAATGAAAATTAATTAAATTAATTACTTTTTTTATCCCACTAATTCGTTTTTTTACTCTTTCTTCCCCGTTCTATGTAAACCGTCACCCCCCCTTTGTTCAAAAGAAAAACCCACTGCTGCTCCATGTTCCTTGCGTTGGACCTCCTATCACCACCACCACGCGAGGCGCCTCTGCAAGCTCCACCACTGGCTTGAGCACCAATGAATTTGATCCCCTCTTTGCTTCCAGAAAACGATTTGAAACCGCACCCTTTGAGGGAAAAATCCCAATGATTTACTTCCTGAATTTCGATCTCCCCCAAATAAAATGGAAGTGCTCAATTTTCCCTACGATTTTTTTTTCTGACCATGATCTAATTCATTATGTAGAAGGAGCGATTGAGGAGGAGGGGTTGGAGTGATTTCCGCCGTGAATTGTTTGATGGCTGCGGGTTCCGAGGGCAACGAGAAAGTTAGGGATTTCTAAACAAAAGGGTTATATATACTATATATTACTTTAATTCCCATATTAGTTTTTTATCATTCTGAGCTCCAAATCAAACCTAACGACTATTGCCCCTAGCTAGATACCCCCATTCCGAACAAAATGGGATATGTTCCGTAAGCCAATTCGACTGTTTCGACATGTTTTTCTTTAAATTAAAATATAAATCAATATATATTTAATTTAAACGTACATTTTAATTTACCAGGCCTACATACTGACTCCAAAAATTCCAGAAAAATATATCTAGCTATGTTTGACGATACGGTCCTAATAAAACTAATTTCATCGAATTTGGAGACCGTTTGAAAAATGGCCAATTTCTGGTCGATCCAATTCAAATTTAAATTACAAACACATTTAAATTTACTGCGCTCACATATTAATTCCAAGTATTATGAAATTTGAAACCTAACTATAATTTGACATTCCGGATCCAACAAAAGTGGTTTAGTCGAAAACGGAGGTCATTTGCAAAATGGTTATTTTTAAGGGCTATATATTATATTAAAATATATATAAATTCCATAGCGACTATTTTGAATTTTAAACTGGACATAACCTATTATTCCCGTTATGAAATCTAGAATTTTCATATTCATTATAAAGATATAATTAAACAGATTCAAATATTTCTGGTTTTAATAAAATCCAGTTTATTTTAAATCATGTACATTCATTTGAAATTTGAAATCGAATTTTCAAACTGCTGTGCCATTTCAAGCTCGTTATATAATTAAAAAAATTTATTCGTTCTAATTTCGATTAAAATAAATTTATACGTTCTAATTCTATTCAAAATAAATTTCTAATCGTTATTATTTAAAATAAATCATTTTAAATATTCAAAATTCATTAAAATCACCAAAATAAATTTTTTAAATTGGTTCTGATTTTCCAGTTTGTTACAATCGTATAGGTCAGATTTAATAGTCGGTATTTAACTATCAAATAAACAATCATGAAAATAAAATGAGTTCACTGATTTAGTGCTTGACATTACTTGGACTCTTTAATTAAAACTATTAGCGAATGTTAATTTAAAACTCTTAAATCGTTTACTTTCACGAATATAGCTTTTCACTTCTTATTTAACATAAGAATAATTTCAAAACTATTATAATTTCATACTTAGGGAAATATCCTATAACCATATCCAGTTTTCTATTTTACTATCTGTAGTGACCCAAAATTCCTGTCCAATTTGAGCTGACCAAATAACGCAAGTCCAACCCAATTTGCACTGAAATCTAGAAAACTATTAGAAAGAATATAGAGGGTGAGGAAAGATAAGATAGAAACTTAGAATAGAAGAAGAAGAATACAACATCAGAGAAACACGAACCTCACAGCGGAGTGAATAACATATAATATATATATAACATAACTTGAAATATATATCTGTACTTGAATATACATCATTATCAAAGTACAACACTTACAACACAGCAGAAATAAACTATAGCTATATGATCCTGAAGCCTCCTGCTCTAGCTCTTCAAGTATCTGTAAATCCCGACTACTTGACTGCTCGTACAAATTCAGGCACCCAAGAGTTTAGGGAAAACAAAACAAAATAAACTCTGGGCCAGTCATGAGACTAGTATGAGTAAAACGGTTTAAAACAGTTCGAATAAGTAAACGATATCTCATAAGACCACGCCGTATAATGGAACGGGTTTTTCCCTTATGAAAATCCAAAATATCTTTATATCAAAAACCTTTTTATATTATAATAATGTCTACTAACCACAATATAATAATCATCTAGCAGAAACGCTTTCATCTCACGTTCTACATATATAGTATACATTCAAAACTGCAAGCACATATTGGGTAATGTATTTCCAACTATGACAAGGTATGGAACCACCTTTCGCAAGTGTACCTCTAGAAAGAAATACACTGGGTTCAACAAGAACATCTTGCAACCCGGCCACACATGACCGACCACTCATTTCGCTTGAATGTATCGAATGTATATCACCAACGGTTGGGATCAGCAACCGTTTCCAGAATGGGACAGCATCAACAATAGATTTTTAGAAGTAAATGAAACTCTAGATCAGGTGATTATACACCCTAATAGGTGCGACCTACATAGCCATACTACCTGCCCGATTTCAGTCATTTACCGGTTGATGAGGCTTGAGGTTACGCTTTATCATCACATTAGATTCACTTCGAATGCCACATTGTCAGATCCATCGAAAATCACTAATTGACATCTACAACAATACATTACGTGTTAGCTAAAGAAGTTTCCTTCTCCGCTTCCACTCTTGGTACGGTTAAAGAAATCAATGTACGTGACCTTTCTGGAAATACTTTGTCAAACATTCATCCATACAAGTCATCCAGGAACAGGATGAACCGAAGGCACTATTCAGTACATCCATCTTAGGCACTGTTATCTAAAACTTATACAATAGCCCTTGCACTTTACTCCATCTTCAATTTTCTTTGGCATACATGATTCACAACACTTATGCCAATATAGAGTGGTTCTCTGGATAATAATCCAACCGGTCTCTCCATATTAACAACGTTAAAATGGTCAAAACTTCGATAGTCTGTGATTTAACCATCAAAGAAAAACAGGTGTGCAAACAACGATATTATTTCCAGGAGGAAATTATATCGATCAATCAGCATTCAACATTTATCTCTTTATTTCATAAATTTACTTATCTCCTGTTTCCATATATTCTAAAGTCTTATTTTCTATTATCAGAAAACATTTTTGATTCTCATTTGGAAAACATTTCCAAAACTTCTTAATTGGGATTTAAACAGATGTTTAAAACTATAGTGCGATGACGACTCAAACCGCTGTACTAAATTACTAAATCCACTTAACCACTTCACACTCGAACCGTAACCATTTCTTTATTAAAAACGCAGTCAATCAAGTTGGGGTATAACTACCTCTCAGACCTTAACTGAACCACCTTTCAAATCTCGAAATAGATAAGATTCACCTTTTTAACTTTTTAACACTTCCTTACGAACCCTCGGATTCTATTTACGAACCCCTTTCTTTTACACGTTTACGTGATTATAACAATGGTGTTATAATCTCCTGCATCCGAAATATATTATCTTCAATCTGACTTTTATTTCCTAACTCGAATAATATAATGACAACTAACTTATTTACTCCTCTTCGGTTAACTCTAATTTATAACCCTTATTTGAATAACTTCAACCTAATAACTCTTACAGGATTAACTCTTATTCGAACAACTTATTCGAATAACTTATATTCGATTTGCTTACTTTCGAATACTTATATTCAATAATCTCTTTCTTCGAATAAATCTTATTCGATTTAAATCCTGTCGAATAACTAGATTCAATCAACTCACTTCGAATATTTTTGATTCGATTATCTCACTTTGAATATCTCTGATTCGATTTACTTCTTCGAATAACTAAATTCGATTAACTCATTTCAACCTTATTCAAATAAACTATATTCGATTAACTCCATTTGAATAACTCTAGTTCGATTTAACTATATTCAATAACTCTAGTTCGATTTAACTCTATCGATTAACTCTAACTGATTAACTCTAACGGCTTAAATTTAACTAGTTAACTCTAACTGATTAACTCTAACTGGTTTAACTCTACGGTTTAACCTAACTGGTTAACCCTAATGATTAACTCTTTGTCCTTATTCAGTTTCAAACATCGATGTTGAAATCGATTCTTACTTCTTTATATAAGTCCTGACTTATATTGTGACGATCCCAAAACCCCATGACATGGTGTTAAGGATAATCATTGGAATATAAAACATCAATCATCATTAGCAGATCACAGATAATAGCATAAACATGAAAGTAGAATAATTTACACACATATGATAGAAGAATCATATAGATATCATCACATCAGAGAGCACAGTGCAAGATACAACTTAGTGCATAATGATACATAATCAGTCACCATCGCCTGAGGCGGAATCATACATAAAGAGTACACAAAATAAATATCAGTCTACATCGCCAATGGCGGAATCATAATATATATACAATAATGGCGGTAAGAGTCGAAGTCAGCACGGTGTAGTCAAGCCTCGCCATGAGCCAAAAGTGCGCCAAATACCTGTAACTAGGCTGCCCGTGTGAAAATGAGGGCACCCGAGTTTGCAAGGTGAAACAAACTACGAGTCAGTCATGGGACTGGTATGAGAAATCTACTTAACTTATTAACGACAATAATAAGGCAAATCAAAGGACCACGCCACTTTCGCGGAACGGGTTTACTCCAATGAGTGCTAGTGCATGAAATAGAGTAAATGATTAAATCATCGCAATGCTTTTTATAAAATGAAGCCATTATAAGACTCAGGTCCCATCACACAATGCAACGCAAGCCGGAGGATAGAGTTTTACCTTATAATGGCCAAAAATGCTTCATACGTATAAAACAAAAGTGTTTGATGTTATTACTTGTGCATATATGTTTCAAAAGCAAATTCAATCATAAATATCAATCCTAGGCGGCATAGCTACCATCTACTATGTCGCCATACTAGTAATACAATCACATCCGCATATTTCGTATTGGAAATTGGATTCCTTCATGAGTCGAGGCAAGGGGCTAGCTCCTCTCCGTTCGAGACACTCTAGCAAATGCCTCGGGACCACACACAACAATCCCAGGATCCTCCAAGGCCGGTCCTCCCTTACTTTTGAGGATTAGTTATTCCTGAACACACGTTTCCCGGTCCTTACAGACCTATAATCGAGGCGCCTAGTATTCCAACAACCACACAGGTGTAAAGTAGATATAAATGTCAGGGCTGGGAGGTCACTGACACCACCATAGCTAGAAAGAAACGTCGTGCACTCCTTGGGTCCTTCTCCCGTTTTTGACTTATATCGGGGTGTGAGGCTCACGAATTCACGTTGTACACAAAGCTACGTCACACAGACCATGCTTTGATCATCAACCACAAGACTTTGCTTTGCAACAGAAGCCTTGATCATATGCCACTTAGGCGTGCCACACAGGCAATCCACTCCATGCGACTGATTTCTATCAATACATAACCTCCGAGCTCGTACGTCTCAGAGAAGGGCGTTAAGCAAGAGAATAAATTCTCCGCCGCCAAACAGATATATATTTAACAGAGATCAATCAGCACAGAACAAAATCCAATGTCAGACACACAGTCCATTTACAAGTCCGTTCTGGGTTTGAACGAAACCGGAGGCACCAAATTCCTAGCATATCCGTACAATCAACAATATGTTTGGACGGCTACTACTTCAGCTCCTTCACGGTAGCTACTCCAATCACGAGCATCAGTAGCGCCCATCCATCCAATGTGAAGATCGTTAGTCTTCAACCGTCTTCGACTCTTCGACTTCTCAACGTCGATCGATTATTTGAAATGAGATAAACTCGGCCTTTTCAAATAACCACGTATATTTAGATTTTCAAATCAATTTATCACATGGTTAGACTATTCAACATTCACATTTTAGTTCTTTAGTTATAATTTTCACGTTAAATACATTCAACCATCACATATCAAGCAAACACAACAAAATTGGTTTATTTCCACTCTATATCGTCAATAGTATTTTATAACGATATATCGCCATTTTTATTGATTTAAAACGACCATATTTAATTAAACGACGATTCAGGTCGTGTCGATGCACTGGCGCTGTTTTTCACTAAATTTGTTTTACACATATCTGAAAATCAAACCGTTGGATCTTCACAAGGTTTATGTCATTAGAAAGATCATTTCAAAACGAATCTAACTGTTTCAGTTTCGGGAAAATCCGACGGTCGGATCTTCCACACTAGCCATTTGAAGTTACGATTTCAATTTACGAACTGCAGCGTCGTTATTCGATTTAATTTAATTATATATATATATATATATATATATATATATATATATATATATATATATATATATATATGTATATAAATATAATCGTTTCTGGCGTTGTTTTTCTTCAGATTTGAATTAAACATTCCAGACAATCCAACAGTTGGATCTTCATAAAGTTAGTGCCGTTGGAAAGATATTTCCAAGGCGAACCCAACGGTTGCGGTTTCGGGAAAATCCAATGGTCGGATTTCCCGCACTCGTCGTTTGAAATCACGGTTTCAAAACACGAACTGCACGGCCACGTTTCGTTTTAATTTTATTTATATTTATATATTTATATAAATATAGTTCCTTCAAAAATTCCTATATCGTTTTCACTTCAAATATTTCGCTAACGCCTTTAAATTTTGGAAAATTTCGCCATAACCTCCTTCGTACGGGAGGGGCTGGGAAAATTCCCAAATAGCCACACGGGCGTCTCATGTCAAAAAAAGAAAGAAAAAGCCAACAGGCTCATAAAATCATCACCCAAACAAAACAGTAAATGTGTACCTATTTGTCGGGCACAAAATTTTATTCCTCTTCTCTAGCCTCTTTGCTATAACCTGTTAAATAAATATGCATGTACATATATGCAATTCTCATCACTTATCATTTTCCATTCAGCTTCATATTTGATTCAATTTGGTTTAAAAACACCATTCATTCTAATGTTGCATGCATAGGCAAAAATCATATCATTAGCTAATTAATGAATATTTCAACTCATGCATATTTATTTGAACAAGTGGCTATTTTTAACACTTCACATTTCAAAGATGATAATTTTGGCGGGCTAAAATATATTTCAACACATGACTATTTTATTTAGTTCCTATGCATGTTAAAAATAATATTCCTTTCACAAATATTTATTTCAACGCTCGCATATCTTTAGCATATCACATATATGATAAAAGTGATATTTTTATCATTTAAAATATTTATTCAACACATGAATGCTTTCAACACTTTATAATTTCAATAAAAATGTAATTTTTATTGTTCGGTCTTTTTATTCAACACATGAACTTTTCCAATACACACACTTCTCAACACATGAGCACTTCCACACATGGATATTTTATATATGTTGTTCATATAAGGAGGGTGAAATTTTTTTTGTTGAAACTATTTATATATAAGGCGAATATTTTTCATACTTCATATATATTATAAAAATGTGATTTTTATTGTTTAAACACTTCATTCATTCCTACATGAACTTAATTTTCACACATCACTTTTCAACACATGAACATTTCCACACATGAACATTTCCACACATGGACATAGTTTCAACACATGATTTTAATTTCAACGCTTGAAGATAATTTCAACATATGAAACTAATTCTAACACATGGATATTATTCAAAATTTCGGCAGCATAACGGCAGGGTAGTTAA
This sequence comes from Allium sativum, assembly GCA_030737875.1. Lineage (NCBI taxonomy): Eukaryota > Viridiplantae > Streptophyta > Magnoliopsida > Asparagales > Amaryllidaceae > Allium > Allium sativum. The sequence continues at coordinate 366,798,937 of CM060920.1, forward strand.
AACCGGCACCGTCCCTAGTACGGCTCCTCGCTCTACCTTAAAACCTCGCGGTTTTTGATAATGGGGATTCATGCATCTAATTCGCACGCAGGCGACATGTTTTATTTTTATTTCCACAATTTTTCCAATTCATTTCAATTACCAATGGGTATTTTTCAACCCCAACCAACCAATATCAACCACAAACAATTATTCAACCATTCGCATTTTTCATCCAATATTTCACACCAATTCACAACAATAAATATCGTCCATGGTTTGTGGACGAGGGGAGTATATATATATTATTGCTATATTTCACTTGTATTTCAACACATATATCAACTATCCTATGCATGTATAATTCATACTTCGCTTATATAGCTTACGCCACGCATGTACATGAGGTATACAACACGTGCGTAATTTATATTTCGCTTATATAATTTATACATGACATTTTCCATTCAAATTCATTTAATTTAGATTTCTCACATTGGTTTTCGGAGTGCTAAAAATCGTAGATGACTCAGAAAAATCCGCGGTCTCTTCTATGTTGTAGAGAGCTTCCTTGCGGTCCCGATATTTCCTATTTCATCGAATTTCGTCAACACACCATAAAGATATGATTTTTCAAAGTTGAAACATAAAAAAGAACTCACCTTTCACGATGGTTCAAAACTAGGGTTGCAGTTTTCGTGAAAACCGAGGCACGATGGGATGATCGGAGAGTACAGCGCGGAAGAGGGAGGAGAGGGGAGTCGGTCGGTGGTGGTCGAAGGTGGTTCGGTGGTCTCTGGCGATCGGGGCGGCGTTGGGAAGTCGGCGACTTGGAGGGCTCGATTCAGGCGATACGGTGGTCGAGGGGGTGTGAGGGTTGGTCGGATCTGAAGAGGAGGAGGAGGCGCGTCGACGGGGGTAGGTGGCGGCGTCGGCAGAGGGCTGAGGCGGCGGCGATTTGAAGGGGAAGTGGCGATCGGTTTTCGCCGTCGATCGGGGAAGAGAAAAAAAGGGTTTCGCGTTTTTTTTTTAAAATAATGAAAGGAATTTTTCCATTGGCCCGTGGTTTTATTATATTTTAAAATACTGTTTCTCCACACGGACACCAATTCAAACCCAACGACTATCGCCCCTAGCTAAATACCCCCATCCCGGACACAATGGGATATGTTTCGTTGCCCAACTCGACTGTTACAGTCAGTTATTTTTCAAATTAAAGTATAAAACATTTAATTTTAACTTTGAACGTACATTTCAATTTGCCAGGGCCAAAAACTGATTTGAAAAATTCCAAAAAAATAAATCTGGCTATGTTTTGACGCTACGGTCCCAACAAAACTAGTTTCGTCGAATTCTAATATCGTTTGAAAAGTGGCCATATTCTGGTCGATCCAATTTAACGGAAATTGACCAAACACATTTTCTTTTGCCACGCTCACATACTAGCTTCAAAAATTATGAAATTTGAAACCTAGCAATAATTTGACATCCCGGACCCAACAAAAGTGGTTTCGTCGAATTCCGAGGTCGTTTGCAAAATATCAATTTTCCAGGGCTATATATTTTATATAGCGACCCTTCTGAAAATTCATTCGGCCATAACTTTTTATTCCCATTATGAAACTTCGATTTTTCAGATTCGTTAGAAAGGTATACACTAATAGATTTAAATATTTTTGGTTTCGCTAAAATCCGTTATATTTTCCACCCTGCACAGTCAGTCAAAGTTTGAATTCAAATTTTCAAACTGACTCACTATTTCTAATTTACTATTTTGTTGAAATATTCTATCTCAATTGTTCAAATTCCTTTGAAATGACCAATTTAAAATTTTTTTAATTGGCTTGTATTTTCCAGGTTGTTACATATATATTCTATTTATTCAAATGATAAATATTTAACTTAATTTATAAATATCATTTATAAATCATTCTGCTCCTTTTATCTGTTTACTTCTTCATATATAAGTTCAGACTTATATATATATATATCTATTTATCCAAAGATAAATATTTCCTTTATAATATATTTGTTTTCTAAATGCCTTTACCAATATTTCCTTTTTAATCCTATTTGTAAATGGTTTACAAATATTTCCTTTTTAATCCTTTTTGTAAATGGTTTACAAATATTTCCTTTTTAATCCTATTTGTAAATGATTTGCAAATATTTCCTTTTAGGGTTCTATTTCCCAGTATTTCCTTTATTAACCTTATTTATTTATCCTAAGTATTTCCTTTATTAATATCTTATTTATTTTCTAAATAATTATTCCTTATATCTTATCTTATTTATTTAACAAATAAATATCTCCTTTTCTTATTCTATTTATTTTCTATAAATAAATGATCCCTTTAATTCTATTTATTTATTCCCTAAATAAATATTTCTTTCTCCGGCTAATCACCGGCAGTCTGTTCAGGGTTCCACACTTAATGGTGGCAACTAAACACGAGGGTTGCGCTCGTTGCGAGACTTAACCCAACACCTTACGGCACGAGCTGACGACAGCCATGCACCACCTGTGTCCGCGCTCCCGAAGGCACCCCTCTCTTTCAAGAGGATTCGCGGCATGTCAAGCCCTGGTAAGGTTCTTCGCTTTGCATCGAATTAAACCACATGCTCCACTGCTTGTGCGGGCCCCTGTTTTACAAATATTTCCTTTATATTTGTTTCCACAAATAATTTCCTTTATATTTGTTTGAAAAATATTTTCCTTTTCTATTGGTTTGGCAAATATTTCTCCTTCATATTTGTTTGACAAATATTTTCCTTTATATTTGTTTTACAAATATTATCCCTTTATATTTGTTTTACAAATAGTTTCCCTTATATTTGATTTCACAAATAAATCCCTTTAATATCCTTTTTAAAACTTTGATTTTTATAATTATTTCCTTTTATAAAAACCCTTTTCCTTTTCCTATATAAAATCCATTGATTTTATATAACTAATTCATTTTCAAAATGTACTTTAAAAATCCCCTTTTTACATCCTACTATTTTCTTACGGTATTTTAAATACCAACCACAGTGATTGATATGATCCAAACACACATAATCATCAACAGATTATATATCACATCATACATCACAGTATATGAAACAAAACAGTATTTTATATAATTGAGGAACCGAGTTGGGTCCCTCCAACCTGTTTCCCTGCATCAAAGATGTTAAATCATATAATTAACATCAACTGCATTTCAATATGAACTATTTCGATAAACAACATCAATATATATATATATATTTATTTAACGGTTTATATATATATTTATAGATATATAGATAATTTCAACTAACTGACTAGCAGTTCAATCATCCAAATCAACACACAGCAATCAGTCATCATTAATCAGTTCTAAATATACGTTATAAAAATAGAATTATTCAGAGTTGGTGAGTTTTACTCACATTGGCAGTTCATCGTTAAAGAACGATAAACTGTTTTGTTTGATTTGAATCAAACAATTTATTTTGCCATAAATTCATATGAGCCGCAATCCACTTCCAGTCAGCTTCATTGTGAAGCTCTCATCTATACAGTCCCAACGCAACTTACGGTTCGTCAATCTGATATCGTATGAGATAGTTACACATTTTTAAAGTTCATCGGTATTTAAATATAAAACAAAACTTAACTTTCCTTTATATTTTATAATTGGGCCTTCCAACCTTTTAATTGATCAGCCCATTCTCCGGCCCATACCCGCGTCCTATCTCCCTCTTCTTCCTGTAAAGAAAATCCGACTCCAGCTCAACACCATTGCCGTGATTTCCTCCTCCAACCGCACCTCCAATCCTCAATGAAAAATCAAACGGAAGCTACCGTTACACTCCACTCCTAAATCTCCACCACCACATATGGTTTTCAACAACCTCGCACACAACCTGAAAAAATCCGACGTCGAGTAGTTTCCGTCCCTCATAGTAGGACGATCGACATTTTTTTGTTTCGATCTTCACCGAATCTTGCTGCAAGGTACGAAATTCCTTGTTGATCTCAAAAACAAACTCGAAAACTTGAATTACAGCTTGAATTTCTCGAATGATTGAACCTTAAGATCCTGGAACCAACGCTGGCAATTTTCCAGCGAGCCAAAACTCCACCGAACCCATAAAAGTATATAGGACTGGGACGAGCAAGTATATAGCAACTCAAATATACCTCTATTTTGATTTATAGAAATTCCTATGATTTCTTTTTTATTTTTTATTTTTGATTTCTTTGTTACGGTCCATTAAAGAATTTTGCGGCTGAAGAAAAAATGAGGTCGTGGACTTTTGATTAGGTTTAGGAAGGAAGGTGTGTATTTATAGTGTCTACAAATATCTAGATATTTTTTAAGACATTTTAGATATTTTATACTTATCATTTTATATTCGTTTTTGCTTTCTAAAATTTTGTGTAATCCCACACGATACTCAAAAATCACGAAAATGGACATGCAGTTACTGTTCGACGTTACGGTCCCAACGAAACTGGTTTCGTCGAATTTCGACTTCGTTTGCAAAACTGGCTATTTTTAAAGCCGTAAATAACCCCTTTAAATATATTTAAAAACAATTAAATTTAATATTTAAAAATAAATATTATCGTGTATATATTCACAGTGGAATACCATACGGCTTCAGAATATTCCTATATGAATTTCTAACTTGATATTTCAAATCCCGATTAAATCGATATTCGATTTATAATGAAATTCCTTTTATAAACATAAATTAATTATAAAGGAATTCCACAGCGACTTTTCTAAAATTTGATTTGGACGTAAATCAAAATCTACACGACGAAATCTCGATTTTTCTCTTCCACTAGAAAAATATACTTTACCGGCTCCTAATGTTTCTTGTTTCACAGAAATCCAGCTTAAAACGAATCCTGTACATTCAGTTGAAGTTCAAATCGCCAAATCGCGAAATGCCGCGCCATTTCAAGCTCGATTTTAATTATAATATAATTATACGTTCAAACTGTCGTTCAAATAATATATTCATTATTCTAATTCAATTCTAAACTGAATTAAATATCACAGATGATCCAGTTCACACCATATCGCCATTTCAGCCAATTCTGATTATTTCAGAATTAAATATATTATTTAATTTATTATTTTAATTAAATATTCACCATTATTTAATTCAATGACTATGAAATCCTTTTAATCACCTTTTAAATAATTAAACAAATTAATTATTATATCGCTGAAAATGTGGGTCATTACATTCTTCCCCACTTAAAATAATTTCGTCCTCGAAATTGCTAAGTTATAAAACAAACCCTATCGACTGGTTAGAACGTATTTGTTCACTTCTCAACTTCGATTCCGACTGAACCAATTTAATTTCAATTAAATAATTAACTAATCCTCATCAACGAAAATTTTCAAAAATTTTGAAAATTTTCTAACACCTTAACCTTTCAAAAAATTTTGCTAGCACCTCCTTTGTACTGGTCAATAGGTCAAACTCCAACTCGCCTCTCTGGGCCATTTCCAACCCAAAAGAAAATCAAACAGCCAAGCGGCTTGCCAATTCGGCTCATAAATCTCATATCCACATAAAATATAAACCGGTACCTTTTTGTCGGGCATATCGTTATATCCTTTCCACCTGTTATCAATTCAGCAGATACAAGGGTCATCCCAATCAAATTCCGATCTGTTTTTATCCCCAAATCCAACCATTCTCTTATACCTAAGTCGAATTCAGTTTCAAATCAAAGTTCCATTTTCGATTTTTAAATTCTTAACTCATCAATCCAATGCCATTTCAGATTCTATCTCACAATTCAAAATCTAATTCTCCTTGATATATCGTATCTAATTCAATTTCCAGTTAATGGGTTTCAATTCAGTTCTAGCTCGGTTTCACAAATTTCTATTTAAATTTGTTTTTAATTCAAACTGTCTCTTCCTGGGAGTTTTAAACAGCTTTGCTTTTCTAAAACCAAATATTCCTTTTTGGATTTCAAACAAGTTGTTTCTCTCAAAACAATTCAAAATAAAATCTTTTCGGTAATAATCCGTCACTTACAACTCGAAAATGAATACTGATGATGCAGCTGTCATCATCAGAATCTATTTTCCAGCGATCGAAGTGAGTTCAATACTATAAAACCATTTCTAAACAGTTCCACTTTGAAATTTATTTCAAAATATAATTCACACTACTTGTAAAACAATTTAAAATCTCCCAGGATCTTAAATTTTCCTTATTTTTAATCCAAATCCATTTACAAACACTTATCCAATTTTCCAGAATTTTAATTCAATTTCTGGTTTAAATTCAGATTTAATTCATTTCGTAATACTTATATTTCATTTATATGAATTCTGATCGATTATTTACATAACCATTTCTCTTTTCATAATCTTACTCGATTATAATTATAACCAATATAAATCCTTTATATCAAAATATAATTTGGGTAAAATTATTTCGTTTACCCTTTTCTCAAAACATACCCTATCGGTTCATCGTATTAAAGTGTTTAATAACTCCTATCGATACAGTGGATCAAACTGATCGACCAGAAATTCATAAGCCACTCAATCAATAAATCTCCACAATATAAAATCACTTTATATTGAATAACAAATACACTCTCGTATATATACACTCAAACTCAATCTAGGGTATTACTAACCCCATCTCTACCGAGTCACGCCACAGAGCCAAGGTAAACTTAACCTTAAGCTTTGATACCAACTGTAGTGACCTGAATTTCCGGTCCAATTTGAGCTGACCAAATAACGCAAGTCCAACCCAATTTGCACTGAAATCCAGAAAAATATTAGAAAGAATATAGAAGGTGAGGAAAGATAAGATAGAAACTTAGAATAGAAGAAGAAGAACACAACATCAGAGTAACAGGAACCTCACAGCGGAACGAATAACATATAATATATATAACATAACTTGAAATATATATCTGTACTTGAATATACATCATTATCAAAGTACAGCACATACAACACAGGGGAAATAAACTATAGCTATATGATCCTGTAGCCTCCTTCTCCAGCTCTTCAAGTATCTGTAAATCTCGACTACTTGACTGCCCGTACAAATTTAGGCACCCAATAGTTTAGGGAAAACAAAACAAAATAAACTCCGGGTCAGTCATGGGACTGGTATGAGTAAAACAGTTTAAAACAGTTCGAACAAGTAAACGATATCTCATAAGACCACGCCGTATAACGGAACGAGTTTTTCCCTTATGAAAATCCAAAATATCTTTATATCAAAAACCTTTTGATATTATAATAATGTCTATCAACCACAATATAATAATCATCTAGCATAAACGCTTTAATCTCACATTCTACATATATAGTATACAATCAAAACCGCAAGCACGTATTGGGTAATGGATTTCCAACTATGACAAGGCATGGAACCACATTTCTCTAGTGTACTTCTAGAAAGGAATACACTGGGTTCAACAAGAACATCTTGCAACCCGGCCACACATGACCGACCACTCATTTCGGTTGAGTGTATCGAATGTATATCACCAACGGTTGGGATCAGCAACCATTTCCTGAATGGGACAGTATCAACAATAGATTTTTAGAAGTAAATGAAACTCTAGATCAGGTGATTATACACCCTAATAGGTGCGACCTACATAGCCATGCTACCTGCCCGATTTCTGTCATTTACCGGTTGATGAGGCTTGAGGTTACGCTTTATCATCACATTAGATTCACTTCAAATGCCACATTGTCAGATCCATCGAAAATCACTAATTGACGTCTACTACAATACATTACGTGTTAGCTAAAGAAGTTTCCTTCTCCGCTTCCACTCTTGGTACGGCTAAAGAAATCAATGTACGTGACCTTTCTGGAAATACTTTGTCAGACATTCATCCATACAAGTCATCCAGGAACAGGATGAACCGAAGGCACTATTCAGTACATCCATCTTAGGCACTGTTATCTAAGACTTATATAATAGCCCTTGCACTTTACTCCATCTTTAATTTTCTTTGGCATACATGATTCATAACACTTATGCCAATATAGAGTGGTTCTCTGGATAATAATCCAACCGGTCTCTCTATATTAACAACGTTAAAATGGTCAAAACTTCGATAGTCTGTGATTTAACCATCAAAGAAAAACAGGTGTGCAAACAATGATATTATTTCCAGGAGGAAATTATATCGATCAATCATCATTCAACATTTATCTCTTTATTTCATAAATTTACTTATCTCCTGTTTCCATATATTCTAAATTCTTATTTTCTATTATCAGAAAAAATTTCTGATTCTCGTTTGGAAAACATTTCCAAAACTTCTTAATTGGGATTTAAACAGATGTTTAAAACTATATTGCGATGACGACTCAAACCACTATACTAAATTACTAAATCCACTTAACCACTTCACACTCAAACCGTAACTATTTCTTTATTAAAAACGCAGTCAATCAAGTTGGGGTATAGCTACCTCTCAGACCTTAACCGAACCACTTTTCAAATCTCGAAATAGATAAGATTCACTTTTCTAACTTTTTAACACTTCCTTACGACCCCTTGGATTCTATTTACGAACCCCCTTCTTTTACACGTTTACGTGATTATAACAATGGTGTTATAATCTCCTGCATCTGAAATATATTATCTTTAATGTGACTTTTATTTCCTAACTTGAATAATATAACGACAACTAATTTATTTACTCCTATTCGGTTAACTCTAATCTATAACTCTTATTTGAATAACTCCAACCTAATAACTCTTACTGGATTAACTCTTATTCGAACAACTTATTCGAATAACTTACGTTCGATTTGCTTACTTTCGAATACTTATATTTGATAATCTCTTTCTTTGAATAAATCTTATTCGATTTAACTCCTGTCGAATAACTAGATTCGATCAACTCACTTCGAATATTTCTGATTCGATTATCTAACTTCGAATATCTCTGATTCGATTTACTTCTTCGAATAACTAAATTCGATTAACTCATTTCGACTCTATTCGAATAAACTAAATTCGATTAATTCCATTTGAATAACTGAAACGACCCAAACTTCCCCAGTCTCCGAAGAGAAGAGAAAGAACGAATTGTTTTGAGAACACGACAAAATAGAACGCAGACGGATGAACATTTCATTGTATATTACAACAATACCATCAGATTACAAGAATATACAGAGTATAAATGAATATTACACAGAAATATCACAGATTTAAATTACATTTAAATACATAGCATCGGAAAATAATACAATACACAACTAGAAGAGATATACGGATACAAAGCTTTCCGGATATCATTCCAGCTGTAAACCAGGATCCTGTGAATATAAATCTGCAAAACCAAAACTACTAGCTGCCCGTGTCAAAATACGGGCACCCAGAGTTTAGGTTAAAACAATAAACTCCAGGTCAGTCATATGACTGGTGTGAGAACTAAAACAGTTATTAATCTTTATTTTTAAAGTTAGGTAAAACAAGGGACCACGCCGTATAACACGGAACGGGTTTCCTCCCAAGAATACCAGTGCATAAAACAACAACGCAATGCTAAATAAAGAACAATGAAGCTATTATAAGACCCAGTTCCCATCACACAATGCAACGCAAGCCGGAGGATAGGGTTTTTACCTTATAATAGCCAAGAACGCTTGATACGTTTAAAACAAATCATTTGATACTATTATAAGTGCATAGTGTATAAAACAACTTCAAATCATAAGTATCAATCATAGGCGGCATAAGCGCCCCATCCCACTATATCGCCATACTAGGCTCTACAAATAAAACCGCAAATGTCACGTATTTGGAAATTGGATTCCCATCTATGAACCGAGGCAAAAGATAGTCCTCTACCGATTTGAGACGCTCTAGCCCGCCCCTCAGGATCAGAGCTCGAGTGACCCTTGGATCGTCAAGGCCGGTCCACCGATGTGGATTAAAATGCCTGAACATGCATTGCCCCGCCCTTTGGGGCGTAAATGAGCCAACCAATGGCTCCATCGGACCCGGATTGTCCGATCTAACGGAGGCGCCTCGCAACAGCAACAACCACACAGGTGAAAAGTATATAAATGTCAGGGATGGTAGGTCACTGACACCACCCTAGCTAGAAAGAAACGCATGCCCTCCCTGAGGTCCTCTCCCGTTTTTGGTTCACAACCGGGGTGTGAGGCTCGCGAATCAACGCTACACAAAGCTATGCCACATAGGCCTTGCTTTGATCATCATCCACAAGACTTTGCTTTTCAACAGAAGCCTTGATCAATTGCCACTTAGGCATGCCACACAGGCAACTCACTCCATGCGATTGATATCCATCAATATATAACCCCTGAGCTCGTACGTCTCAGAGAAGGGCGTTAAGCAAGAGAATAAATTCTCCGCCGCCAAACAGATATATATTTAATAGAAATCAATCACACAGACTAAAATCCAATGTCAGACACACAGTCCATTTACAAGTCCGTTCTGGGTCTGAACGAAACCGGAGGCACCTAGTACCCCGCATATCCATCGATCTCCAAGTACGTCTGGACGATCACCAACTGTTTCCATCTTCTTGGGTGTACAGCCCAATCAAGACCATCAGTAATTATCCAAACGACGTGAAGATCTCCGATCTTCAACCACCGTCTTCATCTTCGACACCACGTCGAATCAGTTATTCAGAATGGGATAAACCCGGTCTTTCTGAACAACTCGCGTATATATATAATAAACACGTGTTACACAAACACAACATACGCCTCATTCCAATCCAGAATATTCTTTTATTCCAATATTCTTATATTTTGGGAAAGGTTCCCATTAATTTTATCAAAGATAAATTCTTTAAATTTATTATTTAATCTCCTTTTTTGAATATCAATTCAAACTAGTCGGGATTAGCGAATCACACCGGAATAATCATTTATTTTATTTCCCAATCCCCACCTATTCATCCCATGAAGTAAAACTGGTAATACTTCATATCTAATACCACGGTGTTATCGATAAATTCAATTACCATTTCACGTTCAAATCTAATTAAAGATTTAACTATCGCCTGGAGTAAAACTGGTGATACTCCATTCTCGGTCATTTCAATCTAATTAAAATTCATTAAAACTCCACTTAGTTTTAACTTCAACTGGGTTAAAGAATCAGTGTCATTTAAAACACGGTTCACGATAAACCCAAAATCACTTTCCATCAATTATCGGGTTAAAGAACAAGTGTTATTTAAAACATTGTTCACGATAAACCCAAAAATCAATATCAATTCAATTAAATATTATTTAATTGGTACACTTCATTAAATCTAAATAAAAAGATTCAATCTTTTTCTCAACTGGATTCAAGAACAGTGTTAATGAAGACACCATTCACGACAAACCCAAATCACATTTGATATTAAATACAAGGATCTGAATAGAAAATATATCGGCTTATATTCAACATCAAATTCTACGATCAACAAATATCGTATTGGAAGTAACGATATATATATATATATATATATATATATATATATATATATATATATATATCTTTCAAATTTCCATAACAACATCTACATAATCACGAAATCCAAAATCGAAATATTCCAAAGACAATTTCGATCCAAATCCGTTCCAATTCAATTATTGGAAATTCTGGTTATATTTCAAAACCATTTCAAACTCACCTTATTTATTTTAAAAATAAATAAATTACTATTCTAGTTCAAAACTAGTTCATTTCGATAAAAATATATTTTTATCTTTTCAAATATGGAGTTTTTCATCCCAATTCTTCACAAATCATTTCTTATGATTTTACAAAAATTATTACTATTTTTAATAATTTTATCAAGGCCCGTACAGTCGATTTCCATCAACGGCCATCGAACTGCACTAACAGCGACCTTTTCCAAATTTTATTTGGACATAATTCCAAATCCAACCATTAGATTTCAAATTTCTAATATTCATTAGAATGCTCTTTTCGATACGAACCCAACAGTTTAGGTTTTAGGAGAATCCGACGGTCGGATCTCCCGTAATATCCATTCGAAGTCAATGGTCGAAATTCGCGAACTGCCGCGGCGCGGCGCGTTCTATTCAGGCCATTATATTATATATATAATATATACTTCGTCGATTTCAATTCAAAACGTGCTTTATAAATCGTTTTAAATTCATTTTCAAAACGGTTTCAACTTCATATTCAATTTCAAATCAAAATTGAATATTCCAATATAAATTTGTTTTAAATTCATTTCAAATTGATTTTAATTCAAATCGATTTTGAATTCACTTTCAGTTCGTTTTCAATTCAATTCAATTTCAATTCGAATTCATTTATATTCAATTTCAATTCGAATTCATTTATATTCAATTTCAAATCGAATTCATTTCTATTCAATTTCAATTCGAATTCATTTCTATTCAATTTCAATTCGAATTCATTTCTATTCAATTTCAATTCGATTCAATTTCAATTCGATTCAATTTCAATTCGAATTCATTTCTATTCAATTTCAATTCGAATTTCAATTCTTTTCAAAATATCAGATTTTGAAATCACTTTCGATATTCATTATAAAATGAATAAAATCGATATAAATATCATTCACGTCAAAATGACGTCAATCTAATCAACACGGCTTCATATATTTCTATTTTCAAATATTCTATTTCAAGTATTTCTTTTTTTAAATATTTCTTTTTCAAATATTTCTGTTTCAAAACTGGAATGAGGCCCAATCAATTACCATATAATGTTAATTATATGGATTTTCTACAACACATGTATACAATAACAACGATGAATAATCAACCATCATCCAAAGTGCATTCTACACTGTATAAGCATCGAATATAAATATTCAACGCTTATAGCAGCCTGTCAATCAATCGATCGACATACAACTAATTATTGGGATTAGTGTACATCAAATATCATCCCAATACCCGTGTGGGGTTTCAAACAATCAAACACAGATTTTATTTGTGCAGTTGGGCGATGTGTAAAATTTATCGTCCCAATCAATATCAGTCAAATGTGTGTATATAAACAAATCGTCCGATTTGTTTATTTTTATTTCATTTCATATACATGTTAAAAATTCTATTTTTAACTATAAAAATATTTCTAACTATAAAAATATTTTATTTCATTTCACATCACATCACGCAATCAGCTACACATCAAAATCAAACAACCAAGCATACAAGCCATCCATGGTCTGTGGACGACGGGTGTCGGGTGTTACTAAACACCGTCTGCATCCTAGTATATATTTATAACTAGATAAATTAAATTAAAAGGTGAGAAGTTCTCACAAAAGCTATCCCAACTCCATGACTCTTCTTTGTAGAAATCTTCGCCATTCTCGCCTCTTGCCACTTTCTTTGCCCGTATTCTCTACATATGTAAAAATCACATTTTTATACCGCTACTCAATATATAAAAATCGGATTTTTTACTTTACTATTCAATATATAAAAATCTAATTTTTACTTCGCTATTCAATATATAAAAATCGAATTTTTTACTATGCTATTCAATATATAAAAATCGAATTTTTACTATGCTATTCAATATATAAAAATCGAATTTTTACTATGCTATTCAATATATAAAAATCGAATTTTTACTATGTTATTCAATATATAAAAATCAAATTTTTACTATGCTATTCAATATACAAAAATCGAATTTTTTTTATTGTTAAAAATCAAATCTTTAATACCTCTATAATATAAAAATCCTATTTTTAACCTTTTACTAATATAAAAATTATATTTTTAACTTTCTAGATTATAAAAATATAATTTTAACTTCTCTTTATTATAAAAAAAATATTTTTAATACTCTAACTATATTTAAAACTGAAATAAAATCGAAATACATAAAAAAACTTACTGCCGAAGGGGATAGTGCTGCGCTCGCGGAGGTGGCATCTCGTCGGGGTCTGGAGGCTTCTTCTGGTGGCAGGCGGCTGAAGGGGGGGCGTCAGCTAAGTGACGAGGGGGGCGGCGGAGCTGAAAAGGGGTGGTGTGCGCGTCTCAGCAGCGAAAAGGGGGTGGGGTTGTCGCGACTCAGCAGGAAGGGGGGGTCGATCTCCGGGGCGCAGGTTGGGGGGGGGGCGTGAGGCTCGGCGGTGGCTCGAGGGCCCAGGGCGGCGGCGCGATCCGTTCTTCCTTTTTTTATTTTGGGAATGAACGGTAGGGGAGAGAGAGAAGAGGGAAATGAGGGGGGGGGGCTTTTATATAAATATTTTTTTTTATTTTATTTTAAACCAAAAAGTAAGTTTTTATTTCGACCTCGAAACGAGACCCACCGCCTGTCGTCCCTAGCTAATTACCCTCATTCTGAACACAATGGGATATGTATCGCAAGCTGATTCGACTGTTTTGATCAGTTTCCGTCAAAGTCAACATATAACTCTATATATTGAATTTGAACGTACATTTCAATTTACTGGGGCCACATACTAACTCGAAAAATTCCAGAAAAATATTTTCTAGCTTCGTATTGACGATACGGTCCTAACAAAACTAGTTTCGTCGAATTCTGAGACCGCTGGAAAAATGGCCATTTTCCAGTTGATTAAAAATCAACTAAAACTGGTCAAACGCGTTTTCCTTCGCCACGCTCACATATTGATTCAAAAAATTATGAAATTTGAAACCTAGCAATAATTTGACATCACGGACCCAACAAAAGTGGTTTCGTCGAAATCCGAGGTCGTTTGCAAAATTCCCATTTTTAAGGGTCTGAATTCCATAGCGACTATTCAGAATTTTCAACTGGGCATATCTTTTGATTCCCACTATGAAATTTCAATTTTTCGGATTCGTTGGAAAGATATTTTCAATTAGATTCCATTATTTTTGGTTTCACTAAAATCCGGTTTATTTTGCACCCAGTACATTCATTTGAATTTTGAAATCGAATTATCGAACTACCACGCCTTTTTCAATTCCTTTTATAAATATAAATAAATATTCGTATTCCAACGACGATTTATATAAATATATTCGTTCGAATTATATTCAAAATAAATTTCTCGTCGATATTATTTAAAATAATTCATTTTAAATATTGAAAATTCACTAAAATTACCAAAATAAAAATTTTAAATTGGCTCAGATTTCCGGGTTATTACAATAACTCTAGTTCGATTTAACTCTATTCAATAACTCTAGTTCGATTTAACTCTATCGATTAACTCTAACTGATTAACTCTAATGACTTAACTTTAACTGGTTAACTCTTACTGATTAACTCTAACTGGTTTAACTCTACGGTTTAACCTAACTGGTTAACCCTACTGATTAACTCTTTGTCCTTATTCAGTTTCAAATATCGATGTTGAAATCGATTCATACTTCTTTATATAAGTCCTGACTTATATTTTCTATTTATCCAAATGATAAATATTTAACTTAATTTATAAATATCATTTATAAATCAATCTGCTCCTTTTATCTGTTTACTTCTTCATATATAAGTTCAGACTTATATATATCTATTTATCCAAAGATAAATATTTCCTTTATAATCTATTTGTTTTCTAAATGCCTTTACCAATATTTCCTTTTTAATCCTATATGTAAATGGTTTACAAATATTTCCTTTTTAATCCTATTTGTAAATGGTTTACAAATATTTCCTTTTTAATCCTATTTGCAAATGATTTCTTTTAGGGTTCTATTTTTAAGTATTTCCTTTATTAACCTTATTTATTTATCCTAAGTATTTCCTTTATTAATATCTTATTTATTTTCTGAATAATATTCCTTATATCTTATCTTATTTATTTAACAAATAAATATCTCCTTTTCTTATTCTATTTATTTTCTATAAATAAATGATCCCTTTAATTCTATTTATTTATTCCCTAAATAAATATTTCCTTTATACTTTTATTTGTAAATGTTTTACAAATATTTCCTTTATATTTGTTTCCACAAATAATTTCCTTTATATTTGTTTGACAAATATTTTCCTTTTATATTGGTTTGGCAAATATTTCTCCTTTATATTTGTTTGACAAATATTTTCCTTTATATTTGTTTTACAAATATTTTCCCTTTATATTTGTTTTACAAATATTTTCCCTTATATTTGATTTCACAAATAAATTCCTTTATATTTGATTTCACAAATAAATCCCTTTAATATCCTTTTTAAAACTTTGATTTTTATAATTATTTCCTTTTATAAAAACGCTTTTCCTTTTCCTACATAAAACCCATTGATTTTATATAGCTAATTAATTTTCAAACTATACTTTGAAAATCCCGTTTTTACATCCCACTATTTTCTTATGGTATTTTAAATACCAACCACAGTGATCGATATCATCCAAACACACATAATCATCAACAGATTATATATCACGTCATACATCACAGTATATGAAACAAAACAGTAATTTATATAATTGAGGAACCCAGTTGGGTCCCTCCAACCTGTTTCCCTGCATCAAAGATGTTAAATCATATAATTAACATCAACTGCATTCAATACGAACTGTTTTGATAAACAACATAAATATATATATATTTAACAGTTTATATATATATATATATATATATATATATATATATATATAATTTCAACTAACTGACTAGCAGTTCAATCAACGAAATCAACACACAGCAATCAGTCATCATTTATCAGTTCTAAATATACGTTATAAAAATAGAACTGTTCAGAGTTGGTGAGTTTTACTCACATTGGCAGTTCATCGTTAAAGAACGATAAACTGTTTGGTTTGGTTTGAATCAAACAATTTATTTCGCCATAAATTCATACGAGCCCCAATCCACTTCCAGTCAGCATCATTGTGAAGCTCTCGTCCATGTGGTCCCAACGCAACTTACGGTTCGTCAATCTGATATCGTATGAGATAGTTACACATTTTTAAAGTTCATCGGTATTTAAATATAAAACAAAACTTAACTTTCCTTTATATTTTATAATTGGGCCTTCCAACCTTTTAATTGATCAGCACCTTCTTCTGCCCATACCCGCGTCCTATCTCCCTCTTCTTCCTATAATGAAAATCCGACTCCAGCTCAACACCATTGCCATGATTTCCTCCTCCAACCGCACCTCTAATCCTCAATGAAAAATCAAACGGAAGCTATCGTTACACTCCACTCCTAAATCTCCACCACCCCATACGGTTTTCAACAACCTCGCACACAACCTGAAAAAAATCTGACGTCGAGTAGTTTCCGTCCCTCACAGTAGGACGATCGACATTTTTTTGTTTCGATCTTCACCGAATCTTGCTGCAAGGTGCGAAATTCCTTGTTGATCTCAAAAACAAACCCGAAAACTTGAATTACAGCTTGAATTTCTCGAATATTTGAACCCTAAGATCCTAGAACCAACGCTGGCAATTTTCCAGCGAACCAAAACTCCACCGAACCCATAAAAGTATACAGGACTGGGACGAGCAAGTATATAGGAACTCAATTATACCTCTGTTTTGATTTATAGAAATTCCTATGATTTCTTTTTGATTTCTTTGTTACGGTTCATTGAAGAATTTGGCGGCTGAAGAAAAAATGAGGTTGTGGACTTCTGATTTGGTTTAAGAAGGAAGGTGTGTATTTATAGTGTCTACAAATATATAGATACTTTTTTAAGATATTTTATGCTTATCATTTTATATTCGTTTTTGCTTTATAAAAATTTGTGTGATCCCACACGATACCCAAAAATCACGAAAATGGACATGTAGCTACTGTTCGACATTACGGTCCCAACGACACTGGTTTCGTCGAATTCCGACTTCGTTTGCAAAACTGACTATTTTTAAAGCCCTAAATAACCCCTTTAAATATATAAATATATTTAAAAACAACTAAATTTAATATTTAAAAATAAATATTATCGTGTATATATTCATAATGGAATACCATACGGCTTCAGAATATTCCTATATGAATTTCTAACTTGATATTTCAAATCATGATTAAATCGATATTCGATTTATAATGAAATTCCTTTTATAAATATAAATAAATTATAAAGGAATTCCACAATGACTTTTCTAAAATTTGATTTGAACGTAAATCAAAATCTACATGACGAAATCCTGATTTTTCTCTTCCACTAGAAAAATATACTTTACCAGCTCCTAACGTTTCTTGTTTCACATAAATCCGGCTTAAAACGAATCTTGTACATTCAGTTGAAGTTCAAATCGCCAAATCGCGAACTGCTGCGCCATTTCAAGCTCGATTTTAATTATAATATAATTATACGGTCAAACTGTCGTTCAAATAATATATTCGTTATTCTAATTCAATTCTAAACTGAATTAAATATCATGGATGATCCAGTTCACAACATATCGCCATTTCAGCCAATTCTGATTATTTCAGAATTAAATATATTATTTAATTTATTATTTTAATTAAATATTCACCATTATTTAATTCAACGACCATGAAATCCTTTTAATCACCTTTTAAATAATTAAATAAATTAATTATTATATCGCTGAAAATGCGGTTCATTACACTATCATTTTCAAAACATTTGATACACCATCTCTCATTATCTAAAATTGGAAATCAATTCATATTATCCCTCGTAAAATAATGTTACGAAACATCTCTTGCTTCATTATTTGAAAATAATAACCAAGTCGTATTTTTATGGAAAAAACCCTTTCCAAAGCTCCACTTTTCATTTCTTTTTACCTCGAAAGTATCATTATAATTTCTCACAATCTCCTTTTATTTATTTTACTTTGGAAACATTATATATATATATATATTATCAAATCTTCTCATTTCTGTTACTTTTGAAATCTCATTATATATTTTTTTATTTTTTTATTTCTGTTACTTTTGAAATCTCACCATATATTCTTAAGTCTTTCATTTAATGTTGTATTATTATTTCTGACATGGAAATAACAAATTATCCTTAATATCTTTCCCATTACAAACTAATATCATCCTTAGATAATCCTGAAGTCATTCAAGTTGGAGTATTTATTTACCTCTCAGACCTCTCTTAACCTAGAGGAATAAGTCATAATATACTCGAGCACCAATAAGGATGTCCATGCCTGAGCACCCACACAAGACTTCACAATTTATAAAGGTTTTTGACTCTTGAATGTGTTCTCTAATCAACACGGAATAGTCGATGAAGTACACCCTTCCTATAATCTTATCCTCAAGTATTTGATATGTTTGAAAAGATTGAAGAAAGTTAGTTGCTTGTTGAATCAAGATATGTGAAATGTTATCAAGGATTCAACAAGTAACTTGAATTTGAGAGTGCTTTAGATTGCAAAGAATATATAAGTGCAAATCATAAAATAAAGAGAATAGAATGAGAATTCGTTAATTGGAAAACATGTTTGTGTTCTTTATATAGTAGTAGAAGAGTAGCATTTCTCCATGAATGATTTCAGCAAAAAGTTGCATCCATTTCCATTCGTAATTGAAGAAGAATCTCTTCATGAAGGAAGGTGACTCTTAATAAAAAAGACTTCTATTTCGAATCAGTCAACTGGTCTAAAAATCATCAGTCGACTAGTTGAATCATATTTTAAAATGTTTATATATAAAATAATTCAAAACTAGTCGTTATTGTACAGAGATAGGCTGACCAGTCGACTGGTTGAATTCCTACCAGTCGACTGGTACACCTGAGTCAGTACAGTCATAGCTTATTAAAGACTATATATATATATATATATATAATTATATCTTGTTTTGTATATTCATGTTATACTTGAGGATAGATTTTAACATAATTCTATCATGACTTAAGACATATATATAATCTTATCTTCATGACATGATTTCCATTGCTCTTTTTTTGTTGACATTAATCAAAATTCTTGTTTTCAACATTCTCCCCCTTTTTGATTGATGACAACCTTTTGCAATATTGTAGAGTTATTTATTTTCTCCCCTTGATTGTATGCTTTGATACCAAATGAAAACAGTCGCTGTGACTTAAGCATGATACTTATATGGATATAGCGGAAATAATAAACTAACTAGTAATCTACAATAATTACGCAGGTAAAAGCTAAGCTATAGAAATATATCACAAATAAAAGTAAATGGGATAAATAAAGACACCAGGAATTTTATACTGGTTCAGACTTCCCGCCCTACGTCTAGTTCCGAAGCTCCTCTTCGGAATTCACTATCACGCCCTCTCTTAACCCGGAGGAATAGGTCACAATACACCCGAGCACCATCAAGGATATCCATGCATGAGCACCCACATAGGACTTTACAATTTACAAAGGTTTTTGACTCTTGAATGTGTTCTTTAATCAACAGGGAATAGTCACAATGAAGTATACCCTTCCTATAATCTTATCCTCAAGTATTTGATATGTTTGCAAAGATTGAAGGAAGTTAGTTGCTTGTCGAATCAAGGTATGTGAAATGTTACCAAGGATTCAACAAGTAACTTGAATTTTGGAGAGCTTTAGATTGCATTGAATATAGAAGAGAAAAACAGAAAATAGATAGAATAGAATTAGATTTCGTTAATTGGAAAACATGTTTGTGTTGTTTATATAATAGGAGAAGAGTAGCATTTCTTTGTGAAGAATTTCAGCAAAAAGTTGCGTCCATTTCCATTCGTAATTGAAGAGGAATCTCTTCATGAAGGAAGGTGACTCTTAAAAAAAAGACTTCTGTTTCAAATCAGTCAACTGGTCTAAGAATCATCAGTCGACTGGTCAGCTTGTCTCTGTACAATAACGGCTAGTTTTGAATGATTTTAAATAAAAACGTTATCGCATTTACTTTTATTTGTGATATATCTCTATAGCTTAGCTTTTACCTGCGTAACTATTGTAGATTACTAGTTAGTTTATTATTTCCGCTATATCCATATAAGTATCATGCTTAAGTCGTTCACACTAGAAATCTTACACTGGTTCGGACTTACCTCCCTACGTCCAGTCCTGAAGCTCCTCTTTGGAATTCACTATCATGCCCTCTCTTAAACTGGAGGAATAGGTCACAATACACCCGAGCACCAACAAGGATGTCCACGCCTGAGCACCCATATAGAACTTCACAATTTACAAAAGTTTTTGACTCTTGAATGTGTTTTCTAATCAACACAGAATAGTCATGATTAATTGCACCCTTCTTATAATCTTATCCTCAAGTATTTGATATGTTTGCAAAGATTGAAGGAAGTTAGTTGCTTGTCGAATCAAGATATGTGAAATAGTATCAAGGATACAACAAGTAACTTGAATTTGAGAGAGCTTTAGATTGTAAAGAATATAGAAGTGAAAATCAGAAAATAAAGAGAATAGAATGAGAATTCGTTAATTGGAAAACATGTTTATGTTGTTTATATAGTAGTAGAAGAGTAGAATTTCTTCATTAAGGATTTCGGCAAAAAGTTGCGTCCATTTACATTCGTAATTGAAGAGGAATCTCTTCATGAAGGAAGGGACTCTTCATAAAAAAGACTTCTGTTTGAAATCAGTCAACTGATCTAAGAATCATCACTCGACTGGTTGAATCATATTGTAAAACTTTTATATTTAAAATCATTTAAAATTAGTCGTTGTTGTGCATAGACAGGCTGACTAGTCGACTGGTTGAATTTCTATCAGTCGACTGGTACAGCTGAGTCTGTATAGTCATGGCTTTTTGAAGCCTTTATATATATAATTATATCTTGTTTTGTATATTCGTGTTATACTTGAGGATAGATTTTAACATAATTCTACACGACTTAACACATATATATAATCTTATCTTCATGACATGATTTCCATTGCTCTTCTCTTTGTTGACATTAATCAAAATTCTTTTTTTCAACATTCTCTCCCTTTTTGATTGATGATAACCTCTTGCACTCTTGTAGAGTTATTTATTTTCTCCCCCAGAATGTATGCTTTTATATATTTATCTCCCCCTGAATATAAAGCTTCTCTGCAACATTTTGTTAGTGCATATGTAAAATGCTTACCATTTGTTCCCCTATAACAAAATGTTAGTGTATAATGCATATATATTGCATATTTTTTCTCCCTCTTTTTAAAAGAGCATACAAAGCTATTTATTGTATGTCCGATAGAGATACCGAAATATCCTTCTTTTTGTTGTGGTGCACCTGCAAAAAATATGATGTATATACTTTGGAACCCACTTGTTTCGTTTGGGTCCAACGGTTAGATGAAAGGCAACCATACCCAAGAGGGTTTAATGGAACCTTTAAAGATAAAATTTTCATTATTAACTACTAAATCAAAATAATTATCGATATATTTTTCTCTGTTTTTCCAATTTACAGGAACCCAAATACTTAAATAATTTCTATTGATATTTCTTTTCGTACTTCTAGATTTATTATGAAGATCCCTAGTCATAGAAGTATTCGAATTTCTATAATGAATGGATCTTGGATGTGCATAGGTTTGATTATATCCTAAACCACTTTTGTCATGTAAAGTCGAGATCTAGATAAGGTCATATTTAAATCATTTTGACATTTATTAAATTTCATGAATTTATTTGTACATTTTTCGAATTTGATTCCACAGTCGTGACTGATATTTTCAAAAGAAAATTTGTTCTCAATATCCTTATTTAATTCAGAATTCTCCCTTTTTAAAGTACTATTCTCATTTTTGAGATGACTAATTTGAGATTCTGAATTATCTAAAGATGATTGTAATTTTTCAACATTTTCTTTTGATTTAGAAATTGCTTTCTACAAAATATTATTTTTAAATTTTAAAATATCACATTCTTTAGATAATTCTAATTTTTTTTTAAAGCCTCATTCTCTTTTTCAAGAGACAAAATTAAAGAACTAGAATTATTTAAAGAATCTTCAAATGGTGTGTTTTTATTTTGTAAACCATCAATTTCCTTTAAAAGGACATTGTTTTTATCCTCTAGTTGCTCATTTTCTTTTTAAAGGAAATCTTTTTGAAAAACAAGCTCCTCTAAGGAATTTTCAAAACATTTGGCTTGTTTAACTAATAATTTGTTTTCCTCTTTTAGTTGGGAATTTTCTTGCTCACGGTCTTTATACTTGGCTAAAATAACTGCATTAAGTTTACTTAAACTTTTGAAATCTTTTAACAATTTTTCATGGTCTAACAAAAGATCTTTATATAATGGATCTACACATACCGATTGTGATCCGACTTTAGCCATGAGATATTTACTTCCTTGCTCTCTTGATTTCCACTTTCTAATTCCTTAACTAGATTTTTTTTATTGCCATTTGTTCTAGGATGTTGTTACGATCTCTAGAATACCAGGCTATGATACCGATTGAAAAAGTCAGTGTGAACGACTTAAGAAGGATAATTATATGGATATAGAGGAAATAATAAACTAACTAGACTTAAGAAGGATAATTATATGGATATAGAGGAAATAATAAACTAACTAGTAATCTATAATAGTTACGCAGGTAAAAGCTAAGTTATAGAAATATATCACAAATAAAAGTAAATGTGATAAGTAAAGACACCAGGAATTTTATACTGGTTCGAACTACCCGCCCTACGTCCAGTCCCGAAGCTCCTCTTCGAAATTCACTATCACGCCCTCTCTTAACTCGGAGGAATATGTCACACTACACCTGAGCACCAACAAGGATGTCCACGGCCGAGCACCCACACAGGACTTTACAATTTACAAAGGTTTTTGTGACGACCCCAAACCCCGTTCCACGGTGGAAAGGGTAATCTTTGGAACATAACACATAAACAGATAACAGCAGAACATAAATAATTAAATACACCAGATAATGTCCAATAGAATACACTGGGCAAACATAGTCATAAAAGTTACATAATATACAGGATCATACTTAGTACAAAATACAGTTCAGCTTTACATAAATGCCTACAGCGGAAAACAAAACACAATATGTACAATATGAGCTAAACAGCATAAAAAGAGATAAATGATAGAATCCATCTTCAGCTCCAGCTATCCAGAGAGAGCCTGCTAAAACCTGAATACAAGGCTGCCCGTGTAGAAAAAGGGGCACCCGAGTTTGCAAGTGAAACAAACTACGAGTCAGTCATGGGACTAGTACGAGAAATCTACTTAACTTACTTTAATATACGGCCAATCACAGGACCACACCACTTTCGCAGAACGGGTTTACTCCATTGGATTGCCAGTGCTTTAAAACAAGTAAATCTTTTAAACATCGCAATGCTTTTTATAAAAATGAAGCCATTATAAGACTCAGTTCCCATCACACAATGCAACACAAACCGGAGGATAGAGTTTTACCTTATAATGGCCAAAATATGCTTGATACGAATAAAAAAAGCAATTGATATTATTGCTAGTGTGTATATGTTTCAAAAACAATTTCAAATCATAAGTATCAATCATAGACGGCATTAATGCCCCATACCACTACGTCGCCATATATAGGTATACAATCAAAACCGCACGATGTCGTATTTGGAAATTGGATTTCCATCATGAACCAAGGCAAAAGATAGTCCTTATCGAATTCGAGACAATCTAGCCCATGTCTCAGACTACAGCCGCAATTGCACCTAGGAGCCACAGGGCTGGTCCACACGTAGCGGATTAAAATTAAACCCTGAACAATATGTCTCCCCGCCATTTGGGGCGTAAATGAGCCAAATGTCTCCATATCCGAGGCGCCTCGCAATCCAACAACCACATAGGTGAAAATAATATAAATGTCAGGGCTGGTAGGTCACTGACACCTCCCTAGCTAGAAAGAGACGCATGTTCTTTCTGGATCCTCTCCCGTTTCCGGTTCATACCAGGGTGTGAGGCTCGCAAATTCACGCTATACACAAAGCTATGCCATACAGGGCGCGCTTTGATCATCAACCACAAGACTTTGCTTTTCAACAGAAGCCTTGATCATCTGCCACTTAGGCATTCCATACAGGCAATTCACTCCGTGCGACTAATTTCTATCGATATATAACCTCTGAGCTCATACATCTCAGAGAAGGGCGTTAAGAAAGAGAATAAATTCTCCCCGCCAAACAGATATATATTTAATAGAGATCAATCAGCACAGAACAAAATCCAGTGTCAGACACACAGTCTATTTACAAGTTCGTTCTAGGTCTAAACGAAACTGGAGGCATTTAGTACCTCGCACATCTGTACAATCAACAAGTACGTCCGGACGGCTACTACTTCAGCCCCTTCAAGGTAGCTACTCCCATCATGAGCATCGGTAGTACCCCTCCATTCGACGTGAAGATCATCGGTCTTGCCCCGTCTTCATTTCTTCGACTTCTGACCATCGATCAATTATTTGAAATGAGAATTAACTCGGCCTTTTCAAATAATTCACGTATATTTAGAATTTCAAATCAATTCATTTTAATGGTTAAATTATTCAACATCAATAATTTTGTTCTTTAATGTAATTTTCTCGCCAAACACATTCAACCATCAAATATCAAATAAAACGAGAAAATTCAGTTTATTTCCATTCCATATCGTTTATAATATTTTATCACAATTTATCGCTATTTTTATTTATTTAAAAATAGCAAATTCGTTCAAACGACGTTTCAGGCCACAACGCGGCCGTGGCGCTGTTTTTCTTCATATTTGATTTACACATATATGAAAATCTAACCATTGGATCTTCACAAATTTTATATCATTAGAATGATCTTTTCAAAACGAATCCAACGGTTCCAGTTTTGGGAAAATCCGACGGTCGGATCTCCCGGTACAATCGTTTGAAGTTACGATTTCAAAATACGAACTGCGGCATCATTATTCGATTTATTTTGATTATATATATATATATATATAATCGATTCTGGCGCTGTTTTTCTTCAGATTTGAATTAAACATTCTAGACAATCCAACCGTTGGATCTTTACGTAGTTGGTGTCGTTGGAAAGATATTTCCAAAGCGAACCCAATGGTTTCGGGAAAATCCGATGGTCGGATCTCCCGCACTAGTCGTTTAAAATCACAGTTTCAAAATACGAACTGCGGCTTCGTTATTCGATTTATTTTAATTATATATATATATATATAATCCATTCTTCGATTTCAAAACCATTTCATTTCATATATTTGATAAAAATGATATTTTTATCCAATAGATATTTATTTCCCCACATCACTATTTTTAACAATTCGTATATATAATAAAAATGTGATTTTTATTGTTAAAACAATTTATTTTAAAACACGAACAATTTATATAGTCTATATATGTGATAAAATGTTATTTTTATCTTTCAAAGAATTTATTCAACACATGAATATAGTTTCAACACATGAATATGGCTTCAACACATGAAAATAATTCTAACACATGAATATTATTGAAAATTTTGGCAGCATAAAGGCAGGGTAGTTAAAACTGGCACCATCCCGAGTACGGCTCCTCGCTCTACCTTAAAGCCTCGGAGCTTTTGACAATGGGGATTTCAATATCTAGTTCGTACGCAGATGAATTTTCCCATATACTAATCCTATTGGGATTTCAACCACAATCAATCATTTCAAATCAACCATTCATGAGATTCACCAAATTTCACATCAACCAATAATCCAAACAATATCACAACCAATATATATCGTCCATGGTCTGTGGACGAGGGGAGTATATATATATAGATATACGTATATAACTATATTTTGATTTTATTTCAATATCATTTCAATTCTTTTCAATGTATATATCGCTTTTACAACGCATATATAACTTATACATCGAACATACAACTTATGCAACGCTTATACATGAGATGTACAATGCTTATATAACTCATACTTCGACTATATAATTTATATATCATTATTTTCCGTATCGTTTATAAATTAGAAATCTCACATTGGGTTCCACTCCACCAAAAATTGTAGAAGGCTCAGAAAAATAACCGGTCTCTTCTAGAATGTAGAAGACGTCCTCACGAGTCCATTGTCTCTTGTTTCACTGGATTTCGTCAACAAACGAGAAAGATATGATTTTTATTGTAAAATCATAAACCGTAGCGCTTTAAAGTGCTATAATCAGTTAAAATTAAAAACAACCATTACCTTTCTGATTTTTTCGAAACTAGGTTTCGATTTTTTGTGAAATCCATTGCGTTAGAGGCTGATCAGGATTGACCACGACCTCCGCCCACGAGAGGGCTTTCCGGCGAGGTGGGTTTTGCTCAGATTGAGCTCCAAGTGGCGGCGGAATCTAGTTCGGCACCGTCGAACTTTGCAGGCTCCGTTCTCGACGAAGACGAGGCGAGGGAGGGCGTATCTACTATGGATTTGTAGAGGAGGGTGGGATCTACAAAAAGCTCAACAGGGGGAACGACGAACGATGAACGGATTCGCCAGAAAATGGAAGGGAAGGAGGGAGCTCGTATCGCTGTCGATCGTGAAGGGAGGCGGGGGGTTTTCTGGATATTTTATATTTATTATGAAAGAGAAAGCCTGATTCGCCGATATTTATTATTTCAAAAAATTAGGGTTTTCTCACACGAACACCAATTCAATCCCAATGACTGTCACCCCTACCTAAATACCCCCATCCTGGACACAATGGGATATGTTTCGTAAGCCAATTCGATTGCCTCAGTCAGTTTTTCTTCAAATTAAAATATAAAACATTCAATATTTGATTTGAACGTACATTTCAATTTGCCAGGGCGACATACTGATCCTAAAAATTCCAGAAAAATAAATCTAGCTATGTTTTGATGAAACGGTCCCAACAAAACTAGTTTCGTCGAATTCTGAGACCGTTTGAAAAATGGCCCTTTTCTGGTCGATCCAATTTAACAAAAATCAACCAAACACGTTTTCCTTCGCCACGCTCACATATTAACTTCAAAAATTATGGAACTTGAAACCTAGCAATAATTTGACATCCCGGATCCAACAAAAGTGGTTTCGTCGAGTTGAGGTCGTTTGCAAAATGGATATTTTCGCGGGCTATATATCTCTATAGCGACCTTTTTGAAAATTCATTTGACTATAACTTTTGACTCCCGCTACGAAACATGATTTTTCAGATTCGTTAGAAAGATATTCATAAACAGATTTAAATATTTTTGGTTTCACTAAAATTCGTTTTATTTTGCACCCGGTACAGTCAGTCAAAGTTTGAATTCAAATTTTGGAACTGCCGCGCCATTTCAGGCCTTGTTTATAATTAAAAATAATTATATTTATTTTCAAACATCAATTCAAACATACTTTTCATCGTTATTATTTAAAATATTTAAAATCCACTAAAATAGCCAAATTAAAAATTTTAAACTGCCTCAGATTTTCCGGGTTGTTACATTTTTTGACTCTTGAATGTGTTCTCTAATCAACATGGAATAGTCACAATGAAGTATACCCTTCCTATAATCTTACCCTCATGTATTTGATATGTTTGCAAAGACTAAAGGAAGTTAGTTGCTTGTCGAATCAAGATATGTGAAATGTTAACAAGGATTCAACAAGTAACTTGAATTTGAGAGAGCTTTAGATTGTAAAGAATATATAAGTGCAAATCAGAAAATAAAGAGAATAGAGTGAGAATTCGTTAATTGGAAAACATGTTTGTGTTGTTTATATAGTAGTAGAAGAGTAGCATTTCTTCATGAATGATTTCAACAAAAAGTTGTGTCCATTTCCATTCGTAATTGGAGAGGAATCTCTTAATGAAGGAAGGCGACTCTTCATAAAAAAGACTTTTGTTTCGAGTCATTCATGTGACGACCCAAACTTCCCCGTAAAGGAAAGCCTGGATTGCTTTGAGAACATCACACATCAGAACACAAACTGAAGAACATTTTATTGCTGATTACAACAATTACATCAGAGTACAAGGATATAACAGAGTATGAAAACTCATTACACAACAGAAATACAATGATATCAGAGATTTAAATTACATTTAAATAGCAGCGGAAAAATATTACAAATATACAACCGAAAGGAATACACGGATACAGAGCTTTCCGAATACCGCTTCAGCTGTAAACTAGGATCCTGTAAATATATCTGCAAAAAGCTACTCGACTGCCCGTGTGGAAATTATGGGCACCCGAGTTTGCCAGTGAAACAAACTACAGGTCAGTCATGGGACTGGTATGAGAAATCTTAACTTATCTAATAATAATGCTAATCACAGGACCACACCGCTAACGCGGAACGGGTTTACTCCATTGGATTGCCAGTGCATAAAATAAAGTAAATCGTTAAACAACGCAATGCTTTTTAGAAAAAATGAAACCATTATAAGACTCAAGTCCCATCACACAATGCAACACAAACCAGAGGATAGAGTTTTACCTTATAATGGTCAAAAGATGCTTGATACGATAAAACGGATTTAACATTAGTGTGTATATGTTCTAATAAAAATATTTCAATCATAATGTATCAATCATAGACGGCATGGGTACCATATATCATGTCGCCATACTAGTTCTACATTCAAAACTGCATGGTCGTATTGGAAATTGGATTTCCATCATGAGTCGAGGCTAGGGGAAAGCTCCTCTCCGATTCGAGACACTCTAGCAAATGCCTCAGGATCCCCCGCAGTGAACCCTTGGATCTTCAGGGCCGGTCCCCACCTAACGGTAGTGTATTGGCAATTCTTGAACACAAGTTTCCCGATTCCTTTGGTATGACCACTAATGGCCTATAAATCTGAGGCACCTCAAACCATCATCCACATACTTAAAATGTCAGCCAGTTTAAGCACTGACACTACTCCTAGCTAGAAAGAAACGTGTGCACTCCCTGCAGTCCTAATCCCGTTTTTGACTCATACCGGGGTGTGAGGCTCGCGAAGTCACGCTATACACAAAGCTATGCCGTAATAGGCTATACTTTGATCATCCCACAAGACCCTGCTTTTCAACAAAAGCCTTGATCATTTGCATCTTGGCGTGCCACATTGACAATTCACGCCATGCGATCAATCACTATTAATATATACCAGGGTGTTAAGCAGAGAATAAATTCTCCACCACCAATCAGATATACATTAATAAAAATCAATTTAATTCACATGGAACGAAATCCAATGTCAGACACGCATCCATTTACAAGTTCGTTCTGGGTTTGAACGAAACCGGAGACACCTGAGAGGTCCTCGCATATCCGGACAATCAACAATGTGTCTGGGCGGCTACCACTGAAGCCCCTTCAAGGTAGCTACTCCCATCATGGGTCTCAGTAGCAACACATCCATTCGATGTGAAGATCATCAGTCTTCAATCACCGTCTTCAGCTTCGACTCTTCATCGTCGTAGTGATTATTCGGAATGGGTTAAACCTGGTCTTTCCGAATAACTAGCGTATTTTTATAACTAAATATCAAGCGCTATAAAAACACATCCAACGCCTCATTCCAATTCAGGATATTCTTTTAAATAAAATATTCACATTATCTTATCAAAGATAAATTCTTCAAGTTTATTCTTAAATCTTTCTTTTAAAGATTTATTAAAACCCCAATTTGGTTTTAAATATCAAAAATCGTTACTCAATGATTATTTAAATTTAAGAAATTAATCTTATCATTAACTGGGTTAAAGAACTAATGTCATTTAAAACATAGTTCACGGTAAACCCAAAATAATCTTCCATAAAATATGGAACTTTCATAGAAATCAAATCAATATATATAATCGCTATAAATTTCTGTATCCGACCAATAATATAAATGGAATAACGGCAAAGCCTCTTAAATTCCCTATGTAGTATCGATCTCCTTTTACAGAAGCTTATCTCGGTTATTATTCATTCGAATTCTATTCAATTACAATTTAATATATTAAGTTGGAAAGCTTGGCTTTTGGAAAATTCCCCTTTAAATCTTAATAAAAGATTTATAAATTCCAAATCATATTTTTTACTGTCTGTTGGGTTAAAGAACACATGTCACTAAAAAACACAATTCACAATAAACCCAACTCACATTTCATCTTATTTCAATTACTAAATATAATTGAAAACTTTAATAATCTAAATTAAAAGATTATTCTTTTCATACGGGGTTTAACAATAGTGTTATTTAAGACACGACAAACCAAAAATCCAATTTATTTAATCTAACTAAAATTAAATATAAACACATTGGAAAACTTCATTAAATCTTAATTTAATGATTTATCCTAGTTAATAACAAGTTCATTTCAATAAAAATATATTTTCTAAAATATTCCTTTCTAGAATATTCTTTATTGGAATGTGACTCAATCAACATCCATATACTGCACCTAATCAATGATAAATATTATCAAACATCCAAATACAACCAGAGTGGATTCTACACTAAATATTGGGACTAGTGTAGGTCAAATATCATCCCAACACCCGTGTGGGGTTTCATCCAACAAACAAATAATAAATTATTTGTGCACTTGGGCGATGTGTAAAAAATTATCATCCCAATCACATAAACAAGTCGGTTGACTTGTAAATGGAAGTGTAATATTCAATTTGGATATCATTAATATATTGGAAACATCAAACTTCTCAACATTACATGCATACATTACAAGGTATCACTAATGTCATATTTAAACATATGATCTTTTTATTGTGACTAATGGACAATAAAAATATTAACTTTCATATCTTTTGGTGTAATCCTTTTAAATAACCAAAAATGTAGATTTTGGTGTAATCCTTTTTAATAGCCAAAAATGTAGATTTTGGCTTCATTCATTTTTAAATGACAAAAATGAACGTTTTTGTTTCATTCCTTATAAATGACAAATGTGTATTTCTACTTCATACTTTTTAATGGGACACGAATGTCTATTACTAATTCATTCTTTTTAATGTATAAAAATATACATTTTTAACTCATCCTTTTTAATGTATGCAAATATACATTTTTAACTCATAACTTCTAATGTATGAAAATATACATTTTTAACTCATAACTTCTAATGTATGAAAATATACATTTTTAACTCATAACTTCTAATGTATGAAAATATACATTTTTAACTCATAACTTCTAATGTATGAAATTATACATTTTAACTCATGACTTCTAATGTATGAAAATATACATTTAACTCATAACTTCTAATGTATGAAAATATACATTTTTAACTCATAACTTCTAATGTATGAAATTATACATTTTTAACTCATAACTTCTAATGTATGAAATTATACATTTTTAACTCATAACTTCTGATGTATGAAAATATACATTTTTAACTCATAACTTCTAATGTATGAAAATATACATTTTTAACTCATAACTTCTAATGTATGAAAACATACATTTTTAACTCATAACTTCTAATGTGTGAAACTATACATTTTTAACTCATTCATCTTTAAATGTACAAAAATATCCTTTTTATTTCATTCATGTCAAAGTGACAAAAATGTCCTTTTAATTTCCTTTATTTCAAAGTGACAAAAATGTCCTTTTAATTTCCTTTATTTCAAAGTGACAGAAATGTCCTTTTAATTTCCTTTATTTCAAAGTGACAAAAATATTTCCTTTTAATTTCCTTTATTTCGAAGTGACAAAAATGTCCTTTTAATTTCCTTTATTTCAAAGTGACAAAAATATGTCCTTTTAATTTCCTTTATTTCAAAGTGACAAAAATATGTGCTTTTAATTTCCTTTATTTCAAAGTGACAAAAATATGTTATTCTATTCACAAATCATATTTTGATAAAAATATGCCATTCTATTCACTAATGATATTTTAATAAAAATATGTTATTATATTCACTAATCATATTTCGATAAAAAGTTAATTTTGTTTTCATTCTTTTACAGTAAACAAAAATGTTAATTTTCCTTTTATAATCTTGTTTTGACAAATCCTTTTAATGTAGACAAAAATGCATATTTTTGTTTTAATCTCTTTTCTTATGCACAAAAATGTTTATTTCTAATTTAATCTTTTAATGACACAAAAATGTTCATTTCTAATTTAATCTTTTTAATGAGAATAATATTACATAAAAATGTCTCTTTTTATTTCATTCTTCTTAAAGTGACAAAAATGTCTCTTCTTATTTCATTCCTCTTAAAGTGACAAAAATGGACATTTTTGTCTCATTCTTCCTTACTGATAAAAATGAATGGTTTGTTTACATTCTTCTAAATTAGACAAAAATGAGTGTTCTTAATTTATTCTTTTAAAATGACCAAAAATATCTCCCTATTCTAATTCTTTTAAAGTGGCAAAAATATAGTAATTTTGTCTAATTCCCTTCAATGTACAAAATATGCTAAATTTGTCAAATTCCTTTTAATGTACAAATTATGCACTTCTAGTTCATTCCTTTTTAAGGTATAAAAATATACATTTCATATTCATTCCTTTTAAATGTATAAAAATATACATTTTCATTCTTCTTAATGTTTATTTTATTTTTGTTGAAAAACTAGTTCAACAGAATAACACAAAAATATGTATTCATGTTTTATTGCAAAATTGCTGATTTAATAAATTATGAAAATCTTGTGTTATACGTATGTTGAAAATTTCTAAATCAACTTATTTGCAAAATCTATTGTTTTGTACATGTGATCCATTTATATAAACAAAAATTATATATTTTTGTTTAAATCGAATTCTAATTAACAGAAGTGATAATTTAACAATACAATGAACAAAATAGTAATTTGTTTAATCTAATTCTAATTAACAGAATTGTTTCAATTCCAACAGTACAATAAACAAAATGATAATTTTGTTTTAGTCTAATTCAAATTTACAGAAATGTCAATTTCAATCATTCTATCGCCACATCACAAAATCAAACAAACTGATGTATAATCTACATTTAACACGATTAACAACAATAATTTCAAAAATTATTCCTAATCATATAAGAAAGAAAGAAATAGATTTCTCACATCGATGTTTGATTTTGTCTGATTTTCAACACGCTCCTTTTCAGATCTGGTTAGCGTCATTGCGCTGATCTCGATTCAAGGGTTCCAACGCTCCGAAAATCATCAAATTCTGTTTCCATTTGAGCGAGTTATGGTCAATTAACTATGTGATTAGATTAACCAATTATTGAAAATAATTAAAAGTGATTAATTACACTAATCCTTCTTCTCCGTCTTTCATATACAGGCCGATGGGTTCATGCTGACTTTCGAACCTAGGGTTCGAGTTTGCACACAGCTCGAGGCACAGGGGAAAGATCGGCCAACGTCACGCGGAAGGGGACGGAGAGGGCTTCTGATCGCCGTCGGTGGTGCTCAGTTCGGTGGAGGTTCTGGGGAGAAAAAGGAGGGCGACGGCGGTCGATTTCTGGCCAAAATTCGCACTCGTTTCAACAAGAGATTCGATCACCCCCTATGGAATTAAAGAGCTCACTCTCCTCTCGAATTTGGTTTTGAAGTTTGATTCTAATTTGTAGTGGATTGGGAGAATTTAGTCTTTGAATTTCGAAGAGGATTGGCCATTGAAAGGTATACGGTGGCGGCTACGAAGAAGATGGATTAGGGTTGCGTATTGGGACAGTATATATATGCGTATTTTCCTATTTTATTTATTTAATTGATTCAAAAATTCATGTTTATCAATACGAACACCAAATCGAACCCAACGAGTGTCGCCCCTAGCTAATAACCCCCATCCCGGACGCTCTGGAATATGTTTCGTAACCCAATTTGGCTAGTACGATATGTTTTTCTTTAATTTAAAATATAAATTAATTAATTATTAAATTCAAATGTACATTTTAAATTAACAGAGCCACAAACTGACTCTAAAAATTACAGAAAAATTATTTCTAGTTATGTTTTGACGATACGGTTCTAAATAGACTAATTTCGTCGAATTCTGGGACCGTTTGAAAAATGGCCATTTTCAAGTTGATTAAATTTGACTAAAACTGACAAAACACTTTTTCTTCTGCCACGCTCACATATTAATTCAAAAAATTATGAAAATTGAAACCTAGCAATAATTTGACATTCCGGTTCCGACGAAAGTGGTTTCGTCGAAAACCGAGGTCGTTTGAAAAATGACTATTTTTAAGGGCTAAATATTATATTAATATATATAAGTTCTACAGCGACTTTTCTAAATTTTAAACTGGACATAACTTCTTATTCCTGCGATGAAATTTCAGTTTTTCAGATTCGTTGGAAAGATATGATTAAACAGATTTAAATATTTTTGGTTTTACTGAAATCCGATTTGTTTTGAATCCTGTACAGTCAGTCAAAGTTCAAATTCAAATTTTCAAACTACATCGCTGTTTTAAACTCCTTTTATAATTAAATTAAATTTATTCATTTTAAAATAAATTTTTAGTCTTTCTTATTTAAAATAAATTATTTTAAATATTAAAAATCCATTAAAATTCCTAAAATTAAAATTTTAAATTGGCCCCAAAATTCCGGGTTGTTACAATCGCCCCCACTTAAAATCTTTTCGTCCTCGAAAAGGAACGAAGCTAAAAGTTGTTTAATTAACCAACTCAACTAAATTTTATTTGTTGGTTTCAATTAATTATCATTCTAATATTTTAATTAGTGTAACTAATTATCAAACATCACAACCAGCAATTAATTAGGTGATTAACTTTTTAAATATATAACTTTTATATATAGTCAAAAATCATATTTTTAGTGCAAATCACAGAAATGTGTACTAACTAAGTTTTGGTTCTCATACCAGTCGATGGAAATATGTAGATATACCACTTTAGAGACTCGAACATAAATACTGATGATGCGGCCGCATCACCAGAATTACCCCCGGGCGATTAGAGTGTGATTCTATATCTATCCAGTATATTAAAACTTCGAATATCCATTAATTACTCGTATATTCGAAATATTTATATACCTGATTGTCCACATTAAAATATAATATACTCAAATACGTATATTAAGATAAAATTTTCAAAACTAAATTTGTTTCCATTTTCAGAGAAAATAATACTCTTCACACTCGTTCTAGGATACTACTGATCCCATCTCTAACGAGTTATTCTCATTGGATATTACTAATCCAATCTCTGATGAATTCTTTCATTCGGTTCTAATGTGTCTTGTTCTTGAGCTGTGTAAACCAAAGCTCTGATACCAAATGTGACAAACCAGATTTTGCCCGACCCGATCGATCGCAAAATCGACCAAGACCGTTCAAAACCCGAATATGTTAACTCTGGGAATACAACAACATCAGATCAACAACAGCAGACTTTTATAAACATTACAGTAATGTTACATCAGAGTACAGAACATATCAGAGTACATCGAATAGAATTACAGCGGAAGATAAATTACAATACATTTAACACAGTGCAACAAAAGGCTATCAATGCTGGACACAACTTTAAGCTTCGATCCAGGATCCTGCTAAAGAGATAAATATCTGCAAAAGCTACTAGACTGCCCATGTGGAAATTAGGACACCCGAGTTTGCTAGTGAAACAAACTAGAGGTCAGTCATGGGACTGGTATGAGAAATCTTAACTTATCTAATAATAATGCTAATCACAGGACCACGCCGCTAACGCGGATCAGGTTTACTCCATTGGATTGCCAGTGCATAAAATAAAGTAAATCATTAAACAACGCAATGCTTTTTAGAAAAAATGAAACCATTATAAGACTCAAGTCCCATCACACAATGCAACGCAAACTGGAGGATAGAGTTTTACCTTATAATGGTCAAAAGATGCTTGATACGATAAAACGGATTTAATATTAATGTGTATATGTTCAAATAAAAACATTTCAATCATAATGTATCAATCATAGACGGCATGGGTACCATATATCATGTCGCCATACTAGTTCTACATTCAAAACCGCAAGGTCGTATTGGAAATTGGATTTCCATCATGAGTCGAGGCTAGGGGCAAGCTCCTCTCCGATTCGAGACACTCTAGCAAATGCCTCAGGATCCCCCGCAGTGAACCCTTGGATCTTCAGGGTCGGTCCCCACCTAACGGTAATGGATTGGCAATTCCTGAACACACGTTTGCCGGTTCCTTTGAATCTACAGTATGACCACTAACGGACTATAAATCCGAGGCGCCTCAAACCATCATCTACATACGTAAAATGTCAGCCAGTTTAAGCACTGACGCTACTCCTAGCTAGAAAGAAACGTGTGCACTCCCTGCAGTCCTAATCCCGTTTTCGACTCATACCGGGGTGTGAGGCTCGCGTAGTCACGCTACACACAAAGCTATGCCTTAATAGGCTATACTTTGATCATCCCACAAGGCCCTGCTTTTCAACAAAAGCCTTGATCATTTGCATCTTGGCGTGCCACATTGACAATTCACGCCATGCGATCAATCACTATTAATATATACCAGGGTGTTAAGCAGAGAATAAAGCCTCCACCACCAATCAGATATACATTAATAAAAATCAATTCAATTCACATGGAATGAAATCCAATGTCAGACACGCATCCATTTACAAGTCCGTTCTGGGTTTGAATGAAACTAGAGGCACCTGAGAGGTTCTCGCATATCCGGACAATCAACAATACGTCTGCGCAGCTACCACTGAAGCCCCTTCAAGGTAGCTACTCCCATCATGGGTCTCAGTAGCAACACATCCATTCGATGTGAAGATCGTCGGTCTTCAATCACCGTCTTCAACTTCGACTCTTCATCGTCGTAGTGATTATTCGGAATGGGTTAAACCCGGTCTTTCTGAATAACTCACGTATTTTTATAATTAAAAATCAAGCGCTATAAAAACACATCCAACGCCTCATTCCAATTCAGGATATTCTTTTAAATAAAATATTCACATTATCTTATCAAAGATAAATTCTTCAAATTTATTCTTAAATCTTTCTTTTAAAGATTTATTAAAACCCCAATTTGGTTTTAAATATCAAAAATCGTTACTTAATGATTATTTAAATTTAAGAAAATGATCTTATCTTTAACTGGGTTAAAGAACTAATGTCATTTAAAACATAGTTCACGGTAAACCCAAAATAATCTTCCATAAAATATGGAACTTTCATAGAAATCAAATCAATATATATAATCGCTATAAATTTCTGTATCCGACCAATAATATAAATGGAATAACAGCAAAGCCTCTTAAATTCCATATGTAGTATCAATCTCCTTTTACAGAAGCTTATGTCGGTTATTATTCATTCGAATTCTATTCAATTCCAATTTAATATATTAAATTGGAAAACTTGGCTTTTGGAAAATTCCCCTTTAAATCTTAATAAAAGATTTATAAATTCCAAATCATATTTTTTACAGCCAGTTGGGTTAAAGAACACATGTCACTTAAAAACACAGTTCACAATAAACCGAACTCACATTTCATCTTAGTTCAATTACTAAATATAATTGAAAACTTTAATAATATAAATTAAAAAATTATTCTTTTCACAGGGGTTTAAGAACTGTGTTATTTAAGACATGACAAACCAAAAATCCAATTTATTTAATCTAACTACAATTAAATATAAATACATTGGAAAACTTCATTAAATCTTAATTTAATGATTTATCCTAGTTAATAACAAGTTCATTTCAATAAAAATATATTTTCTAAAATATTCCTTTCTAGAATATTCTTTATTGGAATGTGACTCAATCAACAAGCATATACTGCATGTAATCAATGATAAATATTATCAAACATCCAAATACAACCAGAGTGGATTCTACACTAAATACTGGGTCTAGTGTAGGTCAAATATCATCCCAGCACCCGTGTGGGGTTTCATCCAACAAACAAATAATAAATTATTTGTGAACTTGGGCGATGAGTAAAAAATTATCGTCCCAATCACATAAACAAGTCGGATGACTTGTAAATGGAAGTGTAATATTCAATTTGGATATCATTAATATATTGGATACATCAAACTTCTCAACATTACATGCATACATTACATGGTATCACTAATGTCATATTTAAACATATGATCTTTTTATTGTGACTAATGGATAATAAAAATATTAACTTTCATATCTTTTGGTGTAATCCCTTTAAATAACCAAAAATGTAGATTTTGGTGTAATCCTTTTTAATAGCCAATTGGTGTAATCCTTTTTAATAGCCAAAAATGTAGATTTTGGCTTCATTCAGTTTTAAATGACAAAAATGAACGTTTTTGTTCCATTCCTTACAAATGACAAATGTGTATTTCTACTTCATACTTTTTAATGGGACACGAATGTCCATTACTAATTCATTCTTTTTAATGTATAAAAATATACATTTTTAACTCATCCTTTTTAATGTATGCAAATATACATTTTTAACTCATAACTTCTACATTTTAACTCATAACTTCTAATGTATGAAAATATACATTTTTAACTCATAACTTCTAATGTATGAATTATACATTTTTAACTCATAACTTCTAATGTATGAAAATATACATTTTTAACTCATAACTTCTAATGTATGAAATTATATATTTTTAACTCATAACTTCTAATGTATGAAATTATACATTTTTAACTCATAACTTCTAATGTATGAAATTATAAATTTTTAACTCATAACTTCTAATGTATGAAAATATACATTTTTAACTCATAACTTCTAATGTATGAAATTATACATTTTTAACTAATAACATCTAATGTATGAAATTATACATTTTTAACTCATTCATCTTTAAATGTACAAAAATGTCCTTTTTATTTCATTCATGTCAAAGTGACAAAAATGTCCTTTTAATTTCCTTTATTTCAAAGTGACAAAAATGTTCTATTAATTTCCTTTGTTTCAAAGTGACAAAAATGTCCTTTTAATTTCCTTTATTTCAAAGTGACAAAATATGTCCTTTTAATTTCCTTTATTTCAAAGTGACAAAAATGTCCTTTTAATTTCCTTTATTTCAAAGTGACAAAAATATGTTCTTTTAATTTCCTTTATTTCAAAGTGATAAAAATATGTCCTTTTAATCTCCTTTATTTCAAAGTGACAAAAATATGTTATTCTATTCACAAATCATATTTTGATAAAAAATATGTTATTCTATTCACTAATCATATTTTGATAAAAATATGTTATTCTATTCACTAACCATATTTTGATAAAAAGTTAATTTTGTTTTCATTCTTTTACTGTAAACAAAAATGTTAATTTTCCTTTTATAATCTTGTTTTGACAAATCCTTTTAATGTAGACAAAAATGCATATTTTTGTTTTAATCTCTTTTCTTATGCACAAAAATGTTTATTCCTAATTTAATCTTTTAATGACACAAAAATGTTCATTTCTAATTTAATCTTTTTAGTGAGAATAATATTACATAAAAATGTCTCTTTTTATTTCATTCTTCTTAAAGTGACAAAAATGTCTCTTCTTATTTCATTCCTCTTAAAGTGACAAAAATGGACATTTTTGTCTCATTCTTCCTTACTGATAAAAATGAATGGTTTGTTTACATTCTTCTAAATTAGACAAAAATGAATGTTCTCAATTTATTCTTTTAAAATGACCAAAAATATCTCCCTATTCTAATTCTTTTAAAGTAGCAAAAATATAGTAATTTTGTCTAATTCCCTTCAATGTAAAAATATGCTAAATTTGTCAAATTCCTTTTAATGTACAAATTATGCACTTCTAGTTCATTCCTTTTTAAGGTGTAAAAATATAAATTTCATATTCATTCCTTTTTAATGTATTAAAATATACATTTCCAATTCACTCTTCTTAATGTATAAAAATATATATTTGCAATCTTCTTAATGTTTATTTTATTTTTGTTGAAAAACTAGTTCAACAGAATAACACAAAAATATGCATTCATGTTTTATTGAAAAATTGCTGATTTAACAAATTATCAAAATTCTGTGTTACATGTATGTTGAAAATTTCTAAATCAACATATTTGCAAAATCTATTGTTTTATACATGTGATCCTTTTATATAAACAAAAATTATATATTTTTGTTTAAATCGAATTCTAATTAACAGAAGTGTTAATTTAACAATACAATGAACAAAATAGTAATTTGTTCAATCTAATTCTAATTAACAGAATTGTTTCAATTCCAACAGTACAATAAACAAAATGATAAGTTTTAGTCTAATTCAAATTTACAGAAATGTTAATTTCAATCATTCTATCGCCACATCACAAAATCAAACAAACAGATGTATAATCTACATTTAACACAGGATAACAACAGCTTGAATCAACTGTAGATTAACAACAATAATTCCAGAAATTATTCCTAATT
Organism: Allium sativum; assembly: GCA_030737875.1. Classification (NCBI taxonomy): domain Eukaryota; kingdom Viridiplantae; phylum Streptophyta; class Magnoliopsida; order Asparagales; family Amaryllidaceae; genus Allium; species Allium sativum. The sequence continues at coordinate 366,840,078 of CM060920.1, forward strand.
ATAAAAGAAATAAATAAATAGATTTCTCACATCGATGTTTGATTTTGTCTGATTTTCAACACGCTCCTTTTCAGATCTAGTTAGCGTCATTGCGTAGATCTCGATTCAAGGGTTCCAACGCTCCGAAAATCATCAAATTTTGTTTCCATTTGAGCGAGTTATGGTCAATTAACTATGTGATTAGATTAACCAATTATTGAAAATAATTAAAAGTGATTAATTACTCTAATCCTTCTTCTCCCTCTTTCATATACAGGCCGATGGGTTCATGCTGACTTTCGAACCTAGGGTTCGAGTTTGCACGCAGCTCGAGGCACAGGGGAAAGATCGGCCAACGTCACGCGGAAGGGGACGGAGAGGGCTTCTAATCGTCGTCGGTGGTGCTCAGTTCGGTGGAGGTTCTGGGGAGAAAAATGAGGGCGACGGCGGTCGGTTTCTGGCCAAAATTCGCACTCGTTTCAACACGAGATTCGATCACCCCCCTATGGAATTAAAGAGCTCACTCTCCTCTCAAATTTGGTTTTGAAGTTGGATTCTAATTTGCAGTGGATTGGGAGAATTTAGTCTTTGAATTTCGAAGAGGATTGGCCATTGAAAGGTATACGGTGGCGGCTACGAAGACATTGGATTAGGGTTGCGTATTGGAACTTATATATACGCGTATTTTCCTATTTTATTTATTTAATTGATTCAAAAATTCATGTTTATCAATACGAACACCAAATCGAACCCAACGAGTGTCGCCCCTAGCTAATAACCCCCATCCCGGACGCTCTGGAATATGTTTCATAACCCAATTCGGCTAGTACGATATGTTTTTCTTTAATTTAAAATATAAATTAATTAATTATTAAATTCAAATGTACATTTTAAATTACCGGAGCCACAAACTGACTCTAAAAATTACAGAAAAATTATTTCTAGATATGTTTTGACGATACGGTTCTAACAAGACTAATTTTGTCGAATTCTGGGATCGTTTGAAAAATGGTCATTTTCAAGTCGATTAAATTTGACTTAAACTGACAAACCACGTTTTCTCCAGCCACGCTCACATATTAGTTCGAAAAATTATGAAAATTGAAACCTAGCAATAATTTGACATTCCGGTTCCGAGAAAAGTGGTTTCATCGAAAACAGAGGTCGTTTGAAAAATGACTATTTTTAAGGGCTAAATATTATATTAATATATATATAAATTCTACAGCGACTTTTCTAAATTTTAAAATGGACATAACTTTTTATTCCTGCGATAAAATTTCATTTTTTCAGATTCGTTGGAAATATATGATTAAACAGATTTAAATATTTTTGGTTTTACTGAAATTCGATTTGTTTTGAATCCTGTACAATCAATCAAAGTTCAAATTTTGAAACTGCAGCGCTTTTTTAAACTCCTTTTATAATTAAATTAAATTTATTCATTTTAAAATAAATTTTTAGTCGTTCTTATTTAAAATAAATTATTTTAAATATTAAAAATCCATTAAAATTCCTAAAATTAAAATTTTAAATTGACCCCAAAATTCTGGGTTGTTACAATTCAACTGGTTTAAAAATCATTACTCAACTAGTTGAATCATATTTTAAAACGTTTATATTTAAAATCATTCAAAAGTAGTCGTTATTGTACAGAGACAGGCTGACCAATCGACTGGTTGAATTTCTACCAGTCGATTGGTACAACTGAATCTGTACAGTCATGGCTTTTTAAGCCTTTATATATATAATTATATCTTGTTTTGTATATTCGTGTTATACTTGAGGATAGATTTTAACATAATTCTAATACGACTTAAGACATTTATATAATCTTATATTCATGAAATGATTTCCATTGCTCTTCTCTTTGTTGACATTAATCGGAATCCTTGTTTTCAACAACATAGACTATTTAATATTAACCAATTTATTTAATATTAACAAAATAATTTAAACAATTAAACACCTTTATTTTATAAACGTGACCAACAAGGTAAGTTACCTCAATTGGTTCCAATCGTTAGAATAACAATTTGGTTTTTCAATGAAATCAAACAATGTTTAATTTCATCAGTTCAATCAATATATGCATGTATATTTAACAAATAGTCAATAATTAGCAGCCATAGCACATAATTATAAAACCCGACTTACATAAAATATAAGTGGGAAAAAATGAGTGAGTTTAACTCACATTGGTTTAATTTGTCGTTGAAGCGATTCAGTTTTCAGCTTACTCCAACTCCATCCAATTTTGTTTTAGAATGTAGATCTTGGCGATACGGTTCCAACATATCTTGAATCATCTGATTCTGATAATATTTGAACGAGCTGTAAATATTTTAAGTTATAAATTTTAATTAAACTATTAAATTCCTTAATTGCATATATTATAACTTAATTACATTATTAAGGCAAAATGGGACGATAATTTTGCTTTTGTCGTGTACGTGACCTGCTTCAAACACCTGATGGATACCTGCACAATTACAATTTACGGTTTTCATTATCGGATTAAATTAAAATAATTAAATTCTTAATTAAACAAAGTGTTTTGGGTAATTACGCGGCGGAACCCTTTTGAATTGATAACACTACAATGCCTTTTAGTTCTTCCCAATTAACACTTAATCACTTTCTTAAATCCCGTAAACAGGTTGACATCACTGATTGGAAAAAATACACAAGCCGATGCCCCCTTCAAATTTTAATAGTCCAGTCTTCCTTTATTTCGAAAGCACGGTCCCCATCATTCTCCCGTCAGCACCCTTGTTTTCACAAAACCTGTTCCTCATTCCTACGTATGAACCGCGCTTACATTGTCTACACCCACCACGATCGATTTCCTCCTCCTTGCGCCATGCTTAAACTGCCGATAATCCATCAGATACCGCCACGATGTGCGTCGCTCTGCCACCATTTAACACCTGAAACCCCGCTTCATTCCAGTCTACCAATCACCTTCAGTAACTCCGCCAATATCATGACTTCCCAAAGCTGCCCCGGTCACCACATTGCTTGGAATCACATCGTCGCGGATCATCTCAAAGCACCCGCAAAGCTTAACGTATTTCTAGTTATGAGTTTTGTGTAAGAGTCAAAGGATTTTGAGATTTAATGGGAGGAAATCAAATTATTTTTAGCTGTTAAGAACGAGAAATGGAGGCGCTATAAATTTTGTTTGTTGACCACGTGTATAGAAAGTAGGGTTGTTGACCTTAAGTGGGTATTTATAGGGACAAGATTTTTTAAAATAATATATTATATGAAACTTGCACGTGAAGTATCATATTAAGACAAGCACATACGACCTTCGTTCAAGATGAGACTCCTAATCCTAGCATAAAAAATGTATTCTGAACACGATGGTACAAGTTTCATCAAAACCGAGGTCGTTTGTATAAATTCCATTATAATTCAAGGTGAAAATCACGCATTTTAATTTTCCACAATCACAAAATAAATCCAATCAACTTGAAACTTTGAAATTATACTTGTCTTTTTCCTTATGGATCCAATGAATTTTGTTTCGTTAAAATCAGAGTTCTTTTGGTCAGTCGTTTATTCCTCTAAAGTTACCCCTATCCGAATTGGCCAAAATAATATAAACGATTAAATAAAAACAAAGACATTTTTGGCTACCAAAGTCACATATGACATTGGTTTACCATGAAATTTAGTATCGTACAATAATTTAACATTACCGTTTCAATGAAACTAATTTCATCGAAAACCGAGATCGATTGCAAAATGGCCCTTCTTAAGGCTTATATTAATATTAAATAAAATATTATTTAAATTCCAAAATAGTCAAATTAAATAATAAAAAATTATTATTGTCATATTTATCCAAATAAAATTATCGTATAGCTTCACATATAAACAATATAGATTTATAACTCAACATTATCAAATTCGAGTTTACGGTATCCAACTTATATTAAAACCCTTTTACATTCATTAAATAAATGTTATCGTTATTAACTGTTTCCATAGCGATTATTTTAAAATTTGAAGTAGACATAACTAACAATCTATAATACGAAATCTCGATTTTTCTCTTTCATTAGAAAATTATCAACAACAAGATTCAAACGTTTCTTGTTTCACAGAAATCCGATTTATATCGGATCCTGTATATTCAATTAAAGTTCAAAACTCAATATTACAAACTATCGCGACGTTTCGAGCTCATTTTCTATTAAATAAAAATTTAACGTTCAAACTTCGTTTTTAATAACGAATTAAATATTAAAATCCATTAATATTCCGAATATGATATTAAAAATAATAAAATAATTTAAATATCTGACTACCAAAAATACGGGACATTACATTCTTCCCCCTTAAAAGAATTTCGTCCCCGAAACTACTAAGGTAGGAAAAATATTACAAACCATTTATCCTTAAAATCCAATTTATTTCAAATCGAAAACCAATTCATTATTGTAAATAAAATTTCAAAAATATCGAAAAATTTCTAACACTTTAAATTTCCGGAAAAATTCAGCAGAGTCTCCCCTGTACGAAGGGAATCTAGGATATCGCAGGAACAAATAATATATATACATTGACCTACATTATCGGAAAACAAAATCCAAAAACAAAAATCTATATTTTCACGTGGCGTACCTTTTATAACGCTATTAAGCATACTTGCTCAACTTACATTCAATCTACGCAATCAAAATTTATCCTCATAGCCATCTACCGCCTGTACTTAACACAATTCAACATATAAGTAAACAATACATGAAATTTTAATTAATAATTCAGAAATTAACAAGTATACTACACAGATCCAAGAACTAAACATGAACATCATTCATTTGCAAGTACGTGGATAAATTATTAGTTTCAATTCATATGTAGTTTCATTCCAATTTTATTATACTGGAATTTACTTACTTTAGTTCATAATTCTTTCAACTATATATTAAACCATTGAAAAATTATATTCAACCAATCAACAATCAATTCACAACCAACTTAATTAAATCAATTGAATTTACGTTCAATATTAATATTTACTTCGATAACATTCATTTGGGTTTAACATATTTTAATTGTCAATCGACTAATATTCGATTGATTTCCATTCAATTATTATTCATTCAATTCAATTTCCAAATTCAAATCTATTTTAGTTAATTCCCATATTATTCTTAACTTAATTTCACTTAACCAAGTTAAGCTCTAATTCATATTTTTAATCCAATTGAATTTCATTCAAATCAATCAAACACACCAGTACCTCAATATTTTGAGAAAATTATATCCTTTCTATACAAAAATATAAGGTGTCGTTTGGCATAGGCCCTATTAAGTTTCAAAATTAGGCTCACATCCGTTCCTAAACTAATTGTAAATTAAGTCCCTATTTTTTGAAAATTAATAAAAAAAATACATAAAATTCATATTTAAATTAAACATGTATGCGACAAAAAATTCAAATAAAAAACCATCAAACAACGCATCCAAAACAAAAAAATAACATAAAATAGTGAAATTGCAGTTAAATGCATAATAATATGCACAAATTTGAATTTTCTTACACACATATGTGCAAGTATTTTGTTCATGCATCTGTGTTGGTTTTCTTGCATACAGACATGCATGTATTACAGAATTCTTGCATATAAGTGTGCAAAAATTCACATGCATGCAAATCAGTTCATATTTATTTGCATACATGTATGCAGGTATTTAACAATACTTGGACACATGTGTGCAACAATACGCAGGGATATTTTCACCATTAAACCTTCATGCAATATTTGCATACGTGTGCGCAAATATTTTAAAATAGTTGCATAAATATATGCAAGAATTCACGCAGATTTTAAGTGTAAACTGCTTCGTGAATACTTGCAAACATGTGTGCAACTATTATGAATACTTGCATACATGTATGCAAATTTTGTTATTTTCGTTGTCTTCTGGAAATATTTGCAGAATTTATATAAAAAAAAATTATATGGCATTGCCTTTTTTCCGAAGAAAACACGTAAGTATAAAAATAGGGACCGAGTTTGAAACGAAACTTGGGGAGGGAGGTCATTTACATTTCCAAACATAATAGGGATGCTATACTAAATTTCACAAAATATAATTTGGGTAAAATTATTTCATTTAACCCCTTTACAAAACAATATTGTATCCATTGTTAGTTCAAAATCGAACCGATCAAATAACACAATACAAAACATTTGTATATAAGATTTACAAATACGCTCTAATATATATACACTCAACTCAATTTAGGGTATTACTAACCTCATCTCTATCGAGTTACGCCATAGAGACAAGGTTATTACGAAACCTTATGCTCTGAACCACTGTAACAATCCAGAAAATTCGATGCTCGAATTTTCGACACGAATACATCCCATGTCCAAACTCGAGTACCATAAATCCAAAATTCTAAAAGAAAGAAGTTAGAGGGTGAGATAAGAAAGAAAGAAATATTAAAATAGAAGAAGAAGAACTTAACAACACAGGGTCTCATATCGCAGCGGAACAAAATATAATATAGAAATAAATCTTTACTGAGAGTTTTATAAATACTTACAAATATCAGAGCACTTCAACACATCTGGACAGTTATAACAACCCATACTCATATACAATCACACATCGGAATAATAACTATAATATCGTATGTTTGAACTCTTCGAGCTCGTATCTTCACAACATCTGACAACCTGAACCTGTAAAACTCGGTCTAACCCGAGCATCACAAACATCGGATCGGTCTGGTGAACCAGAGTGAGAAACCCACTAAGTTTAAAGGTATCACACAACTTCATTTCAAGATTGAAATCATTTCGAAAGAAAAGGATAATCGTAAGACCAAATCCACACATAAACACGGAGGGTTTTTACCTTACAATAACCCAAAACATTTTTTGAAATCTTATCTTTTCTGATATTATAATAATGTCTAAATACAAATAAATGACAATCTAGCTGAACGCTTGCATCACACGCTCTACATACATAGTATAGAATCAAAACCGCGAGCTCTTATTGAAGAATGGATTTCCATGGCAAGGTATGGGAAACCACCTTTTTGATAGTGTATCTCTAGAGAGGAATACACCAGGTTCAATAAGAACATCTTGCAACCAAGGTAAACATGATCGGCTCCTCACTTCGCTTGAGAGTACTGAATGTATTGTCACCTTACAGTTAATAACAACATAATTGTTCCGGGGAGATACAGAAGCGAAAAGAAGAACAAATATGAATATTCTCTACACGGTGACAATACATCTTAATGGGAGCGATCCACATAGCCATGCGACCTACCCGATTATTACCATTTCCCGGTTGATGAAGCTTGAGGTCATAATTCAGTCATTCATTCATTTATTTATTATTATTATTTTAGAACATCTGGATACCATTCACTTTGAATGTCACATCGTCAGATCTGCCAGAAAATCACTAATTGACATCCACAAAAATACTCTAATTATTAGGCTAGAGAAAAGCCTTTTCTCCGCCATCAACCTGGAACTTTGAAGAAATTAACATACGTAATTCCTTCGCAAATACTCCGTTAGACATCCGTCTATACAAGTCATCTAGGAACAGGATGAATCGTAGGTACCCTCCTACCATATCGTAGGTATCACCCTATAGATTAGTAGCGAGTAGTCCTTGCAATCCGAAGATTCCAATCACGACAGGATCACTGTCAAAATATATCCAGGAGCTACGCAGATAAATTTATCAAGTAGTCCTTCCGCTCATGAAGATACATAGTCTTCAATCACTCCATCTTCAATCAACATATTCCATGTATTTACTGGTTCTGAATGGTTTTCGAATATAATTCAATCTCGGTCTTTCCGTATCAACTATCGTATAGGTCAGATTTGATAGTCGGTTATTTAACTATCAAATTTACAATCATGAAAATAAAATGAGTTCAACGATTCAGTACTCAGCACTACTTGGCCTCTTTAACTAAAACAATTAATGAATGTTAATTTAAAACTCTTAAATCATTCACTTTCACGAATATAGCTTTTCACTTCTTATTTAACATAAGATTAATTTCAAAACTATTATACTTTCATACTTAGGAAAATATCCTATAATCATATCCAGTTTTCTATTTTACTATCATTTTTAAAACATTTGCTACATCATCTCTCATATTCTAAAGTTGGAAATCAATTCATATTATCGGTTGTAAAATATTATTACGAAATCTCTTTTGCCTCATTATTTGGAAACAATAACCAGTTGGTATTTTTTAGAATAAACCCTTTCCAAAGCTCCACTTTTCATTTCCTTTTACCTCAAAAATATCATTGTAATTTCTCACAATCTCCTTTATTTTTTATTTTTTATTTGCTTTAGAAACATTATTATACATATATATTCTCAAATCTTCTCATTTCCGTTACTTTGGAAATCTCATTATATATTTTCGAATTTTTTTATTTTCGTTACTTTAGGAATCTTACTATATATTCTCAAGTCTTGCATTTCACATTGCGTTATTATTTCTCATATGGAAATAATAAATTATCCTTAACATTTTTCCCATTACAAACTAATATCTTCCTCATATAATTCTGAATTCATTAAAGCTGGGGTATTTATTTACCTTTCAGACCTTGATCAACAACGTTCTTATCTTAAGATAGATATAAGTTGTAATTCAAAAACCAATATTTATTCTAATATCAAACCAAATTCCATTTAACCCTTTTTCTTAAATCACGATTTTATAATCCATTTATATATTTTGAAAATCTCTTTTTCAAATATAACTATTATTACTTAATTCTTTGATTAAGTAAATGTTTAACATACCCTTTTACTTTAAATTTCTTTTAACCAATTTATTTTATAACATAGATTTTTGTAAAAATCCTATTCTTAAATCCTTTACCCCTACCATTTCACAAATCCATTTAACCATTTTCTCTTTTGATAATTTTATTTCAATTTCATCTATTTTCTTAATTTCGTTAGCTTAAAATTAACGCTTTAGCTCCACATCTCTTTTATAAATCTCGTTTATAAAACTCATGTTTAATATAAACCCTTTTCATCTAAATTGCCTTTCTCTAACTTCAAATATTAAGTAAACATTTAATTTAAGCGATCGTGTTCACTTAAAATCCCTTTTATAACTTCGTTACAAAAAATCAGGCTTCAATATAAACCCATTCATAAGCTCCTTTCACAATTCAACAAGATTCTATTACAACTACACTTAAAATTATTATTAATTAAAATAATAATTTACTTTATCATTAACTGCTGTAAAAGTGGTTAACTTCTTTATTAAATAGCAAAATTCTTTTTAAAATCTTATTAAAATTTAAAATAAATATTCGTTAAACTCTTCCATTAGATTAATTCAAATAAACTAATTAATAATTACTCTCACTTAAAACGATTGACTCAGTCAACCCTTGTAACTACCCGGAAAATCAGAACCAATTTAAAAAATTTAATTTGGCCATTTTAATGAATTTAGAATATTTAAAATAATTTATTTTAAATAATAACGACTAAAAATTTATTTAAATCAAAGTTAAAATGAATATGTTTATTTTAACTATAAAAGGAGTTAGAAATAGCGCTGTAGTTTGAAAATTCAACTTTGAACTTTGACTGAACGTACAGGATTCAAAATAAATCGGATTTTAGTGAAACCAAAAATATTTAAATCTTTTCAAAAATATCTTTCTAAAGAATCTGAAAAATTGAAATTTCATAGCGGGAATCAAAAGTTATGGCCAGTTAAATATTCAGAATAGTCGCTATGAAATTTAATATAAATTTAGCCCTTAAAAGTAGACATTTTTCAAATGACCTCCGTATTCGACGAAACCACTTTGGTTGGATCTGGAATGTCAAATTATTGCTAGGTTTCAAATTCTATAATTTTTAGAATTAATATGTGAGCGTGGAAAAGGAAAACGCGTTTGGTAATTTCAATTTGAATTGGATCGACCAGAAAAAGTCCATTTACCAAATAGTCTCCAAATTCAACGAAATTGATTTTTTTGGGGACTATATCGTCCCAACATAGCTAGATTTATTTTTCGGGAATTTTTGGAATCAGTATGTAACCCGACAAATTAAAATATACATTTAAATCCAAATTTGAATGTTTTATATTTTAATTTGAAGAATAACTGACTGAAACAGTCGAATAGGCTTATGAAACATATTCCATTGTGTCTGGAATGGGGGTATTTAGCTGGGGGCCACAGCCATTGGGTTTGATTTGGAGTCCGGATAAGAAAATACTATTTTTGAAATAAATATATATATCGGCCAATAGAATTTTTCCATTCATTAATTATATTTTCCAAAAAAATTTAAAAAAAACCCATAACCTGCTACTGTTGAACGACGGAAAGAGCTTTCCACCTTCTCTCCTCAATTCTGGCCAATCCACTCAATAAACTCGAATGCCGCAGTTGAGAATATTGTAGATCTCCTCCTCCTCTTCAAATTCATACCCACTACACCCTCTATCGTGTTGTACTTTTCGAGAACCAACTCCACGAAGTCGTCGAATTCAACCCGCCGCCGTGCCCTCCACCGTTGACCGAGTTCAATGCCACCCCCATCGATCTGAGTGCCTCTCGGAGCTCTTGAAGGTAGCGCAACCCAATCATCGCCCCAAGCAACGTTTTGGACGAAATATCTAAACCTAGTTTTGAACAAACGCTGAGAGGTAACGACCAATATAGTTTAAACTGTTTACAACATCTAAAAGCGTTGCAAAGGTTGATTAAACTATAAAAATCATATCTTTTTGCTACGTTGTCAAAATCTAGTGAAACAAGAGATATTGAGACCGTGACATCGTACGTTACATTCTAGAAGAAACTGGAGGATTTTTGCAGCTTTCTACAATTTTAGAAGGAGTGGAACCCAGTGTGAGCAGTCTAAATACAAATTGGAATGTTACGCGCCGTATAAATTATATAAGTGCTGTATAAATTATATACGCGTTGTATATCTCATATATGGGCGTTGTATAAATTATATGAACAATGTATAAATTATACATGCGTTGTATAAATCATATATGCGTTGAATGGAATTGAAATGAAATTGAAATGGAAATGAATATATTTATATACGTATATATATATATACTCCCTTCGTCCATAGACCATGGACGATATAAATTGTTTGGGTTGTGATTGTGAATAATTGATTGTGGGTGCAACAAAATTGGTTGTGTTTGTGGTATATTTATTGTGTTGCGAAAATGAATGATATTGAGGAAATCATTGATATGAAAGTATTATAATGCTGCAAGGCCTAGGATAGCAGAGGAGCCGTTTTGGACACAGTGCCAGTGCTAAATAACCTGCCGTTGTAACGCCGAAATTTCCTCCAATATTCACGTTTGAAATAAATTGTTTGAATGATAAAAATAACATTTTTATTGTATGTATGATGTATATAAAATATTCATGTTTGAAATAAATTGTTTGAACGATAAAAATAATATTTTTATTATATGTATGAAGTATATAAAATATTCATGTTTGAAATAAATTGTTTGAACGATAAAAATAACATTTTTATGAAGTATATAAAATATTCATGTTTGAAATAAATTGTTTGAACGATAAAAATAACATTTTTATTGTATGTATGAAGCATGTAAAATATTCATGTTTGGAATAAATTGTTTGAACGATAAAAATAACATTTTTATTATATGTATGAAGTATATAAAATATTCATGTACAGAAATAAATATTTGTTTATTGAAAATAATATTTTTAACATGTATATGAACTGTTAAAAATAACCAAAGGTTGAAATAAATATTTGTTGATTGAAAATAATATTTTTAACATGTATATGAACTGTTAAAAATAACGAAAGGTTGAAATAAATATTTGTTGATTAAAAATAATATTTTTAACAAGTATATGAACTATCAAAAATAATGTAAGGTTGAAATAATATTTGTTGATTGAAAATAATATTTTTAACATGTATATGAACTGTTAAAAATAACAAAAGGTTGAAATAAATATTTGTTGATTGAAAATAATATTTTTAACATGTATATGAACTGTTAAAAATAACCAAAGGTTGAAATAAATATTTGTTGATTAAAAATAATATTTTTAACAAGTATATGAACTGTTAAAAATAACGAAAGGTAGAAACAAATATCTGTTGATTGAAAAATAATATTTTTAACATGTATATGAACTGTTAAAAATAACGAAAGGTTGAAATAAATATTTATTGATTGAAAATAATATTTTTGACAAGTATATGAACTATTAAAAATAACGAAAGGTTGAAAAAAATATTTCTTGATTGGAAATAATATTTTTAACATGTATATGAAGTGTTAAAAATCATCATGTATGGAAATAAATATTTGTTCGCTAAAAATATTATTTTTAGCTTAGATTTGCATGTATATACATATGCTAAATAGGTAAATGGATTTGCTGTTAAGTAAAGAATTCATTTGCGTGCCTGACAAATAGGTAAACCATAATGAGTTGGCTGCACAATTTTATTTATATATCAACTCCTGTGAATGCCATTGGATGTGGTGTGCTGGTTTTTCTATGTGAGATTATAAACAACACCATAGAATAGTAACAATTAATTTTGAGCAACACGACATGGCATACTTCGTGAAGATAGCATACTCAATCATATACCACATAAGCATTTATACTTATGTGACGAGTTTGGAATTAACATACAAGTGAGACGCTTGTATGGATATGAATATATTTCAGGTTGAACCGAAGACGAACTATTGATTTCATAGCATATCATATTCCATATAAGCACTTGGAGCTTGTATGACGAGGCTGAGATAACCATACGAGCGAGATGTTCGTATGGCGTTGATTAAATTACAGGTTGAACTGAGGACTGATATAGACAGAATAAATATAACGGTAAATTGCCAGATTAAATAAAAACCCCACACGGGTGTAGAGTTGACAATAGTCACGTCTCTCTAATTATTATATACGACACATGGATTATTTATTTTCCAACACTGGACGAGGTGACGAGATTTATCTCTGGAGTAATTTTACACACTCCCTCGGGCATAGATAGAACACTAAAAATTGTATGTGCTTATACTGGATTTATTGGGTACCTAATACGGCCCAATAAATTTCCAAACCCCTCCCCATACAAAGGAGGTTATGGCGAAATTTTTCGAAATTTAAAGGCGTTAGCCAAATTATTGAAGTGAAAACGGTTTTAAATTATATATATATAAATAAATAAATAAAATTAAAATAAACCGAATAACGACGCTGCAGTTCGCGTTTTGAAATTGTAATTTTAAATGATTATTACGGGAGATCTGACCATCCGATTTTCCCGAACCCAGAACCATTGCGTTCACTTTGGAAAGATCATTCCAACGAAATAAAGTTCGATAAGATCCAATGGTTAGATTTTTCAAAATGTTTAAATTAAATTTGGACGAGAGCAGCGCCAGGGCCATCGAATGACCTGAAACGTCGTTCGATGGAAATGGACTAGTTTTAAATAAATAAAAATAGTGAAAAATCATTTTAAAGTATTATAAATGATGTGGAATGGAGATAAACTGATTTTACTTAGTTTATCAGATATTTTGATGTGGAATGATCAAAGCACGGCTTTAATATAGCATAGCTTTGTGTATGGCATTAATTCGCGAGCCTCACACCCTAAGTATGAAGCAGAAACGGGAGAGGACTTCAGGGAGGACATGTGTTTCCTTTAGCTAGGAGTGGAGTCATGGTATGGAGCCCAGACATTTTTACTTATGTGGATGATGGATAGCGAGGCGCCACGGATATATCGGTTACTACGGAGCCGATGGATATTGAGTCATCTGGCTTATTTATGCCCCATAGGATGGGGAAACGTATTGTTCAGACATTTTAATCCACTTCAGGTGGACCGGCCCTGACGATCCAAGGGCGCACCTGAGTTTAGGTCCTGAGACTCAGGTAGACATTCTCAAAGTCGGTAAGGACGATCCCTTGCCTTGGTTCATGATGGATATCCAACTTCCAATACGACTTGTGCGGTTTTGATTGTAAACCTATATATGGCGGCATGATATATGGTACCCATGCCGTCTATGATTGATAGATTATGATTGAAATTGTTTTTGAAACATATATGCACTAGTAATAACATCAAATGATTTTGATTTGTACGTATCAAGCATACTTTGGCCATTATAAGGTAAAAATCTATCCTCCGGTTTGCATTGCATTGTGTGATGGGACTTGAGTCTTATAATGGCTTCATTTTCTATGAAAAGCATTCCGTTATTTAAATGATTTACTTTATTTATGCACTGGAAATCCAATGGAGTAAGCCCGTTTAACGTTAGCTGCATGGTCCTGTGATTGGCCTTATTGTTAAATAGGTTAAGTAAGATTTCTCGTACTAGTCCCATGATTGACTCGTAGTTTGTTTCGCTTACAAACTCAGGTGCCCCTATTTTCTACACGGGCAGCCTTGTATTCATATTTTAGCAGGCTCATTCTGGATAGCTATGGAGCTGAAGATGGATTCTATCATTTCTATTATGCTGTTCAGGCTTTGTTATGTATATTATGTTTGATTCCACTGCAGACATTACATATAAAGCTGAAACTCTATTTTGTACCAAGTGTGATCCTGTTATACTGTGTAACTCTGATGATTATATTTGTTCTAGTGTAATTTGTTGTACATTATCTGGTGTAATGATATATTTCTGTTCTGCTGTTATTGTTTATGTGTTATATTCCAAAGAATATCCTTGCTTTCGTGGCACGGGAGTTTGGGGTCATCACATAAAACATAGTTATTTCATTAATTGATTCCAATTAGTCCTTTCTTTAAATTAATTAATAATGTAATTAATTTATAATTCCTTTTTATTGTTTCTTAAAAACAGTTATCTACCTCTTAACCGTTGGGTTAATTTTCTACTCTCTTGCTTATAAATCAAATTAACATCAGAATTTACTTTATAAAATCATTTAATAATTAATTATAAACTTAAATAATAAATAGTAAATAATTATTTTCATTTATTAACTTTTCTTCAAAATAATAAATCTCAAATTTTATCTTTAGTTATAAAATATATTTTATAACTTTGTTTTATCAATTTACCCAATTGTAAATCAATATAAACAAAACGATTAATTTTTAGGCCATCTACTGCCAGTTACTTAACCTATACTGCCCATTAGTTAAAATAAAACAAATTTTGAATTTCCAGTCCAGAACAATTCATATAATGAGAATATAAGAATAAATAACATCTAATATATTTGAGGAATCTAGTTGGATCCCCCCAACCTGTTCTCCCCTACATCAAAATAGGTTATCTCAAATAAACCCATTTAATTCAATTTAATTGATTATTTCTATAATAGTACATAACTACTAGTTAACATCAACCGATTTATTTAACATTAACAATACAATTCAAATAATTCGTTAAATTAAACACGTTTATTTTATAAACGTGACAAACAAGGTAAGTTACCTCAATTTGTTCCAATCGTTAGAACATCGATTTGGTTTTTCGCTAAAGTTAAACAATGTTTAATTTCATCAGTTCAATCAATATATGCATATATATTTAACAAACCGTCAATCATTAGCAACCGTAGCACACAACTATAAAACCTGACTTATCTAAAATATAAGTGGGAAGAACTAAGTGAGTTTAACTCGCATTGATTTGATTTGTCATTGAGCGATTCAGTTTTCAATTAACTCTAGCTCCATCCAATTCTATTTCAGAATGTAGATCTTGGCGATACGGTACCAACGTATCTTGAATCATATGATTCTGATAATATTTGAGCAAGTTGTAAATATTTTAATTTATAAATTTTGATTAAACTATTAAATTCCTTAATTATATATATATTATATAACTTAATTGCATTATTAAGGAAAAACGGGCCGATAATTTTGTTTTTGTCGTGTTCGTGACCTGCTTCAAACACCTGATGGATACCTGCACAATCACAATTTACGGTTTTTTATTATAGGATTAAATTAAAATAATTAAATTCTTAATTTAACAAATTTTTTGGGGTGATTACATGGCCGAACCCTTCTGAATTGATAACACTGCAGTGCCTTTTAGTTCTTCCCGATTAACACTTAATCAATTTCCTAAATCCCGTTAATAGGTTGACATCACTGATTGGAAAAAAACACAAGCTGATGTCCCCTTCAAATTTTAATAGTCCAACCTTTCTTTATTTTGAAAGCATGGTCCCCTTCTTTCTTCCTTCAGTACCATTGTTTTCATGAAACATGCACCTCATTCCAACGTATGAACCGCGTTCACATTGCCTGCACGCACCACGATCAATTTCCTCCTCCCCGCGCCATGCTCAGACTGCTAATAACCCATCAGATACCACCATGATGTGCGCCGCTCCGCCACCATTCAAGGCTTGAAACCCCGCTTCATTCCAGTAAGCCAATCAACTCCAGCAGCTCCACCAATATCACGACTTCTTAGAGCCGCTCCGGTCGCCACAATGCTCGGAATCGTATCATCGTGAATCATCACAAAGCACTCGCAAAGCTTAACGTATTTCTAGTTATGAGTTTTGTGTAAGAATCAAAGGATTTCGAGATTTAATTAGAGGAAATCAAATTATTTTCAACTGTTAAGAATGAGAAATGGAGGTGCTGTAAATTTGGTTTGTTGACCACGCGTATAGAAAATAGGGTTGTTGACCTTAAGTAGGTACTTATAGGGACAAGATTTAGTAAAATAATATATTTTATGAAACTTGCATGCAAAGTATCATATTAAAACAAGAACATATGGCCTTCGTTCGAGATGAAACTCCTAATCCTAGCATAAAAAATATTCCGGACACGATGGGACATGTTTCATCAAATTCGAGGCTAGTTGTATAAAATCAATTTATAATTCACTGGTGAAAAATCACGCGATTAAATTTTCCCACGATCACAAAATAAATCCAGTCAACTTAAAACCTTGAAATTCTGCTTTTCCTTTTCCTTAGGTTCCAATGAAATTTGTTTCATTAAAATGGAAGTTCGTTTGGCCAGTCATTTATTCCTTTAAAGTTACCTCTATCTAAATTGGCTAAAACAATATAAATGATTAAATAAAATGTAACAACCCGAAAATCTGGGCCAGTTTAAAATTTTTATTTTGGCAATTTTAGCGAATTTTGAATATTTAAAATAGATTATTTTAAATAATATCGACGAAAAATTTATTTTGAATATAAATCGAACGTATATATTATATACGCCGTCGTTAGAATATATATAATTATATATAATTATATAATAGAATTGAAAATGGCGCGGTAGTTCGATAATTCGATTTCAAACTTCAATTGAATGTACCGGGTGCAAAACAATCCGGATTTTAGTGAAACCAAAAATGATAGGATCTATTTGATAATATCTTTCCAACGAATTCGAATAATCGAAATTTCATAGCGGGAATCAAAAGAGATGTCCAGTTGAAAATTCTGAATAGTCGCTATGGAATTCAGGCCCTTAAAAATGGAAATTTTGCAAATGACCTCGGATTTCGACGAAACCACTTTTGTTGGATCCGCAGTGTCAAATTATTGCTAGGTTTCAAATTTCATAATTTTTCGAATCAATGTGTGAGCGTGGCAAAGGAAAACGCGTTTGACCAGTTTCAATTGATTTTAATCGACTGGAAAATGGTCATTTTTCAAACGGTCTCAGAATTCGACGAAACTAGTTTTGTTAAGACCGTATCGTCAATACGAAGCTAGAAAATATTTTTCTGGAATTTTTAGAGATAGTATGTGACCCCAGTAATTTGAAATGTACGTTTGAAATTCAATATAATGATTTAAATGTAAATTCAACGGAAACTGATTGTAACGACCGAATTAGCTTACGATACATATCCCATAGTGTTCGGAATGGGGGTAAAACGCTAGGGACGACAGGCGGTGGGTCCCGTTTCGAGTTCGAAAATAAAAGTTGCTTTTTGAAGTCAATAAATAATTAAATATATATATTTTATATAAACCCCCCTTTCATTTTGACAGATGAAAAAAAAAAGAAAAAAGAAAATGTCGAGCTGCCCTCCCGCTCTGCCGACATCGGGCATCGCGCCCAACGCGCCGCGCTCCGGCGAGCCTCGCCGCACCCCCCCCTTGCCGTCGCCACCTTCTTCCCCGATCCCTCTTCCTCCCTCTCACCTCCTCCGCGAACGAAGACCGCGAGCCCCCCCCCCCCCGTTACCCAAATCGAATGCGCCACCGCGTTGCCCCCCCCCCCCCCACCGTCGAACCTCCCTCCTCTCCCGATTGAAGAACCGCACCTCCTTCCCCTCCGTCCTCCCTCCTTCGCATCGATTTCCGCACCCCCTCCCCCCCGAAAAGCCCTAGCCTGCGAACGCCAACCCCCCCCCCAGTCGACGAAACTGTAAGTTTATTTTATTTTTATTTCTTTATTTTATTTATATTGTTTTGTCCGATTTTAATTAGGAAAAACCTGATTTTTTTTAAAGTATAAAAATATAATGTTTGAAGAAGATAAAGATTTGTTTTATAACATTAAAAAGATTTGATTTTTAGTTTACAAAAAGGAAAGATTTTTAAAATGCAAAAGGAAAGATTTTTAAAATGCAAAAAGGAAAGATTTTTAAAATGCAAAAGGAAAGATTTTTAAAATGCAAAAGGAAAGGTTTTAAAAAGGTTTTTAAAATGCAAAAGGAAAGATTTTTAAAATGCAAAAGGAAAGATTTTTATATATTGAACATCGAAGTAAAAATACGATTTTTATATATAGAACAACAAAGTAAAAATTCGATTTTTATATATTGAATAACGAAGTAAAAATTCGATTTTTATATATTGAATAGCATAATAAAAATTCGATTTTTATATATAGAACAACAAAGTAAAAATTCGATTTTTATATATATAGTGGCTACGGGCAACAAAAGTGATAAGAGACGAGAACAGTGAAGATTTCCTGCATTGGAAGTGCCGTGGAGGTTGGATAGCTTTTTGGTGAGAATTCCTCACTCTTCAATTTCTTTTCTAGATATATATATATACTAGGATGCAGACGGTGCTTAGTAGCACCCGACACAATCGTCCACAGACCATGGACTTGTTTGTTTGATTGCAAAAATAAGTTAGATTATTTGATTGAAATTGAATTGTTTGGTGAAATGAATGGATTGATTGATGTGTGAATGGCGTGGGCCTTCACTAGACCGGGGATAAGGCTAGGCCTCGTCCCGTTTCTAGTACCGTGCCGTTATGCCGCCGAAATTTTCTAAAATATGTTAGAAAAATAAAAATACCATTTTATTTGAAGAATGAACTGAATAGAGATTCATATGTTAAAATAAAATGTTTTATCGTTAAAAATATAATTTTTAACGTGAAGTGAATAAAATAAAATATTCATTTACAAACCAGACGGTTTGTTTATGTACACTGATTTGACTGACAGGGATTGGGATGATAAATTTTACACATCGCCCAACTGCACAACTAAATCTGTGTTTGATTGTTTGAAACCCCACACGGGTGTTGGGATGAAATTTGAAGTTCACTCATCCTGATTGATTAAATATGTCGATCGATTGATTGACAGGCTGTTATAAGCGTTAGATATCTATATTTGATGCTTATACAGTGTAGTGCACTTTGGTTGATGGTTGATTATTTTTCAATGCTATTATACATGTGTTGTATGAAAATCCATATAATTAACTTTATATGGTAATTGATTGGGCCTCATTCCAATTTGAAAAATAAAGAATATTATAAAATAAAGGTTCATGTGTTGACTGTACTCATTCGTTGAGATTAGTCATGTGTTGAACGAAATATTTTAATAATAAATTTTATATCTTTATCACTATAAAATAAAGGTTCATGTGTTGATTGTACTCATCCGTTGAGATTAGTCATGTGTTGAACGAAATAATTTAACAAAAATAGTCACACGTGGACAGTACTCATTCGTTGGGATTAGTCGTGTGTTGACAAAAATAAATATTCATTTGTTGAATAGAATAAAGGAATATATGAAGCCGTGTTGATTAGATTGACGCCATTTTGACGTTAAAGATATTTATATCGATTTTAAACGATTTCGAAATGAATTGAATTGAAAACGATTTCGAAATGAATTGAATTGAAAACGATTTCGAAATGAAATGAATTGAAAACGATTTCGAAATGAAATGAATTGAAAACGATTTCGAAATGAAATGAATTGAAAACGATTTCGAAATGAATTGAATATAAAATGAACTCAAATTGAATTGAAAGCAAATTGAAATGAATTCAAATTGAATTGAAATTTGAATTGAATAGAAATGAATTTTAAAACGAATTTATAAAGAAGAATTCAATTTTGATTTGAATTGAAATGGAAGTTGAAATTGCTTTTGAAACGAATTTTAAAACTATTTATATAATTCGTTTTAAATAGAAATCGACGAAATATATATTATATATATTATATATATAATATAATGGCCTGAATAGAACGCGCCGCGCCGCGGCAGTTCGCGAATTTCGACCATTGACTTCGAACGGATATTGCGGGAGATCCGACCGTCGGATTCTCCTAAAACCGGAACCGTTGGGTTCGTATCGAAAAGAGCTTTCTAAAGAATATTAGAAATCTGAAATCAAACGGTTGGATTTGGAGATACGTCCAAATCAAATTCAAAAAAGGTCGTTGTAAGTGCAGTTCGATGGCCGTTGATGGAAATCGACTGTACGGGCCTTGATAAAATTATTAAAAATATCAATAATTTGTGTAAAATCATAAGAAATGATTTAGAAATAATTGGGATGAAAAACTCCATATTTGAAAAGATAAAAATAGTTTTTTTATCGAAATGAACTAGTTTTGAACTAGAATTACAATTCTATTTATTTTTAAATAAATAAATTGAATTTGAAATGGTTTTGAAAATAACCAAAATTTCCAATGATTGCATTGAAATGGATTTGAATCGAAATTATCTTCGGAATATTTCGATGTTGGATTTCGTGATTATACAGATGTTGTTATGGAAATTTGAAAGATATAGATATATATATCGTTATTTCCAATACGACATTTGTTAATCGTAGAATTTGATATTGAATATAAGCCGATATATTTTCTATTCAGAGCCTTGTATTTAATATCCAATGTGATTTGGGTTTGTCGTGAATGGTGTCTTCACTAACACTGTTCTTGAACCCAGTTGAGAAAAGATTAAATCTTTTTATTTAGATTTAATGAAGTGTACCAATTAAATAATATTTAATTGGAATTGAATTGATATTGATTTTTGGGTTTATCGTGAACAGTGTTTTAAAATAACACTCGTTCTTTAACCCGATAATTAATGGAATGTGACTTTGGGTTTATCGTGAACCGTGTTTTAAATGACACGGATTCTTTAACCCAGTTAACGATTAAAACTAAGTGGAGTTTTAATGAATCTTTAATTAGATTGAAATAATCGAAATGGAGTATCACCAGTTTTGCTCCAGGCGTTAGTTAAATCTTTAATTAGATTTGAACGTGAAATGGTAATTGAATTTACCGATAACACCGTGGTGTTAGATATGAAGTATTACCAGTTTTACTTCATGGGATGAATATGTTGGGATTGGGAAATTAAAACCAATGATTACTTCGGTAAGGTTCGCTAATTCCGACTAGTTGAATCGAAATTCAAAGGAAGATTAGAGAATAAATTCAGGAATTTTATCTTGGATAAAATTAATGGGAACCTTTCCCTATGAATGTGAAATCAGAAACTAACTGTCGATTAGCTAAGCAGAACGGTTTTCTGGATATTGATCTGATGTTGGTTTCGGCCTTCGGGGTTAATATTTGGGGAATTATTCTCTTGATTAATTTGCGGTTAGTGACTGATGAATTGGAATGAGGCGTATGTTGTGTTTGTGTAGCACTTTTATAAAATATACGCGAGTTATTTGGGAAGACCGGGTTTATCCCATTCTGAATAACTGATACGACGATTAGTCGAAGATGAAGACGATGGTCGAAGACCGGAAGTCTTCACGTCGTTTAGGTGATTACTGATGATCTTGATTGGGCTGTACACCCAAGAAGATGGAAACAGTTGGTGATCGTCCAGACGTACCTGGAGATCGATGGATATGCGGGGTACTAGGTGCCTCCGGTTTCGTTCAGACCCAGAACGGACTTGTAAATGGACTGTGTGTCTGACATTGGATTTTAGTCCGTATGATTGATCTCTATTAAATATATATCTGTTTGGCGGCGGAGAATTTATTCTCTTGCTTAACGCCCTTCTCTGAGACGTACGAGCTCAGGGGTTATATATTGATGGATATCAAACGCATGGAGTGAATTGCCTGTGTGGCATGCCTAAGTGGCAATTGATCGAGGCTTCTGTTGAAAAGCAAAGTCTTGTGGTGATGATCAAAGCACGGCCTTTGTGGCGTAGCTTTGTGTAACGTTTACTTCGCGAGTTTCACACCCGGTATGAACCAAAAACGGGAGACGGACCTCAGGGAGGACTTGCGTTTCTTTCTAGCTAGAAGTGGCGTCAGTGGTTTTACACGCCCTAACGAGTTTGACTTATGTGGTTGTTGCTGTTGCGAGGCGCCTCGGTTAGATCGGACGATCCGGGTCCGATGGAGCCATTCGTTGGCTCATTTACGCCCCAAAGGGCGGAGAGACGTAGTGTTCAGGCATAATAATCCACATCGGTGGACCGGCCCTGACGATCCAAGGCCCACCTGAGTCTGGGTCCTGAGACATGGGCTAGATTGTCTCGAATCGGTAGAGGACTATCTTTTGCCTCGGTTCATAGATGGAAACCCAATTTCCAAATACGTGACTTTGCGGTTTTATTTGTAAACCTATATATGGCGACATAGTGGCATGGGACGCTCATGTCGCCTATGATTGATACTTATGATTTGAAGTTGTTTTATACACTATGCACTTATTATAGTATCAAATGATTTGTTTTAAACGTATCAAGCATTCTTTGGTTGTTATAAGGGAAAACCCTATCCCCCGGCTTGCGTTGCATTGTGTGATAGGACCTGGGTCTTATAACAGCTTCATTTTTCTTTATTTAGCATTGCGCTGTTTGTTTTATGCACTGGTATTCTTGGGAGGAAACCCGTTCCGTGTTATACGGCGTGGTCCCTTGATTTACCTAACTTTTAAAATAAAGAATAATAACTGTTTTAGTTCTCACACCAGTCACGTTACTGACCTGGAGTTTATTGTTTTAACCTAAACTCTGTGTGCCCTTATTTTGACATGGGCAGCTAGTAGTTTTGGTTTTGCAGATTTATATTCACAGGATCCTGGTTTACAGCTGGAACGATATCCGGAAAGCTTTGTATCCGTATATCTCTTCTAGTTGTGTATTGTATTATTTTCCGCTGCGATGTATTTAAATGTAATTTAAATCTCTGATATTTCTGTGTAATATTTATTTGTTTATACTCTGTATATTCTTGTAATCTGATGCATTGTTGTAATATACAATGAAATGTTCTTCCGTCTGGGTTCTATTTTGTCGTGTTCTCAAACGATAGGGCGTTTCGAACGGTCTGGATCGGTTTAGCGACTGATTCGGACCGAGCGAAATTCCTGCTCGTCACATAAAAACAGAGACGTTTTCGACTACGAAAGTCACATACGACATCGGTTTGCCATGAAATTTAATATCGTACAACAATTTAACGTTACGGTTCCAATGAAACTAATTTCATCGAAAACCGAGACCATTTTCAAAATGGCCCTTCTTAAGGCTTATATTAATATTAAATAAAATATTAATTAAATTCCAAAACAGTCGTATTAAATAATAATAAATTATTATTGTCTTGTTTATCCAAATAAAATTGTCATATAGCTTCACATATAAACATCATCAAATTCGTGTTAACGTATCCAATTTATATTAAAACCCTTTTATATTTATTAAATAAACATTATCGTTATTAACAATTTCCATAGCGACTATTTTAAAATTTGAATTGGACATAACTAACAATCTATAACACGAAATCTCAATTTTTCTCTTTCATTAGAAAATTATCAACAACAAGATTCAAACGTTTCTTTTTTCAAAGAAATCCGACTTATAACGGATCATGTATATTCAGTTAAAGTTCAAAACTCAATATTACGTACTACCGCGACGTTATGATCTCGTTTTCTATTAAATAAAAATTTAACTTTCAAACTTCGTTTTTAATGACGAATTAAATATTAAAATCCATTAATATTCCAAATATATTATTAAAAATAATAAAATAATTTAAATATCTGACTACCAAAATACAGACATTACATAGATTATTGACTTGATCACTGAAATTGGTTCTCTTCGGAATTGCACATTCATGTCATTCTTTTCCCTTGCCCTTATCATTTCCAGAGTTGGATGGTCCTCCATTATTCGTTATGAACATATCAAGATCATCCATTTCAACGTTAACATCCTTTTGTCATTGGACTTTATCCGCGTCAAAGTAGATGTAACAACCTGGCTTTTTGATTGTCTCAAGTCGATATTTACGTTCAAAATGACAGATTGTTATGTGCTTATGAAGTTGAAATACAAATCATCACAGAATCACAAACACAGGACACAAAATATCTCACAGCGGAAGTAAAATTTATACAATATTACAAAATCTTTTGAATATACATGATACCAGAGTACAGACTAAATATAGATATAGCGGAAGAATAAATATATAATCATACTAGTATTCGGTAGTGGGCAAATATGGGCATAACCGAATATGACATGGTGGATGAACGGCTGGATCTCCAACGAATCCCAAGCTATAACAGATATATCTACAAGCTGAAATACTTTGTTTGACTCGGGCATTTTGCAAGGAATAAAACAAAATACACGAGTCAGGACTAACAGTCCCATAAAGGTGAATTAAATCAAATGAAGTGCTTACTGAAATGCATAATAACTTAGAGGATGTTTGGGATTTCCGTCCTCTAAGGATTCGTGGAAATAATAAATGTAAAATAGTACACTATTATTGTAATGTCTATTCACTAAAGTAAATATACTGAAAATAGCGTAAACGGGATTACCATATTACGCTTACGTAGTTTATAGGCATCACAGTCTTTACAGCACCGTAAATTCACCGCACTGGTGTTATCAGAGGGCACTCCATAGAAAGCAACGCTAAATCAGAATCGTAGGGGGCTCGTATAGGATAAATATGACAAGGCACACGAGGCAATGCCCAAGGTAGGATTCTACCAGTTGCACTCCCGGACCAGTGGTAACGCATAACAGCCACTACTGCCCACCTCGGAACATACTCCCATAATCAAAAGGTGCGCACCCAAATCAATTACAACAGTAATAAAGATGGTATCGAAGAAGCATGTCCGATATGA
Organism: Allium sativum; assembly: GCA_030737875.1. Classification (NCBI taxonomy): domain Eukaryota; kingdom Viridiplantae; phylum Streptophyta; class Magnoliopsida; order Asparagales; family Amaryllidaceae; genus Allium; species Allium sativum. Next base: position 366,865,527 of record CM060920.1, read on the forward strand.
GGAGCGACCTCAATTAGTCACGGTATAGCTCCTGTTTTAGTCATTTTAATTATGACCCGAGGGTCAAGGCCATTTCGTATCGTTCACCATATTCAATCCAGAAGTCGCCTCCTAGTCATCCCGTTGTTGTTTCGATACTCCAACACGTACACAGTTGTTAAAGTGGTATCGGCACTGACAGAGAGTATGTCACTTACCGACTCCGGTCTCTTTAACAACCGACGCTTACATTTTTCACACCGTGGCCATTAGATTTGAAAACATATTTCAAATATCACAAATTACTTTATTTAAAGTCTTGCCCCAAAAATCAATTATCCCAAATCATTCACAAATGGTTCGATTAGAATTTATAAACCAATAGTCACCCTTGGATTCACTAGATTGGATTGGACATAAGTTTTACTCAAAATAAGATAAAATAAAATAAATATATTTAGAAAAGTAAAGTTTTGAAAATAGTGTATGTATATTAAATTTAAAGTAATGTAAAACATATATATGTTTTTGGAAACCATTCTAAATTTATATGGTTAAAGAAATCAAATCATTTTATAAAGAATTATAAAACTAAATAATGCGGAAAATTACTTTTATAAATGAGTAATATAAATCCAATCCAGTTCTAAATCAATGTCTTAAAATTTTCTTTCCGACTAGAATTCATGTTAAAATCCAATTCTTTTGATTTGGTTCGATCCCAATACTTCATGATTCTCAAATCATTGTTTCCCTTGAAATTCACATATCCATTCATACTATAAATTTTCAAACCATTTTAGCGTTAGCTATGGATCAAAATCCTTTGTATGCATTCACATGGCAAAAATCCATTTGACAAATCGTATAATAAAATAAGTTTTGAAAATATTTATCAAATCTTTGCAAGTCTCTTACATTAAATCGTCTAATTCAAAATCGTCATATTGCTAAATTCATTATGTGAGTAAAAGTATGAATAGTTTATTTAAATAAAATAAAATTTAAGTATTAACTTATTTTTCATACAAATTAGATTCGTATAAGATTCAAGTAAACTTAAACAAAATTTACTTTAAACTTTCTTTTTGCTATATAGAGATTACCATTAAAATTTCTACTTATAGAATAGATAAAAGATTTTAAAATACTTTATTTTATTGACCATAGTGTCCATATAAAATTTTCTACCCTATGGTCAAGTGATACGGATATTTATCATTTCAATCCATTCTTTAAAATATTCGAATCCCAGGTATATATCGTTTCAACCCGTATCCCAAATCGATTCGAATACAAAGGGGGTTCAAGTATGTATCATTTCAACCCGAAATGGTTGCTAATCAAGGGGGAACTTGCATGATGAGAATATAACATAGCATAGCAAGCATAATCCATAGTGTCATATGGAAACAGTTTGTGTCGTATGTGCACAATCTCGAAGCAATCAAATCTAGAGCACCCTAACATTTCATTCAACATTTCAAATCTTTAATTCACTTAATGAAAATGTCAGTCTGTGAGTGAGGGAAAACTCACCATCCGGGCCTAGGGGATGAATGCAAACTTTTATCAAATCTGAGAACATGACTCGATGGCCAGACGACGAATAGACCAGCAGTCCGACAGCATGAAAATGGACTTGAACAGGATCTAAATCTGCAACCCAAACAGTAAATCCCAAACCAAACGTAAAGGTCTTTCGGGCATTTACCCAATCTCTTGGAGTGGTTACCGCCTTGAGCCCGATTCACAATAAATGGGAGGCTGCTGGAGCCATCGATGAAGGATATGGTGGTCCTGGGTTGGCTGTACGTATGGATGTCATCCAAATATTGTTTAACTTGAGTTATAGCCCCAAATAGATGCATATGTATACATTTAAGTGCATATATGGACAAAGTAACGACAAGCAAAAGGGAAAACAGTGAGCTCACCGCAACCATCGGCGGACTGACAGTGGGTGAATCTGATGCTTCGTTGTTTCTCCCTCTTCTTTCTTCCAAAACTTGGACTAGTTTCGCCATAGGAGAGAACCACTATTTAAAAGGAACAGAGGTGGTGCCCGTTCATCGAGATCGAGGCAGGGCTTGGAGGCAACCTGGAGGTTGAGGATCTGGCGATTGTTGTCAGGTACTGATGTACGACACGGTGGAGATTTTGAGGTGTTGATGCTTGGCTTGGTTATGCATTTTAAATGGAAGCATCGTCGTTTAAATAAGGAAGAGGAGTCAAGATACGCGATGGAAGGAAGGGCCCCCGCGGTTTCCCTGGGTTGTGGCACGACGCGCCTCTAGAGACGGTGGAGGAGGCGAGCTGAGAGTCGATGAGTATTTTCATTTTGGGGTAAAGGAGCTTAAATCACGATTTAGAGAATTTGGGCATTTCGGTTTCCTGAGGTAAAACAAACGAATGGAAAGGAAAAAGGCGTTCACTCCTTTCATTTGAATTTTTTCCTTTTCATTAAAGTTTTTCCCCTTCCGTTCAAATAATTAAGAGAGAGAAAAGAGAACCAAAATTTTTAACTTCACCGTTTATATTGTGATCAATAGGAAAGTAAAGAAAGGAAAGGAAGCATGTAGTTTTTGATGTGAGGAGAATGAGATAGTGTTTGTTTTTGTGTTGAACGAAGAGGAAAGTGGTACAGATTATATATAATGTTGGAGCTACCAACAGGAAGGGATCTGTGAGATCTTCTACAGTGTTTTTGAAATATTTGTATTGACGGAGAAGGATTTGAAAATCCTGTACAGTGCTTTGCAATATTTTCTTTACTAACAGGGCAAGCTTTAGGAATCTTTGAACACTGTAGAAGGAACTTTATAGGCACAAGAAGAGAGAACATGATAAAATATCTCAGAAGGAGGAAAGACCTCTGTTAAATTCTTTCAGTATATAGATAAGTATAAAATTTAGTTGAACATTGTCTACCGTTGTAATATATCTTGCAATTCAAATTCGGTGTTCCCACCATTTGTTTTCTTCACTTATTCCATTAACGTATTTAGAAAATTATTTCATAAGGACACAACGGCTGGCGCAATGAACGTACTGACACTCTATTTGATTTCACGTGCGTTACGATTATGCAACGTTGAGAACAAAGCCATTGAATAAATTTTCTTCAGACGTCAAAATTCAAAATAAATTTTTATTTGAAATAAAATTGCGAAGTCATCACTAGTGAACGGACCACGGCTGTATTGGACAACGTTGTTACTTGTAATTCCTTCGTTTTATTAAGTCGATCGTATATTGAAATTCAAATTTATATTTATGCCTAGCGATTTGATGTCAAAATAAATCAGCTCTTAAATCGTAAACAAGTTCCGATCTTATGCTTGAAATAATTTTTATCAACATAGGTTAAATAATAATATTTATAAAATTCCATCGCATTTAACATTTACATAAATCCAATTTTATGATAAAATGTCGGTTATAACAAAACCATTCATATCGCAAAATAAATTCCAAATTTTTATGTCGAAACTTAATTATAAAATTTATTTTAGCGTTAAATCTTAATTTTAAAATGTCAAAATTACCGGTTCGTTACAGCCTTCCCCACTTAGCGCTTTTCATCCTCGAAAAGGGAACATCATATAAATTTAAGTTGATATATAACCTTGCAAATACTTTACTTAGTGCAAATTTGTTAGGAAGAAAAATAAGTTATATATTTAAAAACTTAAAATTTTTCTAACACTCGGGATTTACGAAAAATTTCGGCAGCATCTCCTTTGTACGGCGTGCCCGAAAAAAATTTCAATTTCAATATACATCTTGTCTACATGACGAGGCATCCCAATATAAGGGAAACAAAAGAAAAATCATCCAAATGCGATATATAAACCGAGATACGTACCTCATTTAGCATTTTTAAAGCGTACTTGTTAAATTTCTTAGCATTTGCACAAAAGCGAGCTTCAAAATGCAAAGCACGTCATTGCCACCTACTAAGAGACTCAAATCTAGTGAGAATCAAATGTACATATGTTAAAGTTTAATGTGCATAATAATGGGTGACATAACTCAGCATTTTCGGAAATAAACAAATATATGAACATGCCAAAGGTGTCATAAATTAAAGTAGCATTTTAACAAAATGCGAATAAAATCAACGATGTATACAAATTTAACATGGAAATACGTGTTTGTAGCGACATATATTAAGTGAAATCATGGAAATACGTGTCATATAAAATTTAACATGGAAATTTAACATATATTAATGAGATCGCTATTAAATTCCATAGTGACTGAGAAAAGTTACATGTTAAGTGTTCCAACAACTAGTCCTAATTAACACTGCATTCCTTTCCCTATGTTTGGTACCAAAAAGATGATTTGATAAATGAAAAAGTTTTAAGTTATTGATGCAAATTATATGCACGCACGGGGAAAATAAAAAAAACTAAGAACAGTATTGGGATCAACTTCAACAATTTTAAACTTCAAGTGTAACGTCCCCGTTTTTGACTGCCTTTGTAATATAATTTATTTTGGATTATTTTAATAATTGATTTAAATAATAAATTGTAGATAATAAAAATTAGGGAAATTCCAAATATATACACTAATAGTTTAAAAACTTCTTAGCCAATGTATATACGATTATAAAAATAAAATAGTAAATAATATCGTATCAATTTGTTATATATTTTTATGGTGCTTTTTAAACTCTTGTAAAAAAATATAGTAACATTAGATTTGAAATATTATAGCAAATTAGAATTTATAAAATAATACATACATAAATATGTGTTTACTTCACATATAAGTATAGGATGGATATGACATAAACAGGCAGCATAAATGTTGTGTGTGCATGTGCTTCAAGCACTGGCCTACTATGAAATGTTGAAAGCATTAAGTAAGGTAGAAGTTACTTAACACACACACTCAGATCATAAATAGGCAGCCTAGCCATCTCCTTGCCATCAAATAGTATATGCAGCAACCTAGCCTGGAGACTAATAGAAAGTAACCATGCATTGTCAATCACACACTTAGACAGCCTATGTAGCTTAGGCTTATAGCATATCTTAGTAAAGAACGAGAGCAAGTTTGTTCACACTTCTCAAGGTAAGTCACCATAACACTCGGCTCCTATTGGTGGAAATCAGGAGGGTCCATATGGGTCCCTTTGATTCCACCAATAAGGATTGAGTGTTATGTTCACTTACCTTAAAAAGGTGTGAACAAACTACTACTGGGTAAGGAATAGAGTATTCAATCCTTCGTACACATGAAGCTACAAATGGCCGTAGCATGAAACCTGGAATGATTAAGATGAAAATGACTATGCAATACATTTTCAATCAATCACTATAAGATAGGCTACATACCTAGCTGGAGTTGCTTAAGGGCTAAGCATGGACTTTGGAGGATATGTGCACATGGCCGTGACTGGGAGGATGTAATGACCAAACAAAATCCTTTCAATCAATTTGTAGCAGCATGCCATGAACATCTACTAGTCAAGCCTATATGTTAACCTATAATACTACTCTGCTTCACCCTATGAATACATACTAGACTACCCAAAATTTCCTCACAAAAAATTCACTTAACCATTAACTAAAACTTGGGAATTTTGTTAGCAAACTAAAGACATGAAACCTGGAACCAGGGACCAAAAGAAATGGCAAGAGAAACCATTTGAACAAAACAACTTGGAAATGAATGGCTAAAAATAGAGGATCTATTCGGTGAGTAAACTACCCTTTCTTGTTTGTTTTGTTTTGTTTAGCAAGTATGTTAATATATGCCTTGAATGTGTAGTTAAGTAAGATCCGGAAATGAGTTATACCAGAACATAAATAATATTATGAGTAAATCTTTTCTTCCTTACATTACTAATTGTTATACAACATATAGGATGTATTCTTGTTCCTAGATAAAGGTATTAGGTTGATTTAAACTACATGCCAAATAATAGAGTATAGTAAACAAAATACGGTGAAAATTTGTGTACAAACCTGGAAATTGGAACTGTGAGAACTTGTGTGAGTAAACTGTCCCACCGTTTACTATATGTATATGAATATATGTGTCTAATATGTATATATAGACAAAGTTAAAATCTGGCATGAAACTGGCAATTTAATTAGCAAAGCCTTAAGCAAATTAAAGAACAGAGAAAAACCAGTGAGTAAACTTTTTTCCGTTAACATGTAAATTGTTATATATACATATGCTTGGGTTACTTGATTTCATTCTCAGACGTATAACTAGGTAAAATGAAAATATGGAACCAATAGGAGAAAGCATGCAACAGTAAGAAAGATAGGGCTCTGTTTATTACCTTTGCATGTGCTTTTAAAAGAATTTACTTTACCTGATGGTATAATCCAAGTACCTCTTATTATAACAACGAGATCCATGTTCAAAGCTTTCTGGGCTCGAAACCCATTAACAACGATTGTTGATCATGTTTTGAAGTAAACTATATAGAAACCCTCAGACAATATAGTATGAGGATGTGTATTCAAGTAGCATTATAAGCTACAACATCCATACGCTTGTAAATGTAAGAACTAAAAGGTTATTAAACTGATATATATACACGCAAATAGAATTACTACAGTACTGAGACGTTACATAGTTGGAGTGTTCCTGCCACTGGGAATCATCACTGGTTTCCTTTGTATTATGGACACATTGAAAATAACCATGACCTTTTAAAGCAATACCAAGGTTTGCACTACAGGCTTGATTATCATCCTGAACGATCCGCAAAGAAAACTACGGAAAATGCCTACTGGCTTTAAATGCCAAATCGTGTAAAAAATTAGTATACCTTAAAAAGGGTAAAATCGGTTTTAGACTGAGGAATAACGTATGGTGATATATATATATATATATATATATATATATATATATATATATATATATATATATATAATGTTTAACGTAAAAGAGCAATGTGGGGGGAAAGGAAGAGAGAAAAATATATAGCAATAGCAACTGCAATGGAGAGAAGTGACCGAACCTCGTATGTTTGGCTCGATGAAGTATAAATGAAAAGAAGATAAAAGAAACCAACCGGAAAGTAAAGAGTAGGGAGTAGTAGAAGAAGAAAGGTACAGGAATATTTAAAAGAAAGACAGAGGAAGAAGTGAAAGAATGGAAGAAAAAAAGAAAAAAGAAAAAAAAGACATTTAATAAATAAATTTATATTATACATAATTAAAGGAACAAAGCGTAAGGGAAAGAAAATAGTAGTAGGCAACAAAAGAAAGAATGGAAAGAAAGGGAAAATAGGCGATGTTGGGCTGAGCATAATTTAGGGTTTGTCTGGGGCATTAAAGGGCCACAACGTTTTGTTTTATACATGCAGATTTGCATGGTATGGAGTTTACATGCGTAAAGTCATGGAGCATTTAAGGAGCATTAAATGGGAAGAAAAAAAATGGGATGCATGGGATACTGTATTTTGGTTAGTTATAAGTTTACTGATAAGAGAAATTTTGTACGCATGTTTCTAATGTGTAATGCAATAAAGGGGAAATTCTTGGTGGACCATATGATTAACGTTATTTTTATAAATTGAAATTTATAATACATATTAAATTTATATTCTAAAAAAAAGAGAGAGAAAAAAAGAAGGGAAAGTTGGTAAATTTTTAAGCAGGTTATATAGTGATGTATGTATGTATGTTAGACGTGATCGCGTAGTTTTGGTTCGCATATGTGTAATTGAGTAAATCAATGGTATGTAACTCGACGAAATTAGCGAGTCTCAAATAAAATGATTTATTAATTAATTAGATGTGATTTAAATTGATCGAACACGAATTTAGTCATTAAAACAAATTAACGTGTGAACTGTTAATAATTGATTTGTTAATTATACACATTAAATTCGTTGTTCAGTTAATTATTTAATTAATTGAGTTACGTTTTAACTACATTAGCCGCAATTATATAACTATATTGACATCTGTTAGTGTAAATGAACACCATTCAACTATATATTTGATTGACTGAATTGTTTTGGACACCCTGTTAACAGAAATAAACACCGTTCTACTATTATATCAGTTGGACATATTTGTCAGTTAATATATGCTGTTGAGATATTATCGGTTGATGATATTGAGTTGTATTTTATATGTTGTTTGTGCAAATTGGGTTGTCGACTCGAATGTCGTATGAACTGTTATATACTGTTGGAACTGCTAATCCGTTTTCTGTAAAGTAACTCAGAAATATACTCAAGGTTGATAAATGGGATTTAAATTATTTTAAGAAACAATTAAACGATTTATTCTGAATTAATTATATTATTAATAAACTTTAAAAGAAAGATTAATATAAATCAGTTAATTAGGTTGTTTAGGATTGATTTAATCAACTGTTTAAATGGGAATAGATTATTTAATTAATTGGTTTCAATTAACTTAAATAGATGAGGTTTTAAAGGGATGTTTAAAGACTCGATAATATTTTTAAATTAACAGATGGATAGGATAAATGGTACAGTTAAATAGAGAAAATAAAATTGGATAAGTTATCTACGATAATGTTTTTCTTAAATAAATCTTTTAATTAAGTAAGGGTTAAAGATAATATAATTATCAAAAGAAAAGGAAATCAAGTCAATTATTTGGATTAAATTCATGATTTAATACTTAACTTGATCAATGTTCAAAACAACGACGTGTCTTGAAAATGTTTTTTTTTTAAGATTTTGGAATATCAAAGGGATTTACCAAGTTTTGGTTTCGTCGAATATTTTGATATCGAACTTCTACGAATCTTGACGATAAGAATGATTTCGACTCAAGGTCTAAGAGGTAATTAAAATACCCTAATTTGAACGATTTCACTATTATCTAATGTATCGTATTGGTTCGTGTTCGAAACGAGTGTTAGAATCTAATATCATTTCCAGCTATGAAAACGGATATTTGAGAGTAAGATTATTCCGTAAGGTTTATAATAGAATTTATAAGTTAAGTAATATTTATGTTTTAAATAAATATAGATTTACAAAATTAATATTTGAATTTATAAATTTAAGATTTTTTTAAAATGAGGCTTAGCAGATCCAATGGAAATAAATATGTTTATTTTATTTTATATTTTATAGTTAAATCACCGACTATCAAATATAGAACTTTTTCGTTATCGTTTCGAAGTGACCAGAATCTAAATTCCACTTCGATTTGGTTTATACATTTCAAGTCAGAGATTATTGAAGACAGAGTTATGCAAGGGCTGTTTTGTTAATCCTAGGTAGAAATTGCCTAAGATGGATTTACAGGATAGTGCCTTCGGTTTGTCCAGTCCCAGGACAACTTGTATGGACGAATGTCTGACAGAGTATGCCTAATAAATCCCATAATTTGATTTCTTCAAACGTATTTACGTTTGGTGGCGGAGCAATTCGTTTCTCTTAGCTTTATACTCGGGATATTTTTAGCAAAATCAATTTGTGATTTGGCGGGTTTGACGATGTGGCATTCAAAGTAAATGAAGACGTGTTATATCCAAGGGTAAGTTCAGCCTCAAGGTTCACAACGGGGAAATGACAAAAATCGGGCAAGCAGCATGGCTATGTGGGTCGCTCTCATTAGGATGTATAATCACCTATCTAGAGAAATTCCATTTGCTTCTTTAATCTATCGATGATGTCCCTTTTCGGGAACGGTTGCTGATCCCAACCGTTGGTGATATACATTCGATACACTCAAACGAAATGAGTGGTCGGTCATGTGTGGGCCGGGTTGCAAGAAATTCTTGTTGAACCCAGTGTATTCCCCTGTAGAGATACACTATCGGGAGGTAGTTCCATACCTTGTCATAATCGGAATCCAATTTCCAATCAGAACTCGTGGTTTTGATTGTATCCTATATATGTGGAGCGTGAGTTGCAAGCATTTCGCTAGATTGTTATTTACTTATATTTAGACACTATTATAATATCAGAAGATATATTTGATTTTAAAATGTTTTGGGTTATCGTAAGATAAAAACCATCCATGTTTATGTGTGGATCGGTCTTACGATTATTTTTTCTTTCAAAACGTTTTTGAAAAGTTAAACAAGTGTATTGGATTCTCATAAGGGGCAAACCCCTTTCGTTTTTACAGTGTGGTCTTATGAGATATCCTTTTTCAAATCAAGTTTGTTTTAACATCGTTTACTCATACCAGTCCCATGACTGACCCAGAGTTTATTTTTCTATGTTTTTCCTAAACTCTTGGGTGCCCAAATTTGTACGGGCAGTCCAATAGTTAAGGATTTTATAGATTTATCTGGAGGAGCTTGGAGCAAGAGGCTTCAACGTTAGATATTTATAGTTTATTTCTGCAGTATTGTATATGTGATGTACTCTAATGATGTATGTAAGTAAAAATACAGTATGTATTTCAAAGTGATTATTTATATATTATATTATATTCCACTGCGATTGTGAGACTCTGTGTTGTTATCTAATTCGATCTTATATCTATTTTCTTCTATTCTAATTTTCTATCTTTCTGTTTCTCATCCTCTAACTTGATTCTATTAATGATTCGTATTTCGTCCAGATTTGGGTTGGATGTGAGTTGTATTCAATCAGCTCAAATAAGTACAGATGTAACGACCCGGGAAAACTCGACACTCGGATTTTCGACAACAATACATCAACCCGTATTACTTGCCAAAAACCCAAGTATCAAACCCCAGATTGTCAATAGAAAGAAATAAGAGGGTGAGAACAGAAAGGAAGAATATTAGAATAGAAGAATGAAGAAGAACACCACACCAGAATCTCACAGCGGAACGAATATAATATCCAACCTCTTTATACAAAGAACTGTATATACATACCAACCATCAGAGTACAACAGATATCAAACACAGCGGAAAATAACTTGATATAACTAGCGGTGAAGCCGCCTGCTTCCAGCTCCTGAAAACTCCAATCGAAACCTAACCTGGAACATACTCGGTCTGACCCGAGCACATTTGAAGCAAAGAAAAATTCACCGGGTCAGTCTGGAATACTTTCAGTGATAAATTCACAGAACACACAACTTGTTTAACTTTGGAAAATCCTTTATGAAATCAAAGGATAATAGTAAGACCAGCCCACACATAAACACGGACGGTTTTTACCTTACCATAATACAAAACTTTTTTGAAATCATAACTTATTCTGATATTATCATAATGTCTATATACAAATAATTAACAATCTAGTGGAACGCTTGCATCTCACGCTCCACATATATAGTATACAATTAAAAACTGCGGGCGCTTATTGGATATTGGATTCCAACTATGACAAGGTATGGGTCTACCTTCCGATCGTGTATCTCTAGAGGCGAATACACTGGGTTCAACAAGAACATCTTGCAACCCGGCCCACACATGACCGAGCACTCATTTCGCTTGAGTGTATCGAATGTATATCACCGACGGTTGGGATCAGCAACCGCCTCTCGAAAAGGGACAGCATCGAATATAGATTAAAGAAGCAAATGGAATTCCTCTAGATAGGTGATTATACACCCTAACGGGAGTGACCCACATAGCCATGCTGCCTGTCCGATTTTTGTCATTTCCCGCATGACGAGGCTTGAGGCAAGAACATAAATTTAAACCTTCCGATCATCATTCACTTTGAATGCCACATTTTCAGATCCGTCAAATCACTAATTAACGTCCACAAATATACTCTGGGCATAAAAGAAGTGCCTCTCTTTGCTACCAACTCGGTATATTTGTAAAAATTAACGTACGTGGTTTTAAGGAAATACTCTGTCAGAAATTCGTCCATACAAGTCAACCAGGAACAGGATGAACCGAAGGCACCCTCCTACCGCATCCTTATAGGAATCACCCCAAGGATCAGTAGCGAGTAGTCCTTGCAAATCCATAGATTTCAACCACGAAAGAATCACAAATCAAATAACCCTGGTTGCAAGCCAGAGGAATTCGATAAGTAGTCCTTCCGCTTAGCAAGATCCACGGTCTTCAATTGCTCCATCTTCAATTACCATCTTCACGTATCTGTTGGTTCGGAATCATTTACGAATATGACTTCGATTCCGATCTTTCCGTACAAACAATCGTATTGGTCAGGTTTGATAGTCGGTGATTTAACTATAAAATAACAAATGTGTGAATAACATGAGTTTGCTGATTCAGTACTTGGCACTACTTGGCTTTTTTACAAATAAATAAATAAATGGTAAATCAACCTTTAATTCTTATTTACCTGATAACCAACATTTACATTCAAAAACCTCGTACTCATTTCAATATTTCTCGCATGGGACACTTTGCACCCACCACAAACGAATATCATTCCTCGATAATAGCGAAGCCGTTCAAGTTGGGGTATTTTATTTACCTCTCAGACCTTGATCGATAACGTTCTTAACCTTAGAATAATATTTGTTTGTCACTTAACCACTGATCTTAAAATCTCGATTACCACCTTGATTTCAAACCTAGTTTTATAAACTGGTTCTTATATTGGAAATCTTCTTTTAATATAACCTCTTTACTTAATTTGTTTGATTAAGGAAAAACCTCATTCAAAACACAACCTTTAACTTATCATTTTGGTTTAAAAACCTTTTCAAAACTCCGCTTGGATTTCTTCTTAAATACTTGTACACGTCCAATTATCCTCTTTTCTCCTATTTGATTTCAATTTAAAACCATTACCATATTCTAGTCCATTATTAACCTATAAACCATCTTCTTTAATCATTTCATTTGAATTGAATCCTCTTTACTTAATATGGCAATTAAGTAAAAATCTTCTTTAGATCTCCCTATTCACTTATCAATTCTATTCGTATATCTTGTTTTGATAACTTAGATTATAAATCCCTTTATCACACTCTTATCGCCCTTTGATCAATCTTATCGTCACTTACTCACTTCTACATTGAAGTCTAAATTAAAATCATCGCTTTATTTATTATTAATTAAAATAATAATTTTAATATTAAAAATGGTTGACCTTGCTATTAATAAGATCATTATCATTTTTAAAAGCTTAATTAATAATAATCAGCTTCATTAACATAATTCAATAATTTCCTTAATTTATAGTTAATCGAAGATTAACTAATTACTTTTCACCACTCGTTAAACTTTAATGAATATTCAAAATATTTAAATCAAATTACTTCGATTATCAATCCCAAATAAAGAGGGTTGATTTTTGTCGACCGTACAACTCACTTAGCAGTTATCTGGTTATCCTTTTGTCATTTCCCCTTTTTAAGTTAATCAAATAACTTAATTACTTTAAAATCACTATTTAATTGTTTATAAACAACTATTCTATTTTTACAACCCGTATATAAATCTTTGGGTTTCTGCTACCTTTAACTTGCATAAACCATTTCAATAATTTCTCTTATAAAGTCAATTAAATTATTTATTTATAAATTTCTACTTTAATTATTTATATAAAATAACTGAAGAGCTTCAGTCCAGTTATAATTTATAACTTTAAAATTGTGTCGTTTCACCGAAAGGTAAACTGACGTCTAAAATAACACATTTTAGGCCATTCACTGCCAATTACCAAATCAACACTGTCGGTTGATTTTAAACACAATACAGGTGAATATTTATTCAACCATCATGTTCAAACAGGTTTCGCTACCATATGGGGTTAAATCAGTTAATATATCAATGATATGAAACAAACAAACAACATATAAAATATTTGAGGAATCCGGTCGGATCCCTCCAACCTGTTCTTCCCTGCACCACAGCTCGTTATAACATTTCATAATAATATATGAAATAACTTTCAATAATCTAATATTTAAAACGATGAAATAACAACAACCAATCAAATAATAACAGTCAATAGCAACCAATCAACCAATTTATATTTTTAAATGGTAAATTATATTTTAATATGAATTTACCACATCACAAGATTCCAGAAGGTGTGAGAATTAACTCACCAGATCATTCGGTTGACGGTGGACGCGTTTGTTCCCTTAAATCTTGAACGGACGTTCAAAATTAACTAAAATTTCAACTGCGTCAGATCAGTGCCTAGTCAGTGCCATCACCTAGGTCTCGTCCCTGCGATCCCAACGAATCCAGTTTCGTCAGATTTCGTTAACGTATGATAAATTTTTCGCTATTTCTCATTCATATGAATTTAACAATGTTTAATTAACTAATTGATATTTTAATTAACTAATTAAAAAAACAATTACCTTAATAACCGTTATATATGTCCACGTCATCGTCGTACCAAGCAAAAACGCGTTTCTCCCTGAAACAACGCCTCAACCCCGATGTCCCCTTTCTTCTTCAAAAAAAACACGACCACCCTTCCCTTCTTCAGACCGCCATCGTTGACACGTACCCCACCGGAATCCACAACGGTCATCCTCCCCGACGTGCCAGACTCCGACGTTCGACCTCTGACCACCCTCATCGCCGCCAGCCTCGTGTAGCATCCGAACGAGGCTAAAAATCAAAACCCACCCTTTCTCCGTTCATCTCGGAACTGCGCCACCTCTAAGCCACTCCAACGTTGCGGTCCACCACCAAAAGGACCCCCAAGCCTCCGCCTACATTTTCTCTTTAGGTCCCCCTCCTGAAACACCACAAACTGCCGGAAATTGGTCGATTTCCCCCATCCACAACCGAAAACAACACCCCACAGTTCAACTCCTCGCCCCGACCTCCTCGGTCCACCGTTGAACCTCAGATCGGTGCCAAAATGATGCTGAAACTCCCCTCTTTAATTCCCCCAATGTCTCGTCCTCTGAAATCGAGCCAATCGTCATCAATTTGGTGAAGAATGAAACTGATTTCGTGGCTTTAAACCACGATTCCGGCCACCTTCGACCACCATTCCACCCCAACTTATCATCCCGATCTACCACTTTCGCTTTGGAACCCCCCTCGAATTCATCACGGATTTAAAGAAATAAATGATTTTGTAACTAGGGGTTTATTTGCAAAAATGACGGACGAAAATTTAGTGGTGGATGGAAATTTCTAATTATAGGGGTTTATATAGGTGTAAATATTAATATTTTAAGTCGATGTGACAAGCGATGTTGACTAACGATTTTTATTTCGTGTCTATCGCAATTTCAAATATCGTTTATTGGCTCCTGTGCTCACATACAAATCCCGTTCGAGATTCGAATGGAGCATAGTATAATTTGATGATACGGTCCCAACGAAACTTGTTTCGTCGAATTCCGAGTTTGTTTGCTCGTATGGCCCTCGTTCACGTTCAAATAGTCGTTTTTGTTTGTATTTTATTTTGTCACGCTCACAAATTAACCCCAATTGCCACACCACTAGAAATCTAGCAATAATTTACTGTTGCGGTCCCAATAAAATTTGTTTCGTCGAAAAACAGAGGTCGTTTGAATAAATGCCCTTTTATAACTGCCCAATCCAAATAAAATAAACCAATTTTAAAATACTTCAATATAATAATATTAAAATATTGAAATTGGCCATATACGACCAGAATACCTTATACTACCATAATAAAATATCCCGGGTTGAATTTGAAGCCAAATCGATATTATAAAAATTTAAAAACCCCTTTATTTACTATAAATAACAATAAAATATATAATAAATTCCACAGCGATCTTTTCAAAATTTGATTTGGACATTAAACAAATATACAACACGAAAACTTGATTTTTCTCTTTCATTAGAAAAATATTATCCAACAGATACGGACATTTCTTGTTTCGAGAAAATCCAACTCATTTTGGGCCCTGTACAGCCGTTTAAAGTTCAAAACGCCAAATTACGAACTGTCGCACCGCTGCAGCTCGTTTTATAATTAAATTATAAATTAGATGTTATAACATCGTTTTAATAATGAAATCACGACGAAATTTCAATACAAACCATATTAAACCAATTTAAATTGCCCGATCACTTTTAAACTGCAAATTCAACATTTTCCCCACATATGCCGAAAATAAAATATTATTATAATATTCAAAATAAATAAATATTCAAATTGAAATAGTTAAATTCGATTATATAACTCAAATCAATATTTTAAATAAATAAAATATTTCAATAAATGGTCAGAAAATACGGGACATTACAACATATTTGCGGGTCGTTACATCAAGTTATGACAACACAAGAAAACTATATAAGATCAGGAATAACTCCATCAACAATAGCCCACATATTTATTTCTTCTTGTTTCAGTCTATCAGTTTATCTTCTTTCAAGGCATATCTCCTACAGAACCAAAAAATATTTAGCCATCTATGCATATAAAGTAAATTAGCACGTAATAATCATGTTGCACATACTTCTAGCAATCAATTAAACTATCTTGTTTTAATTATTTTACTTGTAAATGATATCAAAACAACTTTGTCACAACTCATTTCTTCCTCTAAATTCTACCCATAAAATTTACCAGAATCGAAATCTTAATGTACCAATGCAAAGTTTACATTAAACCTTTAGAGTGAATCCAACTATTAAGAAATCTTATACTTATGGGGTAAAATGAATTAATATAACAATTAACATGTAACATTTACATGTCAACAAAAGGAAATATATGATATCTAACATTCAAATACCAGTTTTTCCTTTCTTTTCGTGTTTCAGCAGTAGCTGCTGCAGCACCCCATTCTCATTTTTTTTCTTTTTTCAGTCCAGATTTTTTTTCCAGTTCGGTTTTTTTTTTCACTTCAGTTCTTTTTTCAGTTCAATTTCCTTTCAGTTCAGGTTTCGCAGTTTTGATTTACATCTTTTCTCATATATTGCGTTACCTTTAGCGTATATGGATACAGCAGCCCTTATTGCGGTGGAGGATAAAATGCTAGCGACAGCGGCCTCCAAACATATGGTTCAGTTATCTTGTAGATGGCTTTACAACTTAATACTTACTGTTACGTATAGTTAACTGAATGTTAAGACTGCTTTAACTATTTGGAGGATGTTAAACTGCTTCCAATTATATGGTTATTCATGTTTTTCAAAATAGTTGTTACTGCTCTAAAAGAGATCAACATTATAATCACTGGCGTTTGAAGATACATGATTTATACGAGAATTCCATTGATTAAGAAAATTTGTTCTGCATAGTCTTCAACTTATGCTTTGTTGTTTTTACCATGTTTTATTAAAACTAAAATTTACCTCTTAGTACATTATATTACCATTGAAATAACTACAATATGTAACTATATGAAACAATACCCATGTTATTCATTTCCTGAGGACCATTTGCCCTTCTCTGTGAACGTTTATGGAAAAGGTTAGATTTTATCATGCTTCCTCGCAACACTTTGTTTTTCTTCTTTTTCTAAAGACTCTGAAATACCAATCGCTATGCTAATTTGTATATCCAGTTCAACTAAAATTTGTTAGCTTCACATAATTATCATTTTAACTATCATAGGTTTAACTTGCTAATAATATAAATTTCTTAAGTTGAATGTTTTCCTTCAAAACAATTTGAATTGAGTTCAAATGAACATAAATGAATTTTACTTTCAACTTACAATTTATCAAGTTAACATTAATTTATGATTTATTCCTTAAATTTTAAAATGGAATTTAAATCCATTATACATATGAACTTTTTTTTTATTATCTTGTCTGGAATATGTTATTATTCTCTACATTCATTGTGGATTCACAAAGTTTGTTTGTGAGTTTAAATACATGGTAACCAAAATCGGAAATATGAAATGATATCTTCAAGTTTCCGCTTAAGTAAATTCAAACTCTTAAGTTAGTTTCTTATCCAATTTAGAGTATATAAAATTTCACATTACTCTAGTTTTGATTTTGATTCTTTTCTTTCTTTCTTCTTTACCCACATAAAGAAAATTTTATAGTTCCATAAATACTCTTTAGATATTTTTCTTCGGAAAAATCAAATTTTCATTCTTTCTCTTCCTTAAATAATAATAAAATATAGTCTAAGTATTAATTCGTTGTCTCAATTTGGAGTTATACATCTTCTTCACTTCCGAAACTTGAAAATAATCATTGGTGAAACTACAGCAATTACCAGGATCATTTTCAAGAAACTTCGGTGTGAATCTATATTCATCTGGTACGCGAAGAATTTAATACATACGTTAGCTAGGCGTATGTCTTAAAATCTTCATGCACTTGATAATCCAATCTTTAACGACAAATAGAATACCCAAGACTCATTCCCTTTTATTTTTATTTGTTTACTTGCAGACCATTTATTACCTCATTGCTTCGTCAAGATTTCACTCGGAATTTTCCTTCATGTCGACTTGTCTTAGCTTAGTTAACAAATCCAATTAACTTATTCGTAATAATCCTTTCATTAAACTTCATTCAAGTCATACTAACTCGCTTTATTTCATTTTGGTTTTACTTCGTCATTCCATCAAATTTTTCGGATTCAAACTTCATTTTACCATATAATTCTGGTTAGTCCACTTCAGTTTACGGAAATATTTCACTTAACTTCATCCACACATTTACCAGTTGATTCAGGGTTTCAGAGACGTTTCAACCGGAATTATAGTCGCCCAAAACATTTCAATTTTTTTTCAAGTTCTATTACTTAAATAATTTATGAGTTCACCCATATTTTAATCAACGAAAACTTCCTTAACATAGCATTAAAAATTCATATATATAATTCATTTCTATGGGATTTTCAATTTAATTTATTTGACACAACCAAGCGTTTAATACTCAGTCGTTATTTAAGTTTTATTTCTTTGCACCTTATTTATTTCGATTCGATTCAGGTTGGAGTATAAGATGGGAGCCGAATGAACAACGAACCAAACAGATGTGTCAAAATAGGTTAACTTGGGCCAAAGAATTCAAAATTCAAGAAGCGACAATTTCATATTCCCTAAGATAGGACAAAACACTATCAAGACTCAGATTCGGAGAATCTTGACTTAGGAAAGATCCAGCCGAGGGACGAGTCCAAAGGAACGAGATTTAAACAAGGATATTTTTATAAACAAGGCGAAAATTTCAAAACATTTATATATATAAAATCCTTTAAAATCCCTTAAAATCCCTTAAAATATTCTTATTTTAAAAATACGCTCTCATGGATATGATTCCAAGATGATTTCACTCATTCTAGAGTATTTCTATTCCATCTCTAATGAGTGTTTCAACCTCATAAGCTAAGCTTTGTTTAACTAAAGCTCTGATACCATGCTGTAACGACCCGGCTTTTTGATCGTCTCAAGTCGATATTTAAACCAACTCGAGCCATTTAAAATGACAGATTGTTATGTGCTTATGAAGTTGAAATACAAATCATCACAGAATCACAAACACAGGACACAAAATATCTCACAGCGGAAGTAAAATTTATACAATATTACAAAATCTTTTGAATATACATGATATCAGAGTACTGACTAAATATAGATACAGCGGAAGAATAAATATATAATCATACTAGTATTCGGTAGTGGGCAAATATGGGCATAACCGAATATGACATGGTGGATGAATGGGTGGATCTCCAACGAATCTCAAGCTCTAACAGATATATATACAAGCTGAAATACTCGGTCTGACCTGGGCATTCTGCAAGGAATAAAACAAAATACACGATTCAGGACTAAGAGTCTCATAAAGGTGAATTAAATCAAATGAAGTGTTTATTGAAGTGTACAATAACTTAGAGGAGGTTTGGGATTTCCGTCCTATGAGGATCCGTGGAAATAATAAATGGAAAATAGTATGCTATTATTGTAATGCCTATTCAGTAAAGTAAATATACTAAAAATAGCGTAAGCGGGATTACCATATTACCCTTACGTAGTTTATAGGCATCACAGTCTATACAGTACCGTAAATTCACCGCACTGGTGTTATCAGAGGGCACTCCATAGAAAGCAACGCTAAACCAAAATCGTAGGGGGCTCGTATAGGATAAATATGACAAGGCACACGAGGCAATGCCTAGGGTAGGATTCTACCAGTTGCACTCCCGGACCAGTGGTAACGCATAGCAGCCACTACTGCCCACCTCGGAACATACTCCCATAATCAAAAGGTGCGCACCCAAATCAATCACAACATAATAGAGATATATCGAAGAATCATATCCGATATTAGGTGCGACCTCAATTAGTCATGGTATAGCTCCTGTTTTACTCATTTTAATTATGACCCAAGGGTCAAGGCCATTTTGTATCATTCGCCATCTTCAATCCAGAAGTCGCCTCCAAGCCATCCCGTTGTCGTTCTGATACTCCAACACGTACATAGTTATTAAAGTGGTATCGGCACTGATAGAGAGTATGTCACTTACCGACTTCGGTCTCTTTAGCAACCGACGCTTATGTTTTTCACACCGCGGCCATTAGATTTGAAAACATATTTCAAATATCACAAATTGCTTTATTTCAAGTCTTGCCCCAAAAATTAATTATCCTAAATCATTCACAGATGGTTTGATTAGAATCTATAAACCAATAATCACCCTTGGATTCACTAGATTGGATTGGACAAAGTTTTATGCAAAATAAGATAAAATAAATTATAGGATCTAAATTAACCCTAGAGGGGGGGTGAATAGGGTTTATTGCAGATTTTTGCAGAATAATTAAATAATCACAGCACAGATAATAATTAGAAGAAATGCAGAAAATAAATAACACACAAATATACCCAGCTTCGGCAAAACCCTGCCTACTGCTGCATTCCCCAAGGTTTCTACTAGGAGTTAAAACAATCTTTACGCTTACAATCCCCTGTAAACTCGCGACACTCGCTCCCAACTGTTCTTAACCCTACGCTCAAAACCCTGCACTGGTTTTTATCCCTAAAACCAGATTTTCCCCGAATTACAATCCCTGTAACTCGTCCCCCTAGTTTTAGAGACAAACTAGAAAACTGTGATTACAAATTGAAATAAAAACTAAAACAATAAAAACCCTTCAAAAAACAATTTAAAAATAAGAGTTAGATATAGAGGGTTATCCCCTTTGTCTTTTAAGGATGGCCGGCCCCTTTCTTTTGTGTTGCACCCATTCTCTTTTGTTCCGATCTCTTTTCTCTGGAAAGAAAAATGGCGGCTTCAAATCTAGGGTTTCCTTTTAAGTGGTGATTGACTTTAGGGTTTCAATTCTTCTTTCAATCTGAAAGCCACCGTTTTGTCGTGTGAAGATCTCGAAATCTCAGTAACAATCTCTTCTCCAATTGAACGCAGAATTGGATCCAAGCTTGCCCTTTTTCTGGTATGAATTTCCTATTCGATTTTATGCTTTGATTTGTTTGAGCTTGGATGATCTTTGGCTGATGATGATGTTGGTGTATTTATAGGATTAAAATCCTAAAATATTTCTGATTTCATGCTTGGACTTGTTCATGATATATACGAAATATTTGGGCTTGACAACTGCTTTGAATTAAGCTTTTCGTGATTCCTGGAATTTTATATAAGACTCGGTCTATTATTTTCGTGAATTTTGGACTTGAAATTTGTTGAAATTCTGAAGGTTTCTTCGAATTTAAACTTGAGTATATTGCATAAATCTTGGACTTGAAGTCTTCTGGAATTCTGATGGTTTCTTCGATTCAAATTTTGTGGAGTAATTTTCGTTTATCCTGTATACTTTAAACTTGAATTTCCTGCTTTTAAATCAATCCCTTGATTTTTGAAACTTGAAACCATTCATACTTATATGTGAATTCCTGAATACTCACACGAGAATTCTGGGCTTTCTCTAGTTGAATTTGAATTAGTAACTTGAATGATTTTCTGAATATATTTCATAAGTTTAAACCCTGATTTCTAGAATTTTAATCCATTCTTTGAATCACAAAAACATTTTTCCTGTCTTTGATATGAACAGTTGCTTCTTCTTTTTTTTAAAAACTGGACAACTACTTTTGCCTCTGCCTTGAATTGCTTTCTAAAAAATTATACGAACAGATGCTACATTTGATCTTGGTACTGCCTTGATCAAACTGTTTTCCTGTTAGCATGTTGTCTGTATTTCCCTTTTGTGCTTGTCTTGCTGTATATTGTACTTCTGCATTAACATTGCCTTGCATTCCGACTTTAAACTGATGCTAACTTTTTTCCATAAGTCCACTGCTTGTTCTGTCTTTATTTGTACTATGCCGAGACTTGTACACTGCGTATATATTTTTGAATCACTTGTAACTTTGCATGATTTGTGTACTTGTACAGTCTTGTATTGAGCAACAGTTAATTGTTTTTCTGTGTTGTCACTGTCTCGATCATTTTGCCCTGTTGACTTGAATCTTGAGTCAGAACTAAACCACTAGATTTCTGTGCTATTCATGTTTGTGACTGAACACCCTGGTGCATCCTTTACTTTGTTGTATCGATGCTTGGTTATATTTTGAACTGTCCCTTGTCAAAAAAACTGTTCTGTCTCGACACGTTTGTGAACCTGAGTTGTGTTGTTGCACTATCCATTTGTTGTTGCATCATGCTTTCCTGCTTTTGAACTGTTTCTATATGATTAGATAAAAACAGAAACTACCATTCATTGTCTACTATCCATTTGCAGTTTGCACTCCCATGTTCTCTAGTTCATGTTTCCCTTCATGTTTGTTTGTGCACCATACTGTCTTGCTGTTTGGACATGACCTATTCTTGCCGCGCCATTGTGATTGACAATTGTTCTATGTATGTATTTATTATTTTTTTCTTGCCTGTATTGCACCATGTCTTCATTTGTATTGCTTCTGTAGTTGTTGTATATTCATGACCCTTGTTGTATTCATACATGAAAGTATTCATGCTTCTCTGCCATGTTGATGCTTGCATATTTGATCTTATTTGTCTTATCAAAAAAAACTTGCTGGTTCGACCATGTATGTTTGAATTTTTTATTTATTTTTATTTTGGCTTGAACTGTGCACTGAGTCGAGAAGGTCCTTGTGGCTACTCCTCAGTCGCGACACTGGATTGGCGTGGCAGTGCACACGTGCATACACGTGTGTATATGCAGCCATCCAAACGGGTTTTTCAGTCCCTGCATATCAGACCAAGTCTAGAAAAATGATGAGAAACACACCGTAATTCTGAGGCAAATAAAAATTAAAAAAATTTATTTGCTTTTATTTAATTTTATTTTTTGTTGCAGTCTACTGTGTGTGTTCTTTTGTATGAACAGGTATGAAGATGACTGAATTGACTGTGGAATGCTGTGAAGTCAAGAAGACTGAAGACGATGATATTCATTATGTGTCGGTATATACGAGTGAACTGTATAGAAATGTAGTGTGTATGAAATTGTAAGTGTTGTAAAGAGGAGCTAAGTACAAAATTGAATATATTGAAATGTATATCAGTGATATATGTACAAATAGTGGAGTTGTAAATCTGTACTGTTTAAAAATCGAAATAAAATATTCTTATTCAAATAAAATACTGTGTGAATATTTAAATTTTTTTGTATAGTTGTATTTTATTCAAATAGAAATATTATATTGCTATCTGTTGTGTAGTATACCAGTACAGTTACAAACACATTCAATAATAAAATATATTTGGTTGTTATCATCAAACAAAAATCATATAATTGTGTATACAACACTGTTATATACAACAATCTCCCCCTTTTGATGATGACAAACAAATAAAAGATTTTGAATGTGTTTGAACGTGAAATATATTACTCCCCCTATTTGTATGCTCCCCCTACAACTGAACTCCCCCTATATATGTGAAAAAATATGAAAGATGAAATCCAATTGACCAATCTCCCCCTAGATATTTAATTTCCAATATTAAAATATTTTCAATTAAATACTCATCAATCAAAATCTTGACCATTCTCCCCCTTTTGTTATCATCAAAAGGATAATAGAAATTGAAATAGTGATGAATATTGACTATAAATATAAATTCAAATTAAGAGAGAGAATATATATCGCAAATCCCATTTAATCAAAAAAAAATCATGATAATCTTTAAATCAGAAGCAAATTTCACTTTCAGAATGAATGGATTTACGATGGATTTTATCGAATGAGGAGAGTTCAATAAAAATTGAATATTTGAATATGAATTTTAAAGATTTTAAATATGCTAAAAAGTGTTAAGCACTTTCTAACCACGCATAGCCCAAAGGTCTTTTAAATGGGGTTAGTAGTAACTTAACTTTATCCTCTCTAATGAGTTCCATTCATGCACAGCCCGAAGGTCTTTTAAGTGAGAATGGAAGCACATAGAAATTAAGGTAATTCACCCACGCATAACCGCGAGGATTTTTAAATGGGAGTGAATACCAAGGATAAATTATTTATTTATTTATTATTTTTTTTAATTTCAAGAATAATTAGAACTCCCCAAATTAAATAAAACCATGATGAATGACAGAAATATGGTGGATATAGAAGATGGTCGTGAAATAAGCTCTAATTCAAAGATATTATAAAATCTGTTTAATCATCATGAGATTTAATATAATATCTCTTCTAGTTATGAATTATACCATAGTCGCAACTCATCACAGTTTCATAAATCTATCAATAATTTTGATGAGTCCCAAAACGGTTCAAATTAATCAATAATTTCAATTTTTGAATAAATAATCAAAAATAATTTTAAAATTGAAAATATTAATTTCAAGAGGAGTTTTTGAAAAAAAAAATGCAAGTCGAAAATCAGCTTAAAAAATCAATCAGTTAAAAAATGAAATTTTCTAATATTTTCAACACTGATTGCTCCTAGACAATTTTTAAAAACATATATATATATCAAATTTGATTCAAATTGCTTATGAATTTTAACTAAATCCAGTCACTGATTTTCCAACTTATCATTTAATCACCAATGAATCAAATCAATTTCCTTATCAGAGCAGCACAATATTATTTTCAAAGCAAGAATCACAAGTGACATCCTCAGAGAATTTTTAGACAAACTCAAGAAACAGTCAACTTATCAAATTTGAAGATAATTGTTTGAAATCACCTAAAAAAATTCAATTTTTTTATAATCCAAGAATTTCAACAATTCATAACGAATGATTTCAAAAACAGCCAAGTAAAAATAAACTAAAAGGAATAAAAGTACGAGTTTAGAGATCATACCTGTCTTACCATAATCAACGTGATGCAATGAATCTCCAACTCCGAATCTATGGCTAAGGAACTCCAAATAATTCGATATATGAATCAACTTGAATTTTATCTAACTTAAGCACAGTTGTTCCTCAGCCTCCCACAGTACCTAAATGTTTATATGATCGAGTGGTCTAACAAAAGTTGTTTTACCACTCTTATCTTCGTTTACACGTTTTGGTACCCAAACCCGTTTATATAACAATCCATTACTATTCACTAGCGTACCCTTTGGAACCCAAATTTGTTTAGATTTGCTTAAATTTATTTTGTTAATTTTTGGAATCCAAACAGATTTAAATGAATTGTTTTTAAACGAGTTATCAATTTGTTTATGATTTAAAAACCCTTTGAAATTATTAAATTTCAAAAATTCAATTTGATCGTTTTCAAAGCTAATTAAAGGATTTTTAAAGTCATTAAAATTTTGTTTTTCAACTTGATCAGATTCAAATCCAAGTCCCTTTTTATTCTGAACAAAAAATTGATTTTTTAACAACATATTCAACGATTTCTCTCCTTTAGAAAATTTAGTCAAAGCTGACTCCAGTCGTTGAATTTTAAATTTAAGATCGCTATTTTCTTTCATTAAATTTGAACAACGATTAATAGCGATTTTCCTTTTTTCAGCATCAGTTTGTTTTAAAATCAAATTTTCGTTTTCAAGTGCTTTGATTCTAGCATTGGACTTGGAAATTTCAATTTCAAATTGTTTTCGCTTTTCAAAATCAAGTTTTTCAGATTCTCTAAACTTTTCAATCACCTTTTCAAAATCAAGATTTTCATTTTTCAAATTCATGTTTTCATTTTTAAGTAACTCAAGATCAGTTTTTAATTTCAAAAAATTGTTACTCAAAAATTGACATTTTTCACATTCTGGAAACGGTGAATTCTTAACTTTTTCAAGTTTTGTTTCTAAACTGTTATTTTCTTGAACTAGTTTTGACCTATCCGATTTTAATTTCTTAACTTTTAGTTCAAGAGAATCAACAGTTTTTGTGAGATCGTGACACATTAAAATTAAATCTTTATAAGTAAAACTCGATACCTCACTTGAATCCTTTTCACTTCTTTCTGAATCAGATTGAGCCATAAGACACAAATTAGCTTCCTCTTCTTCACTTTCAAAAATTTCTTCTCCTTCTTCGTCATCCCATGTAGCAGCAAAAGCTTTCTTCTTTCTTCTGAACTTCTTCTTCTTTTCATTTTTAAGATGTGGGCAATTTGGTTTGATATGTCCGGGTTTCTTGCAATTGTAGCAAAACACTTCATCGTTTGAACTATCTGAACTTTCAGACTTGTCGGTTTTTGAATTCTTCTTTCGTGGTTTGTATTTTCCTTTGGCCCACTTTTTCAAAACCATGGCTAGCTCTTCAGCGGGATCATCATCATTACTTTCAACAGAATTATTTAGAGCGATTGTCTTCTTCTTTGATTCAGAATCCTTTCGTTCTTCTCTTGCTTTCAACTCCATCTCGTAAGTAATCAGATTTCCGATCAACTCTTCCATGCTTACTTTATTTAGATCTTTTGATTCTTGAATCGCCGTCACCTTTGCTTCAAAATTCATCGGTAGCACTCTCAGTATTTTTCTGATCAATTCCACTTCAGTATAGGTTTTGCCAAGAGCTTTTGCATTGTAGACCAGTGATGAGAAGCGTCCATACATCTCTTTTATATCTTCGTCTTTTTGCATAGAGAAATTTTCATATTCGTTGCTGAGTAGAGCGAGACGAGATTCCTTTACTTGAGATGTACCTTCGTGTGTGACCTCCAACGTATGCCATATTTCCTGTGCTGTCTCACAATGAGAAATTCGATTAAATTCAGTTTTATCAAGAGCACAAATTAAAGCATTCATTGCTTTGGCATTAGTTGAAAATAATTTTTTATCATTAGCATCCCACCTATCTTTTGATTTAGGAATTTCAACACTACTAACAATAACAGTGGGAGATCTATAACCCGTTTCAATAATATCCCACACATCATAATCGACAGAACTTAAGTAAATTTTCATCCTAGCTTTCCAATAGGCATAATCAGTTCCATTAAACATTGGTGGCCTAGCTATGGACTGACCCTCAGAAAAAGCGTTGTTTGACAAATTCATGACTCTAGAGTTAAAAATACCTGCTCTGATACCACTTATAGGATCTAAATTAACCCTAGAGGGGGGGTGAATAGGGTTTATTGCAGATTTTTGCAGAATAATTAAATAATCACAGCACAGATAATAATTAGAAGAAATGCAGAAAATAAATAACACACAAATATACCCAGCTTCGGCAAAACCCTGCCTACTGCTGCATTCCCCAAGGTTTCTACTAGGAGTTAAAACAATCTTTACGCTTACAATCCCCTGTAAACTCGCGACACTCGCTCCCAACTGTTCTTAACCCTACGCTCAAAACCCTGCACTGGTTTTTATCCCTAAAACCAGATTTTCCCCGAATTACAATCCCTGTAACTCGTCCCCCTAGTTTTAGAGACAAACTAGAAAACTGTGATTACAAATTGAAATAAAAACTAAAACAATAAAAACCCTTCAAAAAACAATTTAAAAATAAGAGTTAGATATAGAGGGTTATCCCCTTTGTCTTTTAAGGATGGCCGGCCCCTTTCTTTTGTGTTGCACCCATTCTCTTTTGTTCCGATCTCTTTTCTCTGGAAAGAAAAATGGCGGCTTCAAATCTAGGGTTTCCTTTTAAGTGGTGATTGACTTTAGGGTTTCAATTCTTCTTTCAATCTGAAAGCCACCGTTTTTTCGTGTGAAGATCTCGAAATCTCAGTAACAATCTCTTCTCCAATTGAACGCAGAATTGGATCCAAGCTTGCCCTTTTTCTGGTATGAATTTACTATTCGATTTTATGCTTTGATTTGTTTGAGCTTGGATGATCTTTGGCTGATGATGATGTTGGTGTATTTATAGGATTAAAATCCTAAAATATTTCTGATTTCATGCTTGGACTTGTTCATGATATATACGAAATATTTGGGCTTGACAACTGCTTTGAATTAAGCTTTTCGTGATTCCTGGAATTTTATATAAGACTCGGTCTATTATTTTCGTGAATTTTGGACTTGAAATTTGTTGAAATTCTGAAGGTTTCTTCGAATTTAAACTTGAGTATATTGCATAAATCTTGGACTTGAAGTCTTCTGGAATTCTGATGGTTTCTTCGATTCAAATTTTGTGGAGTAATTTTCGTTTATCCTGTATACTTTAAACTTGAATTTCCTGCTTTTAAATCAATCCCTTGATTTTTGAAACTTGAAACGATTCATACTTATATGTGAATTCCTGAATACTCACACGAGAATTCTGGGCTTTCTCTAGTTGAATTTGAATTAGTAACTTGAATGATTTTCTGAATATATTTCATAAGTTTAAACCCTGATTTCTAGAATTTTAATCCATTCTTTGAATCACAAAAACATTTTTCCTGTCTTTGATATGAACAGTTGCTTCTTCTTTTTTTTAAAAACTGGACAACTACTTTTGCCTCTGCCTTGAATTGCTTTCTAAAAAATTATACGAACAGATGCTACATTTGATCTTGGTACTGCCTTGATCAAACTGTTTTCCTGTTAGCATGTTGTCTGTATTTCCCTTTTGTGCTTGTCTTGCTGTATATTGTACTTCTGCATTAACATTGCCTTGCATTCCGACTTTAAACTGATGCTAACTTTTTTCCATAAGTCCACTGCTTGTTCTGTCTTTATTTGTACTATGCCGAGACTTGTACACTGCGTATATATTTTTGAATCACTTGTAACTTTGCATGATTTGTGTACTTGTACAGTCTTGTATTGAGCAACAGTTAATTGTTTTTCTGTGTTGTCACTGTCTCGATCATTTTGCCCTGTTGACTTGAATCTTGAGTCAGAACTAAACCACTAGATTTCTGTGCTATTCATGTTTGTGACTGAACACCCTGGTGCATCCTTTACTTTGTTGTATCGATGCTTGGTTATATTTTGAACTGTCCCTTGTCAAAAAAACTGTTCTGTCTCGACACGTTTGTGAACCTGAGTTGTGTTGTTGCACTATCCATTTGTTGTTGCATCATGCTTTCCTGCTTTTGAACTGTTTCTATATGATTAGATAAAAACAGAAACTACCATTCATTGTCTACTATCCATTTGCAGTTTGCACTCCCATGTTCTCTAGTTCATGTTTCCCTTCATGTTTGTTTGTGCACCATACTGTCTTGCTGTTTGGACATGACCTATTCTTGCCGCGCCATTGTGATTGACAATTGTTCTATGTATGTATTTATTATTTTTTTCTTGCCTGTATTGCACCATGTCTTCATTTGTATTGCTTCTGTAGTTGTTGTATATTCATGACCCTTGTTGTATTCATACATGAAAGTATTCATGCTTCTCTGCCATGTTGATGCTTGCATATTTGATCTTATTTGTCTTATCAAAAAAAACTTGCTGGTTCGACCATGTATGTTTGAATTTTTTTTTTATTTTTATTTTGGCTTGAACTGTGCACTGAGTCGAGAAGGTCCTTGTGGCTACTCCTCAGTCGCGACACTGGATTGGCGTGGCAGTGCACACGTGCATACACGTGTGTATATGCAGCCATCCAAACGGGTTTTTCAGTCCCTGCATATCAGACCAAGTCTAGAAAAATGATGAGAAACACACCGTAATTCTGAGGCAAATAAAAATTAAAAAAATTTATTTGCTTTTATTTAATTTTATTTTTTGTTGCAGTCTACTGTGTGTGTTCTTTTGTATGAACAGGTATGAAGATGACTGAATTGACTGTGGAATGCTGTGAAGTCAAGAAGACTGAAGACGATGATATTCATTATGTGTCGGTATATACGAGTGAACTGTATAGAAATGTAGTGTGTATGAAATTGTAAGTGTTGTAAAGAGGAGCTAAGTACAAAATTGAATATATTGAAATGTATATCAGTGATATATGTACAAATAGTGGAGT
This sequence comes from Allium sativum, assembly GCA_030737875.1. NCBI lineage: Eukaryota > Viridiplantae > Streptophyta > Magnoliopsida > Asparagales > Amaryllidaceae > Allium > Allium sativum. Next base: position 366,895,547 of record CM060920.1, read on the forward strand.
TGTAAATCTGTACTGTTTAAAAATCGAAATAAAATATTCTTATTCAAATAAAATACTGTGTGAATATTTAAATTTTTTTGTATAGTTGTATTTTATTCAAATAGAAATATTATATTGCTATCTGTTGTGTAGTATACCAGTACAGTTACAAACACATTCAATAATAAAATATATTTGGTTGTTATCATCAAACAAAAATCATATAATTGTGTATACAACAATGTTATATACAACATAAATATATTTGGAAAAGTTAAGTTTTGAAAATAGTATATGTATATTAAATTTGAAGTAATGTAAAACATATATGTTTTTGGAAACCATTCTAAATTTATATGGTTAAAGAAATCAAATCATTTTATAAAGAATTATAAAACTAAATAATGCAGAAAATTACTTTTATAAATTCATAGTTCATCGATGAAGGATATGGTGGTCCTGGGTTGGCTGTACGTATGGATGTCATCCTAATATTGTTTAACTTGAGTTATAGCCCCAAATAGATGCATATGTATACATTTAAGTACATATATGGAAACAGTAACGACAAGCAAAAAGGAAAATAGTGAGCTCACCGCAACCATCGGTAGACTGACAGTGGGTGAATCTGATGCTTCGTTGTTTCTTCCCCTTCTTTCTTCCAAAACTTGGATTGGTTTTGCCATAGGAGAGAACCGCTGTTTAAAAGGAACATAGGTGATGTCCGTTTATCGAGGTCGAGGCAGGGTTGGAGGAAACCTAGAGGTTGAGGATCCGGCGATTGTTGTCAGGTACTGATGTACGACCCGGTGGAGATTTTGAGGTGTTGATGCTTGGCTTGGTTGTGCGTTTTAAATGGAAGCATCGCCGTTTGAAGGAGGAAGAGGAGTCAAGATACGCGATGGAAGGAAGGGCCCACATGGTTTCCCTGGGTGGTGGCACGACGCGCCTCTAGTGACGATGGTGGAGGCGAGCTGAGAGTTAATGACTATTTTCATTCTGGGGTAAAGGAGCTTAAGTCGCGATTTAGAGAATTTGAGCATTTCGGTTTCCTAAGGTAAAACAAACGAATGGAAAGGGAAAAGGCGTTAGATCCTTTCAATTGATTTTTTTCCTTTTCATTAAAATTTTTCCCCTTCCGTTGAAATAGATCAGAGAGAGAAAAGAGAACCAAATTTTTTAACTTCACCGTTTATATTTTGATCAATAGGAAAGTAAAGAAAGGAAAGGAAGCAGGTAGTTTCCGATGTGAGGATAATGAGATGGTGTTTGTTTTTGTGCTGAACGAAGAGGAAAGTGGTACAGATTATATATAACGTTGGAGCTACCGACAGGAAGAGATCTGTAAAATCTTCTACAGTGTTTTCAAAATATTTGTACTGACAGAGAAGGATTTGAAAATCCTGTACAGTGATTTGCATATTTTCTTTACTGACAGGGCAAGATTTAGGAACCTTTGAACACTGTAGAAGGAACTATATAGGCACAAGAAGAGAGAACATGATAAAATATCTCAGAGGAAGGAAAGACCTCTGTTAATTTCGTTCAGCATATAGATAAGTATAAAATTTAGTTGAACATTGTCTACCGTTGTAATATATCTTGCAATTCAAATTAGGTGTTCCCACTATTTGTTTTCTTCACTTATTTCATTAACATATTTAGAAAATTATTTCATAAGGACACAACGGCTGGCGCAATGAACGTACTGACACTCTATTTGATTTCACGCGCGTTACGATTATGCAACGTTGAGAACAAAGCCGTTGAATAAATTTTCTTCAGACGTCAAAATTCAAAATAAATTTTTATTTGAAATAAAAATGCGAAGTCATCACCAATGAACGGACCACGGCTGTATTGGACAACGTTGTTACTTGTAATTCCTTCGTTTTGTCAAGCCGATCGTATATTGAAATTCAAATTTATATTTATGCCTACCGATTTGATGTTAAAATAAATCAGCTTTTAAATTGTAAACAATTTCTGATCTTCTGTTTGGAATAATTTTTATCAACATAGATTAAATTATTATATTTATAAAATTCTAGTCGCATTCAACATTTACATAAATCTAAATTTATGATAAAATGTCGGTTTTAACAAAACCATTCGTATCGAAAATAAATTCCAAATTTTTATGTCGAAACTTAATTATAAATATTTATTTTAGCGTTAAATCTTAATTTTAAAATGTCAAAGTTACCAGTTTGTTATAGTAAAATTCTTCAAGATCTCTGGACGAACCTCGTTGTAGAGAGATTTTGAAGTCCGTGGGTTTAACGGAAATCCCTGATGTCCCATGTGAAAGGGTTGTGTTTGACGTTATACGAGTCGCCTTGAGGTGTGCCGCCTTAGGTGAAGCGTCGAATAAAGTTGGCAATCTGACTTCCAATTCCGAGGAGTTGTTTCCAGTTGTCCAATCCGGTGTTGGTGCCCCCAGCGTGAATTCCTGAAGTGGGTGAAAGCCGACCTCGGGGGTTTTGATTCCGCATATGCAATGTCATTGACATTTGCATAAAATGCATGGGTGACGCGCTTTCCATTCAATGTATTTGTTGTTGTCACTTGTCATTTAATTTTGGATGATGATCTGTTTCTAGGATGTATGCATGTTAATCTTGAGGAGTCATCCTTTTGTCTGTAGTCTGGGATCCTGCAGAACTTCGAGGATAGTAAATGCGCATAAAGGAATCGGTAGTCGAATTATACCACTTGAAGATCGTATCCCATGTCCCTAGCCATAGGATTTTTGCTGAGGAGTAGGTGTCAAATCCACATCTTCTCTGGATTCATACTCTGCTGTCAAATAGTGAGTTCAAGTTGTATGTAGAATGATTTGTTAGTGTCCGGCCCATATTTGTCTTTGGTCCCCCATCCAAGCTTTGAGTATCGAAATCGGGTGGCAAGAGGTCAGATTGTAGTTGCCTCAAATGCTCCCATTTGCCCCCTGCTCAATGGTAAAAGTCGAGGAATAAGTGAGTGTATAACACTCAATTATTGTATGGGATAAATACCTGATTCATGTTTGGTCTTATTTGAGCCTTCAAGTAGGGAAGTAGGTTGAGACCAGTAAATAGATGGTCACTCTACATCTATTTCATGGTCCTCAAGCGACATCGAAAGCTTAAGTGATAGGGTTGTCCAAGTGCTCGAGCTATCGCATTCTTCGTTCAATGTACTTGCAATGTGATACTCATCGTTTCACTTAGGCTATAATCAGTTACGCATGGGTATATGTGTTGATTTGAGGTATCATGAACTCCTTTCGGTCATTACCTTAAGTTGTGTGATATGTTATTAAACATCCTATTCTCAAGGCCTTCTTTCGGTCATTGCCTTAAGTCTCATGGAAAGTTTAGCATTTGGAATCAACGCGGGCTCTCTGAACATGGCCCTTTGTTGTTGTGGCGAGTGTGCCTTCATGTCTTTGCTTTGCATCCGTACATAAGCCTGCAAATTATATATAATAATTTGCTTAGTTTGCAAGTTACTAAGTCAACTTTTATGTTAAAAGCAAGTCCAGCTTGAAATTAAAATATGTTAAGTGTTAAGCTGCCTAGCTTAGAATGGTTAAGTGCCATATTTTGGAGGTGTAATGTCCATAACCTCCATTTAACTTTGAATCGCGAGCCACGTACGAAACATGTTCAAAGTTAATTTAAAAGTTTATACCCATACCCCTAGTGTCAGTGGGAACCGAGTTAAGTCATTTGGATGTTCGGTCCGTAAGTCTTTTATACTTCTGTCCTCAGTCGAGAGCGGTGGAGATTGTGTGGACGTCGTGGTATCATCCTTTATACTCTCTCTCTCTCAAGTAGTGAGAGTTAGAATTATGGACGTCATGGCTCGTCCTTTATACTCTCCCAAAGTCAGTCTGGGTTAGAGTTATGGAGCAAGTGGTCATTAGTCTTGGCGCACCTATCACGCTTGTCCCTGGTTTATACTTCTATCCATGCTCCGAGGATTAGAGTTAGTTAGGCAAACTATTGGTTCACATTTTCCTCGGTGTCATTCCCTTTACCTTCGCATCAAAGGAAAAGATTGCCTTGAAGATGGTCGGGACATATCCATGTTGAGTTTATACTCTTCCAGTCAAAAGCATGAGAAAGAGTTAAAGATGTCGTTGGGACAGCAGTCGCGTCATACTCATCCTCGTCTTAATGTTTCTCTTTTGCCACCACATCAAAGGCAAAAATTGTCAGGTGGATGGTCATGTCAAGAGCATAGGAGTTGTTCTGATGAATGGTCGTCTCACATTCATCCTAATGTAATTCTTTTCCCCCACGTAGAGGGCAAAAAGTTCATTGTGTAATTCATAGGATTGCGCCTCTGTCACCATTGCACTCTTCCCGTCGGATCAAGGGATGGAGTTGTCGATCATGTCACACCAAGATATACCTCTATGTATTTACTGGTGAATCGAAGTCTAGAGGCTAAGGAGGGCTCATTAGTATGCCCACACATAGGTAGCACACATCGAAATCATGTATGTTTATTCTCTTCCCCCTGCGTGAAGGGCAAAAAGTCAGTACATGAATGGTTGAACCTCATCTATGTCAGATTGTTGGCGTTAGGCTACGAATGAGCAAGTGAAAAGTCGAATCACATTCACCAAAGCTTTGCACTCCCCCTGTCAAACTATGTGAGTTCTGATGAGTTCCAAACTCTGGGTATGTTGATGGGCAGTGCCATTTCCATTATTTGGATTTATGTAATCCGATGGCAACGAGCGTAGGATCTTGCCATATGGACGGTCAAACCTTGTCCATCTGGAGTCAGATTCCGACTTTGAAATGCAAAGATCGATGTGTAATTGTCTTGAGGTCTACCACGCATGAGCTAAGGGTGGACAGTCATATAAGATCCACCTTGAGCTATACAACTTCCCTTAGACAAAGGGAATGGTTTGTAAACGAGCAGTTCAGTTGGGATCATTATGGCAGTGCTCTGTAATTTTGTATGCGGGTATTTGAAATCTAATCAGTACTAGACTCTTTCTCAAGGTCTTGAAATGAAAAAGGCGGTTGGGCAGACTCTTAGAGCGAATGATGAGATCGCATCTCCTTTGAATTGCCTTCCTTCCCCCACGTCAAGGGTAACAGACGAGGCTCAGATAATCGGATCAGGGCCATTAGTGGTTTCATCTTAGCTTGTTAATGCTAGGATGGTAATTAGTGAGAGAAAAATAAATTCATGCTTCTAGAAGCTTAGCCCATTTCATGTTAGGAAGTGGGATACGGGGGATAGGAAGACAGACATGCCTGGTCTATCCACAGTTGTCTTCGATCCCACATTGGGAATAAGAGCTGATGTGTAGACGATCAATCAACATCCAGGCTAAAGTGGTTCAAACCTTTAACTTTTCAAGCTTTGGGCAAGACTAGAGTAGTCAGCCATACTCTGGATAAAATACGGTTGTGCAAGGCAACGATGTATCAACTTTGGATTAGATAATGGAATCACGAGCAATCCATGCTAGGAATTTTGAATTACCCGTTACGTTTGGGGCATGAGACAATCGACAGATGGTCAATGAAGGGAGTCGAACTGTGAATCTTTACATTCTATTGTCAAAACGTTAGCAACTAGAAGTCTGATTCATTTACATATTCCATCAAGTGTGAAGTTGCAGGTGCGAAATTTCGCACCCGCGGGGCGTGAAATTTCGCACCCGCTTTTTTCGAATCGATCAGGGCAGTGAATTAAGCAATAAGATTAACTGATGTTTATCCCGGGATGATCTTCCAAGGGAAAGAAGTAATTTTGACTTATTCCAATTCAATGTTCCATTTAGATAGTCTTCCAGATGCCTCAGGTTATTGTAAGGCCTGTCGTAGCAGCTGATTAGTCTAGAATTTGATCATATAAGCTTGAATATGATAGCATGGCTTGCTAGGCTTTGAGTGATGTTCGTAGGTTCTATTAAAGTAAAAGTATGAAGTTGAGAGCAGATGGTTGATTCTCATTGGCTTTAATCTCGAGCTCTCATCTCTAGGCTGAGGTTGCATGGTACCTGATGAGCAGTCAAGTTGCTATCATCTTTATGAGGATCCATAGGCCCAATCATAGCTAATGGAGGTTTAATTGGTACCTAACTCTAGGCACATAGGTGTGTTGCTTTAACACTTATCAGGTGGAAACCGATCGTCATCGGTGCAGTTGATATTAAATGGCCATTGCAAAGGTTAGCTAAATTCTTTGAGTAGTGAGTCGCAAGGCATATGCCCTTCATCATGTCACATGAGTGAAGGGTGGCTTTGTAATGTTGGGATCCTTGGTCGCTTTTTGGTATTCCATCATTGAGACTTATCGTCATTAAAATCATCCGAGCAATCTTCAGAATAGTGCTCCGACTGCTTCAATCAATGTAATTTGATTTAGTCATGTAACACCCCACACCTTTCTGTGCCCAAATTTCAAAAAAAAAAAATCAAAACTTGAACACATCCAAGCATGGAACGTGCAAATATATTACCTACAAATAAATGAGCATGAGCATAATCAGAGTACAGTAAGATAAATCATAGCAGAAACAAAATAGGACAGACTAGTATTAACTCAAGTAACTACCTTTTTAAAGTAAGTCACTTTGCCAATGTCGAGCATGAGAGAGAACGAGAACCGAAAGACCAAACTAAAAAACTTATGAGAACCCGGCCTTCTCTAGAAGCCTAGGAGGTTATAGTGCAGATGGGGGGGGTGCAGATAAACAAGATTCTAGTGAACAGGAAATGTACAACATATATTATAATACACAGATGTACACCATTTGGTTCAACCCAAGATGTATGCCTAGCAAGAATAGTGATTCTAGCCTAACCTTGTAAATGTTTATGTATGACTCTACTACTCTTCTCAAAGTAATATTCCCAAAGTATAATACCGAGATAGAACGTTTACGCATATATTTGTGAAGCCTTTACACCAGAACTTGACTAGTTATTTAGTCGAGGGTGGACCCCTAATTTCGGAGATCAGGGTTTATATATATATTCATTCGCTCATCCTATATCATTTAATGCCTCACTATTAATGATAGATAGGATGGATTCTCCCTAATCGCTTAAGACCCTAGGCAGACCTATTGGTCACTTATTATTCCTCGATAATTTATTCAATGTTAACAAAACTAGAGGGCACTAGCTACGGGCCCTACTAGTTGAGGCTTCTGTCATTCACGCATTTAACCCGTACCCCGTGTAAGGTGAGAGATGATATTTTATTGCTCGCTATACCATCTAGCTGACCTTATTTGATAATCTTCTTAGTCGCTTACTACTTTTCGTAGCATAGGTAGCCATATCTAACATTTTTAAATTTTCAAGTTTGGGTAGGCCCCACACACTCACGCCATTTATGACCCCTAAACTAAAAGACTTACTCCCAGGTGGTCTCCTCGACCCAAGCCACTTAAGACCCAAGGAAGCGGACTATACGCGAAGATTATTGAGTTCGTACCCCCATTATGCTTTAATAACTTTCCCTACTGGGATAAAGTGGGTTACGTTATTAAGTCATTCCCATTTAGTCTCTCTTCATGGAAATATTATACATATACGATTTATTGTCATGCGTTCTTGAGGTTAATAGTGTTTCACATCATTAACTTACTAAGCCCAGTTCTAACTTTTAATTATAAGTTCTAAATTAGCTAGTGTAAATAAGGAAAGTTATATCCTCCTTAGCCAAGAATATTTATTTGATTATTTTCCTAATTGGACTTAGTACTTAAACAACAATCAATACCCATACATCCCTTTTTTATTTCATTTATTTTTGTCCATATATCTGTTGCCCTTTATAACCATAACAGTCATGTTTTCCTAAGGTAACACTAAATCTTTAATTTCCTTTTATTACCATTGATTACAATGATTATCGTTTTATGAGCCTAACGACCATAATTTTCCTAAGACATTAATTAACAATTGATATCCTTATCTTATCAGTCCCGAAGTAACTATTTGTTGAACCCAAACAGACATTGCTAATTTTATTTACTTATTAATTTATTGCCTTATGTATATACACACATATATTTGTGCATCAGACCTCTCACATTAAGTTCACCGCTTGTAGATGCTGGATTTGTGGGTCGGTTTCGGGAAAACTTCTACCACAAATTGAACTTAACCTCGTGTCTTAGTATAATTATATTTACGCACTAAACCCCTCACATTAAGTTGACCATCTGCGGATGCTGGATTCATCAGACGGTTCAGGGCCAACTTCTACTACAAGCTGAGCTTAACCTCGTGTCTTTTTGCAGTTATAATTCAACTTTCCTAATTGGGGTTTACAACATTAATCCTAGTCAATTTAGGATTTTAACCATTATGCCTAATTACCTAATTCAATTCATTTTCCCATAATCAACATCGGTTGCAATTGTTATTTATTTATTTGTGGTCTTATTTATAGCAACCAATCATATTAATTGCTGCAATGGTCGCCACAAACATATTAATTCAATATGGATTACATTTACATGCATAATTCCATAAATGAATATCGTTCAAACGTTCAATATAATGTATATTTCGTTGTATACGTAGATTCAGATGGATCACGCGCACACACACACACACACACACACACACACACACATATATATATATATATATTTGTGCGGTCAACGTAGTTATCTTTCTTTACTATTATTTATTGTTAAATTTAATAATTTGGTTTACTTAATAACCAAACATTCCTTTTTTGCATTCAATCTTGCCAAAAAGTTTCAAATCTTTCAAAAAGACCGTTACTTACAATTATTGTAAATTATGGCTGGCTAAGGGAATGGACATATTTCAAAACCAATATATATATATATATGTATGTATGTATATGTATATATATATATATATATATATATTGGAATAGTTGATGCAAATTAAACACAAATATTTGTATTTATACGTACATTTGCCTAGCCTTTCCCTTTTTCAATCTTTTTGTCATATCTCTTGTGAATTCAAAATAATGTCTTTTTGTTCAAAAAGAGGAAAATGACATATTTACACCAACTAAGCCAAAACCTCAACAACATTAAACACAAATGGGCCTGTGTCCTTTAAATTAGAAATCACATAATTCATCAATTTACACTGAGACTAGAGATTTGGAAGAAAACTACATCTAAACAATGTTATTGGGACTGATTTCCAAATCTTTAATGTTTTACAACAAACTACAATATATTCTCCAATCATAATTGTAACGACCTGGATTTTTTGGCTATTTTAATTCGAATATTTAAAATGTGTTTTTAATATTATATTTGAATTATTATGAATTTTTATATTGAGTTCGTTATTTAAAACGACGATTGAACATTTAAATTTATATATATAACATAAATCGAGCTCGAAATGGCGCGACAGTTCGTAATACTGAATTTTAAACTTTAATTGAATATACAGAATCCATTTTAAGTTGGAATTCTGTAAAACAAGAAATGTTAGGATCGTATTGATTATAACTTTCTAATGAAAGAGAAAATTTGGTATTTCATCTTATATGTTGAAAGTTATGGCCAAATCAAATTTTGAAATGGTCGCTATGGAAATCATTTATAAATTATAATGTCTATTTAATTTATATAAGGAAATTTATATATATTTGGGGATCGTTTTACTTGAATATATTAATGTTGAGTTACATATTCATATTAGTTGAATCTGAAATGATATTTTTTTTGGGATATGTTTGATAATAATAATCTGTTTTTATTTAATTAAATTGTTTTGAATTTAATTTATAATATTATATCAATACGACATAAGCGCTACAAATATCTGTTTTCCAAATAACCTCCGTTTTTGCCAAAATGAATTTTATTGGAATACATATCGCTAGTTATTGCTAGTTTTCCAGTTTGGAGCCAAGTGGAGCTACTTTGTCGGTAGACGAAATTTAAATTTGAACCAATAAATACAATTGAAATTAAAGTAATGTCTTTGTGCAAACGAAGTCCGTTTCCAATGAAACAAATTTCATTAGAACCATATTGTCAAGACATAACAGCACGTCTATTTTCGTTGTATTTGGAATTCGTTTGGACGATACGTATGTTTAACGTTCAACGTTAAAATAGCGGTAGAACTAGTAGCTGTGTAAAATTTGAACGTACAAAAATCAAAGTAAAATAAAAATATATAATAAAAACTTTTCCTTCAAAGTAAAGCAAGAGAACTTTCCTATCACCACACACTGTACTGTCTAATCCATGGAAGGAAATACACATTGCAAGCCTTTGAAACGCAGCAGCTAACACTATGTTGTAAATGGTACTAATGCACATAGACAAGTCATTATCAAATTAAAGCTACCACAATCCTATGTAAATATTATTTTCAACTCCTACCGCTAATCTATGTTGATGAACTGTCCTATCCAGAATTCCTTCAGCCCCAAGTTTCCCTCGTATATAAATATACACATATCTCGTTCTTTTCCTTTTTCTTTTACTGTGCCAATTCCTTTCCTCTTCTTTTCTAATGAACGAACCTGGAAATAGAAAAAATGGCGAGTTTTAGTGCTTTACTGTATAAATTTAAAACCAAACCATCCTCCATTAAACTAAAAACGAAGCTTCCCCTTTGAATTAAAATCTAAACCTCCACAATGGCTTATCGCAACATGGACAGCGAGGTCTGAGTGAGTTGTATGGCGTTTTGGCATTGAGGTGTGGTTGTTGGAATGTCAGGTGGCCCTCAGGTGACCGTCAGGAAGTCGCGGCGGTGTTAGGGCCGACTTTAGGTGATCACAGATGGCGCCGGTGATAGGTTGTCCAGGCGCAGGGGTTCTGGTGAGGCGTAGGAAGCATTCGGAGGGGTCGATGTTATTGGTGGTGGATATGGTGAAAGGCCTTGTGTGGTGTGTGGTTCGCTTGGGAAAGGGTAACCGTGTATTTTCAGTTTCAGTAGTATGAAAATAAATAAAAAAGCAGAAGGGGTAGGAGTGGATGGAAGGCATGTGATGTGGTATGTCCATGCAGGGACGTTGGCTCATGGCTGTTACAGGGGAGTTCGGGCTTTACCTCTTTCATTTAAAAAATAAATGAAAAAGAAAAAATGCGGAAGGAGAATTACAAGCAGCAAGTGGTTACGTGGGAAGAAACAACTTTGGCAAAGGAGTATGATGGAAACTGAGGAGATGGTACTGTTACCAGTGGGCATGTAGTTATGGTCTTGAAAACCAATGTTGGGGGCTTGTGGAAATATATATTAAAAAAAGGGTAGGTCCGCTTGCTAATTTCAATAGAAGAAGAGTTGGTCGGTATTATATTTGAAAGCAGAAGATACTTAGTTTGTTGGGAGCCAAGTTTTTCAATTTCAAGCGGTTAGAATTAGACCTGCTTTGGTTTTAGACGGAAGGGTATAAGCCAAGCCAGCATGTGTTTAGTTATTTAAGGTAACAATATTTTATTTTATTTTTATTTAAGTAATTAAAATATAATTAATTAACATTAAATTATTTTATTAAGAACCTATAACTTGTAATGTTAACAACTTATGACCGCGTTAACAGAATTCAACAAATCAGAGTGTGTAGGAACCATATCGATGAGCATGATGTGATGAAGCTAGTTTGATCAGCAATGAGAGCTACCGGGATTTTTAATAAAATTAAACAACTATTTAATTTTATTGAAACGAACTGTTTATTGACGAATCCAACCAAGGTGAGTTAAACTCACTCAGTATCCCACTTATACTTATATAAGTCAGGTTTAAATTTTTGTGTGTGATGTTTGTCAGTTGTTGAATGATTTGATGGTTTATATACTGATATAACTGATTTAAATTAAATGTTTGTTTAATTTAATCAAACCAAATCGTTATTTTAACGATTATTTCCAATGAAGGTAACTTACCTTATTGGTTACGTTTATAATAATATAAATGTATTAAATCTAATTGGATGCTTGACCTGTTGTTATTTATTGACCGCTCTCGGTTGCATTGGTTATTCATGTTATTTTATATTATCATTATGTTAATGTTTACTGAATATGATTGGATGATTTATTGTTGAATACAAAGTCAACAGTTATTTTGGTATTAACCAATGGGAATTATTGGTAGGGAAATTGGAAGTAGATGGCCTAAATTGTATATCATTTATAAAAATTGATTTTCCCTTCAAAGAATGAAGTTATAAAGATTTATTTTATAACTGAATATGGAATTTTAAATATATTATTTAAATTGAAGTTTATAAAAAGAAAAATATATCACGTGCGAAGTACACACATATATTGATTGTTTTAACAACAAATACCATTTTTGTATCAAAAATATACCGTGTGCGAAGCACACGCATACATTGATTTCTTTTAACCACAAATACCATTTTTGTCCCAAAAATCTTCCGTGTGCGAAGCACACACCTTATCTGAATAATTACATGATTTAAAAAACTAATTCTTATAAATCAAAAATCTGCAATGTGCGAAGCACACACCTTATCTGAATGACTACATGATTTAAGAAGTTAATTCTTATAAACCAAAAAATCTTCCATGTGCGAAGCACGTGCCGTGTGCGAAGCAAGTGAGCATCTAAATGAAAAGACAAGCTAGAGTTGATCAACTAGTTAATCATGTTTTAGAATTGACCAAGCCAACTGTTTCTTTTACTGAAATTGATAATTAAATTAGCTAGTATCGATTAATCTAATATAATAATTTAACGGATAGTTATTTAACTTAATAAGATTTTAAAAAGGAAATTTAACATTGATTCCAGTTAATGGTGATGTAAAGTATAATTCTAATTAACAATATTTAAGGAATTATCTCTTAAATGAAGTTCATTTAAAGATGTTAAAGTTTAAAAATTGTTATTATATTAATCATTTACTAAATAAATGGATTTAGTAATCACAGTATATTTAAAAAGGGAGATTTCAAAGGTAAGAAGGCTTTATGAATCAATAGCGAAGTGGTATTAGAATGAATTTCAATTCATATCTATCTTAAGATAAGAATGTTGTTGATCAAAGTCTGAGAGGTAATTAAAATACCCCAACTTGAACGACTTTAGGATTATCGGAGGATGATATGAATTGTAATGACAGAGATATTAGAAGCTATTTATCATGGGAAATAGTAATGCAACATTATTTGAATGATTTGAAATATATATACGGAGATTTCAAATAAAGGGAATAGAAAATTTTGAGGAATTATATATTGGTATTTCCAAAGAAAAGAAAGTAAAAGGGGCCAGAGAATATGAAATGATATTTTCATAGTAAAAGAAATAAAAGGAGATCTTATGAAAATATAATGATATTTTTGAAGTAAAAAATGAGTTTTAGAATGAGTTATTCTAAAGGGATAAATGACGATTATTGTTTACAAATAACGAAACAAAAGGAAGTTCCATAAGGATTGTTTTATGAATGATAAGTTGAATCGATTCCCGATTATAAAGAATAAGAAATGTCGTAGAAAATGATTTGAAGTGATAATTAAAGGGAAAATTGGATATGATTATAACATATTTTTTTGAGTATTAAAAAGAAATGGTTGGAGAATATTGTATATTAAAATATGAAGTGAATACTGTGTTGAAGGATTTAGAAGTTTTAATTAACCATTAATTAATTATTTTTAATTAAAAAGGCCAAGTGATGTTATGTACTCAATCAATAGATCCATTTCATTCTTATTTATTTGATAGTTAAATAACCGACTATCAAATCTTACCTATACGATTACTGGTATGGAAAGACCGGGATCGAATTTACACTCGAAAACCATTCCGACCAATAAATACAAATGCGTCAAAGATGGAGCAATTGAAGACCGTTGATCTTCATAAAACAGAAGAATCACTTACGTTCACTACAACAAAATGACCCTATTACAACGGTGGAACACCGTTGTAATATACACTTTACAACGGTGGGCTAACCGTCGTCTATTAAGAAGTTGTAATAGACTAGTATCTTTAACAACGTTTTTGCACCGTTGCAACACCGTTGTAATATGTATATTTTACAACTTTTTTCCACCGTTGTAATTGACATTCGGGTTTTAAAAAAAATATCATTTGCAATTGAGAAGAATAATACACTAAATACAGCAATACTCCATAAGCAAATCAGATATTACAGATATTTGCAAACTAATTTATTAAAATACATAAATATTCAGTATTACAAACAATAAGTTTTAGACAACATTTCGTGCATTATTACATACTATCTGAACAAAATAAGCCTCTAGTAACATCTCCAGTTCATCAATGATAGGCTTGAACGCCATATAGCTTCCATGATTGCTGCTTCCACTCTCATCCTTGAATTCTTCATCTCTGAAGATAAAACAATGAAAAATAATGTCCATATAGCTTAACAAGATTAAAATAACTAAATCTGTTCTTCCGTTTATCTAACCATTTGCTTTTTGTGTAGAAAAGTCAAATTCGTATAAACACGCATGGATTGCACATCGGAAAATCAATAGAGAAACGATTTCAAAAGTAAAAGCAGCATATACCGAACTGAATTTGGAATGCCTCTTTCCATGTTACAGTACTGGGAATGAAATTACCATTCCAACATAGACTATTCAACATGTAGGCTTCTCAAATTTATCCAGTAAAAAAAAAAAAAAATATGGAGGGAATACGACCTGTATATTAGCATATACGGGGAATCTTCCTAACAACAGTTACACTATGTATATTAAAGTATTAAAGTAGAAACAACATAATGTCATTCAACTATCGAACAAAGAAAATGAAGTTTGTTTATTATCTAATAAAATAAAGCCCTTACCTCCTCTTCCTTAAATACAACTGCATCTTCACATTCGCCGTCTTCGTACTCACCATCGTCTTCTAGTTGATACGCATACAAATTACAATGAATAAAACTGGAATGATGACATCAGATCCACGAGCGACAAACTGTACTCAATTTCAGATCAACGGCGATGCCAATCTTAGCAATCAGGCTATATATTTGCATAATAAAGAAAAAAAGAGTTAAATTTCGGCAGTAGTAACTAGACATCAAATTGATTAAAAGATGAAAATAATTCAGGTTCCTAATATAACCTTACAATTTCATACAGGTTCCTAATATAACCCTTAAAATCGATTCAGCTAGAAAGTTCAGAAACCATATTTACATATAAGCAAGCAGACAGTTTAACTGCTTATATAACAAAAAGATAATTATTTTTATCTTTTCCCAAATCTCATTCAGTTCAGACTTTAATAGCAAGAAGGCTGTACATATAAAAATATATAAAAATTCTTGAACTCAGCTTACAGACTTCGATTTCTATTTGAAAAGTGAAATACACTCACATTCGATTCAGTTTCGTGCTTCCAGACTTCGATTTCTCTCTGTGGTTCCTCGATTTAGGCTTCGATCTCCCTAGACCTGCCGCCGTTTCCCTCTAGAATCCATCTCTCTCACGAATCGGTTTTATTTGATGCGAGACGGTGGATTGATTGATTTCCCCCTGATTTTTATCGGCTAGGGCTTCAGCCGTTTTTTTTTGTAATGAACGAGAGAAATGAATTGAGGGCCGGCCGATTGTTTTTTAGGTTAATTTATTAGGGCTGTGATCTTGCTAATTCCAACTTTGCCCCTTAGGGTTTTTCTTTATTAGCTCCATACAACACTTAACCCATTTTACAACATTTAGATCCATTTCCATGTTATACAAAATAAGCAATAGACGTGTATATTTTGTCAACAATTTTAACCATGTACAAATTTGTATATATTCATCGTATACATACAAATGATCTATTTATTTATTCATTTGTTCATTCACCCCAAATATATATTTAATTATAATCAATATTATTTTTGAGTCACAAAATTTGGGTTCTCACATAATTGCTAACTATAATTATGAAATATTAAATACAAAATGTTACTTCTTAATTGTTAATATCTCTTGTTAATTCTAAATTATTAAATGTTTTATTAGATGTTGATTATTAATTAATTATTAGTTTTAAATATTAATCATTTAAAAATAATTATTAAACACCAAAAATCACTTCAAAAGTATTAATGTTTTGATTAATTACGATTCTTAAGTATTAATATTGAGTATATATTACAATGTATTCATTTTTATTAGAAATTATTATCACTAATAATTATCAAATATTAATAAATAATAATAATTATGTAATATTAACTATATTTTTTAATTATTCTTCTTAATTGCTAAGTATTAAATATTACGGATTGATTGTTAATTATTACTTCCTAATTGATTATTAATAGTAATTATTAGTTATTAATTATAAATAATCAATATAAATGTATTAAATATTAATTATTAGGTGTTAATTATATTAAAATATAGAAATATATTGCAACAGTCAAAAAATAAATTGTGATAGGCTTTTATTACAACTGTCAAAATAACACAGTTGTTAAAAAAAGTTTATTACAACTTTTTTGGAAAAAAGTTGTAAAAAACATTTATTACAACGGTGGCTTCTACCACTGTTGTAAAATTAAAGTTGTAATATGGTGTTTTTGTTGTAGTGATTTTCCAGTTGATCCCTGGAGATATATGATGATTCTATCATGGTTGAAATCTGCGGATTGCAAGGACTACTCGCTACTGATCTACAGGGTGATTCCTAGGATGTTGTAGGAGGGTGCCTTCGGTTCATCCTGTTCCTGGATGACCTGTATGGACGAGTACTTGACTGATTATTTCCAAAGGGATCGCGTACATTGATTTCTTCAAACGTACCATAGTTAGTGGGGAGAACGACGGTACTTTTAACCTAACAACTAGACTATTTTTGGGGACGTCAATTAGTGATATCTGACGGATCTTACGATGTGGCATTCAAAGTGGAGGAGATATGCTATGCTGAAGAATACGCTTAACTTCTAGCCTCATCAACCGGAAAATGGCATAAAATCGGGTAGATCGCATGGCTATGTGGGTCGCACTCATCAAAAGGGTATATCATTACCTGATCTGGAGAATTCAAATGCCTTCGTTTGTCCCTTTTATCTTTGTATGTATGTTATCGGTTCGGTTGGCTGGCCCCCAACCGTGGTAATGATATATTCGGTACTCTCAAGCGAAGTGAGGGGCCGGTCATGTTTAGCCTGGGTTGCAAGATGTTCTTATTGAACCCCAATGTATTCATCTTCGGAGATACATTGTCGGTAAGGTGGTCCCATACCTTGCCAGGAAATCCATTATCCAATAAGCGCCCGCAGTTTTGATTGTATATTATATATGTGGAGCGTGAGATGCAAGCGTTCTGCTAGATTAATATTTACTTGTATTAGACATTACCATTATATCAGAATAATATTGTTTTCAAAAATGTTTTGGGTTATCGTAAGGTAAAAACCGTCTGTATTTATGTCTGGATTTGGTCTTACGATTATCTTTTTCTTTCAAAAAGATTTTAACGTCAAAATCAGGCTTTGTGATTCCTTTAAACTTAGTGTGTTTTCTCACTCTATTTCACCAGACTGACCCAGTCTTTGTAATGCTCGGGTTAGACCGGGCTGTAGAGGTTCAGGTTATCGGTTGTTATGAAGAGACGAGATAGAGGAGTTCAGACGTATGATATGATATATTCCGCTGTGTGATTGTATATGAGCACAGATTATTATAAATGCCTAGATGTGTGATGTACTCTGATGATTGTAAGTATTTTTAAAAGCTCTTAGTAAAGTTTTATTTCTATATTATATTTTGTTCCGCTGCGATGTGAGATTTTGTGTTGTGTTGGTTATTCCTTTTCTTCTTCTATTCTAATATTTCTTTCTCTCTTATCTCACCCTCTAACTTCTTTCTATTAATGATCCAGTATTTTCGATGCTTGAATAGTCGACAGGAATGTCTTGAGTCGATTTTCGAGGTTGAAAATTCTCTAGGCCATTACAGTGGTATCATAACAACGGCTTAGTATTAACCTTGGCTCTATGATGTAACTCGATAAAGATAGGGTTAGTAATACCCTAGATTGAGTCAAGTGTGTATATATATATATGAGAGCGTATTTGTAAATTTTATATGTACAAGTATTTTGTATTATGTTGTTTGGTCAGTTCAAGTTGAACTGGCAATTGATAACATATTGTTTTGTAAAGAGGGTAAATGAAATAACTTTACCTAAAATATATTTTCATGTAGAAAAGAAAATAATTTTATCAAATTATTGATATTGGTTTGTTGATTGATTTGAATGAGAATTTAAATGGGATCGTGAACGGTTTAATATAACCAGCAGAAATTGAGAATACGAATTCTAATTTGGAATTGATTAAATCAAAAATTTATCTTAAGATAAGTTAAATAAATTTGAAAGGAAAATGGAATTAAATGATTCAAAATTTAACTCAAGGCACAAATAAATAAAAACCAAAAGATGAAAAGTGAAATAATTAATGGATAAATTGGTTAATTGAATATGAACTCAATTGGTTTGGGTTATGTTGGTTGTTTGTGTATGGGGTAGTGAATCGGTTAAATATTATATTCATCAATAATTCAGAATGAATTAACAACTAAAGAGATGTACCCCTATAACAGTTATCTGCATTTTATGTTGAGATAATTGCAGAATGAAAGGAAGAACTTTTAGAGCTATGCTTGGTGATTAGATTTTGAGTGCCCGACATATAGGTAAACCTTAATATTATTTATTTGGGTATTTGATTTTATTCCCCTGAGTTAGGTAGCCATTTGGCTGTATTTTCTTTCAATCGATATGAGAGACCCGGAGTGGCCATTGTAGTTATTCAGATCAAGCTGTACAAAGGAGGTGCTGGCGAATTTTTTGAAATTTTAAGGCTTAAATATTTTTGATAATATTTTTAATTTAATTATTTTGGTAATAATTGGGTTTGCAGCATTCTTCTTTACTTAGTAATTTCGGAGACGAAATTCTATTAAGGGGGTAAGAATGTAACGACCGGGATTTTTCGGCTATTTTAATTCAAATATTTAAAATATGTTTTTAATATTATATTTGAATTATTATGAATTTTTATATTGAGTTCGTTATTTAAAAAGACGATTGAACATTTAATTTATATATATAATATAAATCGAGCTAGAAATGGCGCGGTAGTTCGTAATATTAAATTTTGAACTTTAATTGAATATACAGAATCCATTTTAAGTTGGAATTCTGTAAAACAAGAAACAATAGGATCTTATTGATTATAACTCTCTAATGAAAGAGAAAATTTGGGATTTCATCTTATATGTTGTAAGTTATGGCCAAATCAAATTTTGAAATGGTCGCTATGGAAATCGTTTATAAATTATAATGTTTATTTAATTTATATAACGAAATTTATATATATTTGGGGATTGTTTTACTTGAATATATTAATGTTGAGTTATATATTCATATTAGTTGAATCTGAAATGATATTTTCATAGTAAAAGAAATAAAAGGAGATCTTACGAAAATATAACGATATTTTCGAAGTAAAAAATGAGTTTTAGAATGAGTTATTCTAAAGGGATGATTGACGATTATTATTTCCAAATAATGAAACAAAAGGAAATTCCATAAGGGTTGTTTTACGAATGATAAGTTAAATCGATTCCCGATTATAAAGAATAAGAAATGTCATAGCAAATGATTTGAAGTGATAATTAAAGGGAAAATTGAATATGATTATAACATATTTTTCTAAGTATTAAAAAGAAATGGTTGGAGAATATTGTATATTATAATAAGAAGTGAATACTGTGTTGAAGGATTTAGAAGTTTTAATCAACCGTTCATTAATTATTTTTAATTAAAAAGGCCTAGTGACGTTGTGTACTCAACCAATAGATCCATTGTATTCCTGTTTATTTGATAGTTAAATAACTGACTATCAAATCTTACCCATACGATTATTGGTACGGAAAGACCGGGATTGAATTTACACTCGAAAACCATTCCGACCAATAAATACGAATGCGCCGAAGATGGAGAAATTGAAGACCGTTGATCTTCATAAAACGGAAGAATCACTTACATTCTCTGGTTGATCCCGGGAGATATATGTTGATTCTGTAGTGGTTGAAATCTGCGGATTGCAAGGTCTACTCGGTACTGATCTATAGGGTGATTCCTAGGATGTTGTAGGAGGGTGCCTTCGGTTCATCCTGTTCCTAGATGACTTGTATGGACGAGTGTCTGACTGAGTATTTCCAAAGGGATCGCGTACAATGATTTCTTCAAACGTACCATAGTTAGTAGGGAGAACGACGGTTCTTTTAACATAACAACTTGAGTATTTTTGTGGATGTCAATTAGTGATATCTGACGGATCTGACGATGTGACATTCAAAGTGGAAGGAGATATGTTATGCTGAAGAATACACTTAACTTCTAGCCTCATCAACCGGAAAAAGACATAAAATCGGGTAGGTCGCATGGCTATGTGGTTCGCACCCATCAAAAGGGTATATTATTACCTGATCTGGAGAATTCAAATGCCTTCGGTTGTCCCTTTTATTTTTGTATGTATGCTATCGGTTCGGTTGGCTGACCCCTAACTGTGGTAATGATATATTCGGTACTCTCAAGCAAAGTGAGGGGCCGGTCATGTTTACCCCGGGTTGCAAGATGTTCTTGTTGAACCCCAATGTATTCATCTCTAGAGATACATTGTCGGGAAGGTGGTTCCATACCATGCTAGGAAATCCATTATCCAATAACCGCCCGCTGTTTTGATTGTATATTATATATGTGGAGCGTGAAATGCAAGCGTTCTGCTAGATTGATATTTACTTGTATTTAGACACTATCATAATAATATTGTTTTCAAAAATGTTTTGGGTTATCGTAAGGTAAAAACCATCCGTATTTATTTGTGGATTCGTTCTTATGATTATATTTTTCTTTCAAAAAGATTTTAACGTTAAAATCAAGTTGTGTGATTCCGTTAAACTTAATGTGTTTTTCTCACTCTGGTTCACCAGACTGACCCGGTGTTTGTATTGTTCGGGTTAAACTGGGCTGTACAGGTTCAGGTTATCGACTGTCATGAAGAGACGAGATGGAAGAGTTCAGATGTATGATATGATATATTCCGTAGTGTGATTGTATATGAGGACGGATTATTATGACTGTCCAGATATGTGATGTACTCTGATGATTGTAAGTATTTTTAAAAGCTCTTAGTAAAGATTTATTTCTATATTATATTTTATTCTGCTGCAATGTGAGATTTTGTATTGTGTTGGTTATTCCTGTTCCTCTTCTATTCTAATATTTCTTTCTTTCTTATCTCACCCTCTAACTTCTTTCTATTAATGATCCAGTATTTTCGTTGCTTGAATAGTCGACGGGAATGTCTTGTGTTGATTTTCGGGGTTGAAAATTCTCTGGGTCATTACAATAATTGTGGGCAATCTATATAAATAATTTAAGTAAACCTACAATTAATATTATCTCTAACCACAATTCATAATTTTCAAGCTTTGACAATATTTATTAGCAGATTTTATAGGTGCCAATTCAAATTCAATAATATTATGAATAAATCTGATGATAATAGGCATATATTTTGAGATCTAATTCAAACGAATTAAATAGGCTATTATAACTTTGTATGTAAATCCCCGACTCACTTGAAAGCATCCAAATATGAAATCTAAATAAAAAAATTGGCCTGCAATTCCCAAATTCTTACAAATATACAATTAATCGGAAAAGGGGATACTTTCGGATCTGTAGACATGCAATAAAACAGGAAAAGAGGGGCAAATCTGATGTAGAATAGCTTAGCCATCAATTCGTACTCTTTTCCATTCAGATCTGGTAATCCCTTTCAAATCTATATGATTTATATTTGATTGATTATATATGAATATATATTTTGATTAAGAGATTTATTTGAAGAGAAAAGGAAATGGCAGAGCTTCGCTGATGCATAAAGATTTGTGCGGAAAAGAGTGAGGCCTTACCCTTTTATTTATAGGAGTGGATTTGAACATGAACTGTTAGATTTTTTTTAAATAAACACCCGTCCGTTTATAGTATATAATATAATGAATATACCCTTCAAAACCTAGCCGTCACTGGGCAGATCTAGCTCGAAGAGGTCGACCGCTCCAAGCAAGGGTGTCGAGCTCCCTTGAGTGATTTTGCCCTGCAAATGGAGGTAATAAAAGGAAAGATATATTAATTATTCTGTTTATTTATTTTCGTCCATTTTTCGTATTTCGCTCGTAACTTTTCCATATGGACTCCGCTCGCGAAACTCCAAACATAAAAGTTGACTAGAATTCCGAGACGAGCGCAACGGTTAAAGTTTTGTGGTCAAACTCCATCGCTTGTAGAAATTCCAATTTCGGAGATTCTATTTAAATAAATAATTTATTGTTAAAATTCCGGGTTGTTACATTCTTCCCACCTTAAAAGGAATTTCATCTCGAAATATTGGCATCTAGTTATCCACTTTGCAACCATGTATATATGTGCGTAGTGTACATAATGCATTTCAACCATAAAACATGCATTATAACAACTCGGAAAATACAAGCCAATTTAAAAGTTTTAAATTGGCTATTTTAAAGAAATTTGTGCAATTGAAATAGAATATTTCAATAAAATAAAGAGTTAGAAATGGTGTGGCAGTTTGAAAATTTGAATTCAAACTTTGACTGACTGTACCGGGTGCAAAATAAAATGGATTTTGGTGAAACCAAAAATATTTAAATCTGTTTATGAATATCTTTCTAACGAATATGAAAAATCGAAGTTTCATAGCGGGAATCAAAAGTTATGGCCAAATGAATTTTCAGAAAGGTCGCTATAGAGAATATATAGCTCTTGAAAATAGACATTTTGCAAATGACCTCGGAATTCGACAAAACCACTTTTGTTAGACTCGGGATGTCAAATTATAGCTAAGTTTCAAATTTCATATTTTTTTAAGCTAATATGTGAGCGTGGCAAAAGAAAACGTGTTTGGTTTATTTCTGTTAAATTGTCCAGAAAATGACCATTTTTCAAACGGCCTCAGAATTTGACAAAACTATTTTTGTTGGGACCGTAGCTTCAAAACATAGCTAGATTTATTTTTCTAGAATTTTTTGAATCAGTTTGTGGCCCTGGCAAATTGAAATATACGTTCAAATCGAATATTGAATGTTTTACATTTTAATTTGAAGAATAACTGACTGTAACAGTCGAATTGGCCTACGAAACATATCCCATTGTGTTTGGGATGGGGGTATTTAGCTAGGGGCGACAGTCGTTGGGTTTGAATTGGTATCCGTATGGAAAAACCCTATTTTAAAAATTAAATAAAACCTCGACCAATAGGAATTTCCAATTCATAAATAAAAAATAAAAAAATCTCTCAAAACCCTTGCCGCCCTCTGCTCATCGACAGAAGCCTTTGTCCCACTTTCCGACCGCCATAGTCACCGTTAGCCTCCGCCACCACCTAGACTTTGAAGCCCTCACTCCCCTCTTCAAATCAACCCCAACCTCGACCTCCCTCGTCTCGTGTTTCGTGCGCAGCGTCTCCCCAAAGTTCGAAGCTTTTCGTCGCCATGTCGACCATAGGCTTTCGAGTTCAGCAATGTGGGGACAGCCAGGAATCTCTCTCGGAGCTCTACACCGTGGTGAAACCCAATTGCTCCCTCGTGTGACGGATTGAAGGTTATTTGCAAACCTAGTTTTGAAGGTTCGTGAAAGGTATCGGCTTTGGCCATTTTAAACTGATTATAACACTTTTAAGTGTTGCAAACTTTGAAAAATCGTATCTTTATCGTGTGTTAACGAAATTCGATGAAACAAGAAACATCGAGACTGTGTCGACGCTCTCTACATTCTAGAAGTGTCCCTGGATTTTTCTGAGCACGCTAAGATTTTTAGCAAAGCAACAACCAATGTGAGATTTCTAAATTGAAATATGAATGGAAACGTGTTGTATAAGTTATATCAGCAAAATATAAATTATATACATGTTGTACACCTCATGTACATGTGTTTTATAAGTTATATGAGCGATGTATGAATTATACATGCATTGTATAAATCATATGTGTGTTGGAATGGAAATAAAATATATTTATATACGAATATATATATATATATACACACTCCCCTCGTCCAAAAACCATGGGCGATATTTATTGATTGTGAATTGGTGTGAAAAATTTGGTGAATAATACGAATGGTTGATAGGATTGTTTGTTGTTGATATTGTTTGGATTGTGGTTGAAAAATACCCATTTGTGATTGAAACAAAATTAGAATAAATTGTGGAAAAGAAAAACATACTCGCCTGCGTGCGAATTTTATGTATGAAATCCCCATTGTCAAAAACTGCGAGGTTTTAAGGTAGAGCGAGGAGCCGTACTCGGGACGGTGCCGGTTTTAAATACCCTGTTGTTATGCTGCCGAAATTTTCAATAATATTCATGTGTTAGAATTATTTTCATGTGTTGAAACTTTATTCATGTGTTGAAATTATATTCATGTGTTGAAACCATATTCATGTGTTGAATAGAAATTCATGTGTTGAAACCATATTCATGTGTTGAATAGAAATTCATGAGATGAATAAAATTCTTTGAAAAATAAAAATAACATTTTATCACATATCTAAACTATATAAACTATTCGTGTTTTAAATAATTGTTTTAACATAAAAAAATCACATTTTTATTATATATATAAACTACAGAAATTATTCATGTGTTGAATAAAGGATTAGAACGATAAAATCATATTTTTATCATATGTGTAAAGTGGATAATATTCATGTGTTGAATATATAGATTGAACAATAAAATTTACATTTTTATTATGAATATGAAGTGTTAAAAATGTTCATTTGTTGAATAAATATTTTAGATGATAAAAATATCATTTTTATCATGTAAACGACTCGCTAAAAATATACAAGTGTTGAAAAAAATATTTGTTTGCTATGAATATTATTTTTAACATGTAGGCGAACTAAATAAAATAGTCATGTGTTGAAATATATTTTTGTTCGCTAAAAGTATCATTTTTATGCAAAATCGTGAAGTGTTAAAAATAACCATAGGTGGAAATAAACCTTTGTTCGCTAGAAATTTTATTTTTAGCTTAGTTTTGCATATATATATATATACATGTGTTGAACAAGAAAATGGATTAGCTGTTGAGTAAAGAATTTATTTGCGTGCTCGACAAATAGGCAAACCTTAATGAGTTGGATGTGCAATTTTATTATTATATCAACTCCTGTGAATGCCATTGGATGCGGAGTGCTGGTTGTTCTATGTGTAATAATAAACGTCGCCATAGGATAGTAATAATTAATTTTGAACTACACTACATGGCATACTTCTTGAAGATAGGCATACTTCATCATATCCCACATAAGAATTTGGAGCTTGTGTGACGAGGTTGACGATTTACCATACGAGGGAGAGGCTTGTATGGCGATGATTATATATATTACAGGTTGAACTGATGATTGATCTGGACTATATAAATTGTAACGGTATATTGCAAGACTAATGAAAACCCCACACGGGTCTGGAAATGACAATAAACACGTCTCTCTGGTCATTAAGGCACAAAAACCATTTATAAGGTGACGAGAATTTATTCTATGGAGTTATGATCTATACACACTCCCCTGTGGACACCGGAATATATCACTATAAATATGTGCATGCTTATTAGGATTTATTGGGTACCTAATACGGCCCAATAAATTTCCAAACCCCTTCCCGTACAAAGGAAGTTATGGCGAAATTTTTCGAAATTTAAAGGTGTTAGTGAAATATTTGAAGTGAAAACGATATTGAAATCGTCGAATGAATTATATTTATATATATAAATATAAATTAAATAAAATGAATCGAGCCCCTGTAGTTCGCGTTTTGAAATCGTAACTTCAAACGATTATACCGAAAGATCCGACCATCGGATTTTCACGAAACTGGAACCGTTGGGTTCGCTTTGGGAATATCTCCCCAATGATATAAACTTTGTTGAAATCCAACGGTTAGATTTTCATATATGTGTAAAACAAATTTAGGGAAAAACAACGCCAGTGCCTCGGCACGACCTGAAACGTCGTTCAATTAAATAGGGCCGTTTTTAAATAAATAAAAATGGCTATATATCGTTATAAAATATTATAGACGATATAGAATGGAAATAAACCGATTCTGCTTGGTTTGCTTGATATTTGATGGTTGAATGTGTTTGACATGAAAAATTATACTAAAGAACTAAAATGTGAATGTTGAATGATTTAACCATGTGAGGAATTGATTTGAAAATCTAAATATACGTGGATTCTTTGAAAAGGCCAAGTTAATTCTCATTTCAAATAATTGATCGACGGTTAGAAGTCGAAGAGTTGAAGACGGTTCAAGACCGACGATCTTCACATTAGATGGATGGGCGCTACTGATGCTCATGATTGGAGTAGCTACCTTGAAGGAGCTGAAGTGGTAGCCGTCCGGACGTATTTGTTGATTGTATGGATATGCGAGGAATATGGTGCCTCCGGCTTCGTTCAAACCTAGAACGAACTTGTAAATGGATTGTGTGTCTGACACTGGATTTTGTTCTGTGCTGATTGATCTCTATTAAATATATATCTGCTTGGCGGCAGAGAATTTATTTTCTTGCTTAATGCCCTTCTCTGAGACGTACGAGCTCAGAGGTTATATATCGATAGAAATCAGTCGCATGGAGTGAATTGCCTGTGTGGCACGCCTAAGTGGCAGATGATCAAGACTTCTGTTGAAAAGCAAAGTCTTGTGGTTGATGATCAAAGCATGGCCTATGTGGCATAGCTTTGTGTGTAGCATTGATTCGCGAGCCTCACACCTCGGTATGAGTCAAAAACGGGATAAGGACCGCTGGGAGAGCACGACGTTTCTTTCTAGCTACGATGGTGTCAATGACTTACCAGCCCTGACATTGATATTATTTTCACCTATGTGTTTGTTGGAATGCGAGGCACCTCGATTATAGGTCTGTAAGGACCGGGAAACGTGTGTTCAGGAATTACTAATCCTCAAAAGTAAGAGAGGACCGGCCCAGCCGATTCCAAGGATCGCTGTATGTGATCCTGAGACATTTGCTAGAGTGTCTCGAACGGAGAGGAGCTTGCCCCTTACCTCGACTCATGATGGAATCCAGTTTCCAATACGAAATTGAGGATTTGATTGTATTACTAGTATGGAGACATAGTAGATGGTAGCTATGCCGTCTAGGATTGATATTTATGATGGTAATTGTTTTTGACACATATATTCACTAGTAATAATATCAAACACTTTTGTTTTATAAGTATCAAGCATTTCTTGGCCATTATAAGGTAAAACTCTATCCTCCGGCTTGCGTTGCATTGTGTGATGGGACTTGAGTCTTATAATGGCTTCATTTTTATAAAAAGCATTGTGATGATTTAATAATTTACTTTGTTTCATGCACTAGCAATCATTGGAGTAAACATGTTCCGCGAAAGTGGCGTGGTCCTTTGATTTGCCTTATTTTTGTTGTTTAATTAATTAAGTAGATTTCTCATACCAGTCCCATGACTGACTCGTAGTTTGTTTCACCTTGCAAACTCGGGTGCCCTTATTTTCACACGGGCAGCCTAGTATCAGGTAGCTGGACCTATTTCGGCTTTGCACTGCAGCAGGAGTGCATCTTTTGGCTCATGGCGAGGCTTGACTTCACAGTGTTGACTATTGATTTTCTGCCATTATTGTATATGTATATGATTCCGCCTCTGGCAATGTAGATTGATATTCCTTTATGTACTCTCTATGTATATGTACCGCTTATGGCGATGTTGACTGATCATGTACTTTTATGCACTAAGTTGTATCCTACATTGTGCTCTCTGATGTTATGATATGTATGATTCCGCTGTCATATTTATGTAAATTATTCTATTTTCTGTTTTTGCTATTAACTGTACTCTGTTAATGATGATTAATGTGTTATATTCCAATGATTATCCTTAAGACTATAGCATGGGGTTTTGGCATCGTCACATGCATGCAAGATGATTCTAAATTGGGTCATCTAAATGTATGCATAATTTTTTTGAAAACATGATGTAAAACATCCTAAAAATACTGGCAGTTCTATATGAATGCAAATTTTGAAAATTCTTTTTCATCCATAAACATCGCACAACTACGAATAGAAGTGTGAAGCAACCAATTTTGCATCCAAAACCTACCATCCAAAATGTCACGCAATCTAATCATTTTAGATTTAATCTCTCCTAAACGGAAAAAGGAAATCAAAGAAAAGAATTTTAACGTTTCCTCCGCTTACAAATGTTTCAATTCCCTCCCTATAGTGAAATTTTCACCTCAATTACCCAAAATACTCCAAAATTTTCCATCTTTAGACTGTAAAGAAGGCTTAAAACAAGCTTTAAAACATAAAACGAGTTAATTTATAACTTGTGCGCATCATTGACAAGGTATGAAAACAACATTTCCAAGGCAAAAACAGCCTTTTCCTTGTTGCCATTATCGTTTTTATCGTACCGTCAGTCCTACTGCACCGCTAAAATCCATACACAACCATCCAAACATCTTCCTTACGCTATTCATATGACCAAAAACCAAAAAATTTCACAAAAATAAATTTCCGCTTGAAAACTTCTTATGTTTATTTTGAAAATTTCTTTTCAAAACTGTTTTACTTTCCTATATAAATTAAAAATGATAAGAATTTTTTTTTCAAACGTTTTCCAAAAACTTCAAAAATATATTTTGTGGAAACTTAAATGATTCAAGTCACATGTTGGCGAAGAAGGAAGTCAATTGCGCAAAAATACGAAAACTGAAATTATACAAAAAAGGCCAAAATAAATTTTATCTTAACAAGGATCGGTGATATATTTATTTATTTACACATGATGAAAACAATGCAAAACCGGTCCTTTGCTAAAATTTACCCACACATAACTCTAATCTTTCCAGATCTAGAACAACTGTTAGTTAGATAAGAAAAACGATATTTCATTCAAACAGACATGCGTGAATGACATAAACATCATAGAAATCTCATTAAAAAGTCGTTTGATTTCAAAGGCAACAAACATTAATAGTTACAAGCAGGAATTACCACAAAGCTAAGAACCAAATGCTAGAAAGGGAAAACAACAAAGATGATAAGCGAACAACAACATAAAAACTCCCAAAATAATGATTATTAACAACGAGATGTCTTGCTCCACGACCGGAGCTCAAACTATTGTTATGACCACGGATTAATCATATTGTGGTAGAAAAATGTTCAATCTCGTGTTACAAACACTATTGGTGTTATTGGAGGTTTCCACATCATCATCTATTCTAAGAAAGAATTTATGATGAGAAGAGAAACCTATCACAAAACTGCTTCTCATGGAAATCCACCTAATATTGTCTAAGACGAAAATATATAGGTGAAAATTATAGAAAGTAACTCCATGATATAACAAACAAGAACTACAAGCGAATAAATAATGATGCGGCACAAAATGATGGTTACACAAGAACAACAAGCTGAATAAAACACCTGTGAGAAACCGACCTTCTCTTGAAACCTGGGAGGTAGTAATAAGGAGGGGGCCAGAAGAACAGGATTCTGGTGAACAGGAAATGTACAACACAGATTATAATACAAAGATGCTCACATTTGGTCCAACCCAAGATGTATGCCTACCAAGTTTAGTGGTTCTAGCCTAACCTTGTAAATGTTTACGCATGACTTTACTACTCTTCCCAAAGTAGTATTCCAAAAGTATAATACCGAGATAGAACGTTTACGCATATATTTGTGAAGCCTTTATACCAGAACTTGGCTAGTTATTTAATTAAGGATGGACCCCTAAATTCAAAGTTTCTATACATTTTTTTTCATTCACTCGTTCTTTACTCACTATTAATGATATATAAGGTGGATTCTCCCTGATCGCTTAAGACCCTAGGCGGACCTATTGGTCACTTATTATTTCTAGATAATTTATTCAATATTAACATAACTGGAGGGAACTAGCTACAGGCCCTACTAGTTGAGGCTTCCTTCATTCATGCATTTAACCCATACCCCGTGTAAGGTGAGAGATGATATTTTATCGCTCGCTATACCATCTAGCTGACCTTATTTGATAATCTTCTTATTCTCTTACTACTTCCCGTAGGATAGGTAGTCGTATCTGACATTTTTAAATTTCCAAGTTTGGGAAGTCCTCCTACACTCGCGCCATTTATGATCCCTAAACTAAAAGGCCTACTCCCAGGTAGACTCCTCGACCCAAGCCACTTAAGACTCAAGGAAGCGTACTATACGCGAAGATTATATAGTTCGTACCCCATTAGCCTTTAATACCTTCCTTATTAGGATAAAGTGGGCTACATTATTAAGTCATTCCCGTTTAGTCTCTCTTCACGGAAATACTATATGCATACGATTTATCGTCACGGGTTCCTATGGTTAATAATGTTTCACATCATTAACCTACTAAGCCTAGTTCTAACTTTTAATTATAAGTTCTATGTTAACTAGTGTAAATAAGGAAAGTTATATCCTTCTTACCCTAGGTTATTTATCTGATTATTTCCCTAATTTTACTTAGTACTTAAACAACAATCAATACCCATACATCCCCTTTTTATTTCATTTATTCCTGTTCATATATATCTATTGCCCTTTATAACCATAACGGTCATATTTTCCTAAGGCAACACTAAATCTTTAATTTCCGTTTATTACCATTGATTACAATAGATGTCGTTTATGAGCCTAACGGTCATAATTTTTTAAGACATTAATTAACAATGGTTATCCTTATCTTATCAGTCCCGAAGTTTCTATTTGTTTTACCCCAATACATTGATAATTTTATTTATTTATTGCCTTATGTAAATATACATATAGTTGTGCAACAGACCTCTCACATTAAGTTTACCACTTGTGGATGCCGGATCTTGCGGTTGGTTCCAGACAGACTTCTACCACGAGTTGAACTTAACCTTGTGTCTTAGTACAACTATATTTGCACACTAGTCCCCTCACATTAGGATGGCCACCTATGGATGCTGGATTCGCTGGGCGGTTCCGGGCACACTTCTACCATAAGTTGAGCTTAACCTTGTGTCTTAATATGGTTATAATTCGAATATCCTAATTGGGGTTTACAACATTTAATCCTAGCCAATTTAGGAATTTTAACCATTAGACCTAATTACCTAATTCAATTCATTTTTCCCCAATCAACAACGGTTACAATTGTTATTTATTTACTTATGGTCTTATTTGCTATAATGGTCACCACTAATATATAATTCAATATGGATTACGTTTACATGTATAATTCAATAAATGAATATCGTTCAAGCATATAATATAATGTATATTTCATTGTTTACGTAGATTCAGATGGATAATATACACACACACACATATTTACATTTTTGTGCTATCAACGTAGTTATCTTTCTTTACTCTTATTTATTGTTAAATTTAATAAATTGGTTTACTTAATAACACCAAACATTCCTTTTTGTATTCAATCTTTCCAAAAGGTTCCAAATCTTACAAAAAGATCATTAGTTACAATTATTGTAAATTATGCCTGGCTAAGGGAATAGACATCTTTCAAAACCATAATATATATATATGTATGTTTGTTTTGGAATAGTTGATGCAAACTACGCACAAATATGTATATTTATATTTATACGTACATTTGCACAACTTTTCCCTTTTTCAATCTTTTTTTAATATCTCTTGTGAATTCAAAATAATGTCTTTCTGTACTAAAAGTGGAAAACGACATATTTATGACAACTAAATCCAAACCTCAACAACATTGAACACAAATAGGCCTGTGGCCTCTAAATTAAAAATCACATAATTCATCAATTTACATTGATACTAGAGATTTGGAAGAAAACTACATCTAAACAGTGTTATTGGGATTGATTTCAAAATTTTCAGTGTTTTACAACTTCTCCAATCATAATTGTAGGCAACGTATATAAATAATTTAAGTGAACCTGCAATTAATATTATTTCTAACCACAATCAAGATTTTCAAGTTTCAACAATATTTATTAGCAGATCTGATAGGTGCTGATTCAAATTCAATAATATTATGAACACATCTAATGATAATAGGCATATATTTTGAGATCTAATTCAAACGAGATAAATAGGCATTATAACTTTGTACGTAAATTTCCCACTCCCCTGAAAGCATGCAAATCTGAATAATCTTTTAGGCATATAATTCCCAAATTCTCAAAAATCTACAATTAATATGAAAAGGGGATACTTTCAGATTTGTAGACATGCAATAAAATTGGAAAAAAGGGGAGAATCTGATGTAGAGTAGCTTAGCCGTCATTTCATACTCTTTTCCGTTTAGATTTGATAATCCCTTTCAAATGTATATGATTTATATTTAATTGATTGTATATGAATATATATTTTGATTAAAAAATTTATTAGAAGAGAAAGGGAAATGGCAGAGCTTCACAGCTACCTACAAATTTGTTTGGAAAAGAGTGAGGCCTTACCCCTTTATTTATAGGAGTGGAATTGAACATGAATCATTAGATTTATTTAAATAAACACCCTTTCATTTATATTATATAATATAACGAAAATATCCTTCAAAACCTAGCCGTCACTGGGTAGATCTAACTCAAAGCAGTCGACCGCTCCAAGCAAGGGTGTTGACCGCCCTTGAGCGATTTTGCCCAGTGAAGGCAGGTAATAAAAGGAAAGATATATATTAATTATTCCAATTTTGGAGATTCTATTTAAATAACTAATTTATTATCAAAATGTTACAAGTCAGTTATGCAGGTTTTTATTGTGTAAACCAAGTGGTTGCCACTCATTCAGGAATAATATATGTTGTAGTGGTGAAGTCTATAAACCATTGGAACCCTTAATAGAAAGGCTATCCGGAAGTAGTCTTTCCTGACTATGCAATCATGATTGGAATGTTGAATTTGTTCAAGAGCTCCCCATGTTGAATAACATCAGTAACTAGAGGTCATAACTCTAGGAAGAATCCTAGTTGTTGCCATTTTGTTGTTGACATTCTCGGACTAGCCACTAAATCTTGGTTATTAAGTATTGACGATTATTGTTAGTCAATGCGTTGCGGGCCTGCGGCACGGGTTCTGGGGTATCGCCCCTGCTTTTTTTTCCAGAAATGACTGTCTCGGTTCGGATCAGAAAAGTCAGTTCAGAGGGAGGTGAGCTGAAGCAAACATGTATCCGGTTTAGTATTTTTTATGTTTGACCCGAAGGCACATTCGATCCGGAGGCACATTCGACTAGATGGCATATTTGATCTGGAGGGACATTCGACTCGAAGGTACATTCAATCCGGAGGCATACTCAATCCGGAGACACACTCGATCTAGAGTCACATTCGACCCAGAGGCATATCTGATCCGGAGGCTTGCTCGATCCGGTCCGGAGGCTTTCCTTGACTTCACTTCTGTTCTTTGTTAGTTGCTAGAAAATGTGGAGGTGGCTTCAACTCTATTGACTCCACAAACGTAAAATCAATGGAAAATAGAGAATTTGTAGGATTTCCTCTTCGGATTTGGCAATCCAACAAGTAGACTAAAAAATCCTTAAATGTTGAGAATCTTCATTTCTAAGTGAAAGCACCAAAATGCTATACCAAATATGCCACTAACACCCAAAAAGTGGTGTTTTGGGCATGAAATATAAAGAAATAACTAAAAAAGGAAGAAACAGCAAGACAACAACATTTTTATAGTCATTCGGCGTTAACAAGCCTACATCCACTTCATAATCACTCAATAATGTCAGAATATTAGAGCTACAATGAATTAGATTATCAGAATCTCTAATACAACACTCTTTCTATTAATTAAATCATAAATATCACTCATATTTCAAGATAAAATGTTGGCAGCCATGACTAGGTAATGCAGAGCATCACATGGCCAAAAATCCTCTAATTAGCTCTATATAAGGCTGGTAGGTGCCCGAGTAGAATGGGACACGTGGCGTTCGATCCTGGAAAGTAGGACATAGTGGAGATGGTTACCAGGTAGTGGATTAAGTGGCAGTAACTATCTCTTTTAGGGTTGGTTTCCATCCAAACCGGAGACTATCGATCCGACCAGCTTTTCTTGTGTTCGATTTGGAAGATGAAAAGCCATCTGGTTTAGCTTGCCTTTAACTCAACCCGACCTTAAGAATTTAATTTGGTATGATTTTATATCTATGGCTTGTGACTGCGGTTACTCGATCTTTGGACGGCCTTGCTACAAGGCAGGCTAACAGCTATGTTGTAACGACCCATTTTTTTCGTTAATTTAAAATTTGAATTAAAATAGAAAATGTTGAATTTAGGCTTCATAAATTTTGAAAATAATTTTGAGCATGGTTTTATGTTTTATTTGGCTTAAAACAAGGCCAGTAAACCTTTTAAATCAGGTTAAATGTGAAGATTTTGAAAATCTTTAATGTTATTTTGGTGACCTGTAAAAGGACCATTTTTGATATAGTCTCGAAATCCGACGAAACCACTTTTATTGGATTCGTAGTGTCAAAATATGGTAGGGTTTAAAATTTCAAGTCAAACAGAGTTCATATGTAAGCGTACGATATATAAACATAAGTTGAAAATTCAGTCGAATTTCGATTAAAGCTAAAAATAAGGCAAATTTCCAAACGGTCTCCGAATTCAGCAAGACTAAGTTTGTTGGAACCATAATTGTGTAACATAGCGAGATTTCTAATTTCGTAATTTTTGGAGTTAGGATGTGGTCGTACGACCGGAACGAAGTTTATGTCGTATAATTAATTAAGGAATTAATTAAACCTTTTATCACCAAAAGTTATAACCAACTTTAATAAGACAATACATTGACCTTGGATACAAGTGTCATGTTCTTCAACAGCTCTCTTTCCATTGTACTTAAGTCCATTTCTTTATTTATTTTTAATTTCATTTCCTTATTCCTTAATCTTCTTCTCTTTTCTCTTAAACTCCATTAAAGCTCTCTCTCCCTCTTCAAGCTTGCGTAACCCCCAAGACCTCCTCCACCGCCTCCCACTAGCCTTGCGTAGTACCCACCACCCTCCTCCAGCCTTCCTCCAACCGTGGCCGCCCTTAATCCTAAACCCTTATTTTCTTTCTAATTTGCAAAAGACTTCACCTTTAAACCTAAATCCAAACTTACACCACCTAATCCTCCTCATGTGGACCACACCTACCCACATTATGGACCCCACCAGCCACACCAACATGTGGGCCCCACTAACATCCCAAACCGTGAGCCCTAGCCCCTCCTCAAGCCCAAAACTTCTAAAAATTCCGACTTTCCTCTTTTATTATCAAATAAAAGTGTGTGAGAGTGTATACGTGTAGTAGCTTACGGATTCAAAGAGAAAATATATAATTTTGGGATCCTTGCGATCATGAGAGATCCTACAGTGAAGTTTTGTGGTGTAAGGATGACTTAGGTGAGAACTCTTTGCTTAATTTTTTTAATTATATCTTATACTGTGATTTGCACTGTAAGATGTTTAATTGATATGTGATTTATTTAGTATTGAGCGGTGACATGATGTGGAAGTGAAATTAGGTTTAATTAACATGTTAAAACACTATTAAAATGATTATGCACTACAACAGAAACACCATATTACAACTTTAATTTTACAACTGTGCGAAAAGCACAGTTGTAATAAACGCTTTTTTACAACTGTGCAAAACGCACTGTTGTAATAAATGTTTTTTACAACTGGGAAAAAATCACTATTGTAATAAACATATATATCACAACTTTTCTTTTTTGTTTGTTGTAAAAACTAATATATACTAATTAATTTCTGATAATTAATAGTTAAATTAGAAAGTTGTTTAAACTTATTTTTAATAACTCTTTTTTCTATTTCTTGTATTAGAGACCTATTAAATATTAATAACTTATATTTAATAATTAGTAATATTAACATTTAAGAATAATTCATATTCAATAATAAATTTACAAATTAATACCAGTTACTATTATATTAGATAAAAACCGCTTAATTGATGATTAATAAATAATAGTTACTTTTTAAAAATTACTATTAAATATTTAATAGTATATAATCAATAACATTTACATAATAATTAAATTTTAATAGTTGGAATTCAATTATAACTTTGGAAAAAAAGGTAATAATTAATAATAACTATTATTAATCAGTAATATTTAATATTTTAGTAAAAATCAATTCTCAAGAAATTCATATTATATTTATATTTAATATAAAATTTTACTTATTAATTCTAAATTATTATTTTTAATTGTCTAAGTTTTGGTGAAATTTTAATTGTAACCGATGGAAAACTGTCGGTACCATTTAAATTTTCGATTGTACTGCAAAAATTACGGTGAAAATCACCGGATTTGCAAACACGCAGTAAAAAATCAACGCAAATCACGGATGTTGAGAAACATCAAAAGGTTACAGTACATGCCGCATTTTCTAACTTATCAATTTTCGGTTATCATAGCATTTTTTTAAGTTTGGGTGAGATTTTAGTTTTAAGTTTTAACGAATAAAAAACTGATGCTACATTCTAAGAAAAACCGGTTGGCCGTATTCGTGCGATACATGAAATTCCGGCGGGAGGGGTGAAATTTTGGCTCCAACGATCTCATGTGAGCTCTCCTTTCTCTTCCTAAATCAACATCGATTCCCAATTTTTCCTCCGCCCTTCTTCTCTCCAGATCTACTTTTCATCTGTCCATTTTTTTTCCTTCGCTTTCCAATAATCGTATTCCACTTCCTTCCTATCATCCTCACACTATCACTTTGTCCTTTCTCCTTGACCTCCTCATCGTGGCTATCTTGAGCCACATATATTTTCTGTCCACCACTAGATCTAAGCGTGACTTTAATGTCTCGTCCAACCACTAGATCTAAGCGTGACTTTAATGTCTCGTCCAACCACTAGATCTAAGCGTGACTTTAATGTCTCATCCAACCACCAGACCTCGCTTCGACTTTGTAGGCAACCGTTGCTTCGTCCACTGATTTTCCCACTTTTGGATTCTTCTCTTTCGAGTAAATTCTACAACCTAAGTTGCTCCATCCATTCGCCTATTGCCTTCAAGCTACCGAGATCCTACTTGAAAACGTTGGATTGCTCCTAATTTTTCATATTTCTTTTTTCTTTTTTAAGTTAAATTGCAAAATTGTTTTTTTTTTAAGATGAACCAAAGAAGATGATACATGTTAAAAAAAATTGAAGAAGAAATGTTTGCATGAGGAGAGATTTATTCTTGTTGGCGATGACGTGATGCTCCACTTTTGGGATCCCGAGAATTCCATTCCTGTTCACTGGTCTGAAGGCCATGTTTGGACCACTGAATTAATACAGAGAGAATTATTCATCTTTCTATTTCTAACTAGGCCCTTGTGTTCCTTATTTTGGTTTTGGTCGTTTATTACTGGTTATTAATCAGAATAAATAAAGTTTATGCATTGGAAAGAAATGACAAGGGGGCACACAAACCTCATGCGTTCCACTTTCTATTTTTTTCTTTTGCTATTTTTTAGAAGTATATTGACTTGATCCTTTGTTACATTTTCCATATTTTGATTCTGATGAAAATATGTATTCTTTGTTGCAGTCATCGATTGGAATTGTATTGGGTTTTATTGGCACAAAGATGATTCTTGATTTTTTTTGGTATGCATTTTTTGGCATATTCTATTTTGGCTTATCTTATAGCATTCCTAATGATTAGCGAAACAGAGCTGCATGAATTGATGTATCATGTATGTTACATTCTCAACCAGTTTAATTATTAAAACAACTCGGTTGTGTATCATATGATGGTGATACTCTTATCTGATATTGTGAACTTTGAATATATGCTTGCTACCCAAAGGCAATGTCCTAGGACTCTGCGTCCATGATATATGTATGTATATAGAGGAGTGGCATTGGCTAAAGCAACAACAGGCATTTTAATTAGTAGTCACATTTTTTAATGAAACATCATAATTTTTTAATCAAGTAAATGGTTCAGTTTTTGCTTGGTTACTAAATATGTAAAGCTCATTCTAGTTCCAAGTTCGGATAATTAGTAGTCACATATAAAACCGTTGGATTTAGAAATTACTACGGGAAGTACACTATAGAGCTACTTTTCTCATAATTACATCAACTGAACCTCTGTTACTGTCTACCCTAGTATAAGATTCAATTCCATTAAATATAACTGTATGATACCGAATTTTATTTGTTTCGAGTTACTGAAAAAAACAAGTAGGTAAAGTATACATTAGCCGAAAGAAAGTTGGTATGGTTATATAATATCATTTGGAGCACACTTTTGTAAAATATATAAAACAGTACAGTAGAGGGTGATAAATCATACGTTTAGTTCCGGACAGATGCGTTTCGCTGCAATGTGTGCTATGGACTAGAATTTGTACTCAAGGAGGAAACTCATAAAAATTGCATTTGTTAATTGGAACGAATAGTTTGATTGATGATTTTTTTAATAAAAAGGGGAAACTAACCGTACAGCGAACATTTTTGTTGTTGCATAAACAGAAAAAATGGTTATCATTTGCCAAGTTTATATGAATTTAAATATCTTGCTCAATGAAATAATGACAGATGACAGGATTGGGAACTCTGATAATGTAACACCCCACGTCCATTAATGTCACTCACAAAGGGAATACATTAACTTCCATGGAGGTTTTAAGTGAATTTAGAATAGAAAATTACAACAAGACAGATAATAAGTAGTACTTGGAAATCTAAAACTTTATTTCATTGCAGCGGAAATTAAACATGTTTGTTACTTTATAAAACCATAAATCAGAGTCAAGTACAATATCCATCTTGATAAAACAAAATACATAACCTCATTACATAAATAGCCATTAAAGAAGATAACAAGCTGGACTTTACTTCAGCGGTCCAAGCTTTCCAAAAGAGAGATAAAGCAATCCAATCAAACTCCGCTAGAGCTGGGTCCACCCTGAGGACCTGGAGGGGGGAAAAGATAGAAATAGAGGGGGTCAGACATAAAGTCTGGCGAGTATGATAATTCTAACAACACTATTATCAAAATAACTAGACTAAGGCATAAACTGGAAAACAAGGAAATGTCTATGAACTATTGGGTATGGAAGAGCAGATAAAGATAATGTTAAAGGCACACCTAATGCTAACGAATAATTACTACACTGCACCACACCAGTCACCCTAAAGGTTGATCCCACTCACCGAACTTAGAAATTATATAAATAGCTTTGTGTACCCCTAGCTGACTACATAGGTGTTGCCTGCCCCTATCTCCGCTAGGTGTACCCCACTAGCCACTTTCGATCGGCTCCCTACTCGTAGATATCCGTGCTGGTCCCACAGTGGGGTGTATCACTCCCCTAAAGTGGCAACCCGATAAAACTTGAGGATGCACGGCTTATACCTACACGATGCAACAACGTCTTACCTACCAGCCTGGGTCCACACACGCATATGAAACCCGTTGGACTTGCGTTGCCACCGCTAACCCGTTTGGCCTCTTATAGTCAAGCCTAGTATGCGTGTCCCGTCCTCGACTTGGGTCGAGCCCACAAAGATATGTTTGGGATACTGGTTGAAATGGGCCCCCAATTACTTACTACAAGTTATCCACCTAAGCTTGTCCCCACTAGTATATCCCACTTAACCATCTTCTTAGTCATGTTCATACATATGTGTGTTTGGTTAAGTCTTACTAATCGTATTTCAAACGCCACTAAAGGCACTCACCAGATTCCTCATGCCACCCAAGGCACCTACTTAACCCCCATGTCCCACCTTACATGTTTATCTGGTTAAGTATTTCTTAATTCATTCAAGCCATAACCTCATAAAGACCTCTCACATTAGACTGGCATTTATGGCAGCTGGATTTGCCGGGCGGGTCCGGGCAGTCTTACACCATAAAAGAGTCTAACCTCGTGTCTTTACAACTGTTATACTTTAATTTGGGCCTAGGACCTCTCACATTGGGCTGACATTTGAGACTACTGGATTTGCTGGTCGGGTCCGGGCAGGTTTACGTCACAAACGAGTCCAACCTCATGACCTAAGCATTGATTATTACTTATAATCTTTTACCCCAGTTTCAAATATATCCCTATTCAAATTATTAATTAATTCCAATTTTAACGATGTCCATAATTGACTCAATTATGGCCATCCATTTATGGCATGCAAAATCATATCAATTGCACCCCAATTTCTTAATATTAAATCCTTAATATTACCCCTACCCCATGTTATTCGTTCGCTTATTCAATGCAAAATATACTTTAGGCTCGAATAGTCTAACTCATAGCACAAAGATAAATTATCACCACATATAGACAAATAAAATAGATCTAATCATAATAGGGGTGAAACTTGCATAAAACTACACATGTCATGGATCTAAAGGTGTCAACTTGTTTGGTTAAATGTCACAACTTACATAATATGATCATAACCCAAGTTCATGTATAAACTTGCATATGTGGTTTATGCAACATAATGATGGTGTGAACTAGCATCTAACACATAGAACTCACACATGTCATAGCATAATTCTAGATCTAAATAGACGTCATAATTCTAGATCTAAATAGATGTCATACAATATGTGAGATTATACATACTAATAAATCTAAACTTGCATAGGTACATGTGATTTATCATGTGAATCATCATAGCCCAAATATATATAATCAACATCATGATTCATAAGCTAACTACAACATAATAACATCATGGCTTTGTAACATCGCAACTTAGCATAGAAACTTGCAACATATATAATATCATCATAGCATGATTTACAACATATAGGATATCATCATCACATAACATAGGATTTACAACATACATGATAGCATAAGGTTCACAACAACATATATGACAATTCACATCATTTTCTTATGATCCATATCACATCTTAATCTAATTAGTTTGCTAATAATCTTATTGAGATCATCATACTCACAATTAGAAAAGAAAGAGAGTCTTGATTTGCTTTAGAGTTGAGTAGAAATAGAGTTTTGATTAGCTTTCTTCCTTCTTAGTTGGCGGCGGCTACACTGAGTTCCATGGCGATGGCATGACGGCGGCTATTCTATTTTTCATGTGATTTTAGAGTGAGAGACTACCTAGGTATATATAGAGTTTAGGATTTATTTAGACTGTCAGATCAACTCAGAACTAACCTGAACCGTTAAATTAGCCAACTCAGCCCTAAAGACACATCAGCAGCTCAAGATTGGGCTCTGCCAAAACCTGGCCTACTTGACCAGGTCGACACCCAAGTCGACTGCGTAGTCGACCTGGTCCTGGGGGTGTCGACTACCCAGTCGACTCCCCAGTCGACCTGGGGTGCTGGGCAGGAAATTTCCCGCTTGGCCTGTTTGACTTCGAATTTTTAATTTTCTGAAACTTCTGATGGCCATATCTCCTTCATACGAAGTCCAAATCACGCAAACTCGGACTCTATTTCAACCAGAATTCCGAGACGAACACAATGACGCAACCCGTTTCCCACAATTCTCATGTCTGAGATTAGTTATTCTTTAATATGTGAATATTTATATTAACAGAATTACGGGGTATTACATTTTCCCCTCCTTAAAGGATTTCGACCCCGAAATCTTCAAGTCAAGAAGAATGTATATCCTAACATCCAATCGTCCATCTACTCAACCATCAAACACAGGCA
The DNA here is from genome assembly GCA_030737875.1 of Allium sativum. Taxonomy (NCBI): domain Eukaryota; kingdom Viridiplantae; phylum Streptophyta; class Magnoliopsida; order Asparagales; family Amaryllidaceae; genus Allium; species Allium sativum. The sequence continues at coordinate 366,937,275 of CM060920.1, forward strand.
TCCTTTGTCCTTATAGACTTCTAATGCTTTCATGTTTAAATGCACAGTGTGTGTATATGTCCATATCTAATGCAAAATCAGGCGGTCCACTGATTCAGTTGACCTCCTTAATGCAAATCATGATAGTGCCATGTGTCCATTATGTATGCAAAAGTTCCTTAATGCTACATATTATCTCTATATGCGTGCACAATCATCATCTGAATGCAGCATCCATATGATAAAAAAAATCCTCATACATCCATTTTACTAAATACATCCATATATATGCAATATGAAGTGACTGAGCCGATCTAGTGCCTAATAGTGTGTGTATATGCATCCACGAGCAACCACTAGCAAACACGTGCATCCACTTTGCATCCATCATACATAACATGTCTCAAACACATGTTTCAACCATAGGATTATCCTAACTAAAGGTCAAAGATACTAGCGAGAGGACATACTAAAGATAAGATAAGTACAAGCTAAGCGATAAAGGAGAAATTAAAAGACATACCCTCAAAAAGAAAAGGGTAAAATGAACGCATCTTCTCTTCTGTCTCCCAAGTAGCGTTGCTCTCATCATCTCTCATTGCACTTTGACTAGTCTGACCTCTCGATTCCTCAACTTTTTGATCTCCGACCCAAGAATGCATGTAGGAGCTCGTCGAATCATCGCATAACGCTCTATCTCCACCTCTCTAAGCAAGCTCGGCTCTACCACTTCCGCGGTCTCGTGCAAGCGCTTCCTCAAATGTGACACATGGAATACGTCGTGTACACCACTAAGTCTCTCAGGAAACTCCACTTTATACGCCATCTGTCCAATTTTCTCCTTAATAGGAAACGGCCCTACAAACCTTGGTGTTAATTTCCCAACGGACCCAAAGCGAACAACATTCCGTAATGGAGACACTTTGATAAAGACCATGTCCCCAACATCAAACTCAAGATCTTTCCTACTTTTGTCTGCATAAGATTTCTGCCTATCTTGCGCCGTCTTCATCCTTCTTCGAATCAAGTCGATCTTTTCCGAAGTCTCTCTAATCATATCGGGCCCAAGTAAGATCTTATCGGTAAATTCCCACCAACATGTAGGTGAACGACAAGGTCATCAATAAAGAGCTTCGAAAGGTGCCATGCCAATGCTGGACTGAAAGCTATTATTATATGTGAAACTCTACCAACGGAAGATGCTCTTCCCATGTACCCCCAAAGTCTAGGATACATAGCCTCAAAAGATCCGCTAGAATGCGATTCACCCTCTCAATCTGGCCGTCCGTCTGAGGATGATACGCGGTGCTCAAACATAACTAGTCCCTATCGCTTCTTGCAAGCTCTTCCAAAATTCGCTAGTGAAGATAGGATCACGGTCGCTTACTATGTTAGAAGGAACACCATGCAAACGAACTATCTCTCGAACGTATACAGAAGCTAACCATGGAGCAGTCCTCTTACTCTTCACGGGAATGAAATGGGCGCTCTTAGTAAGTCTGTCTACTATAACCCAAATCCCCGTATTGCCCTTCCTTGATCTTGGTAATCCATCCACAAAGTCCATCGAGACACTTTCCCACTTCCATAGTGGAACCTCCAATGGGTGAAGTAACCCACCGGGTTTCTTTTGCTCCGCTTTTACTTGTTGGCACACCAAGCATCTAGCAACATACTCGGCCACATCCCTCTTCATATCGGCCCAAAAGAAAACTCGTTTCATGTCTTTGTACATCTTGTCCCCGCCGGGATGAATGGTCATCTTCGAATGATGTGCTTCGTCAAGAATAGCCTTCCTCAAACCTTCGTCTCGAGGTACAAAAAGTCTACTATCCCTATGTAACCATCCCTTATCATCCAGGGTATACCTACGGAGATGGCTTGATGACTCCCCTCTTTTGAGCTTTTCTACTAACTCAACCAACTGTGGGTCGTCTCGCTGTGCCTCACCAATCCGTCCCACAAGCGTAGGTCTGACCTCCAAGGATGCTAGCAAACCGGGTACAAAGTCAACGGAAGGTCTAAAGTCAAACATAGAGATGAATTCTAAGTTTCGCCGTTCAACAAACAACGGACTCAAGGACAGCCTTTTCCTACTTAAGGCATCTGCTACCACGTTACCCTTGCCAGGGGTATATGCTATTTCGAAGTCGTAGGACGCTAAGAATTCCATCCACCTTTGTTGCCTTAAGTTCAAGTCCTTCTGAGAGAATAAGTATTTTAAAGATTTATGGTCAGTGAACAATTCGAATTTCTGGCCAAGAAGGTAATGACGCCAAGACTTAAGCGCGAAAACAATTGCGGCTAACTCTAGGTCATGTGTAGGGTAATTTTTCTCATGCACCCTTAACTGCCTTCCAGCATAGGCTATTACCCTTCCCTCTTGCATTAAGACTGCGCCTAGTCCTGTCCCACAAGCATCGGTATAAACAGTAAATGGCTTACTCCCGTCTGGCAGCACTAAGACTGGAGCTGAGGTCAAAGCTCTCTTTAAACGTTGGAACGCATCATCACAATCTACGTCCCATGCGAAGACTAGGTTCTTCTTCGTCAGGCGTGTCAATGGAGCTGATATTTTTGCGAAGTCTTTGATAAACTTCCTATAGTAGCCAACCAACCCCAAGAAACTCCTTACTTCGGTAGCATTTTTAGGGACCTTCCAATCTTGGATGGCCACCACCTTTGTGGGATCCATAGTTATCCCTTCTTTGGAAACCACGTGCCCTAAGAATCGCACTTCCTCTCTCCGGAAGTGACACATAGTAAATTTAGCTTTAAGGTTATGCGCTCGTAGAGTCTCCAACACTTCCCTAAGATGTAGGGCATGCTCTTCTTCATTCTTAGAAAAGATCAAGATGTCGTCTACAAAGACCACCACAAATTTATTAAGGTACTCCCTAAACACCATACTCATCAAATCAACAAAGTATGCGGGGACGTTTGTCAAACCGAAGGGCTTCACTAGCCATTCATAGAAACCGTCCGGAGTCCTAAAGGCAGTCTTGTCAATGCTATCCTCAGCCACTCTCAATTGATGGAAACCAGTGGCTAAGTCCAACTGCGAAAATACTGAGGCGCCAACTAACTGATCGAAGAGATCGTCAATCCTCGGCAGTGGGTGTATGTTCTTCTTAGCAAGCTTATTAAATTCTCTATAGTCCACACACAGTCTAAAGGACCCATCCGCCTTCGTGGCAAATACAACTGGAGCACCCCACTCCGATATACTTCGTCTTATGAACCCCTTCTCAAGCAACTCCTTCACTTGCTTATTGAGTTCCCTCCTTTCACGAGGAGCCATGTGACGTACTGGCAAAGATACTGGTTTTGCATTATCTACAAGATATATTCGAAAATCTATCTCCCGCTTCGGAGGCAAGCCCTTCACCTCCTCAAACACATACGAGTATTCTTGGACTACTGTAACAGATGTAGATTTTCCACCGACGCGTCAAGAGATTCTAGATAACTTAGCATAACGGAATTTATGGGATTACAAAAGATTTCGAGAGTGTTGCCAAGGCGAGTCATGAGCCTAACTACTCTCATTTCGCAATCAAGAACGGCCCCATTTCTGGATAAACAATCCATTCCTAAAATTAGCCCATAGCCCGTGAAACCCATAACATAAGCATCACATCTAAACCCAACGCTAAGTATAGAAATTTTAAAATCCAAACATATCATGGACAAATAAGCTGAGCCCCCAATTGGATTCGAAACAACTAAGGGATCCTCTATTAAACTGGCGTTTAAGTGCAGCGATTCAACTAATGATGTAGAGATAAACGAATGCGATGCGCCCGAATCGAATAAGGTACGGACAGGATGATCAAACAAAAAAAGTAAGCTTTAAACAGAAATGGTTCTACCTCGTTCTTGCAGCGGTGGGACCGCGAGAGCCTGAACTTGTCCCATTGCCTGCCCTGGTGCCATAAGAGCCTGCACCTGTCCTCCCGAGGTAGACCCTACCCTCTGCCCCTTCTTTGGGCAGTCCTTCACTAGATGTCCCGCTTCACCACAGTGAAAACAACCAGTCTTCTTTTTCTTTCTGCAATCCTTGCTGAGATGGCCTGGTGTCCCACAGTTAAAGCATCTTTTCTTTCCTTTGCCATTATTGTCTTTACCACCCTTCTTGTTTTGCTGTTGTGGTTTCTTCTGATCCCCTTTCTTCTCGGGTGCCTTATTAGCATTAGCACCTTTCTCCTCGTGCATGAGTGCCATGTCTACTAGCATCTCAAAGGTGGCCCCCATAGGGATGTGGGTCATAGCCAACCCCTGCAATAGCTCATTCAAGCCATTAACGAACCTCAGAGCCTTCTTCTCCTGCGTGTTTACTAAGTCCAAGCCAAAGCTTGCTAACTGATTAAATTTGTTGACATATTCTTTCATTGATGAGCTTCCTTGATTTAATGTCAAGAACCTTTCCATATATAGATTCTCTTCTGCCCTTGAGAGAAACTTTGCCTCAAACCTACGTATGAAATCCGCCCAAGAATCAACAGGACGCTCCCCATTAGTGACCTCCCACCAAAACGAGGCCTCTCCCTTCATTAACCAAGAAGCTAATTTGACTTTCCTACCTTCTTCTACTTCAAAGATTTCTAGCAATTCTTCCACCTCCTTAAGCCAATCTCTAGCTTATACAAACGTTTCTGACCCTTGAAAAGGTTTTCCACCCATTGCCTTAAATTCCTTGCATGTCTTTGCAAAAGTATCAGCGCGAGGAGGGGGAGGAGGAGGAGGAGCGGGTGCAACTGGTGGTGGAGGAACATTGGTTGGACCTGCAGCGACCCTAGCCTCTAATAACCTCCTATACCATCCTAGTATCGTTACACCCTCCGGAAGGTTAAGATCTTCAGCCATGCTGAAACGAAAAAGGAAAGATTCAAAATGGAGAATTCGAAAGATAAAGATATATGGCTATTGGGGATTATGTTTTTCATAAAAACTTTCCTCTTTAAATTACTCGTCAAGACATGTTTTTGAAAACACTTCTTCCAAAAATACTTTAGAAAAATAGTTTTTCTAAAAAAAATATCCGTTCTAGAAACCTTAAGCTCTGATACCACGTGTAACACCCCACGTCCATTAATGTCACTCACAAAGGGAATGCATTAACTTCCATGGAGGTTTTAAGTGAATATAGAACAGAAAAATTACAACAAGACAGATAATAAGTAGTACTTGGAAATCTAAAACTTTATTTCATTGCAGCGGAAATTAAACATGTTTGTTACTTTATAAAACCATAAATCAGAGTCAAGTACAATATCCATCTTGATAAAACAAAATACATAACCCCATTACATAAATAGCCATTAAAGAAGATAACAAGCTGGACTTTACTTCAGCGGTCCAAGCTTTCCAAAAGAGAGATAGAGCAATCCAATCAAACTCCGCTAGAGCTGGGTCCACCCTGAGGACCTGGAGGGGGAAAAGATAGAAATAGAGGGGGTCAGACATAAAGTCTGGCGAGTATGATAATTCTAACAACACTATTATCAAAATAACTAGACTAAGGCATAAGCTGGAAAACAAGGAAATGTCTATGAACTATTGGGTATGGAAGAGCAGATAAAGATAACGTTAAAGGCACACCTAATACTAACGAATAATTACTACATTGCACCACACCAGTCACCCTAAAGGTTGATCCCACTCACCGAACTTAGAAATTATATTAATAGCTTTGTGTACCCCTAGCTGACTACATAGGTGCCACCTGCCCCTATCTCCGCTAGGTGTACCCCACTACCCACTTTCGATCGGCTCCCTACTCGTAGATACCCGTGCTGGTCCCACAGTGGGGTGTATCACTCCCATAAAGTGGCAACCCGATACAACTTGAGGATGCATGGCTTATACCTACACGATGCAAAAACGTCTTACCTACCAGCCCGGGTCCACACACGCATATGAAACCCGTTGGACTTGCGTTGCCACCGCTAACCCGTTTGGCCTCTTATAGTCAAGCCCAGTATGCGTGTCCCGTCCTCGACTTGGGGCGAGCCCACAAAGATACGTTTGGGTTACTGGTTGAAATGGGCCCCCAATTACTTACTACAAGTTATCCACCTAAGCTTGTCCCCACTAATATATCCCACTTAACCCTCTTCTTAGTCATGTTCATTTACATGTGTGTTTGGTTAAGTCTTACTAATCGTATTTCAAATGCCACTAAAGGCACTCACTAGATTCCTCATGCCACCCAAGGCACCTACTTAACCCCCATGTCCTACCTTACATGTTTATCTGGTTAAGTATTTCTTAATTCATTCAGGCCATAACCTCATAAAGACCTCTCACATTAGACTGGCATTTATGGCAGCTGGATTTGCCGGGCGGGTCCGGGCAGTCTTACACCATAAAAGAGTCTAACCTCGTGTATTTACAACTGTTATGCTTTAATTTGGGCCTAGGACCTCTCACAGTGGGCTGACATTTGTGACTACTGGATTTGCCGGTCGGGTCCGGGCAGGTTTACGTCACAAACGAGTCCAACCTCGTGTCCTAAGCATTGATTATTACTTATAATCTTTTACCCCAGTTTTAAATATATCCCTATTCAAATTATTAATTAATTCCAATTTTAACGATGTCCATAATTGACTTAATTATGGCCATCCATTTATGGCATGCAAAATCATATCAATTGCACCCCAATTTCTTAATAGTAAATCCTTAATATTACCCCTACCCCATGTTATACGTTCGCTTATTTAACGCAAAATATATGTTAGGCTCGAATAGTCTAACTCGTAGCACAAAGATAAATTATCACCACATATAGACAAATAAAATAGATCTAATCATAATAGGGGTGAAACTTGCATAAAACTACACATGTCATGGATCTAAAGGTGTCAACTTGTTTGGTTAAATGTCACAACTTACATAATATGATCATAACCCAAGTTCATGTATAAACTTGCATATGTGGTTTATGCAACATAATGATGGTGTGAACTAGCATCTAACACATAGAACTCACACATGTCATAGCATAATTCTAGATCTAAATAGACGTCATAATTCTAGATCTAAATAGATGTCATACAATATGTGAGATTATACATACTAATAAATCTAAACTTGCATAGGTACATGTGATTTATCATGTGAATCATCATAGCCCAAATATATATAATCAACATCATGATTCATAAGATAACTACAACATAATAACATCATGGCTTTGTAACATCGCAACTTAGCATAGAAACTTGCAACATATATAATATCATCATAGCATGATTTACAACATATAGGATATCATCATCACATAACATAGGATTTACAACATACATGATAGCATAAGGTTTACAACAACATATATGACAATTCACATCATTTTCTTATGATCCATACAACATCTTAATCTAATTAGTTTGCTAATAATCTTATTAAGATCATCATACTCACAATTAGAAAAGAAAGAGAGTCTTGATTTGCTTTAGAGTTGAGTAGAATTAGAGTTTTGATTAGCTTTCTTCCTTCTTAGTTGGCGGCGGCTACACTGAGTTCCATGGCGATGGCATGACAGTGGTTATTCTATTTTTCATGTGATTTTAGAGTGAGAGACTACCTAGGTATATATAGAGTTTAGGATTTATTTAGACCGTCATATCAACTCAGAACTAACCTGAACCGTTAAATTAGCAAACTCAGCCCTAAAGACACATCAGCAGCTCAAGATTGGGCTCTACCAAAACCTGGCCGACTTGACCAGGTCGACACCCAAGTCGACTGCGCAGTCGACCTGGTCCTAGGGGTGTCGACTGCCCAGTCGACTCCCCAGTCGACCTGGGGTGCTGGGCGGGAAATTTCCCGCCTGGCCTGTTTGACTTCGAATTTTGAATTTTGAATTTTCTGAAACTTCCGATGGCCATATCTCCTTCATACGAAGTCCAAATCACGCAAACTCGGACTCTATTTCAACCAGAATTCCGAGACGAACACAATGGCGCAACCCGTTTCCCACAATTCTCACGTCTGAGATTAGTTATTCTTTAATATGTGAATATTTATATTAACAGAATTACGGGGTGTTACAGATAATTACCCCTCTTGTGGGCAATCTTTCAAATAAGTATGGTCGTAAAGCACGGTTAACTCTACCCATGACTGTTGGTATCATTCCATTAGGTAATGTATCTATATTTAATCTTCTCTTAACATGTTTCTGAGGCTTGAGTACGACTAGGTGGTTCATAAATTTAAATAGAATTTCTTAAGAGGAATATCTGCTTGCTTTAAGCAACTACTTGTTTGCATGCCATAAATATGCTTGCAATTTCTCCATCCACATATTCACACTCCAATTGGTCTATGGAACTGCCATTGACTCGAACAACGGTGGATATAACTGTCAAAATCGGAGAAGACAGAAATGGTACTAGTTTGGATGTGCTTTGATTTATTTTTTCTTTTAACTTCAAAAATCACATAAACTTTCACTGACATATACAGGTGGAGATTGCGAGTACGGTAACTTATATAGCAGCAGCTATGGAGCAAGCACTGCGACATTGAGCACAAAAAGGGATGTTGAAGTTTAAAGATGTCAAAGAAAAGGTTTCTGCAACGGTCAAGTATGTAATAATGCGCGAAATGTTTTCTAAAACTTATTGCTTGTAATACTGAAAATTTGAGTATTTTAATAAATTAGTTTGCAAATAATTATAATACCGGATTTGCTTGTGGAGTATTGCTACATTTAGTGTATTGTTCATTTTAGTTGCAAAAGGTCTAATTTTTTTTTAAAATGCAACTATCAATCACAATGGTGCATAACAGTTGTAGTAAATATTATTACAATGGTGTTTAACTATTGTAATAAAGTTTATTACAACGGTGGAAAAAGTTGTAAAATACACATATTACAACGGTGTTGCAACGGTGCAAAAAAGTTGTAAAAGATTTTAATTTATTACAACTTCTTAATACACGACGGTTAGCCCACGGTTGTAAAAGGTATATTACAACGGTGTTCCACGGTTGTAATAGGGTCATTTTGTTGTAGTGATGGTAGTTGTTGTAGGGTTAAACACCCATTTGTAAGTTAAAAGATGTATTTGCGATCATTTGTGTAAGTCAAATAGAATTGGTAGAAAAATAACCTGAAATGAACAAGTTATTGTTGGTTGTTTGAACCAATGGTTGATTTGAATTAGTTGAAAACCCCACACAGGTATTAGTTTGATAATTCACCTACACATCTCCCAAGTTTGTTGATAATCTCACATGGTTTGTGATGTAAACCCCACACGGGTATTGGGATGATAATTTATTTACACGTCTCCCAAGTGTTTAGCTTATAATAAGCTTTAGATCATGTATGTGATGAAAACCTCACATAGGTATTGGGACGATAATGAACACTAATCCCAAGTGTTGATTTGTATGTCAATCGGTTGATTGATAGACCGGTATAAGCATTATTTATCCATTTAAGGCTTATACGGTGAATTCCACTTTAGATGTGAATTGGATGTTGATAGTTGTTTGCAACTATTATTGGATGCATATGATGTGTGAAATCCATATAAATAAAATTATATGGTAGTTGGTTGAATCTCGCTCCAATTCAAAATAAACTTGGATATTTTAATAATATAATATTCAGTGAAAAATCAAAGTTTGAATTTGATGTTCGAATTTAGATGGATGCGAAGATTTTAAAATATCGATGAATATTCATAACTAGAACGAACAATTTTGAATTGATTTCCATATAATTTTGTCCTATCAAAGTTTTTAATTTGAAATGAACAGTAACATCCAAAAGTGAAATTCAGTTAGGCTATCTAGGAAACGTATTAAAAAGGTTTCTTTTCTGAAGTTTCTTATTTATTTTTATAATGAATGTCAGGAAATTTTACACTCAAAAGAACGAGTTTTGAAAAATAATATTATTTTATTAATTTAAATAATACTAAATGAGTTAATATTGGAATAATTGATTTCCAAATGAAATAGTTGAGAAACGATTTCTAGAAATGATTATATATGTTTTATGTATAAATTATTTTCGAAGCAATTTGGCTTATTTTTAAATTATAAATCGATTTGGGCCTGAATAGGACGTGCTGCACAACGATAGTTCATGAAGTTCGACCCATAACTTCAAATTGACATACTGGGAGATCCGACCATGGGATTCTATTAAAACTGTAAACGTTTGGGTCCGAAATGAAACGAGGTTTCAAATGAAATAAGAAGTTTTAAAACCCAATGGTTTGATTTTGAAATAAATCCATACCTTTTTTGGAAAAGATCGCTATGAATGCAGTTTGGTGACCCGAAATTGGAAACTGATTGTAAGGCTTTATTAATATTATTTAAAATATGGATAAATTATAATAAATGATTTGGAAAAGTTTTTAATGGGATATTCCTAGTGTTTGGAAACTTAAAAGATATTTTATCTGAATGAGCTTATTAACAACTAGAATAAAGAACCAAAAGGAATATGCGATGATTCCTGAGAGTAAAGACTAGTATCACCCGTGAGATCTAATGAAAACTATTCCGTTAGGCGAGGGGCGGGAAGAATCGAAAGGACATCGGATATTCGGCTAAGATCAAATGATGTTTTCTGAAGTTAAAAATCTAGTAGTTTTAAAATGACATATTGGACTGTAAATGGTTTAAATAAAACTAATGTTTTCCCACATACAAATTGGATTGGATTTGAATGGAAATAATCTTCGGATATTTTGATATTGGATTCCGTAATTATACGGATACTGTTTTGAGGAATTCGAAAGATATAGATATCATTATTCCTTTCCTCAAAAAAATAGATTTCGTTATTCCTAATACGGTATCTGTTGGTTTTAGAATTTGATATTGAATGTAATTCGATACGATTTCTATTCAAAGCCTTGTATTTGATATCAAATTGGTTCTAGGTTTGTTGTGGAAAGTGTCTTCAATAACACTGTTCTTAAATCCAGTTGTAAATGAATTTTATGGAATAAACCCTTTAATTAAGATTTAATGGAATTTTCCAAAGTAAGATTTTCCAATTTTATAAATTAAATTGGATTTGAATGGAGATCGATTTAGTGATAATCGAGATGAACCTCCGTGGAGGAAGACCTTTACTATTTAAGGAATTAAAAAGGCTTTGTTGTTATTCCGCTTATAGTATTACTCTAATATGAAAATTTATATCGATTGTAAACCAGTGTGATTTCTGTGAAAATTCCATTTTAAATGAAAGTTGATTTTGGGTTAATCATGAACGGTGTTTTAAATAACTTTTTTCTTAACCTATTTAAAGACATGATTAATTTCCTAACGTTGAATAATCATGAAATAATGATTTTTGGATATTAAAACTAAGTGGGGTTTTAATTGAATCTTTAATTAGGTTTGGAATGAAAGTAGGTGATTAAACTTACCGAAACACTAGGGGTCTTAGATATTTAGTCAAGGTTTTAAATCTCAGATATCGGTCGCGTTTCGTCTCAGGGATTTTATAGACTCGGTCTCGTATTGGGGGTGATCTCGGACGAGATGAGTCTAACTCGGGAGTTCGTCTCGGATTTTCATCTCGGGTCTGAAAGTTCATATCGGAACAATCTCGGGGTACATGATATGTTAAAATTGATATTTTAACAAAATGAATTTTATGAATGCTATTAAAAATTTAGTAACTTAAACTTAAAATGCAAAATAACTTTATTATTCTTTATTTTGCGAAAGATCATTCATACTCTAAAGCGTAATATGCTTAAAACAGAAATATTGTTAGATAGGAAACAATAAAAGTATCCAAAACATTAAAAAAAAAATTCAGCATAAATAGACCATAAATACATAATTTCGTAAGTAACATGTATGTAAAAAGACGAATATGAAAATCATAAGCATTGTAAAACATATATGAACTTACAATATAGTCATTTAACATGAAAAATGTAAAATAACAAAAGATTGTTATGGCTAGATTTGAGTTTTTTTTAATTATTGTTCTAATTCAGGCATAGATTTAAATTTTAACCAAAAAAACTAAGATTTCGGAGGATATTCCAGTATTTCGTCTCAGTCGATATGTCATTGGATAATGCAATATCTCGAGCGATATATTTGAAAGGAGATTTAGAGTGATATTTGCTGTTTCATTTCGGAAAAAGCCCAAAACGAGATCTCGGAGGAGATCTCGCTCAAAATTTGCGAGATTTGAAACAGTGTATGTAGTACTACTAGTTTTGCTCCATGGGATGAATAGGTTGGGAATGGGATAACAATACGAGAGATTACATTTTTTAAGGCTCGATATTCCCAATAAGGCTTATGAACCTTAATTTGAGTTAAGTTTGCGAAAAAGAGATTATATAATCTTTTGCAATGATTTCCAAGGAAAGAGTTAAGCAAGAAGTTTAAATGTTGAAAATCTTTGATAATATTTAAGGGAATAATTCACAATGTAAAGAATATTTGAATAAAAGAATATTCTGGATTGGAATAAGGCGTATGATATCTTTGTACATCACTTGATTTTAAAGCTGCGCGAGTTATTTGGAAAGATTGGGTTAACCCATTTTGAATAACTGATACGACGATTAAAAGTTGAAGATATTGACGACCGTGGTTGAAGACAGGTGATCTTCATATCATTAGGATTATTATCGATGTCTCGATTGGGTCGCACACCCAAGATGAGGTAGGCAATCGTCCAGACATACTTGAAGATTGACCGGATATGCAAGGGACTCTCTCCTGTATTAGACATATGGGATGAGGAATAAGGTGCCTTCAGTTTCGTTCAAACCCAGAACGAACTTACAAATGGATTGTGTGTCTGACATTGTATTTCATGTTGTATTAATTGATCTCTACTAAATACATATTCGTCTAGTGGCGGAGAATTTATTCTCTTATCATAACACCCATCTCTGAGACTTATGAGCTTAGAGGTTATATATTAGCAAACATTAGTTGTAAGGTATGAACTGACAATGTGGCATGCTAAGATGCGATGATCAAAGCTTTTATTCAAAAACATAGCTTTGTTGTTGATGATCAAAGCATGGCTAATATAGCGTAGCTTTGTGTCGAGACATTACTTCGTCAAGCTTCACTCCCCAATATGAGACGAAAACGGGATGAGGGACAACGGTGAGGACATGCGTTTTTTTTCTAGCTAGAAGTGATGCCATGGTATGGAGCCCAGGTAGTTTACTTATGTGGATGTTGGAATTGAGGCGCCTCGTATATGGTTTAATGTGACCATCGTGGTCGATGTACTGACCAGGAGATCCGATAGGACCGGGAAACGTATTGCTCAGGCAATTGTCTAATCAGCGATGTACTACTGACCGACCCAGCTTGTAACAACCCGGAAATTCTGAACCAATTTAAAATTTTATTTTTAGATATTTTAATGGATTTTAATATTTAAATCAATTTATTTTAAATAATAACGACAAAAAATTAATTTAAATTGAAGTTAGAACGTATAAATTTATTTTAATTATATAACGAGCTTGAAATGGCGCGGAAGTTTGAAAATTCGATTTCAAATTTCAAATGAATGTATAGGATTCAAAATAAATTGGATTTCAGTAAAACCAAAAATATTTAATATGTTTAAATATATCTTTCCAACGGATGTGAAAAATCCAAATTTCATAACGGGAATAAAAAGTTATGTCCAATTTAAAATTTAGAATAGTCGCTATGTAATTTATATATATTTTTAAATATAATAAATAGCCATTTTGCAAACGACCTACGTTTTCGACGAAACCACTTTGGTTGGGTCCGGAATGTCAATTTATTGCAAGATTCCAATTTTCATAATTTTTGGAGTTAATATATGAGCGTGGCAAAAGAAAACATATTTTGTCAATTTCAGTCAAATTGGATCGACCAGAAAATAGCCATTTTTCAAATGGTCTCCAAATTAGACGAAATTAATTTTGTTAGGACCATATCGTCAAAACATAGCTATATTTATTTTTTGGGAATTTTTGGAGCCAGTATGTGGCCCCGGTAAATTAAAATGTATGTTCAAATTTAATATATATTGATTTATATTTTAATTTCAATAAAAAATGATCTAACAGCTGAATTGGGTTACAAAACATATTCCATTGTGTTCGGAACGGGGGTATTTAGCTTGGGGCGGCGGTCGTTGGGTTTGAATTGGAGTTAAAAGTGATAAACAAATAAAACTTGGAACTAAATATTAAAATAATATTAAAATATATTTTCTATATACCCCCTATTACTCTAAACCTTAGAAATGTTCCAGCCACCACATATCAAATGAAGGTCCAATTTTATTCCATTTTGATTCCTCAACTATGCCAAATCCATGCAATAAATTTTAATCCTTCATAAACAAAAATCAAAGAACTTTGCAAGCACTTTAAAATCACACGGACAAGATGGAATCTGCGGTGTTGTGGAGCCCGGAATCTCCACCTAAAACCGCCACATTCGAAACGGAATTGGGGAGGTCTTGGGGCCGCCGAGTTTGCCCTAATGGCTGGCGACGGTGGTGCTTCGAGAGGTGAACGTCGTGGCAGGAGTTGATCGACATACGGCGCAGCATGGAGGATGATTTATGGAGCCCTAGAATTGAAGCAGATGGGTTCGATTTGAATGCGGCTTTAGTTTCGAGTTACAGCAACAAAGAAGGATTAAAAACCTAATCAATTTAATCAATGGGTAATTAATTATATTAATTATATATTTAAATTACCAAATGTTTAAAATATCGTAACTCTTTCAAACGGACACAGAAAAGGATGATTTTCGAAGCGTTGGAACCACAAAATTAAGATCTACAATATGGGACTGACCAGAATCAAAATAGAGCAAGTCATAATTTGAAGCATGGTTAGAATTCTATTTGTTTAATAATTAAAATCAATCAATTATGATTGTGTTTTTACCAATCCGCTGTTAAATTCAATTTGTTGTTGTACGAGATTTGATTTGGGTGGATGATGCGGTTATGTTGATCTGTTGATTGGATGGATTATTCTGTTGAAATAAAATAATCAAACAAAAATATCATTTTTATTGAAATAAAATAATCAAAACAAGAATATCATTTTTGTTGAAACATATCATTTTTGTTGAAATAAAATAATCAAAACAAAAATATCATTTTTGTTGAAATTAAATAGTCAAAACAAAAATAACATTTTTGTTAATTAGATTTGTGTTAAAACAAAAATAACATTTTTGTTAAATAGAATTGTGTTAAAACAAAATTAACATTTTTGTTAAATAGATTTGTGTTGAAACAAAAATATCACTTTTGTTAAATAGATTTGTGTTAAAACAAAAATGTAAATTTTTGTTGAAATGGAATTGTAGATAAATGAAGTTATCATTATTATTCATTTTCTTAAAATAGAATTGTTAACAATATGAAGTTATCATTTTTATTCATTTTGTTAAAATAGAATTGTTAACAAAATGAGTTATCATTTTTAATCATTTTGTTGAAATAGAATTGTCAACAAAATAAAGTTATCATTTTTATTTGTCATTGTTAAATATTGAATTTTTTGTACCAAATAAAAATATTCATTTTTATTTGTCATTGTTATATATTGAAATTGTTGACAAATAAAAATATTCATTTTATTTGTCATGTTAGAATAGAAAATTGTGTACAAATAAAAATATTCATTTTATTTTGTCATGTTATAGGTAGAAATTTGTGTACAAATGAAAATTCACATATTTATTTGTCATGTTAAAGATAGACATTTGTTTACCAATATAAATGTTCATTTTTATTTGTTATGTAAAAATAGGAATTGTCAACAAAGCAAAAGTATCATTTTTGTTGAATTAGATTTGTGTCAAAACAAAAATATCATTTCTGTTGAATTAGATTTGCATACAAATAAAACAATACCATTTTTTTGTTATATTAAAAATAGATTTGCATACAAATAAAACAATACCATTTTTATTTGTTATATTAAAAATAGATTTGCATACAAGTAGAGGAATATCATTTTTATTTGTTATATAAAAAAATAGATTTGTACATAAATAAAAATATCATGTTTATTTGATATGTTAATGTAGGAATTGTAAACCAAATAAAAATATCATTTTTATGTTACATAATGTAAGAATTTGTATATAAATAAATGTAGTCATTTTTATTGTCAAGTTAAACATAGAATTTGTATACAATTAAAAATATTTCATTTTTTTGTCATGTACATATTATAGTTGTATACGAAGAAAAACATTCGTTTTTATCTGTCATGAGAACATTGAAACTGTTTACAATTAATATTTTTTTTCTTTTTATTTATCACTAAAAAACATTGAACATGTTATGCAAAGAACACTTATTTATTTGTCATTTAAACATTGAAAACATGTCATGACTCTTCTGAATCATGTCGTAGTTCATCTGGGTGATCCTAGAAGGTTAGGTTGTTCCAAGCTATGTCGTACTTGCTTTATGGCATTAAGGAAAGACAAGGCATTCAATAGACAGTCCGCTTTAATGTAATGACATAAAATAAAGTTGGGATTCATAACAGATAGCGACATGACATTATGCTATTATTATCCATGACGTTCAGCGACATGACGAGCAAGTCGTGAACGAAATATGATATTGAAATGAGGTTAACGTTATACCGTAACCAAGATAAGTCGTACCTCGCCATGTCAATCCTTAAAAACCAGGTTAACCTCAAGTCATATCGTAAGTTATTATCTCATCTGTTATTCATGTCGACCTTAAACCATGTCGAATTAGCCAAGTCGTTGAAAGCCATATCAAGACAAAAGGGGCCAAGTCGTTAAAACCGAGTCGTAAGGAAGAGAGGTCAATCGTACTACTATGTCGTGCCACACCAAGTCGCTCCAAGCTACACAAGTCGGAGTCAAGTCATGTCGGCCTCGTATATGGTGTTAAACCAGTGTTGCGACATGAAGAAAAGCCGCAATGATCATCACACTGTTCACCATGTCGTGAACGACATGAAGTGGGTCACATAACGTGTCACCCTTCTGAAGTCAGGTCGTTGCACAACATCAAATCGTACACATTCATAACAGATGTACCATGCCGCTCCGCGGCATGGTATTAAAAGCATTTCACTGTGTAAAGCTGTGTCAATCCGCATCATAAGATCATGTCGCATGGAATTAAGTCGTGCCTAAGTCGAGGCGTCATGTCGTTCATACCGCAGGGACCACAACAGAGATAATTCATGCTGCCACAATGTCATTCCGCTTGGTATTATAAGGACTCAGGCTGCTAGACGTGCCGCAATAGAAGCTATGCCGCTCTGATGAGTGGATAGAGAAACCAACCCGCCATGCGACATGAGTCATGTCGTCGCCGAGATGAGTTATGTCAGTGGCGACATGAGTCATGTTGTTTGTCTGTATAATTACGAAACTACCATCTAGTCTAAAGATCACCTATAAATACCCCTCATAATTCATTTGGAAGGGGGACCGAAAATTCATTCTTACGAGGAGACTCCTTCAAATTCAAAGCTCTTCTACAACTTCTCTAATGGCTTCTATGAATTCATTAACACCTTTCTAACTTCATGAAGATCAAATCCAAGTAAATGATCATGAGAGCTTTCTACAATTGGATCTAAGCACCTTCAATCTCATTCATGCTACAAGATAAATCTCTCAAACATCATTCAAAAGATCTCTAATCCTCTTTTAAAGCCTAAATCGAATGCTAATTCATTATGAAATCTATGAAGATCATGAGAAAGTATCAAAGCACACAAGTGATTGAAGATTCATTACAAAGCTAAATTTCTTCCCCTTTCTTCACCAAAATTAAGAGAAGTTAAGTCATAAATAGAGTTAGGAGAGAGAAATGATTGTAATGAGGGAAAATTCATATGTTGTAAGCTCGAATATTATAATGAGAATTGATTGAAAGTGGATGTAGACTCATATAGAATCGAACCACTATAAAAATTCCTTTGTGTTCTTACTTGCTTTTATCCGTTTATTTTAGCAATTACGTGGTCCTAAATTCTTACCGAATCGGTGAAGTGTAATTTTTACACTCTTGGTGTTTGATCCCAAATTTGGAGCAAACATCATTTTTGTTGAAACATATCATTTTTGTTGAAATAAAATAATCAAAACATTGAAATTAAATGGTAAAAACAAAAACAACATTTTTGTTAATTAGATTTGTGTTATAGCAAAAATAACATTTTTGTTAAATAGATTTGGGTTAAAACAAAATTAACATTTTTGTTAAATAGATATGTGTTAAAACAAAAATATCACTTTTGTTAAATAGATTCGTGTTAAAAAAAATGTTAATTTTTGTTGAAATGGAATTGTAGATAAATGAAGTTATCATTATTATTCATTTTGTTAAAATAGAATTGTTAACAATATGAAGTTATCATTTTTATTCATTTTGTTAAAATAGAATTGTTAACAAATGAGTTATCATTTTTAATCATTTTGTTGAAATAGAATTGTCAACAAAATAAAGTTATCATTTTTATTTGTCATTGTTAAATATTGAAATTGTTGTCAAATAAAAATATTCATTTTTATTTGTCACTGTTAAATATTTAAATTGTTGATGGATAAAAATGTTCACTTTATTTATCATGTTAAAATAGAAAGTTGTGTACAAATAAAAATATTCATTTTATTTTGTCATGTTATAGGTAGAAATTTGTGTACAAATGAAAATTCACATATTCATTTGTCATGTTAAAGATAGACATTTGTTTACCAATATAAATGCTCATTTTTATTTGTTATGTAAAAATAGGAATTGTCAACAAAACAAAAGTATCATTTTTCATGAATTAGATTTGTATCAAAACAAAAGTGTCATTTTTGTTGAATTAGATTTGCATACAAATAAAAGAATACCATTTTTATTTGTTATATTAAAAATAGATTTTCATACAAATAAAGGAATATCATTTTTATTTGTTATTTAAAAAAATAGATTGTACATAAATAAAAATATCATGTTTATTTGATATGTTAATGTAGGAATTGTAAACAACATAAAACTATCATTTTTATGTTACATGTTAATGTAAGAATTTGTATACAAATAAACGTAGTCATTTTTATTGTCAAGTTAAACATAGAATTTGTATACAAATAAAAATATTTCATTTTTATTTGTCATGTACATATTGGAATTGTATACAAAGAAAAACATTCATTTTTATTTGTCATGAGAACATTGAAACTGTTTACAAATAAGATTATTTCTTTTTATTTGTCACTAGAAAACATTGAACATGTTATGCAAATAACACTTCTTTATTTGTCATTTAAATATTGAAATCATGTCATGTAAATAAATTATCTTTTTATATTGTCATTTAAACATTGAAAACATGTCCTGTAAATAAATTATCTTTTTATATTGTCATGTAAATAAATTACCTTTTTATTTTGTCAATAGAATTATAAATATGTATATATGACAAAATTATCTTTTTATTTTGTCATTAGAACAAGAAAATATGTCATTTAGTTAGAACATATTTTGTAAATAAATATGTCATTTAGTTAGAACATATTTTGTAAATAAATATGTCATTTAGTTAGAACATCTTTTGTAAATAAATATGTCATTTAGTTAGAATATATTTTGTAAATAAATATGCCATTTTGTTTGGAAATGTTATGTTGAAATAAAAATGTCATTTTTATCATGATAGTTAAAATAATGTTAATATTAATATGGAAATTGAAATTAAATTATAAATATTTATTTATAATTTAAAACGGAGAAAATTGGTTAAATAGAAAATAATTCAAACAGAATTAGAATTGGTTAAAATTTTTAACCAATGATTTATTTATATAAACCGTTGTTGTTTGAAAACCCCGCACAGGTATTGGGATGATATTTGACTTACACTAGTCCCAATATTTAGTTTTATGTCAATCGATGGATTGACAGTCTGTGATGAGCGTTATTTAATTATTTTAATGCTCAGATAGTTGTAAATTTCACTCTGGCTGTAAATGGTTTAATGATTATTTGTCATTATTGTTGTATACATGTGATGTATGAAATCCATATAACTGAAATTATATGGTAATTGATTGAGTCGCATTAGGATTCAGAATATTTTTTATATAAAGGATATTTTAATATAAAGAACATTTTTATATAAAGAAAGTTCAGAAATAAAGAATCTTTTAAAATAAAGAATAATTTAAAATAACGAATATTTTAAAATAATACTCAATGAATAATAAAATTATGATTTTTATGTCCATTTTTGGATGGACACAAAAATATAAAAATTAGAAGTCGAGTTAAGTATAGAAACGTCATTTTTAACCCAAATAGTTTTACCGATCGATTTTGTTCATTTTATAATGAATATCGAAAGGAAATGATTTCAAAATCTAATATTTTGAAAATATTTATATTTTAATATGATAAAGATATAAAATACTCAATTTTGATTTAAAATTGAAAATGAAGTTGGAATCATTTTAAAATAAATTTATAAATGATTTATAGAATACGTTTTAAATAGAAATCGATGAAATATATATAATATATATATTATATATATTTAATGGCCTGAATAGAACGCGCCACGCAACGACTGTTCCCGAATTTCGACCATTAACTTCAAATTGGTGTAACGGGAGGTCCGGCCGTCAGGTTCTCCTAAAGCCGGAACCGTTGGGTTCGTATCGAAAAGAGCTTTCCAATGAATATAAGAGATTTAAAATCTAGTGGTTGAATTTGGAATTATGTCCAAATCAATTTCAGAAAAAGTCGTTGTAAGTGCAGTTCGGTGGCCGTTATTGGAAACCGAATGTACAGGCCTTAATAAAATAATTAAAAATACGAAAAAATTATGTAAAATCATAATAAATGATTTGAAAAGAATTTGGATGAAAAATTCCAATATTGTACAGATAAAAATATTTTTTATCGAAATGAACTAGTTATTAACTAGAATATATCTTTAAATTAAGATTTAATGAAGTTTTCCAATTAATTATTTAATTGGAATTAAATAAAATAAATTAGATTTTTGGGTTTGTCATGAATGGTTTCTTAAATAACACTGTTCTTAAACCCCGTATGAAAGGAATAATCTTTCAATTAAGATTATTAGAGTTTCCAATTATATTTAGAAATTGGAATAAAATCAAATGTGAATTGGGTTTATTGTGAACTGTGTTTTTAACGACATTTGTTCTTCAATCCAATTAACAGTGAAGATATGATTTGAAATTTATAAATCTTTTTATTAAGATTTAATGGAAATTTTCCAAAGTAAAGTTTTCCAATTTAATAGAAGAAATTGGAATTAAATGGAATTCGATTTAATATAATCGAGATGAGCTTCTGTAAAAAGAATACCGCTTTACCGTTATTTCATTTATATTTTTAGTCTGATATGGAAATTTATATCGATTATATATTGATTTGGTTTCTGTGAAAATTCCATATTTGATGGAAGATGATTTTGGGTTTATCGTGAACAGTATTTTAAATGACATTGGTTCTTTAACCCAGTTAAAGACAAGATTAATTTCTTAAAGTTGAATAATCATAAAGTAATGATTTTTGATATTAAAATCAAATTGGAGTTTTAATGAATCTTTTAAAAGAAGATTAAAGAATAAATTTAAAAGAAATTATCTTTGATAAAATCAATAGGGGCCTTTCCCTAATACTGTGAATATTTTATTAAAAGAATATTCTGAATTGGAATGAGGCGTATGATGTGTTCTATAGTACTTGATTATTGATTATAAAGTACGCGAGTTATTCGGAAAAACCGGGTTTAACCCATTCTGAATAATTACTACGACGATTAAAAGTCGAAGATGAAGACGATGATTGAAGACCGGAGATCTTCACATTGTTTGGATGATTACTGATATCTTGATTGGGAGGCATCCCAAGACAAGGTAATAAGTGGTGATCGTCTAGACATACTTAGAGATCAACGGATATGTGAGAGCCTCTCTTCCGTATTGGACATATGGAACGAGGAATTAGGTGTCTCCGGTTTCGTTCAGACCCAGAACGGACTTGTAAATGGATGTATGTCTGATATTGGATTTTACTCTATGTGAATTTATTTCTATTTAATATATATATATATATTTGGTGGCGGAGAATTTATTCTCTTGCTTAACACCCTTCTTTGAGACGTACGAGCTCAAAGATTATATATTGGTAGACATCAGTCGCATAGCATGAATTGTCAGTGTGGCATGCCAAGATGCAAATGATCAAGGCTTATTGTTGAAAAGCATAGCCTTGTGGTTGATAATCAAAACACGGCTTTATTTAGCATAGTTTTGTGTATAGCGTTATTCGCGAGCCTCACACCTCGGTATGAACCAGAAATGGGAGAAGGATCCAGGGAGAACATTCAATTCTTTCTAGCTAGGGGTGGTGTCATGGTATGGAGCCTAGCCTTTTTTACTTATGTGGATGATGGAAAGCGAGGTACTTGGGATTTGAGTCCCTAGTGGCTCTTTATTTACGCCCCATAGGGCGGAGAAACGTATTGTTTAGGAGTTATAATCCACTAAAATATTTGCGGACCGGCCCTATGGCTCCTAGGTGCAGTTGCGGCTGAATCCTAAGGCTCGATCTAGAGAGTCTCGAATTCGGTAAGGACGATCCCTTGCCTTGGTTCATGATGAAAATCCAACTTCCAATACGACCCCATGCGGTTTTGATTGTAAAACTAGTATGGCGACATAGTATATGGTAGCTATGCCGTCTATGATTGATACATTATGATTGAAATTGTTTTTGAAACATATATGCACTAATAATAATATCAAATCCGTTTTATCATATCAAGCATTTTTGACCATTATAAGGTAAAACTCTATCCTCCGGTTTGCATTGCATTGTGTGATGGGACTTGAGTCTTATAATGGTTTCATTTTTCTAAACAGCATTGCGTTGTTTACGATTTACTTTAGTTATGCATTGGCAATCCAATGGAGTAAACCCGTTACGCGTTAGCGACGTGATCCTGTGATTTGCCTTATAATTAAATAAGTTAAATAAGATTTATCATATCAGTCCCATGACTGACTCGTAGTTTGTTTCACTTGCAAACTCGTGTGCCCATATTTTCCCCACGGGAAGTCGAGTAGCTTATTTTGCAGATATATTATGAAGGATTCTGGATCGAAGATTAAAGCTGTGTCCAGGGCATTGATAGTCTTCTGCTGCATTGTATTTGGTTTATTGTAAATTATCTTCTGTTGTATTATATTCGATGTACTGTGATATTATGTAATTTGATGTAACATTATTATAATGTTTATAAAAGTCTTCTGGTATTTGTTCTGATGTGTTGTATGCCCAAAGTTAGTGTATGTGGGATTCGAACGGTCTTGGTCGATTTAGCGATCGATTAGGTCCGGGAAAAATCGTGTTGTTACACTGTTGCTTCGAAAGGATGTTGTTTTCCCTGGGACATTTTACTAGAGATGTTCTTAAGTTCAGATGAGGAAGATCCTTTTCCTCGACCCATGATGGATACCCAACTTCCAATACGAGCCTTGTTTTTTCAATTGTAAACCTATATGGCGACATAATATGATGGGGTATTATGCAGTCTAAGATTTATACATTTATTTTCGAAATTGATTTTCATGCTATACACTAATAATAATAAAAGAGAAATTTCCCGTATCAGGCTTGTTTGGCTATTATAAGGTAAAACTCTATCTTGCATTGTGTGATGGGACCTAAGTCTTACAATAGCTTTGTTTTTCAAAAAGCATTGTGAATTTTATTTACTGGTATTCATGTGAAGGAAACCTATTCCATGTCATATGATGGGGTCCCATGATTTACTCACCTTTTAAAATAAAGTTTAATAACTGTTTTTAGTTCTCATGCCAGTCTCATGGCCGACTCAGAGTTTATTATTTCCCACCTAAACTTTGAGTAACTATATTTTCCACACGAGCAACTGGTAGTTTTGGTATTGCAGATATTGTTTAGTAGGATCGTGGATTATGGCTGGGGATATACTTTGGATTATTTTAAAGTCTTCCACTGTTTGTATTTATGTATTTAATGTTCCTCTGTATTGTAATTTATTCTATAATATTTTTCCGTTGTGTGTCGATTATCTGCACTTCGATATATTCTTGTATTTTGATGAACAATTGTTGCAATAGCATTGAAATGTTCTTTTTTGTTTAGTTCTGATGCGTTGTATTCACATAACAATCCGTCTATGGGAACGTTTCGAGTTGGTTTAATTACCGGCTTGGGGCGGTCGGAAGGGCGAGTCGTTATAGGCGGTATCAGAGTTTTGGCTTACAAAGCTCCGAGGATACGACAAATTAGAATGCGATAAAAGAACTCATCAGGGATAGGATAGGTAATGTCCTATAAGAATGACTTATTAGAGATGGGATCAGTAGTATTCTAGAATGAGTTTGAAGAGTATTGTATATAAAATGAATTTAGTTTTGAAAAATTATATTTTATTATAAGTATTTGAGTATTTTATTTAACGTTGAGTTTGGACTATCGAGTATAAGAAAATTTTGCGTATACGACTTGCAAACATATATACGAAGTCTCAGGTATGTTGGGTAGATATGTAATCACACTTTAGTCTCCCGAGGATGATTCTGAAGGTAAGTGCATCATCATTAGTGTTTATTTTCGAGTTTCGGAAATGGGATGTCTTTATGATTCCAATTGGCTAGTGTGAGAACCAAGAACTTTGTTGGGGTTTGATGTTTGTGATTTGACTTTGAAAATATATTTTAAGTATATAGAAATTATATGTTTTGGCAACATATAAGTTGGAAAGTTAATTTACCAATTGATTGTTGGTTGTGATGTGTGATAATAATTTAACTAATTGGAACGATTAAACCAATACGAGAATGAAATATAAATTACGCCAAATCAAATTTAACATTGAACTGAATTGAAACTTAGTTCGGATTGGACAAGTGTATATGTTGGATAGGTTGTAGTGTGAAGGTTAAGAAGAGGAACAGAGTTGCATACCCAACAAAAAGGTACATGTTTATTGTATTAATTAGGTATAATAATTTTATGAACCGCTTGGCTTTTGGATTTTCTTTTGATTGATGAGGGCCCACTGAGGCAAGTTGTAGTTGTACTGATTGACCAGTACGAAGGAGGTTATGGCGAAATTTTTTGAAAATTTAAGGCGTTGGCTAAATTTCGATAAATTAAAAGTTCCTTAGAAACTGAAAGGTTAAAGAACTTAAGATAGAATGAAGGCTGAGTTGGTTAAGTAAACGACCTTCGGTTCTGTCTTCCTTTTCGGGGACAAAAAATTTATAAGTTGGGGAGATTGTAACGACCCATATTTTTGGTTAATTTAAAATTTAAATTTAAATATATTTTAATGATTTTAAAAATACAAAATATTGAATTTGGGCTTGATAAAATTTGGAAATAAATTCAAACTTGGTTTTATATTTTATTTGGCTTAAAATAGGGTTTGTAAAACTTTTAAATCAGTTTAAAAGCATAGATTTTTAAAATCGATGTTTTAATGTTGTTTTGATGACCTGTAAAAGGACCATTTTTGAGATGGACTCGAAATCTAGCAAAACCACTTTATTGGATCCGGAATGTCAAAATATGGTAGGGTTTGAAAGTCATATGGAGTTCATATGTAAGCGTAAGACATATAAACGTAAGTTGAAAATTCAATCGAACTTCAATTAAAGCTAAAAATAAGGCGATTTTTCTAACGGTCTCCGAATTCGACGAGAGTAGGTTCATTGCAAGAATAATTGCGTAATGTAGCAAGATTGCAAATTTTGCAATTTTTGGAGTTATTATGTGGTTGTAAGACTAGAACGAAGTTTATGTCGTATAAGAAATTAAGGAATTAATTAAACCTTTTATCACTAAAATCTATAACCAACCCTAATTAGACAACACATTGTCCTTAGAGACAAGTGTCATGTTCTTCCAAGAGCTCTCTTTACATTATACTTAAGGCCCTTTTTATTTTTATTTTAATTTCATTTCCTTATTCCTTAATCTTCTTCTCTTTTCTATTAAACTCCATTAAATCTCTCTCTCCCTCTTCAAGCTTGTGCCACCCCTAAGACCTCCACTACTGCCTTTGTCCACCCTTGCGCAACACCACCCCACCTTCCTCCAGCCTTCCACCGACCATGGCCCCTTAACCCTGAACCCCTCTTTCCTTTCTAATTTGCAAAAGACTTCACCTTTAAACCTAAATCTAAGCTTACACCACCTAATCCTCCTCCTATGGAACCTCAAATACCCACTTTGTGGGCCCCCCCAGCCCCACCAACGTGTGGTCTCCCCGAACGACCCAAACTGTGAACCCTAGGCCCCCACAAGCCCTAAAACTTCTAAAAGTTCAATCTTTCCTCTTTAGTTATCAAATTAAAGAGTGTGTGTGTACGTGTAGTAGCTTAGGGATACGAAGAGAAAAGACATAATTTTGGGTTCCTTGCGAGCGTGAGAGATCCTATAGTGAAGTATCATGGTGTAGGGATGGCTTGGGTGAGAACTCTTTGCTTAATTTTCTTAATTAGATAGTTAATTATATCTTGTACTATGATCTGCACTGTAAGATGTTTAGTTGATATGTAATTGAGTTAGTATTGAACTATGATATGACTTGGAAGTGAAATTGGGTTTAATTAACATGTTAACAAACTGTTAAAATTACTATAGTAGTTATTGTTAGGTTAAACACCTATTATAAGTCAAAAGATGTATTTGCGATCATTTGTTTAAGTCAAATAGAATCGATAGAAAAATAACCTAAAATGAACAATTTATTGTTGGTTGTTTGAATCTATGTTTGATATGAATGGATTGAAACCCCCACAAGGGTATTGGGATAATAATTAGCCTACACAACCCTTAAGTGTGTAGATAATCTCACAAGGTTTGTGATGTAAGCTCCACACGGATATTGGGATGATAATTTATTTACACATCTCCCAAGTGTGTAGCTTATAATAATCATTAGTTCCTGAATTTGATGAAAACCTCACATGAGTATTGGGATGATAATGAACACTAATCCCACGTGTTGATTTGTATGTCAATCGGTTGATTTACAAGCGGATATAAGTGTTATTTATCCATTTAAGGCTTATATGGTGAATTCCACTTTGGATGTGAATTGGATGTTGATAGTTGTTTATAACTATTTTTGGATGCATATGATGTGTGGAATCCATATAAACGAAATTACATAGTAATTGGTTGAATCTCATTCAAATTCAAAATAAACATGAATATTCTAATAATATAATATTCAGTGAAAAATCGAAGTTTGAATTTGATGTCCGATTTTGGATGAACGTGAAGATTTTAATATATCGATGAATATTCATAACTGGAACGAACAGTTTTGACATAATTTTCATATAATTTTAGCCTATCAAAGTTTTTAATTTGAATCGAATAGTAACGTCCAAAAGTGAAGTTCGGTTAGGCTATCTAGGAAACATTTTAAATTAAAAGAAATTTCTTTTCGAAAGTTTCTTATTTATTTTTATAATGAATGTCAGGAAAGTTTGGGTTTAAAATAACGAGTTCAAAAAATATTATTATTTTATTAATTTAGACAATATTAAAACGAGTTAATATTGGAATAATTGATTTCCAAGTGAAATAATTGAGATACAATTTCCAGAAATGATTAAATATGTTTTATGTAATTTATAAATTATTTTGGCAGCAATATGGTTTATTTTAAATTATAAATCGATTTAGGCCTGAATAGGACATGTTGCACAACGATAGTTCATGAAGTTCGGCTCATAACTTCGAATTGGCATACTGGGAGATCTAACCTGTCGGATTCTCCTGATACTGCAAACATTGGGTTCGAAATGAAATGTGGTCTCAAATGAAATAAGAAGTTTTAAAATCCAACGGTTTGATTCTAAAATGTCCAAATCTTTTTTGGAAAATGTCGCTATGAATGCAGCTCGGTGAGCTGAAATTGGAAACCAACTATAAGGGCCTTATTAAAATTACTAAATTATGGATAAATTATAATAATTATAATAAATGATATGGAAAAGTTTGGATGGGATATTCCAAGTTTTTGGAAAGATAGTAGATATTTTATCGGAATGAGCTAGTTAACAACTAGAATAAAGAACCAAAAGGAATATATGATGATTCCTGAGAGTACAGTCCATTGTTACGCGTGAGATCTAATTGGAAACTATTCTGTTCGGCAAGGGGTGCAACGAACCTAAGGACATCGGATATTCGACTAGGATCAAACGATGTTTTCTGAAGTTAAAAGATCCACTGGTTTCAAAATAACATGTTGGATTGTAAATGGTTTAAATATAACCAGTGTTCTCCAATGTATAAATTGGATTGGATTTGAATGGAAATAATCTTTGGATATTTCGATATTGGATTCCGTAATTATACAAATACTGATTTGAGGAGTTTGGAATATATAGATATTGTTATTCCCAATACGGTATCTGTTGGTTTCAGAATTTGATACTGAATATAAGTCGATACGATTACTGTTCAAAGCCTTGTATTTTATATCAAATTGGTTTTGGGTTTGTAGTGAATGATGTCTTCAATAACAATGTTCTTAAACCCAGTTGTAAATGAAGTTTATGGAATAAATCTTTTAAATAAGATTTAATGGAATTTTCCAAAGTAAGGTTTTTCAATTTAATAGATTAAATTGGAATTGAATGGAAATCGATTTAGTGATAATCGAGATGAACATCCATGGGGGAAGTCTTTACTATTTAAGGAATTTAAAAGGCTTTGTCATTATTCCTTTATAGTATTAGTCTAATACGGAAATTTATATCGATTGTAAACTAGTACGATTTCCATGAAAATTTCATTTTGAATGAAAGGTTATTTTGGGTTTATCGTGAACGGTGTTTTAAATAACATTTGTTCTTTAACCCAGTTAAAGATAGGATTAATTTCCTAAAGTTGAATAATCATGAAATAATGATTTTTGGAGATTAAAACAAAGTGGAGTTTTAATTAAATCTTCAATTAGATTTGGAATGAAAGTAGGTAATTAAACTTACCGAAACACGAGGGATGTTAGATATGTAGTACTACCAGTTTTGCTCCGTAGGATGAATAGGTTGGGAATGGGATAACGATACGAGAGAATACATTTTTTTAGGCTCGATAATCCCGGTAAGGCTTATAAACCTTAATTTGAGTTAAGTTTGTGAAAAAGAGAATATATAATCTTTTGCAATGATTTCCAAGGAAAGATTTAAACAAGAATTTTAAATGATGAAAATCTTTGATAAGACTTAAGGGAATAATTCACAATGTGAAGAATATTTGAATAAAAGAATATTGTGGATTGGAATAAGGCGTATGATATTGTGACACCCCACGTCAGTTAATGTCACTCATTAAGGGAATGCATTAAGTTCCATGAAGCGTTATAGGTAAACAGACACAGAATATTACAAGACATATATAAATAAGATAGCAGCGGATTTTCAAATTTTTATTTCAACATAAATCATCACATCGTGGTTCAAAATACCATAAGGCACAAAAACCATTACAATAAGATAACTGTTGTCTTGTACCATCAGAGTACACAAATATGTAAAAAGCATAATTCCCCAAAAAGAGCTAAGCCATAGTGAAGAGAAGAACTTGAGCTATACTTCAAAAGCAGCTCCAACAAGATGATAACTGAGTCTTGGCTGAGAATTCCCTCCCTGCGAACCTAAGGGGGAATGGAAGAAAGAAGAGGAAACAAAAAGGTTAGACATAAATTCTGGCGAGCCCAGATACTTTTAGTAAGTAATAAGTAAAAGTGGCATGACAGGCATATAAAGTGGATAAGAGAGAGATAACTACATAAAGGCAGATATGACAAGGTAAACAGGATAGGGGTGTACGCTTCTAATGGTTACTCTGCACCATTACAAGTATAACCAGAATGAAATGATCCCTTCCACTATAAGCTGGTAGACTTAGGCATACGTCCGAGCGTACCCTAACTACTACCCTAGACGATCGGCTCCCTAATCCGCGTAGATACTCTGTACCGGCCCCACCATAGGATGTATCACATCCTAAAGTGGCAACCCTTCGCTGATATGCACAACCCCATATCTGCAGGTGTCACGATCGTCTTATCCCCCTATGCACGGCTCATACATGCACATGGCCTGGTTGGTTTGCGCTGCCCACGCCGTTCTCCACGTTTGGATCTCTTACAATCAGTCCAGTAAGTGTGCCCCTTCTCCGACCTAGTTCGGAGTACATGTTTGATACCTACTCCGGGTTATTGGCTAAAACGGGTCCTATACAATATGATACAGGCTCTCCCCTTGTCTTGTATCCCCACTAGGCTATGTATACCACTAGGTGTCTTTATTTACATAACCTGTAACGACCCGTACTTTTGGCGGTCAAATATTTAATTTAATTTAATTTAAATATTAGAGTTGGAATATCGATGGAATAATTATTTAAATCGTCATTTTAAACGAAGTTGAACTATATATATTATATATAATATAAATAGAGCTTGAAACTAGCGCTGTAGTTCGTAAATTCGAGTTTGAACTTCATCTGGGCATACAGAGTCCGATATAAGTCGGATTTCTGT
This sequence comes from Allium sativum, assembly GCA_030737875.1. Taxonomy (NCBI): domain Eukaryota; kingdom Viridiplantae; phylum Streptophyta; class Magnoliopsida; order Asparagales; family Amaryllidaceae; genus Allium; species Allium sativum. Next base: position 366,967,886 of record CM060920.1, read on the forward strand.
GAAACAAGAAACGCTGGGAGCATGTTGACGATAGCTTTCATATGAAAGAGAAAATTCCAGATTTTGTGTAATAAATGGCGAGTCATGGCCAAATCAAATTTTGGAAAAAACGCTATGGAAATCGTTATCGGCCGTTAAAATGGCCATTTTGCAAACGAACTCTGTTTTCGATGAAATTAGTTTCATTGGAAACGTATCGTCAAATTATTGTCAGAAAATCAAACTGTGTGGCAAAACGATGTCGTATGTGGCCGTAGCAACCGCAAACGTCCGTTAAAATCACTATAGCGCGTAACTACTTCAACAAGGAGTATTTGAGTGTAACTTGAGAAGACGATCGAATTAGGCCACGAAACCAGTTCCGTTGAGTTCGTATCGTCGATTAGAGTCAGGAAAGGTATATAGTTTGTTATTTTTAGAGATCGAGAAATTTAGCGTTAAAAAGGGTAGGGAGGTTCGGGGTAAAAACAGCCTATCGGGCAAACAGTCTCAAAATGCGACGAAACTAGTGCCGTTGGGTTCGTATCGAAAAGTTATTGTAAGATTTGAAGGTTTCAAGTCGATTTGACTTATCTGGTGATCGTGGTAAATTAAAATGCGTGTTTATTTCTGGTTTTATAAGGGAATTTTTTTCAAACGACCCCGGATTTCGACGAAACTTGTCTCATTGGGTCCGGAATACCTTTTTACATCAAGATTAGCTTTTTTATCAGTTAACGGAAGTCGTTTGTGGTCAGTTTTACGCGTTACTTGACGATGAAATTTCGATTAATTAAACATTCTCACTATATATATTGTGTACGATTATCTGAGTGGAGAACACCACATGGTTTCTGAAAATACTGTCCTTTGCGCACACTTTTTTTTCTTTTCCTATCCCTTCTACTCGCCAAGCCTATGCACATGCCTACACACTGCTTGCCTACCTTGATAAGCACCATCGTGAAGACCTACCACTGCTGATTTGAAATAACCTGCACAGCTATATTGTGCCATAGCAAACTGCACATGCTTCTAGTACCGCCAACTCCGCAAACCACTGTTAACACACACACAAATCAACGTCCATCACCAACTATTGACAAGAACACACTGCAGTATACAGGAAAGCAAGCCATCCTACTAGCTACCCTATATTCATGCCTTGCAACCCAAACTAACAACCGTGATGGCCAAACAACTAAATCCGTGCCGACCAAGTTTTGTGTAGTATAAATACAGCACCTCATTCCTTTCAGTTGTCTCGTTAACATCCTTCCTAGAAAAAATGAAAACAAACACCTTCTTTAAAAAAACGAAGAAACTGAATGGGATAAAACGAATAAGGGAGGGGAGCAACATGCGTTCGAGGAGGGTTTGGCTTGGCAGGACGATGGCGAGAGGAAGGAGTGACTGTGGGCGAGTCTATCTCGGGGATTACTGTACATGGAGGGGGAGGTGATGTTTGAGGCATGGGGCAAGGTAGCGTAGACGCTTGGTTTGGTGGCGTCGGATCATCCAATGGTCAAGGACGTAGGGCACGGTGGTATTGAAATTATTGGTGGAAGAAGGGACTGAGACAGCATATACAAAGTACTTTTGGCTTTTGAATGTTTAAACATATTGTGGTAGCAGGGTGCAAAACAAGATATACAAAGCAAGTTTCTGGGACATAGCAGTACACTGGGACAGAGAACGAAAGTAAATTAGCGTTAAGTTGTACTTATTTTATTATAGGATATAAGAATTGGTTATTTAAAATTATATACTAAATCGTGTTTTTTCATGGACAGAACGAAGGTGAAGCCGGTTTTGAGGTGTATTGTACAGTAAAACCAAAAGAGTGAGGATAGAAGAATGGACGGTCGGTGTAAGATCCTCACGTAAGAAGGATGAGGCGAAGATGAATAGAGGAACGAACAGTGCGGACCTTATTAGCTTAACAGTAAGTATAATTGAGAGTTTAAATGAGTAAATTAATAGATCATTAAAGGAAGGGACTTATTTTAATCAATTGAAATGTATTTGTGCTGTTTAAAGGTAAACATGAAGTACCTAGAAATGAACGAAACATGGTACACGGAGAAGAACAGGAAAAACAGAAACAAACAAAGAAAGGGTTTGATAGGTCGATTAAAACATTTAATAATTAAATTATTTAATTAATTTTATAATTAAGTGGTTCATTTAATCATATTATAAAATGACGTTTAATATTCATGACAGGGTCAGAAGTCCACGAAGACTAAGGAACGAATATGGGAAGTTTTCGATCAAGGCAGACACTGTCTTAACTAACGTAATTTGCACAAACCAGTAATTTGTTCTTTTAAAGAAAAACTGAAATTAAAATATAAGTTATTTAGTTATTGGTTAATTAAATCGTATAAGGTTAAACTTAAATAACTTTTGATTCCGTTGACAGAATGGTCCCAAGCAAGTTGCATTGCGATGGTGGTGACAAACAGAACATTTTGGAACAGTGCCGGGCAGAATTGGAATCAACTGGATTTTCTGTTAAATTAAACACTTGTTTAATTTAACCGAGATCAGCTGTTTAAACAGCGTATCAACTCAAGGTGAGCTAAACTCACTCAGTTACCCTTTTTATATTTTATATAAATTGGGTTTTTTTTGTGTGCTTTGCTTGCTGATGGTTGCCTGTTTGCTAGTTCTACCATTGTTTGTTGATTTAACTGATGAAATTAAACTGTGTTTAATTTCAGTAAATTACCAAATCGTTATTTTTAACGATTGGTTCCAATAAAGGTAACTCATCTTGGTTGGTCACGTTTATTTATAAACGTGTTTAAATGGTTGAATTGTTTGAATTGCTTGTGGTTGATGTTGAATGGTTGCTATTTAGTGTTATCAGTTAAACAAAACTGAATGGTCTGGTTTGAGATAACCATTTGAATACAGGGAAGAACAGGTTGGAGGGACCCAACCGGATCCCTCAAATGTATTATTTATTTTCATATTATCATATATGAACTGATCTGTTTGTGTGATTGATTGGATGGTTGATTATTGATGGAATATTCAACATCTGTTTGGCTTAAACCAATGGGCGACATGGGTTAAGTGTTTGGCAGAGTATGGCCTTTAAAATCAATCGGGTTATAGACAGTGATTCACCGTCAGGAGAGTCGACAGAGATAAAATTATAAAAATTTATTTTATAACTGAAGTTAGATTTTGAAATATATTATTTCGAATAAAAGTTATTAAAGTGAAATAAATAAATATTTTATTTATTTAAGACTTTGATTTGTTAATAAATTATTTTATAAAGTTAATTCTGATGATAATCAGATCTACAAGTATGAGGATAAGAAATGAACCGAGTGGTTAAACTTTGATAAGTTTTTGTAAAGAATAAATTAAATGGAAATTATTAAAATTAATTCTATTAATTTAAAGTGGGAATTAATTAGAATTGGCTAGCGAGATAATCAAGCTTGATTTAATTAAATCGACCGTTCTGAATTGGAATTGATTATCAAGTTAATGTGTTTTGATTGGAATTGTTAAATGAATATTGTTAAAATTTAGATAAGATCTCAAAAGGGATTTACTATTTAGTTAATAAAGAGATTAACTACTTTTACAGAAGTAAATGGTGGAAATAGAATATTATCATTAATGATGAATTTAGAAGATTACTTTTTATTTGAATTCATTAAAGTTGAAAGGAATCAAATGGATGGTGAAAGAAGTGTATGGACATGGTTTATTTTTGAACCCAACTTTTATAGTAAAGTTATAAAAAGAAATTTAAGCAATAGCTTAAGTAAATGTGAATTAGATATTCGAATTAAATAAAAGAGAATTGAGAACAGAAAGGGTTTAGATTAAACTGGGATTTATGTAAACAAGGTTTATAAGAGCGATGAGGCGTTATATCATTAACGATACTTAATAATGAGATTAAGTAGAAAGGGGGAAATTTCCAAAGTGGAAATGGTCGAAAGGATTTGGAAAGAGATTGGTAAAAATGAACTTGGGTAAAGAAGTGGGTCGTAGAACTGAATCCAATTTATAATGGAATTGTTTTGAGACTGAAATGGAGTATTGGTTTGATTACAACTTATATTTATCTGAGGATAAGAACGTTGTTGATCAAGGTCTGAGAGGTAATTAAAATACCCCAACTTGAACGACATCAGGATTATCTGAAGATGATATTAGTTGGTAATTGTAAAAGAGGTTAGTGATAGTTCATTATTTCCATTAGTGAAATAATGCAACGTTGGTAAAAAATTGGGAAATATATGTAACGAGAGATCCGAAGTAAAGGAAATGCAAAGTTAGTTTCATTCTATACTAATTCATATTAGTTATGGTTTCGAGAATGGAATACAAGATATTACGTAACGCTATTTAAAGAAAAATGAGTTGAATGGATTTTCCATGTTTTAAATAATAAGGAATGATGTTGAAATGTTTTGAAAGGAGAATTAAGTGGGGATTGAATATGGTTATTTCACCAAGTATTATAAAGAAATGTTGTTGAGAACATTGGTATATTAATTAAGAATTCAATTATCGTATTTCTTAATATTAAAGAGTTAGAGGTTTTGATTAAGCAAAAGTGAACAAATTTGTTTAAATTAAAGGCCAAGTGATGCTGATTACTGAACCAGTGAACTCATTGGAGTGTCATGATTGAAACACTGTTTATTTTGATAGTTAAATCACCGACTATCAAATCTATCCAATACGATTGTTGGTATGGAAAGACCGGGATCGAATTTATATTCGAAAACCATTCCGACCAACAAATACGTGAAGATATCAAAAGATGATCGAGATGGTGCTGTGAAGACCGTGGATTTTCACAAACAGAAGAACCACTAATATTCTCTGCCTGACAAGCAGAGATAAGTTGTGATTCTGTGGTAGTTGGAATCTACGGGTTGCAAGGACTTCTCGCTACTGATCCATGGGGTGATTCCTATATTGGATGCAGTAGGAGAGTACCTTCGGTTCATCCTGTTCCTGGATGACCTGTATGGACGGATGTCTGACAGAGTATTTCCAAAAGGTCACGTACGTTGATTTCTTCAAACGTGCTATAGTTGTTGGCGGAGAATTGCCGCTCTCTTAGCTTCCAGCTAGAGTATTTTTGTGGATATCAATTAGTGATATCTGATGGATTTGACGATGTGGCATTCAAAGTGAATGACGACCAGATGTTCAAGAGTTAATTCTGGCCTCAAGCCTCATCAACTGGGAAATGACAAAAATCGGGCAGGCAGCATGGCTATGTGGGTCGCTCCCATTAGGGTGTATGATCACCTATCTAGAGAAATTCCTGTTTGCTTCTTTAATCTATGTTTCGATGCTGTCCCTTTTCGGGAGACGGTTGCTGATCCCAACCGTCGGTGATATACATTCGATACACTCAAGCGAAATGAGTGGTCGGTCATGTGAGGGCCGGGTTGCAAGACGTTCTTGTTGAACCCAGTGTATTCATCTCTAGAGATACACTATCGGCAGGTGGTCCCATACCTTGTCACAGATGGAATCCAATCTCCAATAAGCGCCCGCGGTTTTGTTTGTATACTATATATGTAGAGCGTGAGATGCAAGCGTTCTACTAAATTGTTATTTACTTGTATTTAGACATTATTATAATATCAGACAAGATATTTGTTTCAAAACTGTTTTGGGTTATCGTAAGGTAAAAACCGTCCGTGTTTATGTGTGGATTTGGTCTTACGATTATCCTTTTCTTTTGAAAAGATTTTGAACTTTAAAATCATGATTGGATGATTTACCCTTAATACTGTGCGAGTTTATCTCACTCTGGTTCACCAAACTGACCCGGTATTTTTAATGCTCGGGTTAGACCGGGTTGTGCAGGTCCAGGTTATCGGATGCTGCGATGTCCAGAGACGAGCTAAAGAAGTCCAGACGTATTATATATGTTGTGTATTCCGCTGTGTGATGTATATGAGGACAGGTTATTATCACTGTCCAGATGTGTACTCTGATATTGTAAGTATTTTCAAAAGTTCTTAGTAAAGATTTATTTCAGTATTATATTTTGTTCCGTTGCGATGTGAGACTCTGATTCTGTGTGTGGTGTTTCTTCTTCTTCTATTCTTATATTTCTTTCTTTCTTATCTCACCCTCTAATTTCTTTCTAAAGCTATCCAGTGTTTTCGGTGCTTGGAGGGTCGACATGAGTACGGTAAGGCATTTATGTTGATTTTCGGGGCCGAAATCCCTGGGTCGTTACTGTGGTATCAGAGCTGAAGGTTAAGTGATTACCTTGGCTCTGTGGCGTGACTCAGTGGAGATGGGGTTAGCAATACCCTAGATTGAGTTGAGTGTATATATACGAGTGAACGTATTTGTAGATTTTATAAAAAAAATGTTTTATATTGTGGAGGTTTATTGGTTGAGTTGTTTATGAGTTCTGGTCGATCAGTTTGATCCACTGTATCGATAGGGGTTTCTAAACACTCAAGTACGATAAACCGACACAGTATGTTTTGGAAGAGGGTAAATGAAATAATTTACCCAAATTATATTTTTATATAAAGAAGATATATATATTTGGAAATATTATAGTATAGTGGATGTGTTAGTTAATTATAATTTAAATAGTTATATAAATAACCAATTAGAGCTCGTATAATATAAAAGCAGATTAATTAAATCTGAATTAGAGCAGGATTGCAATTAAAACCTTGGGGAAATTGAACAAGTGTTTAAATTGTATTTGGATCAAATATATGAGAATTTTAAGATCCTGGGAGATTTCAAATTTTGTTTTGCAAGCAGCTGAAGATTTTTGAAGTATATTTCAAATGTGGAAGGGTTTAAAGGGTTTCTAAAGTGATATAGTATTGAACTCACTTCGATAGCGGGGAAATAATCCTGATGATGCTGGCCACATCATCAGTGTTCATTTTCGAGTTCTAAGTGACGGATTACTACCAAAGAAGTTGTTTTGAATTGCTTTGAGGAAAACAAGTTGTTTTAAATCGAGAAAAGGAATATTTGATTTTGAAAGAGCTGAACTATTTAAAATCTCCCAGGGGAATTGTTTGAATGAAAAGAAAGTTTTCGATATTTTTGAAATTATTTATACACGGTAATAGATTTAAATTAAATTGGATTTGGGATTTAACGGGAGTTGTAACGTCCTTTCTTACCATAGCAATTTCGAGGACGAAATTATTTTAAGGGGGAAAGAATGTAAAGACCCGTACTTTTGGCGGTCAAATATTTAATTTAATTTAATTTAAATATTAGAGTTGGAATATCGATGGAATAATTATTTAAATCGTCGTTTTAAACGAAGTTGAACTATATATATTATATATAATATAAATAGAGCTTGAAACTAGCGCTGTAGTTCGTAAATTCGAGTTTGAACTTCATCTGGGCATACAGAGTCCGATATAAGTCGGATTTCTGTGAAACAAGAAACGCTGGGAGCATGTTGACGATAGCTTTCATATGAAAGAGAAAAATCCAGATTTTGTGTAATAGATTGCGAGTTATGGCCAAATCAAATTTTGGAAAAAACGCTATGGAAATCGTTATCGGCCGTTAAAATGGCCATTTTGCAAACGAACTCTGTTTTCGATGAAATTAGTTTCATTGGAAACATATCGTCAAATTATTGTCAGAAAATCAAACTGTGTGGCAAAACGATGTCGTATGTGGCCGTAGCAACCGCAAACGTCCGTTAAAATCACTATAGCGCGTAACTACTTCAACAAGGAGTATTTGAGTGTAACTTGAGCAGACGATCGAATTAGGCCACGAAACCAGTTCCGTTGAGTTCATATCGTCGATTAGAGTCAGGATAGGTATATAGTTTGTTATTTTTAGAGATCGAGAAATTTAGCGTTAAAAAGGGTAGGGCGGTTCGGGGTAAAAACAGCCTATCGGGCAAACAGTCTCAGAATGCGACGAAACTAGTGCCGTTGGGTTCGTATCGAAAAGTTATTGTAAGATTTGAAGGTTTCAAGTCGATTTGACTTATCTGGTGATCGTGGTAAATTAAAATGCGTGTTTATTTCTGGTTTTATAAGGGAATTTTTTTCAAACGACCCCGGATTTCGACGAAACTTGTCTCATTGGGTCCGGAATACCTTTTTACATCAAGATTAGCTTTTTTATCAGTTAACGGAAGTCGTTTGTGGTCAGTTTTACGCGTTACTTGACGACGAAAATTCGATTAATTAAACATTCTCACTATATATATTGTGTACGATTATCTGAGTGGAGAACACCACATGGTTTCTGAAAATACTGTCCTTTGCGCACACTTTTTTTTCTTTTCCTATCCCTTCTACTCGCCAAGCCTATGCACATGCCTACACACTGCTTGCCTACCTTGATAAGCACCATCGTGAAGACCTACCACTGCTGATTTGAAATAACCTGCACAGCTATATTGTGCCATAGCAAACTGCACATGCTTCTAGTACTGCCAACTCCGCAAACCACTGTTAACACACACACAAATCAACGTCCATCACCAACTATTGACAAGAACACACTGCAGTATACAGGAAAGCAAGCCACCCTACTAGCTACCCTATATTCATGCCTTGCAACCCAAACTAACAACCGTGATGGACAAACAACTAAATCCGTGCCGACCAAGTTTTGTGTAGTATAAATACAGCACCTCATTCCTTTCAGTTGTCTCGTTAACATCCTTCATAGCAAAAATGAAAACAAACACCTTCTTTAAAAAAAACGAAGAAACTGAATGGGATAAAACGAATAAGGGAGGGGAGCAGCATGCGTTCGAGGAGGGTTTGGCTTGGCAGGACGATGGCGAGAGGAAGGAGTGACTGTGGGCGAGTCTATCTCGGGGATTACTGTACAAGGAGGGGGAGGTGATGTTTGAGGCATGGGGCAAGGTAGCGTAGCCGCTTGGTTTGGTGGCGTCGGATCATCCAATGGTCAAGGACGTAGGACACGGTGGTGTTGAAATTATTGGTGGAAGAAGGGACTGAGACAGCATATACAAAGTACTTTTGGCTTTTGAATGTTTAAACACATTGTGGTAGCAGGGTGCAAAACGAGATATACATAGAAAGTTTCTGGGACATAGCAGTACACAGGGACAGAGAACGAAAGTAAATTAGCGTTAAGTTGTACTTATTTTATTATCGAATATAAGAATTGGTTATTTAAAATTATATACTAAATCGTGTTTTTTCATGGGCAGAACGAAGGTGAAGCCGGTTTTGAGGTGTATTGTACAGTAAAACCAAAAGAGTGAGGATAGAAGAATGGATGGTCGGTGTAAGATCCTCACATAAGAAGGATGAGGCGAAGATGAATAGAGGAATGAACAGTGCGGACCTTATTAGCTTAACAGTAAGTATAATTGAGAGTTTAAATGAGTAAATTAATAGATCATTAAAGGAAGGGATTTATTTTAATCAATCGAAATGTATTTGTGCGTGTTTAAAGGTAAACATGAAGTACCTGGAAATGAACGAAACATGGTACACGGAGAAGAACAGGAAAAACAGAAACAAAGAAAGAAAGGGTTTGATAGGTCGATTAAAACATTTAATAAGTAAATTATTTAATTAATTTTATAATTAAGTGGTTCATTTAATCATATTATAAAATGACGTTTAATATTCATGACAGGGTCAGAAGTCCACGAAGACTAAGGAACGAATATGGGAAGTTTTCGATCAAGGCAGACACTGTCTTAACTAACGTAATTTGCACAAACCAGTAATTTGTTCTTTTAAAGAAAAACTGAAATTAAAATATAAGTTATTTAGTTATTGGTTAATTAAATCGTATAAGGTTAAACTTAAATAACTTTTGATTCCGTTGACAGAATGGTCCCAAGCAAGTTGCATTGCGATGGTGGTGACAAACAGAACATTTTGGAACAGTGCCGGGCAGAATTGGAATCAACTGGATTTTCTGTTAAATTAAACACTTGTTTAATTTAACCGAGATCGGCTGTTTAAACAGCGTATCAACTCAAGGTGAGCTAAACTCACTCAGTTACCCTTTTTATATTTTATATAAATTGGGTTTTTTTGTGTGCTTTGCTTGCTGATGGTTGCCTGTTTGCTAGTTCTACCATTGTTTGTTGATTTAACTGATGAAATTAAACTGTGTTTAATTTCAGTAAATTACCAAATCGTTATTTTTAACGATTGGTTCCAATAAAGGTAACTCATCTTGGTTGGTCACGTTTATTTATAAACGTGTTTAAATGGTTGAATTGTTTGAATTGCTTGTGGTTGATGTTGAATGGTTGCTATTTAGTGTTATCAGTTAAACAAAACTGAATGGTCTGGTTTGAGATAACCATTTGAATACAGGGAAGAACAGGTTGGAGGGACCCAACCAGATCCCTCAAATGTATTATTTATTTTCATATTATTATATATGAACTGATCTGTTTGTGTGATTGATTGGATGGTTGATTATTGATTGAATATTCAACATCTGTTTGGCTTAAACAAATGGGCGACATGGGTTAAGTGTTTGGCAGAGTATGGCCTTTAAAATCAATCGGGTTATAGATAGTGATTCACCGTCAGGAGAGTCGACAGAGATAAAGTTATAAAAATTTATTTTATAACTGAAGTTAGATTTTGAAATATATTATTTCGAATAAAAGTTATTAAAGAGAAATAAATATATATTTTATTTATTTAAGACTTTGATTTGTTAATAAATTATTTTATAAAGTTAATGCTGATGATAATCAGATCTACAAGTATGAGGATAAGAAATGAATCAAGTGGTTAAACTTTGATAAGTTTTTGTAAAGAATAAATTAAATGGAAATTATTAAAATTAATTCTATTAATTTAAAGTGGGAATTCATTAGAATTGGCTAGCGAGATAATCAAGCTTGAGTTAATTAAATCGACCGTTCTGAATTGGAATTGATTATCAAGTTAATGTGTTTTGATTGGAATTGTTAAATGAATATTGTTAAAATTTAGATAAGATCTCAAAAGGGATTTACTATTTAGTTAATAAAGAGATTAACTACTTTTACAGAAGTAAATGGTGGAAATAGAATATTATCATTAATGATGAATTTAGAAGATTACTTTTTATTTGAATTCATTAAAGTTGAAAGGAATCAAATGGATGGTGAAAGAAGTGTATGGACATGGTTTATTTTTGAACCCAACTTTTATAGTAAAGTTATAAAAAGACATTTAAGCGATAGCTTAAGTAAATGTGAATTAGATATTCGAATTAAATAAAAGAGAATTGAGAACAGAAAGGGTTTAGATTAAACCAGAATTTATGTAAACAAGGTTTATAAGAGCGATGAGGCGTTATATCATTAACGATACTTAATAATGAGATTAAGTAGAAAGGGGGAAGTTTCCAAAGTGGAAATGGTCGAAAGGATTTGGAAAGAGATTGGTAAAAATGAACTTGGGTAAAGAAGTGGGTCGTAGAACTAAATCCAATTTATAATGGAATTGTTTTGAGACTGAAATGGAGTATTGGTTTGATTACAACTTATATTTATCTGAGGATAAGAACGTTGTTGATCAAGGTCTGAGAGGTAATTAAAATACCCCAACTTGAACAACATCAGGATTATCTGAAGATGATATTAGTTGGTAATTGTAAAAGAGGTTAGTGATAGTTCATTATTTCCATTAGTGAAATAATGCAACGTTGGTAAAAAATTGGGAAATATATGTAACGAGAGATCTGAAGTAAAGGAAATGCAAAGTTAGTTTCATTCTATACTAATTCATATTAGTTATGGTTTCGAGAATGGAATACAAGATATTACGTAACGCTATTTAAAGAAAAATGAGTTGAATGGATTTTCCATGTTTTAAATAATAAGGAATGATGTTGAAATGTTTTGAAAGGAGAATTAAGTGGGGATTGAATATGGTTATTTCACCAAGTATTATAAAGAAATGTTGTTGAGAACATTGGTATATTAATTAAGAATTCAATTATCGTATTTCTTAATATTAAAGAGTTAGAGGTTTTGATTAAGCAAAAGTGAATAAATTTGTTTAAATTAAAGGCAAAGTGATGCTGATTACTGAACCAGTGAACTCATTGGAGTGTTATGATTGAAACACTGTTTATTTTGATAGTTAAATCACCGACTATCAAATCTGTCCAATACGATTGTTGGTATGGAAAGACCGGGATCGAATTTATATTCGAAAACCATTCCGACCAACAAATATGTGAAGATATCAAAAGATGATCGAGATGGTGCTGTGAAGACCGTGGATTTTCACAAACGGAAGAACCACTAATATTCTCTGCCTGGCAAGCAGAGATAAGTTGTGATTCTGTCGTAGTTGGAATCTACGGGTTGCAAGGACTTCTCGCTACTGATCCATGGGGTGATTCCTATATTGGATGCAGTAGGAGAGTACCTTCGGTTCATCCTGTTCCTGGATGACCTGTATGGACGGATGTCTGACAGAGTATTTCCAAAAGGTCACGTACGTTGATTTCTTCAAACGTGCTATAGTTGTTGGCGGAGAATTGCCGCTCTCTTAGCTTCCAGCTAGAGTATTTTTGTGGATATCAATTAGTGATATCTGATGGATTTGACGATGTGGCATTCAAAGTGAATGACGACCAGATGTTCAAGAGTTAATTCTGGCCTCAAGCCTCATCAACTGGGAAATGACAAAAATCGGGCAGGCAGCATGGCTATGTGGGTCGCTCCCATTAGGGTGTATGATCACCTATCTAGAGAAATTCCTGTTTGCTTCTTTAATCTATGTTTCGATGTTGTCCCTTTTTGGGAGACGGTTGCTGATCCCAACCGTCGGTGATATACATTCGATACACTCAAGCGAAATGAGTGGTCGGTCATGTGAGGGCCGGGTTGCAAGACGTTCTTGTTGAACCCAGTGTATTCATCTCTAGAGATACACTATCGGCAGGTGGTCCCATACCTTGTCACAGATGGAATCCAATCTCCTATAAGCGCCCGCGGTTTTGTTTGTATACTATATATGTAGAGCGTGAGATGCAAGCGTTCTACTAGATTGTTATTTACTTGTATTTAGACATTATTATAATATCAGACAAGATATTTGTTTCAAAATTGTTTTGGGTTATCGTAAGGTAAAAACCGTCCGTGTTTATGTGTGGATTTGGTCTTACGATTATCCTTTTCTTTTGAAAAGATTTTGAACTTTAAAATCATGATTGGATGATTTACCCTTAATACTGTGCGAGTTTATCTCACTCTGGTTCACCAAACTGACCCGGTATTTTTAATGCTCGGGTTAGACCGGGTTGTGCAGGTCCAGGTTATCGGATGCTGCGATGTCCAGAGACGAGCTAAAGAAGTCCAGACGTATTATATATGTTGTGTATTCCGCTGTGTGATGTATATGAGGACAGGTTATTATCACTGTCCAGATGTGTACTCTGATATTGTAAGTATTTTCAAAAGTTCTTAGTAAAGATTTATTTCAGTATTATATTTTGTTCCGTTGCGATGTGAGACTTTGATTCTGTGTGTGGTGTTTCTTCTTCTTCTATTCTTATATTTCTTTCTTTCTTATCTCACCCTCTAATTTCTTTCTAAAGCTATCCAGTGTTTTCGGTGCTTGGAGGGTCGACATGAGTACGGTAAGGCATTTATGTTGATTTTCGGGGCCGAAATCCCAGGGTCGTTACATAACCCTATCATTTCTATAAGTTATGCTTACCCTAAAAGGTGTGTTTAATTACTTAACTTTATTATTTCCTCCGGTTATGTATACCACTAGGTGTCTTTAATTACATAACCTTATCAGGTTAAGTTTGTGGGCCTATATTTAAATATTACCCACCCCCTCTAATTTACTTAACTCACCCACTGTTCAATCAAATTTACTTAATCCCAATTTTAGTTCATATTCATACAATCCCTATGGATTTACTAGGTTAAGAATTCCAATTCGTTACCGTGTCCATTTATGGTTATAATGGGCTAGACCTCCCATATTAGGACTACAACTTGTGGATGCTAGTTATGTCGGTCGGGTCCGGGCAGACTTCTTCCACAAGTTGGGCCTAACCTCGTGTCTTAGCCTGTTTCATATTTGTGCACTTATACCCCTCACATTAGATTCAACATTTGCGGTTGCTAGATATGCCGGTCGGGTCTGGGTAGACTTCCACCACAAATGCAATCTAACCTCGTGTCATAAGTGTTGTTACAGTTTTCTAATTACTGTAATTCTAGGCATTTTAATTATTATCCATTAATTGTACCTATGTCTTTATAGGTGTTCATGCCCATTTACCAATTATATTCATGATGGATAATATGTCCAAATTCATGTTCGTCATTCAAGTTATGCCAATTCTAATGTTTTTCCCCGTTCCCTAACTGACATATTCGCACATAATTCATGGCGTACCTAGGCTAGATAATAGCCCAGTCATAAACAATAAAAGGAAAGGTGATGGGAATACGACAAAGGTGATTGTTCTAACATAAATGGCATCATCATATACTAACATGGTGATAAGGTGAACATATAAGCATAGATCCAATGAAAGGGTAACAATTAACTAGTTTTGACATAGCAAGGATGTTAAGGTAAGCATGACAAGATCTAAATATTAATTTAGATGTCCAACAGGTTCAGATCTAATATGATAAGTACAAGGAGATCTAAATAATAAGCTGGATCTGATTAATAATTTAGATATCCACATAATTCAGATCCAATAGTTAATAGTAGATCTGACACAAACAAGGTTTAAGATCCACATCATAGAATGTCACAGAACTTACAATAGATCCGACTAGATAGAGATTTAGATCCAAGTTATAACCAATTCAGAATGTCATATGTTCACAATTTACAATGGATCTAGTATAATTTAGTCACATGAATAAATCCAAACTATAGTCATATCAGGTTTACTTTCAAATATTTAAATCTAAAAGCAATCAAGAACTCATAGTGTTTGGATTAAAAAATAGAACTAGAAAAGAAGCTTGTAGAGATGCGGATCTACACTTTAATCTTTAACTGATTGGCCTTATTTGATTGTTGTAAAAGATAAAGAATCCAATTCAGTTCAGACATCGGCAGCATTTGGTCTTCATGGAATTCTAGTGAAGAAAACAAGAGAAATGGACCTCTATATATAGCTGCCAGCCTCCAGAAACTGGCTGCCACCTTAGCCCTAGGGGGATAGACTCCCCTTAGGGGGCCGACCCATGGGTCGACACCCCCCTTGAAGGGTCGACCTGGGGTCGATACCCCTCCTATGGGGTCGACTCCACTAGGCGGGATTTTTCCTGCTTCCCTCACTTTCTGTGATTTCGAATTTTGAACAGAAAATTTTGAATTCTTGGATCCAATATATGTATATATAATTCTTCTGTGCGTATACAAACTCAAACCTTTATAACCTCATACGGTATCTGTTTTATGCAAACCAAATGTCTATCTTAACAAGAATTTCGAGACGGACGCAATGGCACTGTCTGTTTCCCTTAATTATGAATATTAAATTAATTATTATTTAATTTTCCTTCTTTAATGTTGTTAAAATTTTGGGGTGTTACAGATATCTTTGTACATCACTTGATTTTAAAGATGCGCGAGTTATTTGGAAAGACCGGGTTTAACCCATTCTGAATAATTGATTTGACGATTAAAAGTCGAAGAGATTGATGACTGTGGTCGAAGACCGGAGATCTTCACATCGTTAGGATTATTGTCGATATCTCAATTGGTCGTACACCCAAGACGAGGTAGGGGATCGTCCAGATGTACTTGGAGATCGACGGATATGCATTGGCCACTCTCCTGTATTGGACATATGGGACGAGAAACAAGGTGCCTTCAGTTTGATTCAGACCCAGAACGAACTTACAAATGGATTGTGTGTATGACATTGTATTTCATGTTGTACTTGCGCCATTGTGGCGTAGGCGGGGCTTAGGTAAATGCAATACCTACGTAATACCTACGCCAATATTGGCGTGGCTAAAACCTACGTAGGTAATAATATTCTCATGTCTTACATACGCCATCCATGAGGGTATTTCCTATGTGACGGCAAAGAATTTCGCTCGGTCCGAACCAGTCGCTAAACCGATCCAGGCCGTTCGAAACGCCCTATCGTTGAGAACAGGACAAAACAGAACGCATACAGAAGAACATTTCACTATATATTACAACAATGCATCAGATTACAAGAATATACAGAGTATACATGAATATTACACAGAAATATCAGAGATTTAAATTACATTTAAATACATAGCAGCGGAAAATAATACAATACACAACTAGAAGAGATATACGGATACAAAGCTTTCCGGATATCGTTCCAGCTGTAAACCAGGATCCTGTGAATATAAATCTGCAAAACCAAAACTACTAGCTGCCCGTGTCAAAATAAGGGCACCCAGAGTTTAGGTTAAAACAATAAACTCCAGGTCAGTCATGTGACTGGTGTGAGAACTAAAACAGTTAATCTTTATTTTCAAAGTAAGGTAAATCAAGGGACCACGCCGTATAACACGGAACGGGTTTCCTCCCAAGAACACCAGTGCATAAAACAAACAGCGCGATGCTAAATAAAGAAAAATGAAGCTGTTATAAGACCCAGGTCCCATCACACAATGCAACGCAGTCGAGGATAGGGTTTTCCCTTATAACAGCCAAAGAATGCTTGATACGTTTAAAAACAAATCATTTGATACTATAATAAGTGCATAGTGTATAAAACACTTCAAATCATAAGTATCAATCATAGGCGGCATGAACGGCCCATAACACTATGTCGCCATATATAAGTTTACAATCAAAACCGCAAATGTCGTATTTGGAAATTGGGTTTCCATCTATGAACCGAGGCAAAAGATAGTCCTCAACCGATTCGAGACTGCCTAGCCCGAGTCTCAGGATCAGAACGCATCGACCCTTGGAGCGACAGGGCCGGTCCACACGGAGTGGATTAAAAATGCCTGAGCACTACGTTTCGCCGCCCTTTGGGGCGTAAGCGAGCCAACTAAATGACTCCATCGGTTCGAGAACGACCGATCAATCCGAGGCGCCTCGCAACAGCAACAACCACATAAGTCAAACTCGTCAGGGCGTGTAAAACCACTGACGCCACTTCTAGCTAGGAGGAAACGCAGGCCCTCCCTGAGGTCCGTCTCCCGTTTTTGGTTCATACCTGGTGTGAAACACGCGAGGTAAACGTTACACAAAGCTACGCCACAAAGGCCGTGCTTTGATCATCACCACAAGACTTTGCTTTTCAACAGAAGCCTTGATCATTTGCATCTTAGCATGCCACACAGGCAAGCCATCCTATGCAACCGATATCAGTCACACAGAATGAAATCCGATGTCAGACACACAGTCCATTTACAAGTCCGTTCTGGGTCTGAACGAAACCGGAGGCACCTAGTACCCCGCATATCCATCGATCTCCAAGTACGTCTGGACGATCACTAACTGTTTCCATCTTCTTGGGTGTACAGCCCAATCAAGATCATCAGTTATCACCCAAACGACGTGAAGACCTCCGGTCTTCGACCATCGTCTTCATCTTCGACTTATCGTCGTATCAGTTATTCAGAATGGGATAAACCCGGTCTTTCCGAATAACTCGCGTATATTTTAAATAAGTGTTACACAAACACAACATACGCCTCATTCCAATTCATTAGTCACTAACCGTAAATTAATCAAGAGAATAATTCCCCAAATATTAACCCCGAAGGCCGAAACCAACATCAGATCAATATCCAGAAAACCATTCTGCTTGGCTAACCGCCAGTTAGTTTCTAAATTTCACATTCAAATCTAATTAAAGATTTAACTATCGCCTGGAGCAAAACTGGTGATACTCCATTCTCGATCTTTTCAATCTAATTAAAGATTCATTAAAACTCCACTTAGTTTTAATCTGTGACTGGGTTAAAGAATCAGTGTCATTTAAAACACGGTTCACGATAAACCCAAAGTCACATCCCATTAATTATCGGGTTAAAGAACAAGTGTTATTTAAAACACTGTTCACGATAAACCCAAAAATCAATATCAATTCAATTCCAATTAAATATTATTTAATTGGTACACTTCATTAAATCTAAATAAAAAGATTTAATCTTTTCTCAGCTGGGTTCAAGAACAGTGTTAGTGAAGACACCATTCACGACAAACCCAAATCACATTCATTAATTATCGGGTTAAAGAACAAGTGTTATTTAAAACACTGTTCCCGATAAACCCAAAAATCAATATCAATTCAATTCCAATTAAATATTATTTAATTGGTACACTTCATTAAATCTAAATCAAAAGATTTAATCTTTTCTCAGCTGGGTTCAAGAACAGTGTTAGTGAAGACACCATTCACGACAAACCCAAATCACATTCATTAATTATCGGGTTAAAGAACAAGTGTTATTTAAAACACTGTTCACGATAAACCCAAAAATCAATATCAATTCAATTCCAATTAAATATTATTTAATTGGTACACTTCATTAAATCTAAATAAAAAGATTTAATCTTTTCTCAACTGGGTTCAAGAACAGTGTTAGTGAAGACACCATTCACGACAAACCCAAATCACATTCATTAATTATCGGGTTAAAGAACAAGTGTTATTTAAAACACTGTTCCCGATAAACCCAAAAATCAATATCAATTCAATTCCAATTAAATATTATTTAATTGGTACACTTCATTAAATCTAAATCAAAAGATTTAATCTTTTCTCAGCTGGGTTCAAGAACAGTGTTAGTGAAGACACCATTCACGACAAACCCAAATCACATTCATTAATTATCGGGTTAAAGAACAAGTGTTATTTAAAACACTGTTCACGATAAACCCAAAAATCAATATCAATTCAATTCCAATTAAATATTATTTAATTGGTACACTTCATTAAATCTAAATAAAAAGATTTAATCTTTTCTCAGCTGGGTTCAAGAACAGTGTTAGTGAAGACACCATTCACGACAAACCCAAATCACATTCATTAATTATCGGGTTAAAGAACAAGTGTTATTTAAAACACTGTTCACGATAAACCCAAAAATCAATATCAATTCAATTCCAATTAAATATTATTTAATTGGTACACTTCATTAAATCTAAATAAAAAGATTTAATCTTTTCTCAACTGGGTTCAAGAACAGTGTTAGTAAAGACACCATTCACGACAAACCCAAATCACATTCGATATTCAATACAAGGCTCTGAATAGAAAATATATCGGCTTATATTCAATATCGAATTCTACGACTAACAAATGTCGTATTGGAAATAACGATATAAATATATATATCTTTCAAATTTCCATAACAACACCTGTATAATCACGAATTCCAACATCGAAATATTCCGAAGACAATTTCGATTCAAATCCACTCCAATGCAATCATTGGAAATTTTGGTTATTTTCAAAACCATTTCAAATTCCATTTATTTATTTAAAAATAAATAGAATTATAATTCTAGTTCAAAACTAGTTCATTTCGATAAAAATCTATTTTTATCTTTTCAAATATGGAGTTTTTCATCCCAAACTTTCACAAATCATTTCTTATGATTTTACACAAATTATTACTATTTTTAATAATTTTATCAAGGCCCGTACAGTCGATTTCCATTAACGGCCATCGAACTGCACTTATAGCGACCTTTTTCGAATTTGATTTGGACGTATCTCCAAATCCAACCGTTAGATTTCAAATTTCTAACATTCATTAGAAAGCTCTTTTCGATACGAACCCAACGGTTCCGGTTTTAGGAGAATCCGACGGTCGGATCTCCCGTAATGTCCGTTTGAAACAAATGGTCGAAATTCACGAACTGCCGCGGCGCGGCGCGTTCTATTCAGGCCATTATATTATATATATAATATATATAATATATACTTCGTCGATTTCTATTTAAAACGAATTATATAAATAGTTTTAAAATCGTTTCAAAAGCTATTTCAACTTTCTTTTCAATTCAAATCAAAATTGAATTCTTCTTCATAAATTCGTTTTAAAATTCATTTCTATTCAATTCAAATTTCAATTCAATTTGAATTCATTTCAATTCACTTTCGATTCAATTTGAATTCGTTTTCAATTCAATTCATTTCGAAATCGTTTTCAATTCATTTCTATTCGAAATCGTTTTCAATTCATTTCTATTCGAAATCGTTTTCAATTCATTTCTATTCGAAATCGTTTTCAATTCATTTCTATTCGAAATCGTTTTCAATTCGATATAAATATCGCTCACGTCAAAATGGCGTCAATCTAATCAACACGGCTTCATAAATTTCTATTTTCAAATATTCTATTTCAAATATTTCTTTTTCAAAATAGTTGTTATTATCAAAATATTTCGTTCAACACATGACCAATCTCAATGAATGAGTACTGTCAACACATGAACTTTTATTTTATAATATTCTTTATTTTTCAAATTGGAATGAGGCCCAATCAATTACCATATAAAGTTAATTATATGGATTCTCATACAACACATGTATATCATAGCATTGAAAAATAATCAACCATCAACCAAAGTGCACTACACCGCATAAGCATCAAATACAGATATTCAACGCTTATAACAGCCTGTCAATCAATCGATCGACATATTTAATCAATCAGGATGAGTGAACTGCATATTTCATCCTAACACCCGTGTGGGGTTTTCAAACAATCAAATAAATATTTTATTTGTGCAGTTGGGCGATGTGTAAAATTTATCGTCCCAATCAATGTCCTTTAAATAGGTGTACATAAACGAACCGTCCGGTTTGTAAATGAATGTTTATTTATTCACATTCGCGTTAAAAATTATATTTTTAACGATAAAACATTTTATTCTAACTTATGAATTTCTATTCAATCCATTTATTCAATAAAATGATATTTTTATTTTTCTAACATATTTTAGAAAATTTCGGCGGCATAACGGCACGATACTAGAAACGGGACAAGGCCCAGCCTTATCCCCGGTCTAGTGAAGGCCCACGCCATTCACACATCAATCAAATTCACTTTCGTTATGCAAACCACAAAATTTGGAGTAAGGGTCTAACCTAGCCTTACTCCCTCGCCTTATAACGGCGCACGTCTAATCCTAATCAATTTATCGATTCGATTTTTCACACCACAAACCACATTCAAACCAATATCGCAATCAATCACCAAACAGTCAAACAAACAAGTCCATGGTCTGTGGACGATTGTGTCGGGTGCTACTAAGCACCGTCTGCATCCTAGTATATATATAACTAGAAAAATTAAATTGAAAGGTGAGAAGTTCTCACATATAGCTATCCGAGCACCACGGCACTTCTATTGATGTAAATCTTCCTCGTTCTCGCCTTTTTGTCATCTTCGTTTCCCGCTTTCACTACCTATGTAAAAATCGAATTTTTACTACTCTATTCAATATATAAAAATCATATTTTTATGCCGAAGTTCAATATATAAAAATCATATTTTTATGCCGAAGTTCAATATATAAAAATCATATTTTTATGCCGAAGTTCAATATATAAAAATCATATTTTTATGCCGAAGTTCAATATATAAAAATCATATTTTTATGCCGAAGTTCAATATATAAAAATCATATTTTTATGCCGAAGTTCAATATATAAAAATCATATTTTTATGCCGAAGTTCAATATATAAAAATCATATTTTTATGCCGAAGTTCAATATATAAAAATCATATTTTTATGCCGAAGTTCAATATATAAAAATCATATTTTTATGCCGAAGTTCAATATATAAAAATCATATTTTTATGCCGAAGTTCAATATATAAAAATCATATTTTTATGCCGAAGTTCAATATATAAAAATCATATTTTTATGCCGAAGTTCAATATATAAAAATCATATTTTTATGCCGAAGTTCAATATATAAAAATCATATTTTTATGCCGAAGTTCAATATATAAAAATCATATTTTTATGCCGAAGTTCAATATATAAAAATCATATTTTTATGCCGAAGTTCAATATATAAAAATCATATTTTTACTTACAAACAAATTTTTTTTTTTTTAATTTTTTTTTTTTTTTTTTTTTTAAAACAAATCTATATTTTATTTTCTCTTGAAAGACAATTTTATTTTCTCTTTTTATAAACAATTTTATTTTCAAACAATAACCAATTAATTTTCTAACAATATGCTAATTCATTTAGAACAAAACTAATTTTTTTTCTATGTGTTTATATATCAAAAGACTGAATCTTTCTATGTATTTATATATATCAAAACTGAAATTTTTAAATAAGGTTAATTACCTTATAATCGTTCCAAGAATCTGGAGCTCGATCAAAACCTAGTTCGCGGCCTAGGGTTGAACTTCCGGCGGCACTGGCTTCCAGGAGGGGGGCGGCGCTAGGGTTTCAGCGGGTTTGGGCTGGGGTTCGTCGACTGCGAAGGGGAGAGAGGGTTGGGGGTTGCGGCTTTTACTGGGGAAGAAGGAGAGGACGGGGAGGAGGCGGAGCAAGGGCGTCGGAGTTGTGGAGGCGAGGAGGAAGGAGAAGAAGCGGCGGCGGCGGCAGGGGCGGGGCGCGATCGATGGCTGAAGTTTTTTTTTTTTTTTTTTCTCTTCTTTAATTTCGACTGAATGAAATTTAGGGGGGGCCAGGGTATGTAGAGAGGAGGAAATTTTTTTTTTTTTTTTTTTTTAATTATTTAATTTGAAAAGGTTGACTTTTACATACGACCTCGAAACGAGGCCCACCGCCTATCGTCTCTAACGTTTTACCCCCATTCCGAACTCAATGGGATATGTATCGCAAGCTGATTCGACTGCTTTGATCAGTTTCCGTTGCATTTACATTTAAATCACTATATTGAATTTTAAACGTACATTTCAAATTACCGGGGTCACATATTAACTAGAAAAATTCCAGAAAAATATTTTCTAGCTTCGTATTGACGATACGGTCCTAACAAAACTAGTTTCGTCGAATTCTGAGACTGTTGGAAAAATGGCCATTTTCCAGTCGATTAAAATCAACTGAAACTGGTCAAACGCGTTTTCCTTTGCCACGCTCACATATTGATTCGAAAAATTATGAAATTTGGAATCTAGCAATAACTTTACATCCCGGACCCAACAAAACTGGTTTCGTCGAAATCCGAGGTCGTTTGCAAAATGTCCATTTTTAAGGGCCTGAATTCCATAGCGACTATTCAGAATTTTCAACTGGACATATCTTTTGATTCCCGCTATCAAATTTCCATTTATCGGATTCGATAGAAAGATATTATCAATTAGATCCTATCATTTTTGGTTTCACTAAAATCCGGATTGTTTTGCACCCGGTACATTCAATTGAAGTTTGAAATCGAATTATCGAACTACCGCGTCGTTTTCACTTCTATTTATAATTATATATATATATTTATATTCTAACGACGACGCGTATAATATATACGTTCTAATTCTATTCAAAATAAATTTCTCGTCGATATTATTTAAAATAATTCATTTTAAATAATCAAAATTCGCTAAAATTGCCAAAATAAAAATTTTAAACTGGCCCAGATTTTCGGGTTGTTACATCCTACGTCATAGCTACGCCATTATTTGTCTATTCCCTATGCCATAACCTGCTACGTTTTACCTACGCCATTTATATGCCTTACGTTTCCTATGCCTTTTTTACGCCAATTATTTGTCTATTCTTTACCTATGCCATTTTTTCACATTCTTCCTACGTCATCTCCACGATTTTTTGGTACATTGAAGTAAAATTACCTATGCCTTTCTTACGCACACTATACTCCTTTTCTGAAGTAACTTTAATATATTATTATCATGTTATATTTCATCATATTAAACAAAAACCTAGTAGACTTATTTCATATATATATATATATATAGTCCAATAAAAACATTAAAATCAATTTATTCATTATCAATTAATTTTAAATATCTAATAAATATTACAAAGTCAATGTGACATTAATCAAGTTCTCATACGTCTAAATGATACAATAATATGTTCATGATACATAACATTACATAAAACATCACTGCGAATATGAAAATTAACCATCACGGCGATCGTTTGGCTCTTCATCAAACCGCTATCGAAACATCTCAGAAAGTTTTTCATACTTTTTTTTTGCATTTGATTTCTCCATCTTGACGCTCCACCTTTTCCTCCAATTTCCTCTAGTCAGTGCTTCTCCTTTGTTGATGCAATAAGTGACATCTTTGTATCTCTGCATTTCATCAAATATTACATTAATTTCAACATTTTAACCAATTAAACTAACGTTTTGTTCAAATTTTAAAAACTTACACCAGAGATGTGACGGCCCGCCCCGCACCAGCTGATATTTCCAATCAAGGTGCGCTATATCAATGCCCGACTAGCACAGGACGGTCGTCAAAGAAAGGAAAAGAATGGAAAGGATACGGTGAACTAACAAAGAACCTGTAGAATGTCTCACAGCGCATGGAATAAAATATAATAATAACATACTTGACATAAAACAGGCGAGAAGGTGTATAAGCTGAAAACTAAACCATAATCATCATAGCAGCGGAAATCCAAAATACAGCTTATTACAACTCCAACAAACTGTCTCTAAAGCAAAGATAAAGGTACACTACTAATGCCCAAAGTAGTGACCAGCAACGACACAGGGAGAATATCTATATATATCATACGTAGAAGCCTCCCGCTCGTCTCCAGTACAGCTACTCGTGCATAACCACCTGACCTGTCTGTAGTCTGCCCATTTAAGAGCACCCAGAGTAATAAGAAGAGACATAAAACTATGGGTCAGACAAAAGTCTGGTATGAGCGATAATCAACAAAACAGAACAGTAACAGGTATACTAAACCAAACCTAAACCTGAACCTTCAACCAAAGAGTTAGCATAACAAGATGTACAATACTCTAAGGTGACACTAACATATGGTGTAAAGATATGAGGGTGGGGGTGTGCATGTCATAGTGATGTCAAACAATCAAGCATAGCAACCATCCTCACATCTCTCACTCAGTGCGTAAAGCATACGATATCCACTGCTTTGATCAACTAAATCCTTGCTATGATCACTCTGCCCCATGGAGCCATGGCGACTCCACTGCACTGATCCATAGCCACTAGTCCTTGCTATGTCCACTCTACCCCATGAAGCCATGATGACTTCACTGCACCGGCTCATAGCCATGCTACGATCACTCTGCCCCATGGAGTAATAACTACACCACTGCATTGATCCGTAGCCTAACATTCGTCCCTCGGTGATGAATCAAAGTTATGGACGCCGACAACTCCTTAACACACGTCCCGCAGCAAAGCCCAATCATGAAGTTAACTTATTGGTTCCCATCTGGATTCTGAGTACAAACTTCTCCTTCGGACTACCTTTGCATCTCGGGTTTTGGTTATCATCTCCGGATCGGTTTGGTCCTTCTCCTCATCTTCGATTCGGTTCGGTTTGGTTGTGATTACCTCTCTCTAGCGGTTCGGTTCGTGATCCTCGAGGAGGTTCGTGGTGCTCCGGTCCGGCTCGTGGGAACTAGCTCAAGTACTCCTGTTTGTGGTCAGCATCTGGTTCGGGTCGTGTTCTTCAGTTTCCTTCAGGTCGGGTCGTAACCAAGCTTCACGGTTTTGGTGTGCTCCGGTTCGTTATTAGTAAGGGCAAGCGGTTCAGGTCGGAGGACTTCAAGGGCGAACGGATCGAGGATGAAAAGCTTCAGCAGGCGGCTCGTGTGCTTCTGGTCAGTTCGTAGGGGGTTGTCACGATCGGGGTGAGGCGATCCAATCTGGTTTCCTGCACAGTTTTCTGCACTTTGTCCAACGAGATGTTTACACCATACGAAGGCGTTTTCAACTATTCTAACTTTTCTAAACAATTACAAATCATTTCAAACAGTCATAGCAACATGTATAATTGTCCATAAACACCAAAACAACAATTCAACATGTAAAAATGGATCAAACATACCCAAAACTCATGCTTTCCCCTTAATTATGTTTAACAATAACTAATGATAGGATTAGCAAAACTTATCCAAATTAACCCAAATTTCTAACAAAGGCCTTAAATAATATTTTACAAATTTATAAATTTTTCCAGATCCCTAATTAGCCATAATTAGTGAAAAACAATGCAAATCACTCACCTTAGCCACAAGTAAAACTTAGATCTGAAAATATCTCTAATTTGGGTTGAATCTCTATGCAACATAGCAGATCTATTCCCAATTTGATGCTAATTTGCCTTGATTAGATGTAGATTAGGTTAACTTGATTAAATGATGATTAGAAGGTGATTTGGGTGTTGGAGGCCATTCCTAGGGTTATGGAAGTGTTTCAGGCGGCTGAAAAATGAAATCGTTTCCTAACTGTTCTCAGCCTCCCCATAACCCTAATCCCAAAGTGGGTTATGGGCCCTCTTGCTAATAACCCTAATTAGGCCCGGTTAAGCTATTTTTCATCTTCTAAACCTTGTTTCAGTCGTATCTCCCAAACAGTGAGTCCGTTTGGCTAATGTGACCATTCTACGGAATTGTAAACCATCATCTGAATCCAATGGAAGTGATTTCAGGTCAAAACTCCTTAACAATCAAAAGTTATGGCCGAAACAAGATCAACTAGGGGCAAAACGGTCATTTAAAAATGGCAAAAATCGTGAACATGGGAAATGACCCCAATAGTTATTCCCCAAAGTTACACAACTATACAACCTCGTACGAAAAAGAAATAAATATTCTACGATCCTTCGATGCGTAGAATGCGGGTCGTTACACTCTTCCCCCTTAAGAAATTTCGCCCTCGAAATTCCTTAACCAAAATATACAAAGATGTTCAGCATGCCTATCAGTCATTCACAAACAATCTAACACACAAAAAAAACAGAAAAAAACCTATCCTAGCATGCGGAAAGACTAAATCGAAATTTAAAATCTTACCGGGCAAAGAGTTCTGGATACGTCTCCTTAATGCTCTCCTTTGTCTCCCAAGTATAGTCATTCTCATCCTCGCTCCACTGAACCTTGACTAGATTCACCGATTTCGTTCGAAGTTTCTTCTTATCATGCTCCATAATACGAATCGGCTTGCGGTTCCCAACCGCCTCGGGTTCTACTTCGACTTCATCCAACTGATCAGGTGAAATATCCACATCAGGATCGTGTACGAATTTCCTTAACTGGGAAGCATGAAATACGTTATGAACTCCCGCCATCTTGTCTAGAAACTCAACTTTACATGCTAATTTCTCAACTTGCTCGAGAACTAGGAATGGACCAATAAATCTTGGTGCTAACTTGCCTCTCCTGCCAAATCGTATCACGCTCTTTAACGGAAAAATCTTGACAAACACCAAGTCACCAATGGAGAATTTTAAATCTCTTTTCCTCTTATCAGCATAACTCTTCTGCCTATCTTGGGCAGCCTTCATCCGTTGTTGGATAACTTTGATCTTATCTAAGGTTTCTCTTATCACATCTGGCCCAAGCACAAATTTCTCACCAGTTTCTAACCAACATGACGGTGAGTTGCACGGTCTTCCATATAAAGCTTCATATGGAGCCATACTAATACTGGACTGATAACTGTTATCATATGCAAACTCCACTAGATGCAAATGGTCGTCCCATTTTCCACCAAAATCTAATATGCAAGCTCTCAAGAGATCTTCTAATACTCGATGCACCCTCTCTGTCTGACCATCGGTTTGAGGATGGTACGCGGTACTGAGATGTAGTTCTGATCCTATAGCCTCTTGTAAGCTATTCCAAAATCCACTAATGAACAACGATCTCGGTCGCTCACAATGCCTTTGGGTTTTCCATGAAATCTCACTACCCATTTCATACACAGTTCTGCTAACTTAGCCGCCGTTCTATCGACTTGACGGGTATAAACCTTGCACTCTTGGTCAATCGGTCCACAATCACCCAAATGTTATCATGGCCCGACCTAGTCCTTGGTAACCCATCAATGAAATCCATTGAGACTTGTTCCCATTTCCATTCTGGAATTTCTAATGGTTGCAATGAACCACTAGGTTTTTTTTGCTTAGCTTTAACTAACTGGCAGTTCATGCATTTGGATATAAACTTCCCAACGTCTCTTTTCATCCCTTCCCAGTAGTAGTCTGCTTCATGTCTCGATACATTTTATTATCACCGGGATGTATAGTCAGTTTTGAGTGATGACATTCTCTAAGTACTTCATCTCTCAATCCATTTACATCGAGCACAACTAGTCTCCCATTCTTTCTAAGCCATCCATCTCGATCAAGCCCGTACTTTTTCATCTCCTCGTCGATACCCATCTCTAACTTGTAGATGATTTCCAATAAGTTCGGATCGTCTTTCTAACTGGAACCATCCGCTGAATCAAAGTGGGTCTGATCGTCAAACTTGCTAACATCTCTGGATCTAATTCGCACCTTGGTCTGAAATCATACCCAGCAATGTACTCTAGTTGCTTTCATTCAAGAAACATAGCCCCTAAACTGGCATGTCTTCTATTTAGTGCATCAGCTACTGCATTGCCCTTTCCTGGTATATATATGATATCGAAATCATAGGAAGTCAAGAATTCTAACCATCTCTGTTGTCGGAGATTTAGATCCTTCCGGGAGAAAAGGTACTTTATTGACTTATAATCGGTAAACAACTCAAATCTTTCTCCCAAGAGATAATGTTTCCACATCTTCAATGCAAACACGATCGCTGCCAATTCCAAATCATGGGTAGGATATCTTTTCTCATGCGGTTTCAGCTGTCGACTAGCATAAGCTACAATCCTACCTCCTTGCATCAATACAGCACCTAGTCCGGTACTACATGCATCTGTATATACTGTCATCTCTTCATTCCCCTTAGGAATGACTAACACTTGTGCACATGTTAACTTTTCCTTTAGACTCTTGAAGCATTCTCTCACTTTTCGTCCCAGACGAAAGCTTGATTCTTCCTAGTCAACTGAGTTAATGGTGTCGCTATCTTGGAGAAGTCTTGGATAAACATCCGATAATATCCAGCTAATCCCAAGAAACTTCTTACATCTATGGCATTCTTGGGCATAGACCAATCTTGTACCGTAGCCACTTTTGCAGGATCCACGTCGATACCATTCTCTGAAACAACATGGCCCAAGAATCTCACTTCCCTCCTCCAGAAGTGACATTTAGAAAACTTTGTTTTTAATTGGTGTTTTCTCAACACCTCCATTACTATCCTCAAATGTTCCTTGTGTTCTTCTATCCTCAAATAAACCAAGATATCATCTACGAACACAAGAACAAACTATTCAATTGATCTCTGAATACTCTATTCATAAGATCCACAAAATATGCTGGTGCATTGGTCAACTCGAATGGCATGACCAACCACTCATAGAATCCAAACGGCATCCAAAAGGCCATTTTAGCTATACTCTCAGCTTCCACCCTAAGCTGATGAAAACTTGTCGCGAGATCCAACTGGGAGAACACTCTCGCACCACTCAGCTGATTGAACAAATCATCTATCCGCGGTAGAGTATACTTATTCTTCCTCGTCACCTTATTCAGCTCTCGGTAGTCCACACACAATCGAAGGGAACCATCTGCCTTGGTAGCAAATACAACTGGTGCTGCCTACTTAGAAAAACTTCTTCTGATAAATCCCTTTTTCAAAAGATCATTTACTTGCACCTCGAGCTCTCTCTGCCCCTTTGCGCCATACGACGAAGTGGCATCACTATAGGTCTGGCATCTTTCACTAAATCAATACGAAACTCAATCTCTCGGTGTGGTTGAAGTCCGGTCACTTCCTTGAAGACGTCCGGATACTGGCAAGCCACGGGCACATCTGACAACTCATCATGCGGGATGTCGAGGGAATTTAGAAAACTAGCCATTACCCCATCACTAGGTAGACCACCAAACACTACCCTCCGCCTATCATCCGCTCTAACTGTCACCAAAAAGCCCTCACAGTCTACCACCAACCCGTACCTTTGGAGCCAATTGACTCCCAAAATAATGCCAAACCCAGTAAAGCCCAAAACAAAGCAATCACAAACAAACATACATCCATGACTCGATAAGACCACGTTACGATAAATCATACTAAGGCTAGTCGAACCACCAATCGGGTTCGTCACTGTTAAAGGTCTATCGACTATCTCGGGTTCCAATCCAAACCTATTTACCAGGTCATTAGATATGAAGGAATGGGAAGCTCCGGTATCAAACAATACTCGAACAGGAACATCATAAACAGAAAGCATACCTTAAATGACGACATTTTTTCCTCTCTCCACCATAGTTGGGGCATTCGACGAAGAAGGAACAACATTAATAGCATATGCTTTCACAATCTGCTTCTCTTTAGGAGGTTGCGGAAATTTATCCTTGTGATGTCCCACTTGGCTACAATTGAAGCACTTCCTGTCCGCAGGCTTTGCTCGACATTCTTTAGCATAATGGCCCTTCTTGCCACAGCTAAAGCACTCAATATCTTTCTTACTCTTCTTCTGACCATCCTTAGCTTGGTTCTACTTCCTTTTGTTCTGAGAATTATTCTTGCCTCCAATGCTTGCTTGCGGGTTTGGCCCCTCTGCAGATGCAATAGCGACTTCAGTCTTGGGCTTGGGATAAAGGCTCTCTGACCTCAATGCTTTCCCAAAAATCGATTCAAAAGTCTCATCAATATGGTTTATAAGCCTTTCTCCCAAGTACTAATCTAAACCAGTTATGAACTTCTCATTCTTCTTCTCGGGAGTATCGATAAGGGATAATCCATACTTGGATAAAGTATCGAACTCAGCAATATATTCCGAGACTGCCCTACCATTCTGCTTAAGCTCCAAGAACCTCCTAAACAACTCTGACTTCTGGGCAGCTGGGATAAACTTATCACTGAATCGGGCCTTAAACTGATCCCAAGTAATCTGATCCTCAGGAGTAGCTGCCTTTATAGCATTCCACCAGTTCATGGCCCGTCCTTGCTGCTGACGGGATGCTATCCTTCTCTTCATCGCATCCTCGATACCCCAAGTCTTCGAAGATACGCTCGCAACTATCCAATCAATCCTGAACATTCGTAGCTGACTCCGTTCCATGGAACGACTTTCCACCAAGACTAGTGTAGCCTTTACAAAGCTTGGCGAAATCGGCCCTAGGCGCCTGCACCGCCGCACCACCACCATTTGCAGCATTACCCTCTGAACATCCCTAAGCATCTCCCTCATGAAGTCAGTACATCGTCCTCATATCAGGAGCATTCCCAGTATTAGCTCTTCTACCAGTACCCCTAGTATATCGGCTCATCGTTCAATATGTAAGGAGAGAACGATTAACCATCTCTTCTGTGGTGCCAATGCAGTGCGACTTCATCCTTAAATATACTAATAGTATATGTATACACATTTTGAAAACCAAAATATCACAAATAAGCACTCTCATATACGTACCATCTCTCCTTAGTGTCTTTCCCTAGGTTAACTACGCAACCTAGAGCTCTGATACCAAGTGTGACGGCCAGCCCCGCACCAGCCGACATTTCCACTGAAGGTGTGTTGTGTCAATGCCCGACTAGCACGGGACGGTCATCAAAGGAAGGAAAAGAAAGGAAAGGACACAGTGAACCAACAAAGAACCTGTAGAATGTCTCACAGCGCATAGAATAAAATATAATAATAACATACTTGACATAAAATCGACAAGACAGTGTATAAGCTGAAAACTAAACCATAATCATCATGGCAGCGGAAATTCAAAATACAGCTTATTACAACTCCAACATACTGTCTCTAAAGCAAAGATAAAGGTACACTACTAATGCCCAAAGTAGTGACCAACAGTGACACAGGGAGAATATCTATATGGGTCTGTTTGGCACAGGTCCCTATTAAGTTTCAAAATTAGGCTCACATCCGGTCCAACTTTTCATGTAAATTTAGTCCCTATTTTTCAAAAATACACTAAAAACAAAACAAAAAATATAAAAAAAATCACGAAAATTCGAATTTAAATCAAACATGTACTCACCCAAAAAAACAGCTCGAAAAAAATAAAAAAATGCATCAAAATCAAAAAATACAATAAAACAGCGAAAAATGCAGTAATTTGCATCAAATCATGCACATATTTGCAATACTTGCATTCATCTGTGCAAGTATTTCAAATGTTGAATTTGTGTTTGTTTTTTTGCATACATGTATGCAAGGTAAACAGATTCTTGCATACAAGTGTGCAACAATCTTCAGGTAAAATTTTCTCTTCATATTTTTACATGCAATACTTGCATACATGTGTGCAAGTATTTCAAATAGTTGCATATATGTATGCAAGTTTTTTTTTTAATTTCCGTGAACTTCTGTTAATATTTCCAGATTTTAGAATTTTTTTATACATCGTAGCATTTTTTTTAATATAAAGAAAAGGCGGAATAAATAAAAAAATAGGGACAAAGTTTCTCATTCGTTTCCGCCCCCTCTTTTTGAGCTGCCGCCTAATAATTTTTGTCCCTTCCGCCTTCCACCTCCTTCCACTTCGCCTCTTCCATTTTTTCACAAAAAAAATGCGCTCTTGCATTAAAAAAAAATCTAAAATATGGAAATATTCTCCTCAGTCCACGCAAATCAAAAAAAAAAGTTGCATACATGTATGCAACTATTACTAATAGTTGCATACATGCATGCAACTATTTAAATACACATGCAAAAAAACCGCAAACCTGCAGAATATTTGCATACAAATATGCTGCTATTCAGAATAGCTGCATACTTGTATGCAGCAATGCGTTGAAAGGCAGAGGGCATGGCAATATGTGCATACATGTATGCAAGTATTTGAAATATGTGCATGTTTTCATGCATTTTACTGCATATTCCGTTGTTTTGAGTACTTTTTGATTTTGACTTGTTTATCGATTGTTTTTCCACCTGATTTTTTTGGTGTGAACTTGTTTTATTTAATAATGAATTTTCATGATTTTTTTTTATATTTTTTTATATGTTTTAGAAAAATAGGGACCTAACTGACATGAAAAGTTAGACCGGATGTGAGCCTAATTAAGTTTCATTTTAGGGATGTGTGCCTAATACTATCTATATATATCATATGTGGAACCCTCCTGCTCGTCTCCGGTACAGCTACTCGTGCATAATCACCTGACCTGCCTCTAGTCTGCACGTCTAAGAGCACCCAGAGTAATAAGAAGATACATAAAACTCTGGGTCAGACAAAAGTCTGGTATGAGCGATAAGCAACAAAACAGAACTGTAACAGGTATACTAAACCATACCTGAACCCGGACCTGCAACCAAAGAGCTAGCACAACAAGATGTACAATACTCTAAGGTGACACTAACATATGGGGTAAAGATATGGGGGTGGGGGTGTGCATGTCATTGTGATGTCAAACAATCAAGCATAGCAACCATCCTCACATCTCTCACTAGTGCGTAAAGCATACGATATCCACCGCTTTGATCACCCAAATCCTTGCTATGATCACTCTACCCCCATGGAGCCATGGCGACTCCACTGCACTGATCCATAGCCACTAGTCCTTGCTATGTCCACTCTACCCCATGAAGCCATGACGACTTCACAGCACTGGCTCATAGCCATGCTACGATCACTTTGCCCCATGGAGTAATAACTACCCCACTGTACTGATCCATAGCCTAACATTTGTCCCTCGGTGGTGAATCAAAGTTATGGATGTCGACAACTCCTTAGCACACGTCCCGCAACAAAGCCCAATCATGAAGTTAACTAGTTGGTTCCCATCTGGATCCTGAGTATAAACTTCTCCTTTTGACTACCTTTGCATCTCGGGTTTTGGTTATCATCTCCGGGTCGGTTCGATCCATTTTCTCATCTTCGATTTGGTTCGGTTTGGTCGTGATTACCTCTCTCTAGTAGTTCGGTTCGTGATCCTCAAAGAGGTTCGTGGTGCTCCGGTCCGGCTCGTGGGAACTAACTCGAGTACTCCTGTTTGGGGTCAGCATCTGGTTCGGGTCGTGTTCTTCAGTTTCCTCTAGGTCGGGTCGTGACCAAGCTTCATAGTTTGGATGTGCTCCGGTTCGTTATTAGCGAGCGTGAGCGGTTCAGATCGGAGGACTTCAGGGGAGAACGGATCGAGGATGACAAGCTTCAGCAGGCAGCTCGTGTGCTTCTGGTCAGTTCGTGAGGGGGTGTCACAATTGGGGTGAGGCGATCCGATCCGGTTTCCTGCACAGTTTTCTGCACTTTGTCCAGCGAGCTATTTACGCCATATGATGGCGTTTTCGACCATTCTAACTTTTCTAAACAATCACGAATCATTTCAAACAGTCATAGCAACATGTATTATTGTCCATAAACACCAAAACAACAATTTAACATGTAAAAAATGGATCAAACATACCCAAAACTCATGCTTTCCCCTTAATCATGTTTAACAATAACTAATGATAGGATTAGCAAAACTTATCCAAATTAACCCAAATTTCTAACAGATGCTTAAAACAATATTTTAGAATTTTACAAATTTTTCCAGATTTTTATGAGTTATAATTTCGCTAATTATCACTAATCACCCCTAATTAGCCATAATTAGTGAAAACCAATGCAAATCACTCATCTTAACCACAAATAAAACTTAGATCTAAAAATATCTCTGATTTGAATTGAATCTCTATGCAACACAGCAGCTCTATTACCAATTTGATGCTAATTTTCCTTGATTAGATGTAGATTAGGCTAAAACTTGATTAAATGATGATTAGAAGGTGATTTGGGTGTTGGAGGTCATTGCTAGGGTCATGGAAGTGTTTTATGCGGCTGAAAAATGAAATAAAAATCGTTTCCTAACTGATCTCAGTCTCTCCATAACCCTAATCCCGAAATGGGTTATGGGTCCTCTTGCTAATCACCCTAATTAGGCCCGGTTAAGCTGGTTTTCACATTCTAAACCTTGTTTCAGCCATATCTCCCAAGCAGTGAGTCTGTTTGGCTAATGTGACCACTCTACGGAATTGTAAACCATCATCCGAATCCAATGGAAGTTGTTTTAGGTCAGAACTCCTTACCAATCAAAAGTTATGGCCGAAACAAGATCAGCTAGGGGTAAAATGGTTATTTAAAAATCTGCAAAACTCATGAACATGGGAAATGACCCCAATAGTTATTCCCCAAAGTTACACGACTATACGACCTCGTACAAAAAAATTACTCTACGATCCTCCGATGCGTAGGGTGTGGGTTGTTACAAGAGATATTGCCATAGTATGGTCTACAATCCTTTTAGCCATGCGTAGAATGTGGGTCGTTACAAGAGGTATTGCCATAGTATGGTCTACGGTCCTTTTAGCCATAGGATCAACCAACATATCAGATGTTTCTTCTTCGACTTCATATAAAATTTCTATGTCTTGATCTTTCAATTCTTCCATTGTTGCTTGATATTTTGCTCGCATTTTGCATTTACACAAATAAGTTTTTATTAGATATCAAATAAATTTCTATGTCAGGATGAAACAACAAAGCATGAGCATTTATAGGATTCTAAACAACCCAACCAAGCAGTATGAGTAAAAAAATCACCTAGAAGATACTTTCAAAGGGGTACATAACAAGAAAACAGAATTTCTCCCCAATGACCTAGTGTATTGTTTAAACAAAAAAAACTCCAAATTAGGTCACGTATGAAATTATAATCACAGATGCACCTCCAATTCGATGCAAGGCAACAATAGAATCTCTAATCTATAGGTCAGATTAGAAGTTTTAGTTATCAAGAATGGAAGTTCAAAACAGTAACATATCAAAACTTTGGTGCAAACATCTTATTCTATAGATTTTGTAAAGCTCAAGTGTTGAACACATCATTGGTTATGCTCAGTCCAATTAAAGCATTCCAACACAGTACTGCCACTAGGATCTTCCTGCAAATCATCCTTTTTTAACTTTAGCTAGCCTAACCTTATCTTGATAGGCAATGAAGAGTTTTGAATTTTCTTGTAGTACATTATTGCAAATTGCAATAATTAAAGTCCGATCTATCTATCATTGCAAACATATGAATGATTTAGAAGACCCTACTGCTAGAGCTTGTCTTCGAATAACTATAACAAGTATACTAGGTTAATGTTTTTTCTATTCTAATTTCTTGGTTTGACTGCATGTCACAGTTATGTTTGAAAGTTGAAACCACATTAATCATGCATTCTTTTTTACTTAGAGTAATCTCTTCTTCTTTTTTCTCATCATGTAGGAATGAGGATAGGTACGCAAGCGAATATTTTGGAAATAAAATACATGGTTTCGGAGTATATAACTTTGCAAATGGCCATTGCTATGAAGGCTCGTAGCATGAAGGACGAAGGCAAGGCTGTGGGTCATACACCTTCTGAAACAACGAAATAAACAGTGGAGAGTGGGATTGTGGAATTTTATAGCGTTTAATTCCCTCATCTGATCCTTCAATTCAACGTGTTATTCAGATACTTACAATACAATCTCTTCTTCTTAAATTGTTGTGGCAAAAACCTTTATTATATTAAATCTAAATTACTATTATTTTCGCATGCGCTGTTCTAACTTTTTTACTTCTATTGTGGATGAATTAGGCTGGCAGAAAAGCTGCAGAAAATGCAATGTTAGCTCCAAGGGTAGTTGAACAAGTGAACAAGGCAGTTGCTGCAGCAAACAGAGCAGCCACTGCTGCTCGAGTCGCTGTAGTTAAAGTCGTTCATAACAGAATAGATGGAAGAATTTTCCATGCAGACATGTAAGCTTGAACTATTACTATTTATAGCCCTAGTTGCATTCACTCACCTCTAACTTTCATAGTTCATACATTTTCATTCACAAGCTTCAATTTATGGTTGGCATTTACACGTTGGTAACTTTTATTGTGGAAGGCCTACGTAAACTGATCTGGTGGTGCAGATTTTATAGGCAACCCAATTTTATTTTAATCTTTTTCATTCTTCTAACTCAATGAATAACAAAAGCATGATTATTTTACATTCCATATATCATACTCTTTCATGCATGTATAATCATCTCATGCATCACCTTATCAGCCATGTGGTTTAGCACCAATTAAATAATCTGTAGATTTCTATAAACATACCTTGAAAAAAGCGCTGAAGCATCAAAGACCAACCTATCATGAAACCAATAGGCGTGACCATATCCATGCATGTTTGTTTATATTATTTCATATATGCATAATTAGAAAATAGTAGCATTGATTACATGAACAAATTATTAGATTCTAACCTGCAGAATCCATCCAAACCTTGTGCAACAACTGATTTTTAATAGCTCTGTCTTGCACAACCATTTTCACTTGACATGCAAAGGCTCCAACAGTTTTTATGAACCTTGAATTTCTCTTAATATTTCTATCATACACAAACCTGCTACAATCATTGAGATGGAGTTAAAAACTAAGATATCGGATGAATAACAAGTGAGTGGCAACGTCCGTACGTGACAACACGAAGAGGTTGAAAACAATAAATGCACAAAACAAGAGGAACGAAAAGGCTATGCATATTTTATGTTGTGCTGAAGACTCAAGTGTTGAACACTAATGAAGCCAAATCTGAGAAATTAGGTGTATTCATTAACTAAAACATGCTTATTACAAAAAAAGGGTTGCAAATAAATGAAATTTAAATACAACAGTTACAGTAACATATAGTTAGGATCGGTATTATAGAAATCTAACTCATAAAAAGCGATACAGTTAACCGTTTCTTTACCAAAATAGAACAAACTATGCAGTACAAACAAAGGGTTGTAAATCATACCACCATGTTTGCATTACCAGCCTCAGGTTTGTAATTAGTTAACTGATCAGGCTTCAGATTGTCTGTTGTTGTGGGCAAACATGTGTTTACAAACAGGTAATTTTGGTGCTTGCATTACCAACCAAATGTGTGCAGATGTATACGAAAAAAAATATACCTAACAATTAATTATTGTCTGGACTACCAAAAAAGCAAGGAACTAAATTCTCATTTCAATACATGTTTCAATTACATTTGCCTCCCCTAAAGCAGTTCTTACTATAATGAATAATGATCCTTGTACTTTTGAATCAAGATACTTAAGTATAAGGAAATTACTCGAAACTTTTACGAGAGAAGAGACAACATTTTTAAAACGGTATATGTTGTAATGACATATGAGTGCTGGAGAGGAACGATATGTTCTGCCGTGTAAACTTAACCAATAAAATGGTTATGCCATGATTATATTAGTTGATCATTTGATCATAAACAAGTGTGACCTTATTAAAATTGGTTACTTGCTCTAAATAAACATGTAAATCAAGATAAATGCAAGTCAACTAAATCATCGGGTTAATATTTAGGATACCACTATCTTGTCTCAGTTCGCCTGTAGTTTACAATGACACTCCATAGTCCATTTCATATCATGTATAACATGTTAAAAACATGAATTATGGTACTTAGTACCCATATATATATATGCATACATATATACATACATACATACAAAAGGCTTACCTCGTCTGGATTAAGTTATGATGTTTCCTATAACAATCTAGTTATTCCCCTCATTCCACTGATAACCTATAAAGTATACAGCAAATAAACATATCGGACAAAACATTTAGCAAAAATTCCGATTAACAACCAATGGGGAACATATAGTGAAATTGAATACCATATCAAAATTTAAGTTCCCAAGTTGAACTTTTCCATGTTCTGATTTTAGTTTCTTCAAACGATCCTGTATATTGTGCAATCAACTAAATCTGATTCATTTTCAGAAGACTCCTTAATAATACTATACTTTTTCTAATCAAACTGAATGCGGGATACTTTTAGAATATATAACTCTCTTAATTAAAAGATAGATTCAATCCAACACAGAATAGTGAACATGTAAGTAAACTTATCAAACATGTTCAAAAAGACCTTCCATAGTCATAAAATATCTAAAGACAAATCATTTAGTGATAACTTATAAGTAAAACTAACAAAAATTCTTGTGGAGCCGAACCAGCTTCTTCTTTTCCCTTTCTAGGCTTAGTAGAAAGCAAAGTCAAAAGAATATTAGGTAAAACTCCTGCGTTAATATAACAAACTAGGATTTTCGACCCCGAAAATCAAAATAAAACTCATGTCAACCACTCAAGCATCGAACATACCAGATCATTAATAGAAAGAAGTTAGAGGGTGAGAAATAGAAAGAAAGTTAAAATAGAAGATCACAACATAACAGAATCAGAGTAAACACTAAACTCATAGCGGAACGAATGAAATATATTATATAACATAACTTTCGAAATGCAAACTTATAACTGTATATACATATCATTTCAGGGTACAACACATAACATCACAGTGGAAATAAACAGTAGCTATAAAATGCTGAAGCCTCCAGCTCCAAGCTCTTCCAAACATATCTGTAAAATCCCGACTACTTGACTGCCCGTACAAATTTGGGCACCCAAGAGTTTAGGGTAAAACAAAACAAAATAAACCCTAGGTCAGTCATGGGTCTGGTGTGAGTAAACTCCAACCATTTGGTTTTAACTTTTAAAAATCCATTTAAAAGAAAGGATAATCGTAAGACCGATCCACACATAAACAGGATGGTTTTTACCTTACGATAACCCAAAAGATTCTTTATATCAACCTCTTCTGATATTATAATAGTGTCTAAATCAAATAAATATCAATATAGCAGAACGCTTGCATCTCACGCTTCACATACATAGTATATAATCGAAACTACATGCTCTAATTGGATAATGGATTCCAACTGGCAAGGTATGGGACCACCTTCCATCAGTGTATCTCTAGAGAGGAATACACCGGGTTCAACAAGAACATCTTGCAATCAAGGCTAAACATGACCAGCCACTCATTTCGCTTGAGTGTACCGAATGTATTATCACCAATGGTTGGGATCAGCAACCGTTTCCCGAAAGGGACAACATTGAAATAGATTAAAGAAGCAAATTGATTTTCTCTAGATCAAGTGACAATACACCCTAATTGATAGCTACCCACATATCCATGCGACCTACCCGATTTTATACCATTTTCCCGTTGTGAGGCTTGAGGCCACGCTTATCTTTTGAAATGCCACATCTTCATTCACTTTGAATGCCACATCATCAAACCTACCAAACCATTTATCGATTTCCCAACGATATCATAGGAACAAAGCAAAGAGAAACGAATTCCTCCGCCACCATACGTAACACGTTTGAAGTGATCAACATATATGATTTTTTATGGATTCTCTATCTGACATTCATCCATACAAATTTGTCCTGGGACTGGACAAACCGAATGTGCCATCTCGTCAATCTATCTTAAGCAATTTCTACCTAGGATTGCTCGAACAGCCCTTGCATAAACTCCATCTTCAATTTTTTTCAGCATAATTTGATTTGCAACACTTATGCCAAAATGGAGTGGTTTCCAGATGATAAATATGATCCTGATATCTCTCCGTATTAACAATGGAAAAATGGTCAAAAGCTTTGATGGCTGGTTATTTAACTGCCAAAGGAAAACATTCATACAAACAACGATTCTATTTCCAAATGGAAATTTTATCGATCAATCATCAATCAACATTGATCTCTTTAAATTAATTTATCATTTATTTTATTCATTTCCCTATTTCCCGTTTCCATATATTTCTTTAAACCCGCTTAGCCTCTCGCGATTCTCGGAAAACATTTACATATACCCACAACTTCTTATTTTCTATATTTAGGAAATATATGATATTAACATCTGAAAAACATTTCCATTCGTATTCACGCATCACTGTCCTTCGACATTCATCAGTCCCCAACTGTAAACTATTAAGAGAACAACTCCATAAGTATCAACCTTGAAGGCCAAGACCAACATCAGGTAGATACTCAGGAAACCATTCAACTTAACTAATTTTCAGTCAGTTTCTAATTTCCTTAAATCAGTTTCTTAACTCCTTATCAAATCCTTGCTTACGCAACTCTCGGATTCAGTTTATGATTCCACTTCCTTTATGAAAAAACATTTACTATAACGATAGATTTATAATCCCTACTTTTGAAATATTTAACTTAAAATATAACTTTTATTCCTTAATTTGAATAAGTAAATAAATAAATCTTGATTTAAAAATGGAAAGTAAATAGTTCTTTCCAACATTTAGTCGAATTCTAATGTATAATTCTCTCTCAAATAATCTCTATTCGATAACTCTCCTTCGAACAATCGCTATTCGACTAACGTTCTGGACTTCAGAATAAATTATTGTTTCAGGTCAACTCAGTTTCCATTTTCATTCTAAATTCACTTTTGAATTTATCACTTTCAATTCTTTAACCGTCTTTTTATAAACATTTTAATCAAAGTTTGTTATTAAATCATTATTCAATTTAAAACATGAATATTATTCCTTTACAGAAACTGAACTTGTTTAATCAGATCAAAACTTGATTTCATCTTATAAATATTATTACAAGTTCAAATTCTGTATATCGAGTCATTTTATAAATCCACAACTAATCTGTTTTTCCTAAAATAGAATCCACTATTTTATTTTAACGAAACTTCCTTTCTCCTTCAAATTCCCATTTGAATTCCTATTTCCAAACCCAGTTTCCTTTATAAATGTTTTTATTTGCAAAATACTTACTTCCACCCATTTTTAACTTCATACGTGAATAGTATTTCTTCTTATAAAATTAATCAGTTTGATTTTGTATTTAAAACAATTCTCAAACCCAATTTTTTTTTATATTTTTATTTATAGAACTATTCATATAAACTCTCATTTTATTTCCAATACTTATAATCCCATTGATAATTTTATTTATAATTCTATGTTCACAATCAATTAAAAGCATCGGTGTTAAAATCGATTTTTACTCCTTAATATAAATTCAGACTTATATATTTAGTTTATCCAATGATAAATAATTTACTCAATTTACAAACGTCATTTATAAATTAAACTTATCAATTTATCTATTAAAACATATTTCTATTAAAAATCTACTTTAAATCTATATTCCCATAATTCTTATGTAACTCGCAATTCCCTTTTATAATTCTACTAATTTTTTAAAACAAATCATATCCATTCCATATAACTATTAAAAAAATTCTACAGAAGTTTCTTATTTAATTTCCAAATATTTCCTTTTTATAAAATCTATTGATTTTATTAAATTCTTAAATTTAATACCCACTTCAAAAATTCTTTTTATATATTCCAATATTACTTATGGTATTTAAAATACCAAATAAAAAGAATCAGTATCATCCCAACACAATTAATCAATAATAGATTATATATCATCTCATATATCGCAATATATGAAAAACAGTAACATAAATGTTGAAGAATCCAATTGGATCCCTCCAACCTGTTTCCATGCATCCATAGATGTTAAATAACATAAATAACGTCAATTTCATTCCACTATGAAATTTTATAGTAAGTGAAATTAATATTCAAACAACGACTTATATATATAACTATATATATATTA
The DNA here is from genome assembly GCA_030737875.1 of Allium sativum. Classification (NCBI taxonomy): domain Eukaryota; kingdom Viridiplantae; phylum Streptophyta; class Magnoliopsida; order Asparagales; family Amaryllidaceae; genus Allium; species Allium sativum. The sequence continues at coordinate 367,010,372 of CM060920.1, forward strand.
TCTCAACCAATTATTGACAATTCATCCAAACAATCATCACACAACATCAAATCATCATTTATCAAATTCTAAAATACGTTATAAAATATAAACTGGACAGAGTTAGTGAGTTTACTCACATTGGACGTTAATCGTTAAATAGCGATAACGGTCGTAGATTTAATCAGGCATTTTATATTCTATCATAATTTGTAACGAGCTCGAAATGACTCAAAACCAGTTTTATTGTGTACCCCTCCTCCATAAGATCCTAACGGATCTTGTCTCGCTGAATTTTGTGAATATCTGATAAAGTGATGAATTTTTATAGGTTCAACACATTACTAAGGCAAATATAAGTTAATTATAAACTAATCCTTAATCCTTACTTAAACTCACTAATCGCTCGCTCATTATTCTTCTTCTACACCGTAACCTATAGAACTCCCAACGCACACAACATGGTCGAACGAATTTTCCTTCAATCCCCTATCTCTCTTTACTAAATTCCAAAGCAATAATATCACACACCTCCTCATCATCTCCTCGTTGATCTAGCCACCACAATACTCGAGTTTGAGCTCGTTTAGAATTCGCGTCGCCTACCAATAAGCATGCGTCATTTTTTATTTTAATAAAATCCCCAAAATTCCAACACAATGCTAAATCACCTCATGAATCCAATGCTAATACCCAATTCGAGGATTAATGCTTCAACTTCCTGCGATTCTAAACCCTAGGCATCGCCGAAGAATAGACAGCCAAGGCAGTGATGTCGAACTGCTCCAAACAGATGCTAGATTGAAGAGGAACCCAATGTGAAGCCGAATATAATTATCTCATGACTTATAGTATTTTATCTTATTTGTTTGAGAATTTACAAGTTTCGATTTTGTTGTAAAAGGAGTAGAACTTGCGTCGTGTTCTACTTTTGATTTCTGAGAAAAATAGCTTAAGGTTAGGGGGATGATAGTGTATTTATAGGTAGGTTAAATTATTTTTATATTCAATTATATTCCACTGTTGCTTACGTTTGACCACTAAAAATTCGGATGGTCTCATATGATATCCAATTTTGATGAAATTGGACACACAACTAGAATTTGACATTACAGACCCATTGAAACTTGTTTCGTTGAATTCCGAGTTCATTTGCACACACAGCGTTATTTTAAAGCTAGAATATCAATCGATTCACATTCAAATAACGTACGGTCACAAAACAACTCCGATTGATGCGAAATTTGAAATCTAGCAATAGTTAGTCAATGCGGATTTTATGAAGTTCGTTTTGTCGAAAACGGATGTCGTTTGCAAAATGGCTATTTTCTAAGGTCTAACTAAACCAAGAAAATATTAATATGCTCAACAATAATTTAAATTAAATATTTATAAATTAATATTATCGTATATATCCCGATAGAATATCATAAAGCTCCAAAATAAACATACTTGGATTTATAACTCGATATTTCAAAATCCCAGTTATCGATATTCAATTTATATAAAAAGTCCATTTATTATATAAATAATCCGTTATAAATTATAAATGAATTCCATAGCAACTTTTTGGAAATTAAATCTGGACATAACTTACAATCTACAAGATGGAATCTTGATTTGTCTCTTCCATTAGAAAAGTATTGTTAAATGGATTCGAACGTTTCTTGTTTCAAAGAAATCCGACTTATAACGAATCATGTATAGTCGTTTAAAGTTAAAAATGTAAAATTACAAACTATTACGACGTTATGAGCTCGATTTAAATTATATTAAAATAAATAAGTTCCAACATCGTTTAAAATACATTTGTTATTATAATTCGATTCTAAACTAAATAAAATCTACTTAATGATTCAATTCACACAATATTGCAATTTCATCTATTTCCGACTATTTCAGAAATCAAATATATTATTTCATTATTTATATTAATTATATATTCAATACTATTTAATTCAAGTCATTTTAAATTACCAAATCAACATTTAAATAATTAAATAAATTGTTTATTAACCGTTAAAAATACAGGATGTTACATTCCTTCCCCCTTAAAAGAACTTCGTCCTCAAAATTATTAAGTTGGAAAAATGCTACCAACCCTACTAACTGGATTAAAAATCTTTTATTTTACTTCTTAACTTTAGTTTCAACTGAACCAATTAATTTTAATTACAATATTAATTCATTTCGACTCATGAAAATTGTCAAACATTCTGAAAATTTTCTAACACCTTAAATTTTCGAAAAATTTCGCCAGTGTTCCATTTATACGGCTCAATCGATACAACTACAACTTGCCTCTCTGGGCCTTCTCCAATCCAAGAGAAAATCAAAAAGCCAAGCGACTTACCAAATCGGCTCATAGAAATATCATATCCAATATAAAATAAAAACTTGTACCTTTTTGTCGGGCATTTAACTCTACCTCTTTCGTTTGCTACCAATTCAGCATATATCCATGCCTTCCCCATTGATCTCCAATCAATTTATCCTCAAATTCAATCATTTGGCTATACCTGAGCCAAATTTCATTTCAAACTCTAGTGTTATTCTCAATCCAAACTCTTAACTTACCAATCCAATATACTTACTCAAGTTAAGTTACATCCACATAGTTCATTAGCTAATTAATTCCTCTAATCAGTTATCTTCATCTCAAAATTCAAGATTTGGATTTTGTTTCAAAACTCAATCCACTTCAATTTCCTCTTAATTTACACCAATTTAATTCCAATTTGCTTTCACAAATTTCTGTTTAATTTGTTTTAATTCAAGAAATCTTTTCCTGGGAGTTCTAAACAGTTTTATAGCTCTTTCAAAAATCCAGCATCCTTTTCTAGAATTCAAAACAACTTGTTTTTCTCAAAGTAATTCAAATATATCTTTGGTAGTAATCCGTCACTTAGAAACTTGAAAATGAACACTGATGATGTGGCCAGCATCATCGGGGTTATTTCCCGACGAGAGAAGTGAGTTCAATACTATATCACATTCAAAATTCACTTTTAAACATTTCCATTTTGAAATTATTTCAGAATATCGTTCATAATATTTTTGAAAAAACATTTCTGAATATTCCAGGAACTTAAAATTTCCATATACTTAACCCAAATTCATTTTCTTATACCTTACCAGGTTTCCAGGGTTTTAATTTCAATTCTGATTTGAATTCAGATTTAATTCATTTCATATCACTTATACGAATTTTATTTGGTTATATATATAACCATCTCAATTATAATTTTATTCGATTATAATAACAACCAACACATCTAATATACTACAATATTTCAAATGTCTATACTTTGTTTATATCAAAATATATTTTGGGTAAAATTATTTCATTTTCCCTCATTTCAAAACATACCGTGTCGGTTCATCATGTTCAAGTTTCTAAAAAACACTTATCGATACAGTGGATCAAACTGATCTATCAGAATTCACAAGCCACTCAACCAATGAATCTCCACAATATAAACCATTTTATAATAAATAACAAATACACACTCGTATATATACAGTCAAACTTAAAATAGGGTATTACTAACCCTATCTCTATTGATTTACACCACAGAGCCAACATAATCACTTAACCTTCAGCTCTGATACCACTGTAACGAACTGGAATTTTCAACCCTGGAAATCGACATAAAACTCATGTCAACTATTCAAGCATCGAACATACCAGATCATTAATAGAAAGAAGTTAGAGGGTGAGAAATAGAAAGAAAGTTAGAATAGAAGATGATCACAACAAAACAGAATCAGAGTAAACACGAATCTCATAGCGGAACGAATGAAATATATTATATAACATAACTTTTGAAATACAAACTTATAATTGTATAAACATACCATTTCAGAGTACAACACATAACATCACAACAAAAATAAACAGTAGTTATAAAATGCTAAAGCCTCCTGCTCCAAGCTCTTCCAAATATATCTATAAAATCCCGACTACTTGACTTCCCGTACAAATTTGGGCACCCAAGAGTTTAGGGTAAAACAAAATAAAATCTGGGTCAATCGTGGGACTGGTGTGAGTAAACTCCAACCATTTGGTTTAAACTTTTAAAAACCCCTTTAAAAGATAGGATAATCATAAGACTGATCCACAAATAAACATGGATGGTTCTTACCTTACGATAACCCAAAGGATTCTTTATATCATGCTCTTCTGATATTATAATAACGTCTAAATCAAATATATATCAATATAGCAGAACGCTTGCATCTCACGCTCCACATACATAGTATACAATCAAAATCGTTGACTCTTATTGGATAACGTATTCCAACGGGCAAGGTATGGGACCACCTTCCGATAATGTATCTTTAGAGAGGAATACACCGGGTTCAACAAGACCATCTTGCAACCCAGGCTAAACATGATCGGCCACTCATTTCGCTTGAATGTACCAAATGTATTATCACCAACGGTTGGGATCAGCAACCGTTTCCCGAAAGGGGCATTATTGAAATAGATTAAAGAAGCAAATTGATTTTCTCTAGATCAGGTGACAATACATCCTAATTAGGAACTACCCACTTAGCCATGCGACCTACCCGATTTTATACCATTCCCCAGTTGTGAGGCTTGAGGCCACGCTTATCTTTTGACATGCCACAACTTCATTCACTTTGAATGCCACATCGTCAAACCTGCCAAACCATTTATCGATTTCCCAATGATATCATGGGTATAAAGCTAAGAGAAATGAATTCCTTCGCCACCAGACAATATGTTTGAAGAGATCAACATATATGATTTGTTAGGGATTCTCTGTCAGACATTCATCCATATAAATTTGTCCTAGGACTGGACAAATCGAAGGCACCATTTTATCAATCCATCTTAGGCAATTTTTACCTAGGATTGCCCGAACAACACTTGCATAAATTCCATCTTCAATTGTTTTCTGCATAATTTGATTCGCAATTCTTATGCCAATACGGAATGGTTTCCAGATGATAAATCTGATCCCGGTCTCTCCATATTAACAATGGAAAAATGGTCAAAAACTTTGATGGCCAGTTATTTAACTGTCAAAGGAAAACATTCATACAAACAAAGATCCTATTTTTATCGATCAATCATCAATCAACATTGATCCCTTCAAATTAATTTATCATTTATTTTATTCATTTCCCCATTTTCGGTTTTTATATATTTCTTTAAAACCGTTTAGCCTCTCATGATTCTCGAAAAACATTTCCATATACCCACAACTTCTTATTTTTTATATTTAGAAAATATATGATATTAACATCTGAAAAACATTTCCATTTCGTATTTACGCATCAATGTCCTTCCACATTCATTAGTCCCTAACTGTAAACTAGTAAGAGAACAACTCCCTAAGTATCAACCCCGAAGGCCAAAACCAGCATCAAATAGATATTTAGGAAACCATTCAACTTAACTAATCTCCAGCCAGTTTCTAATTTACTTAACTCCGTTTCTTAACTTCTTATCAAATCATTGCTTACGCAACTCTCGGATTCAGTTCACGACTCCACTTCTTTCATTACAAAACATTTATTATAACATTGGCGTTATAATCCCTACTTCCGAAATATCTAACTTAAAAATATAACTTTTATTCCTTAATTTAAATAAATAAAGAATTTATTTATTAATAAATAAATCTTGATTTAAAACTGGAAAGTAAATAGTACTTTCCTACATTCGATATTGTAAAATTCTAATGTATAATTCTCGCTCGAATAATCTCTATTAGATAACTCCCCTTCGAATAATCGCTATTCGACTAACATTCCAAACTTCAGAATAAATTACCATATAGGTTAACTGAGTTTCCATTTTAATTCTAAATTCACCTTTGAATTTATCACTTTTAATTCCTTAACTGTTTCTTTTTATAATCATTTTAATCTATAAAATGTTTGCTATTAAATCATTATTCACTTTAAAACATGAATATTATTCCTTAACAGAAATTGAACTTGTTTTATCAAATCAAAACTTGATTTCAATCTATAAATAATATTACAGGTTCAAATTATGTTTATTGAGTCATTTTATAAATCCACAACTAATCCATTTTTCCCAATATAGAATCCACTATTTTATTTTAATGAAATTTCCTATCTCCTTCAAATTCCCATTTGAATTCCTATTCCAAACCCAATTTCCTTTATAAATGTTTTTATTTGCAAAATATTTACTTCCACCCATTTTTCACTTCATATGTGAATAATATTTCTTCTTATAAAATTAATCTGTTTGATTTCGCATTTAAAATAATATCTCAAATCCAAATTCATTTTATACTTCTATTTATAGAACTATTCACGTAAACCCTCATTTTATTTCCAACACTTATAATCCTATTGATAATTTTATTTATGACTCTATGTTTATAATCAATTAAAAGCATCGGTCTTAAAATTAATTTTTACTTCTTAATATAAATTCAGACTTATATATACAATTTATATAGTGATAAATAATTTACTTAATTTATAAATATCATTTATAAATTAAACTTCTCAATTTATTTGTTAAAACAGATGTCTATTAGAAATCTACTTTAAATCGATATTCTCATAATTCTTATATAACTCGCAGTTCCCTTTTATAATCCTATTAATTTTAAAACAAATCATATCCATTTTATATAACTATTAATAACTTTCTACAGAAGTTTCTTATTTATTTTCCAAATGTTTCCTTTTTATAAAATCTATTGATTTTATAAAATTCTTAAATTTAATACCCACTTCAAATATTCTTTTTATATATTCCAGTATTACTTATGGTATTTAAAATACCAAATAAAAAGGATCAATATCATCCTAATACACATAATCAATAACATATTATATATCATCTCATATATCACAATATATGAAAAATAATAACATAAATGTTGAGGAATCCAGTTGGATCTCTCCAACCTGTTTCCCTGCATCCACAAATGTTAAATAACATAAATAACATCAAACTCATTCCACTATGAAATTTTATAGCAGATGAAATTAATATTCAAATAACGATTATAAATACAACTGTATATATATATATATATTATCTCAACCAATTATCGACAATTAATCCAAACGATCATCACACATCATCGAATCATCATTTATCATATTCTAAAATACGTTATACAATATAAACTGGACAGAGTTAGTGAGTTTACTTACATTGGACGTTAGTCGTTAAATAGCGATAACGGTCAGTAGATTTAATCAGGCATTTTATTTTACCATAATTTATAACGAGCCCCAAATGACTTCAACCCAGTTTCATTGTGTATCCCTCTTCCATACGATCCTAAAGGATCATGTTTCGCTAAATTCTATTGATATATGATAAAGCTATGAATATTTATAGTTTCAACGCATTAATAAGGCAAATATAAGTTAATTAATACTAAACTAATCCTTACTTAAACTCACTAGTCACTCACTCATTATTATTCTTCTACGTCATAACCTGTAGAACTCCCAACGCACGCAACATGGTCGAATGAATTTTCCTTCAATCCCTTCTCTCTTTACTAAATTCCAAAGCAATGATATCACATACCTCTTCATCATCTCCTCACTGATCTCGCCACCACAATACCCGAATTTGAGCTTATTTACAGTTCGCATCGAACTGGCCTGACAATAAGCGTGCATCATTTTTTTATTTTAATAAAATCCCCAAAATTCCAACACAATGCTAAATCACCTCATGAATCCAATGTTAATACTCAATTCGAGGATTAATGCTTCAATTTTCCGGTATTCTGAACCCTAGGCGTCGGTGAAGAACAGACGGCCAACGCAATGATGTCGAACTACTCCAAACAGATGCTAGATTGAAAGAGGAACCCAAGCGAAGCCAAATATAATTATCTCATGATTTATAGTATTTTATCTTATTTGTTTGAGAATTTACAAGTTTTGATTTTGTTGTAAAAGGAGTAGAACTGGCAGCATGTTCTGCTTTTGACTTCTGAGAAAAATAGTTTAGGGTTAGGGGGATGATAGTGTATTTATAGGTAGGTTAAATTATTTTTTATTGTTTTTATATTCAATTATATTCCACCGTTACTTACATTTGACCACTAAAAATTCCTATGGTCACATACGATATCCAATTTTAATGAAATTGGACATAAAACTAGAGTTTGACATCGGACCCATTGAAACTTATTTCGTTGAATTCCGAGTCCGTTTTCTCACAATTTTAAAACGAAAATATCAATTGATTCACATTTAAATCTCCTATGATCACAAAACGACTCGTTGACGTGAAATTTGAAATCTAGCAATAATTAATCATTGCGGATTTTATGAAGTTCGTTTTGTCGAAAATGGATGTCGTTTGCAAAATGACTATTTTCTAAGGTCTAACTAAACCAAGAAAATATTAATATGCTAAAAAACATTTTAAATTAAATATTAATAAATTAATATTATCGTATATATCCCAACAGAATATCATAAAGCTCCAATATAAACATACTTGGATTTATAACTTGATATTTCAAAATCCCACTTAAATCGATATTCAATTTATATAAAAAGTCCATTTATTATATAAATAAACCGTTATAAATTATAAACAAATTCCATAGCGACTTTTTGGAAATTTGATATGGGCATAACTTACAATCTACAAGACGAAATCTCGATTTTTATCTTCCACTAGAAAAATATCGTTAATTGGATTCGAACGTTTCTTGTTTCAAAGAAATCCGACTTATAACGAATCCTATATAGTCGTTTAAAGTTCAAAACGTAAAATTACAAACTACCGCGACGTTATGAGCTCGATTTAAATTATATTAAAATAAATAGTTCCAACGTCGTTTATAAATAAATTCGTTATTATAATTTGATTCTAAACTGAGTTAAATCTACTCAATAATTTAATTCACACAATATTACAATTTCAGCTATTTCCGACTATTTCGGAAATCAAATATATTATTTCACTACTTATATTAATTAAATATTCAATATTATTTAATTCAAGTCATTTTAAATTACCAAATCAACATTTAAATAATTAAATATATTATTTATTAACCGATAAAAATACGAGACGTTACAGTTGGCAATGGTAACAGTTCCAAGAAACTTGCTTAATTCTTCATCGTTTCTCATAGCGAGCTAAATGTGCCTTGTCACTATTCTATTCTTCTTGTTATCCCTAGTAGCATTTCCAACCAGTTCCAGCACCTCGACAGCTAAATACTCGAGCACAACAGCCATATAAACCGGAGCTTCGACACCAACTCTTTCATCGTATTTTACCGCCTTAAGAAATCTAGCGATTCTTCCGACCGGATGCTGAAGCCCTGCTTTTGATGACCTAGAAATCGATTTTGAACTGGATTTTGATGACCTAGAAAACGATAGAGATGGATTGAGTAAATAACTAATGATTGATAAAGATGGTCGGGTTCATTCACATTACCGAAGTCTGGAGCAATTTTCAAGCATCTTTCATTGAGCATTGTTTCCTTAGAGCCTATTGCAATTGAAATAGATAAAAGAAAATATTTCTGCAAATTGGGAATAATTAGTAGATTTAGGTTTAGGAAGGAATGACGAAGACGGCGAAAAAAGGAAAAGCAATCAGATATCGAAGTTGGTTGTTGTAAAATCAATATTATTTTCTTTTTCTAATTTGATGGCTTTGGTAACTTACAAGCGCGGATGACCACTTATGACCGAAAGATACTTAGATCTAAATGGTTGAAATTAACAGTAACACAAGATGCAGATTGCTCGCTATCAAAATAATTGATTTTATTTTTGTATTCGTAGAGTTGGCATAGGAAATTTCCTACGCTATTACCACGTCAAACTGAATTTGTAGAAAATTTACATAGGCGTATGAATGGCGTAGGAGATTGGCTATGCCTTTTCTACGACGAATGTTATGGCGTAGTGAATTTCCTACGCTTTTTCCATGCCATAACTATTTTTTTGCATACCACGGTAGGTGTAGGAAAGAAGTAGGAAATTTCCTATGTCTTTCCTATGATGTTACCTCTTTCTACTTATTTCTTATGCCCTTCCCACTCCCCGCATTTAGGAAATTTTGTGTAAAAAATTAAAGTGTTTTCTTATAGTGGACATATGAGGTTAGATGTTATATATTAGTAGACATCAGTTAAATGGTATGAACTGACAATGTAGCATGCTAAGATGCAGTGATCAAAGCTTTTGTTGAAAAAAGAGCTTTGTGGTTGATGATTAAAGCATAACTATTATAGCGTAGCTTTGTGTCAAGACATAACTTCGTCAAGCTTCACTCCCCGGTATGAGCCAGAAACGGGATGAAGGAACGCAGTGATGTCATGGCATGAAGCCCGGGCAGTTTACTTATATGGATGTTGGAATTAAGGCGCCTTGGATATGGTAAAATATGACCATGGTGGTCGACGTACTGATCAAGAGGTCCGATAGGACAGGAAAACATATTGTTCAGGCAACTATCTAATCAACGATGTACTGCTGACCGACCCAATCACTCCAAATGGGTGTTGTTTTCCCTAGGAAATTTTGCCAGAGATGTTCTGTAACAACCCGTAAAATCTGGGCCAGTTTAAAATTTTTATTTTGGCAATTATAGCGAGTTTTGTTTATTTAAAATGAATTATTTTAAATAATATCGAGGAGAAATTTATTTTGAATATAATTCGATCGTATATATTATACGCGTCGTCGTTAGAATATAAATATTTATATATATAATTATAAATAGAATTGAAAATGGCGCGGTAGTTCGATAATTCGATTTCAAACTTCAATTGAATGTACCGGGTGCAGAACAATCCGGATTTTAGTGAAACCAAAAATAATGGAATCTAATAGTGAATATCTTTCCAACGAATCCGAAAAATCAAAAGTTCGTAGCGGGAATCAAAAGATATGTCCAGTTGAAAATTCTGAATAGTCGCTATGGAATTCAGGCCCTTAAAAATGGACATTTTGCAAACGACCTCGGATTTCGACGAAACCAGTTTTGTTGGGTCCGGGATGTGAAGTTATTGCTAGATTCCAAATTTCACAATTTTTCGAATCAATATGTGAGCGTGGCAAAGGAAAACGCGTTTGACCAGTTTCAGTTGATTTTAATCGACTGGAAATTGGCCATTTTTCAAACGGTCTCAGAATTCGACGAAACTAGTTTTGTTAGGACCGTATCGTCAATACGAAGCTAGAAAATATTTTTCTGGAATTTTTAGGGTTAGTATGTGACCCCGGTAATTTGAAATGTACGTTTAAAATTCAATATGGTGATTTAAATGTAAATTCAACGGAAACTGATTCAAACGATCAATTCAGCTTGCGGTACATATCCCATTGTGTTCGGAATGGGGATGAAACGCTAAGGGCGACAGGCGGTGGGCCTCGTTTAGAGGTCGTATGTGAAAGTCAACTTTTTAATAATTAAATAATAAAAAAAAATATCTCTTCCTCCTTTACATATTTCTGGCCCCCCCCCCCGGTTTCTATTTCAGTTCAGAAAAAGAAAAAAAAAACAGATCTCGAGCCCGTCGCCGCCTCCCTCCCCGCCACCTCGTCGTCAGACCACCGCCCCTCCACCAACTCCCGCCTCCCTCAAGCCTTGCCCTCCCCCTCGAAACCCCGATCCATCGAACCCTGACCCCCCTCCCCCCCCGAATCGTTCGACGCCTCCGCATCCCTGGCCAGCGCGCCTGTGCCGCCGCCTCGAAGCCTGAAGCCCTCCGACGATCAGCAGAAACCCCCCCATCTGTAAGTTTTTTTTTTTTGTTTTGGCTTTGTTATTTTATTTTCAAGGAAAAAAAAACTGATTTTATAAAGTTTTAAAAACTGATTTTTTAGGAATAAAAAAAAAACTGATTTTATAAAGTTTTAAAAACTGATTTTTTAGGAAAATAAAAATTGATTTTTAGTTAAAAATAAAAACTGATTTTTTTATGTATAGAAAAGTTTGATTTTTATTTATAGAAAAGCTTAATTTTTATAGAAAGATAAGATTTTTGAAAAGAAGGAAAATTAGATTTTTAGGAATGGGATAAATAAAAATATGATTTTGTTCATACGAGAAACACGGTTTTCATTCATATGAAAGTGTTGATTTTTACACTTAGAAAAGCTATGATTTTTTATACTTAGAAAAGCTATGATTTTTATACTTAGAAAAGCTATGATTTTTATACTTAAGAAGTTATGATTTTTATACTTAAGAAGTTGTGATTTTTATTTTAAAAATGGCAATAGAAAAATATAACCTTTCCTATGTAAATAGCGAAATAAAAATCTGATTTTTATTTTTATATACGTTGAAGTAAAGCGATGATTTTTATAATGATGAAAACTTTATTTTTATAAAGGCGAAAACTTTATTTTTATAAAGTTGAAAACTTTATTTTTGAAATGGGATTTTTATATGTTGAACATCGAAATAAAAATTCGATTTTTATATATTGAACTTTGAAATAAAAATTCGATTTTTATATATTGCATAGCGAAGTAAAAATTCGATTTTTACATATGTAGTGAAAGCGGACAACGAAGGTGACAAAAAGGCGGGAACGACGAAGATCTCTACAATAGAAGTGCCGTGGAGCTAGGATAGCTATAAGTGAAAATTTCTCACCTTTCAATTTCTTTTTCTAGTTATATATATATATACTAGGATGCAGACGGTGCTTAGTAGCACCCGACACAATCGTCTACAGACCATGGACTTGTTTGTTTGGTTGCATAGATTAGTTATATGATTTGATTTGAATTTGGTTGTTTGGTGATTTTGATTGATGTGTGAATGGCGTGGGCCTTCACTAGACCGGGGATAAGGCTAGGCCTCGTCCCGTTTCTAGTATCGTGCCGTTATGCCGCCGAAATTTTCTAAAATATGTTAGAAAAATAAAAATATCATTTTATCGAATGAAATGAATTGAATAGAAATTCATATGTTGAAATAAAATGTTTTATCGTTAAAAATATAATTTTTAACGTGAAAGTGAATAAATAAATATTTATAAACAAATCGGCCGATTTGTTTATATACACTGATTTGACTGATATTGATTGGGACGATATATTTTACACATCGCCCAACTGCACGAATAAAATATTTGTTAGATTGTTTGAAACCCCACACGGGTGTTGGGATGAAATTTGAAGTTCACTCATCCTGATTGATTAAATATGTCGATCGATAGATTGACAGGCTGTTATAAGCGTTGAATATCTATATTTGATGCTTTTACAGTGTAGCGCACTTTGGTTGATGGTTGATTATTTTCAATGTTATTATATACATGTGTTGTATGAAAATCCATATAATTAACTTTATATGGTAATTGATTGGGCCTCATTCCAATTTGAAAAACAAAGAATATTATAAAATAAAAGTTCATGTGTTGACAGTACTCATCCATTGAGATTGGTCATGTGTTGAACGAAATATTTTGATAATAACAACTATTTTGAAAAAGAAATATTTGAAATAGAATATTTGAAAATAGAAATTTATGAAGCCGTGTTGATTAGATTGACGCCATTTTGACGTGAACGATATTTATATCGATTTTATTCATTTTGAAATGAATATTGAAAAGTGATTTCGAAATCGAATATTTTGAAATGAATTGAATTGAAAACGATTTCGAAATGAATTGAATTGAAAACGATTTCGAAATGAATTGAATTGAAAACGATTTCGAAATGAATTGAATTGAAAACGATTTCGAAATGAATTGAATTGAAAACGATTTCGAAATGAATTGAATTGAAAACGATTTCGAAATGAATTGAATTGAAAACGAATTCAAATTGAATTGAAATTTGAATTGAATAGAAATGAATTTTGAAACGAATTTATAAAGAAGAATTCAATTTTACTTTGAATTGAAATGGAAGTGGAAATAGATTTTGAAACGAATTTTAAAACTATTTATATAATTCGTTTTGAATAGAAAATCGACGAAATATATATTATATATATTATATATATAATATAATGGCCTGAATAGAACGCGCCGCGCCGCGGCAGTTCGTGAATTTCGACCATTTATTTCAAACGAGCATTACGGGAGATCCGACCGTCGGATTCTCCTAAAACCGGAACCGTTGGGTTCGTATCGAAAAGAGCTTTCTAATGAATGTTAGAAATTTGAAATCTAACGGTTGGATTTGGAGATACGTCCAAATCAAATTCGAAAAAGGTCGCTGTAAGTGCAGTTCGATGACCGTTGATGGAAATCGACTGTACAGGCCTTGATAAAATTATTAAAAATAGTAATAATTTGTGTAAAATCATAAGAAATGATTTAGAAAGATTTGGGATGAAAAACTCCACATTTGAAAAGATAAAAATAGATTTTTATCGAAATGAACTAGTTTTGAACTAGAATTATAATTCTATTTATTTTTAAATAAATAAATTGAATTCGAAAAGGGTTTTAAAAATAACCAGAATATCCAATGATTGCATTGGAGTGGATTTGAATCGAAATTGTCTTCGGAATATTTCGATGTTGGAATTCGTGATTATACAGGTGTTGTTATGGAAATTTGAAAGATATATAAATATATCGTTATTTCCAATACGACATTTGTTAGTCATAGGATTTGATATTGAATATAAGCCGATATATTTTCTATTCAGAGCCTTGTATTGAATATCGAACGTGATTTGAGTTTGTCGTGAATGGTGTCTTCACTAACACTGTTCTTGAACCCAATTGAGAAATGATTAAATCTTTTTATTTAGATTTAATGAAAGGTACCAATTAAATGATATTTAATTGGAATTGAATTGATATTGATTTTTGGGTTTATCGTGAACAGTGTTTTAAATAACACTCGTTCTTTAACCCGATGATTAATGAATGTGATTTTGGGTTTATCGTGAACCGTGTTTTTAAATGACACTGATTCTTTAACCCAGTCGAAGATTAAAACTAAGTGGAGTTTTAATGAATCTTTAATTAGATTGAAATAATCGAAATGGAGTATCACCAGTTTTGCTCCAGGCGATAGTTAAATCTTTAATTAGATTTGAACGTGAAATGGTAATTGAATTTACCGATAACACTGTGGTGTTAGATATGAAGTATTACCAGTTTTACTTCATGGGATAAATAGGTTGGGATGGGGAAATTAAAGCAAATGATTACTTCGGTAAGGTTCGCTAATCCCGACTAATTTGAATTGATATTCAAAAATAGAATAAAGAATAAATCCAAGGAATTTATCTTGGATAAAATTAATGGGAACCTTTTCCTATGAATGTGAAATTTAGAAACTAACTGTCGGTTAGCCAAGCAGAATGGTTTTCTGGATATTGATCTGATGTTGGTTTCGGCCTTCGGGGTTAATATTTGGGGAATTATTCTCTTGTTTAATTTACGGTTAGTGACTAATGAATTGGAATGAGGCGTATGTTGTGTTTGTGTAACACTTACTTAAAATATACGCGAGTTATTCGGAAAGACCGGGTTTATCCCATTCTGAATAACTGATACGACGATAAGTCGAAGATGAAGACGATGGTCGAAGACCGGAGGTCTTCACGTCGTTTGGGTGATAACTGATGATCTTGATTGGGCTGTACACCCAAGAAGATGGAAACAGTTGGTGATCGTCCAGACGTACTTGGAGATCGATGGATATGCGGGGTACTAGGTGCCTCCGGTTTCGTTCAGACCCAGGACGGACTTGTAAATGGACTGTGTGTCTGACATCGGATTTCATTCTGTGTGACTGATATCGGTTGCATAGGATGGTTTGCCTGTGTGGCATGCTAAGATGCAAATGATCAAGGCTTCTGTTGAAAAGCAAAGTCTTGTGGTGATGATCAAAGCACGGCCTTTGTGGCGTAGCTTTGTGTAACGTTTACTTCGCGAGTTTCACACCCGGTATGAACCAAAAACGGGAGACGGACCTCAGGGGGGACATGCGTTTTCTTTCTAGCTAGAAGTGGCGTCAGTGGTTTTACACGCCCTGACGAGTTTGACTTATGTGGTTGTTGCTGTTGCGAGGCGTCTCGGTTAGATCGGACGATCCGGGTCCGATGGAGTCATTCGTTGGCTCATTTACGCCCCAAAGGGCGGAGGGACGCATTGTTCAGGCATTATAATCCACTTCGTGTGGACCGGCCCTGACGATCCAAGGGGCAGTTGCGGCTGTTCCTAGACATGGGCTAGATTGTCTAAAATCGGTAGAGGACGATCCCTGGCCTCGGTTCATAGATGGAAATCCAATTTCCAAATACGTGACATTTGCGGTTTTATTTGTAAACCTATATATGGCGACATGATATATGGTACCCATGCCGCCTATGATTGATACTTATGATTTGAAGTTGTTTTATACACTATGCACTTATAGTAGTATCAAATGATTTGTTTTAAACGTATCAAGCATTCTTTGGCTGTTATAAGGGAAAACCCTATCCCCCGGCTTGCGTTGCATTGTGTGATAGGACCTGGGTCTTATAACAGCTTCATTTTTCTTTATTTAGCATTGCGCTGTTTGTTTTATGCACTGGTATTCTTGGGAGGAAACCCGTTCCGTGTTATACGGCGTGGTCCCTTGATTTACCTAACATTAAAAATAAAGATTAACTGTTTTAGTTCTCACACCAGTCACATGACTGACCTGGAGTTTATTGTTTTAACCTAAACTCTGGGTGCCCTTATTTTGACACGGGCAGCTAGTAGTTTTGGTTTTGCAGATTTATATTCACAGGATCCTGGTTTACAGCTGGAACGATATCCGGAAAGCTTTGTATCCGTATATCTTTTTCTAGTTGTGTATTGTATTATTTTCCGCTGCTATGTATTTAAATGTAATTTAAATCTCTGATATTTCTGTGTAATATTCATTTATACTCTGTATATTCTTGTAATCTGATGCATTGTTGTAATATACAATGAAATGTTCTTCTGTTTGCGTTCTGATTTGTCCTGTTCTCAAACGATAGGGCGTTTCGAACGGCCTGGATCGGTTTAGCGACTGGTTCGGACCGAGCGAAATTCCTTGCCGTCCCAGTTGGTATCAGAGCTTTGGTTTACAAAGCAGAGAACAAGGCACATTAGAACCTTACGAAAGAATTCATCAGATATTGGATTAGTAATATCCAATGAGAATGACTCGTTAGAGATAGGATCAGTAGTATCCTAGAACGAGTGAGAAGAGTATATTTCTCAAATGAAAACAATTTTTGTTTTGAAAATTTAAATCAATTATTCGTATTTGATTATCAATTTATATTGAGTTGGACAATCCAGTATATATAGATTTTGCGTATACGTCTGATCCGCGTGTATTTGAAATTTTAATATATTGGATAGATATAGAATCACACTCTAGTCGCCCGAAGATGATATTGATGATAGCGATCGCATCATCAACATTTATGTTCGAGTTTCGAAGGTGTGATTTCTATATATTTCCTATTGACTGGTGTGAGAACCAAAATTAGATAGGGCCTATTGTTGTGATTTGGCATCAAAAATCTGATTTTTGACTATATATCAAAGTTATGAATTTCAAATGATAATCAACTAATGGATTGATGTTTGTGTTGTTTGTTTATTTGTTTGCTAATTTTTAGCCATTTAGCCTAACTGAACCAAATATTGAATTATATTGAAAATTGGTCGCATTTGCTTGCATATACTTGTACTTACATTGAACAGGTCATAGCAAGGAGGCTAGAGCCAGAGAATAAAATTTGTTTGCCCGACAAATAGGTACATGTTTACTACATAATTTCCTGTTTTGTTTGGGTGATGATGATTTTGTGAGCCTATTGGCTAGCCGCTTGGCTTTTTCTTTTTCTTTTTGAGATCTGAAGGACCGGGGAAGCTATTTGAAATTCCCCGATGCTCCCATTGCAGGGGAGGTTATGGCGAAATTTTTCGAAAATTTAGGGTGTTAGCCAAATTTTTGAAATTTTGAAAATTCTCAGAAACTAAAGAGTTGGAGAATGGAAGCCCGATCGAATGTAGAGCTGAATAATCAAACCACTTTCGACTTTGTTCCTTTTCGGGGACGAAAAGTTTTAAGTGGGGGAGATTGTAACAACCCGTAAAATCTGGGCCAGTTTAAAATTTTTATTTTGGCAATTATAGCGAGTTTTGTTTATTTAAAATGAATTATTTTAAATAATATCGAGGAGAAATTTATTTTGAATATAATTCGATCGTATATATTATACGCGTCGTCGTTAGAATATAAATATTTATATATATAATTATAAATAGAATTGAAAATGGCGCGGTAGTTCGATAATTCGATTTCAAACTTCAATTGAATGTACCGGGTGCAGAACAATCCGGATTTTAGTGAAACCAAAAATAATGGAATCTAATAGTGAATATCTTTCCAACGAATCCGAAAAATCAAAAGTTCGTAGCGGGAATCAAAAGATATGTCCAGTTGAAAATTCTGAATAGTCGCTATGGAATTCAGGCCCTTAAAAATGGACATTTTGCAAACGACCTCGGATTTCGACGAAACCAGTTTTGTTGGGTCCGGGATGTGAAGTTATTGCTAGATTCCAAATTTCACAATTTTTCGAATCAATATGTGAGCGTGGCAAAGGAAAACGCGTTTGACCAGTTTCAGTTGATTTTAATCGACTGGAAATTGGCCATTTTTCAAACGGTCTCAGAATTCGACGAAACTAGTTTTGTTAGGACCGTATCGTCAATACGAAGCTAGAAAATATTTTTCTGGAATTTTTAGGGTTAGTATGTGACCCCGGTAATTTGAAATGTACGTTTAAAATTCAATATGGTGATTTAAATGTAAATTCAACGGAAACTGATTCAAACGATCAATTCAGCTTGCGGTACATATCCCATTGTGTTCGGAATGGGGATGAAACGCTAAGGGCGACAGGCGGTGGGCCTCGTTTAGAGGTCGTATGTGAAAGTCAACTTTTTAATAATTAAATAATAATAAAAAAAAATATCTCTTCCTCCTTTACATATTTCTGCCCCCCCCCCCCCCCCGTTTCTATTTCAGTTCAGAAAAAGAAAAAAGAAAAAAACAGATCTCGAGCCCGTCGCCGCCTCCCTCCCCGCCACCTCGTCGTCAGACCACCGCCCCTCCACCAACTCCCGCCTCCCTCAAGCCTTGCCCTCCCCCTCGAAACCCCGATCCATCGAACCCTGACCCCCCTCCCCCCCCGAATCGTTCGACGCCTCCGCATCCCTGGCCAGCGCGCCTGTGCCGCCGCCTCGAAGCCTGAAGCCCTCCGACGATCAGCAGAAACCCCCCCCCCCATCTGTAAGTTTTTTTTTTTTGTTTTGGCTTTGTTATTTTATTTTCAAGGAAAAAAAAAACTGATTTTATAAAGTTTTAAAAACTGATTTTTTAGGAATAAAAAAAAACTGATTTTATAAAGTTTTAAAAACTGATTTTTTAGGAAAATAAAAATTGATTTTTAGTTAAAAATAAAAACTGATTTTTTTATGTATAGAAAAGTTTGATTTTTATTTATAGAAAAGCTTAATTTTTATAGAAAGATAAGATTTTTGAAAAGAAGGAAAATTAGATTTTTAGGAATGGGATAAATAAAAATATGATTTTGTTCATACGAGAAACACGGTTTTCATTCATATGAAAGTGTTGATTTTTATACTTAGAAAAGTTATGATTTTTTATACTTAGAAAAGCTATGATTTTTATACTTAGAAAAGCTATGATTTTTATACTTAAGAAGTTATGATTTTTATACTTAAGAAGTTGTGATTTTTATTTTAAAAATGGCAATAGAAAAATATAACCTTTCCTATGTAAATAGCGAAATAAAAATCTGATTTTTATTTTTATATACGTTGAAGTAAAGCGATGATTTTTATAATGATGAAAACTTTATTTTTATAAAGGCGAAAACTTTATTTTTATAAAGTTGAAAACTTTATTTTTGAAATGGGATTTTTATATGTTGAACATCGAAATAAAAATTCGATTTTTATATATTGAACTTTGAAATAAAAATTCGATTTTTATATATTGCATAGCGAAGTAAAAATTCGATTTTTACATATGTAGTGAAAGCGGACAACGAAGGTGACAAAAAGGCGGGAACGACGAAGATCTCTACAATAGAAGTGCCGTGGAGCTAGGATAGCTATAAGTGAGAATTTCTCACCTTTCAATTTCTTTTTCTAGTTATATATATATACTAGGATGCAGACGGTGCTTAGTAGCACCCGACACAATCGTCCACAGACCATGGACTTGTTTGTTTGGTTGCATAGATTAGTTATATGATTTGATTTGAATTTGGTTGTTTGGTGATTTTGATTGATGTGTGAATGGCGTGGGCCTTCACTAGACCGGGGATAAGGCTAGGCCTCGTCCCGTTTCTAGTATCGTGCCGTTATGCCGCCGAAATTTTCTAAAATATGTTAGAAAAATAAAAATATCATTTTATCGAATGAAATGAATTGAATAGAAATTCATATGTTGAAATAAAATGTTTTATCGTTAAAAATATAATTTTTAACGTGAAAGTGAATAAATAAATATTTATAAACAAATCGGCCGATTTGTTTATATACACTGATTTGACTGATATTGATTGGGACGATATATTTTACACATCGCCCAACTGCACGAATAAAATATTTGTTAGATTGTTTGAAACCCCACACGGTTGTTGGGATGAAATTTGAAGTTCACTCATCCTGATTGATTAAATATGTCGATCGATAGATTGACAGGCTGTTATAAGCGTTGAATATCTATATTTGATGCTTTTACAGTGTAGCGCACTTTGGTTGATGGTTGATTATTTTCAATGTTATTATATACATGTGTTGTATGAAAATCCATATAATTAACTTTATATGGTAATTGATTGGGCCTCATTCCAATTTGAAAAACAAAGAATATTATAAAATAAAAGTTCATGTGTTGACAGTACTCATCCATTGAGATTGGTCATGTGTTGAACGAAATATTTTGATAATAACAACTATTTTGAAAAAGAAATATTTGAAATAGAATATTTGAAAATAGAAATTTATGAAGCCGTGTTGATTAGATTGACGCCATTTTGACGTGAACGATATTTATATCGATTTTATTCATTTTGAAATGAATATTGAAAAGTGATTTCGAAATCGAATATTTTGAAATGAATTGAATTGAAAACGATTTCGAAATGAATTGAATTGAAAACGATTTCGAAATGAATTGAATTGAAAACGATTTCGAAATGAATTGAATTGAAAACGATTTCGAAATGAATTGAATTGAAAACGATTTCGAAATGAATTGAATTGAAAACGAATTCAAATTGAATTGAAATTTGAATTGAATAGAAATGAATTTTGAAACGAATTTATAAAGAAGAATTCAATTTTACTTTGAATTGAAATGGAAGTGGAAATAGATTTTGAAACGAATTTTAAAACTATTTATATAATTCGTTTTGAATAGAAAATCGACGAAATATATATTATATATATTATATATATAATATAATGGCCTGAATAGAATGCGCCGCGCCGCGGCAGTTCGTGAATTTCGACCATTTATTTCAAACGGGCATTACGGGAGATCCGACCGTCGGATTCTCCTAAAACCGGAACCGTTGGGTTCGTATCGAAAAGAGCTTTCTAATGAATGTTAGAAATTTGAAATCTAACGGTTGGATTTGGAGATACGTCCAAATCAAATTCGAAAAAGGTCGCTGTAAGTGCAGTTCGATGACCGTTGATGGAAATCGACTGTACAGGCCTTGATAAAATTATTAAAAATAGTAATAATTTGTGTAAAATCATAAGAAATGATTTAGAAAGATTTGGGATGAAAAACTCCACATTTGAAAAGATAAAAATAGATTTTTATCGAAATGAACTAGTTTTGAACTAGAATTATAATTCTATTTATTTTTAAATAAATAAATTGAATTCGAAAAGGGTTTTAAAAATAACCAGAATATCCAATGATTGCATTGGAGTGGATTTGAATCGAAATTGTCTTCGGAATATTTCGATGTTGGAATTCGTGATTATACAGGTGTTGTTATGGAAATTTGAAAGATATATAAATATATCGTTATTTCCAATACGACATTTGTTAGTCGTAGGATTTGATATTGAATATAAGCCGATATATTTTCTATTCAGAGCCTTGTATTGAATATCGAACGTGATTTGGGTTTGTCGTGAATGGTGTCTTCACTAACACTGTTCTTGAACCCAATTGAGAAATGATTAAATCTTTTTATTTAGATTTAATGAAAGGTACCAATTAAATGATATTTAATTGGAATTGAATTGATATTGATTTTTGGGTTTATCGTGAACAGTGTTTTAAATAACACTCGTTCTTTAACCCGATGATTAATGAATGTGATTTTGGGTTTATCGTGAACCGTGTTTTTAAATGACACTGATTCTTTAACCCAGTCGAAGATTAAAACTAAGTGGAGTTTTAATGAATCTTTAATTAGATTGAAATAATCGAAATGGAGTATCACCAGTTTTGCTCCAGGCGATAGTTAAATCTTTAATTAGATTTGAACGTGAAATGGTAATTGAATTTACCGATAACACTGTGGTGTTAGATATGAAGTATTACCAGTTTTACTTCATGGGATAAATAGGTTGGGATGGGGAAATTAAAGCAAATGATTACTTCGGTAAGGTTCGCTAATCCCGACTAATTTGAATTAATATTCAAAAATAGAATAAAGAATAAATCCAAGGAATTTATCTTGGATAAAATTAATGGGAACCTTTTCCTATGAATGTGAAATTTAGAAACTAACTGTCGGTTAGCCAAGCAGAATGGTTTTCTGGATATTGATCTGATGTTGGTTTCGGCCTTCGGGGTTAATATTTGGGGAATTATTCTCTTGTTTAATTTACGGTTAGTGACTAATGAATTGGAATGAGGCGTATGTTGTGTTTGTGTAACACTTACTTAAAATATACGCGAGTTATTCGGAAAGACCGGGTTTATCCCATTCTGAATAACTGATACGACGATAAGTCGAAGATGAAGACGATGGTCGAAGACCGGAGGTCTTCACGTCGTTTGGGTGATAACTGATGATCTTGATTGGGCTGTACACCCAAGAAGATGGAAACAGTTGGTGATCGTCCAGACGTACTTGGAGATCGATGGATATGCGGGGTACTAGGTGCCTCCGGTTTCGTTCAGACCCAGGACGGACTTGTAAATGGACTGTGTGTCTGACATCGGATTTCATTCTGTGTGACTGATATCGGTTGCATAGGATGGTTTGCCTGTGTGGCATGCTAAGATGCAAATGATCAAGGCTTCTGTTGAAAAGCAAAGTCTTGTGGTGATGATCAAAGCACGGCCTTTGTGGCGTAGCTTTGTGTAACGTTTACTTCGCGAGTTTCACACCCGGTATGAACCAAAAACGGGAGACGGACCTCAGGGGGGACATGCGTTTTCTTTCTAGCTAGAAGTGGCGTCAGTGGTTTTACACGCCCTGACGAGTTTGACTTATGTGGTTGTTGCTGTTGCGAGGCGTCTCGGTTAGATCGGACGATCCGGGTCCGATGGAGTCATTCGTTGGCTCATTTACGCCCCAAAGGGCGGAGGGACGCATTGTTCAGGCATTATAATCCACTTCGTGTGGACCGGCCCTGACGATCCAAGGGGCAGTTGCGGCTGTTCCTAGACATGGGCTAGATTGTCTAAAATCGGTAGAGGACGATCCCTGGCCTCGGTTCATAGATGGAAATCCAATTTCCAAATACGTGACATTTGCGGTTTTATTTGTAAACCTATATATGGCGACATGATATATGGTACCCATGCCGCCTATGATTGATACTTATGATTTGAAGTTGTTTTATACACTATGCACTTATAGTAGTATCAAATGATTTGTTTTAAACGTATCAAGCATTCTTTGGCTGTTATAAGGGAAAACCCTATCCTCCGGCTTGCGTTGCATTGTGTGATAGGACCTGGGTCTTATAACAGCTTCATTTTTCTTTATTTAGCATTGCGCTGTTTGTTTTATGCACTGGTATTCTTGGGAGGAAACCCGTTCCGTGTTATACGGCGTGGTCCCTTGATTTACCTAACATTAAAAATAAAGATTAACTGTTTTAGTTCTCACACCAGTCACATGACTGACCTGGAGTTTATTGTTTTAACCTAAACTCTGGGTGCCCTTATTTTGACACGGGCAGCTAGTAGTTTTGGTTTTGCAGATTTATATTCACAGGATCCTGGTTTACAGCTGGAACGATATCCGGAAAGCTTTGTATCCGTATATCTTTTTCTAGTTGTGTATTGTATTATTTTCCGCTGCTATGTATTTAAATGTAATTTAAATCTCTGATATTTCTGTGTAATATTCATTTATACTCTGTATATTCTTGTAATCTGATGCATTGTTGTAATATACAATGAAATGTTCTTCAGTTTGCGTTCTGATTTGTCCTGTTCTCAAACGATAGGGCGTTTCGAACGGCCTGGATCGGTTTAGCGACTGGTTCGGACCGAGCGAAATTCCTTGCCGTCACATGTTCCAAGTTCGAATAAGGAAGATCATTTGCCTCGACTCATGATGGAAATCCAACTTTCAATACGAACCTTGCGTTTTTAGTTGTAAACCTATATGGCGACATAATAAGAAGGGGTATTATGCCGCCTAAGATTGATACATTTATTTTCGAAATTGATTTCCAAACCATACACTAATAATAATAAAAGAGAAATTTCGCATATCAAGCATGTTTGACTATTATAGGGTAAAACTCTATCCTTCGGTTTGCGCTTGCATTGTGCGATGGGACATGAGTCTTATAATAGCTTTATTTTTCAAAAAGCATTACGAGTTGTATTTACCGATATTCATGTGGATGAAACCTGTTCCGTGTCATACTGCGTGTTCCCATGATTTACCTAACTTTTAAAATAAATTTTAATAACTGTTTTTAGTTCTCATACCAGTCCCATGAATAATTCGAAGTTTATTGTTTCCCACCTAAACTCTGAGTACCCATATTTTCCACAGGGACAACTAGTAGTTTTGATTTTCCACATATTCTTTAGCAGGATTGTGGATTATGCCTGGAGCTGTACTTTGGATTATTTTGAAGTCTTCCGCTGTTTGTATAACTGTTCCGCTGTACTGTAATTTAATCTCTGATATTTTTCCGCTGTGTATCAATTATCTGTACTCTGATATATGTTTATAGTCTGATGTATAATTGCTGTAATAGAAATGCAATGTTCTTTTGTGTTCTGCTCTAATGCGTTGTATTCTCATAACAATCCACCTTTGGGAACGTTTCGAGTCGGTTTGGTTATGGCTTAGGGCGGTCGTAAGGGCGGGTCGTTACATATTTAATCAAATTGACCGTTAAGGAGGTCTACTTACTGTCATTTGGTCAAAACCAATTTTTTCAAAGTCAAAAAAACATGGAACATGTCTAGTTAAGTCTCTTTAATTTAATTTAATTTACTTAATTCTAACTGGTTTAATTCATTTAATTCTCTCCAGTTTTGTCTATTTAGATCTCTCTAATTTTAAATGTTCTCTATCAATATTTTTTTTTGTATGTTCAATTAAGATTAATAAAATAAACTAGTTTTTTTTTTTAAATTATGCAATGTAACGTCCTTTTATTCAACTTTATGCGGTTGTACTAGTGGATTTTTTAGATAATCACGTTAAGACCTTGTGGGATTAATTTAAAGGATGTGACTATTTGCACCCCAATTTCCACTTCCAGCCACCAACAAAATCTGTTCGGTTGTCAACGACCGAACATCCTTCATGCTGTTCGGCCGTTAATGGCCGCCGAACAGCTAATTTTTTTCAATATTCCGTTCGGTGGTGAACGACGAACAGTGCGGTGGCTGGAAGTGGAAATCAGCGTGCAAATAGTAAGACCTAATTTGAAAAGGAATGATATTTTGAGATAAACTAGGGCTTAGGGGTGAGCATTCGGTTGATTTTGAGGTAAATACTCAAACCGAATTGAAACCTAAAATTTTCCGAATCGAACTGAACCGAATTAATTTCGGTTAATACGGTCGGTAACCGATTTAACCGAACTTGAAAAGTGTAATATTATTCAAATGATAAATTCACTCAAAGCAAAACATAAATTTATGTTTGGAGAAATTTTATAATTAGGATAAGATTTAATCTATTTGCAACAAATACCTTTGTGTTATATAACTAAAATAATTATTTAAAGTATTACAATACTGTAAAATTAGATAATAAATTAAAAGTTCGGTTAATTCGGTTAAACTGATAACCAAAAAATGTATTTTATCAACCGAATTCGAACCGATTTAGTTTCGAAACTCAACCGAACCAACTAACTGCAAGAAACCGGTTTGGTGGGTAATTCGGCGTGATGCCAATATTTCTCATCCCTGGGGCTCAATGCAAATAGCGGACGTGGAATGAGTCAAATTTCAACGAGAGTTGCAAATTCTGGACATACAGTGCATACTGCATAAGAAAAATCCAGAACATATCTGTTACCGTTAAAAGTCCTGTGTTTATTTTAAATCCTGATAACATCTCTGTCTATTGATAGTAAAAATGTTCGTTTGTTCGAAGTTTGTTCTAGAAACATTGATATTTCCAGAAATCGGCGTTTCGTCCCATATTTATTTTACCCTTCCTGGGTTCCCAAATTCGCATATTTCGACTCCAAAAGCTGATAATTCTGTGCTCTTGAATTTGAGGTATTCAATTGACGTTTTGTGATTTGATGTAAATTCTATTCTAAAAACACAAGGAAATGACTGATTTTGTTTTGATTTCCTTTTGCAGTGTTTCCAACTTTTGAATTGATTAAATTTGGGAGATTTACAGCCATGGCAGAGGTAATAAAATCGATTACTTCTTTTATTTAATAGCAGTGTGCATGATGCATGGTAATGTCTGCATGAACATCAATTTTGTCTCTGAAAGATGTATAACTGGACTGTGAAATAAAATTCAGATGACAAGGGACGGTCTTTTCTAATAATATTCCGAGGATCATTAATTACTGTATTACCAATTGCAAATGCAAAGTATAGTCTCCTTATCCTATGTAAATTACATCCTAATGTGGATTTATGTTTAACTGCAAGATTAGATGCACAATGTCAAATAACAATTTGAAAAATTGAAGATATCATTTATCTAATTCTGAGGTAGTGAAAATATGCTAGTTTTGACCTGGAACTATCCAGTTATGGTCCTTATGTAAGAATATGAAATTCAATATACATTGTTATCACACAATTGTTGTTATTTTAAGAACTTTTTATTGCAAGCAAGCATACCTGTAAATTTGTTTAGGGGGTGAGGCATTTTGCAAGATGAATTGAAACACTATCGGCTTGTTAATGTTCCTTTCTTGTATATTAGTTGAACTGTTGGTAAACTATGTTTTATTTGGTCATTCATTATTGTTTGTGTTATGGCCATGATTATTACCAGCCCATTAATTACCCTTTGTCTCCCACTAGGGAAAGTTAGAGTTGTCAAGACAAATTTACCTCCCTCTTTTTGGTTGAAGTAGCATTAATACTCGATCTAACGCAATAGCCAGTTAAATTTGAGTACTTGCACATTAGACTATCTGTTAAAGATTAAGTTTGAGTCAAGAACACAAAACAATTGGACTGAATGATCTATTTTTTATTGAAACAGCACATAGCCTTACAACTACCAGAACAAAAAAACAAAAAAACAGCCCACTTTGCACATATTACAACTTAGTGGTAAAACAAACATGAATTACTCAAATAGCTAACAGACCCTCAAGAATAGGTCTTTATTCCTAACATTCTGGACTCATGACTTCTTCCAACAATGTTACCACTGTTATGTAACGACGGTCCGAACAAAGCCCCCTACTTCTGAATAGGACGCACGCATATGAGTTGACACACACATACTTGTAACAAAAGAAATTCTTGTTGTTACATGTTTACTAACTCATATTTTGTACTCCGCTCCTTCAATTAATTCTATGTTGTGAGACTATTTATTCAAACTGTCATTCCTACTTTAACAACATGCGAGTCAATCCTAACACCATCAACCATTAAATTTGAGTTAGAGCTCCATAAAAACCCATTAAATACAAAATTCAAGTTAGAGAGAAGGTCAATACAAGAAAAGGAGGCAAACCGCGATAATAAATCTTTGCTACCACATGCAAACTAGTAGTTTAATTTTGCCAACACAATAACAAGGTCAGTTAAATCCACTGTGTCAGGTATCGATTATCTCACTGGATATCTCGCTCTCATCTTCAAATTTGGACGAGATGAGATTTTGTAAAACGAGAAATTAAATTTTATTTAAACCACACTTGGCAATATTCTCATTCGATATATTAATATCTCGAGTGCAATTTGTGGTAAGTCTTATTAGAACTTATTCAAAGATGTTTTTCATTTACATATTTCTTCAACTTCTTATATGGTCCAATAGAAACCGAATTATGATGACTTTTACTAGCTCTTTAATTATATTTTTTTATTTTCAAACGAGTGAAAATATAGATGACTTTTTTGTTTATTTTTTCTTTTTAGTATTCAAATGAGTAGAATTCATTTCATCAGTATAATATAATCATGTAATCGCTTTCCTCTAAAATAAAATATTGTATTATTGGTTTTTATGAACTGTATATATTGATAAGTTTTTATTTATCATAAAAATATTTTAAATGTCAATTTTAGATGTAAAAGTTACTTCAAGATAGTCCTGATATGGACTTCAAAATCGGAGATGAACATCTGAGGTCCACTCATCTCACAAGAGATCTCGTCTAAAATGAAATATTATGTGTAGAATTCCAAAGATGAAACACGAGTGAATATATCTGAGATATAAAACCTTGGTTAAATCACAGTCATTGATTCCTGTGATGATGTTTTTGTTTTGTTAGTTGGCCTAAGAGAGCTTGATTAGGACCATGGTACTGGAGTTGTTATGTGATGATTCAAATATGCCACAGATCCGTGATTCAGATATTCAACTATTTAATGATTTTTCTTCTTAAAATTTGAATTTTCATGGTAAAAAGAAATGTCAAACAAAACAGAGAAGCACCAGCTGATTTTGTCATTTGCAAGAGGACTATATCTGTGTTAGACCAAAAAATGGTCCTAACACCCAAATTATCGTATTTAGAGCGTAGGATATGAAGAAATAACTGAAAAAATAAGAGAAAAGCAAGACAACAGGATTTTTATAGTGGTTCGGCGTTAATGAGTCTACGTCCACTTCATATTTTCTCATTTCACTCATGGATTACAATTACAATGAATATTGTCTTTCAATTACTTGAATTCAATGAATAATTCTCTCCGAATCCATTGAATTTATTGAGGAAGATGGTGGTTATTCATGGAGAAGTGTTGGCTATGGCAGCCATGGATGTTGAGATGTCCAAAAGTCCCTTGAAAATGCCCTCTGAAGGTGTATTTATAGCTGTAGGAAAGCTCCTGGGAGGACTGGTTCGTGATGGGGTACGTGGCAGGCGATCCAGAAAAATAGAAGAGCCAGTAGCCTTGAGAATAGGTCAAAACAAGTTGCGTTTGAACAGGTCCGAAGGTCGGATCGTGGTGTCGGATCGCGGTCATGTGTCGGATCGCGGTCATGGGTCGGATCGCGGTCATGGGTCGGATCGCAGTCATAGGTCCGATCGGATCGCGTAGGCAAGGGCGGATCGGATCGCGGTCATATGCCAGCTTACACCCGTTCACGGAAATGGGCGTAACTTTCAAACCGTAAGTCTGATTGAGCCAAACCAAAGCTCAAACTGAAGCTAATTCAAAGGGCTACGAGTATATGAGGTGAATAGATCCAAATGAGGTCATTTGATAGGGGTTTCGGGCCAGTTTATACTGATGTTGTGATTTTGACCAAACTGCCTTGTGTCTTCTGATGATGCTTCCAATGCCGGAGAGCGATATTATCCAGAGATTCCATATGAGACAACATTTACCCAGAGGTATGTCAACATGATCTTTGCTTTGGGTAGCCTGGTCACAACGTAGGCTAACATTTTGCCCCCCAAAGTACATCTTATCGAGGATGAGATGTGCTTTGAATATGTTGAGCTAAATCTTTCTGGAATATCATTTGTCCTTGAGAAGGTTTTATCCAATTGTTACATTGCTTCCATTGGAGATAATCAGGCTACGTTCTATGAGAGGAGTATTCGAGACGATCAAGAAATTGTTTAAACCTTGTCAAATCAAAAGATCTAATTCATCCGTCAGAAGTCATGCTAAATTGTCGGCTCCCGAGCGTGATCCTAACACCATCAACCATTAAATTTGAGTTAGAGCTCCATAAAAACCCATTAAATACAAAATTCAAGTTAGAGAGAAGGTCAATACAAGAAAAGGAGACAAACCGCGATAATAAATCTTTGCTACCACATGCAAACTAGTAGTTTAATTTTGCCACCACAATAACAAGGTCAGTTAAATCCACTGTGTCAGGTATCGATTATCTCACTGGATATCTCGCTCTCATCTTCAAATTTGGACGAGATGAGATTTTGTAAAACGAGAAATTAAATTTTATTTAAACCACACTTGGCAATATTCTCATTCGATATATTAATATCTCGAGTGCAATTTGTGGTAAGTCTTATTAGAACTTATTCAAAGATGTTTTTCATTTACATATTTCTTCAACTTCTTATATGGTCCAATAGAAACCGAATTATGATGACTTTTACTAGCTCTTTAATTATATTTTTTTATTTTCAAACGAGTGAAAATATAGATGACTTTTTTGTTTATTTTTTCTTTTTAGTATTCAAATGAGTAGAATTCATTTCATCAGTATAATATAATCATGTAATCGCTTTCCTCTAAAATAAAATATTGTATTATTGGTTTTTATGAACTGTATATATTGATAAGTTTTTATTTATCATAAAAATATTTTAAATGTCAATTTTAGACGTAAAAGTTACTTCAAGATAGTCCTGACATGGACTTCAAAATCGGAGATGAACATCTGAGGTCCACTCATCTCACAAGAGATCTCGTCTGAAATGAAATATTATGTGTAGAATTCCAAAGATGAAACACGAGTGAATATATCTGAGATATAAAACCTTGGTTAAATCACAGTCATTGATTCCTGTGATGATGTTTTTGTTTTGTTAGTTGGCCTAAGAGAGCTTGATTAGGACCATGGTACTGGAGTTGTTATGTGATGATTCAAATATGCCACAGATCCGTGATTCAGATATTCAACTATTTAATGATTTTTCTTCTTAAAATTTGAATTTTCATGGTAAAAAGAAATGTCAAACAAAACAGAGAAGCACCAGCTGATTTTGTCATTTGCAAGAGGACTATATCTGTAATTGTTGACCCGCTTTTTAGTCAAAGCAGTCACACATGGAATCTCTTCTCAACAATACACTCAAACGTTGGGAATATCGTCAGAAGACATGAAGTGATTTGGTTGAAATCGCATCGCAAACAAAGAATGGCCCGAAACTCCTACCAGATGGCCTTTTTTGGGCCCGAAAACAGCGATTACGGAGCTAAGCTCTGTAACTCTTGTAGATCTCTGAATTAGCTTCAGTTTGAGCTTTGGTTTGGCTCAATCGGACTTACGGTTTGAAAGTTACGCCCGTTTCCGTGAACGCATGCAGAACCGGAAACTGCGAACTTGGAAATTTGGCATCACCCCTAACCGGGTCGGATCGGAGGAGGAGACCCGACCCCCTTGGCAAAATTTTGTACTAGAAACTCCGGCATGCATTTCCTTCGGTTCGGTTCGGACCATAAGACCCGACCCGCCTTGCTCCGCACAGAAGTGCACACCCTGTCTTCGGTTCGGATGCTCCACCCCGGTTCGGATCGGACCCGAACCGATCCGCTTGGACCTGCTGCTGCACTCCAACTTTGACCGCTTCTCAAGGAGTAACCGCCTCTACATTCATGGATCTGGCTCCACTTGGCAAAACCCGAACAGAGGACTTCTTCCACTGCTTCTCGAGATCAACTCCGGTCGTGACACGTGGCATATCCGAACCGGGTCACCCAGAGGCTCTTCTACGCCTATAAATACACCACAGCATGGCTATTTCAAGGGACTTTTGGAACTCTAACTCTCCATGGCTTCAACTATGGTTCTTCGCAAGGCTATTGCATAACCTAGAAGTCGAATTCCACATTACAACACGAGGATTTCGTGTATAATCTCCCCTTTAATCTCCTCTTCTTCATTGTAAACACGAGGATTTCGTGTATAAACTGCAAACAAACAACATTGTAATAGCTTCTTAGGATTTAAGAAACTATAAAGTGGACGTAGGCTTGGATTGAGCCGAACCACTATAAAAATTTCGTGTGTCTCCTCTTATTTTACTGTTTTTTCTGTATTAATCTGTGATTGTGAGGTTTTCACATAGCATTTGGGTGTTAGGCCCAAATTTCGGTCTAACATTTTGGCGCGCCAGGAAGGGGGGCACACGATACAACTTCTTCTACTAGCTTGAACGGAAGCGGATTATTTGGCTATTGGATCAATGGTCAAGCGAAAGAAAGACGGAACCTTCTCTCGTGCTGAGGATGTTGGCACTGAAGGAACAAGGAACGAGGCAAGCCAGGAGGCTTCCTCTCATGAAAATCCATCAGCATACTTAACCAGAGATGAAATGGATGGCGTTCTCGATGAATTGAGAACCCATATGGCTAGGCAAGATGATCTCCGCAAACAACAGGAGATGATCGACCAATTCTTCGCTCGGATGGAAGGTAGGCCGAGTGGCAACACACAACTCGCTGGAAATAGCACGGAAATAGCCCCAGCAGCAGCTGCAAACCGGATCGGTTCGGATCCGATCCGAACCGAGGGCCAAAATCTGAATTCAACGCAGATGGAAATGGGAGACATTCCCCACCGGATCGGATCGGACCCGATCCGAACCACCACCTTACATGAGCCTGGGGGCAGCAGCCTCCCCTCTGGAAATCAAGACTTCGCTCCAGCACGACCTACCTCCGCACCGGTTTGGATCGGTAATCCCACACAACTTCAGCATCAAGCTCCCCGGTTCGGAACAGGCGATCCTGATCGGATCGGTACATCCGACCCGAACCGTGCACCCCTCCATAACCCCCCTCGCTTCTCCGAGCCGCAGCAAGGGGGCACCTCCGAACCGAACCGGATGGCCTTCCAAGCTCCCTATACCTCTCTGAACTCTTCTGGGCTCAACGCTGGGGGCACCAGCTCCGAACTAGGCAACTTGCAACAGCTCTTTGAAGGCGACCGGCTCGCCAATCTCATTGAACGCCTTTCGAGAGGCCGCACCTATCAAAACGACATGGATGATGTCAATCACAATCCATTCACACAGGAAATCAGGAATTCCCGCAATCCTCCAGATTTCAAACTTCCACAACTGGAACCCTACAACGGCAGAACGGATCCTACCGTGCATCTCATGCGCTATAAACGGCATATGGAAGTTCAATCGGCGTCGGAAAACGTCATGGCAAAGTGCTTCCCTCTCTTTTTGACTGATATTGCTGCTATGTGGTTTCGGCAGCTAGAATCTGAATCGATCAACAGCTGGAACATGTTGGTCGCCCGCTTCATTGAACAGTTTCGGGTCCACATCGCTCGACCCAAAAATGTCATGTCACTCACTACAATCAAGCAGAGACCCAAAGAAACTCTGCGATCATTTCTGGAAAGATTCAACATTGCAGCAGCATCAGTTGATCGGCCTGAGCCATCTATGGTATTGATGGCGGCAGTATCCGGCGTTCTAGACAGCTCGGAGTTCAAGAAATCCTTGTACCGAGACCCACCAAGGAATCTCAGTGAATTCTATCTTGAATCGGATAGGTTTTTGCGTGAAGAAGACGCAACCTCCGAGAAGAAAATTCTCGATGTTAACATGCTCAAAGACGGAGAACCGTCTGATTCTGATAAAGGCAAAGGAAAAGCTGCCGTCAAGAATGACCGCAACGCTCAGCCCCGGAGAGGGCCCAGATATGAAAAGTACACTGAACTCAATGCCCCACTCTCAGACATCTATCTGGATACAAACGGTGACGTCTCCTATCCAAAGCCTCCCAGGAGGGAGCCATCACAAAGAGAACGCGATTCTGGGAAATATTGCGTATTTCACGATATGGACGGTCATGACACAAAGGACTGTAGACACTTGCGAGATCTGATTGAGGAACGGGTTAGACGTGGAGAGCTACCCGAGTATGTGAAACAACCAACACCTGTACCTGTGCTGCCACCACCTGCTCCCCGGAGAGGGAATGACCCTGGAACGAGCTCCCATCGGCTCGTCATCAAATGATCTGGATTGGATCACTCTGTGTTTTCAGCATTTCTTAGGATTTAAGATATGTCTCTTTGCTTTCTTTAGGTTTTCCGATTGGCTAAATCGGAGTACACACGTTCGGGGTTAGGATTTAGCTCCAAATCGTGCTCTGCACTCGATGACAAACCAATCAGGATTTGCTTTGGTTTTGTACTTTGAATTGAATAAGGAAGGACTTTCCGAGCATGGATTATGTTTGGCAATTTAAGTATCTTGTCAGGTTGTGGCAGGATTCTCAATCTCAACTAAAGTATGGCTTATACTTATCTCGAACCCCTAGGCATGGATTATGCTTAGGGACGGACTATCTTGTCAGGTTTTGGCAAGTATAACTCCATCTCGGTATGAGTATGGGTTGTACTCCACTACATTTCTAAGTATGGATTATACTCTGGAATGACTTATTGTCTTGCTAGGATTTGGCAAAGGAACTCAATAAAACTCGAGTATGGCTTATGCTCAGTTTGAACTTCCTGGTATGGCTTGTACCCGGAAGGTTAGGTCCTTCGTCAGGTTTTGGCAGGATGATTCGAACGTGTCTTGAGTATGGTTTATGCTCAAACAAACGTCCAAGCATGGTTTATGCTCGAAAGTGTAATCGGTTTTGTTAGGTTTTGACATACCTGTTTGCTTTCTCTTCTTCGTAGGTATGAATTATACTTGCAGCTGGTAGGCCCGGCGTGGCCTCGGATTATCCAGAACACATCTTCCTTCATTCAGCAAGATATGTTCTGAGGGGCAAAATGTTGACCCGCTTTTTAGTCAAAGCAGTCACACATGGAATCTCTTCTCAACAATACACTCAAACGTTGGGAATATCGTCAGAAGACATGAAGTGATTTGGTTGAAATCGCATCGCAAACAAAGAATGGCCCGAAACTCCTACCAGATGGCCTTTTTTGGGCCCGAAAACAGCGATTACGGAGCTAAGCTCTGTAACTCTTGTAGATCTCTGAATTAGCTTCAGTTTGAGCTTTGGTTTGGCTCAATCGGACTTACGGTTTGAAAGTTACGCCCGTTTCCGTGAACGCATGCAGAACCGGAAACTGCGAACTTGGAAATTTGGCATCACCCCTAACCGGGTCGGATCGGAGGAGGAGACCCGACCCCCTTGGCAAAATTTTGTACTAGAAACTCCGGCATGCATTTCCTTCGGTTCGGTTCGGACCATAAGACCCGACCCGCCTTGCTCCGCACAGAAGTGCACACCCTGTCTTCGGTTCGGATGCTCCACCCCGGTTCGGATCGGACCCGAACCGATCCGCTTGGACCTGCTGCTGCACTCTAACTTTGACCGCTTCTCAAGGAGTAACCGCCTCTACATTCATGGATCTGGCTCCACTTGGCAAAACCCGAACAGAGGACTTCTTCCACTGCTTCTCGAGATCAACTCCGGTCGTGACACGTGGCATATCCGAACCGGGTCACCCAGAGGCTCTTCTACGCCTATAAATACACCACAGCATGGCTATTTCAAGGGACTTTTGGAACTCTAACTCTCCATGGCTTCAACTATGGTTCTTCGCAAGGCTATTGCATAACCTAGAAGTCGAATTCCACATTACAACACGAGGATTTCGTGTATAATCTCCCCTTTAATCTCCTCTTCTTCATTGTAAACACGAGGATTTCGTGTATAAACTGCAAACAAACAACATTGTAATAGCTTCTTAGGATTTAAGAAACTATAAAGTGGACGTAGGCTTGGATTGAGCCGAACCACTATAAAAATTTCGTGTGTCTCCTCTTATTTTACTGTTTTTTCTGTATTAATCTGTGATTGTGAGGTTTTCACATAGCATTTGGGTGTTAGGCCCAAATTTCGGTCTAACAGTAATAAATTGGGGGTGAATTTACGGAGTGCAAATATTGTTGTGAAGAAATAGGATGTGTAACGAAAACAATGGGTTGACAATATTTTTTGAACTGGAAAATTTCTGGTTTTCCCCTTTTTTTACATTTGTAGTGTGGAAACTGGTTTATAATCCAAGTTTATAATGGAGGTCAGGAACTGCACTTTAAAATCACAGTTACATAATTTAAACAATTTCCTCGAGTCCTTACTGAAAATTAGTGTATTATTATATTTAAGAGTAGTGCTTAGTAGTATCCAATTTCCACTCTGGGCTATTAAAAAGAAGAAAGAAAAAAATCTTTTAATGCCAAACTGTAATATTGCAAATTTACTGATAATAAATCTGGTCTTTTTCTTATTTCAAGTTGTAGCACAATCTTCCGGAATTTTATGATGGCAACAGTTCTTGCCAAAACCTGCATCAAAACTTTGAAGCTGAGTAGTTTCGGTATTATTGTGCCAAAAATGTATAATTGTGAATTTATACACTGATGAATACTCTCCACATCTATATGTTTTTAAATTTTCCACAGATCAATATGGTCATAAAAGGAGGAAGTAGGGGGCTGTGCTCTATAAATGCTGTTCTTTACAATCAGCAGTGTTTGGTTGAACATATATTTCTTTGGGAGCTGTTGTTGTAACTTCTTCATGTTAGTCTCTATTTTTATTGCTGTATAAAATAGCCGAAAATGCTATATTATTCTCAGTTCAATCGGCTGGTTTGAGAGTTGAAATTGGATCATGTTGGTACTATTTGAGTATAGTAAAGTTTATCAGTGAGGAAGAGTTAACAAGGATGACCTAAGATTAAATGAATCAGGGTATTGTTGTGCATTTTAGTGAGAGAGATGGTGGAAATGGGTTGTATGGGAAGTAAATTATATATGTTGTGATGGTAGCGATTTGTTTATAAGAAGCGAATAGAGCAGTTTAATTAGGGCTAACGCAAGTGTCCTTTTGTTGAATTGTTATTTGATCATATGTTTAAATGGGAATAGTTTTACAACTTTTGACAAAATAGGCATTACAAACTGTTTGTTTTTTCTGGTTGTTTGTGTTTGCATTGCACCTGTGAACTGATTGTATGTATTTTTCCTATAGGATGGTTATAGGGTTACTTTGCATGTGTACGATCTTAGCAATGGTCTTGCTCGACAGCTTTCTACGACACTGTTAGGGAAAGCTATAGAAGCAATATGGTAAGAATTTGGGATGTCATTAGTTCCATTTTTATCCTTTCCAGAGTGTACACTGGGAAGACATCATTTCTTCAGTATTACTTTAATTGCCTGCCTGTGGAGTTATAGGTTCCATAATTTATTTTATTTTTCAACTATCCAATCAATTATAACCTTCTTAAATGTGTTGGAAATATATGAATCCCTTGCTATATAAACCTATTAGTTAGTATTACATATTTGTCTTTATGTCAGTATGGAGAACACTTTTTGATGCTGTGTACAAAATTGGGTTGCTACCACATGGTTTTTAAATATACCAGCTTTGCGGAAGTACCTGAATGAAATTTCAGCGACTCACATAGATTCCACAAGATTCTTACTATGATCTTTCCTTGAATAATAGTTGTCTATTTAATAAAAGATCTCTTCATCTCTTTGAATCCCTTATAAACTCATTTATTAATCACACTTGACCCTAAATAGATGAAAATGCTTATCGAATTATTCCAATTTTGATTAGCTTTTATTCACTTGTGTTTTATTGGAATTCATACTTCGATATGATGAATCTAGTTGTGAAAGTTAAGGAGCGTTTATGGTGTTAAAAACAGGGGTGCTATTGAACCTTGCTTACATGCACGTGTGTGAGTGCGCACATACTTCACTTTCTGGTTACTGTAATCATTTAAATGTCTGTAGTCTTTTACGTATACTATTTGATTGTCAAATTTTAAAAATTTCATATAACCACAGGCACACGGGTGTAGTTGTTTACGGCACTGAGTACTTTTTTGGTGGTGGAATACAGCAGGTCCCTGCTGGAAGTACTATGTATGGTATTCCTCTTCGGGTTGTGGATCTTGGCGTCACCCACATACCAAAGGAGACATTTGAAGAATACCTAAAAGAGATAAGTCCTCGATATACACAAGAGACCTATAACCTACTAAAGCACAACTGCAATAACTTCAGTGATGAGGTGGCTCAATTCTTGGTTGGAGAACACATTCCCGACTACATATTACAACTTCCTAATGAAGTCCTGAACAGCCCGATGGGTGCTTTAGTTTGTAAGTGGTTGGGCTCAGTTTCATCTTATTCAAATTTATATACATTTCACATGCTATATTCTTCTTGTGCGCTGATTGCATCTATTAATTGTTTTTATCGTCCACTTACGTCATTGTATCAGAACAATCTTCTATTAAATATGGCCTACCATTAATGAATATAAATGCATACATTCAATACAAGGATATTTTTAGTTTAGACAAACAACAAACATAAGAATAGGATTAATTTTTAGTTTCGACCCTTGAAGTTACATCCATGTACACCTGGGACATCGTAGTTTGTTCATTGGTTTTTGGACATCATGTTGAGTATATCGTTTCATGTTCAGTCACAGCCACTGGGTTACCACACTTAGGGGTGTAAATCGGTCGGACCGGACCGGACGGAGGTGTGTTCAGTTTCTGTCCTTAAAAAAACGGACCGAACACGGATCGAACCAAAAATTTTCTCGAACAAATTTCGTTGTCCTAATTCGTGTCCTAAATAAAATCGGTCAGATATGGACATATGCTTTACGGACACGGACACAATCGGACTCGGTACATGGCTATTTATATCATATTTTGTACATTTTACTAGATTTTCTCTCAATTATACGCCGCGGACGAATTCGGACGAGCACGGACCGGACATGATTTTTTTCTCGTATAAATTTTGTTGCCTAACTTGTGTCCTAAATGAAAATCAGACGAACTTGGACATACGTCTTTCGGTCACGGACACGAACGAACGTCAGACATTCGGACAAAATTTACAGCCCTAACCACACTATCTCGTCTTTAGTTAATGGGAGCGGCTATTTGAACACAAATTGAAGACACAAAACTAAATACACAAATTGTAAACCATTGGATTTGTTTGTCTTTACGTGAAAGATGGAATTCAGGAGGAGATCCAATGGTCCACGGTTTGTGTATCAAATTTTGTGTTTAATAGACTTTCATTAGTTAATTGTCTTATACCTTGCACATTTAAGTCATACGGCCTTTTCTTTGTATGTAGATGGAGTGGTATTTGCCCTTCAATTTAGAGTGCGAGCAAACTGTTATTTGGTTTCCCCTCCAATGTGCCTGTGAAATTTTTGATCATATTTGGCATATCTCCCAATTCAGTTATGTTACATTATCGTTTCGGGCACAATTTTTTTGTATGTACCAGTCAGTGGGTACCTCCAGTGCATGTGCCTGTAAAATTTCCTTAATTTGTTTATATTACGGAGATATCATTAAATTCCAGTTTCTTATGTGGTTTTAATAAACGTTATTTGAGAGATTAGGTTTAAGAATTATGTACTCGTTACCAAATTGGCATATAAAGGTATTTAGGGAAGTTCATGATAGAACAAAATCTATTCCAGTAATTATATGTTTACGTACATATTCTGCTTATTTCTGTACATTCATGTAATTAGCAGTTTTGATTCATGTATTATTGCATTCTACCTACATTGTTATTCCAAAAAGAAAAAACACGAGTCTAAATATACCTTGTGAGCTTCATGCGTACATTATGTTTGAGCTTTGCTACAGTGACCTGGAAAAAAGGGGTCGAAAAAGTGTGGGGTTTTGATTCAACGGCCAGATTTCTGGGGAGTAAAAAATTTGGGCGGTTTAGTGGTTTGCAAAGTGTTAGCTTGGGTGGAGTAGTTTTTCTGTATTATATTTGTTATGCAAAAGCGTGACGGTGTGCTACTAACATGACACGGACATCAAAATAAATATGTAAAGTACTTGGGAAATTAAACTAAAATAAATCAAATTTTGATTTCATATGAAGAATGCAGGAGGAATGATTTTAATAATTTCTGTGTGAATAAAATGTATAAATTTCGTATAGAAGTAATAAACAAACTTATTTTGAAATAAATGAAGAGATGAGTTTTATTTTGGGATCAATAAATATCTAATGTACAAAGGAAGAATATAAAACCTTGTTTGGTGTAATTCCTCTTTTCATGAGCAATTCAATAGCTTTCAAAAAGGTGAAAAACTAGTGGTATGTTTGTAATTTTAGATTTTTTTTTCTATGATAAGATGCATTAGATTTTCAAAAACAACAAATTCAGAAAAATGTTATTATATAAAAATGGGTTTTTTTTTTTTTTTCTTGTTTTCCACAGTTTCACTTCTTTTTTCCTCACCTCATTTCGTCAAATGTCTTGACATGCCCTCCACGCTCCATCCTTCACATTTTTTCAGATACATAATGAAAATGCAGAACTCAAAATTCCGCTTTCAAGTTACACAGACCCTAAGTATTTTGAATAAATAAATTATAAATGCATATGATTCAACATCAAAATCAGATACTTTTTTTTTCAGTGCGCAGAAAATATATATTACGAGTAAGGCAAACAAAAGCAGGATAGTACAAATGTAGGCATAAGTATTTCACAACAACTCTACTTATTATTGATATAGTTTTTCCTGTAGCATTATATCTATGGTAGAGTTTTTTCAGGGTAGCTTGTGACTCTTGCATAGCATTCAGCTTCGTGTCCATGAACATTGCCTCATAATTATCACCATATTTTTCAGTTAATCAGCCAATTTAAACACGTTGCATATTAGTCAATGGTCGCAGAGGTGCGGCCTTACCATCCCTTCTCTTCTTCCCAAGAGCAGACCTCACATCATCGGTCTCACGATCACTTCCGTAGGCCAAATCTTTGTCCAAATGAATTTGATCACCATTTGAAGGAATCAAAAGCGACGAACACTCCACTATCTTTGGCGTCGTTGCACGAACGCTGAGTAAATTTGGATTCGACACAACGCCAAATGCTCTAAATCAGATGCTTATCAATCATGAAATATTTGATTTATCATTCTATGTAACAATGATGTAGAATTCTCAGTAACTTAAGAGCTTCTTAATTTCTAAAACGAAAATCGAAGCAAACTTAAAAAGCATCGAATGCAAAAAATCCATTAAGAAAGAAGAAAATGAAATAGCAAAATTTACCATTTTTAGAAGTAGCCAATTATGTAATTTTAAAAGTAATTTTATGCATGAAATTATTTCCAAACAGATGAAATAAATAAATACAAAGAGGCAAAAGGTCCTCGATCATGACAACAATACATTTTTCATCGATCATAGAAATGGTAACATCCATTATTTGGTTTTGATATGCAGTGCCAATGATTCAAAACTTGGAACAAACGATGAAGAGCAACGCAGTTCCGCAAGCTCCTCAATTCATCGTTCCTCTTGCATCACCTTCCGTACAGCCGAAGCTTACCACCACCAGTGCTTGTTCTTCTCCTACCAAATCTGAAACAAAAGCCACTGTAGCCAATAACCCAATGGGCTCAGCAAGAGGCAAAGTGCAAGAAGAAATCACAAAAGAATTTGCGGCTATTATGGCTACAGGGAGTATGAGGGCTAGCGAGGCCGCTGCTCTTGCTACTAGAAGAGTTATGGAAAGACATGGGAAGATGGGTTCTCTTGATCATAACAATGGTTGACCTATTTTTATTTCTGATTTTGGGATGCATCTGTTGATTTTTTATTTTTTATTTAATTTAAAAAAAAACTTGGAAATTCTGCTTATACCTGTATTTCGTGTAATGTTTAAATTGGATATTATATTCTTCTGAACTGTAAACCGAAACTATAAGAGTTGTCCCAACGCCTCTTTAAGGACTCAAACCTTACCTACAAGCTACTTATTGGAATTGTAGTGTTTGGGAACCACTTATTAGGAGTTTGTTATAGCAATTAAAGAAGCATTCTTTGTTGTTTATGACTTGTAAAAGCATTCTGTAGTAATGTTGATCGAGCAAATGATTATAATAACCTCGTGTTTTCGACCAATTTACAATGACCAGAAAAAAAGAGAGCAATGAAGTGAATAAGTACTGTTGCAGTCTACAAATTGGTGATGTTTTGATTATTCTGTCTTGCATGTTATTTAGTTCTTTCAGAGGTTCCATGTTTAAATAATGAGAGAAGACAGCGGAGGAGAGGTGAATCTTATGCTATATATTTACTTTTTAGTTGCTCCTATTTTGTTTGTTTTTAGATAGAAATTTGTGTGCTGTTACAGTTTTGAAATGGATATTGGTTGTAATAGTAGGTTGTGCGTATTGTAGGTTGACCAACATTGAAATGGCTTACGAGTTATGTACCCTGTATGTTTTTCGTAATATGCCGTCAAATTAAAATATTTGATGTTGTTCAATAAATCATGAATTTTGACCATTGTTTTGCGTGTGATAGGTAAATAATATCGGGTTGAGTCAAAAAATCCACAATATAAGTGAAAATGTGTTATGTGATATTACATTTTTGAAGATGATCTAACTGATTCAGTCACTATCATCAATTGGGCAAACAAAGAAAAGATATGTGACACATCAACTGGAACATAGGATGAAAGTGAAAGCGATGTGGATTGAGTGTCTTAAAGCTAGATTAACACCGGAGGATGAAGGAGGAGGATGTTTACATAAATTTACAAATCTTTTAGGAATCTTTTGGATTATGATAATGAATATATGTATAATGGTCAAAAAATCAAACAAAGAAATAAAAGGCAAGTAAAGTAAATGCAATAAAAAAACACCGGATTTTATATTGGTTCGAAGTTATCTTACATTCAGTTTGCATTGCATATGGTTTTTAATCAGTATCAGTTCAATTATACTTCTTGATTTTAAGGTCATGGGGGGCGCCCTTCATATTCTCAAACTATTAGGTACATCCAACTTGGTTTTCGGGAAAACAAGTCGCTTTCAATTGCTTTTTATCGGGTACAATCAGATTCAACCAAATTTAGAGCCATTTGGATGCATTCGTAAGGATTTTGATTTGTTTTACAAAGAATGCGGATTTGAATTTTTTTTTATCTTGATTACAATTGATCCTGTAACTCTGAATTGCACTCTGTTTTTGACATAATAGAGAGAGTTAGATATAAAATCAAATCAAAGAAGAATTAACTTGATTTGGATTGAAAATCGACAGAGTATAAGTATAGATTTGTTAGAATTTAAGTAAGGAGAGAAGTGAAGAAATCAGAGATGAGAAGTTATAAAATCTATTTATTTTTTTGTGGAAGAAGGATATATATATATATATATATATATATATATATATATATATATATATATATATATATATATACACACACACACACACATACATACATACACACACACATATATTCATACATACATACATATATATATACACACACACATACATATATACATATACATACATACATACATATACACACACACATATATATATACATATATATATATATCGAAAATCTATTTGAACACAATTTGGTATACAAGTTGTGAACCATTGGATCTCTCTCTCAATTTCAAGTTTCATGTAAAGACAAACATATCTAATGCTCTACAATTTGTGTATTTAATTTTATATCATCAATTTATGTTCAAATAGTCACTCTCATATATATATATATATATATATGCATGTATACCCACACACACACACACACACACACACATATATACATATATATACATACATATATATATATACACACACACACACACACATAGATGCAGAGAAATGATAGTTAATGAATGGTTATGACGAATAGACACTTTCATTCAGTTTTGAATTTTATTGGTCACACATATAGTCATACGTGTATGCTCCATGTCAACATACCCTAGTTCAATTTGAAAACGAGTTTGTTAAAAAATTCTTTTAAAATATAAACTTATATATATAATGATTTGAAACTTTATAAAACTATTTAAACATAGCAAATATATATTTTAAACATGGGAAAGTCCATTTAAACATAAAAACACAAATTGCGGGACACAAAATCTCAACTATTGGATTGCTATCTGATTCCCACCACTCATACAAGGACAAATTAACACAATGACTAAATTTTTGCATTTTCTAATTTGTGTCAAATTTTTGTGTTTAAATAATAGTCGCTCCGTTTAAATGTAGTAAAGCTTAAGAAAACTTGTTAATGATCTTACAAACAAAATAAAAAAGAAAAAAGCTTCCGCTTTTGCCTCAATGGCAACTGGGTTTTGACCCGATTCCTTTCTTTGTTCTCTTGTGCA
Source organism: Allium sativum (assembly GCA_030737875.1). Lineage (NCBI taxonomy): Eukaryota > Viridiplantae > Streptophyta > Magnoliopsida > Asparagales > Amaryllidaceae > Allium > Allium sativum. Next base: position 367,054,884 of record CM060920.1, read on the forward strand.
TCCCCTACAATTCTTTCTTCCTCTTGCCTCACTTCACTACGCCATAGATGGCCCATCGCAACGAAAATCCATGGTGTTGCCAGCTACAATGTTTCCATTGTTATGCTGTTTTTTGTCTATTGCAACACAGTGTGTTAGCGTAGATATCAAATTGTGTTCCAGTGGCTATAGATATATTCTAAATAAAAATATTTTAAAAAATACATACACCTCAGCGATCCATACCATTATTTTAAACAAAATCTCAGTCGTCCGTCCACATCATCAGTCTACACCTCACTTATTTCTATTCTCGCTTTTATTTTCTTTCTACCACCTCTCTGTTCATTTCGTTTCTACCCCAAATTCCCAAAATCACCGATCCATAATTCCAAATCGAGTGACCATCAATTCTCCCTTCTAATTTTCATTTACAATCAAATTGGTCGGCTTCGAGACAATCAGCGTCCCTGCTCATCGTCGCTATTTCGTTTCTCCTACCACTTCTTACTGCTGTCCTCTGCCTCGGCAATTTCCCCTTTTTTGTCCGCCGCAATTCCAATCGGTTGTTGTGTCCTTCCTCCAACTCCGTTTATGCGACAGTCTGGTTATTTTGTCAGTTGTCTCCCTTACGCTTTACATTTATTGAGGTAAAATTCCTAATTTTTTGTTTCATACAGTTCATTTTCGAATAGTGCGTTACCTCGAAAACTGAGCTTGTGTTCAATCTAGATACTTTGAGATATACTGGCAAAAACTGAGCTTCAGAATGCACTGTCTCAGACTATAATCCGGAATCTTCATCTACAAACAAGCCTGAAACTGAGGCTAGTTGTTTTGGGTAGAACAGTGCTTCTAAATATGTGTGATACAAGTTTGATTTTGGGTTTGTAGCTTAGTTTAGTTGAATGAGTTTTGAAACTCAAAAACCAAGGTAGATATGAGCAGCAATATTGGGCATGATAATGAAACAAAAAGTTGAAACTAAGATCTATAAATTGTAGATGGTGGTGTTTTTTTGTGGTTTCGTTATATGTTGATTCACTGAAATGTTCTTTGACCCGCTATTTGGTTGTTAATCAATTTAATAACATAGAATTTTAGTTTCTAGTGAAGTGTGGTTGTGAAGAATTAAACCAACGACCTTATATGAGCTGCATGTTCTAAACAACCGCTCGGGTTTCTCGGGTTGCTGCTGCCTGTGATGATTGAGACATGATAGACTGGTTTATGAAAATGGTTTCATAAGGATGTTTACCTATACATGATAGTTATCATTTCTTAAGTATTATCATGATCTGTTTCAATAAGACCATCTAATAAGTATACGCATGATTTCTTAAGTGTGTATGTGTGTGTGTAAGACTGGCTAATAAATATACACATGTTTTGTTTTGATTATGCACAAAAATACTGAATATACATGAAATACATGCTTGAAAGCCTACTGAATGATTTGAAGTTTGTGATATCACTTCAATTCTTCCTTCAAATCGAGTTGAATAACCGCTCAATCAATTTCTACTTGAAATTCGTCAATAGCGGCTGCGAGAAAGAACTGCCAACACAAAATCCCAGTGAAGGTGTAACAACCTGAAACTTCGAGCAGTAAACATTCAAATATCGAGGTTATTTAATTATTTAAAACTTGGATTTAATGGCATCATAACGTTGATTAAATCCCTTTATAAATAATAATTAATAAGGAGAAAACAATTGTTGAGTTTTTGTTTATAAAGATAAGTAGTTCGAAGAAAAATCGATAATGTGACCGAAAACAGTTTTATCGATAAACGAGGTTTCGCTTATTAAAAGTTGTTGGAATATCATGTGCATGTAGTAACAGTAGAAGATCACATATATGTGTATGCACATATCATAGAAGTAACATACAAATGGTATATGTGTACATGTTCTAGAATATGAAAAATGACTTAAAATGATAGAGACACGTGTCACCAAATGAAAGGAACACGTCTTGTAAATAAATAAGCTTAAGACATATACACCCATTAGGTGTTCATGTGTAGAAACATCTAAAGACACCTAAGTAGACATGTGTCTTCATCCTAAAGCATGCATGAAGATAAGGAGGACAAGTGTCCAAAACCAAATTACCAAACTAACCTTGAAAACAACTATATAAAGGGTGGAAAGGTTCATTCTTTTTTATGCATTCTAAAATGAAAAACAAAAGTAAGATAAAGAGTAGAAGTTTAGGAGAAGCCTTGAGAATAAATACAAGATCAAGACACAAGTACAAGTGAGAAAAATTATTTAAGTTTTTGTATTCATTTCATACTTTGAAGAAAAGTTGAGAAGTTTATGAATAAATGACTGGACTTGAAACCCTGAAAATGACGTTCGGTATTTTCGGCATAACTTTTGCAATTCTTAATGAAATTTTGACTTCTCTATCAATTTGAAAAGCTAATTCAAAGGGCTACAACTTTGACCTCTGCCACTTTTTTCTAATTCGGTTGTTTTCATACCTAAAAACTGGATGCAAGTTCAGGTAAACATTAGCCCGAAATGGACATGTTAAAAATGCCTCACGATGTTGAATTTTATATATTTAATTGGTAAAAAATTTTGAGGTTTTCTTTTGATGATAATTAAGAAGGCAAAGAGGGCTTCTTACTATAGAAAATTTGGAGTCAAAAACAATTTTTATCATAGAGAAATAGCGCCATACGTTTTGCTCAAAAACTGGCCAAAAATCTGAGTTTTGGAACTTTTAGTAGCATTGTAAAATGCTATCTTTTCTCTGAGTTATTTGTAAAGCATATTAAAGCTACTCAAAACTTTTCATAGCATTGTAGGAACGCTATAGTAAGTTGTTTTTAGTCTAAAATCATCATAAACCACCCAGAATTTGTCATAGCATTTCCGGAAGCGCTGTTTTTTGATGATTTGATTGTGAAGTACTTTAAAACAAGCATAACTTTTCATAGCGTGACAGAAACGCTGTAATAGCTGTTCTGAGTTTAAAACTACTATAAACTACCCAGAACTTTTCATAGCATAACCGAAACGCTATAATAAATGTTTTGAGTATAAAACCATGATACTGCTCCAAATCCTCTCAAATTTGATGTGACACTTGATGTGACATTTGATGTGGCATTTGATGTGACATATGGTGTGACATTTGATATGACATATAATAATAATAAATATTTGATGTAACATTTGATGTGACATTTGAGGATATTTATGATTGAGTAAGAACTTATTAGAGAGATATAAAGGCGGTTTGAGAATTGAGAATGAAAGAGTTTTTGCACAATGAAGATGATCAGCATTTAAAATAAAAGATGTTTATCTTTTGAAAGGAAGTTCTATAAGAGATATATAGATGTTTTTCAAAATAAAAGACTGGAACGTTCTAGGGTAACAGAGAGGATAGTGTCTAGGCTTGGGTTTGGAAAACATAGTTTCCTGCTCTCCCTGGCTATCCCTAACTGATCCGACGAACGAGATGGCTAATTAAAATTTAATTATATACTATTTGAGTTTAATTTAGAATTTTATTTAAAAAAAAGTAATTTAAGATTACTTTTGTGAATCTCTACATGATGAAATGAGTATTTTGAAAGTAAATAATGATTTTAAATGTTTTGTATAGAAGAACTACGTTGGTTTGATCCTGTATCTAATTGCTTACCCAATTAGATAAAGGTACGTAGGTAGTCACAAGGAATAGTGATGCAGCTGCTTTATTAATAAAAATATTTTTTTGTTATTACATTTGTGTTGGTGCATCTTTCATGTTTTATCATTTAAGCTATATTGTTGTTTTATCAAGAAAAGAATTTTAAACCCAAAATAATTTAGAGGGTTTATATAAGTATATAATGGTTATCAAAGGTATTTCGAACGCAACAGAGGATAATTTTTATTTCGGTCAAAATAGAGCTATCATAAAATGGCAATTCATGTATTTGAGTTATAAACTTTAAATGCTTATAACTTTTGGAATCTAAATCGGATTTTCACCAAACGAAGAGCGTTTGATTAATATTGACAAGAGCTTTCAAATGAGTGAAAGCAGATTTTAATTTCGGGATCAAGTTATGTTTCAGACGTATCGATGAAGGACGTCGTAGGTGCAGTTATTGGCCATAACCATACATAGTCATTTTTAATGTTTTAAAATATGGAAATAATTTGTAAAATTATTATAAGTTATGTAAGAGTGTTTTGAATTGAAAAGTTTTAAATTTTGACTGGTCGGAAATTCCGGGGCGTCATAAAGTGGTATCAGAGCTTAGGTTAGGTGTCTAAATAAAATTTCACATAAGATTAGGAAATCATTCTAATGTTTTTGAAATGAAGTTGCCTTAATTTGATCAATATAACTGGATAGGGTAAGGCACCAATCCTCTGACCAGGGTTAGGAGTAATATTTACTTTTTTGTGTCTAACTTTTGTTTAGTGTTTATACTTATAACATGTTGATTCATTTTCAAGCACCACATAAAGAGGTATAACGAGCTTGTAAGCGCATATGATTAGTTATAAAGTAGTGAAGGAATGAAGTAGGTTATAAAGGAAGGTATGTGGTAGCATGAAATCGATGCAATGGAGTGGCTTAAAAGGAATGTGGGATAACAGCGTGCCAAGGAAGGAATTAAATGAGCTTGGGCAAGCAAAGTTGAGGAAGATCAAAAGGAGTAAATTGAATGCTGCATTCATGCAAAACCAAAGTAAGAAAATTTATTTAAATAATTATATCATTACTTAACGTGATATCAAAGTTCTTTAGCACTGATGATGTTAGCTTAAAGCTGCTAAAACATCTCTCAGCAATTCAGTCATAACAATTGATTCCTTAATTTGGGTTTAGTCGAAGTTAATCTTGTTGCGAAGCTAGATTAATTATCTAGAATACTTACATCGTACACATTTCAAATTTTGGAAGTTTTCAATCTCAAAACATTGTTGCAAACTGACTATGTGTTTGACAAAAAACGGGGGTTTATAGTTAAGATGATTTTCGAAGTTGGGAGAGTGGATTTTCCAAAGGGTACTTTTGGCATAGGTCCCTGTTAAGTTTCAAAATTAGGCTCACATCTGGTCTTAAACTTATTACAAATTAGGTCCCTATTTTTCTATTTAGAAAAATTGCATACATTTCTGCAACAATTCATCAGCATTAGTTCAACTTTATTTGCATACATGTATACAACAATTCAGAATATTTGCATACTTGTACGAAAATATTCATTTTTAGAATATTTGCATACATGTATGCAAATATTTTGAATTTTTGCATACAAAATATTCATCAGAATAGTTGCATACATGTATGCAAAAATTCAAAATATTTGTATACATGTATGCAAATATTCATTCAGAATATTTGCATACATGCATGTAAATATTATGAATAACACGTAAAAATGAAAACAGGGACCAAAATTACAATAAGTTTAAGACCGGACCTGAGCCTAATTTTGAAACATAATAGGGATGTGACACTAATTTTCACTTTTCCAAAATGAAATGGTTATTCATGTGGAAGTAATGATTACAAAGTATAAAAGTGTTTTAAGAGTATACTTTGTTTAAACTTACTAACGATTTTTATGGATTATTTCGTCAATGATGGATACCTTCGGGTAACGATGACGATGTGTGGTATAAGACAATAGATCTTGGGTAGTGCACTATTACTCTATGTTGGTATCGAGCCGAGTAGAGTACATCATATTTGATGACGGGATGCCGGCATAAGACAATAGATCTTGGGTACTGCACTATTACTTTATGTTGGTATCGAGCTGCGTAGAGTACATCCTATTTGATGACGGGGTGCTGGCCGCAATAGGATAAAATATCCTAAATTGAGTGTGGATCTACTTTGATGAATATGATCTTAGTTTTAACAAAAGAAAAAAAGAACGAACTTATTTTACTTAATTAAAAAATATTGATTAGAGACTATTTTGAAAATATTACTCTCTAGTATATTTTGATGGGTATTGTAGCAAGGAGAGTACAACATAATTGATGAGTTGACTTTGATGAATATAATCAAGTTTTGAAGATATTACATGAGATGTCCAGATTACTCTCTGGTACATTTTGATGAGTACAGCAATATAGAGAGTACATCCTTACTTGATGATGATGAGTCGGATGAGCCGAAGCATGATGAATCTTTAGTACATTTCGATGGATACCACACAAAAAGAGAAGGAGGCTGGGTATCGATGTGGATTGTAAAGAACATAATCCTGAATTTGGGCATAAAAAGAAACGACGGCGTACCTGATCAAATAATAGCTTGCAGATTTGATGGAATGTTGGTCACAAATTTAAAGGTTCAGGTATGTTTTAGAATTTCGATTTATGAAATTGTTTTGAAAGTATCCTTTCAGGAAAAAATACTTAAGAGTTTTATGTGTGGAACTATTGTCATTCTTTTGACTAAGTATAGCATAGAATTTCGGGGACGAAATTCCTTTTAAGGGGGAAAGAATGTAACAACCTGAAACTTCGAGCAGTAAACATTCAAATATCGAGGTTATTTAAATATTTAAACTTGGATTTAATGGCGTCACAGCCTTGATTAAATCCCTTTATAAATAATAATTAATAAGGAGAAAATAATTGTTGAGTTTTTGTTTACAAAGATAAGTAGTTCGAAGAAAAATCGATAATGTGACCGAAAACAGTTTTATCGATAAACAAGGTTTTGCTTATTAAAAGTTGTTGGAATATAATGTGCATGTAGTAACATAAGAAGATCGCATATATGTATATGCACATATCATAGAAGTAACATACAAATGGTATATGTGTACATGTTCTAGAATATGAAAAATGGCTTAAAATGATAGGGACACGTGTCACCAAATTATCTTGAAAATAAATAAGCTTAAGACATATACACCCATTAGGTGTTCATGTGTAAAAACATCTAAAGATACCTAAGTAGACATGTGTCTTCATCCTAAGCATGCATGAAGATAAGGAGGACAAGTGCCCAAAACCAAATTACCGAACTAACCTTGAAAACTACTATATAAAGGGTGGAAAGGTTCATTCTTTTTTATGCATTCTCAAATAAAAAATAAAAGTAAGATAAAGTAGAAGTTTGGGAGAAGCTTAGAGAATAAATACAAGATCAAGTCACAAGTACAAGGTAAGAAAAATTATTTAAGTTTTTGTATTCATTTCATACTTTGAAGAAAAGTTAAGAAGTTTATAAATAAATGACTGGACTTGAAACCCTAAAAATGATGTTGGGTATTTTCGGCATAACTTTTGCAATTCTTAATGAAATTTCGACTTCTCTATTAATTTGGAAAGCTAATTCAAAGGGCTACAACTTTAACCTCGGCCACTATTTTCTAATTCAGTTGTTTTCATACCTAAAAACTGGATGCAAGTTCAGATAAAAATTAGCCCGAAATGGACATGTTAAAAATGCCTCATGATATTGAATTTTGTATATTTAATTGGTAAATTATTTTTAGGTTTTCTTTTGATGAAAATTAAGTAGGCAAAGAGGGCTTCTTACTGTAGAAAATTTGGAGTCAAAAACTATTTTTATCATAGAGAAATAGCATCATACATTTTGCTCAAAAACTGGCCAAAAATCTGAGTTTTGGAACTTTTAGTAGCATTTTAAAATGCTCTCTTTTCTCAGAGTTATCTGTAAAGCATATTAAAGCTAATCAAAACTTTTCATACCATCGTAGAAACGCTATAGTAAGCTGTTTTTAATCTAAAATCATTATAAACCACCCAGAACTTGTAATAGCATTTCTGGAAGCGCTGTCTTTTGATGATTTAATTGTGAAGTACTTTAAAACAAACATAACTTTTCATAGTGTGACAGAAACACTGTAATAGCTGTTTTGAGTTTAAAACTACTATAAACTAACCAGAACTTTTCATAGCGTAACCAAAACGCTATAATATATGTTTTTAGTATAAAACCACGATACTGCTCTCAATCCTCTCAAATTTGATGTGACACTTGACGTGACATTTGATGTGACATATGGTGTGACATTTGATTTGACATTTGACATGACATATAATAATAATAAATATTTGATGTAACATTTTATGTGACATTTGAGGATATTTATGATTGAGTAAGAACTTATTAGAGAGATATAAAGGCGGTTTGAGAATTGAGAATGAAGGAGTTTTTACATAATGAAGATGATCAACATTTAAAATAAAAGATGTTTATCTTTTGAAAGGAAGTTCTATAAGATATATACATGTTTTTCAAAATAAAAGACTGGAACGTTTTAGGGTGACAGAGAGGATAGTGTCTAAGCTTGGGTTTGGAAAACATAGTTTTCTGCTGTCCCTGACTATCCCTAACTGATCGGACGAACGAGATGGTTAATTCAAAATTTAATTAGATATTGTTTGAGTTTAATTTAGAATTTTATTTTTAAAAAGTAATTTAAGATTACTTGTGTGAATCTCTACATGATGAAATGAGTATTTTGAAAGTAGATAATGAATTTAAATGTTTTGTATAGAAGAACTACGTTGGCTCGATCCTGTACCTAATTGCTTACCCAATTAGATAAAGGTACATAGGCAGTCACATGGGATAGTGATGCAGCTGCGTTATTAATAAAAATATTTTTTTGCTATTACATTTGTGTTGGTGCATCTTTCATGTTTTATCATTTAAGCTATATTGTTGTTTTATCAGGAAAAGAAATAAAGTTGAATTTTAAACCCAAAATAATTTAGAGGGTTTATATAAGTATATAATGGTTATCAAAGGTATTTTGAACGCAGCAGAGGATAATTTTTATTTCGGTCAAAATAGAGCTATCATAAAATGGCAATTCATGTATTTGAGTTATAAACTTTAAATGCTTATAATTTTTGGAATCTAAATCGGATTTTCACCAAACGAAGAGCATTTGATTAATATTGACAAGAGCTTTCAAATGAGTGAAAGCAGATTTTAATTTCGGGATATTATTTTCAGGTTATGTTTCAAACTGTATAAGTGAAGGACGTCGTAAGTGCAGTTATTGACCGTAACCATAAATAGCCATTTTTAATGTTTTAAAATATGGAAATAATTTGTAAAATTATTATAAATTATGTAATAGTGTTTTGATTGAAAAGTTTTAAGTTTTGACCGGTCGGAAATTCTGGGGCGTCACAGAAGATGAGGACTGTGAAGGTAGGGTCGAAGGCGGGGAAGAAGTTTTTTGGCTGCTCCGTGTGGCCGATAAGTATAAATTAGGTTTTTTTTTTTGTTGCTCCATGTCGATTATCACATCTTTCATTGATGTTTTACTCGAGAATTTAATATATGCGCAGAATGGCGATTGCGGGTATTTTATATGGCATGCCGAAGTGTATGAAATCAACAACAATGCTGAATTGGATGATACTACTGTTAAATTGATGGAAAAAGAAAAGACTATATCGCAATTGCTCGTGGAAAAGAAGACAATTGAATAAAAACTGTTGTAGCAAAGGCAAAAGAGGGCAAAAGCCGATGAATTTGCGGCAGATATGAAGGAAGAGTTGGCCCTAATGCGCATTGAATGTGGAAAACATGAGACAGGAGAAAAATTCTTTGCAAAAGCTTTAGCTATGTCCTGGATCATGTTTGGAGTTCTTTTGTGTGTTGTTATGGCAATGTAGAGCAGTGAAGTAACATGAAATAGCATGCATGGGCAGTTTTTCAGGTATTATTTTAAGTTTTGTCACATTGTAGATTAGTGATAATTTTTGCCACATTGCAGATTAGTGATAATTTTTGCCACATTGCCCATTAAACCTAAATTACTGATTACTGATAAATTTATCCACATTGTAACTGTCTACTTGTTTACTCAGTATACACTTGTATACACACTGTGCTTCTGTTATACTATGTATGCACATTGTTTAGATCAGTATACACTTGTATCCACATTGTGTCTCTGTTATGTAACTCAGTTATGTAAATGAAATGCAAATGCAAATGAAACCCAGTTATGTTTAGATCAGTATACACTTGTATACACATTGTTTAGATCAGTTATGTAACTCACACATTGTTTAGATCAGTACACTTTTATACACATTGTCTAGGTCAGTATACTATGTGATACTGAAATGCAAATGGAATTCAGTTATGAAACTCAGTTTTTGCTAAAAGGAAACTCAGTTATACTACGACCATAGTTTGCGCTGAAATGCAATTGAGGCATGCATACCTTTTATTTTGTGTTGAAATGCAACTGATGAATGCAGGTAAAGGAGGCAGTGATAAGGATTTTCAAGAACTTGTTACTGAAGACACTAGAGATACGTGATTCAGTAGAGGCATTGAACGCATTGAAGGCTTGTGCTATATTTTGAAACAGTTTTACTTTTATGTAAACATGAATTTAGGACTTGCTGTGTTTGTAACTGAAATGTCTGTAAAATTGAATTTAGTGGTTATGTTTTGTTATTTTGTAGTTGATTAAGTACTACTTATGTTTGCTGGTTAATTTGAAATAAAAAGTTCTTTGTTAATTTCAGTTTGATGTTATGTTATGTAATGTTGTTATATATATGATATAATGTTGCAGTATGTGTTGTTAAATGTTGCCATAGCTATTGTATAGTGTTGCCATTCGATGGTAAAATTGCTACCATAGATTTATGCAAGTGGGACCCACAATTGGATTCCGTGAACCCGGGCTGCAGATTTTAGTGGTGATTCCGTAAACCCGGGTTACAGATTTTAGTGGGTCCCACATTTAAATTTAGTACATGCGGCAACACCTGTGCTGATGTTGCCTTAGGGTTGCAAATGTGTTTCCTTTGACTCTAAGGCAACGCGACAAAAGGAAACCCCAAAAAAGTGTTTCCACAGATCATTTTTTGCCTACAGCAACACTTTTTGGCACTTACTACGTCATTTCTCTGGGGTTGCCGTAGGCTATCTATGGCATAGTGCTTCCATCTCTATTGTCTCTCCGCTTCTTCCTCCAAACCAACTTTGATATAACACTCTGTAAAATAAACCTTAAATAAACATAAGATAATTTAACTTAAAATAAATAATAATAATTAGTAATAAATTAATGGATTGAAAATAGAATTTTGGATAATTAGGAATTGGGTCACGAAAGTATTACTATTGCATTCTTGGCGAGATTCTGATTCTCTTTCATGTTTTATTTACTGAAAACGGAGTCCGTATGAAGAAGGTATTAATAAAATAAGTTATGCATTAATATTTACACACAAGGTTTGAAATTCAAATTGATTAAATTTAAAGGTTAGTATGAAAGAACATTCTAAGAGGATTTGAATTTGTATGTGTGTGTATTCATATGCAAAGTGGACAAAGATAATCAATATAAGGAAAAAATCCAATCCACTAAAAGAAAGTGGCGTCACAGGGGATTTAAATTTCATGGCTCGACCCTATGTCGACCGCCTCAATAGGAGGGGGATCGACCGCCCTTCTGGGTGTAGTGGTGGTGGGTGCGTATTTTGCTAGGGAGATTTATATAATTCGCATCAATTAGACCGTCTAGATTAAATCTAAATAATCCAACTGTCTATACTCACACTTGCAACTATAAACATGACTCCCCACCCTCACTCTAAACCTGTAACACCCCAAAATTTATTACACTAACCATGCTTAAAGATAATAAATTGGGAATGACTTAATTAAATATTCAAAATTAAGTGAAACTGTCATTACTGTTGCGTTCGTCTCGGAATTCTGATTCAGATAGACCCCAAGTTTGCAAAAACGGATAACGTATGAAGAAGTTATGTACATTAAAGTCCGTATACGTATAAGAAGCTTATGTATAAATATAATATATAAATAATTCCAGAATATTCAAATAAAACGAGGCAAGAAAAGACGCGGAAACCAGGACCGTTATGGAATGACCCACACTCGGCTTGGGTCGACCTATGGTCGGCTGGGTCGACCCCATAGGTGCGTGGGTTGACCCATTCTAGATCTAGGCGGATTCTAAGTACGAATCTGAACTGTTTTGCTGACTCAGCATTACTTGTATGACTAGGATTAGTACCCTAAGATCTAAAGGCTAAGGTTGACTCTATGAATCTATAAATAGGTGGTTTTTCCCATTCTGATTTACACCATTTCTTCATACCTTCTGCCTCTGTAAAACTATTCTAAAAATATAAACATACAATGGGGGAATGCTGCTAAGATCGAGATCTATAGAGACAACATTCAGGACTTGCATACATACAACTTGGATTGGACTTTTTCTACGGCATATTGTTATATATATGTATATATATTAAAGAGATTTATTCTCTTCTTCACCAAGACCCACTATGAGTTTCCTGCCATTTTCAAATTTGATTTCTAAGACTATAACACGATAGTTAAATAAAATTGGGTTACGATTTACAATGTAAGTAAGATAAAAGTTATACATATTTTCATTGTTAATCACCTATGCCGTTATGATCAGTAAAACATATGTCTTTGATGTTGGATAATTAACAAGTTATATGTATCTATCTTCCTTTTCCCATTTTCTATGTTTTATGTTTATTTCCAGTTTTACCTATATGCCTATGTGGTTTGATTATATTCTCCTTCCTCTCTTTTCCCTTTTTATTTTACACCAAGCCTAGGCCTTTGGAAGCCTAAGCTATATCCGATTAGAGTGTGTGTATAACTGGGGCAATAATGAATAACATAAAAAAAAAGGAATTTAGGCATGTTATTAAATTGGGACTGTTTAACTATAATTTTGGAAAAGGATAATATACACATGTTTAGGCTTGATGTAAACTGATAAAAAGGGAAAATGTGTATATACTTGTTGTAAATGGATAATACGCATAAACCTGTATATGTTGTAATTTGGGAACATAGTTGATGAATAATATGCATATGAATGTGACATGTTAAATTTGACTTAAAACAGACATTAAGTAAATGATATGTTAAGAATAGGGTAAGTACCAGATGTAGGTTAATAAACTGAAATACAGTAGTGACTGTATACATCTGGGCAGATGTTTTGGGGTAGGGTTGTACGCACATAATGACATGTAATATTACAGCCACGCTTATTAGTAAACCAAAACCTACTAGGTTGAATGTGAGTAGCTAAGAGGTCCCTCGTTCGGCTGTTGCATCAGGTTTTGGGGACTCTTAAATCCAAGTTTTGGGGGCATAAGCTTAGGGGGTTTGGTTTGTGTTAATCTGCTATTTTGAACCCATATCAGTAGTATCCCTATTGGTATCTTGTTAGAGGAGGTTTGGCTTGTGTCAATCTGCTATTAATAAGCTAAGAGGTCCCTGTTTCTTTATGCATTTCGCAAACTCTAGTTGTTATAATCAATTCGAAATTAACTGAAATCATGTACCTTTCACCCTTTTGATTCACGAAATGGAACGAATTCAGATTTGGAGGTAATGAATCAAACGCTTGATTGAGGCGTCTCTATTGGTATCCACGAACGACGTCTTCAATTTTGTCCAACGAAATTGAAACGGATTGAGATTCGGTACTAGCCGAGATTTGGGATTCTAGGGTTTATTATTTTGCTCGATATTTTTTTCGGTCCTATAATTGAAGATCGTATCCTATTTTATAAACTAAGTAGCGGATAAATAGGACAACCGGTGATCCCAAATGCGCGCTCAAAACCAAAACTATTTCAACATTTGACTTCACTTTGTTTTGAATTGTTCTCATCCTTTCAACGTTCTTATGTGTGAACCTATAGGTTACAATAACGTTGGCAATAATTAAAATAATATTTAAATTATAAACAGTGATTAGCATATAGTAATACGCCACTGTTACCGAAGTTATTATAATGTCATCGATACTACCTTTTCTATGACCAGTATATCAACGTAATATAATTCTTTCAACCAATATATCCAAGATTAAACTCGAGGCATGGAACATATCATCCTCTTTATAATTTAATCCTTTTATCTTGATCGACGAGTAGATTATTCAGAACAAATCAATATTTGAGCATGGCCATGCATTTTGTAATCTCACTCAATCAAGAGGCCAATGGATATCACTATGTATATATTGTAGGGTTAAATTCCATCTAGATCATTCATAATTTTCAATCGACTCGAGATGTATCTGATAATCACTTATATCGTCTACTCGATCAAAAGCTACCTCTGATGATATCAAAACACAAATATTCTCGAATAAAATTATAATGATTCAGGTCTGAGGACCATTACATTACTGTCACTATGAGAATAACTTATGATACTGTTAATTATATTTCATGCAGTTTTCTCATATTGGGTCGGCATAATACGTTATTCTCCAATACGTATTTATGTATTAACATTAATATCACGTATATAAATGATCAATGAGATATGATTATCAGTCAATCAACATACTAGTCTCAATGTTTTTTTATTGTCTTATTTGAACAATAAAACTTGACTACGGACATTTAAGAATTGTGATACTTAATATATTATATAATCTCATGTTCAAGTCACTTACTTGAACTATATCATTTTGTATTATTATAAGGACTTCTATCATGTTAATAATTATGTTACACAGTAAATATAATATAACATAAACTTTATTCCAAATAAAATAAAAACATCAACAATGTTATTATTGTTCACATCAAATAGATTGCTTTTAGGGCATAAACTCTAACAATCTCCCACTTCCACTAGAGCCAATCACTCATATAACATATACCCATGAAATTAGTGTGACTATCATTCTTCTGCTACAACAAATTAGTGGGTCTGAAACATTATTTTCTGAAGGAACTTTGCAGATACGAATATCTCCTCTGTCAACAATTTCACGGATGAGATGGTATCGCCGAAGTATGTGTTTGGATCAATGATGTTATCTAGGTTCCTTAGCCTGAGCAATGGCTCCATTATTGTCACAATAAAGATCTATTGGATCAACAATGGATGGAACAACAGATAGTTCAGTGATGAATTTCTTAATCCAAATAGCTTCCTTAGCAGCTTTAGATGCAACAACGTATTCAACTTCCATAGTTGAATCAGCGACTATTTCTTACTTTGAACTTTTTTAGCTAACAGCAACACCATTCAGGAAAAACACATAACTGGAATGTGACTTATAGTCATCTCAATCAGTCTGGAAACTAGCGCATGTGTTTCCTTTTACCACTAATTCCTCTTCTCCTCCGTATATCAAGAATGATTCTTTAGTTCCTTTTAGGTACTTGAGGATGTTCTTGACTGATGTGCAGTGACTTTCACCTGGATCAAATTGGAATATACTTGTCATACTTAAAGCGTATGAGACATCTGGACTAGTACATAACATTGCATACATGATTCATCCAAATGCAGAAGCATAAGGGATCGATTTCATGTGTTCCTTTTCATCTAGTGACTTAGGACATAGGGACTTAGAGAGTGGTATACCATGTACCATAGGTGTGCATCCACTCTTTGCCTCTTTCATGAAAAACTTTTTTAATACTTTGTCAATGTATGCACTTTGACTTAGGCCTATTAATCTTCGTAACCTATCTCTATAGATCTTGATACCTAAAATATAGTTTGCCTCGCCTAAGTCTTTCATTGAGAAACTCTTTCCCAACCATGTCTTTACCGATTTTAATGAACTAACATCATTCTTAATAAGTAATATGTCATCTACATATAATACTAGGAATATAATGTTATTCCCACTAATTTTCTTGTATACACAAGGTTCATCTTCATTCTTAATGAAGCCAAACTCTTTGATTGTTTCATCAAAACGAAGATTCCAGCTCCGAGATGCTTGCTTTAATCTATAAATGGATTGTTTCAGTTTACATACATTTCCAACATCATTTGGATTGACAAAACCTTCAAGTTATGTCATGTACACATCCTCTATAAGATTCCCATTAAGGAATGCAGTGTTAGCATCCATTTTTCAGATTTCGTAATCATAAAAGGCCGCAGATGCAAGCATAATCCTAGTGGATTTAACCATTGCCACTGGGGAGAAGGTTTCGTCATAGTCTACTCCTTGGAATTGTTTGAAACCTTTTGCGACCAGTCGACCTTTATAGGTTTGTACTTTACCATCCATGTCATTTTTCTTTTTAAAACCCCACTTACACCTGATTGGTTTTACCCCGTCAGGTGGATTAACCAAAGTTCACACTTAGTTGGTGTACATGGAATCCATTTCAGATTTCATGGCTTCAAGCCATTTCTCAGATTCTGGTTCATTCACAGCCTCTTGGTAAGAAGTAGGCTCATCTTGATCTATGAGCATTACATCTCCGTTTTGAGTCTCATAAGATATCTGTAATATCTATCAGGCTCATGACGTATTTTACTAGATCTACGAATGTCTTGTGTAATCTGAGCAGTCTCAGCTTTCGCAACACCTTGTGGTTCTTGCTCAATTTCAAGTTGAGGTTCAATGATATCTTGTGATTCCCGAATTTCTTCGAGTTCTAATTTATTTCCATTGGTACTTTTAGAGACTGGTTCTCTTTCCAGAAAAATACCAGTTCGAGCAATAAACACTTTATTCTCAGAAGGTTTGTAGAAATAATATCCTTTTGTTCCCTTTGGATATCCCCAAAGTAGCACTTATCTGATTTGGGTCCAAGCTTGTCAGAAGCAAGATGTTTACCAACGCCTCACATCCCCAAATCTTCATAAAAGACACACTGGGACATTTCTCATCCCAAATCTGATATGGTATCTTCAGAACCATTTTAGTAAGAACATGATTGAGTATGAATGCAGCTATTTCAAGGGCGCAATCCCAAAAGCTTATTGGAAGATCTGTATGACCCACCATTGACAGTACCATATGTAATAAGGTGTGATTTCTCCTTTCAGAGACACTATTCCATTATGGTGTTCCCAGTGGAGTGAGTTGTGAAACAATTCCACACTCTTTCGGATAGTCATTAAACTCTCGGTTTAAATATTCTCCTCCTCGATCTGTTCGAAGAGTTTTTATATTCTTACCAAGTTAGTTTTGAAC
This sequence comes from Allium sativum, assembly GCA_030737875.1. Classification (NCBI taxonomy): domain Eukaryota; kingdom Viridiplantae; phylum Streptophyta; class Magnoliopsida; order Asparagales; family Amaryllidaceae; genus Allium; species Allium sativum. Next base: position 367,071,851 of record CM060920.1, read on the forward strand.
TTCATTTTTGAATTCTTTGAACTTTATAAAGGATTTTGATTTGTGTCTCATGAGATACACATATCCATATCTACTGAAGTCATCAGTAAATGTAATGAAGTAATAAAACCTACCTTTAGCTGATGTACTCATTGGTCCACATACTTCACTATGTATAAGGGCTAATACATCACTTGCCCCGTCCATTGTGTCCAGTGAATGGAGCCTTGGTCATCTTGCCCAATAAACAAGATTTTCATTCTTCATATGATTCAAAATCGAATGAACTCAAAATTCCATCTTTATGGAGTTTTGATATGCGTTTCTCGTTTATATGGGCTTAACGACAATGACAAAGATATGTTGGATTTAAATCATTAGATTTAATCCTTTTGTTATTAATGTTATAAATCGGCACATCAAAATTAAGAACATGAAGACCATTAAATAATTGTGCATTTCCACAAAATATCTTATTTAAATAAAATGAATACCAACTGTCTTTTATTATAAATGAAAATTCAAGCTTGTCCAAACAAGATACATAAATAATATTTGTCCTTATGGAAGGTACATAATAACAATCTCTTAATGCTAAACTAATCCGCTAGGTAAGGATAAGTGGCAACTTCCTATGGCTAATGCAGCAACATTTACTCCATTTCCCACTCGTAAGTCCACTTCTCCTTTCTTCAAATTTCTACTTTTTTGCATTTCCTGCAAATTGACACAAATATGTGATCCACATCCAGTATCTAATACCCATGATGTAGAAGTAGACAAATTGACATTTATAACATTTATACTTGAATCGGGCAAAGTCAAACTTCTCTTATTCTTTAGATCTTCTAAATAAGCATAACAATTGTGTTTCCAATGACCCAGCTTTCTGTAGTGACAATCACCACCTTTGGGAACCCCTCCTTTAGGCTTTGATGCCTTTTTGAAATTGGTCTTATTAGAAGTCTTCTTAAGCTATTTTTTCTTTCCCTTTTCCTTGGCTTTTGCAGTCCCCTTTTGAACCATCATCATGGTAGCAGGTTCTGTTTTCTTCATGTTATTTTCGGCAGTTCTCAACATGCTCAATAACTATGTCAAGGGTTTCTCAATTTCATTCATGAGATAATTCATGATGAATTGAGAATACTTGTTGTTTAATGATTGTAGAACTAGATCGATTTGAGCTTCCGGTTTCAATGGAAACCCTAACCTTTCTAAATACTCGATGTATCCAATCATCTTTAGCACATGTGGACCAACAGGTTCCTTTTCTCCCATTTTGCATTGATATAGTGCCTTGCTTGTGTCATATCTTTCTTGTCGATCATGCTCTTCGAACAGTTTCTTAAGGTGCTTGATCATCTCATAAGCATCCATTAACTCGTGTTGCTTCTGAAGCCTCGGAATCATGGTTACAAGCATGAGACAGCTGACATCAAGAGTATCATCTTGGTGCTTCTTATGGACATTAATATCTGCACGAGTTGCTGTACTTGGTGGGAATAGGCACATCAAGCACATACAACTTCCTTTCTTGCTTGAGGACAATCCTCAAATTTCGGTGCCAGTCAAGGAAACTATTCCATTTAGTTTTTCTTTTTCAAGAACAGACCTTAGTGATAAATTGTTGGTGTTGCTTGCTATTTAGTATCTACAAGAGATAATAAATAAAATTATAAATAATTTTGCATCACAAATTTTGACAATCAAAATTATACAAATCATTGCATTATTAATAAAATGTACAAATAAAATAAATATGCTCCCACTCAAATCAACATCCCACTTATTTTAATATATATATATATATATATATATATATATATATCTGTGTGTATATATATATATACACATTTAGGTGGTCCAAGATCCATATCTAATCTTGCCTTGAGTTAGCTTTGGCTAAACGCCCAAATCACAATTTTTTAGGTAGACATCTTATGTCAATTATATCGTGTATATAATTCTTGGATCGCATGATGAACATTTTATTCAAAGAAATATTCATTTGCTCAAATATATATATATATATATAATTATTCATGCTATTTGTCTCTAAGCCCATAATCTTATTATGCAGCCTAGTTAAGTCAATCCTAATTATACAGTTCAGTATCATATTTACTCCATTGCATATAACCAAAATAAAAGGTGTACTAATGCTTTGACATTACCTACATTCATTGATTCTGGTATTTATGAGTGTATATATTGGAAGACGTCACCATGACTTAATATTAATTATTGGTTAAAAGGGATTTAAATTCGAATTAGCTTATCATGTTATTTATACAATTTTAAAATACAATATTTTAAATTAAGAATTTTAATTCCATATAAGCATTTTAATTGGATATAAAGCTTATTTAGGCATTTAGCATAAGTGTTAACAGGAATAAATTATACCTTGCTTTTAGTTTTAAATATTTCAAAACTTGTTGCAGATTTACATTCGAAAAATATTATATCATTTGCAAAACTGTTCTTAATCTGTTTGGCCTATGTAGCATGGATTAAAACATGGCTTTCAAGGCCCGTTTTGAATACGGCCCATTTGATATCAAATATCAAATGTTTACTCAGCTGCAAACTTTTATCCATATTAATCCAACCTTTATAATAGAATCATGTAACATATTTCACTTGCAGGTTCAACTATATAACATGCAAGTTTTATTTTCAGAGATATTAAACATAACGCAGGCATGTTGTAAACAATATATATACATACACAGCTGAACAAATTTTAAATGACCCAAACATTTAATCAAACAGTTAGCATATCAATTTATATATATGCAGACATATCGTTTGATATATAGGAATATCATCAAGCAGATTGTTGGCATATTAAAATTAAACATCTATACAAAAATTGTATGAGAGTACAAATTGTCAACAACTTACATGTATTCAATGTAAATATAGCATGTTTCCAAAAACATAATCTATCAATGTTCAATCAGTTTGCAAATATAATAAAGGATAGAACACATATATACCATTGCACAGATTTAATCATATTGATACTGTTAACCAGTATGACTTGTTTTAATGTAAACATAGAATGACTTTTACGAATATGCAGAAATATACATACTGAATAACCCATATATGCTTAATTATACAAACTGCATTATGTTTATCTTAGTCCTATGCATGTCAACGTAGTTTAATGAAAGGATTAAATACTACAGATCTATATTTGAACATTCAGTGGGTAATAACCAAAATGTCTCGATATTCTTTGGTTAATTTTATCCAGTAAGTAGTTTTTGTGAAAAATAGGATTCAGGGTAACTAAACATACCCAGTTTACTATTTATACAATACATATAGGATAAGCTATCTAAATATACATCATTTTAAATGTCATGTTTTTAAATATGTGTACTGGCCCGCAAATCCGTACTATCTGAGTCGACTAATAACGCCACCCGTCCAACCCAAATTGCACAGAAATACGAATCATTATTAGAAAGAAGTTAGAGGATGAGAAATAGAAAGAAAGAAATATTAGAATAGAAGAAAACAAAGAAGATAAATCTAACAGCGGAACGAATAAAATATATTATATAACAAAACTTTTGGAATACAAATCAGTAACTGTATATACATACTATTATCAGAGAACAACAATTATTCCTGGAACAGTTATAAACACCTGTTTCCAGATACAACATAGTACACATCGGAAATATGATAATCTATAGCTAACTGGAAAAGCCTCCTACTTCCAGCTCCTCCAAATGAATCTGTAAAATCCGGACTACTTGACTGCCCGCACAAATTTGGGCACCCAAGAGTTTAGGGAAAACAAACAAAATAAACTCTGGGTCAGTCATGGGACTAGTGTGAGTAAACTCCAACTAATTGTTTAACTAAAAAATCCTTTCAAAAGAAAAGATAATAGTAAGACCAGCCCACACATAAACATGGACGGTTTTTACCTTACTATAACCCAAAACACTTTAATACAAAAATCCAGTGATATTATAATAGTGTCTAATCAAATAAATAGAATCTAGCGGAACGCTTGCATCTCACGCTCCATATATAATATAAAATCAAAAACCGCATGGCGCTTATTGGAGATTGGATTTCCAACATGACAAGGTATGGAACCACCTTCCGATAGTGTATCTCTAGAGAGGAATACACTGGGTTCAACAAGAACATCTTGCAACCCGGCCCACACATGACCGACCACTCATTTCGCTTGAGTGTATCGAATGTATATCACCAACGGTTAGGATCAGCAACCGTCTCCCGAATGGGACAACATCGAACAGAATAAGGAATTAAATGAATCTCTAGATAGGTGATTATACACCCTAATGGGGGCGACCCACATAGCCATGCTGCCTGCCCGATTTTTGTCATTTCCCGGTTGTTGAGGCCTGAGGCTACGATTACTTTCTATTCATTGATAGCACAATCACTTTGAATGCCACATTGTCAGATCCGTTAATCACTAATTGATTTGCACAAATATTCCAGATGTTATGCTAAGGGAATAAATCCGTTGCAACCATATATATTTATACAGACCAACTCATGCGATCATAGGAAATACTTTGTCAGACATTCGTCCATATACGTTCGTCCTGGGATTGAACGAAACCGAATGCACAATTTCTGTAAATAGAAAAAGCCCTTGCACTTCACTCCGTCTTCGATTATCTTCATATAATCTGATTCGCAACGCTACTGCCAATATAGAGTGGTTCATGGATAATAATCCAACCGGTCTCCCTATATTGACAACGATATTGGCAAACACTTCGATAGTCGGTTATTTAACTATTGAAGAAAAACAAACATCCATTCATAGCATCAAACAAATCACTGGGCCTTTTAATTAATATTTCATTAATTAATTCACTTCTTCCTATCAAATATTTGTCAATCAAATATTTCCAGAAATCTTATTGATCTCTTACGCTAGTTGGAAAAAACATTTCCCTATATCACATTCTTTTATTTTCTATACTTAGAAAATATATTCTATTCGCAATTGAACCATTTTCAAACACTTATCTCTTTCCTGACTACTTTAATTATACTCAGGAAATATTTACTTTTATATTTCCAAAATTCCATCACTTGGATTAAACGAATGCTGTGTAAAACATCGTTATCACAACCCAAAATATTTTATTCAACTAAATATTATTCAAACACTTCTCTTCGAGACTGGATCCTGCTATTTATCAATTAAAAATGAAATCAATCGAGTTGGGGTAAAATTACCTCTCAGACCTTGACTGAAAACATCCTCAACTTCAAAACGGCAAAACCACTTACCTCGAATAAACACATTATAAAACCCAATAATTCATTTTTAAAAACATGTATATGGTTCGCTTTCTGTTTCTAATTTATAGATTTCACTTTTCTATTTACAATATTCTATTTTTGATTTCGTTTCCTTATTGAATTCTATATATATATCGATACATTGATTTCTAACTATCAAATTATCTTTAAAATATTCTAAATCCTTAAATTCCCAAAAAAAATCGCCATAACCTCCCTTGTACCGGGAGCTTCGGGATATTTCAAATAGCCTCCCGTGGCCCTCACCAATTCAAAAGAAAAAGGAAACAGCCATGCGGCTTGCCGATACGGTGCATAAAACCTCATATATGAATTTAAACATGTACCTTTTTGTCGGGCACATAAATTAAAATCTACATATACTTCATCACATACTCTGTCTAACACATGCTCACCTGTTTTTAATTCAACTCAATCCAATCGTTTGAATTCAGTTTCGCTCATTTATTCTTTAATTAGCTATTTTTCCTATTTCACTTCTTTGTTTGAACATAACATGTTCAAACAAAATATTTAACTTGCTCAAAACCAAACTGAATTTCAATTTCAATTTTAGTTTCCTTTTCGGTTTCGAATATAAATTTTCAAATCGAATTCACTTATTCAAAGCCCAATATCAATTCAAAATCTCATTAACTAATTACTATTCGAATTAGTTAATTATATTCAATAGTCAAAAATCTGATTTCTGTTTCAAAAATCAACTCATTACTCCACTGGAGTTCAGATATATTTCACAACTCAAATCTGGGATTTTCTAAATAAAAATGCGGATATTATTTGCTTAAAATCCTTTTATAGAATTAAATAAACCATTATGGTTTTTAAATGGTTATGGCGCTGCTTTTCTAAAAATTTGATTTCGATATAACTCAAAATTTATTCGACGAAATCCAGATTTTTCTCTTTCATTAGAAAACTATTATCAAATCGGTCCTGACGTTTCTTGTTTCAGACAATTCCGACTTCAATTGAGTTATGTATACTCAATTGAAGTTCGAATCGCCAATTTACGAACTACAGCGCTGCGGCGAGTTCGTTTTAATTATATTTACAAATATAAACGTTTAAACTTCGTCTATAATAAATTCAACTCCATTCTGATATATTTTCAATATATACCAAATCAAAATTTTCAATTCAACATAATATTTTCAATTATCTATAATTGTCAATTTCTCCTTACTCGGTAATATATTTATTTATACTTCGGTTTTCTATATTCAAATTCCATTTGAATTCTATTTGAATTCTATATCCAAATTACATTTGAATTTCTATATTCAAATTTTATTTTCAAACTTTATTTGAATTTCTATATTCAAATCTATTTTCAAACTTTATTTGAATTTCTATATTCAAATTCCCATTTAAAATTCTATTTTCAAATTCTATTTCAATCTATTTGAATTCTATATTCAAATTTCATTTCAAACTATTTGAATTCTATATTCAAATTCCATATTTAAAATTTCTTTATTTAAATTCCATTTCACTTCTATTTTCAAATTTTATCGTTAAACTCCATTATTTTCAAATCTCTATATTTGAATTTCATTTGAACTTTCTTTATTCAAATCCATTTGTATTCCTTTGAATTCAAAATTCTATTTCAATTCCTATATTTTCAAATTCTATTCAAATTCTATATATTCAAATTCTATTAATTCGAATTAATCGAATTCAAAATCATAAATCCTTACGGATTTATTTTAGTTCAATTTATACTCTGACATCAGAATAAATTCCATTGTTTATTTCTTTAAACGATTTTCCCCACTTCTATTTTTAAATTCACATTTGAATTTAGATATTCAAATTATCCCAAATGATAATTTTTCCCTTTTTATTTACAAATCCTATTTATTTTACTTGTTTATATATTTAAACGAGTCCCGGTTTCAATTTCCTTTGAAATAGATATTTCTACTTTGGAAAAATAGTTTTTTTTTCTTTTTCAAATTCAAACTTATAATTTATTTCTGAATTATCCAATGATAATTCTCTTCCTTTCATTTATAAACTTCGTTTATAAATGAATTTCTTGTTTTATTCCTTTAAAACAAGTTAATATTTTTATTCCATTCAAATTTCAAGCTCTATTTTAGCAAAATAGAATTTCCCCTTTTTAACTCTGGAAATTTCCCTTTTCGATTTTTTTAAATATCAACACTTAGGCCCAGTGATATTTAAACACCAAACAACCAATTATTTATTTCTGGTTTTCTAACACATCATATATGACAGTATATATGCAAACAAATAAACAAACAGATAATATATTTTTGAGGAATCCAGTTGGATCCCTCCAACCTGTTTTTCCTGCATCCACAGACGTTAGTCAACAGAAATAATACCCATCCTGCTTCGAGGAAGGATATCGCGGTATAGAAAGGAGATCCACTTATATACGTGGAGCGTAGGGTCATCCGCTAATGATACTGCGGGCATCCGCTAATAGTATTGCGGGAAATATCCAATAACCACAAAAATTCAACAATTCATTCATGCACCCAAGCAACCAACAAAATTATTTTACGATAAAAATAAATTTAAATATAAAACTGCGAGTGAGATTTACTCACCTCGATTTTATTTGTCGTCGATATCACGTTCATATTCAATTTATGCTAAAATTCCTGCTAGCTTCATACTTGATGGATTTGTCCAGTAGCATCGCCTACGTCCATACGAATCAAAGAATTCCATCTCGTCTGATTATAATATCATATGAAATATAGATTAGCTTTGAAATTTTACAAGCCATTTTAAATAAATTTGAATTTTCTATTAATACCCTAATTTTCGTAGTTAACATAAATAAATATGCCTTATCCTTTGTAAATTTCATGACATCAATATTCATAATTAACTTTGCAAAATTTGATTTTTGTTTGAATTAAAATTCCATTTTATAAGCCGTGAACAATTTAAATAAAATTAAAACTTTAATTACTAAATGAAGATGGTTACCTAAATCCACCTTTTAACTCTAATCCCTTCTTAACCTTCCTTGCGCAAACTTCCAGCTTTAGTACTGAAATGCCAAGGCGGTCTTCTTCTCACCATTACTGTATATTCAACCCCTTTATCCCTCTTGACTGTCCCTTTTGACACAAATGAGCATCCCATCCCCAAAATCACTGAAGTAACTACTGTCGATCACCTTATCTATCCTCAACCAACAGTTATCCATCTGACCATACGCCAGAACCAGAGCTTCACTCCAGTACTTCCCTCGAACTCCACTCAAAAGCACCACTATACTGTCGCCTCCAAATCAACTCCTTAACAGTGTCGCTTCTACCTGGTTTTACTTCATCGCGCACCCTAAATCCCAGCGTCGCACCGCCTTTCGAGCATCCCCAATTTCATTTCATCGATCTATAATGACATCGCAACAACCCTTACCCACTTCGCATGCCTCAACACAGCTGGAATCCCCAATTCTACTGCGACCGATGACCTAACTCACCGTACAGGGAGTCGAGCATCCTCGTTTAGCAGTGGCGAGCCCTTGTTTCAACCGGATTACGAGTTGATGAATGTTTGAGGAAGGGCGATTTTTATATGACTGGGAAAATAAATGGCTTGTGTTTGATTTTGATCTCCTTTTTGATTTTGTGAAAGAGGAAAGGCAGTGGCTTCACTTGAGATCTGAAGCTCGAACTGCTGAAAAAGTTTTAAAGGGGAGGAAGGTTTTTATCTGAAGCTTTGCTGAATTGTGAATGGGTGCGGTGGCTTTTATAACGAAGGAAGGAACAGGGAGTACATTGTCATTAATACGATTTGATTTTTATTTAGTGAGATTTGAAATAAAGAGATTTTTATTTCTTTTAAACAGATATCGATTTGATTTTAATCCTATCCACTGATCAAATAAATCGGGGTTCACAATTAAAAATCGTTAACCGCTATTTTAGCGTACCGACCGTCGTTATAATGTTATAACGCTATTTTGAATTTAACGAAATATATTATACAATTTAATTTGAACGTATATTTAAAATAGCCATATTAAATCAATTTAATTTCAAAACAAATAATTTTTTCAACAATAAATTTCTATTATCATCGTTCATATTTAAATAGTATATATATTGATCATCTGAACCGTTTCAATTCAGTTTTATCTTTGAATTAAATTATTTCAGTTCTCGTATTACGATGATAAACAAAATAAATCGTATTTCGATTATTAAATCGATAATCCAATATAAAATACCATTTATATTATAAATTTAATATTTAAAACCATACTAAATATTTAAAATAAATCGACTAAAAATCTGGGTTGTTACATTCTTTCCCCCTTAAAATAATTTCGTCCTCGAAATTGCTAAGGTAGGAAAAATGGTACTAATCCATTCCTTTTCAAAATCCCACTTATGTTGAAACTCAAACTCTCATATTTCAACAAATTTAATTCCATCAAAACTTTTGGTTTTCACACATTTAATCTAAATGATTTACACCCAATTCAAATTCTATTCAATCTTATTCAATTTGAATCTCATTAATTTATTTACCTCGATCCATTTAACTTGCTTAAGTTAAATTTAAACTTTAGAATTCAAATTCCTGGGTTTTCCTTTCGAATCCTTCTGAAATCACATAAATATATACATATATATTTCCATTTCAAATTCAAAACATTTGAATTTTCAAACCACTTGTTTTCTTTCAAAACAAATTTCCTTCAAAAACTTTCCTAAGGTAGCCATTCGTCACTTAGAACTCGAAAATGAACACTGATGATGCTGCAGTCATCATCAGGATTATTTCCCAGCCACTGAAGTGAGTTCAGTGCTTTAACACTTCCAGAATTCATTCAAAAATGATTTTTATTCAAAAATCCCTTTCAAACAAAGCTATATTATTTTAATATACTTCAGAAAATATTTTCCAACTTCCCAGGATTTAAATTCCGAATTCTGTGTTGAACTCAATTTTAATTCATCTCATTTGTATATTAAATTCATATACAAATTCTATTTGGTTCTATATAACCATTTCATTTCTTATAATCTCATTTGATTATAATAATAACAACCAATACATCCATATATTATAACAATTTCAAAAATTATTCTTTCTATAAAATTAGAATTTTAGGTAAAATAATTTCATTCACCCACTTTAAAACAATATCGTGTCCAGTCTTCTGTTCAAGTGTTTAGAAATTCCTGTCGACTCCGTGGCGTCCCACGATTCGATTAGAATTCATAAACCACTCAACAGACTAACCAACACAATATAAACAACTTTTATATCAAATAACAAATACGCTCTCTCGTATATATATACACTCAACTCATTCTAGGGTATTACTGACCCTATCTCTAATGAGCACAACCCTATCAAGCCTAGGTATTCGCTTAACCTAAGCTCTGATACCAACTGTAATGGCCCGCAAATCCGTACTATCTGAGTCGACTAATAACGCCACCCGTCCAACCCAAATTGCACAGAAATACGAATCATTATTAGAAAGAAGTTAGAGGATGAGAAATAGAAAGAAAGAAATATTAGAATAGAAGAAAACAAAGAAGACAAATCTCACAGCGGAACGAATAAAATATATTATATAACATAACTTTTGGAATACAAATCAGTAACTGTATATACATACATTTATCAGAGAACAACAGTTATTCCTGGAATAGTTATAAACACCTATTTCCAGATACAACATAGTACACGGCGGAAATATGATAATCTATAGCTAACTAGTGAAGCCTCCTGCTTCCAGCTCCTCCAAATGAATCTGTAAAATCCCGACTACTTGACTGCCCACACAAATTTGGGTACCCAAGAGTTTAGGGAAAACAACAAAATAAACTCTGGGTCAATCATCGGACTGGTGTGAGTAAACTCCAACCAATTGTTTAACTAAAAAATCCTTTCAAAAGAAAAGATAATAGTAAGACCAGCCCACACATAAACATGGACGGTTTTTACCTTATTATAACCCAAAACACTTTGATACAAAAATCCAGTGATATTATAATAGTGTCTAATCAAATAAATAGAATCTAGTGGAACGCTTGCATCTCACGCTCCATATATAATATAAATTTAAAAACCGCATGGCGCTTATTGGAGATTGGATTTCCAACATGACAAGGTATGGAACCACCTTCCGATAGTGTATCTCTAGAGAGGAATACACTGGGTTCAACAAGAACATCTTGCAACCCGGCCCACACATGACCGACCACTCATTTCGCTTGAGTGTGTCGAATGTATATCACCAATGGTTAGGATCAGCAACCGTCTCCCGAATGGGACAACATCGAACAGAATAAGGAATTAAATGAATCTCTAGATAGGTGATTACACACCCTAATGGGAGCGACCCACATAGCCATGCTGCCTGCCCGATTTTTGTCATTTCCCGGTTGTTGAGGCTAGAGGCTACGATTACTTTCTATTCATTGATAGCACAATCACTTTGAATGCCACATTGTTAGATCCGTTGATGACTAATTTATTTGCACAAATATTCTGGATGTTATGCTAAGGGAATAAATCCGTGGCAACCATATATATTTATACAGACCAACTCATGCGATCATTGGAAATACTTTGTCAGACATTTGTCCATATACGTTCGTCCTGGGATTGAACGAAACCGAATGCACAATTTCTGTAAATAGAAAAAGCCCTTGCACTTCACTCCGTCTTCGATTATCTTCATATAATCTGATTCGCAACGCTACTGCCAATATAGAGTGGTTCACGGATAATAATCCAACCGGTCTCCCTATATTGACAACGATATTGGCAAACACTTCGATAGTCAGTTATTTAACTATCGAAGAAAAACAAACATCCATTCATAGCATCAAACAAATCACTGGGCCTTTTAATTAATATTTCATTAATTAATTCACTTCTTCCTATCAAATATTTGTCAATCAAATATTTCCAGAAATCTTATTGATCTCTTACGCTAGTTGGAAAAAACATTTCCCTATATCACATTCTTTTATTTTCTATACTTAGAAAATATATTCTATTCGCAATTAAACCATTTTCAAACACTTATCTCTTTCCTGACTACTTTAATTATACTCAGGAAATATTTACTTTTATATTTCCAAAATTCCATCACTTGGATTAAACGAATGTTGTGTAAAACATCGTTATCACAACCCAAAATATTTTATTCAACTAAATATTATTCAAACACTTCTCTTCGAGACTGGATCCTGCTATTTATCAATTAAAAATGAAATCAATCGAGTTGGGGTAAAATTACCTCTCAGACCTTGACTGAAAACATCCTCAACTTCAAAACGGCAAAACCACTTACCTCGAATAAACACATTATAAAACCCAATAATTCATTTTTTAAAACATGTATATGGTTCGCTTTCTGTTTCTAATTTATAGATTTCCCTTTTCTATTTACAATATTCTATTTTTGATTTCGTTTCCTTATTGAATTCTATATATCGATACATTGATTTCTAACTATCAAATTATCTTAAAAATATTCTAACTCCTTAAATTCCCGAAAAAAAATCGCCATAACCTCCCTTGTACCGGGAGCTTCGGGATCTTTCAAATAGCCTCCCATGGCCCTCATCAATTCAAAAGAAAAAGAAAACAGCCAAGCGGCTTGCCGATGCGGCGCATAAAACCTCATATATGAATTTAAACATGTACCTTTTTGTCGGGCACATAAATTAAAATCTTCATATACTTCATCAAATACCCTGTCTAACACATGCTCACCTGTTTTCAATTCAATTCAACTCAATCCAATCGTTTGAATTCAGTTTCGCTCATTTATTCTTTAATTAGCTATTTTGCCTATTTCACTTCTTTGTTTGAACATAACATGTTCAAACAAAATATTTAACTTGCTCAAAATCAAATTGAATTTCAATTTCAATTCTAGTTTCCTTTTCGGTTTCGAATATAAATTTTCAAATCGAATTCACTTATTCAAAGCCCAATATCAATTCAAAATCTCATTAACTAATTACTATTCGAATTAGTTAATTCTATTCAATAGTCAAAAATCTGATTTCTGTTTCAAAAATCAACTCATTACTCCACTGGAGTTCAGATATATTTCACAACTCAAATCTGGGATTTTCTAAATAAAAATGCGGATTTTATTTGCTTAAAATCTTTTTATAGAATTAAATAAACCGTTATGGTTTTTAAATGGTTATGGTGCTGCTTTTCTGAAAATTTGATTTTGATATAACTTAAAATTTATTCGACGAAATCCAGATTTTTCTCTTTCATAAGAAAACTATTATCAAATCGGTCCTGACGTTTCTTGTTTTAGACAATTCCGACTTCAATTGAGTTCTGTATACTCAATTGAAGTTCGAATCGCCAATTTACGAACTGCATCGCTGCGGCGAGTTCGTTTTAATTATATTTATAAATATAAACGTTTAAACTTCATCTATAATAAATTCAACTCCATTCTGATATATTTTCAATATATACCAAATCAAAATTATCAATTCAACATAATATTTTCAATTATCTACAATTGTCAATTTCTCGTTACTCGGTAATATATTTATTTATACTTCGATTTTCTATATTCAAATTCCATTTGAATTCTATATTCAAATTACATTTGAATTTCTATATTCAAATTCTATTTTCAAACTTTATTTGAATTTCTATATTCAAATCTATTTTCAAACTTTGTTTGAATTTCTATATTCAAATTCCCATTTCAAATTCTATTTTCAAATTCTATTTGAATTCTATATTCAAATTTCATTTCAAACTATTTGAATTCTATATTCAAATTCCATATTTAAAATTTCTTTATTTAAATTCCATTTCACTTCTATTTTAAAATTTTATAGTTAAACTCCATTATTTTCAAATCTCTATATTTGAATTTCATTTGAACTTTCTTTATTCAAATCCATTTGAATTCCTTTAAATTCAAAACTTGACACGACCCGAACTTTCCCGGTCTCCGAAGAGAAGAGAAAGAACGAATTGTTTTGAGAACACGACAAAATAGAACGCAGACGGAAGAACATTTCATTATATATTACAACAATGCATCAGATTACAAGAATATACAGAGTATAAATGAATATTACACATAAATATCAGAGATTTAAATTACATTTAAATTCATAGCAGCGGAAAATACTACAATACACAACTAGAAGAGATATATGGATACAAAGCTTTCCGGATATCATTCCAGCTGTAAACCAGGATCCTGTGAATATAAATCTGCAAAAACCAAAACTACTAGCTGCCCGTGTCAAAATAGGGGCACCCATAGTTTAGGTTAAAACAATAAACTCCAGGTCAGTCATGTGACTGGTGTGAGAACTAAAACAGTTAATCTTTATTTTTAAAGTTAGGTAGATCAAGGGACCACGCCGTATAACACGGAACGGGTTTCCTCCCAAGAATACCAGTGCATAAAACAAACAGCGCAATGCTAAATAAAGAAAAATGAAGCTGTTATAAGACCCAGGTCCTATCACACAATGCAACGCAAGCCGGGGGATAGGGTTTTCCCTTATAACAGCCAAAGAATGCTTGATACGTTTAAAACAAATCATTTGATACTATTATAAGTGTATAGTGTATAAAACAACTTCAAATCATAAGTATCAATCATAGGCGACATGAGCATCCCATGCCACTATGTCGCTATATATAGGTTTACAAATAAAACCGCAAATGTCACGTATTTGGAAATTGGATTTCCATCTATGAACCGAGGCCAGGGATCGTCCTCTACCGATTCGAGACTCTCTAGCCCGAGCCTCAGGCAAGTACTCAGTCAAGCCTTGGAGCGACAGGGCCGGTCCACCGATGTGGATTAAAATGCCTGAACACTACGTTTCCCCGCCCTTTGGGGCGTAAATGAGCCAACGAATGGCTCCATTGGACCCGGATCGTCCGATCTAACCGAGGCGCCTCGCAACAGCAACAACCACACAGGTGAAAAGTATATAAATGTCAGGGCTGGAAGGTCACTGACACCACCCTAGCTAGAAAGAAACGCATGCCCTCCCTGAGGTCCTCTCCCGTTTTTGGTTCACAACCGGGGTGCGAAACTCGCGAAGTAAACGTTACACAAAGCTACGCCACAAAGGCCGTGCTTTGATCATCACCACAAGACTTTGCTTTTCAACAGAAGCCTCGATCAATTGCCACACAGGCAATTCACTCCATGCGTTTGATATCCATCAATATATAACCCCTGAGCTCGTACGTCTCAGAGAAGGGCGTTAAGCAAGAGAATAAATTC
Organism: Allium sativum; assembly: GCA_030737875.1. Lineage (NCBI taxonomy): Eukaryota > Viridiplantae > Streptophyta > Magnoliopsida > Asparagales > Amaryllidaceae > Allium > Allium sativum. The sequence continues at coordinate 367,087,437 of CM060920.1, forward strand.
TCCACCGCCAAACAGATATATATTTAATAGAGATCAATCACACGGACTAAAATCCAATGTCAGACACACCGTCCATTTGCAAGTCCGTTCTGGGTCTGAACGAAACCGGAGGCACCTAGTACCCCGCATATCCATCGATCTCCAAGTACGTCTGGACGATCACCAACTGTTTCCATCTTTTTGGGTGTACAGCCCAATAAAGATCATCAGTAATCACCCAAACGACGTGAAGACCTCTGGTCTTCGACCATCGTCTTCATCTTCGACTTATCGTCGTATCAGTTATTCGGAATGGGATAAACCCGGTCTTTCCGAATAACTCGCGTATATTTTAAATAAGTGTTACACAAACACAACATACGCCTCATTCCAATTCATCAGTCACTAACCATAATTTAATCAAGAGAATAATTTCCCAAATATTAACCCCGAAGGCCGAAACCAACATCAGATTAATATCCAGAAAACCATTCTGCTTAGCTAACCGACAGTTAGTTTCTAAATTTCACATTCATAGGGAAAGGTTCCCATTAATTTTATCCAAGATAAATCCTTTAAATTTATTCTTTAATCTATTTTTGAATATCAATTCAAACTAGTCGGGATTAACGAACCTTACCGAAGTAATCATTTGTTTTAATTTCCCAATCCCAACCTATTCATCCCATGAAGTAAAACTGGTTATACTTCATATCTAACACCACGGTGTTATCGGTAAATTCTATTACCATTTCACGTTCAAATCTAATTAAAGATTTAACTATCGCCTGGAGTAAAACTGGTGATACTCCATTCTCGATCTTTTCAATTTAATTAAAGATTCATTAAAACTCCACTTAGTTTTAATCGTTAACTGGGTTGAAGAATCAGTGTCATTTAAAACACGGTTCACGATAAACCCAAAACCACATTCCATTAATTATCGGGTTAAAGAACGAGTGTTATTTAAAACACTGTCCACGATAAACCCAAAAATCAATATCAATTCAATTAAATATTATTTAATTGATACACTTCACTAAATCCAAATAAAAAGATTTAATCTTTTCTCTATTGGGTTCAAGAACAGTGTTAGTGAAGACACCATTCACGACAAACCCAAATCACATTTGATATTCAATACAAGGCTCTGAATAGAAAATATATCGGCTTATATTCAATATCAAATTCTACGATTAACAAATGTCGTATTGGAAATAACGATATAAATATATATCTTTCAAATTTCCATAACAATATCTGTATAATCACGAAATCCAACATCGAAATATTCCGAAGACAATTTTGATTCAAACCCATTCCAATGCAATCATTGGAAATTCTGGTTATTTTCAAAACCATTTCAAATTCAATTTATTTATTTAAAAATAAATAGAATTATAATTCTAGTTCAAAACTAGTTCATTTCGATAAAAATCTATTTTTATCTTTTCAAATATGGATTTTTTCATCCCAATTTTTCCCAAATCATTTCTTATGATTTTACACAAATTATTAATATTTTTAATAATTTTATCAAGGCCTGTACAGTCGATTTCCATCAACGGCCATCGAACTGCACTTACAGCGACCTTTTTCAAATTTGATTTGGACATAATTCCAAATCCAACCGTTAGATTTCCAATTTCTAATATTCGTTCGAAAGCTATTTTCGATACGAACCCAATGGTTCCGGTTTTAGGAGGATCCGACGGTCGGATCTCCCGTAATATCCGTTCGAAGTCAATGGTCGAAATTCGCGAACTGCCGCGGCGCGGCGCGTTCTATTCAGGCCAATATATTATATATATAATATATAATATATACTCCGTCGACTTCAGTTCAAAACGTGCTTTATAAATTGTTTTAAATTCATTTTCAAAACGGTTTCAACTTCATATTCAATTTTCAAATCAAAATTGAATATTGCAATTGAAATTCATTTTAAATTCATTTCAAATTCCTTTCAAATTGATTTCAATTCAAATTGATTTCTAATTCATTTTCAGTTCGTTTTCAATTCAATTCAATTTCAATTCGAATTCATTTCTATTCGAATTCAATTCGAATTCATTTACATTCAATTTCAAATCCTCTCGGTGTATTTCGAATTTCAAATCAATTCAGTTTAATTCGAATTTCAATTCACTTTAAATATAATTCGAACTTCAATCTATTCAATATTCATTGAAGAATGAATAAAATCGATATAAATATCGTTCACGTCAAAATGGCGTCAATCTATTAAATACGACTTCATATATTCCTATTTTCAAATGTTCTATTTCAAATATTTCCTTTTCAAATATTTCTATTTTAAAACTGGAATGAGGCCCAATCAATTACCATATAATGTTAATTATATGGATTTTCTACAATACATGTATATATCAACATCGATGAATAATCAACCATCATCCAAAGTGCATTCTACTCTGTATAAGCATCAAATATAAATATTCAACGCTTATAACAGCCTGTTAATCAATCGATCGACATACAACTAAACAATCGGGATTAGTGTACGTCAAATATCATCCCAATACCCGTGTGGGGTTTCAAGCAATCAAACACAGATTTTTATTTGTGCAGTTGGACGATGTGTAAAATTTATCGACCCAATCAATGTCAGTCAAATCAGTGTACATAAACAAACCGTCCGGTTTGTAAATGAATATTTATTCACATTCACGTTAAAAATTATATTTTTTAACGATCAAATATTTTATTTTAACACATGAATTTTTATTCAGTTCATTTACACAATGAAAATGATATTTTTATTTTTCTAACATATTTTAGAAAATTTCGGCGGCATAACGGCACGATACTAGAAACGGGACGAGGCCTAGCCTTATCCCCGGTCTAGTGAAGGCCCACGCCATTCACACATCAATCAAATCAATTTATTTCACCAAAAAATTCAATTTCAATCAAATAATCTAACTAATTTTTGCAATCAACCAAATAAGTCCATGGTCTGTGGACGATTGTGTCGGGTGCTACTAAGCACCGTCTGCATCCTAGTATATATATATAACTAGAAAAAGAAATTGAAAGGTGAGAAATTCTCACCAATAGCTATCCTAACTCCACGGCACTTCTAATGTAGGAAATCTTCACTGTTCTCGCCTCTTATCACTTTCTTCGCCCGTAGCCACTACATATATAAAAGTCGAATTTTTACTATGCTATTCAATATATAAAAATCGAATTTTTACTATGCTATTCAATATATAAAAATCGAATTTTTACTATGTTATTCAATATATAAAATTCATATTTTTACTATGCTATTCAATATATAAAAATCGAATTTTTACTTTGCTATTCAATATATAAAATTCATATTTTTACTTTGCTATTCAATATATAAAAATCGAATTTTTACTTTGCCATTCAAAAATTCTATCTTTTCTAAATCTATTTCATAAACAATAGAACTGATTTTATAAACTGTATTATACCTTAAAAACTGAGTTTATTATAAATAATAGCATATATATAAATAAATAAATAAAAAGAAAAGCCTAAACACTCACTGATGTCGATCTGCTGGGGGAGATTGGGGCTCGTCGGAGACAGGGAGGGGAAGGCGTGGCTGACGTCAGGGGAGGAGGGGCGGCAAAGTGAGGCGGTGCTCCGGTGGTGGAGCGGCGGCGAGCTCAGGAGGGTTTGGGTGCAATTCGGGGGTATGGCGCGGGGGGTCTTCCAATCGGAGGAGGAGAGAAAGGAGGGGGCTGCGGGGATCATCGGAGAAGAGCGGAGGGAGGCTGGCGACGAGGCTCGACGGCGGTGGCTGGGCGCGATCGACGAGTTGGTTCGTCGTTTTTTTTTCTTTTTAATTCGATCTGAAGAATGAGAGGAGAGAGAGAGAGAGTGGAGGGTAGGAATATATAATATTTTATTTTATTTTATTATTCAATTAAAGTTGACTTTTTCATACGACCTCTAAACGAGGCCAACCGCCTGTCGTCCCTAGCGTTTTACCCCCATTCCGAACACAATTGAATATGTATCGCAAGCTGATTCGATAGTTACAATCAGTTTCCGTTAAAATCAACATATAACTCTATATATTGAATTTGAACGCGCATTTCAATTTACCGGGGTCACATACTAACTCGAAAAATTCCAGAAAAATATTTTCTAGCTTCGTATTGACGATACGGTCCTAACAAAACTAATTTCGTCGTATTCTGAGACCGTTGGAAAAATGGCCAATTTCCAGTCGATTAAAATCAACTGAAACTGGTCAAACGTGTTTTCCTTTGCCACGCTCACATATTGAATCGAAAAATTATGAAATTTGAAACCTAGCAATAACTTGACACCACGGACCCAACAAAACTGGTTTCGTCGAAATCCGAGGTCATTTGCAAAATGTCTATTTTTAAGGGCCTGAATTCCATAGCGACTATTCAGAATTTTCAACTGGACATATCTTTTGATCCCCGCTATGAAATTTCGATTATTCGAATTCGTTGGAAAGATATTATCAAATAGATCCTAATGTTTTTGGTTTCACTAAAATCCGGATTGTTTTGCACCCGGTACATTCAATTGAAGTTTGAAATCGAATTATCGAACTACCGCGCCATTTTCAATTCTATTTATAATTATATATAAATATTTATATTCTAACGACGACGTATATAATATATACGTTCTAAATATATTCAAAATAATTTTCTTGATATTATTTAAAATAATTCATTTTAAATGTTCAAAATTCGCTAAAATTGCCGATATAAAAATTTTAAACTGGCCCAGATTTTCGGGTTGTTACAATCTCCCCCACTTAAAACTTTTCGTCCCCGAAAAGGAACAAAGTCGAAAGTGGTTTGATTAATCAACTCTACGTTCGATCTGGCTTCCATTCTCCAACTTTTCAGTTTCTGAAAATTTTCAAATTCTTCAAAAATTTGGCTAACACCCTAAATTTTCGAAAAATTTCGCCATAACCTCCCCTGCACCGGGAGCCACGGGAAAATCCCGAAATTGCCATATAGGCCTTCTGATCTCAAAAAAGAAAAAGAAAAGCCAATCGGCTCATAAAATCATCATCACCCAAACAAAACAGTAAATTATGTAATAAACATGTACCTATTTGTTGGGCAAACAAATTTTATTCTCTGCTCTAGCTTCCTTGCTATGACCTGTTCAATGTAAGTACAAGTATATGCAAGCAAATGCGACCAATTTCAATACAATTCAATATTTGATTCAATTAGGCATAATGGTTCAAAATTATCAAACAAATAAACAAACAACACAAACATCAATCAATTAGTTGATTATCATTTCAAATGCATAACTTTGATATATAGTCAAAAAATCAGATTTTTGGTGCCAAATCACAACAATAGGCCCTATCTAATTTCGGTTCTCACACCAGTCAGTTGGAAATTTATAGAAATCTCACTTTCGTCGCTCGAATATAAATACTGGCGATGGTGCCCCGTCACCAGAACTATCCCCGGGCAACTAGAGTATGATTCTATAACTATCCAACACATTAAAACTTCGAATACACGTTTGCAAGACATATATGCAAAATCTTTATATATCGGATTGTCCCGATCAATATAGAATAAATAATCAAACACGAATAATTGATTTAAATTTCAAAACAAAACTTGTTCTTACTTTAAAAATATACTCTTCACACTCGTTCTAGGATACTACTGATCCTATCTCTAACGAGTCATTCTCGTTGGATATTACTAATCCAATATCTGATGAATTCTTTCGTAAGGTTCTAAGGTGCCTTGTTCTCTAAGCTTTGTAAACCAAAGCTCTGATACCAAACTGACACGACCCGAACTTCCCCGGTCTCCGAAGAGAAGAGAAAGAACGAATTGTTTTGAGAACACGACAAAATAGAACGCAGACGGAAGAACATTTCATTATATATTACAACAATGCATCAGATTACAAGAATATACAGAGTATAAATGAATATTACACAGAAATATCAGAGATTTAAATTACATTTAAATTCATAGCAGCGGAAAATACTACAATACACAACTAGAAGAGATATACGGATACAAAGCTTTCCGGATATCATTCCAGCTGTAAACCAGGATCCTGTGAATATAAATCTGCAAAAACCAAAACTACTAGCTGCCTGTGTCAAAATAGGGGCACCCAGAGTTTAGGTTAAAACAATAAACTCCAGGTTAGTCATGTGACTGGTGTGAGAACTAAAACAGTTAATCTTTATTTTTAAAGTTAGGTAGATCAAGGGACCACGCCGTATAACACGGAACGGGTTTCCTCCCAAGAATACCAGTGCATAAAACAAACAGCGCAATGCTAAATAAAGAAAAATGAAGCTGTTATAAGACCCAGGTCCTATCACACAATGCAACGCAAGCCGGGGGATAGGGTTTTCCCTTATAACAGCCAAAGAATGCTTGATACGTTTAAAACAAATCATTTGATACTATTATAAGTGTATAGTGTATAAAACAACTTCAAATCATAAGTATCAATCATAGGCGACATGAGCGTCCCATGCCACTATGTCGCCATATATAGGTTTACAAATAAAACCACAAATGTCACGTATTTGGAAATTGGATTTCCATCTATGAACCGAGGCCAGGGATCGTCCTCTACCGATTCGAGACTCTCTAGCCCGAGCCTCAGGCAAGTACTCAGTCAAGCCTTGGAGCGACAGGGCCGGTCCACCGATGTGGATTAAAATGCCTGAACACTACGTTTCCCCGCCCTTTGGGGCGTAAATGAGCCAACGAATGGCTCCATCGGACCCGGATCGTCCGATCTAACCGAGGCGCCTCGCAACAGCAACAACCACACAGGTGAAAAGTATATAAATGTTAGGGCTGGAAGGTCACTGACACCACCCTAGCTAGAAAGAAACGCATGCCCTCCCTGAGGTCCTCTCCCGTTTTTGGTTCACAACCGGGGTGCGAAACTCGCGAAGTAAACGTTACACAAAGCTACGCCACAAAGGCCGTGCTTTGATCATCACCACAAGACTTTGCTTTTCAACAGAAGCCTCGATCAATTGCCACTTAGGCATGCCACACAGGCAATTCACTCCATGCATTTGATATCCATCAATATATAACCCCTGAGCTCGTACGTCTCAGAGAAGGGAGTTAAGCAAGAGAATAAATTCTCCGCCGCCAAACAGATATATATTTAATAGAGATCAATCACACGGACTAAAATCCAATGTCAGACACACAGTCCATTTGCAAGTCCGTTCTGGGTCTGAACGAAACCAGAGGCACCTAGTACCCCGCATATCCATCGATCTCCAAGTACGTCTGGACGATCACCAACTGTTTCCATCTTTTTGGGTGTACAGCCCAATCAAGATCATCAGTAATCACCCAAACGACGTGAAGACCTCTGGTCTTCGACCATCGTCTTCATCTTCGACTTATCGTCGTATCAGTTATTCAGAATGGGATAAACCCGGTCTTTCCGAATAACTCGCGTATATTTTAAATAAGTGTTACACAAACACAACATACGCCTCATTCCAATTCATCAGTCACTAACCATAATTTAATCAAGAGAATAATTTCCCAAATATTAACCCCGAAGGCCGAAACCAACATCAGATTAATATCCAGAAAACCATTCTGCTTAGCTAACCGACAGTTAGTTTCTAAATTTCACATTCATAGGGAAAGGTTCCCATTAATTTTATCCAAGATAAATCCTTTAAATTTATTCTTTAATCTATTTTTGAATATCAATTCAAATAGGTCGGGATTAACGAACCTTACCGAAGTAATCATTTGTTTTAATTTCCAAATCCCAACCTATTCATCCCATGAAGTAAAACTGGTTATACTTCATATCTAACACCACGGTGTTATCGGTAAATTCTATTACCATTTCACGTTCAAATCTAATTAAAGATTTAACTATCGCCTGGAGTAAAACTGGTGATACTCCATTCTCGATCTTTTCAATTTAATTAAAGATTCATTAAAACTCCACTTAGTTTTAATCGTTAACTGGGTTGAAGAATCAGTGTCATTTAAAACACGGTTCACGATAAACCCAAAACCACATTCCATTAATTATCGGGTTAAAGAACGAGTGTTATTTAAAACACTGTCCACGATAAACCCAAAAATCAATATCAATTCAATTAAATATTATTTAATTGGTACACTTCACTAAATCCAAATAAAAAGATTTAATCTTTTCTCTATTGGGTTCAAGAACAGTGTTAGTGAAGACACCATTCACGACAAACCCAAATCACATTTGATATTCAATACAAGGCTCTGAATAGAAAATATATCGGCTTATATTCAATATCAAATTCTACGATTAACAAATGTCGTATTGGAAATAACGATATAAATATATATCTTTCAAATTTCCATAACAATATCTGTATAATCACGAAATCCAACATCGAAATATTCCGAAGACAATTTTGATTCAAACCCATTCCAATGCAATCATTGGAAATTCTGGTTATTTTCAAAACCATTTCAAATTCAATTTATTTATTTAAAAATAAATAGAATTATAATTCTAGTTCAAAACTAGTTCATTTCGATAAAAATCTATTTTTATCTTTTCAAATATGGAGTTTTTCATCCCAATTTTTCCCAAATCATTTCTTATGATTTTACACAAATTATTAATATTTTTAATAATTTTATCAAGGCCTGTACAGTCGATTTCCATCAACGGCCATCGAACTGCACTTACAACGACCTTTTTCAAATTTGATTTGGACATAATTCCAAATCCAACCGTTAGATTTCCAATTTCTAATATTCGTTCGAAAGCTATTTTCGATACGAACCCAATGGTTCCGGTTTTAGGAGGATCCGACGGTCGGATCTCCCGTAATATCCGTTCGAAGTCAATGGTCGAAATTCGCGAACTGCCGCGGCGCGGCGCGTTCTATTCAGGCCATTATATTATATATATAATATATAATATATACTCCGTCGACTTCAGTTCAAAACGTGCTTTATAAATCGTTTTAAATTCATTTTCAAAACGGTTTCAACTTCATATTCAATTTTCAAATCAAAATTGAATATTGCAATTGAAATTCATTTTAAATTCATTTCAAATTGATTTCAATTCAAATTGATTTCTAATTCAATTTCAGTTCGTTTTCAATTCAATTCAATTTCAATTCGAATTCATTTCTATTCGAATTCATTTACATTCAATTTCAAATCCTCTCAGTGTATTTCGAATTTCAAATCAATTCAGTTTAATTCGAATTTCAATTCACTTTAAATATAATTCGAATTTCAATCTATTCAATATTCATTGAAGAATGAATAAAATCGATATAAATATCGTTCACGTCAAAATGGCGTCAATCTATTCAATACGACTTCATATATTCCTATTTTCAAATGTTCTATTTCAAATATTTCCTTTTCAAATATTTCTATTTTAAAACTGGAATGAGGCCCAATCAATTACCATATAATGTTAATTATATGGATTTTCTACAATACATGTATATATCAATATCGATGAATAATCAACCATCATCCAAAGTGCATTCTACTCTGTATAAGCATCAAATATAAATATTCAACGCTTATAACAGCCTGTCAATCAATCGATCGACATACAACTAAACAATCAGGATTAGTGTACGTCAAATATCATCCCAATACCCGTGTGGGGTTTCAAGCAATCAAACACAGATTTTTATTTGTGTAGTTGGGCGATGTGTAAAATTTATCGACCCAATCAATGTCAGTCAAATCAGTGTACATAAACAAACCGTCCGGTTTGTAAATGAGTATTTATTCACATTCACGTTAAAAATTATATTTTTTAACGATCAAATATTTTATTTTAACACATGAATTTTTATTCAGTTCATTTACACAATGAAAATGATATTTTTATTTTTCTAACATATTTTAGAAAATTTCGGCGGCATAACGGCACGATACTAGAAACGGGACGAGGCCTAGCCTTTTCCCCGGTCTAGTGAAGGCCCACGCCATTCACAAATCAATCAAATCAATTTATTTCACCAAACAATTCAATTTCAATCAAATAATCTAACTAATTTTTGCAATCAACCAAACAAGTCCATGATCTGTGGACGATTGTGTCGGGTGCTACTAAGCACCGTCTGCATCCTAGTATATATATATAACTAGAAAAAGAAATTGAAAGGTGAGAAATTCTCACCAATAGCTATCCTAACTCCACGGCACTTCTAATGCAGGAAATCTTCACTGTTCTCGCCTCTTATCACTTTCTTCGCCCGTAGCCACTACATATATAAAAGTCGAATTTTTACTATGCTATTCAATATATAAAAATCGAATTTTTACTATGCTATTCAATATATAAAAATCGAATTTTTACTATGCTATTCAATATATAAAATTCATATTTTTACTATGCTATTCAATATATAAAAATCGAATTTTTACTTTGCTATTCAATATATAAAATTCATATTTTTACTTTGCTATTCAATATATAAAAATCGAATTTTTACTTTGCCATTCAAAAATTCTATCTTTTCTAAATCTATTTCATATACAATAGAACTGATTTTATAAATTGTATTATACCTTAAAAACTGAGTTTATTATAAATAATAGCATATATAAATAAATAAATAAAAAGAAAAGCCTAAACACTCACTGATGTCGATCTGCTGGGGGAGATTGGGGCTCGTCGGAGACAGGGAGGGGAAGGCGTGGCTGACGTCAGGGGAGGAGGGGCGGCAAAGTGAGGCGGTGCTCCGGTGGTGGAGCGGCGGCGAGCTCAGGAGGGTTTGGGTGCAATTCGGGGGTATGGCGCGGGGGGTCTTCCAATCGGAGGAGGAGAGAAAGGAGGGGGCTGCGGGGATCATCGGAGGGGAGCAGAGGGAGGCTGGCGACGAGGCTCAACGGCGGTGGCTGGGCGCGATCGACGAGTTGGTTCGTCGTTTTTTTTTCTTTTTAATTCGATCTGAAGAATGAGAGGAGAGAGAGAGTGGAGGGTAGGAATATATAATAATTTATTTTATTTTATTATTCAATTAAAGTTGACTTTTTCATACGACCTCTAAACGAGGCCCACCGCCTGTCGTCCCTAGCGTTTTACCCCCATTCCGAACACAATGGGATATGTATCGCAAGCTGATTCGATAGTTACAATCAGTTTCCGTTAAAATCAACATATAACTCTATATATTGAATTTGAACGCGCATTTCAATTTACCGGGGTCACATACTAACTCGAAAAATTCCAGAAAAATATTTTCTAGCTTCGTATTGACGATACGGTCCTAACAAAACTAATTTCGTCGAATTCTGAGACCGTTGGAAAAATGGCCAATTTCCAGTCGATTAAAATCAACTGAAACTGGTCAAACGCGTTTTCCTTTGCCACGCTCACATATTGAATCGAAAATTTATGAAATTTGAAACCTTGCAATAACTTGACACCACGGACCCAACAAAACTGGTTTCGTCGAAATCCGAGGTCATTTGCAAAATGTCCATTTTTAAGGGCCTGAATTCCATAGCGACTATTCAGAATTTTCAACTGGACATATCTTTTGATCCCCGCTATGAAATTTCGATTATTCGAATTCGTTGGAAAGATATTATCAAATAGATCCTAATGTTTTTGGTTTCACTAAAATCCGGATTGTTTTGCACCCAGTACATTCAATTGAAGTTTGAAATCGAATTATCGAACTACCGCGCCATTTCCAATTCTATTTATAATTATATATAAATATTTATATTCTAACGACGACGTATATAATATATACGTTCTAAATATATTCAAAATAATTTTCTCGATATTATTTAAAATAATTCATTTTAAATGTTCAAAATTCGCTAAAATTGCCGAAATAAAAATTTTAAACTGGCCCAGATTTTCGGGTTGTTACAAAACTCTATTTCATTTCCTATATTTTCAAATTCTATTCAAATTCTATATATTCAAATTCTATTAATTCGAATTAATCGAATTCAAAATCATAAATCCTTACAGATTTATTTTAGTTCAATTTATATTCTGACATCAGAATAAATTCCATTATTTATTTCTTTAAACGATTTTCCCCACTTCTATTTTTAAATTCACATTTGAATTTAGATATTCAAATTATCCCAAATGATAATTTTTCCCTTTTTATTTACAAATTCTATTTATTTTACTTGTTTATATATTTAAACAAGTCCCGATTTCAATTTCCTTTGAAATAGATATTTCTACTTTGGAAAAATAGTTTTTTTTCTTTTTCAAATTCAAACTTATAATTTATTTCTAAATTATCCAATGATAATTCTCTTCCTTTCATTTATAAACTTCGTTTGTAAATGAGTTTCTTGTTTTATTCCTTTAAAACAAGTTAATATTTTTATTCCATTCAAATTTCAAACTCTATTTTAGCAAAATAGAATTTCCCCTTTTTAACTTTGGAAATTTCCCTTTTCGATTTTTTTAAATATCAACACTTACGCCCAGTGATATTTAAACACCAAACAACCAATTATTTATTTTTGGTTTTCTAACACATCATATATGACGGTATATATGCAAACAAATAAACAAACAGATAATATATTTTTAAGGAATCCAGTTGGATCCCTTCAACCTGTTTTTCCTGCATCCACAGACGTTAGTCAACAGAAATAATACCCATTCTGCTTCGAGGCAGGATATTGCGGTATAGAAAGGAGATCCACTTATATACGTGGAGCGTAGGGTCATCCGCTAATGATACTGCGGCCATCCGCTAATAGTATTGCGGGAAATATCCAATAACCACAAAAATTCAACAATTCATTCATGCACCCAAGCAACCAACAAATTTATTTTATGATAAAAATAAATTTAAATATAAAACTGCGAGTGAGATTTACTCACCTCGATTTTATTTGTCGTCGATATCACGTTCATATTCAATTTATGCTAAAATTCCTGCTAGCTTCAAACTTGACTGGATTTGTCCAGTAGCATCGCCTACGTCCATACGAATTAAAGAATTCCATCTCGTCTGATTATAATATCATATGAAATATATATTAGCTTTGAAATTTTACAAGCCATTTTAAATAAATTTGAATTTTCTATTAATACCCTAATTTTCGTAATTAACATAAATAAATATGCCTTATCCTTTGTAAATTTCATGACATCAATATTCATAATTAACTTTGCAAAATTTGATTTTTGTTTGAATTAAAATTCCATTTTATAAGCCATGAACAATTTAAATAAAATTAAAACTTTAATTACTAAATGAAGATGGTTACCTAAATCCACCTTTAAACTCTAATCCCTTCTTAACCTTCCTTGCGCAAACTTCCAGCTTTAGTACTGAAATGCCAAGGCGGTCTTCTTCTCACCATTACTGTATATTCAACCCCTTTATCCCTCTTGACTGTCCCTTTTGACACAAATGAGCATCCCATCCCCAAAATCACTGAAGTAACTATTGTCCATCACCCCATCCATCCTCAACCAACAGTTATCCATCTGACCATACGCCATAACCAGAGCTCCACTCCAGTACTGCCCTCGAACTCCACTCAAAAGCACCACTATACTGTCGCCCCCAAATCAACTCCTTAACAGTGTCGCTTCTACCCGGTTTTACTTCATCGCGCACCCTAAATCCCAGCGTCGCACCCCCTTTCGAGCATCCCCAATTTCATTTCATCGATCTATAATGACATCGCAACAACCCTTACCCACTTCGCATGCCTCAACATAGCTGGAATCCCCAATTCTACTGCGACCGATGACCTAACTCACCGTACAGGGAGTCGAGCATCCTCATTTAGCAGTCGCGAGCCCTTGTTTCAACTAGATTACGAGTTGATGAATGTTTGAGGAAGGGCGATTTTTATATGACTAGGAAAATAAATGGCTTGCGTTTTATTTTGATCTCCTTTTTTTGTGAAAGAGGAAAGGCGGTGGCTTCACTTGAGATCTGAAGCTCGAACTACTGAAAAAGTTTTAAAGGGGAGGAAGGTTTTTATCTGAAGCTTTGATGAACTGTGAATGGGTGCGGTGGCTTTTATAACGAAGGAAGGAACAGGGAGTACATTGTCATTAATACGATTTGATTTTTATTTAGTGCGATTTGAAATAAAGAGATTTTTATTTCTTTTAAACAGATATCGATTTGATTTTAATCCTATCCACTGATCAAATAAATCGGGGTTCACAATTAAAAATCGTGAACCGCTATTTTAGCGTACTGACTGTCGTTATAATGTTATACCGCTATTTTGAATTTAACGAAATAGATTATACAATTTAATTTGAACGTATATTTAAAATAGCCATATTAAATCAATTTAAATTCAAAACAAATAAAATTTTCAACAATAAATTTCTATTATCATCGTTCATATTTAAATAGTATATATATTGATCATCTGAACCGTTTCGATTCAGTTTTATCTTTGAATTAAATTATTTCAGTTCTCGTATTACGATGATAATCAAAATAAATCATATTTCGATTATTAAATCGATAATCCAATATAAATTACATTTATATTATAAATTTAATATTTAAAACCATACTAAATATTTAAAATAAATCGACCAAAAATCTGGGTCGTTACATTCTCCCCCCTTAAAATAATTTCGTCCTCGAAATTGCTAAGGTAGGGAAAATGGTACTAATCCATTACTTTTCAAAATCCCACTTATGTTGAAACTCAAACTCCCCATATTTCAACAAATTTAATTCCACCAAAACTTTTGGTTTTCACACATTTAATCTAAATGATTTATACCCAACTCAAATTCTATTCAATCTTATTCAATTTGAATCTCATTAATTTATTTACCTCGATCCTTTTAACTTACTTAAGTTAAATTTAAACTTTAGAATTCAAATTCCTGGGTTTTCCTTTCGAATCCTTCTGAAATCGCATATATACATATATATTTCCATTTCAAATTCAAAACATTTGAATTTTCAAACCACTTGTTTTCTTTCAAAACAAATTTCCTTCAAAAACTTTCCTAAGGTAGCCATTCGTCACTTAGAACTCGAAAATGAACACTGATGATGCTGCATTCATCATCAGAATTTTTTCCCAGCCACTGAAGTGAGTTCAGTGCTTTAACACCTCCAGAATTCATTCAAAAATGATTTTTATTCAAAAATCCCTTTCAAACAAAGCTATATTATTTTAATATGCTTCAGAAAATATTTTCCAACTTCCCAGGATTTAAATTCTGAATTCTGTGTTGAATGAGATTTTAATTCGTCTCATTTGTATATTAAATTCATATACAAATTCTATTTGGTTCTATATAACCAGTTCATTTCTTATAATCTTATTTGATTATAATAATAACAACCAATACATCCATATATTATAATAATTTCAAAAATTATTCTTTCTATAAAAATAGAATTTTGGGTAAAATAATTTCATTCACCCACTTTAAAACAATATCGTGTCCAGTCTTCTGTTCAAGTGTTTAGAAATTCCTATCGACTCCGTGGCGTCCCACGATTCGATCAGAATTCATAAACCACTCAACAGACTAACCAACACAATATAAACAACTTTTATATCAAATAACAAATACGTTCTCTCGTATATATATACACTCAACTCATTCTAGGGTATTACTGACCCTATCTCTAATGAGCACAACCCTATCAAGCCTAGGTATTCGCTTAACCTAAGCTCTGATACCAACTGTAATGTCCCGCAAATCCGTACTATCTGAGTCGACTAATAACGCCACCCGTCCAACCCAAATTGCACAGAAATACGAATCGTTATTAGAAAGAAGTTAGAGGATGAGAAATAGAAAGAAAGAAATATTAGAATAGAAGAAAACAAAGAAGACAAATCTCACAGCGGAACGAATAAAATATATTATATAACATAACTTTTGGAATACAAATCAGTAATTGTATATACATACCATTATCAGAGAACAACAGTTATTCCTGGAACAGTTATAAACACCTGTTTCCAGACGCAACATAGTACACGGCGGAAATATGATAATCTATAGCTAACTGGTGAAGCCTCCTGCTTCCAGCTCCTCCAAATGAATCTGTAAAATCCCGACTACTTGACCGCCCGCACAAATTTGGGCACCCAAGAGTTTAGGGAAAACAAACAAAATAAACTCTGGGTCAGTCATGGGACTGGTGTGAGTAAACTCCAACCAATTGTTTAACTAAAAAATCCTTTCAAAAGAAAAGATAATAGTAAGACCAGCCCACACATAAACATGGACGGTTTTTACCTTACTATAACCCAAAACACTTTGATACAAAAATCCAGTGATATTATAATAGTGTCTAATCAAATAAATAGAATCTAGCAGAATGCTTGCATCTCACGCTCCATATATAATATAAAATCAAAAACCGCATGGCGCTTATTGGAGATTGGATTCAGTAATTCAAAATTCAGTAATTATATCTAACTGGGTTCAATCATTCGAACAACAAAATTGTTCCAAAAATATTGAAATAGTGTTATTTTAATTTATCATAAGTTAACATAAACAAAGATCCATACACATACAAATACATTTACATAGCTTACAATCTAAACCACGTACATGGATTTTAATAGAGCACGGATATTATTTGTAAAACACAGTTATTCGAAATCAACCATGGAATTTATATATTAAAATTTCTATATCAAATATAAAATTTATTATATGCACAAATACAACTTTTGATCTGTTTCCATTTACAAATAATACATCCCATCTGAAAATTTACATTAGTATTCACAATACTATGAATATCAGTAAGTTTACAGGAATAGCTATATGCGGTTAAATCAAATGATTGAACTCAAAAGTAACCCCATGCTATGATACCATTGAAAGGTTTCTTTTGATCGATGCGCAACAGATCGTATGCATTTCACAACCCCTAGTTGTTATAATCAATTCAAAATTAACTGAAATCATGTACCTTTCACCCTTTTGATTCTTGAACTGGAACTAATTCAAATCTGGAGGTAACAAATCAAACGCTTGATTGAGGCATCTCTATTGGTATCCACGAATGATGTCTTTAATTTTGTTTAACGAGACTGAAATGGACTGAGATTCGGTACTAGCCGAGATTTGGGATTCTAGGGTTTATTATTTTGCTCGATATTTTTCTCGGTCATGTAATTGAATGTCGTATCCTATTTTATAAATTGAGCAGTGGATAAATAGTACAACTAGTGATCCTAAATGTGCGTTCAAAACCAAGACTATTTCAACATTTGACTTCATTTTGTTTTGAACTGTTCTCATCCTTTCAACATACTTATGTGTAACCCTATAGGTTACAATAACGTTGGAAATAATTAAAATAATATTTAAATTATAAACAGCGATTAGCATCTAGTAATACGTCACTATTACCGAAGTTATTATAATGCCATCGATACTACCTTTTCTGTGACCACTATATCAACGTAATATAATCTTTCAACCAATACATCAAAGATTAAACTCGAGGCATGGAACGTACCTTCCTCTTTATAATTTAATCCTTTTATCTTGATCGACGAGTATATTCAAAACAAATCAATATTTGAGCACGACCATGCATTTTATAATCTCACTCAATCAAGTGGCCAGTGGATATCACTACCTATATATTGTAGGGTTAAATTCCATTTAGATCATTCATAATTTTCAATCAATTCGAGTTGTATACGATAATCATCCATATCGTCTACTCGATTAAAAGCAATTTCTGATGATATCAAAAAACAAATATCCTCGAATAAAATTATAATGATTTCAGGTCTGAGGACCATTACATTACTGTCACTATGAGAATAACATATGATATTGTTAATTATATTCCATGCAGTTTTCTCATATTGGGTCATCCCATTACGTTATTCTCCAATACGTATTTATGTATTGACATTAATATCATGTATATAAATGATAAATGAGATATGATTATCAATCAGTCAACATACTAGTCTCAATGTTTTATTGTTGTCATATTTAAACAATAAAACTTGACTAGGGACATTTAAGAATTATAATACTTAATATATTATATGATCTCATGTTCAAGTCACTTACTTGGATTATATAATTATGTATTATTGTAAGGATTCTGTCATGTTAATAATTATATTATGCAGTAAATATCACATAACAGAAAATTTATTCCAAATAAAATAAAAACGTCAACAATGTTATTATTGTTCACATCAAATAGATTGCCTCTAGGGCATAAAACTCTAACAGTTAGAGGGAGCCTCGCACTAGTTAGAGGCTAGGGTACGCTTTACTGAACTGGATAGTAAGAGGTTCACATGGGGGTGGGTACGTGCTCGATCCGGCGGATTCATGAGCTTTCATGGGTCCTTCTAGGGAAGATAAGACGTTGTAACACCAGTAAATAGGTATGTGTTATATAAGTTGTTGGGTTAGGAAGTGATACACCCTACTGTGGGGGCTGACACAGGGTATTTACGTAGTAGGGAGCCGATCGCATGGGTAGTAATTAGGGTACACCTAATCCTGCTGTTATGTAATTAGGTTAACACCTAATATGGTTATGTAATTAGGGTACACCTGGTCCTGCTATTTAATCCTGCTGTTAATACTTCTAATATGTGATTAGGTTGAGAACCTAATCCTATTGAACTTGTTATACTAGTATTGGTGCAGACATACATGTTTTAGGGATATAAATGTGAAGCATTACTCGATCATAGTTTATTCATGTTATTCCTATCTATCATGTTGTTCTGTTTATCTGTTACCTTACATGACACTGTACCTTTCTCATCCAATGTTATTTACCTGTCTTAACATTTCTATTTTATGCACATTTGAAAATCACTGGAACTTGCCAGACTTTATGTATGACCCTTTTTCTTTTGCCTCTTTCTTTCTTTCCCTCCCCTAGGTCCTCAGAGTGGAAGCTCCCAACAGTGACTAGGATTTCTCTTACAGCTTGGACTTGGATTTCTTGAGATGTACCATTTCGATTTGCTCTCTACTTTAGTATGGCTTATGGAGAGGAATATAATTTTATGTACTATGATATTTTGTTTTATGAGGTGGTTTATGAGATAGATTTGATGTAACTGGTTTTGCTGTAACTAGTTTTATGAGACTATGCTTTATTTTTAATACTGAAGTTTAAAATTTTCCCCAGCTTATTTTATCTATCTTGCAAATTTTCTGTAATGTTTACATATTGTGCTTCATGGAACTTAATGCATTCTATTATGAGTGACATTAACAGACATGGGGTGTCACATTTGGTATCAAGTTGAAGGTTACAAGATCAGAGAAAAAGTTTTTAAAATTATTTACAAAAGCGAAGTATTTTCAAATAAAAATCTGTTTTTGGAAAACATATCCCCTCAAACTATAGTCAATATTATCTCGATCTCTTGTTGAATCCTTTTTCTTTTCTTTTCAGCATGGCTGGGGCACTCAATCTTCCCGAGGGCATTCCGCTATCGACATGGTTCCGTAGGTATCTTGAGGCTACGACACCTGCCGAAGGTCAAGGAGATTCCCCTCCCCCAGCTGCAGTCATTGTTGCTCCACCTCCAGGAGTAGAAAATTTTTCTAAGTTATGCAAAAAAATCTACGCTATAGGAGGAAAACCATTCCGTGATACCAAAATCTTTGTTGAAGCACGGAATTGGCTATGCGAGATGGAGAACTTGTTTGGGCCTTTTGAGATCGACGAAAGAAGAAAGATACAGTTGGTTGCATGTCAACTAAAGGATGAGGCTTCCTACTTGTAATGACTCGCATTTCACGTATCGGAGGGTCTTAAAATATTTTTATTTAATTCCCTAAAGGTTGGATCACTCTCATATTTTGGTATGTTGGTCATGGGATGTGAGACATGTCCATAATTTTACCAATTTTATTTGTGACCATTTTGCCTCTATCAGTTTTGTACATGGAATAACTTTTGACTGACATCAAATCACACTACACCAAATCAGCGAATTTGGCACACAAGGATGCGGATGTACAATTCGGCTCTAAGCCATATCAAATTTGGTAGTGCTCATAGCCGTCTCAAACTACATTTTGCGATCCCCACCACCCCAAACACCCTTAATTTGACCGTCCATCAACGAAGCCCAGGATTAGTTAATTTGATACGGGTTTGGACCGTATGAAATGCATATCAAATTTTTTCCCCCCATACCTCCACTCAGGCACAATTGACTTTTACCACATCAAAACTTTCAACCGAATTATCCACTTTTTATTTTGCAATGGCGACTACCGAATACCCAAATTAGGGTTTTGGTAATCGACCAACTTCCTTTGTCAATGAGCCATCCACCGCAATCCATGAGTTACCGTCACCTCGCGCTACCTTCAGCTAACCGGCGAAGCCTCAGTCCACCGCTCTCCATCCTCCTCGTCGCCACTGGAGGTGAGTACTAGAACACGGTTAAATTTAAATATGAATTGGGTTTAATTTGAATTCGAATTGGGTTTAAATTGGGTTTAATTTGAATTTCCATGCCTTAGTTCAAAAATGAATGATAGATAGTTGCATGTGCTTGTCTACCTAGAATTCATGCTGCTATTGTGTTTAAATTGTGTATTATCCCCAGTTTTATAGTGCGGCAGTGTATTTGCTATCATTTACTTGTGCTGTATTTGTCTACCTTGAATTCAAACACTTTTACTTGTGATGCCCTGCTAATTTGTGTGTATTATTGTACTATGTACATTGATCCTAACTGATCTGAAGTTGAAGCTTTGACTAAAGGAGAGATTCTTACTGGAAAAGGATTGAATCAAGAAACAAGTTTACAACGACCTGGTGACACTCGATGGGGATCACACTATGATACACTTATTAGACTTATTACTATGTTCACTTCTGTGCATGAGGTGTTAATTAGAAATTATTGTGGATGACGGTATTAGTTCAAAACAAAAGGTCGATGCACAAGTTTTGCTAGACATAATGCACTCATATGACTTTGTTTTTATGGCACACACATGTTATGACTAGTCATTGAGATTGCAAAAAAAATGATCAAGAGATTGCAAATGCGTTGAATTTAGTAAAAATATCAAAAATGCGCCTACAAGACATGAGATGTAATGATGTGAAGTGAGAATCTTTGTTAGAGGAAGTGTTATTATTTTGTTCTTTGAATGGAATTGTTGTACCTCACATGGATGATGAGTATGTAGCTCGTAAACGTTCAAGGCGGAGAGCTGAAAAAATTCCAAATTTACATCACATACGAGTCGACGTTTGCAACACCATCATGGATTTGCAACTTTCAGAACTAAACAATTGGTTTTATACAGAGCAAAATAGCGAGTTGCTTTTGTGTATGGGAAGTCTTAATCCAATCGATTCATTTTCTTCTTTCAACATTGCAAAGTTGATTAAATTTGCTCGATTTTATCCGAAAGATTTTTCTATGTATGATATTGTGGTACTTGAGAATCAAATTGAAACTTATATTAAGGATATGCGTTCGGATGATGAATTTTTGTAAATCAATATATAACTTTTTTATGGATGATTGTTGTTGCCCCTTCTCATATATATTCCTGTATTCGCCCTTGACTATTATAACATGTGTGTGCATGCAGCAACCTCCGTCATTTGGATGAAGTTAATAAGCATAGATTTGGATGAAGCTAATAAGCATGGTTTTAGTTGTCGGTTTTCTCTGCTTTGAGTTTTAGTTGCTGGCTTTTGGATGAAGCAAATAAGCTTGGTTCTGCCAGTGGTTTTTGTTTGATTTGAGATTACCTTGGTATTGTTTTCTGATAGAATGCAATGTTGCTTGGCTGGTTTATGATCTTTTGTCTGTTTTAGAGGATGTTCATCTTGAAGGAAGCATTGATTCAACAGGTGGCTACATTTTAATGTATCTTCTATAATGTAATGAAACAGCATGCATCTTATTTATTGTAATGTAATCAAATAGCATGTATCATTATATATTGTAATGTAATGAAATATTTCATACATTTGTTTCGTTTACTGTTACAATTGTGAATTAGTGTATCCTGTGTTATATATGCTTTGTGTTACAAATAATATGTGCTGCAGTTTCTGCTTATATATATATATATGATACGGTTTATAGTTGTATCTACTTATACTTTAGATACAAACAATAGCCGTATGTTATCATATTGCGATACGGTTTTGAATCATATCTAAAAATTTAACACGCCGTTTTTTGATATGGCTTTTTACCGTGCCTACATGCTTTAGATGCGGCGAAAAACACAGCATAATCAGCATATATGATGTAGTGTAAGGTGCTGGGATTGATTCCATTGGAAAGGAAATGATGTTTCCAATTCCGTAGAGTGGTCACATTAAAGATTTGGTTCAGCATTTTGGGAGGAATCACTATTTTTGTGTTTTACAATTTCTGTACAGGTTTGGCTAGTCATTAATAGGCTAAATTGGAGTGTCCCATTAGTGGGCTGGTTGGAGGCTATAAATAGGGTGTAGAGGCATGGAGAATAGTTTACTTTATTCATTCTCTCATTTGGTTGAGCTCGTGATCCTCTTTGCTCAATCAAATACACCTTTCCTCCATTAAAATTCAAGATCTACATGGAAAGATTGAAAATATACACCAAGAAAAGCTAGATCTATGTCGGGTGAAGGAAGACCGCATCAAATTGAGAGGTTTGAAGCTCAATCTTCGTTGTCCTAATTGGGATTTTAAGTGATTTTAAGTTATTTCGAAGATTTAGTGAGTTATAAACATCTCTCACACAGATTCAATCAAGTATATGGGTTGTTTGATCTTATTTTCTTCATTTTAAGTTGTTTTCACCTAGATCTACATCATGTTAAGTATATTTTCATTCGAATCACCATATGGTCTAATCTAGCAACTTAAATAGGCAATTCTTATGATCGTTCATATGTTTATATAAGTTTAGATCCACTATTTTGTTTATTCATCGATTTATCATGATTTGGTGAGTTTTATATGGTTGCATGAGGAATAATTGTCGTTTAAGTGTTGTTGATGGTTGCATAAAGTGTTGATGATTGAATTGGATGGTTTTGGTGAGTTGTTTGCATGATGTTGTCATTTGGTGATGGATTGGTCGAGATTAGAGATAGATTGGTCATACCTGGAGTAGGACGTTTTTGAGATGGGTTGCATGGTGTGTGCTCCAAGAATTGATTCGTGTCGTTTGTGACCCATTGAGTCAGGTCGTTTGTGATACATTGAGTCGGGTCGTTTGTGACCCATTGAGTCGGGTTGTTTGTGATTTGATGAGTCGGGTCAATTATGACCTGATGAGTCGGGCCAATTGTGACCTAATGATTCGGGTCAATTGTGACCTAACGAGTCGGATCAATTGTGACCTAATGAGTCGGATCAATTGTGACCTAACGAGTCGGGTCAATTGTGACCTAACGAGTCGGGTCAATTATGACCTAATGAGTCGGGCTGAAACACTATGAATCGAATATTGATCAAATAATGTATGTTTTTGACACGATGGTGGTTGTGGCTTCGAAGTGAATTCAAGGGGAATTGTTCGAAGTGTTGTGAGGTGTTCATGGATTGATGAAATGCAACATATGTGAAGATAAATCAAGATGATTTGAGCTCATGGATAATGGCTGCTTAAAATGATTTGAGCTTATGAATGGTTGCCGATGATGACGACTAGAGATATTGTAAGCCGAGGAATTATCGTTCTCGTACGTTCTAGCGGGCACAAAGCAAGGGTATAATGGGGATGCCCAACAGACTAGATGTTAACTAGTCGCGTACCTTGGGTATCGTGAAAAGGCATAGTTGTCTTCGTTGAGTAAGGCAAACATACGTATCATGGAAAGACGTATGGAGTTTTGCTAGAACCGGAGTTTACCATTATCCCTTGATGGACGATATGATGTTCAGCCAGTCATACGATTAACAATGGTTTCAAAGCAAGATTGGCGGTGATAGCCAGAGTCATGGATGATGATTGTTTTGCTTGTATCGTCTCGTGTAGACTATTCGACGTCGAAGGAGATATCTCTTGGGTTCTTGTCTGATGTTGGTTTAGGCCTTCAGGGCTTGGGCTTGGGAGATGTCGATATCGATTAGGATGGTCTACGCTTGATAATTGATTTCCACGAATGTACTGTTTGTTTCTACTTGATTGTAAAGGCTATCACTGTTGGATGTGGGGAAGACGGGTTTGGTTTCCTCTCTGTTGGTGTTTGTAGATTAGTTGATTAATTTGCCTATTCTTATATACTTTATTGATGATGTTAGCTAGCGGCTTTATCGCTCATTAAGACTATTGTCTGACTCAAGGTTTTAAGTTTCCTCTTATTACCTTGGGCTGTTCATTTGGTTGTGGATAGGCAGACTGAGTAGCACGTTACAAGTAGTAGACCTTGATGAGGACGATGTCGCTAAGCGATGACGAGCAGCAGGCTGGCGTATTATTTTATACTATCTACTATTTTTGTTTTTCCACTGTTTTATGTATTCATTGAGTGACTTGTAGTGAGAAACATTGTACAGAATTTGGTGTTGTATCCAGTTTGATGTTTGGATAATTCATGATGATATAAAAGTTAAAAATTATGTTCAATTCCACTTCACTTTTATCGCCTGTTGTGTATGTTCTATTATATTTTATTCTTGCGTTGTGAGCTATATGACAGGTACCACTTGTGTTATTCTACTCTACGGATCGTTCATACTTGCTTGACACGCATTTCAGTGCATTATTTCCTTTGATAAGAGCAGGAGTTATGGGCGGTCGTCACATTTGGTATCAGAGCTATGGTTATCAATTTTAGCCAAAGTTGGAAGACGTAATTACATATGAGAGGCGTGTTTGTAGATTTTTGATGGATGTATACTATATATTAGTATATAATATAATAGCGTTTGAACTTCGTTTGCAGTTTTTCTTGTACATGGGCTAATCATTCTATATTACAAATTTAGAATGAGTCGTCGACCATCGAGACATGCTACTAGGGAAGAGACTGTTCCTGTAAGGGTAATGGCGGTATACCAAATTACATAACTATGTTTGAGGCCATGATGGCAATGACCATGAGGAGGGTACCCACTCAGAAGACAACCTCGGTAGATGTACATTTTAAGTGCAAGTGCCTAGGGTCGTGGACTTCGCGAATTTATGTAAAGACTTCACCACACTAGGAGGGAAATCGTTTAAAGGGACGGAG
Organism: Allium sativum; assembly: GCA_030737875.1. Classification (NCBI taxonomy): domain Eukaryota; kingdom Viridiplantae; phylum Streptophyta; class Magnoliopsida; order Asparagales; family Amaryllidaceae; genus Allium; species Allium sativum. Next base: position 367,112,593 of record CM060920.1, read on the forward strand.
CCGATTGTAGAGATTCAAGGGTGGATTGATACTTGTATTCAGATATTTGCAGACTTGGGAATTGATGATGTGACTAAGTGGAAGCTTGCATCAAGACACCTAGAATACAAAGTTATGGATTGGTGGAACTCTATCACTCTAGAGACTCCAGAAGATGAGATTTCATGGGAGCTATTCCTAGTCAAATTTGAGACGTAGTTTGTTTCTACCGTTCAGAAGTATATTCTGTTTAAGCGGCTTGTTGAGCTTAAGCAGAATGGTCAACCAGTGCTGGAGTATGTTTCTGACTTCAAAGCTTTGTCGAAGTATGCTCGTTCATATGTTGAGACTCCTTAACAGAAGAACGAGAAGTTTGTCATGGGCTTGGACAAGTATCTTGGGAATCAGCTAGTTGATCATCTAGATGACACTTATGAGAAGATCATCGAGAAAGATTTAAGGCATGAGAGTTTGTTTCCCAAGGAAGAGACTGTTGTTGCAGCTAAGGAAGAACCGAAACCACAGCAAGGTGGTAATAACAAAATGAGGAAGCAGCAACAACAGAAAGGAAAAGATGGCCAGAAAAAGCAGAAAGACAAAGTGGCTTGCTACAACTGCCAGCAGTAGGGCCATTATTCCAAAGATTGTAAGAACCCAAAAGCTGAAAGGAAGTGCTTTAAGTGTGGAAAGCCAGGGCATGACAAGAAGGATTGTCCATAGTTAGCTAAGGGCAAGCAAGTTTTGAAGGTGTATGCTATGGAAGTTGTGTCATCGTCTCTATGCAATCAATGCCCCGCTATTACCCCGCTATATCCTGTAGTACACTACCACCGCTACGCTTTTCCTCAAATAGATTCTAATATAGCCTCTCCACTTTAAGCCCCGCTATATTCCGCTATTCCCGATATATCCGGTTATTTCCGCTATATTTTTTTATTGCTGCTATATCTTTGATGAAAGAAATGAACTCAAAAATGAAATTTATGCATTAAAAGAACTATTAAATTAGTTTCTTTAATTGAATTTTTTAATATCTACTTTTAGAAACAAAAATACTCTAATATGCTATTAAATTTAATTAATTTAAATGAAAGTTTATGTTTATTTGTCGATATTTACATATATTTGTATTTAAAATTAAAAATGTACTAATTAAAGTTAAATAAAGTGTTAGTTTTTTTTACTTACTTATCATTTATATATTCATAAAAACATTTTGAAGGAGTTATATATGTTATTTTAGAGTCGTCCGTTATATCCTGCTATTTCCTCGCTTTATCCCCAGTATGACTTTTTGGACCTCCGCCGTATTGGATCCGCTAAGCGCTTTAACTGCACAACATCGTCTTCAAGGGCTCCGACGGCAGAGGAGAGAGGTAAGAGTGTCATCATTCAAGGTATTCTTTACGTTAAAGATGTTTCATTTCGTGTGTTATTCGATACTGGAGCGTCACATTCTTTCATTTGCAATAAGTTTGTGTGCCGCTTAGGTTTGGAACCCGAGATTTATGATAGATCTTTTGTTGCGACTAATCCAATTGGGGGTTCTTCCAGTTTGTGTATGATATGTCGTGGTCTAGTATTGTTGAGTCATGGTTGCTCCTTTATGTGTGATTGTTTTGTTTTGAACTTCGCTGAGTTTGGGATTATTTTGGGTATGGACTGGCTCAAGAGGTATGCGACAAAAGTGGATTGCGAGAAGCTCAATGTGACGGTCGAGAATATGGAAGGGAGAATGATTGTGATTTGATGTAAGCCTAAAAATGGTGTCTTCTAGGCTATTTGAATCCGCTTGTGATTCCATGGGAAGACTTGTCATCAGTGTCGAACGCTAGTGAGTTCAATGATGTCTTTGATGAGGTCAAAGGGTTGTTGCCGCATCACGAGATTGAGTTCAGAATTGATTTGGTCGAGGGTGCTAGACCTATCGTAATGCCTCTTAGGCGGATGACTCCTAAGGAATAGAGAGTGTTACAGGTGCAAGTACGATCTTTTGGGTAAAAGGTTTATTTGGAGAAGTACATCTGAATGGGGTGCACCAGTTGTTTTTGGAACCAAGGCTGATGGATATTTAAGATTGTGTGTGGACTATCGTGAGCTGAATAAGATGACTAAGAAGAACAAGTATCCATTGTCAAGGATAGACAACTTGTTCAATCAGCTTCACGAGGCCAAGGTGTATTCTCAGATGGATTCGGCAATGGGATTCCCCCAATTGAGGGTGGCAAAAGATAGTATGCCGAAGACAACTTTTAGGACACCATCTGGTTTCTTCAAATGGTTGGTAATACCATTTGGGTTGACTAAGGCGCCATCATATCTCATGGATCTTTTGAATAGGGTGTTCAGAGATCGGTTGAACAAGTTCGTGCTTGTGTTCGTGGACAATATTCTGGTTTACTCCTGAAATGAGGAAGAGCATAAGACACACTTGCGAGTTGTTTTGGAAATCATACGAAAGCATCATCTGAGAGATTAGTTTTCGAAGTGTCACTTCGGGAAGAGCGAAGTGAGATTCTTAGGCTATATTGTTTTTGGAAATGGAATAGCAGTTGACCCCGCTAAGGTGGCAGCAATCCAGGATTGAGATAGACCTAAGAATGCTATGGATGTTCGAAGTTTCATTGGGTTGGCGGGGTATTATCGCCAGTTTATCAAGGATTTCTCCAAGATAGTTGCACCATTAACAGGATTGACAGAGAATAATCAAGTGTTCACATGGGATGCGAAGTGTGAACAAACTTTTGTAATCATGAAAGAGAGTTTGACAAGTGCTCCTGTTTTGACGATTCCAGGTGGGAGTGAAGAAATGGTGGTATACAATGATGCATGCGATACTGGACTTGGAGCAGTGCTGATGCAGAAGGATAAAGTTATGGCTTACGCGAGTCGATGGCTGAAGCTGCATGAGAGGAATTATCCAACTCATGATTTGAAGTTGGCAGCGATTGTGTTTCTCTGAAAATGTGGAGACATTACCTGTTGGGAGTTCAATTCAAGTTGTTTATGGATCATAAGTCATTGAAATATCTTTTCCCCTAAAGGGATTTGTATCTTCAGCAGCAACGATGGTTAGAGTTTCTGGCGTCGTATGATTTTGGTATAGCCTATACTCCTGGTAAAGGAAACGCAGTGGCGGATGAGTTGAGTCGAAGACATGTCAAGTTTGGGAGCGATGTTTTCGGAATGGAAACACCTCGAGTAGTTGGTAGGAATTGATTTCAAACCACAGTATGAGTTGGAACCTGAAATGAAGGCAAACTTATCGATAAGACCTACTCTCATCGAAAGGATTGGCAAGAACCAAAAGTGTGATGCAAAGCTTTTTGAGATTATCCAGAAGCTAGAATCAGAGGATAAAGAGTTCGAGGTCGATCAAGAAGGTTGGCTTCAGAAACAAGGACGATTGGTTGTTCCTGATATTGACAGACTGAGAGATGAGGTTCTAAGGGAATGTCATCACTCGAAGTTGACGATTCATCCTGGAGGTAATAAGATGTATCAGGACATGAAGCGATCTTACTACTGGGAAGGTATGAAGAGGGATGTTGGAAAGTTTATTTCCAAGTGCATGAACTATCAGTTGGTGAAAGCTGAACAGAAGAAGCCGAGTGGATTGCTTCAACAATTGGAAGTTCCTATGTAGAAGTGAGAGAAGATATCGATGGATTTTATTGATAGACTACCTAAAACCAGGACAGGAAAATAAGGAATTTGGATCATTGTGAATCGCTTGACTAAAAGTGTAAGATTTATTCCTATTAAATCGACTAGGACAACATCAAAGTTGGCTGAGCTTTATATAAAATGGATAGTTCGATTCCATGGTTTTCCGAAGAGCATAGTAAGTGATCAAGATCCATTGTTTATGAGTGGATTTTGGAAGAGTTTGCAAGAAACTTTGGGAACCGAGTTGTGTTTGAGTACGGCTTATCATCCCCAAACTTATGGTCAGACCGAGAGGGTTAACCGAGTTTTGGAAGATATCCTTAGTGCTTGTGTATTGGACTTCGGAGGATCGTGGGAAGACCATCTACATTTATTTGAGTTTGCATATAATAACAATTACCAGTCAAGCATTGGGATGGCACCATACGAGGTCTTGTATGGAAGACCATGTAATTCTCCGGCTTGTTGGTTAGAGACCGGAGATAAGTTGACACTTGGGCCAGAGATGATTAGAGAGACAACGGATTCTATTGAGATCGTTCGGCAACGAATGAGGGAAGCCCAAGACCATCATAAGAGTTATGCTGATCAGCGCCGAAAGGATTCGGAATTCGACGTTGGCGATATGGTTTTCATAAAGATTTTGCCGTAAAAGCATGTTGTTCGGTTTGGAAGCAAAGGAAATTTGGCCCCAAGATTCGTTGGAACGTTTCAGATAGTTTAGAGGATTGGAAAGCTCGCATATAGGTTAGAGTTACCCGAGAAGATGTCGAGTATGCATAATGTTTTCCATGTGTCGTTTCTATGGAAGTGTGTGCATGATTCGAATGTGGTGGTATCTCTGGAATAGTACAAAGACCTAGAAGTCGAGACCGTGGTTACCTCGTAAGCCGCTTCGCGTTATGGGTAATGACATGAAATGACTTAGGAGGAAGACGATTAAGTTAATCAAGGTGCAGTGGAGTGAGGATGATGACGATTGTACGTAGACGGAAGAGAGAATGACGGCGAATCCATCTAGAACTCTTCGTCGGTATGACCCATTAATGTCATGTTACCTTACACCATTGTAACTTGTACTATTGTTGTTAGAATTCCACGTGTCGGATGCATGGCTTGATGAATGCTAGTTTGATGATAGATTGGACGCTCGTGGACGATAGGCATGCAGAATTGTTTTGGTTTCTTGTGTTTGCTTGGAATTTCGAGTGCGAAATTCCTGGAGGGGGGAGGGGAATGTAATGACCCGCATTTTACGTATCGGAGGATTGTAAAATATTTTTATTTAATTTCCTAAGGGTCAGATCATTCTCATATTTTGGTATGTTGGTTATGGGAATGTGAGACATATCCATAATTTTTACCAATTTTATTTGTAACCATTTCGCCCCTACCAGTTTTGTACAGGGCATAACTTTTGACTGGGATCGAATCAGGTGTTGGGATCGATTTCATTGGAAAGAAAATGATGTTTCCAATTCTGTAGAGTAGTCACATTAAAGATTTGGTTCATTGGTTTGGGAGGAATCGTTGTTTTAATGTTTTACAATTTCAGTACAAGTTTGGCTAGTCATTAATGAGCTGAATTGGAGTGGCCCAATAGTGGGCTGGTTGGAGGCTATAAATAGGAGGTAAAGGCATGGAGAATAGTTTACTTTCTTCATTCTCTCATTCGGTTGAGCTCATGATCTTCCTTGCTTTATCAAATACACCTTTCCTCCACTAAAATTCTAGATCTACGCAGGAAGATTGAAGATCTACGTGAAGCAAAGCTAGATCTACGTCGAGTGAAGGAAGATCGTATCAAATTAAGAGGTTTGAAGCTCAATCTTCGGTGTTCGGAATGGGATTTTAAGTGATTTCAAGTTATTTCGAAGATTTGGTATGTGATAAGCATCTCTCACACAGATTCAATCAAGTATATGGGTTGTTCGATCTTATTTTCATTATTTTAAGTTATTTTCACCTAGAGCTACAACATGGTAAGTATATTTTCAGTCAAATCACCATAGGATCTAATCTAGCAACTTAAATGGGTAATTCTTATGATCATTCATATGTTCATATAAGTTTAGACCCACTATTTTGTTTATTCATTAATTTATCATGATTTGGTGAGTTTTATATGGTTGCATGAGAAATAATTGTCATCTAAGTGTTGTTGATGGTTTCATAAAGTGTTGATGGTTGAATTGGATGGTTTGGATGAGGTGTTTGCATCGATGTTGTCGTTTGGTGATGGATTGGTCGAGATTGGAGATAGATTGGTCAGATCTGGAGTAAGATCGTTTTTGAGATGGGTCGCATGGCTTGTGCTCCAAGAATTGAGTCGGGTCATTTGTGACCCATTGAGTCGATTCGTGTGTGACCCATTGAGTTTGGTTGTTTGTGACGTAATGAGTCTGGTCAATTGCGACCGGATGAGTCGGGTCACTTATGACCTAACGAGTTGGATCAATTATGATCTAACGAGTCGGGTCAATTGTGTCCTAACAAGTCGGGTCAATTATGACCTAATGAGTCTGGTCATTTGTGAACGAATGAGTCGGGTTGAAACACTATGAATCGAATATTGACCAAATGATGTACGTTTTTGGCTCGAGGATGGTTATGGCTTCGAAGCGAATTCAAGGAGGAATGCTCAAAGTATTGTGAGGTGTTCGTTGATCGATGAAATGCAACGAATGTGAAGATGACTCAAGATGATTTGAGCTCGTAGATAATGGCTGCTTAAGATGATTTGAGCTTATGAATGGTCGCTGATGATGACGACTAGAGATACTAAAAGCCGAGGAATGATCGTTGTCTTAGGTTCTAGCGGGCTCAAAGCAAGGGTATAATGGGGACGCCCAAAAGACTAGATGTTAGCTGGTCGAGTACCCTGGGTATCGTGGAAAGGCATAGTTGTCTTCATTGAGTAAGGCAAACATACGTATCATAGAAAGACACATGGAATTTTGCTAGAACCGGGGTTTATCATTAGCCCTTGACGGACGATATGATGTTGAGTCGGTCATACGATTAACGATGGTTTCAAAGCAAGATTGGTGGTGATAGCCAGAGTCATGGATGATGATTGTTTTGCTTGTATCATCTTGTGTAGATTCTTCAACGTCGAAGGAGATATCTCTTGGATGCTTGTGTGATGTTGGTTTAGGCCTTCGGGGCTTGTGCTTGGGAGATGCCGATATCGATTAGGATGGTCTACGATTAATAACTAATTGCTATGAATGTACTATTTGTTTCTACTTGATTGTAAAGGCTATCACTGTCGGATGTGGGGAAGACGGGTTTGAGTTCTTCGCTGTTGATGTTGGTAGATTAGCTGATTAATCTGCCTATTCTCATATACATTATTGATGATGTTAGATAGTTGTTTTATCGCTCATTAAGACTATTGTCTAACTCAAGGTTTTATGTTTCCTTTTATTACCTTGGGTTGTCCATCCGCTTGTGGATGGGCAGACTGAGTAGCGGGTAACAGGTAGTAGATCTTAATGAGGACGATGTTGTTGAGCAATGACGAGCAGGAGGCTGGCGTATTATTTTCTACTATTTCTGTTTTCCGCTATTTTATGTATTCTCCGAGTGACTTGTAGTAAGGCACATTGTACAAAATTTGATGTTTGGATAATTCATGATGATATGAAAGTTAAAAATTCTGCTCAATTCTGCTTCACTATTATTGCCTGTTGTATATGTTCTATTATATTTATACTTGGGCTGTGAGTTATACGAAAGGTACCATTTCTATTATTCTACCCTAGTGATCGTCCATAGTTGCCTGACACATCATTCAGCTCATTATTTCTCTTGATAAGTGTAGGAGTTGTGGGCGGTCGTCACTACCGGTGGGAAGTAACACAAGCTGGATAACCAGTAGCTACTTGGGATGATTTCAGGTAGAGAATCGAGATGAAATTCTTATCTCAGGCAAAAGAGGGTTTGCAAATGGAGATGTTCTTGGCTTTGAAATAAGGGGACATGTCAGTTAAGGATTATGTGAACAAGTTTAATCAACTGTCAAGGTTTGGACTTGACTTGGTGAATATGCCCCATAAGATGGTGCTTAGATTTGATAGAGGGTTGAATCAACCTCTCCAAGGACTTGCTTTATCTCATATACCGATGGGGGCGACGCTAGAAAGGCTAGTTGATATGGCGCTTTTGCACGAAGATGGAAAGGATGAGAAGAAAGACACTAAGACTGAGGAAACTAAGGGAGTGAAACAAAAATGGCAGCCTAGAAAAGGAAACCAAAAGAAAGAGAAAGGTGGAAAGCTTGACAAGGCTCAGATCAAGAAGGATATCAATTTTCATGGTTGCGGACTATGGATCATTTTGTGAAGTACTATAGAAAGACAAAAAAAGTTTGCTTTAATTTTGGACAAGTGGGACACTTCAGTAAGCAATGCTCTAGGAAGTAAGGACAAAGGGCAAGAACTTCCAGATAAGTGCATGCTTTGTAAGCTAATGGACCTGATCGAGGTTGGAAAGTCACGGTTGAAGGTTTGATTTCCCTTTTTGACTATCATGTTAGAACCCTATTTGATTCTGGCGCTTCACATTCATTTATATCCAGTTCTTTGGTAGATAGTCTGCACCTTAATATTAGTATAGTCTCTAATCCAGCAGTGGTCTCAAACCCCATAGGAGAATCGGCTCATTTATCCATGATGTGTAGGAGTTTGAGAATTTCTATCTTGGGCATCGAGTTTGAATGCGACACATACGTGCTAGGATTTATGGGCTATAGTTTGATTCTAGGCATAGATTGGCTAGCGATGTATGGTGCCATACTTGATTGCTAAAAGAGAGTGGTTAAATTTTTTACATGTCAGTGTAGAACTCTTGAGATTTTCTGTGAACCACGGGGGTCGGTGATGCTTAGTTTTCTAGAATCGCTTGATACTTCTATTGAAGATTTGCGATTTGTACCCATAGTTATAGACTACCCGCATGTGTTTGAGGAGGTTAAGGGACTACCTCCAAGACATGAGACAGACTTCCAGATTTACTTGGTAGAGAATGTGAAGCCAATTGCTCTACCAGTGCACCACATGGCTCCTAGGGAAAGGAAGAGCTCAGTAAGCAAGTGGGGAAGCTATTCGAGAAAGGTTTTATTAGGCGAAGCATTTCAGAGTGTGGAGCTCCAGTCGTCTTTGCAACTATGGAAGACGGCTCACTTCATCTATGTGTGGATTATAGGGAGTTGAATAAGCTCACTAAGAAGAATAGGCACACGCTACCGAGAATTGATGACCTGTTTGATCGGCTAGTCGACGCATCAGTTTTCTCGCAGAAGGATTTGGCTATGGGGTTTCATTAGTTGAGAGTGGCAGAGGATAGCATTGATAAGACTGCATTCAGAACTCCAAACGGTTTATTCGAGCGGCTGGTTATGCCTTTTGGGCTGACCAATGCACCCGCCTATTTCGTAGACTTGGTGAGTAGGGTGTTTAGGGACTTTCTGAACAAGTTTGTGGTGGCCTTTGTGGATGACATTCTGATCTTCTCAAAGAATGAGGAGGAGCATGCCCAACACTTAGGAGAGGTTCTGCGCACTCTCAGGTCACATTTGCTCAAGGCGAAATTTTCCAAGTGTCACTTTTGGAGAAAGGAAGTAAGGTTCCTAGGACATGTGGTCTCCAACGAAGGGATAGCAGTGAACCCCACGAAATTCATAGCAGTTCAAGATTGGAGGGCTCTAAAGAATGCAACATAGACGAGAAGTTTTCTAGAGTTGGCAGGCTACTATAGAAAGTTTATCAAGGACTTTGCAAGGATATCTGCCCCGCTTACCCGATTGACGAAGAAGAACTTGGCTTTTCGTGGAGCATCGATTGTGAAGATGCCTTTCAAAGATTGAAGAGGGATCTGACAATCGTCCCAGTTCTGACACTCCCAGTGGGAAGCAAGATGTTCACAGTTTACACAGAAGCATGTGGCATAGGGCTTGGTGTCATTCTGATGCAAGAGGAAAGGCTAGTATGCTATGGAAGCAGACAATTGAGGGTTCATGAGAAGAACTACCCAACCCATGATCTAGAGTTGGCTGCAATAGTGTTTGCATTGAAGTCTTGTCGACACATCTACTGGGAGAAAGGTTTGAGCTATATACGGATCATAAGTCGCTCAAGTACTTTTTCTCACAAAAGGACCTCAACCTAAGGCAACAACGGTGGATGGAGTTCCTAGCGTCCTACAAATTCGAGATAGCCTATACCCCGAGCAAGGGTAATGTAGTGGCAGACACATTAAGTAGGCAGAGGATGACTTTGAGTCATCTATTCGTAGAAAGGCGAGGCTTGGAGTACATCTCGACCTTTGATTTTAAGTCATCTACGGATTTCACTTTGGGATTGTTAGCATCATTGGAGGTGCAACCTACTCTATTGGAGCGAGTTGGATCAATGCAGCGGGAGGACCCACAGATTTCAGACATCTTGGACAAGCTTGGCAGAGTAGAGACTTCTAGTCACCTTGCTAGATATACCATGGATGATAAATGGTGGCTAAGACGAGATGGAAGGCTATATGTCCCTAAAATTGGGGAATTGCTTAAGGCAGCGCTTAAAGAAGCTCATCATTCTCGGATGACTATCCATCCAAGAGGCGACAAAATGTGTCGATACATGAAGAGGGTTTTAATTTGGACTGGCATGAAGAAGGATGTGGCGGAACTTGTAGCTCGATGCTTGACTTGCCAAAGAGTAAAAGCTAAACAGAAGAAACCAGGCGGATTGCTTCAGCCCTTGAATGTCCCACAATGAAAGTGGGAGAGCTCTCTATGGATTTCATCGATGGATTGCCATGGTCAAGGAAGGGCAATACGAGCATTTGGGTGATAGTGGATAGACTTACAAAGAGCGCTCGCATTATTCCTGTTAAGAGTAAGAGGACGATGGCTTGGTTAGCGTCAGTATATCTTCGAGAGATAATTGATTGCATGGGGTACCTTCCAGTATAGTAAGCGACTGCAACCCCATTGTTACTAGTGAGTTTTGGAAAAGCTTACAAGAGGCGTTAGGTACACAGCTATGTTTGAGTACATCATACCATCCTTAGACAGATGGACAGACTGAGAGGGTGAATAGATTTCTTGAGGATCATCTAAGACTGTGTATCCTAGAATTCAGAGGGATTTGGGAGGAACATCTCCCATTGGTGGAGTTCTCCTACAGCAATAGTTACCAATCGAGCATAGGCATGGCACCCTTCGAAGCATAATATGGACGACCTTGTTGATCGCCGACTTGTTGGTGGGAGTCTACGGATAGACTTCTACCTGGACCGGAAATGATTCTAGACACTTCCGAGAAGAATGATTTTATCCGTCGAAGAATGAAAGCCGCCAAGACAGACATAAATCTTATGCCGATAAAAGGAAGACCGATTTGGAATTTGAAGTGGGAGATATGGTCTTCATTAAAGTATCACCCCTAAGAAATGTGGTTCGCTTTGGCTCAGTAGGGAAGTTGGCACCGAGATTTCTAGGGCCATTCCTTATAGAGAGGATAGGTCAGATGGCCTATAGAATCAAGCTACCGGATAGACTGGCGGGCGCACACGACGTGTTTCATGTTTCCTATTTGAGAAAATGTCTCCATGATACGGTAGAGATAGTAGAGCCGAGCACACTTGTTGTAACATCCCGAATTTTAACTGACTTTGTTAAATGATAAATTATTGATTTTATCATTGATTAATAGAATTAGAGTTAATACTTGAGAAAATTTAAATTAATCTTTTATTTAAATTTATATATATATGTGTGTGTGTGTATATGTAGATATATGTTAGTTTGTTATAAAATATTTTTACATGTGTATATGTGTAAAATAAGGTAATAAATAATTTTTTAACTTTTGTTTTACATTTTTACTTGGACTTTAACTTATATAAAATCAATATTATATGTAAAACATTGCATTGCTTTATATATATAAGAAACAAAAAGGGACATATGTAAGATTGAACCACTATATACTTAAGACCACAAATCATTGAATGAAATCTTTGGTGTGAACACAAATGTGCCATTCAAATCAATGTAATAAATAATCAATATAACTAATTAATACAATTAGATTTAACGATTGAAAACAAATCTAATTAAAATTCCTATATCTGTGTGTATGTATTAGTTTACTTTTAGACAACTCTAACATATGTGTATAAGGATAAGAAATGGTTATCCCTCGTTCTCATTTGTTTTAACCAATCAAAATATATTCAGTAGGATACTCATACTTCATGCATAAGAAAAACTGGACAAGAAAGATGCAGCACCAAAGAACTAGGATAGATGGATAGGTATAGTTGGAATTATACACACATGTGCCGCAAAATTATAGGCATTTCAGATTTTTGAGAAACTTGTAAATAAAGTAAGCTTTAAAAACCATTTGTTTAAGCCAAATCACTCTTAAGTTTTCACCTGAAATCTATCAGCCGTGACCACCAGAGCATCTAGCCTTAGTGTAGCTAGAAGTTGAACCATCCCTTTTGCACATCAAAAACGAATGCAGGAATATATTTCTTTGACAAAACATGTAGTACACAAGGTAATAAATGAGGACATTGTCTCAATAGCCAAAATATTTCATTCTTTTGTATAATTTGTACAAAATCAGGTACCCACTTGCATGCTTCATCCTAATTGCAGCAATTCGACTAGTAGAAAATAGGATTTTCACATCATACAACTAGTAGGAAACCAAGCTTTTCTCTTTTCTATCATCCAAACCTATCTGAAAACATTCTACATATGGTTCCTTTCCCATGCATTCATTTAATGCAACATTATTTTAAGATTTTAGAACACTTATAAATTGAAGCACATACATACACTTCTTCACCACAAATCATTCGAACAAACTAGTTGTAGAAAACTCAAGCCAGAGGATCACTTAACATCAAGCTTAGAACAGGAAAAGGTGATAAACACCCATTTTAATTCTGTATATCCTAGATATGATTATGTACCTAACTGTTGATGATTGTATACATGCACTGCACCTATTCGGATGTGATCAAAACCATATTTTGAAACCATATGAGTTTGTACATTAGTTTAAACCCCTGAGGCCTTGCCTATAAACTTAACTACGTATACTATTAAACATACACTTTGTTTATCCTGGTAACCCTCATATCTTTGTTTCTAGCATAGATTAAACTTGGGTTTCTTCATGAAATTTGTTCATTTAGACCACCAGTTTATGTTAAAAATTAAGCCACTTCAAAATAAATGATATATATACCTAGTTGAAAGGTATACAGCAAGAAGTAGTGTAATAGCCAAATTTTCAATGAACTTAGTTTTTGATCTCAAGCATATATACATGTTCATAGTACAAAAATATGATTTTAGAAACAAATATTAGAATTTTTAATATTGAGGGGAGCAAGAAATAAGGGTTTCGCCGGAAATGGAGATCACGACCATTTCCAATGATTTAGGTGATCGTTGATGCTAAGATTTTGTTTGGAGGGGTGCTATGATCTAGTAAACCAGGGAAAAATATTAAATAAAATTTCAAACGAATAGATTTGGAGTTTTGGTTCGTCATAGGTTTTTGAAGTTGCATTTTTACTGTGTATTCGACAATGAACTGTTGTGGCGTGTGATGATCGGATGTTGAGATTTCTGAGGGGCAAGTCGACCATGGTGTCAGCATTACATGGCAAAACTCTGGAGGTGATCGGTTATTTGTGGGGATGGCTGCAAGCCATGCTTTGATTGGAAGTTTAGGCGTGAAATTTTGGTAGTTCGGTGGAGCATAGATTTTCTGATCAAAACAAAAAGAAGTTTGTCGAATGGGTTAGGGTGACAGGGTGACTCCAGTAGGGCTGGTACGTATGTGGGGTTGGTGGAGACACTTGAGTTTGGACTGAGATGCTTGTGCATTTGCACACCATAACATGCACAGTAAAGCTTCTAGAAACAGGATGGTGAATATTCAATAATAGTAGTCAAGGAAAGAGGGAGAAGGAGGCTTGTGATCGTAGTTTGTAAAATGATGTATGGGTGGAGAATTCGACAGTTCGCCACAAGTTGAAACGTGGTAGAGGAGTAGCAGCTTACGGCAGAAAGGAGATGGAAGCAATTGAATTAATGAAGAAGTAGGGAAGGAAGAATTACTGGTAGAAGTAAACATAGAAGGTATCGTAAATTAAAGAAATAACGATGCTGAGTGGGCTTTAAAATGTGGGCTTGTATGGTGGGCCACGTGATAACGTTAGGAATTAAACAAAAGGGGCTAGGGAAGTCTGGGCTGAAGTTTTACACAGGTCGGTTTAAAAAGAAGTTAGGTGATAAATAGGAAAGTTTTGCCTTATTAAATTTCAAAACATTATTTTAATATAATAGGATAGTATAAACAATCAATTTGTTTAAAATAAAATAAAAATGGGTAGAAATACTTATAATTGAGGAAAGCCGGTAGGAAGAAATGACAGAAATGCGAAGTTAATTTTATTCACTTATATATCTATATATAAAATCAAGGTTGTTTTTATATTATAGAGATTTAAATTATTTCTTTGAATAATTTAAATAATAAATAAATAAAGAATTTATCTAATCATATTCTAGAAGAGTTGATAAAAATTGATGCGTTAAGTTGCAATAAATGTTTTACCGCGACTATAGGAAGGTGATTGACTGTAGATGATAAACGTAATTATTTTTGAATGACCATTGGAGTTTTATTAAATTGACTTAGGTCGATGACCATTTCAAAATCGAGAAATGATTTTAAAAATCAAATTAACGACAAATAAATTTGAATACTGAAAATCCATTTTTGAATATAATAATTTGTTCCATTTAAGTATCACTTGTCCCTAAAAGATATTAACATCGATCGTTTCAAAGAGTCCGGGATCTATATTCCACTTCGATTCGATTTTTACGTCGCAAGTCAATGGTTATCGAAGATAATAGAAGACGGAGTTATGCAAGGGTTGTTCTATAAATCCAGGAAGAAATTTCCTAAGATGGGTTTATAAAATAGTGCCTTCGATTTGTCCAATCCCAGGACAATTTGTATGGACGAATATCTAACAGAGTATTCCTAACTGATCGCGTATGTTAATCTCTTTAAATGTATTTATGTGGTGGCAGAGGAATTCGTTTCTCTTGCTTTATGCCCATAATATATTTTTGGAGAAGTCAATTAGTGATTGGCAGGTTTTGACGATGTGGCATTCAAAGTAAATAAAGAAGTGATTTTTCAAATGTAAGTTTAGCCTCAAGTTTCACAAGTAGGAAATGAATAAAATCGGGCAAGCAACATGACTATCTGGGTCACTCCCATTAGGGTGTATTATCACCTATCTAGAGAAATACCTTTTATTTCTTATTCTATCGTTGTCATCCCTTTCGGAAAATGGTTGCCGTACACAACCATTGGTGATATAAATTCGGTATAATTAAGAGAAATGAGCGGTCGGTCATGTGTGGCCACGTTGTAAGATGTTCTTGTTGAACCGAATGTATTCCTTTCTAGAGATACACTATCAGAAGGTGGTTCTATAGCTTGTCATAGTTGGAAATCCATTATCCATAAGCGCCAAGCGGTTTTGTTTGTATACTATGTAGTGGAATGTGAGATGCAAGCATTCTACTAGATTCTAATTATTTATGGAATATCCTAGACATATTCATAATATATGATTTGAATATGCAAAAATGTTTTGTTCTCATAAGGTAAAAACCCGTTCCGTACTTACGGCGTGGTCTTATGGGATACTTTTATTTCCTTAACTCGTTTTAATACCGTTTACTCATACCAGTCCCCTGACTGGCCCATAGTTTATTTTTCCATGTTTTCCCTAAACTCTTGGGTACTCATAACGCTTGTTATGAGTAGACAAGTGAACTAGGTGTTGGACATAAATTTTGGAATAGCTGGATGGGAAGTTCTACATGCTGGTCTATCTATTATATCAATGTATAATTATGAAGTCTGCAAGTTGGGTTATCTATAATGTTTATATATAATTAAAAAGTCTGTATTTGGATGGCATGTATCCATATGTATGATATACTCTGATGTACTATGCTTCTGATGTATAATATTATGTGGTATTATATTTTGTTCAAGTCTGCTTGAGATTCTAATGTTTTCTTTAGTTCAATCTTCTATCTATTTCTTATTCATATATAATGACATGACTTCCGAGGTGTACGAAAGTTGGGTCATTACAGTTGGTATCAAAGCTTAGGTTACCGAATACCTAGGCTTTGGGTGAGTATTGGGAGAGCGTATTTGTAATTTTATATTATAATTATATATATATACACACACACTTAAGAGGGATCAACTTGAGCTATATACTTAAGTCAGTTTTATCTTTCAATCAAGTTTGATTATCGACCTATTATATTCAGGAGATTAGGTATGAGTTGTCATGGACAAAGAGGTCGAGCTAGTGGAACCACCACTACCAATGGCCATGCCACCAACCAGAATCAAGTAGAAACTATGGAAGAAGTTACGCCAGCTCAACCAAGGTCAAAATTCACAACTATCTGTAAGTATTATACTACTCTAGGAGGAAAGATTTTCAAGGGAATCAAATCTTTTGTAGAAATTCAAGAATGGTTAAGGTCTTGTGAGAGAATCTTTAAGGGTTTGAAATTAATCGATGAGCAGAAACGTCACTTAGCTTCATGGAAACTACAGGGAGCTGCAACAATATGGTGGGATGCACATACTGCGAATGTTACCGAAGACGAGTTTACTTAGGAAAAAATTCAAAGAGGAATTTGAGGCACAGTTTTTTCCTGTCGCAGGCAAGACCAAAATGTATTGGGATTTCATAGATCTCAAACAAGGGAGCATGTCGATAGCTGAATACGAGAATAAGTTTAACAAACTTTCCTGTTTTGGGCCGGAATTGATCAACACTCCACTTAAGAAAAACGAGATGTTTATAGCAGGTTTGAAGGATAGTTTGCAAGTTAAGATAATTGGGCATTTGAAGATTCCATTTGTTGACCTAGTAGACATGGCAGTTCGATATGAAGCACTATATGCAAAGAAACCAGTGGCCAAGGAGCAAACTGGAGAAACCAGTGGAGGAAATCCCAGCAAAAGGAAGTTTAATCCAAATTAGAAAAAAAAGGAAAAGGGAAAAGTGGGAAAGGAGAAGTCCCAGGATCGTTACAAGGATTTGGTGTGCCACAACTATAAAGAGAAAGGACACAATGCTAGGTTTTGTAAGAATTCGAAGGTCAAGAAGCCGGAGCAACCTCAACATCAACCACAAGGACCGGGCAATGCTATTGTTCAGCAGATTTCATGCTATAAGTGTCATCAGCCTGGACATATGGTCAAAGATTTTCTGCTTATGAAAAAGGGAACGCAACCAAAGGTCTATACCTTAATGGATAAGCCATCAATCTCTGAGGATGTGAAGATGGAAGAAGTTCTGAAAGGTACTTTACTCTTTTTTATAAAAGGAGTTAAGTGAATTAAGGTCAGACTAGAGATAATTTGAATAGAATAGAATTGAATTAAAATGATATATAATCATATTGATATAAGAAATGAAGTTAAAATTATAAATTGAATTAAAATTTGATATTTCCAGTAATTAAGTCCAGACTTAAGTAGTAACTGTATATGAAATTAAGTGAATTTAACTGATTATTTTTCTGAAATAAAACCAGATTTTTGAGTTCCAAATTAAGATAACTAATTTAAGAATTAATTAGTTAATGTATAATATGGATATAACTTAACATGGTTAAGTGAATCAGACTTGTGAGTTGAATATGGATTTGAGTTTAATCTGAAGCAGATAAATATGTTTGAACATGATTGATTCGAATTAATGAAATAGATAAGATTTGGGAAAAAAAAAATCAAATGTAATCAAGGATATTTTTAGAATTATAAAATGGGGTAATATGGGTTGATAAGATATGGAGTTAAGAAAATAGAACCTAACTAGAAATAGATTGAGTTGAATGATTTTCTAAGTATCGATCTGATGTTGATTTCGGTCTTCGGCATCGACACTTAGAGGACTGTTCTCTTACCGATTAACGATCAGGGATTAATGATGTTGAAGAATAGTAATGCAGAAATGGAAATGTTTTCCAACCGTGGTAACAGATATTTCTAGTTATGGAAATGACTGTGATAAATAGCAAATTGCTGATGCGTGTTGGTTTTTATGGATATAAGTCTATAACTTTAACTAGGATCCACTCGTTAATCCATAATTTCAGGGATGAAATTCTTTTAAGGGGGGTAGATTGTAACGTCCCGGATTTTAACTGAATTTGTTCAATGATAAATTATTGATTTTATGATTGATTAGTAGAATTAGAGTTAATACTTGAGAAAATTTAAATTAATCTTTTATTTAAATTTCTATATATATATAGAGAGAGAGAGACATATGTTAGTTTGTTATAAAATATTTTTACATATGTATATGTGTAAAATAAGGTAATAAATAATGTTTTAACTTTTGTTTTACATTTTTACTTGGACTTTAACTTATGTAAAATCAATATTATATGTAAAACATTGCATTGCTTCATATATATAAGAAACAAAAAGGGACATATGTAGATTGAACCACTATATACTTAAGACCATAAATCTTTGAATGAAATCTTTGGTATGAACACAAATGTGTCATTCAAATCAATGAAATAAATAAACAATATAACTAACTAATACAATTATATTTAACGCTTGAAAACAAATCTAATTAAAATTCCTATGTCTATGTGTATGTATTAGTTTACTTTTAGACATCTCTAACATACGTGTATAAGGATAAAAATGGTTATCCTTGTTCTCATTTGTTTTAACCAATCAAAATATATTCAGTAAGATACTCATACACTTCATGCATATAAGAAAATTTGGACAAGAAAGATGCAACACCTAAGAAATATGACAGATGGATAGGTATAGTTGGAATTATATACACATGTGCCACAAAGTACTGGGCATTTCATATTTTTGAGAAACTTGGAAATAAAGTAAGCTTTACCATTTTCTTAAGCCAAATCACCCTTATGTTTTCACCTGAAAACTATCAGCCGTGACCACCAGAGTTTTGAAGAGTAGCATCTAACCTTAGTGTAGCTAGAAATCGAACCATCCCTTTTGCACATCAAAACTGAAAGCACAAAGATATTTCTTTGACAAAACATGTAGTACACAAGGTAATAAATGAGGACATTGTCTCAGCAGCCAAAAGATTTCATTCTTTTGTATAATTTGTACAAAATCAGGTACCCACTTGCATGCTTCAGCTCAACTGCAACAATTCGGCTAGTAGAAAATAGGATTTTTACATCATATAGCTAGTAAGAAACCTAGCTTTTCTCTTTTCAATCATCCAAACTTGTATGAAACATTCGGCCTATGGTTCCTTTCCCTTGCATTCATTTAATGCACCATTATTTTAAGATTTTAGAACACCTATAAATAAAAGCACATACATACAATTCTTCATGACGAATCATTCAAACAAACTAGTAGTAGAAAACTCAAGCCAAATGATCACTTAATATCAAGCTTAACATAGGAAAAGGAGAGTAACACCCATTGTTATTCTGTATACCATGGATATGATTATATACCTAACTATTGATGATTGTATACATGTGTTCCACCTTTTTGGATATGAACAAAACCATATTCTGAAACCATATGATTTTGTACATTAGTTTAAACCCCCGAGACCTTGCCTATAAACTTAACTACGTATATACTACTAAACATACACTCTGTTTTTCCTAGTAACCCTCATATCTTTGTTTCTATCATATATTAAACTTAAAATTTTTTCATGAAATTTGTTCATTTAGACCACCAGTTTATGTTAAAAAGTAACCACTTCAAAATAAACAATATATATATACCTAGTTGAAAGGTATACAGCAAGAAGTAGTGTAATAACCAAAATTTCAACAAACTTGGTTTTTAATCTCAGGCATATAAACATGTTCGTAGTACAAAAATATGACTTCAGAAACAAATATCAAAAAATTTAATATTGAGGGGAGCAAGAAATAAGGATTTCGCAAGAATTGGAGATCACGACCATTTCCGACGATCTAGATGATCGTTGATGATAAGATTTTTTCTGGAGGGGTGTCATGATCTAATAAATCAGGGAAAAATATTAAATAAATTTTCAAATGAATAGATTTGGAGTTTTGGTTCGTCATAGGGTTTTGAAGTTGCATTTTTACTGTGTATTGGACAATGAACTGTTGTGGGATGTGATGATCGAACGTTAAGATTTTTGAGGGACAGGTCGGCCATGGTGTCAGCATTACGTGGCAAAAATCTTGAGGTGATCGGTTAGTTGTGGGGACGGTTGCAGGCCATGCTTTGGTCGAAAGTTTGGGCGTAAAATTTTGGCAGTTCGGTGGAACATTGATTATCCAATCAAAATGATCGGAAGTTGGTTGAATGGGTTAGGGTGACTCCAATAGGGCGGTACGTATGTGTGGTTGGTGGAGACACTTGAGTATGGACTCAGATGCATGTGCATGTGCACACCATAACGTGCACAGTAAAGCTTCTAGAAACAGGATGGTGAAGATTTTAATAATAGTAGTCAAGGAAAGAGGGAGAAGGAGGCTTGTGATCATAGTTTGTAAAATGATGTATGGGTGGAGAATTCAACAGTTTGCCAGAAGTTGAAAACATGGTGGAGGAGTAGCAGTTTACACCATAAAGGAGATGGAAGCAACAAAATTAATGAAGAAGTGGGGAAGGAAGAAATACTGACAAAAGTAAACATAGAAGGACTCGTAAATTAAAGAAATAATGATGGTGAGTGGGCTTGTATGGTGGGCCACGTGATAACATTAAGAATTAAATAAAAGGGGCTAGGGAAGTATGGGCTGAAGTTTTACACAGGTCGGTTTAAAAAGAAGTTAGGTGGTAAATAGGAAAGTTTTGCCTTATTAAATTTTAAAACATTATTTTAATATAATATGGTAGTATAAACAATCAATTTGTTTAAAATAAAATAAAATGGTAGAAATACTTATAATTGTGGAAAGTCGGTAGGAAGAACCGACGGAACAAATGCAACGTTAATTTTATTCACTTATATATCTAAATATAACCAAAGTTGTTTTTATATCACCAAGATTAAAATTATTTCTTTGAATAATTTAAATAATAAAGAAAGAAAGAATTTATCCAGTCATATTCAACTGAGGAGTTGATAAAAATTGATGTGTTAAGTTGAAATAAATGTTTTACCGCGACTATAGGAAGGTGGTTGACTGTAGATGATAAATGTAATTAATTTTAAATAACCATTGGAGTCCTATTAAATCGACTTCGGTCGATGGCCATTTCAAAATCGAGAAATGATTTCAAAAATAAAATTAACGACAAATAAATATAAATACTGAAAATCCATTTTTGAATATAATAATATGTTCCATTTAAGTATCGCTTGTCCTTAAAAGATATTAACGTCGATTGTTTCGAAGAGTCCAGAATCTATATTCCCCTTCAATCCGATTTTTACGTCGCAAGTCAAAGATTATCAAAGATAATAAAAGACGGAGTTTTGCAAGGGCTGTTCTGTAAATCCTTGGTAGAAATTGCCTAAGATGGGTTTATAAAATAGTGCCTTCGGTTTGTCCAATCCCAGGACAACTTGTATGGACGAATGTCTGCCAGGATATTCTTAAGTGATCACGTACGTTGATCTCTTCAAACATATTTATGTGGTGGAAAAGGAATTTCTTTCTCTTGCTTTATATTCATAATATATTTTTGGGGAAGTCAATTAGTGATTGGAGGGTTTTGACGATGTGGCCTTCGAAGTAAATAAAGAAGTGATTTTTCAAAGGTAAGTTTAGCCTCAAGTTTCACAATCAGGAAATGACAAAAATAGGGGAAGTATCATGGCTATGTCGGTCGCTCACATTAGGGTGTATTATCGCCTATCTAGAGAAATTCCTTTTGTTTCTAATTCTATCGATGTCGTCCCTTTCGGGAAATGGTTGTCGTACACAACCATTGGTGATATACATTCGATGCACTCAAGAGAAATGAGTGGTCGGTCATGTGTGGCCAGGTTGCCAGATGTTCTTGTTGAACCCAGTGTATTCCCCTCTAGAGATACACTATCGGAAGGTGGTTCCATACCTTGTCATAGTTGGAAATCCATTATCCATAAGCGCCAAGCGGTTTTGTTTGTATACTATGTAGTAGAATGCGAGATGCAAGCATCCTACTAGATTTTAATTACTTGTCGAATACCCTAGACATTATCGTAATGTCTGATTTAAATATACAAAAAGGTTTTGTTCTCATAAGGTAAAAACCCGTTCCGTACTTACGGCATGGTCTTATGAGATACTTTAATTTCCTTAGCTTGTTTTAAAATCGTTTACTCATACTAGCCCCCTGGCTGACCCATAGTTTATTTTTCTGTGTTTTTCCCCTAAACTGTTGGGTACTCATAACGCTTGTTATGAGTAGACAAGTGAACCAGGTGTTGGACATAAATTGAATAGCTGTATAGAAAGTTCTGCATGCTGGTATATCTATTATATCAATGTATAATTATGAAGTCTGCAATTTGGGTTATCCATGATGTTTATGTATAATTGAAAAGTCTGTAATTTGGGATGGCATGTATCCATGTGTATGATATACTTTGATGTACTATGCTTTTGATGTATAATATTATGTGGTATTATATTTTGTTCAAGTCCGCTGTGAGATTCTGATGTTTTCCTTAGTTCTATCTTCTATCTATTTCTTATTCTTATTTAATGACACGACTTCCGAGGTGTTTGAAAGTTAGGTCGTTACACTTATGGACGTGGAAGTTTTGAAAAAAACATCAGTGAGACGAGTTCCTACTCATATCCTTGGATTGAAAATCAAGAAACTACGCAACAAGGAGATCCGATTGGTTAAATTGCAATGGGGAGAAGACCGTGAAGATGTGACGTGGGAATCCGAAGATAGGGTTCACGCTCTTGTCCTTAACTTTTTGAAAGTACATTCTTGACTTCTTTTCCAAGCTTTTACTTTGCATTTTCTTCTATCATTCAAGTATATTTATCTTATCGTTCGAATCTTTCGATCCTTAAGTAGAATCCAATGGTTGGAAACATGTGTTTGAAACATGTTATGATTTATGGTTGCAAATGGATGCAAATGTTTTCTAGTGGTTGCTCATGGATGCATATACACACACTAGGCACTAAATCGGCTCAATCACTTACATATTGCATATGAATGTGTGTGCATTTTAAATTTTCTATGGATGGAAATGGGTGTATCATCGTATGGATGTTGTATTTTGATGAATGATTGTGCATACATATATATTTTATATATTATACTAGGGTTATTTGCAAACATTTTGGACTTATGGAACAAACATATATTGCATTAAGGAGGTCAACTGAATTAGTCGACCACCTGATTTTCGCATTAAGGTAAGGACATATATACACAACACCTTTTGCATATGTTCATATAAGTATTTGAAATTTCTTAAGGACAATGGATGTCTGTGTATAATGAATGAGTAGATGCCCGTAGGTGGATGTTAGGATAGTAACATTCTTCTTACTTGGAAATTTTGTTGCGTTCGTCTCGGAATTCTAGTTCAGATAGACCCCGACTTTGCGTAAAACGGATAATGTATGAAGAAATTATGGGCATTAGAAGTTTGTATACATATAAGGAACTTATGTATAAATATAATATATAAATAATTCCAGAATATTCAAATAAAACGAGGTGGGAAAAGACGCGGGAACCAAGACCGTTGTGGGACGACCCACACTCGGCCTAGGTCGACCCATAGTCGGCTAGGTCGACCCTAGGGTCAACCCCATGGGTGCGTGGGTTGACCCAGTCCAGATCTGGGCGGATTCTGAGTACGAATCTAGACTGTTTTGCGACCATATTCAATGCTGACTCAGCATTACTTGTACGGTTAAGATTAAAACCCTAAAATATAAAGGCTAAGGTTGACTCTATGAATCTATAAATAGGTGGCCTCTCCCATTCTTATTTACACCATTTCTGCATACCTTATGCCTCTGTAAATCAATTCTAAAAATATAAACATACAATGAGGGAATGTTGTTGAGATCCAGATCTACAGAGACAACATTCAGGACTTGCATACGTACAACTTGGATTGGACTTTTTCTACGGCATAGTGTTATATATATAAGAGATTTATTCTCTTCTTCACCAAGACCCACTGTGAGTTCCCTGTCATTTTCAAATTTGATTTCTTAGACTATAACAGACAGTTAAATAAATTTGGGTTAAGATTTACAGCGTTAGTAAGATAAAAGTTACACATGTTTTCACTATTAATCACCTAAGTCGTTACGATCAACAAAATATATGCCTTTGATGTTGGATAATTAACAAGTTATATGTATCTATCTTTCTTTTCCCATTTTCTATGTTTTATGTTTATTTCCAGTCTTGCATATATGCCTATGTGGTTTGATTCTATTCTCCTTCCACTGTTTTCGCATTTTATTTTATGCCAAGCCTAGGCTATATCCGATTAGAGTGTATGTATAACTGGGGCAATAATGAATGACATAAAAAAGATAGGAATTTAGGCATGATATTAAATTGGGACTCTTTAACTATAATTTGGGGAAAAGGATAATATACACATGTTTAGGCTTGTTGTAAACCGATAAAAAGGGATAATGTGCATATACTTGCTGTAAATGGATAATATGCATAAACCTGTATGTGCTGTAATTTGGGAACATTGATGAATAATATGCATATGAATTAGACATGTTAAATTTGACTTAAAACAGACACTAAGTACTTAACATGTTAAGAACAGGGTAAGTATCAGATGTAGGTTAATAAACTGAAATGTTGTGGGAATTGTATACATCTAGGCAGGTGTTTTGGGGTAGGGTTGTACACATATAATGGCATGTAATATTACAACCATACTTATTAGTAAAACTAAACATGCTAGGTTGAATGTGAGTATTAATAAGCTAAGAGGTCCCTCGTTCTGTTGTTGTTTCGGGTTTTGGGGACTCTTAAATCCTAGTTTGGAGGCACAAGCTTAGGGGGTTTAGCTTGTGTCAATCTGCTGTTTGGAACTCATATCAGTCAGTATCCCAGTTGGTATCTTGTTAGAGGGGGGTCTCGCATCAGGTAGAGACCAGGGCACGCTTTACTGAACTGGATACTAAGAGGTTCACATGGGGGTGGGTAGGGAGCTTTCTGGCGGAGTCATGAGCGTGCATGGGTCCGACTAGGGAAGATAAGACGCTAACACTAGTGGTCTATGTTATATAAGTTGCTGGGTTAGGAAGTGATACACCCTACTGTCGGGGCTGACACAGGGTATTTACGTAGTAAGGAGCCGATCGCATGGGTAGTAATTAGGGTACACCTAATCCTGCTGTTGTGTAATTAGGTTAACACCTAATATGGTTATGTAATTAGGGTATGCCTAATCCTTCTATTTATTTCTGCTGTTAATCCTGCTGATATGTAATTAGGTGGAGAACCTAATCCTGTTGAACGTGTTATACTAGTATTGGTGCAGACATACGTGTTTTAGGGATATAAATGTGAAGCATTACTCAATCATAGTTTATTCCTGTTATTCATGATCTTCTGATGTTCTATTTATTTGTTACCTTACATGACACTGTACCTTTCTCATGCAGTCTTATTTACCAATCTTAGCAATTCTATTTTATGCACAATTTAAAATCAATGGAACTCGCTAGACTTTATGTCTGGCCCTTTTGCTTTCGCCTCTTTCTTCCTTCCCCCCTCCCCCAGGTCCTCGGAGTGGAAGCACTCAACAGTGACTAGTATTTCTCTTACAGCTTGGACTTGGATTTCTTGAGATGTACCATTTCGATTTTCTCTCTACTTTAGTATGGCTTGCGAGAGATATAATTTTATATACTCTGATATTTTGTTTTATAAGGTGGTTTATGAGATAAATTTGTTGTAACTGGTTTTATGAGACTATGCTTTATTTTTAATAATGAAGTTTAAAATTTTCCGCTGCTTATTTTATCTGTCTTGTAAATTTTCTGTATTGTTTACCTATTGCGCTTCATGGAACTTAGTACATTTTCTTATGAGTGACATTAACGGACGTGGTGTGTCACAAAACCCCACTTTCATTTTCTCTACGCCTTCATACTGCCCATCTGCCATTGCTAATTCCAGAGAAAAAGGTTAGGATTCTCTTCTATTCCGATAACCTCAATTCTATCCTTTCTATTCTAGATTAATATAAATTCAAGTTCTGGAATTTAATTTATATATATATACATACATATATATATAAGGATAAGTTTTACATCTGTTTTACATTTTAATGGCGGAAAAAATTAATATATCTTCTTCCACTTTTTCATTTACACGATCTCAACCTACATCTTCTTTCGTAAATCCAAATCCTACATCCAGATCTGATTCCAGATCTGATAATCCAAATCCAAATGTAGCTTCAAATCCTTCTTCGATTCTAGATCAGACTTCAGGTTAGAATAGTAGGAAGCTCGAATTTGTAAAACCCTCACTAGAATATGCTTTTGTTCCTGAAAAAGTATATAATCTATCAGAGTTATCATGGGTAAATACAATAGCATTGATTCCAATCTATTTCAGACTTTCAACGATCAAGTTAAAGGAGTATATATCAAAGGTATGGAAACCATTGGGGTTGCTCAACATCCATGTTTCACCTAGTTATGATTTAGTTGTTCAGTTTGAAAGTAAAGATGATTTTCAGTGTATTATAGAAAGCACAACATATTCATATTTTGGGAGATTATTATATGTTGAATCTTGGCATCCTGTTTTTGATTTTAAAGGTAAGCAAAGTAATATGTTTTAGATCTGGATCAGATTAATTGACTTACCCTTAGAACTGTGGACAAAAGAAGCGATTCAGATTTTAGCAAGTTTTATTTCAAAACCTTTATTAATTGATGAGAATACAACTGAGAAAAGGTTCACAAAATAAGCGAGAGTACTCATTTTAGCTGACACTCAAACAAGTTTAAAAACTGAAATACCTATCCTGCTTCATAATGGTAAGAAGATTAATATATTAGTTGAGTATGAGTTTGTACCTATGAAGTGCTCTCAATGTAGTCTTTTTGGACATGACGAAGAATTTCATGAAGTATCCAAAGATGCTAGATGGATTCCTCCTGATGTACATGATGAAAATCAAGTAAATAACGATGGACAAGAACAATCTGAAAATCCAGAAAAGTTAGATTCAAAAAACACTACTTCAAATGATCAAATTCATACTGAAGAGCCAGTTATAGCTGATACCTCTTTAAAAAATCCAGATCCAGCAATTTTAAGAAGTCAAGATGATCTAGATTTTTTAAATTCCAAGTACCTGATAAGGTAATTCTAGATGTTTTAAATAACATTGCAGATGTTATTGCAGCGAATGATAAAGTGAAAAATTTAGAAAAAGGCAAACAGGTTAATGTTTCCTCATTTGTCAGTAAAAACACAAATTATTTACAAGTTGCAAAATCAAAAAACCCTACTCCTGCTAAAAGAAATACGAGGAGTACTTCATCTATTAAATGACCATATTAGCCTGGAATGCAAGGGGAATGAACACTTCTTTTAGAATGAAGGAAGTGCTCAAACTCCTTAATAACACTAAATCAACTCTTGTTGGTTTAGTTGAAACAAAATTAAATCCAGCTAATCTAGGTTTATTTTCTTCACTTCTCCCAAATGATTGGAAATTCCTAACAAATAATTCCTCTGTTTCTACTGGTAGAATTTTATTGATATGGGATTTTAATGTATGGGATTTGGATGTATTGTCTTCATCTCCTCAACATTTGACAGTAAATGCAGCTAACAGAGGAGGTTTTAGTATGACATTCACAGTGATTTATGGTAGCAATACTTTTGGAGACAGGATAAATTTATGGAATCAATTGATTAATGAATCAAGTTCTTATTCTAATGCATGGACACTAATGGGAGATTTCAACAATGTTTTATCACCACATGATAAAAAAGGTGGGCTTCCTATTCCATATAAACAAATCAGAGAATTTCAAAAGTTTTTACTACAGACTAGTTTGACTGAAATAAAACCTCTGGGTTTTCAATTTACATGGCGTAGAAGAGGAATAGCAACCCATATAGATAAAATATTGGTGAACAATATATGCATGCATCAATTTCTTAATATGAAGGCACTCTCATTTCCTCAAAAATCAAGTGATCATAACCCCATTTTGTTAGATATTATTCCGACTCCATAAATTAAAGGACATCCTTTTAGATGCAGAAATGACTAGTTAAACCAAGATGGTTATCAAGATGCAATTCAAAAAGGTATGAATGTAAATGTTCGGGGTTTTCATAGCTATCAATTTTTGCAAAAACTTAGCAATTGCAAAAGAGATCTTAAAAACTAGAATAGAGTAAGGAATAAAAATGCATGAAACCTTGAGCAAGCAGAACACACGGTCACTCAATTGGAAGTAGCAACAGACCTCAATCCTGATGATATTCAAGTTTATGATGATTACCTGCAAGCTAAAAGAAATTTTCAGAGTTTGCAACTATCATATTTTAGTGGTTTAAAGCAATAATCAAAAGTATCTTGGCTTCAGCAAGGTGATACAAATTCTAAATTCTAAATTCTTCTATTCTCGAATGTCTAATTGAAGATATTTTAATCATATTAGAGCTCTTATTGATTCTGGTGGAAATTTTGTGTTCAAATCAGATGAGATAGAATTAGAAGCAATCAACTATTTTACATCTATGCTTAATGGTCCACGTTCAACTGATTTTCCTAGATTTCAACCAATATCAACAATTAATGAGCAAGGTCATAGATTTCTTCTAAGAAAAATTGAATTATCTGAAATAAGAGAAGCAGTTTTTTCTATTCATGATGATTCTAGCCCAGGGCCAGATGGAATGAGTGCAAAAAATGTTAAAATTCATTGGGATATGTTAAAAGATGATTTATATGCAGCTATTTATGATATTTTCCAGTCTGGAAAACTTCCTAAAGCGTCAAATTGTACTTTTATTACTTTAATTCCAAAGAATGACAGACCATCGGAAATTGCTCATTACAAACCAATATCATGTTGCAATGTCTATTATAAAAAAATTTCTAAAATTTTGTGTAATAGACTAAAGCCATTTATCCCCTCAATGATATCATTAAATCAAAGTGCATTTATTCAGGATAGGTATATTGGGGATAATATTCTTTTGGCATATGAATTGTTAAGAGATTTCAGAAAAGCAGGTATGCCTAAAATGTGTGTGAAAGTTGACTTACAAAAGGCCTATGATAAAGTCAATAGGAAACTAATCTGCTACTTAATGTCAAAGATGAATTTTCCTACTCATTTTATAAACTTGATATTCGAGTGTATGGCTACTGCTACTTTTTCTGCAATCATTCAGGGTGTTCCTAAAGGCTTTATATCATCCAAGGGGTTTGAGGCAGGGAGATCCTTTATCTCCATATTTGTTTGCTATAGCAATGCAGTTTTTTACTTTCATGATGGATGAAGCAACCTGTTCAAATGCATTTCAACCAAGCAGTCAAGTTCAGCCTATTATTTCTCATCTATTATATGCGGATGATTTAATGATTTTTGGCAAGTCTTCAATTCAAAATGCAAATGCCCTCAAATCAATCTTTCAGAATCTAAGAAAGTATGCAGACTTAAATGTAAATGCAACTAAAACAAAGATATTCTTCAGTAATTCAGTAAATAATGCATCAGAGATTTTAAATATTTTGAGGTATGAGCAAGGTTCATTACCAATCAAATATCTTGGAGTTCCATTGTTATCAAATTATTTGCATTATTCAGAATGTAATTCTTTGATACATAGAGTGCAAAGTAAGTTTCAAGGGTAGGAAACAAAGCTTCTTAGTTTTGTTGGTCGTGCATAATTGATCAATTCAGTAATAACCCCTATTATTCTATATTGGCTATTTATCTATCAAATTCCAGAATATACATTGAACAAATTACAGACTTTATGTGCTGATTTTTTCTGGGGTGGGACAACACATAAAGTAGCATGGGATATTCTATGTAAACCTAAAGGAGAAGGGGGCATTGGATTAAAGAAGTTTTGTGACCTTAAGAAGGTAGCTTGTATTAAATTGATGTGGAATTTTCTATCAAATTCTCCACTATGGAGTAAATGGGTTCAAAATAGATACTGTAAAAAGAAAATTTTCTGGTCAATGGCAATAGATTTAAATGCATCAAGCACCTGGAAATCTATTCTCAGACTTAGATCTAGATCTAAACAGTTTTTCAACAAGATAATTTCCAGAGGTCAAAATACTTATCTTTGGTTTGAGCCTTGGATAAACTGCAATTGCATGGTTGATTTGCTTGGATTTGATAGACTACACCTAATTGGCCAATCTGAGCAAAGAGTAGCTGAAATTATCAGAAATGAAGCTTTTCATCTAGAAATTCATCTTGCAACAAGAGAATTACTTGATGAAATGTAACGACCCGGATTTTCAGCGACTTTGGTTATCGACATAAGCACGATGTCGATAACCAAAACATCGAAAAATCCTGGTAATTAATTAAAGAAATTAGAGGGTGAGGATATATAAGATAGAAACTTAGAATAGAAGAAGAAAAGAAGAACTTACATCATCAGAGTAACATGAACCTCACAGCGGAACGAATAACATATAACATAACTTTGAAATATAACAGTTATGTATACAATAGCACTTATCAGAGTACAACACTTACAACAACAGCGGAAAAACAATAGCTATATAATCTTGAAACCTCCTGCTCCAAGCTCTCCAAGTATATCTGTAAATCCCGACTACTTGATTGCCCGTACAAATTTAGGCACCCAAGAGTTTAGGGAAAACAACAAAGTAAACTCCGGGTCAGTCATGGGACTGGTGTGAGTAAAATAGTTTAACACAGTTTAACATATATATGATATCTCATAAGACCACGCCGTGAATACGGAACGGGTTTTTTTCCCTTATGAGAATCCAACATATTTGACAAGCAATATCATTCTGATATTATAATAATGTCTAAGTACAAATATATATATCAATCTAGCAGAAACGTTTTCATCTCACGTTCTACATATATAGTATACAATCAAAATCGCAAGCACGTATTGGATAATGGATTTCCAACTATGACAAGGTATGGAACCACCTTCTGCTAGTGTACCTCTAGAGAGGAATACACTGGGTTCAACAAGAACATCTTGCAACCCGACCACACATGACCGACCACTCATTTCGCTTGAGTGTATCGAATGTATATCACCAACGGTTGGGATCAGCAACCGTTTCCCGAATGGGACAGCATCAACAATAGATTTTTAGAAATAAATGAAACTCTAGATCAGGTGATTATACACCCTAATAGGTGCGACCTACATAGCCATGCTACCTGCCCGATTTCTGTCATTTACCGGATGTGAGGCTAGAAGCTACGCTTATCTTCACATCAGATTCACTTTAAATGCAACATCATCAAATCCATCCAATCACCGATTGACGTCCTCAACAATACATTATGTGTTAGCTAAAAGAAGTTTCCTTCTCTGCTTCCACTCTTGGTACGGTTGGAGAAATCAATGTACGTGATCGTCTCGAAATACTCTGTCAGACATCCATCTTCATTCACTTAGAAATGTCACATCGTCATACCCGCAAAATCACAAATTGATTTCCTCAAAGATACAACGGGTATACAGCTAAGAGAAACGAATTCCTCCGCCACCAACATATATACGTTTGAAGGGATCAACTTACGCGATCCATTGGATATACTCAGTCAGACCTTCATCCATACAAGTTGTCCTGGGACTAGACAAACCGAAGGCACTATTCAGTATATCCATCTTAGTCACTGTTAACTAAGACTTATACAACAGCCCTTGCACTTTACCCCGTCTTCAATTATCTTTGGCATAAATGATTCACAACGCTTGTGCCAATACAGAGTGGTTCTTTGGATAATAATCCAACCGGTCTCTCCATATTAACAACGTTAAAATGGTCAAAACTTCGATAGTCTGTGATTTAACCATCAAAGAAAAACAAGTGTGCAAACACCGATATTATTTCCAGATGGAAATTATATCGGTAAATCATCAACATATATCTATATATATAGATTCACATTGCCTTATTTTATATGTTTAGAAAATATATGTTATTAACACTGGAAAACGTTTTCCATTTGCTTATTTACAAATCACTACTCTTCCCCAACCATCAGTCCCTAACTGTGAACTAGTATGAGAACAATTCCCTAAGTATAAACCCCGAAGGCCGAAACCAACATCAGATAGACACTTAGAAAACCATTCAATTTACTAATCTCTAGTCAGTTCTAATTTTACTTAACTCTATTTGATTTACTCTGATTGATTTACTCTGATTGGTCAACCTTAATTAATTAACTCTAACTGGTTTTACTTGGTTTGACTAACTCCATTTATTAACTCGACTGACAAATTCAACTCGATTAACTGAACTAATCACTTTGATTAACTCGACAAATTCACTTTGGTTAACTTAACCAATTCACTTAACTAATTCACTTAGTTTAACTTAACTAATTCACTTTGATTAATCTAACTATTCACTTAACTCCTGTCGAATAAACTATATTCGATAACTCCTCTAACTCTACTCGAATAAACTATATTCGATTAACTCCTTTAATCTATTCGATTTGATAACTCCCCTTTTCGAATAACCAATATTCGATTAACTCACTTCGAATAACAAATATTCGACTACTCACTTCGAATAACTAATAATTTGTAACTCCTTCGAATAAACTATATTCGATAATCTCCTCTCGAATAACTAGATTCGATTAACTTAACTTATTTAACTTAACTTGATTAACTCCTATCGAATGACTAGATTCGATTAACTTAACTCAACTGTTTAACTTGACTTACTTAACTCACAGGTTAACTTGACTTACTTAACCCAACTGGTTAACTCTACTGAACTGGTTAACTCTACTGAACTAGTTAACTCTATTCAACTAACTCGACTCGACTAACCCCTTTCGAATAGCATATTCGTTTTACTAACTTTCGAATACCATATTCGATTTACTCCCTTCGAATACCATATTCGATTTAACTCCTTTCGAATACCATATTCGATTTACTTTATTCACTTTATAAAGATTTCCTTTTTAACAACGTTTTATTCATTTGAAAAGATTTACTTTTAAATAACGGTTCTACACTTTAAAAATGGTTTCCTTTTTATAACGTTTCCTTTTCAATTCTATTTGTAAATGGTTTACAAATATTTCCTTTTCAAATTTATTCTTGAAATATTCTAACTCCTTAAATTCTCTGAAAAATTCGCCATAACCTCCTTTGTAACGGGAGCATCGGGAAAATCCCCAAACCCGCCACACAGGCCTTTCCATTCAAAAAGAAAATGGTTTGAAATTATTTTCTTTTCTAAATATTTCCTATTTATAAATATTCCAATTTATAAATATTTCTTATTTATAAATATTCCAATTTATAAATATTCTCTGTTTTCAATATCACTTTGAAAATCTCCTTTTCCCATTCCTATATTTTATGGTACTTAACACATCAAATCACGATGACCAATCTCATCCAAACACATATCATCAACCACAGATTATAAACTACATCATATATCACAATATATGAAAAACAATAAAATAACTGTTGAGGAATCCAGTCGGATTCCTCCAACCTGTCTCCCTGCATCCACAGATGTTAAACAACATAATAACATCGATTTCATTTCGATACGAAATGTTCTGATAAACAACATCAATATATATATATATATATATATATATATATATATATCACGGTTTATATATATATATATATATATATATAATTTCAACTAACTGACTAGCAGTTCAATCAAACAATCAACACACAATCAAACAGACAATATTTAACAGTTCTAAAAATACAACATGAAATTATAAACTGTTCAGAGTTGGTGAGTTTTACTCACTTTTGCGCGTTAGCCGTTAAATAACGGTTTGCGTTATTTGATTCAGTCGGACAATTTATTTTGCAATAAATTGTAGCGAGCTCCGATGGACCTCCAGTTAGTCTCATTGTGTTGCTCCCGTCCCTACGATCCCAACGTGACTGAGGGTTCGTGATTCTGATTTCATATGGCCGAGATATAGCGTTTCAAAGTTTGAATACAATTTAAATTAATTAAACTTGAATTTAATTAAGTAACGGGCCTTCACCTTTTGCTTTCCCTTCCGGCCCATTTCCTTTTATATACCGTTGGCCCATCACCCTATTTCCCACCCGCATCTTCTTCCCTTTCTTCTCCAACGAGACATTCTCGTTTCCAGATAAAAATACTGCTCCTTTACAAAACAGCCCTTCTGATAAAACTACCCAAAACATGTGTGCTCCTCTGCATCACCATACCCCCCCCCCCAACGCTTCACCGAGGCTTCAACTAATCAATCCTCTCCATTTACATATATAGGATCCACGCATATACTCGTTTCTCACAAAACCGCAAGTCCATACATACAGTTCGAATCCTGCTCGTCATCCCCTCCTCATGAATCACTGCAGCTTCAGGATATTACAAACAACTCCATTTCTTCACTCTCAACAAAACACACCCCTTTACCCTTCAAACCGTGACTGTTGTCTTCCTCTCCCTTCTTCGATCCGTCTCCAGCAAGCCTTAACACAGCCTGGAACTATATTTCACGTATGAAAATACAAACTCCCGTACTTATTTTCCTCAACAAAACCACCGCTCCAGATTTCAATTCTCTTTGCAAACTACCAACTCAAGCACTACTCACAGCAGCTCCTTCACCAGCCTCGACAAGCTTGCTGTCTCCTCACGCCTCCCCCTTCTTCGATTTCAGCTCCCAATCACCCTATCGATCCCAAACCCGAAACCCTAGGCTAACCGAGACTGTCGAGCCTCACAAGATACACAAAGGATTGAAGAGCTTCGAACAACGATTACAAATCGGACACCCAACTTCCTCATCAATGACCGTACACCTCGAAAACGTGGTCCTAGGCCACGCTGGAAAAACCTGAACACCTCAGAGAGAATCTAACGAATTCCTGTGTGTACCCAAATGAAGTACACCATCACTCGATCTCAATGAACCTAATATTTCATGATTTCATTAAGTATTGAATGAGAGTGAATTGGTGGAAGGATAAAGTAATGTGGCGGCTCACTTTGTTGGATTTACAGAAGATTCAAGGATTAGGTTATAAGAGATTTAAGGGGGGTATTTATATGAGTGACAAATATCTAGATATTTTGAAGATGTGGTTAAAACGTTGAAGGCGTGGAAGAAAATGCACCGCTAAAGTAGGTAGGGTTGGTTGGCAAACGTGGTTATGTGGACTCGATCAGTTTTGGTCCATTTAGTTTTGTCTTCTCCCTTTGTTTTGAAAACTTAGTTTTAGAGAGTATCCTGTTATGCCAAACTCTTTCGTTTACGGGCTGATATAAAACTATCATTGTGATGAGCGAGGTGTCCCAACTCCAGAAATATAATAATATCGGTAGGTGGACTCATATTTTGAAACTTCAAAATGTTGATTTTAGGGTGCGAAATACTCAAAATAAAAAGTCGCTTATTAAATTAATTAAAAATTAAAGTAAAATTCTAAAAATTAAATTATCACTACTTCCCAAAAGAACCTTGTCTAAATTCAAACCCGATCTCTAGTTATATCGA
Source organism: Allium sativum (assembly GCA_030737875.1). NCBI lineage: Eukaryota > Viridiplantae > Streptophyta > Magnoliopsida > Asparagales > Amaryllidaceae > Allium > Allium sativum. The sequence goes on from CM060920.1 coordinate 367,148,054, forward strand.
ATAAACTGTTACGGTCGATAAACGATTCTATAGCGACTATTTTAAAATTTGATTTGGACATATCTCAAAATCTACACAATGAAATCCCATTTTTCTCTTCCACTAGAAAGATATACTCCACCAGCTCCATACGTTTCTTATTTCACAGAAATCCGGCTTAAAACGAATCCTGTACATTCAGTTGAAGTTCGAATCGCCAATTTACGAACTGCAGCGCCATTTCGAGCTCTATTTTAATTATATTAAAATCCTACGTTTCAAACTGACGTCGATTGAATATATTCGTCAATATAATTCAACTCTAAGCTGAATTAAATCTAAGGGATGACCTTGTTCACAGAATATTGTGATTTCCAATATTTTCGATTATTTCTGAATTAAATATATTATTTAATTATTTAATTTAATTAAATATTCACTATAATTTAATTAACGACGATTTAATTCCCTAAATCACTATTTATATAATTAAATAAATTAATTATAATACCTTTGACAATGCGGGTCATTACATGAAATCAGTTCAATTAAAATTCATCCTAATCTAAATCAAGACAGATACAAATGGTGTGAAGGGGGTGCCTTTTCTTTTCATAAAGTTTGGGATTTTATTTGAAAACATGAAGGTCCAGATCCAATTTATTCAGTAATATGGCATAAAAAAAATAGTAGAAGAATGTCATTTATATCATACCTTGCGGTTTTGGGGAGGTTAAACGCTAAAGATAGAATCTTGCGCTATAATTCCGAAGTGAATCCTCTTTGTCCACTATGTGAGAATCATCCAGAAACCATAGAGCATCTTTTGTTCTAGTGTGACTTTGTTGCCTTTATCTGGTTATCCCTGAAGCAAAAATTGGAACTTCCATTAATTATCTCCTTAGAATTGAAGGAAGAAGCTAGATTATTATATAGGAACTTCTCGGCAAAAGATCAATTGAGGGATTTGGCTTTTGGATCCTTCACAACAGCCATCTACTTTATTTGGAGAGAAAGAAATTTGAGGATTTTTCAGGGTAGGAAAAATCATTAAACTGTTACTCTCTTCAAAATTGAACGGGAAATTTTTTTCGTTGATTCAAAATAATGGATCTAGATCGGCTCGTACTTTCAGGAATGAACATTTATTACAGAGATGGGGTATTGAGTTAAACGGTGCAGGGTAAAGAGAAGCTTTGTGTTTGAATTGGAAGTGGCGGATGGGCCTGTTTTGTGGGCCGTGAAGTTTGGACTTGATTTTAGTTTTATTTTTGAAGACTAATGTTGTATTTTCTTTTGTCTATGACTTTGGTCATTCCTATGATGTATACCAATTTTATAAGTACTCTTTTTCCCTATAAGGTACCTACTAGGGGGATTATAGGGTTTTAACGAGGCTTATAAAGGCGGTTTTTTATTTGATTTTAGCAATAAAGTGAACCAAAATTCAAAAATATTATATATATAAGGTTATGATTCACCTGATTCTTATACATATTAATAGAAGGATTGAAGCACTATTTCGAAGGCTAGATCCAAATTTAATTCTACACATATCTTGTTATTCTTCATTCTCAAATCACTATGAGTGGAAACTCTATAAGTTACTATTTTCTATCTTTCGAAGTTTAGATTTGGAATATTATGCATGTACTGGATTTGTATTAAACAAAAATAAAATGCTATAGACCCTCCAAATCTTATATTTTGTTTATCGCTAAAATGGTCAGTCAAGTGATATATTTTGGCAGGCCCGATCCAGCTCAGATTTGGGCCCTGGGCAGTAACATGAGAGAAATGCCGGTAAAAGGGAGAAAGGCCAGTAAAAGGCAGAAGCATTGCAAAAATTGGTGCTTCCGGGAATTGAACCCTACACGTTTCATTAATATTTTAAACCTTCTACCACACAAGCTACTTACAACTTTGCACATTATTCTTACGACTTTACATATCATTCTGTACGTGAGTTATATATGAAAATAATTGGTATGGCTGAACCTTTCCTGCTAATCAGGCCTTGGGCCGTTGCCCGGTTTGCACAAGCCTAGTGTTATTTGAGTAATAGAAGTTAGGCTTAGCGTGTTGTGAAATTTTTAGTTTTTGGATCTGATTCACTGGATCATTTTTGATTATTTATATACGTTTGTGTGCAAAAGAGTAAGATTTTGTGTATTGTAAATTAATAGTCTTAAACAGCTATTTTAAATGGATTGTTTGAACTATTATATAAAATATGTTATAATCTTAATTTTTCGTATGCAAGATAAAATAAAAAAAATGAGGTAGAGCCAAAAGCAAGGTTTTTGCATATGTAACTGGATTTATTGCACCTTGCTTATGTTTCTATTATTTGAATGATTATTTAAGCATAGGTTGCAAGTTTATTCATCTGTGTTGTTATTTCCATTTTTATCATTAAATGAGAATATGCATGTTGGACCATGTTGATTGATAGAGAAATTAATTTGTATACCTTAATTGTGATTGTTAGGATTGACATTTCAAACATGATTATGTTGTTATTCTCGTGCGCTTAATTCAGCCCTATTTATTTATATATATTTATAATGTAATTAAACATAATATTAATGCATATTAGTGCGTACTAAACACGATTTAATTAGGAAATAGAATTTGAATGTCCCCAATAGGAATTTGTATGTGTGTGAGTTAATGACTTTAATTATATTTAATAACACATAGACACGAGGTTAACCATTACTTGTAGTAGAAGCCTGTCCGAGATCGACCATATCCTGAATTTACAAGCAAGACTAGTTAATGTGAGAGGTGCAGGTGTCATGGGCCATTATAATTCGTACACTAAAATGCAAGGTTAATCCCAACTTATAGTATAAGCCTACCCGGAACCGCCCGGCAAATCCAGGATTTACAAGTGGTTGCTTTAATGTGAGATGTCTAGTGTATATATATAGATATATAATTGTGTGTGAAGTAGGCCTGCGTTGAGGAGGTATTAAATGGACGACCTACATTTTTGGAGTATTAAGTAGTTGGACTAGGTCCATATCTAAGGTCCACTCCTTGGTTTAGGACCCCAGTCAAGGGACTTGTCCTTACAAAGGTCATAAATGGTCACGAAGTCCACCTTTCTCTTATAAAGTAAATGGTCTTAATAGACGATAATGTATGAGTGGGGTAGTCCTCGAAGTAATGTCCGCTTCTTATCTAGGAGCTTAGTGAGGGCTGATCTAGAGACGGTTTATATAAATGGCCTAAAGGAACCACTATCTAAGGGAAGTATTAAGTGGCTAGGAGTTTACCCGTAAGGACAACTAAATAGTAAAAATATAATCCACCAGGAGGGTCTTAAATAAAGTTATGTTCCTACCTAAACCTAGTATTAAGTAGTTGTTACTATCTATCGACCTACGAGGAGAGTATATACATTTCTTATCGTTCCTCAACTGATTACTCCTCCCTACCTTGTCCACAATTTATAATCTTGGTTTTCGACTTATATTAGTATTTCGACTTAGTCTAACCTCAACATCTCGTTTCTTTGACAAGAGAACAAATGACCCAATTATTTGCAATAACTGCATATTTAAGGCTTCCATGAGTACTTCACTACTATTTTATGGGTTCCTCCTTCAACAAGTTAGACGAGAAAATCATCAATTAGTTCATTGTCCGGCTTAACTTCAATAAGGCACTTGGTACATTCCAATCTTCCTTGTTTTTCGGTCATTTTATCTAAATACAACGGTTACCAAGCCTACTAGAAAGCCAATTTATGCCTAAATGCGAGCACACGAAAAGAAGATATTGTGTGATTGGACCAAGATAAGAACAGAACAACGCTTCCACAAACGGTGTTAATCGAAAAGTCATAAGTTTTTGTAATGAAGAGCTTGTTTTTCATGATTACCGGATCACATTTTAGAATCTTATTTCTATCTTCTTCACAAGAGAACAAATAAAATAATGCCATCGGATTTTTATCGTAAATGATCCCTTTAGCCTCCATATTATCTTCAATTTCTGGATGACAACCGTGTATGATAAAGGTTTGTAAGGAAAAATCCGACCAAATAGTCTTTTCACACATGTGTTCCAGCTTGAACCACTTCGAGCATTGCTCCGTAGCTTCATCTGAGAACGTTGTTGACATGTTAATGGGAGTAAGTCTCAGCGTTTCGTGACTTATTTTTGAAAAGTGAGGACCATTTCAATTTACATATGGCTGAAGAGAAGTTGTGGGTTCGCGACAGAGAAGAGGAAGGGTCGATCAACGATGGAGGAACAAGAGGACTCAGAAAGAAGAGAACGCTGATTCGAAAAGGATGATTTGATGGATGGAAGGCTTGATGAAAGGGGAAGTACGATGGAAAAATCGAGAAGAGAAGGTTGTTCTGTCTTTTTTGGTAATGACGGTGTCAATAAGTCGTAGAACATAAATTCCTATATATTAATTGAGTGGTGAAGCAGAAATAATAATGTGATGGTTTTACCATAAACACCCACACAAAAAATAAGAACCGTTTATTTTAAGTCAAAATTAGGGATACGCTCTCTTTTTCAAACTTATTTACTCTATCCCTCACCTAAAAGTTATTTTCTACATCCATTTTTTTAATAATCATCTCTTTATACTTACATAATAAGCTGCAGAGACTTTATTGTGTATGGTTATAAGTTATGAAAAGTGATAACGATTACGCATACCAAGTTGCTGAAATTAACCAAATACCCCCATTTAGTTGCGTATTTTTCAAAAATGTGCAAATTCTAAGAACCTTATTTACAATCTTCTTTTGTGAAAGAACCAATATTACCATAGTCAAACCAAACACGATTGCTACAAAAAGAACTCATTTATCTGCAGTTGAAATAAAAAAAACTAATATTAATATTACGCGGTCTACCTTTTTGTCATAAAATTCCACTAATAAAAATTAAAACAAAATACCGATAACAGTTGTCAGAGGCCAAGCGCATTATTACAGTTGTGCTCAGGTGAATTTACTGAGACAAAAACAATTGATGCTCCGGTAAATTCACAGAGACCAATATTATCATATAACAAGCGAAATGTTGATTTAAATCCTACACCAACTAGATCCAATGTCAAAAAATAATCAATAAATACTGAAATCAGACAAATGTCCATAGAAAGATCTCCCTCTGTGCCTTCAATTTCTGCTTAAGCTGTATGCTTCTTGATTCAGAAAAGAAAAGAAACTGGCTGTGAACTTAAGCCAATGATGACTAATTTTACAAAAAAGAGTTGCCCTCATGCAATTTATCAGCACAACTCCAGCTTCCATGCATGACGTCTACATAGTAACACAAAAAACAAACATGACGCATGGAAAGCAGTAAAACAGCCATTTGATCATCAAATTAACATATAAGATTTGGTATGTGAGAATCTATCTTGTAATTACTTGTCAAAATAAGATAGATATAAGGTTAAATATAAATGTTACTGTGATGATTGTGTAGATAAACCAAATACAGGTTTAATTTGTCACTTTGGCGGGCTAGTTGCAGTTAAAGCTGCTAACCTGAGTTCTTTTCTAGAATGGAGCCTCAAGTGAATCATCCCAGACATCTCCGCTACCATTGGAAGCATCTTCACCATCTTCTTCCATAGACAATCTTATATACTCTCTTAGTGCGTAGCGGTCCCATTCAGTCAATGTTGGATTTTCTCGCTCCTGAAATAAAAGAATTATCAAATACACTTGAAATATTTGAATTCAAGCTTTCAAATATCGGATTTCAGATAAAAATCTCAGGCTGATATTTTGGCCTGTCTCTCAGGCTCAGACCTTCATATTATGAGTGTCGGATTATGGAAAATCATGTTTGAAATCCCATCTCGCCTAAAAGTGCAAAAAGTGGATCTCAAGTGAGATCTCGAGCGATATGAAAGGGGGATTCTGTAGGAATTTGTTACATATTTTCTGTTAATAACATGAACACATTGAAAACAAGATAATGAGGTAGTACAACAATTAGCAATAAAAGGAGCACTGCAACTCATCAAAATGTAACAATGTGGAGGTTGATAATTTTATTTTCATTCAAAGGAGTAATTAAGGTATATGACCACAGTCAAATATAATTCAACCAGTACCAGTTAACTGCATATCAGGAGACAACCGTTTTCAAATCCAGAAACAAAGAATAAAATTACTTTACAGAACAGAATAATGGAAACAGACAAGTGTATGCTTACCTGACGAATAAGAAATGGGTCACGAGTTTCGAATGCCATAAATTTATTGAGATTGAAAAGGATGTTGAAAACATTTCCAGAAAGCTTGCATCTTTTTAAATCACGAAGAGTAAGGAAACTTTCATTCTGTAAACAAACAAATTATTAAAATCCACTGAAGCTGAAAATCATGATTAATGAAATATGAATATCAGGAACCTCTGGGCCAATCATATCAATAATCTGACACAGAATGTCTTCGAACAGTACAGGTTCTTGTGCCATACATTCCATTCGATGCAATTGCTCCTCATAAAAGAATTGCATTTCATTGGGTGTGATAATTCCATTCCCATCCAGATCGATGCACTGGAACCTGTAACTTTAACTAATGAGAAAGAACGGGAGTATTTTTTTATTCCTTTTCGTACTGCTTTAGAAATGAGTGGAATTATGGAAATTTTAAATGGCTGAAAATGAAAATTAATACCGAAATTTTGAACCTAGGTACGTGGAAGAAAGGACTAATATTCCAACATTATAACTGTAGAATCGATCAGTGCAAGAACTACACAAGAAGCATGCAAAATAAGCTAACAAGAACTAACACGAAAATCCAAACTAATAGAAATATATGTTGTGTAAGCATGATTACGCAGGAATGCACTGATGCATGTGTTAGACCACATTTATGCTTCAGCGAAAGCTCATTAGTCTCTATTAGTTCTTACATCCTAAGCATAATTAAATTAGCCAAGAGGAACTCATTTATAGTCCGATTGGAGTGACATAAATAAGCTACAATATGTCTTTTTGAAAGTCAAAAATTAGCTTACTTAAGTCGATCCAAACAGGCCGTTAATCATGTTCAAAAAGCTGGAGGATATTACTAGTAACATAATTATATATAATCAGTTGTAACATTACCAATACTCAAGGCTAGGTTCTGATGATTTATCCTCTTCTGCTAACATGAAGTAAACAAAATCCTCATACCCCATTTTTCCTTCTACTTTGCTGGTAAACTTTCTTGGAACCTATATTGAACATTATGTTTAGTTATACATTACAAAAAATCATTCAGATGCTTCAAGTTATATATATTATCCAATAAGATATACAAAACAAACCTGAGAGAAAATCCGATCAACTATTCTATATGTAAGGGCGTGGTTACCATATCTTATAAGACTCTCCTTATCAATTAAGAAATCATGATCGCCATCCAATTCCCAAAACTTGCAGTATATAACATAGAAATGCTCATACGAAAAATACCTACATAACAATAAGTAGTTAAATAACACAACACTTTCTTACACAAAGCTTTTTTGCTTATGTGAGCTCAATCTACAAGGTTGAAAGTTTAAACTAATAAACCAGCCACCAAGCATGTGACAAAGTTCGGTTGCAACAAAGCAGTATTTGTGTTGGAATGATTTTAAATGTTCTCACGTTTTACGTGTGCACAGGATGGTATTCATCCAGAAACGTAAAATTCTTTGATTAGCATACACAGTAGTTCTCATGTTTAGACTAAAAATAAATAAATAAAAATACAAGTTTACTAGTATTTCATTAATTCAGGCCTCCAAAAATTATTTTGCATGCATTTATTATGTCTTCTAGCAAATCTATACCTCAACACTTTGTTAATATCCTCTTCTTCGTCTGCATGTTGCATTGCAGAAATCAAATTTCCACGCTTAAGCTCTCTGAGAGTAAGATGGCCATTGCTAGCTCGGTTCATATAGTAAAATATCCTATAAATGACAGTTTCCGCTGTTCGAAAAAATAATATCCTGTGTTAGCACTTAGCAGAAGGCTCAGCCACTAAATACATAAACAAGAATTACACTGAGCAACAGTATTCAAGCACGCAACACGGCATATAAAGAAGATCAAATTCACTGAAGCCAATATAATGAATAATGATAATTTCTTTTGTATAGGCCATGATGAACATATCACTATGGCACAGCAAAGGAGAAGATGCTAAATGCATAATCATAAAATTTATACCCAGGCATGGATGGCGTCACAATATTGGTTAGGAGGATGTAGATAAAGTGTTGCATTGTGATACCACGAAGGCAAATTTTCATGCAACATTTTGTGGTAGTATTTACAAGGATGTCCTTCATTTTAGGTGACTTCTCTTTTGCAATAGAATATCAAAATTTGCCTGATCCTCGCTTGCGGTTTGAAAATAAAGAAGAGCACAGGCTGTCAAAGCACAGATTACCACAAAAATTTGTATTTGGTTGCAGTGAACAGAAATAATCTTGCAACTGACATTATCTGCAATACATCCATGTATTTAACGCTTTTCCATGACATGGTTATATTATGTATTGAAAAAGCATGCATCCTAATTTCACAATAAATAAATGATCAAATTTCCTATTGATGATACCATGATAAATATATTAACATGACTCATGATGAATATATTGCCATTAAACTTTTTTGTCAAACCAAATTTCAGAATATCAAACATCCAATTAACGAAACAAGTTTTTTCTTCACGCGTCAAGATTGAAGCAGAGAAACAAGCCAAACAAGGAAGTAGCCATGGAGTTGAGAATACAAGGTCTAGCTGAGTAGCAGAAATATGTGTGAGCATGGTAGGCAGGACGCACACACAATTTAGCTTTGGTAGCGCTGCAGCCTATGAAGTTGAAGAAATATTTTTGTACTCCCTCTCCAACCGTATATGTTTCTCACTTCAGGGTTGGCTCAAACAGGACAATGTGCAAACTGCAAACCAGGGTTCTGGCCCAAAGAATCATGTTCCCTCGGGTTTTGCTATCAAATGTTGATGAACTCATTCAATGGTGGAGAACAATCAAAAATTAAATGTCATAAGCGGTGTTTATTTGACTCTGTAGTAGGTCAAGGTTCAATTTGCAATGTGATGTAGCCAACATAACTCATAGATACAAGGAAAGAGATGTATTTCAGAGAACAGGAGGAACTGATAAGCGTTAATGAACCAACACAAACGTCAATTTATTTATAAAATGTAAGAGCAACTTAACTTTTATCATATACATACATTAGCTACAATCAATAAGTATAGACTTCACACATACATATTTCTACCAAAGTGGATACATCGCCTTGATTGCAGTTCAACGGACGGGTTCCCAAATCAAAAGAAATCAGTTATCCACACTCAAAGTTCATTGAAATAATGCTGCTATGTATGCTAGTTATAGGAGATTTTGGTGTTCATGCATATTTAGATTAGTAGGTTAAAGGTTCAATTTACAATGACATGAAGCCAACATGACCAGCTGAAGACAATCTCCTTCATGTTTTTTGAAACAAGGCAAGAGAGATATATTTTCTAGAATAGGAGGAAACGATAGTAGTGTTGAGAGATCAACACACTTTAATTTACTTCTAAATCGTAATGTAAGAGCAATATAAGCTTTATCATATGCATAAATTGGCCATAATCAAGAGCTATAGGCCTCACACATCCATACATATATTGCTCCCAAAATGGATAGATCGCCTTGATTGCAGCTTAATGGACAGGTTCTTGAATCCATTGTCCACACTCAAAGTTCATTGAAAATAATGTTGCTATGTCTGCTAGTTATAGGAGACTTTGGTGCTCATGCGTATTCAAACTAGCATCTCAAGCTTTATAAATAGACCATACATCTCCGATAAACGAAACGATTCTGGAAAGGGTCTGAGAATATCATTAATCCCATGAAACTTGCATCGATCATAATTGTAGTATTTTTATCTGGTGCTAATAAAGTGGATAATTCCGTGAAACTATAACGACTTGTTCAAACCATCTATACTACCATATTCATGTTCGGTGTTGTTAAAAGGATCTGATTTTCAGATGAGGTCTTTTATTGTCCAGATTAACAAGGGAGCCAAAATTTGTAATTAATTTGCATCAGTATTATCAAAGCGAATGTTATATCGTGTTATAGCGACAAATAGCATGTAGCGCAGAGCTTGCGTTATTTTAGAGCCCCTACAGCACAAAATGACACATTATTTCATCATAGCGCAAAATAGTATACAACTCTAGAAAGCGCACTACTTTTTTTTTGTAAAAGTTTGGATAATGAAAATGCTCATTCTCACCCATTTAGAGTTGAATGATCATGCAACATGTGCATTTTGTTTTCAGATTCAGTTCACTGCTTACGTGATCTTGCATCTTCCAATCTACGACAAAAATTCTTCCTCCCACAAATCAGTATCAACTACTGAAAAGCTGAAGCCGGCTCAATTAAATTTGCATGTTTGTTTATTCATTCAATTTCTTAAATGATTTTTCTTTTTGATTGCCGAAGTTTTAAACCATCCACCGCCACTATTTAATACTAATTCTTGAGATGGTTTTTCCTTTTATTCCAAACCAGACTTTGATATAGATTCTACTTTCTAGTAACATTAAAAATGAAGACTGAATATGAATTTCCCTCAAATTTTGTGTTGTTATCGTAGTAAAATATATTTGTATTCGCTGCTACTTGAAGAAGCAAATATCTTGTTGAACAAGACGGAAATCTTTACTATTTACCATAATCAGCTTCTTCATTTTATTTTCTTGATTTCCCTTCCAGTAAATAAGTTGCAAGTATTAACAACTTAACATGATTTTAAATTAGTTTGGAAGCTATGATGTTTGAGCTAAACAATTCAGTAAAATATCTGGAAAAAAAAATAGAAGTAAATTTCAATTATGCACGGTACATTTGATTAGTTGTCAATAAAAATAAAATAAAATAAGAGTGTGCTATAGCGCATAGCACAAGTCTTGCGCTATTTGCAATTGACTAAACTGATTTGCATCTAAAACTAGGGAAAGAGGGGGAGAGGTACCATAAGTCATAACATGATCAAATTACAACCATTTTGACATTAATAGTTGCTATATTTAAAGGAGTTGCAATGAGATTGAGCCTCAAAGTAGGTGTGTTTCTAATGATGAGTACACCAATCAAAGAAGCAAAAGAATTTATTAACTGATTGGATTAGCTTTTATGTTTATATAAGATCCAAACACGATCCAGTCCTACATTTTAAAACCAATAGAAATTTTCAGAAACACAATTATGATCCACTATGCATTCGCTTAAAATTTTCAAATTACATGGTTCTATGGACAAGCCCCAGGTTCATCAATAGAACACTGGTTTATCAACAAAATTCAATATATATTTTCTGCATATTCATATTTTCATATTATTATTTTTCTCTCTTCTCTACTTCCATCAGTGCATGATCGATTTTATACCCACAACAGATGTATTTGTAACACAATGCTATTGATGCCATATTTTCTTTGACAGTTAGATCTACAACTGTACCTCCTTTGATATAAATATCCTACTATTAAACTTTGAACAGATCAACATCCACCAACCAAGGGCGCAAACATGTTAATATGTTAAGGTGATTTAGAATTCATTTTTATTTAGCAAAGGCCAAAACTACAAAACTTACGCCAGCAAACTTTATCAACTTCTATTTTAAGTAGTTCAAGGATCGATTATCTATATTAGGAAACATCAGACGATACAAAATTACATTGACATGTTTGTTTGTAACGTAAAAAATGATAAGAATTAAAGATTCAGATAAATCTTTTTACCACTTTAAACATGTTATGTTGGTAGTAATCTGAAAATGAACACTACATGTGTCTCCTTACAAAATTGCAACATTTGACTACTTTTAATGACAATATCAGTCCGATATGAAACTCCCAGGGTAGTGCAGTTGGTTTGGACACGCGGCGCTCACCTTGAAGGTCAAATGTTCAATCCTCATCAACTATGTAACCCTGTAACTTAATCTAAAATATGTGTTGTGGGTTGGTGCATGCTTCTTAAAGTTTTACAAACAAAGCTTGGTTCTCTGGATCTTTCAAAAACCACCAGTTTGATATTGCAGGTACATTGCAAATATATCATAAATATATTACTGCTTGGTAATTTAATGATTAAAGAACATTTAAAATTTAACCACAATACATCAAACATATGTAGACGTTATGGTACAATATCAGTTACATAACCATCCATGACATCTAGTGACATGTTACACTTGAGCAATACTTGAATTTTTTGGATGGACAGCAATCAGCATCTTCATAAACATACATGCTAGATTATCTTAGAGAAGAACCTTTGCATAATTACCAGATTCTCCATTCATGGCTACACAAAAAGGCTCTTTCATTTTAGTGTGCGTTGTTTGTGAGCCAAAGAAAAAATTACGTGCTAAACCATATATATGTGTTTGTATGTATTTACGTGTGTATGTATAGACATAGTGACATACATATAAACACATCGCTTGAATAACTCTTTATGCTCGGTATCTTAATCAAGATAGTTGCTCAAATGTCGCCTGTAACAGGATAAACTATTCTCTATAGTGGGCAAAACAGCCACAATTTGCAGCTTTGCTTTCAACAATTTCCAGTTGTTCTATCTAATATATCACAGATACGTTATTGTTTAGTGACGATTAATTTTCATTTGAAACATAACCATGTTACATCAGAGATATATCGACGATACGATACAATATTGACTACATTATTCGTGACATAGAGTGACACGCTGAACTTAAAGCAATACTCTTGTTTATCCGCTTTTGGATCAAAGCAGCTTTACCTAGACTTAGATCATTTAAACACAGTCGGATTAATTTGAAACTTGAAACACGCACGGAGGACAAGAATGGACTTGGAATCATGATCTGGAGCTAACTTCTAGACTCGGTACCGAGTCATCTAAATGAGCCGGGTTCATGTTATAAAGGCTCGAAAGTCGATCTTCTTGACTTTATGACTCGACTCGACTTCTTTCATACATCATGCCCATGAAGTTTCATAGAAATTGGCTGAGATTTGGATGAATTATTCTTTGACTTGGATAAATCAAAAGAATAAAGAAGGCGGATGCATGAATCAACTCGGAACGACTCAATATTGGATCAGGCTACTCAACTATAGAACAAGAAGACCACTCAAGAAGAAAAGTATCAAAGAATGCTAAGTCTATGACAAGTCATCTCTATACGGTACCGAGTCATAGTGTTGGTTTGCCACGAGTTAAGCTTCATGGTGATGGTTCGGCTCGGCTTCTAGGTCTGGATGCACGTGGACTTCTGATCCAATACTCGCTGGTTTCATCAATAAATACTTGACCATTAGCAGTTGGAAGTGGATCTTTGGGATTTGCCTTCCTCCACTTCTTCAACTCTTGCCTCCTCCAAACACTTTCAAATACTTGTAACATAGATCTAGAACTAACTAATTGAGATTCGGAGAGACTTAACTAACATAATTATAAAGGTGGAACCCAGTGCATGAGGCTTCCCGTACGATAACGGGCTCTGGGGAAGTCGATAATACGCAGTCTTTCCCTCGCACTGCGAAGAGGCTGTTTTCGGATTCGAACCTGGGCGCCTAGGCCACTAGCCAGGTGGCCTTACCTAGTATAATCATAACAAAAAAAATCGATTGAAGTTGACGTAATCCGAATTACGTTGGAATAAACTGAACCACTATAAAATTTCTTGTAACTCGTTACTTTTTTGCGGTTTTTACTTTTTTTCTATGCTTGCTATCTTCTGAATCAGAACTTCCACATTGATTATGGATGTTAATCCAACTTTTGGGTTGACAACTTGTATTTTTCAATGGTAGACATCTTCATAAATATATACTATATACGCTAAAGTACCTTCGGGAAGAACCATTTGATAAAATACTAGTCTACTTCACCCATTGCTACACAAAAAATCTTTTTCGCCTTAAAATGCATTGTTCACGAACTAACGAAAACTAAAGAAGAGTCTTTTTATAACTATAAAGCACTTTGCCCATCACAAGTAAACTCTTTGTTCTTAATAACTTAATCACAATGGTTGCTCCAATGTCACCTTCAACAAGACAAACAATTACCTTTGTAGACGACAGAACAACCTAAGGCTTGAAAATTCGGTTTTTGTCCAGATTTTTATCAATTGAAAATTTCTTAGTTTCAGCCCATTTCAAAACTTTCAAAAGTTTTGGTTCCAGTTTCATGTGTTGGCAACTTTTGACGAAATAAACCAAATTAAACTCGGTGTAGTCAATAGCGAATAACGCAAAATAGCGCAAGACTTGCGCTATGCGCTATAGCGCTTGCTATTTGGTCCACTTTTTTTTTGCATTTTTTAATAACTACTCAAGTATATTATATCTAATTGAAATTTAATTCTATGTTTTTGCATATTTCATGCCATATCCAAACCCTTCAATACTCCAAGCACAAAAACCATCATATTTTATGCATGTACTAAATATTTGTTGATGTAAAATGCAATTATATTAGAGAAAATTTAATAATTTTATATTATACATTAAAAATAATTGATGGTTCATAATATATTTGTCTTATAGAATTTAAAATCTAGTCTTATATGTGTGAATTATGATAAAATTTATTATTGTTTTGAGAATAACGACGATAAAATTATACAAACAAAATGCATGAAAAATACAATTTTGCATAAACTATAAAATATTTTCTAATGACAAGAATTAAGTAAGAATATAAACAACAAAAAGCAATGAAGTAAAAATTAAAAAAGTCAAAAACTATAATTATAAGAAAGTTATTTTGTGTTTAGAGACCTCACTAAGAAAAGAAGAAAGTATTTTGATACTTTAAGGGTAGCAAAAAAAAATTTGTTGTCCAGCATACTAGACATATTGGAATTGCATTTTAGATATTGCATGCATCTTTTTTCTAATGATGCTCAAACAAACAAAAGAGTCTCTATTGTTTCTAGATATTGGATCTAATAGCCTAAACCAAAGAACATAGATATAGAATGTTGTATCTGGACAACGGTCCAACCAAGTCAAGTTCTCGATAATAAAAAAATTTGTGAAATGCGTTGACGAAACTTGATGGAACACTAGCTAAAGCAATATGCAAACCATAGAAGGAAAAAACATGCATGCAGAATCAGAAAACATTGTAGATATGGTTGCATCTCAATGGGTATGGGATTTAATTACTACAAGAAATTAAAAAAATCAAATAGCGCGCTATGCGCTATTTTGCGCTTCGATAAAATAGCGCGCTATTTATGCCCTGTAGGAACCCCTGCGCTATTTTAGGTTCCATAGCGCAGAGCTTGCGCTATGCGCTATTTGGCGCTATAGCGCGCGCTTTGATAACACATATTAAACTTGACTAGACTAACATAAACTTAATTATTTTGATTCATAACTAATTGATTGAAAAGTCCCAAATTACACAAAGCCCTGATAATTTAACCAAAAAAATTAATTAGAAACTACGTGAATCAAGGTCCGAGAACACGGTTTCTCTCTCGGTGTCGATCAATTGAAATTTTCTTTGTTTCTAATGATTTAAAAAAATAGAAAGTTTCAACATTGATTCGATTTTCATCCCAGTTTTGATTTAAATGACTTATTAATGAAAATGTCATAATAATCATCGTAATAAAGTATAGTTTATGAAAAATAGTATACAACATACAATATTATAAACAAATAAACTAAATCCTAATTACTCTATGGTTCCAATTAACCATTACTTGATTAAAAAAGGAAACTAATTGTTAGTCATGCTCAAATCAAAAATAAATCAATGTTGATTTGTTGAAGCTTATGTCGTAAAAAAAATGATGTTCTACTCCCTTTATTTCAAGCCCAAACTCAATCATTAGCCCAACTTAACCAACCATAAAGCATAGCCCAATCCCATACTGTACCACTTAACCCTAGCCCCCAAAAGGATCATCATACACTTACGCCAACAACAACAAAAAGAAAACGGGAGAAAGGCTAACAACTCTTGATAACAAGATTTGATTCAAGTATGCTAACATGAAGTTGACGATGAGACTGAAAATGGTCGACGACGAGATTTGACCCTCTAACTAGATTTGCTTGAAGTTGACGACAAGACTGATTTTGATGACAAGATTGAAGCTCTAATTTTTTATTGAAATTTAATTTTGAGTACATATTCAACTAAATGTTTATAGTTTTCGAGAATTTCGAATTTTTCACCTCTTCTCAACCGAAACCAAATTCTTGCGAGGGTTTCATCTCCAAATCTATAGGAACTGAAACGTGGGTGTCGGAATATTGCTATAACCTTACTCCGTGACATGAATTCAGCCCAGCTTTAGTCACACGAAGAAAATAATAAAATCCACATAACAGTCTACGTCCACTTTTTTTTTTTTTTTTTTTTTTACTCTTTGTCGATTTCTGACGTGAAGCTAGGACAGACTCCAAACAAATAATCAACGCATGCCTGCAGATTCTTCTTCCTTTCTCAATTTAATATTTTCTTCTTTTCGTCGACAAAGAAAAAAAATTTGATTCTCGATTCATGGCAATGGCAAAGATTCTCAATTTGATTCAGAACAAAACGTCGACATATAAGTTAAGGCAAAAGTTCCAGATTTGAGATTTTTTTTTTTTTCTCTCATGGGTTCTTCCTTTTGTTCTGCTTTTAGTTCTGTTTCATCATGCCCACAATTTTTACTTCTTCCCCATTTTGACCAGTCCAAAAGCAGATTTATAGCCCAGTTTCAAATTGGTCAACGACAGCACCGATCCAGTACAGCCGAAATTCCGGTATACTGGATGATGTACCTTGAATCTTGGAATAACCTTGATTTCCAACTTTGCTCCTGACATACTGTTGTTCTCAAAAGCTTACACCATGTTGGGTTTAGAATACATCAACACATTCATCAATCTACTAAATACTTTTGCACAAGATACCAGGGTAGTCAAGGCGCTCGCCTAGGCGCCAAAAAGCCCTAGGCGCCAGCCTAGGGCTTTTTCTCTAGGTGAGGCGCCAGAAAAGTGCTCGAGGCGCCAAAGCCCCAGAAAAGCACTGGTTCAAAAAAAGCGCGCTTCAATGAAAAAAAATCATTTGAAAAAATATATATATACGTTATTTCGAGGCCCAAAACCGACCCAGTCGACTTACGAATTAGGGTTACCTGTATCAAACCATTAACAAAAAAATAAGATTGAAACTTCTGAAATCTCGATCCCGAACCCTTAAAAAAAAATTTGAATTTGCTCAATCCCCTTTCACCCCTCTGAAGCTCGGCCTCCATCCCACTCGCCTCTACTGAATCTCGACTTTCTCTGCAGCTTTTTTTTGGTAAAATGCTCTCTTTTTTTTTATGTACAACACGTTTATTTTTCAAGGCAAAGCGTTTTTTTATAGAATTAAAATGCAGTTTTAATTTTTTGAAGAAGTGCTGTTTTGGAAAAAAAAAAAAAAAAAACAGGTGCAGTTTTTACTTTTATATTTTAGAAACTGTAGTTTTTTTATTTCCAGAGTGCACATTTCTGGTTTTTTGTTTTAAATTCAGTTTTTTTTAAAGCCAAAATTTGAGTTTTATACTAATTTTTAAATGTAGTTATTTTATTTTATTTTTGCTGTAAAACAGAAAAACTGATGCTCAAGGCGCCCAAAAAAGCGCTAGGCGCCAGTCTGGAGCTTTTCGCCATGACTACCTTGAGTGACACTCATGCCGTGTAAGTTCACTTTCTTCAGTAAAATTTGTGAATCCTTGTTGAAAGGTTAACATGCTAAGTCATGACATTGAAGATAATTTATATTGACATGCCAAAATGGGCTAGCCACCCTTTTTGTGTTTCTCTTGAAATATTCTAGAATTAAAACGATTTTTATTTCTTCAACGCTCCACACACAAAATATCTCCACCTCTCTTCAAGATATTTGATTTTAATTTTCACTTTAAACCACAATATTAAGCTGTTTAACTTAAACCTGTCCTTAAAGCTTTGAATATGTCACTCACATAAAGATAAGACCCTGTGTCTGTGTGTGTGTGGGTGAACAATGATCGGCTACTCCTCATTTTTGCTACACCTCTAATCCCCATGATTTCAACCTCAAGTTTGGATTTAAATAATAATAATTTCTCTCTCTTGTCGTTATTTATTATTTAGTTTAAAACGTATGATGGAAATCAAATACACAAACACACATATGGTATGCCTCTCCAAAAAAAAAAAAAAAAAAAAAAAAAGACAATGATAATATTATCACCTTTTGATGTATATCGATAGTCAAATAAAGTACTTATAATCTTCACTGGAAGTCCATTAAAATGATTCGATTGCACTTATAATTAGGTGTGTTTTTCATCTTGTAGGTGAAATATGTATTCATTGAGATCAATTGGTTTTGTAGCAGTTTCTTCTACTGAACTCCAACTTGTACCATGGTCTTCTAGTGATTTCTTCTCCACTGACTTCTCCCATAACAAGTTTAAGTGTGCTAACGCTCATTTTTTCAATTTCAACTTTTTCTTTTCAGATCCAAAATATTTCATGCATCTCATTTATACTGTAGACAACATGATGCATCTGATTTACCCTCAATATGAAATCCATCTATCATTGTCACTTTTAGAATATATCGTCAACTTGCACGTTAGGAACAGGCTAATGCGTAAGATTCAAACATACAAAACATCATTCTTGGAATTGTTTTCAAAGATTACTCCAACTTGGTATTTCCTACAACACCTTGTGAGCTCTGATTTCCACTGGTTGTATTGTTTGCATTTCTGCATTTTTCGCTTTTTTCATTTCCAATCATTGTGTAATTGTCTATGAGGAAATCCATGACCCACAATCATACTTTTCTATTGCAAACTTTAAACACTTTAATATTGAACTTAATAACATTAATCTTTCTGCTAGTAAAATTAAAAATAAAGTAAACAGAGATACCATATCTATCCTGGAATTCAGGTGTGCTCTGTAAAAACTCCAATCCAGGATGGCTTGCCAGAAGTTCTTTCAAAACAGGCTTGAAGTCCTCCTACATCACAAGGCAACTACCAAAATGTTAGAATAAATAATTTAAAATTATTGCTACAGAAAGTAAACAAATATTTGGAGCTGTGAAAACTTGCAGGTAATGAGCGCATTAAACTGACCTGAGTAAGGTATTTGCTGTCTGGTTGTTTCAGAATTTTATAAATTTGTGTAGCAGTATCCATTGTCATCATGTTGCTATCAACCCAATAACTAATGAAGTTCTCCCTGAATGCATAATAAAAAATTGTTTTAAGAAACACAACAAAATCAAACTTAGACACAAAAAATAAAGAAAGAACAGGTCCATGTTCAGGGCAAGGAAATATGTCCAGACAGAACCAATGTGGATGAAAATCTACGTAATACAAAAAAATATGCTGGGATTCAGGATATGCAGTGAGTGATAGATCACAAGAAAAAATGTATACCTTGTTATATATCCGTCGCAATCAACATCTACCTTTTTAAAAAGGGCACTCGAAAAGAATGATGGTAACTTGCAGATATCTTTTGTGATGGACTTGAAGTCTAGATTGGAAAAGAAGGGGGGAAATCACTTATGATACATTTTCTAATAAATTTGCAGAGGAATATACTGTTACCACCTTCAACTTGAAGTCCATCCATATGACCAGAGAAAATCTGATCAATTTTTGATAAGCATTGTCCTTTGAGATTAGTTGGTGGAGGGCGTCCATTTTGAAAGTAAAACTGCATTTATGTAACCAAGCAAGCAATCATATATCAAAGGTTTCAGGAACCGTCGAGGGATTTTATATGATGAATGAACTTCGAGCCTGTTTATACCACTTGGGTCACACGGAATCAAAATGTTCTATGTTTTTTTTATGCAAATACATTGATCGTAATGAATTAATGATAGTCTTGTGCACACAAGCTGCATAAATAATAGATGCATTTTAAATTGTTGTCTCGTTTTTTGTTACTGCTTTTAACTAGCATATACAAATCGAGATATGATTTAGAATGGCATGATCTTCTAAAATAAGGATTTATAATTTCCCTTCATCCCCAATGCAAAATCCACTTGGATCACATGGAAACAAAAACTTCCATGTTTTTATACAAATACATTGATTGTAGCAATCGTTTTGCGCACACAAGCAGCATAAATAATAGACGTGTTTTGACTTCGTTATGATGTGTAATTTTTTGTAACTTCATGTAAAAATCGAGATAAGATTTAGAATGGCATGATCTTCTAAAATGAGAATTTCCAAATCCCCCTCATCCCCCGTGCAAAATCCAAAATTTTGAACAACAGGTTAAATCGTATTGATAATGGTTCAAAGTTCGAATTGAAAAAGAAAAGAAGACGAAGAAGAAGAAAAACACTGATGGAACATATATGGACAGAAGAAAAAGAGGGAAAAACATTAAAGTCAGTTTGGCTGGGTACTGTTTACGATTGAAAGTTGAACATTATATGGCAATACCTGAGGTATAACTTCTCTCACTGGTTCATTAATGATTTTCAGGGGTGAACCTAAAGTAGAAGGGCCTGCACCTAAACTTCTTTTCGTAAACCTTGGAGAACCAGGAGAACTTCTTGGTGAAAGTGGAGGAACACTGCCAGCAGGGAACATAGAAGGTACTGAATTTGTTGCAGATGAATTGGAGCCACAGGAACTTCCAGCATAGTTCAAGGCCAGGCCTGACTTCACATCTTCAATTAAAGTATTAACCTGGATATATGTTTTAAAGAATGATACATACCACCTCAAACAAAAGAACAGCCGAGCAATTAGTGAGTCTTGAAATATCTACATACAGAACATTTCTGACAAATTTCATTTTCCAAAAAGATTTACGTCAGTAACAACACTGCATGTTTGTTTTCAGCCACAGAACTACTTGCATGCTTCCATTTCCTCCCATAAGTTTTGAAAACGTTATTCTTTTGTAAATGCATTTTCTAGGATATTGAAAGTTAACCTCTCGACCTTAATTTTTTTTATTTACTTTTGAATAAGCAATTTAACTGCCAATAGAGCACCTAGAATGTGCTCAGAAAAATGGATGGAGAATACACACCATGAATCATAGTGCTAAAAGAACACTTAGTGCATTGGAAATGCTTTAAGGTGCTACTCATCATCTCAGAGCGCATTTTTATAGGACAGTTTAAGGTTTAAACCTTTGTTCAACCATATGCATATGTACAAGTTAAAGCCTGTGGTTCATGCAAATCATCAAACAACGAAAAAATGGCACAGTCAGATTCCATTGTGAGTATGTAAACTTCCTCAGAATACTAAAAGCTGCTGTAATCATCAAACCTCTCTTACTACACCAAAAAAAAAAATAACGTTTGACCTTTGCATTATATCGAGCAACCGTTAGGCACTATTCAACGGAAACAATCCCAAATCGTATCTAAAAAACTGCTTTCCATGTCAACTGGTTAAATAAGAATGGATCTCACCAGTTTTTCAGTATCAGGAAGAGTTAACCACTGCGAAAACAGATGCTCCGCGATCTGTGGATTACTTTTCAAAGCAATTAAGGAAACTTCCTGAAGATTTAATAAATCTGGATCGAAAGAAGTCACATCTTTCACCATTTCCACATCCATACTCTGCATTATCGAAATATCTCATACAAAGGAAAAATAGCGATTATTTAGCACCGCTTGAGAATTGATCACCGTAACCCTAGATGCCGAACTCAGATCGGAGCTGTGGAGCTACAATATCCGAATATAATGATTACAAAATGATACGAGTGATTCAGAGGGAAGTGATCTTGAAATTCCGAAATATTTCAAAGGAAAGGAAAATGAACGAATTGAGCTGGGCGATCGAGAGAGAAGGGGGTGATTGAGTTAGGCGCGTCTACGAATTACGTGCCTTCCGGGTTAATTATTGGGTCTATAGCGTGCCCTCGTTGAGCAGCACAAAAAGAAGAATGTTTTGCAGACAGGATAAACGTTCAATGGTATTCTAAAAAATTTGAAATCCATATATGAAAAATACAGATGGGATATAACCAGATTCACATCCAACAATTATCCATGTGGTTTTTAACAAACTTATATAATTTTATGTATTTTAATGTTGTTTACTATTTTAACGGGATAAAAAAAGTATTACAGGTACGACTATTAATCGCATCCAACGCCAATGACATATCCCTCAAGTTCTATTATGTGGGTTGTAATGAGAAGAGGGGTCAAAACAATACTCTGATGATTACAAAATCTACATGCTGTCCAGATGCGAATCTATACTGACTGGTTTACATTCAATCGTTATGTCCATATTTATAGGTTATCCAAACATAGCATTGCACGTACGACCGTTAATCTATCATTAACCCCAAGGTGTGAAAATACTAATGAAGCCTCTTAATTGCTAATACTTTCAAATCAACTTATTAGTCGTTTAATACTTCCAACTATGAAGCGGACTCTTATTAACATCCAAAGTATCGAGTACAGTTGTACATCATGTCCTTTTGACCCTTGAAAATCGATAGTAATATAATCTCGGTGTGACGACCGCCACATTATGCATGCACCAATATTGAGAATATGCGTCGTGAATCATACTAGGTCGATATGGGATGATCATCAAGGAAGGTAAATCAAAACGGAACATGTCATATATCTCACAACACATGGATAATATATATAATAATAATAAAATATACAACAGCATATGTAGTGAGGCATAATCAAGCAAAAAAAAATCTCATCTTCGTAAAATCTCAAAAGTCATGTACAATATATCTCAAATATCTTAATACATCCCACCTCACTGTAATCAGTAATAAACCGGAAAATCAAAACCAATTTAAATTTTTTAATTTGGTTATTTTAGTGGGTTTGGAAAAATTAAAATAAATTATTTTAAATAATAATGACCAAAAAATCTATTTGGATCGAAGTTATAGTGATTATATTTATTTTAATTATAAAACAAGGCCTGAAATGGAGTGGCAGTTTGAAAATTTGAATTCGAATTTTGACTAACTGTACCGGATGCAAAATGAAACGAATTTTAGTGAAATCAAAAATATTTAAATCCGTTAAGAATATCTTTCTAACGAATCTGAAAAATCGAAAATTCATAGCGGGAATCAAAAGTTATGGCTAAATGAATTTTCAGAAAGGTCGCTTTGGAGTTTATATAACCCTTGAAAATAGACATTTTGCAAATAACCTCCGTTTTCGACGAAACCACTTTTGTTGGATCTGGAATGTCAAATTATTGCTAGGTTTCAAATTCCATAATTTTTGGAGTTAATATGTGAGCATGACAAAAGAAAATGTAGTTGGTTAATTTCAGTCAATTTGGATCGACCAGAAAATGACCATTTTTCAAACGGTCTCCAAATTCAACGAAACTAGTTTTGTTGGGACCGTATCGTCCAAACATAGCTAGATTTATTTTTCTAGAATTTTTGGGATCAGTATGTGGCCCTGGCAAATTGAAATGTACGTTCAAATCCATATTTGAATGTTTTATATTTTAATTTGAAGAATAACTGGCTGAAACAGTCGAATGGGCCTACGAAACATATTCCATTGTGTCCGAAATGGGGGTACTTAGCTAGGGACGACAGTCGTTGGGTTTGAATTGGAGTTCGTTTGGAGAAACGGATATTTTTGGAATTATAAATAGCACGGGCCAATCAGAATTTTTATAAAATATATATATATATTCTCTCTCCCCGTAACCTACCACGACCGGCGGCGGAAAAGGGTTAAGCCCTTCTCCCTTCGATTCCGGCGAATCCGCTCCATATTAGCCTTCGCTCCAGTTGGGGATTTTGAAGTGCTCCCTCTCCTCTTTAAATCCATCCTAGCCTCGCACCCCATCGTCACGTATTCGCAGAGAACAGACGCCTCGAAGTCACCGACTTCAACAAGCCACCGCCGCTCAGATCTGAGCTCGAGTTGGACCCCACCACCGTGCGCGGGTGTGCGGCTCGACCCTCTTCGACGCTGCACCGCCCGATCCTCTCATCACTACACGGATTGGATGTTATTCGCAGACCTAGTTTTGAACCATTTGCTGAAAAGTACGGCTTTAGTTTATTTAAACTGATTCTGACAAATAAAAGTGTTGCAAACTTATAAAAATCATATCTTTTTGCTATGTGGTCGAAATCCAGTGAAACAAGAGACATTGGACTCGTGTGGACGCCTTCTACATTCTAGAAGAGATCGGAGATTTTTTGGAGCTTCCTACAATTTTTAAAGGAGTGGAACCCAATGTGAGATTTCTAAATTATAAACGATATGGAATGACGATGTATAAATTATACGATCGATATATAAGTTATATAGGCATTGTACACCTCATGTGTAAGCGTTGTATAAGTTGTATGTGCGATGTATAAGTTATATATGCATTGTAAAAATTATATGTGAGTTGAAATGAAAGTGAAATATATTTATATACGTATATATATATACTCCCCTCATCCACAGACCAAGGACGATATATATTGGTTGTGATTGTTTGGATTTTGTTTGACGTGAAATTTGGTGAATATGACGAATGGTTGATTTGATTATGGTTGTTTGTGGTTGAAAACAAATAGGATTAGTTTGTGGAAAAATTCGTCTACGTACGAACTAGATTATTGAAATCCCCATTGTCAAAAGCTGCGAGGCTTTAAGGTAGAGCGAGGAGCCGTACTCGGGACGGTGCCGGTTTTAACTACCCTGCCGTTGTGCTGTTGAAATATTCTGAAATATTCATAAGTTTGATTAATATTCATGTGTTGAAATAGATTCATGTGTTGGGAAAATATTCCTTTTTTGAAATAAATTGTTTGAATGATAAAAGTAACATTTTTATTGAATGTATGTAGTGAAATGGTTTGAACGATAAGAATAACATTTTTATAATATGTACGAAGCATATAAAATATTCGTATTTGAAATAAATTGTTTTAACAATAAAAATCACATTTTATAATATATATGAATCGCTAAAAATCTTCATTTTTGAAATAAATTGTTTTGACAATAAAAATCACATTTTTATTATATTAACGAAGTGTTAAAAATGGTCATGTGTTGAAATAAATATTTATTGGGTAAAAATATTATTTTTAACAAATATATGAAATGAAAATGATTTGGAAATCGAAGAATGAATCATATTTATATATATACATATATAATTAAATTAAAACGAATAACGAAGCTGTAGTTCGTATTTTGAAATCGCAACTTCAAACGATTGTACCGTGAGATCCGACCCTCGGATTTTCCCGAAACTGAAACCGTTGGGTCCACTTTGGAAACATCTTTCCAAAGACACCAAATTTGTAAAGATCCAACGGTTAGATTTTGTGAAATGTTAAATTCAAATCTGAATGAAAACAGCGCCAGAATGGATTATATTTATATATATAAATATAATTAAATTAAATCGAATAACGACGCTGCAGTTCGTATTTTGAAATCATCACTTTAAAAGATTGTACCGGGAATTCCGACCGTCGGATTTTCCCAAACTGGAACCGTTGGGTCCGCTTTGAAAAG
This sequence comes from Allium sativum, assembly GCA_030737875.1. Lineage (NCBI taxonomy): Eukaryota > Viridiplantae > Streptophyta > Magnoliopsida > Asparagales > Amaryllidaceae > Allium > Allium sativum. The sequence goes on from CM060920.1 coordinate 367,173,644, forward strand.
ATCTTTCCAATGATATAAAATCTGTAAAGATCCAACGGTTAGATTTTTAGATATGTGTAAATCAAATCTATGGAAAAACAGTGTCATGGCAGCGTTATGGCCTGAAGCGTCGTTTGAATAAATTGACTATATTTAAATAAATAAAAACAGCGATAAATCGTTGTAAAATATTATAAGCGATATGGAATGGAAATAAGCTGAATTTACTCAGTTTATAGGATATTTGATAGTTGAATGTGTTTGACGTGAAAATTACATTAATGAACTGAATTATGGATGTCAGATAATTTAAGCATTGAAATGAATTGACTTGAAATTCTAAATATACGTGAATTGTTTGAAAAGGCCGAGTTAATTCTCATTTCAAATAATTGGTCGACAATTAGAAGTCGAAGATATTAAGACGGTGCAAGACCGAGGATCTTCACATCGAATGGATGACTACTAATGCCTTTGATGAGAGTTGCTGCCCTGAAGGGGATACAGTGGTGGTCGTCCAGACGTACTTGTTGATCGTTCGGATGTGGGAGGGCCTCTCTCCTGTATTGGACATACGAGAGAGAAATAACGTGCCTCCGGTTTCGTTCAGACCCAGAACGGACTTGTAAATGGACTGTGTGTCCGACATTAGATTTCATTCTGTGTGAATGATATACGTCAGTTGCATGGCGTGAATTGCCTGTGTGGCATGCTGAGATGCAGTGATCAAGGCTTTTATTGAAAAGCAGAGTCTTGTGGTTGATGATCAAAGCAGGGCTTTAAATAGCTAGCTTTATGTTTAGCGTTGATTCGCGAGCCTCACACCCCAGTATGAACCAGAAACGGGAGAGGACTTCAGGGAGGACATGTGTTTCCTTCTACCTAGGAGTGGTGTTTTGGGTTTTACACGCCCGGGCACTTTACTTATGTGGATGATGGATAGCGAGGCGCCTCGATTATATCGGTCGCTACAGGGCCGATGGTTTGGTCGGTATATGACCAGTTAATGCTCCATAGGACAGGGAAACGCAGTGTTCAAGCATTTTAATCCACTCCGTGTGGACCGGCCCTGACGATCCAAGGGTCACTCGAGCTCTGATCCTGAGGGGTGGGCTAGAGCGTCTCGAAGCGATAAGGACGATCTGTTGCCTTGGTTCATGACGGAAATCCTATTTCCAAATACGACATCGTGCGGTTTTGATTGTTACCTATATATGGCGACATAGTGGTACGAGGCATTTATGCCGTCTATGATTGATACGTATTATTGAAATTGTTTTTGAAACATATAAACACTAGTAATAATATAAAATGCTTTTGTTTTATTAGTATCAAGCATATTTTGGCCATCATAAGGTAAAACTCTATCCTCCGGTTTGCGTTGCATTGTGTGATGGGAACTGAAACACCCCACCTCCCTTAAGGTCACTCATAAAGGGAATGCCTTAACTTTAGTGGAGGTTTATAAGTAAAAGCCACAGATAAACACAAGATAGATATAATTACACATTTTAAACAGCGGAAACCAAACAGACTTTTATTTCATCAATACGTGTTCAAACAAAACCTTTCCATAATTGTCTCAAAATACTTCCATCATTACAACCTCATTTTTGTCTTGATTATTAAAGAAGCATAAAAACATAAATAAAAGTAACAAAAATCCCCATAGTGATATCCAAAGCCATGATCCGAGCAAAATAGATCCAAATCATATGTCTACGGTCTTGAAGCTTGCAAAAGAGTACTAAGCTGGGTTGTTCCCTCCCTGTGGACCTGGGGGGAAACGAAAGAAAAGAAGACGAAAAGAAAATAGAGTCAGACATAAAGCCTGAGTAAATCTAGTAACTCTTCAGTATGTGAATAAGAAAAAGGGCATGATAGATATAAACTGAAAACAGGAAAGTGTCACAAGCTAAGGAAGTGTCGTTTAGAATCGAATGTACTATCGCACCCACACTATATCTCTGCACCTACTTGAGCTTATTCTAACTACCACCCCATGCTGAGGGTGAAGTGATCCCCGTTTTCTAAAGATCGGCTCCTACTCGTGTAAACATGTGTCATACGGCCCCCAAGAATTGTAGATACCTATGCTGGTCCCACCATGGGGTGTATCAAGACCCATGGTGGCGGCCCCGGCACAATCCAGAAGGCATAGGTTATACTACTGGTGCTCCCAGTGCCCTGTTTGTCTGCTTCGGAGTGTGTGCACGCCCGCACCCCGTTAGAACCTACACTGTTGCACCCACCGCCGTCGCTTTGACCGCTTACAATCAGCCCAGTAATCGTGCCTCACCCTGCCTAGTTTTAGGGTACCATGATACCAAACTTGGGTTACTGCTGAAACGGGTCCCTCGTTACTAGGGTTTTCTAGTCAAACATGTTAAGTGGTTAAGTGTCTTTATTTACCTAACCTCACCCATCAATTCTTGTTAACATGTTGAATTTGGTTAAGTGTTTATAGTTGACTTAACCCTACCATCTGTCCTTAGCCTCTTAAAGCACCTGACCACTCACATTAGACAGATATTGCTACGGTTACTGGATGTGCCGGTCGGTTCCGGGCAGGTTTACACCGTAGCTCAGTCTAACATCGGGTCTTTATTGGGCTCAATGCTTAACAACCCACATTGGATAGGTATTGTTGTGAATACTGGACAACCGGGCGGGTCCAGGCGGGTTTACGTCACAACTCAATCCAACCTCGGGTTAAGCATACCGTGTGTTCTAAATTTACATATTTTATTACTTCTCAATTATATATGTAAAAGTCATGTCCTTTATTCTTGGGTATAACAATTCATACCGCTTAAATGTCATTGTCGTTGGCATGTGCCAAACATGCCAACATATATTTTTCATGTTTTACACCAAACGTTATTACCCCCGTTTGTACGTTCTCAACATTATAACAAATGTTGGGCTCAACACAATTCAGCCCAACTTTATAAACGTGAGAAAAGGGGAAATCAAGCACATGTAATATTTTACAATACATAAAGGTGTATGGCGCATGAACTTGCAATTTAGCGATTCAACTAACATAAATATGGGTCATGTGAACTTGCATTCAAATCAAAGTATAACTAAGTAGGCGACATATGAAATGGCATAGTTTAGGCTTATACAGACTTGGGTTTAAACATGTTTAACTTGTTATAATGTCAACCACAAAACTAACATGTTGTATATTCACCAAAATGTCCAATTTTAACATCTAATCATATAGCCTATTTCAACATGAACTTGCATAGTTTATGTAACCCAAACGATACTTAACATAGATCCAATTATACTTGCAAATAAACATAAGAATGTGTTCATAGGTTTTGGGTCATGTAGGCATAAAAGGTCTCAAATCTAGAACATGTCTACATAAGCCTTAATTTAGACTTAGTGAATGTATATAGTCCATGCCATAGACATAAGCATAAAAGGATCAAATTCTAGTTTTTGCCACAAACTTGTAAGTGCCATTATTTTCATATACAATTGTTCAATAGGCTTGCATCAATCAATTTAGGCCACAAATATCAATACACAAGTCATGATAGAATCATTACAATACACATAATTTATATCATTATCATACAATAACACAATTCTATTTTCATTTACATCGAATCACGTCACAGTTTTTATTCATATTCTGAAAGGTCACTATACTTACAACGAATGCAAAATCTTGAATTCTGGATTCTGAATTCTGAAATTGAGATGCGCTCCTTTGGGTAGATTAACGTTGCGTTGATTAATTTGATTAAGCTTTAGTCTTCTTCTTAATTTGATTCGTCTCTAAGCTTTTCTCTCTTGACGGCTATGCTCAATTCCTTCCTGGCAGCATGACGACTCCCATCTTATTTTTTGTGTGAATTTTTAGTTGAGACTTACGGTGTATATATAGATTTTTAAATTGTTTTGAGCCGTCAGATGAAGACAGGAGGAATCTAGACCATACAAAGTTCAAAGAGCCAATCAAGAGGTGACATGTCAGCCCTAATGACACATCGAGCCACAGAAATTCGAGCCAGAGCCAGACCCAGCCAGCCAGGTCGACCAGGTAGGTCGACCGGCAAGTCGACACCCAGGTCGACACTATGGTCGACCTGGGGTGACCAGGTCGACACCATGGTCGACCCTATGGTCGACCTGGTCCCTGGGCGGGAATTTTCCCGCCTAGCCCAGTTTGAACCTAATTTTCGAATTTCGAATTTGAAACTGAGCTGTTTGAAATTTTAAATTTTATTGTGAAACTTCTGAAGGTCATAACTCCTTCATACGGAGTCCGATTCACGCAAACTCGGACTCTATCTTAAGCAGAATTTCGAGACGAACGCAATGGCATAATCCATTTCCCTTAATTCTTTCATTTATAATTAATTATACTTTAATTTGTGAAGCTTAATGTTATAGAATTCACGGGGTGTTACATTCTCCCCCCTTAAAAGGATTTTGTCCCCGAAATCTTCAAGTTAGGAAGAATGTATATCCTACCATCCAACCGTCCATCTACTTAACCAACAAACACAGAAGTTCACTGTCCTTAAAAGATTTCTAATGCTTCATGATCATATGCATAGTGTGTGTACATGTCCTTATCTAATGCAGAAATCAGGTGGTCTACTGATTCAGTTGACCTCCTTAATGTGAATCATGTAAGTGTCATGAATCCATTATGTATGCAAATTTTTCCTACTCATAATTCTATATGAGTGCACAACTATTCATACAAATGCGACCACCATATGACAGCATATCAATTTTCAACCATATACAAATGAGAATACATATATGCATATGCAATATGAAGTGACTGAGCCGATCTAAAACCTAGGGTGTGTGTGTATATGCATCCACGAGCAACCACTAGCAACCATTTGCAGCCATCATCCATAACATGTTTTCAAATACATGTTTGCATCCATTTGTTTTCTACGTAAGGAGTTAGGAAAAGGACCAAGGAGATATACCTAAAAAGATAGATAAAGCATAACTTAAGGAAAAAGAGAGATCAAAGATGTACCCTCAAAAAGAAGAGGGTAGGCAGCGCGTATTCTATCCTCAGTTTCCCAAGTCGCGTCTTCCTCGGCGTCGCTCCATTGAACTTTAACGAGCTTGACTTCGCGGTTGCGTAGCTTTTTCACTTCAGTTCCTAAGATGCGGGTTGGAACTCTCCTCACAATTGCTTCACGTTCCACTTCGGCTTCTTCTAGAATGCTAGGTTCCACCACTTCCGCAGACTCATGCAAACACTTCCGGAGGTGAGAAACATGAAAGACGTTGTGAACTCCGGCCAGTCTCTCGTGTAGCTCTAATCTATAGGCCATCTTCCCAACCTTCTCGATGATAGGAAACGGTCCTACAAATCTTGGTGCTAGCTTTCCTGCGGATCCAAAGCGAACGACGTTCCTTAAAGGAGATACCTTAAGGAAACCCTGTCCCCAACCTCAAACTCAAGGTCGGTCCTTCTTTTTTCGGCGTAGGATTTTTGTCCCATAAAAGTCTTTTCCACCCATAGCCTTGAAGTCTCTACATGTTTTTGTGAAGGCAATTCCACGAGGAGGAGGAGGAGGAGGAACCGCGGCCACTGCAGGAGGATATTCTGCTGGACCCATGCCATTGGCCCTTGCTTCTAAGTACCTCCTAAACCAGCCGGGTATCGGCACTCCTTCTGGAAGGTTAAGGTCTCCAGACATGCTGAAACAGAAAGGAAAGATTCAAAATGAAGGATAGAGAGAGATAGTGCACATGGCTTTGGGGGATTATGTCTTTTAAAATATAACACTTTTTTCTTGAAAAATGCTTCTTTAAACTTCTTTTTTGAGAATAGTTTCAAAAACTTTTATCTAGTCTGGTAAACCTAGGCTCTGATACCAAGTGAAACACCCCACCTCCGTTAAGGTCACTCACAAAGGGAATGCCTTAATTTTAGTGGAGGTTTATAAGTAAAAGCCACAGATAAACACAAGAAATATATAATTACACATATTTTAAACAGCGGAAACCAAACAGACTTTTATTTCATCAATACGTGTTCAAACAAAACCTTTCCATAGTTGTCTCAAAATATTTCCATCATTACAGCCTCGTTTCTGTCTTGATTATTAAAGAAGCATAAAAACATAAATAAAAGTAACAAAAATCCTCATAGTGATATCCAAAGCCATAATCCGAGCAAAAGAGATCCAAACCATACGTCTACGGTCTTGAAGCTTGCAAAAGAGTACTAAGCTGGGTTATTTCCTCTCTGTGGACCTGGGAGGGGGGAACGAAAGAAAAGAAGATGAAAAGAAAATAGAGTCAGACATAAAGCCTGAGTAAATCTAGTAACTCTTCAGTATGTGAATAAGAAAAAGGGCATGATAGATATAAACTGAGAACAGGAAAGTGTCACAAGTAAGGAAGTGTCGTTTAGAATCGAATGTACTATCGCACCCACACTATATCCTTGCACCTACTTGAGCTTATTCTAACTGGCACCCCATGCTGAGGGTGAAGTGATCCCCATTTTCTAAAGATCGGCTCCTACTCGCGTAAACATGTGTCATACGGCCCCCAAGAATTGTAGATACCTATGCTGGTCCCACCATGGGGTGTATCAAGACCCATGGTGGCGGCCCCGACACAATCCTAGAAGGCATAGGTTATACTACTGGTGCCCCAGTGCCCTGTTTGTCTACTCCAGAGTGTGTGCACGCCGGCACCCCGTTAGAACCTACACTGTTGCACCCACAACCGTCGCTTTGATCGCTTACAATCAACCCAATAATCGTGCCCCACCCTGCCTAGTTTCAGGGTACCATGATACCTAACTTGGGTTACTGCTGAAATGGGTCCCTCGTTTCTAGGGTTTTCTAGTCAAACATGTTAAGTGGTTAAGTGTCTGTATTTACCTAACCTCACCCATCAATTCTTGTTAACATGTTGAATTTGGTTAAGTGTTTATAGTTGACTTAACCCTACCATCTGTCCTTAGCCTCTTAAAGCACCTGACCACTCACATTAGACAGATATTGCTACGGTTACTAGATGTGTCGGTCGGTTCCGGGCAGGTTTACACCGTAGCTCAGTCTAACCTCGGGTCTTTATTGGGCTCAATGCTTAACCACCCACATTGGATAGGTATTGTTGTGACTACTGGACAGTCGGGCGGGTCCGGGCAGGTTTACGTCACAACTTAATCCAACCTCGGGTTAAGCATACCGTGTTTTCTAAATTTACATATTTTATTACTTCTCAATTATATATGTAAAAGTCATGTCCTTTATTCTTGGGTATAACAATTCATACCGCTTAAATGTCATTGTCGTTGGCATGTGCCAAACATGCCAACATATATTTTTCATGTTTTACACCAAACGTTATTACCCTCGTTTGTACGTTCGCAACATTATAACAAATGTTGGGCTCGACACAATTCAGCCCAACTTTATAAACGTGAGAAAAGGGGAAATCAAGCACATGTAATATTTTACAATACATAAAGGTGTATGGCGCATGAACTTGCAATTTAGCGATTCAACTAACATAAATATGGGTCATGTGAACTTGCATTCAAATCAAAGTATAACTAAGTAGGCGACATATGAAATGGCATAGTTTGGGCTTATACAAACTTGGGTTTAAACATGTTTAACTTGTTATAATGTCAACCACAAAACTAACATGTTGTATATTCACCAAAATGTCCAATTTTAACATCTAATCATATAGCCTATTTCAACATGAACTTGCATAGTTTATGTAACCCAAACGATACTTAACATAGATCCAATTATACTTGCAAATAAACATAAGAATGTGTTCATAGGTTTTGGGTCATGTAGGCATAAAAGGTCTCAAATATAGAACATGTCTACATAAGCCTTAATTTAGACTTAGTGAATGTACATAGTCCATGCCATAGACATAAGCATAAAAGGATCAAATTCTAGTTTTTGCCACAAACTTGCAAGTGCCATTATTTTCATATACAATTATTAAATAGACTTGCATCAATCAATTTAGGCCCCAAATATCAATACACAAGTCATGATAGAATCATTACAATACACATAATTTATATCATTATCATACAATAACACAATTCTATTTTCATTTACATCGAATCACGTCACAGTTTTTATTCATATTCTGAAAGGTCACTATACTTACAACGAATGCAGAATCTTGAATTCTGGATTCTGAATTCTGAAATTGAGATGCGCTCCTTTGGGTAGATTAACGTTGCGTTGATTAATTTGATTAAGCTTTAGTCTTCTTCTTAATTTGATTCGTCTCTAAGCTTTTCTCTCTTGACGGCTATGCTCAATTCCTTCCTGGCAGCATGACGACTCCCATCTTATTTTTTTGTGTGAATTTTTAGTTGAGACTTAGGGTGTATATATAGATTTTTAAATTGTTTTGAGCCGTCAGATGAAGACAGGAGGAATCTAGACCATACAAAGTTCAAAGAGCTAATCAAGAGGTGACATGTCAGCCCTAATGACACACCGAGCCATAGAAATTCGAGCCAGACCCAGCCAGCCAGGTCGACCAGGTAGGTCGACTGGCAGGTCGACACTATGGTCGACCTGGGGTGACCAGGTCGACACCATGGTCGACCCTATGGTCGACCTGGTCCCTGGGCAGGAATTTTCCCGCCCAGCCCAGTTTGAACCTAATTTTCGAATTTGAAACTGAGCTGTTTGAAATTTTAAATTTTATTCTGAAACTTCTGAAGGTCATAACTCCTTCATACGGAGTCCGATTCACGCAAACTTGGACTCTATCTTAAGCAGAATTTCGAGACGAATGCAATGGCGTAACCCATTTCCCTTAATTCTTTCAATTAGAATTAATTATACTTTAATTTTTGAAGCTTAATGTTATAGAATTCACGGGGTGTTACAGGAACTTAGTCTTATGATGGCTTCATTTTTATTAAAAGCATTGCGATGTTTAAATGATTTGCTTGTTTTGAGCATTGGCAATCCAATGGAGTAAACCCGTTCCGCGTTAGCGGCGTTGTCCCGTGATTGGCCTTATTATAAAATAAGTTAAGTAGATTTCTCATACCAGTCCCATGACTAACTTGTAGTTTGTTTCACTTGCAAACTCGGGTGCCCTATTTTCTATGCGGGCAGCCTTATATTCAGGTTTTAGCAGGCTCTCTCTGGATAGCTATGGAGCTAAAGATGAATTCTATCATTTCTTTCTTTTTATGCTCTTCAGCTCCTGTTGTACATATCATGTGTTGGTTCCTCTGTAGACATTTTATGTAAAGCTGAAACTGTATTTTGTACTAAGTATGATCCTTTATACTGTGTAACTCTGATGATTATGTTTATCCAGTGTATTCTGTTGTACATTATTTGGTGTATTTATATATTTCTGTTCTGCTGTTATTTGTTTATGTGTTATATTCCAAATATTACCCTTACCACCGTGGAACGGGGTTTGGGGGCGTCACAATGTGGTATCAGAGCTTTGGTTAAGCTTAGTTATGGAATATAACATATTAATGAACTCGTGCGAAATAGAATCAGAAGTATTCTATGATGAATAACTCATTTCAGATAGGATTAGTAATATCCTAGAATGAGTGTAGCAGAATGAAATACACCCCAATAGACACATTTACATTCAAGTATATGTCTCTATGATTTAAAAGTACCTTTTCTGTTGGCCTAACACTTTGTCTGCTATTTGCAGACATAGAAAAATGAGTGGTAAAAGAAGAAGAAGTAATCCTATGGTTCGACAATTTAATGAGCCAGTTATGCTCCCACAACCAGGATGAGATATAGAAGCTCTATTAAAGAGGTATCGAAATCCGGGTGGAGTACCGTTCTCGGGCAGTGAGTCCATTATTCAAACTCAAGCTTGGATGTGTTCTGCTGAGAGAAATTTTGAAGGTTTCAAGTTGAGAGATGATCAGAAAAGATTACTGGCATCTTAGGCACTCAAAGACGAAGCTTTAATCTGGTGGGAAACAGTTATTAAAGATAATCCAAAAGGTAATATTACCTGGGATGGATTTAAAGAGATTTTCAATGAAAGATTTATTCCTCCAGAAGCAACTGAGTGGTTAAGTGATGAATTCTACTATCTGATACAAGGAGATATGACCATCTCGGAATATCATAAGAAATTCAATGAACTTTCTCATTTTGCCCCGCATCTAATTCAAAATCCAAAAATGAAGAATCTGAGGTTTATTAACGGGCTTCAAAGGAAGTACCAAAGTAGTGTAACTGCACATGTGCAACAATCTTTTTCTGAAATGATATACATGGCTTATCAGTATGAAGATCTGGATAAGCAGGGTCTTTTGGGCGATGAAGAGGAAGTTAGTACTAGCAACAAAAGGAAATTCGAAACTGATAGCCCAGAGACAAGTACTCAGCCTGAGGCAAGTACGACGTCTAGAGTCAGAAAGAAGCCTAGAGTCAATAGGAAAAAGGTTAAATTGGAGAAAGAACCAATAACAACTGCCACTTGCTCTAAAGCAAGGACATTTGTCGATAAGCTGCAGATCTCTAAAGAAACATAGGAAGGATGGATTTAAATCCAAGAAGAAGTTTCAAGAGAGTAGAAAGTGCAGTCAATGACATCAGAATGGTCATCTTGAAAAGGATTGTCGGCTCTTAAAGAAATCTAAAAAGGTACATTTAAATGAAGTGGCAGAAACTTCAGCACCCTCAACTAGTCGGGGAAGGCCAGATGTTTTAGAAGGCACGCTTAATGTCAAAATTATTCCGTTTAAGAAACTGTTTGATACGGGCACGTCACGAAGTTTTATTTTGACTAAGGTGGTAAAGAAGTTGGATTTGAAACTGAAAAAGCTTAAAGAACCCATGATTGTCCATAATCCGGTTGGGGGTTCCCTCAATCTCAATTGGATTTGTGGGGTGCTTGTTTCTTTTTCCTATTATCGGTTCCCTACTATCTCGATCGTCATGAATTTCACAGAATTTGATCTTATTTTGGGATTGGATTAGTTAACCAAATATGAAGCTGAGGTTAAATGTGCCGAGAGAGTTGTTAAGGCAAAGGCTAAATTAGGGAACTATATAACCATTCCATGTGAAGGTCCGAATTCTGATAGAAAAGACTTTTGGTCAGCTCTGGATGTTTCTCCTACTCAAAAAGAAAATATTCCTGTCGTTACAGAGAATACCCCGGTCGACATAGAAAATATTCTTGTCGTCAAGAACTATGCGGATGTGTTTGAAGAAGTTGTTAGCTTACCTCCGCATAGAGAAATAGATTTCAAAATCTCTTTAATTCCGAATGCAATGCCAGTAGTTCACGCTATTCGAAGAATGACCTTGAAAGAAAAAGATGAATTAGACAATCAGACTCGACAACTTGTATGGAAGGGTTTTATCAGGCCTAGTTTCTCTGATTGGGGAACAGCAGTGGTGTTTGTCCCAAAGTCAGACGGTACTCTCAGACTATGTGTGGATTATCGTGACTTGAACAAGCAAACGTTAAAGAACAAATATTCATTGCCGCAGATTGATGATTTGTTGGATCGATTGAATGGCGCACAAGTATTTTCACGAATGGACCTAGCTATAGGTTTCCATCAGCTTCGTATTGCCGAAGAGTGTGTTCCTTTGACAACATTCAGAGGTCCAGATATATTCTATGAGTGGTTAGTAATGTCGTTCGGCTTATGTAACGCTCCAGCTTATTTTGTCGATCTAATGAACAGGGTATTCCGAGAAGTATTGAATAAATTTGTTCTAGTTTTCATTGGCGACATATTGATCTTCTCTAAGTCAGAAAGCGAGCATGAAAAACATTTGGAACAAGTGTTAGAAATTCTCAGAAAGAATGTTTTAAAGGCAAAATTTTCCAAATGTATATTCTGGCAAGAAGAAGTCAAGTTTCTTGACCACGTTGTATCAAAAGAAGGAATTTCTGTAGATCCAGGTAAAATCACGGCTATTCAAAATTGGAAGCAACCAACTACGCCCGTAGAAGTCCGAAGTTTTCTTGGATTGGCTAGTTATTATCGGAAGTTCGTTAAAGATTTTTCGAAGATATCTTGTTCCTTAACGAAGCTTACTAAGAAACATTCAAGGTTCAATTGGACTCTAGAATGTAAGGCAGCTTTCCAAAAGCTGAAGTTAAGATTGACAACTGCTCCAGTGTTAACAATTATTGATGACAATCAAGACTTGAAAGTCTGGACAGATGCTTCTAAAGAAGGTCTTGGTGTAGTGTTAATGCAAAGAGGCTAAGTAGTCGCTTATTCTAGCCGTCAATTGAAGCCACATAAGAAGAATTATGCAACTCATGACCTTGAATTGTTGGCCATCGTGTTTGCTATGAAAATCTGGAGGCATTATCTATCTGGTGAGAAATTTGAATTATATACTGATCATAATCATTGAAGTATTTATTCACCCAGAAGGATCTGAATATGAGGCAGCAGCGTTGGCTAGAATTTCTCGTGGCATATGATCTTGGTATTTTGTATACTCCGGGGAAAGCCAATGTTGTGGCTGATGCGCTCAGCAAAAAGAATGTGATCATCACTAATCTTATCATTACACCATCGTTAATTGATAAAATAGCTATTCTTCAGAGAGACGGTAGTTTTGTTAAAGAGATGATCAAAAGAATTCAAAAGGCGAAGTCTCCAGTTTCCAAGTGGATAGCGCAGGAGTTCTGAGATTGAAAGGAAGAATTTGTGTTCCTAACATCCTTGAGCTCAAAAGAGAAGTTTTGGACGAGTGTCACAAGTCCAAACTGAGCATCCATCCAGGGGTTAGTAAAATGTATAATGACCTCAAGCGAACCTTCTGGTGGAAGGCGATGAAAAGAGACATCTCTATATATGTTAGCAGGTATTCTACTTGTCAACGAGTTAAAAGAGATCAACAGAAACTCGCCGGATTTTTGCAACCGTTGGAAATTCCAGGTTGGAAGTGGGAACAAATTTCTATGGATTTCATAGATGGTTTTCCCAGAACCAGGAAAGGAAATGACAGTATTTGGGTGATCGTAGATCATTTCACGAAGACCGCCCATTTTATACCTGTCAGATCGAATAGAACCGCCCAGAGTCTGGCGTAGATTTATTTTAAAGAAATTGTTAAACTTCACGGAGTTCCCATGAGTATCATTAGCGATCGTGACCCGATTTTCGCTAGTAAATTCTGGGAAGCATTCCAAGAAGAATTGGGAACAAAACTGAACTTGAGCACCGCATATCATCCTCAAACAGATGGTCAGACTGAGAGGGTGAACTGTATTCTAGAAGATTTATTGCAGGCTTGTGTTATTGATTTAGGGAGGATCATGGGAAGACCACTTGCATTTGGCTGAGTTCTCATACAACAACAGCTACCAAGCGAGCTTGAAAATGTCACCATTTGAAGCACTGTATGGTAGACCGTGCAGATCTCCCGCTTGTTGGGTAAAACCTGGTAATAGACTTGTATTGGGACCAGATATGATTCGCGAAGCTACGGATAAAGTCGATTTCGTTAAGAAACGATTACTAGCGGCACAAAGCCGATAGAAGAGCTATGCAGATTCGAGAAGAAGAGATTTGTCTTTTTCTGTTGGTGACTATGTGTATCTAAGGGTTTCTCCGATGAGAGGAGTAGTCCGATTTGGCAAAACAGGGAAGTTGGCGCCCAGGTTTATAGGCCCATTTCCTGTGCTCGAACGAATTGGCACTACAAGAAAAGTTGATTTTTATAACGCTAATAGATAACACAATATTTGATAGTGTTATTGTTTAGCTTAATTTGGTTTATTTAAAAGTAAAAATACACTCCGCAACGGGTCTGTTCCTCAATAATGATATTCATTCCCGCCCCTTCTCTGAATAATTTCCCAATTCCCTCGTCTTTTCATCCTAAAATTTTCAGTTCCGTTTTCGATTTCTTTCAACTCTCTCCATCGCAAAGCAGATCCTCAATCATCAAATCTACCCTTTCGACCATCGCCCCTGCTACCCCTTCCTTATGCTTGTTGTGCTTCAAATCACACTTCCCAAATCGTGTGCATCGCCCTAAATCGGAAAATTGGTCTTCAACTTGATCACTAGCTCGATGTTGGGTACTTAATCATGAGTATTTATATCTTTTTACTTTTCTATTTTTTTTCTCTGTATTTTCATTGATTTTCTTGAAGTACAAAGTAAATCTAAAGCAAGTGGCTCCTAGATGATTAATGATTATTGCTCCAAATATTTGAAGCATGTTGCTCCTGAATCGCCCTATGTTACTCCTACGATTTGAATCGTGTGTTGGTCTGCCTTTTTCAATGAAGTTAATTTTTATATGATGTACCTTGAAAATTGTTAGCAGGAATGCAATAATCTTACTAAGTAGATTTCAACTCACCTATAAACGTAAGTTGTCCTGGTCATTTAGCTAGATTTATACACTCTTTTGAATGACAACAGGGATACTATTCTCTGAAATATTGTTTTCCCAAACCATGAAAATGAGGCCGAACTCCTATTCAATTTTAGCATGCCTTGAACTCAGTTTAACAAAAGATCCCGTGTTTCTTGTTGTTCCGAAGCAACTTTGGATCATTGAACGTTCTGAAGCTCACTGTCAGATTTGGTTTCCTCTGCAGATCAGGCTAATACTTCTTTGATGCCATTCTCAGGTTTCATACTTTGTGCTCCGATAATCCTGCTTCCTTGTTTGTTGGTTTTAATGCTGCTTGGTCCAGTGATGTTGTTTTAAGTGGCGAAAGTTTGTATCCAGCAGTATGACAGTAGAAGCACTGGTTGTTTGCTGGGAGCAAACAACCCAAAAAAATAAATGTCGGTAGTGTTTTCATCCATTCGTAATAATATTTGCATTACTGCTAGACTAGAGGATACATTCTGAAGTGTTTTTTGTTACCAAGTCAATCTTATTTATTGTTTATAGTCCTTATATTCATTGAGAATCTAGGTCTACCTTTAATTTAATTTTTCTTTTTGTCAAACATAGATCCATATCTTAATTAAATTTGATTACTTCATATTTGGAAACGTATCTACTTTATGTAAAATAGTTCATATTTCATATTCAGTTGAATTCGGAGAATCTAGTTAGTATCAGTTCCTAAATGTAATTTTTAAAATAGAATTTTCAAGAAAAAATAAGATAAGAAACATGTATGGTGGATAAGAAAAGAGATATGATGGACATGTATGGTAGATAAGAAAGGGATACGAGAGAAGCACAGGCATAATAGAATAATTTTTGAACTTTATTATTGCAAGGAGAAAACTCGTTACTGAATGTTTTGACTGTTATATTAAAAGGGAACACTTCGCAACTCATTACTGATTGTTTTGACTGTTTATATTAAGAAGGAACACGTCTCATACTTCCTGTTTATATTGAGACTATGTAAAAGACACTGGCTATTGGAATGTATGTAACCATCTGAAATTAGAAACAATATTTGTATTTAATTAAAATATTTGTGTGCGCATGCTTGTTTTCGTTTTCTCGTTTTTTCTTTTTCTATCACAACAGCATTCATTCAAAAGCTTTTAGTGGATAATTTGCACTTTTACATTTTTATTATTTTTAAATTAGTCAAAACATGCATGTTTCATTTTCAAAACTGCACTTCTGATAGCATTTATTAACTAATTTCATTCCAATAATTTAGACCATTTTATTGATTAATTTTGAAGATCTGTGCGTTTTACATGAATTTTGATTTACATATTACAATTAGCAATAACAGATTGAGATTACAAAATCTTATTATTAGTTTTTTCTATCCAAAGATGTGCTAAGCTATCCGATTACATAGAACGATGAATGAATACCATATTTTAAATGATTTTAGTCTGGTACCAATTTTCAATCATATTTTGAACTTGATCTGTATTACTATCAGACTTTACTTTATTCTAACCATACTTTACCAAGTTAAAGTTGTTTTTTTCTTTTTTGAAAATAATTGTCTTAGCTTCGCCTTTCTTTACATGTATCATATAATATATGCTAGAATTTGATATGACTAATGAGGAACAAGAGCATGCATTAGCTGTTGAACGCATGGTCCCAGCATTATCATCATTGAGAATTGAGACATGCCCTAGCTGCAAAAAATTAGCCATGTCAACACAAAAGCACTTGACCTATACGTGAACTTCATGGAGCAACGAAAGCAACTTCAAAAAAGACTAGCCGAACTTGATGCGGGTGATGAGAAAATTAAAGAACTCATTTCAGTTTTAGATCAGCAGAAGGATGAATCTATTGAGCGTACGTTTAAAGGTGTAGCAAGACATTTTCGAGAAGTATTTGCAGAGCTTGTGCAAGGTGGCCATGGCCATTTAGTAATGATGAATAAAAAGGATGGTGATCTTGGTGATGATGATGAGGAGGAGGATGAGCCTCGAGATCCAGAACCCGAGGGAAGAGTTGAGAAGTACATTGGAGTTAAAGTGAAGGTTTCCTTTACAGGAAAAGGTGAAACACAGTCAACGAAACAGTTATCTGGTGGTTAGAAAAATGTCGTGGCATTAACTCTAATACTTGCCATACAACGTTGTGACCCATCTCCGTTTATCGCTTTGATGAAATTGATGTTGCATTCGATCCTCAATACATAATAGCTATCGGAAATATGATTCGTCATTTGGCTCATATGGCAAACACACAGTTTATAACCACAATGTTTAGACCAGAGCTTGTGAAAGTTGCAGACAAGATCTATGGTGTAACACACAAGAACCAAGTCAGTCAAGTGAAAATGATAGAAAATAAAGCTGCACTTGACTTCAATGAGCGTGACCAGATGCACAATTGATATCGTGTCCGAAAGCTTCACAGCGTATAGAATGGTGGTTGGATGAGCACAAAGGATATCGTGTCCGGAAGCTTCACAGCGTATCATTTATTCAGTCCGCACTTCTTTTATCAATAATTCTCATTTCTCCATACTGCTATGTTCTGCACTGAAAAGAAAATTGGGGAGGTGCTTCTTCATCGATTGCATGCTTCTTTCTAAATATACAATGTTATTTTAATTACGTTCCCTTTGAATTTTTAGTTTTATCAAACTTTCTTTTGTTTATGATTTGTCCATATAAGTTACTGTAGTTCTTCTACTTATTTTTCTTTTGATTTATGATTGGTTCATGTAGATTACTGTAGTTATTTTGCCTTTTTTTGGGTATTCTATTTGTTTATATGAGTTCCAGAATATCAGTTGTGGTATGTCAAATAGTTTTATCATACGTATTTTCTCTTCTTTTCTGCAGCTTCAAGTGCATGAATTATACATATTACTTGTATATAAACTGCTCCGTATGTCTTGATCCTATTTAAACCTTTCGTACTTGGAATTGACACATTTCAATGAACTATTAGAAAAAATTAACAAGAATTTTTCATATATTATGATCGTTTCCCCTTTCTAATTTGACGTGGGAATTGTGAAACCTTACTTTGCATATATCGTGCGTGGCTCAAGCTGCGGCCTCTTCTTTTCGACTATATACACCGCGGATGCAATTATAATCTTTTGGTAAAACCTTATACTACTCTTTAGATGCCTAACTAGAGAACTCCATGTCTAAATTTACCTTTTTATTGGAATTGCAACCTTAAGATGCCCAGCAGAATATAATTGATTGCTAACAAACAATCAAAACCCAACAAAATATAATCCATTGCTAACAAACAATCAAATATGGATAGTTCATCTTTTCACTTACTAGTTTTGGTGCTTAGCTATACATGAATAGTTCAAATAAAACAGTAATATTTATATTACAATATGTTGCTCACTACAAAAGAATAATTAATAAATTATTGTATCTTTTAATGTTCTGTTTATTTTTAATCTTCTATATCAAAGGTATCACACATGCAAATATCATATTTTGCACTTTATGTTTCATCCATTATATCAACTATTTTGTAATGCTTGTGAATTAATTCATCTTCTGCTTTATGCTGCTAAACTATGGTTTCCTACCACATCTAATTAATGGCGAGGACTTTGGCACGTGCGATTCACATATATATGAAATTAATCATAAACAATATTTATTATTTACAAAATAAAAAATTACTTGAATATATTTGCCATGTTTCTAATAAATATATTATTCCAATCATTATAAGTGCTATAAAGGACTATTTAGCGAGATTGGTGGAACTAGCACATGAACATAATAGAGTGCAAAAATATTTAACAAAACATTAGGGTGCAATTGGTTTAGCATTTTTATTTTTGACTTATCGTTCATACCGAAGTGCACACGATGCATATATATCGTGAAAAACGGCCAAATTAGAAAACGGAAATTAACATACAAAGTAGAAACAATATTGGTAATGATAACTAAATTGAATTTGTAAACATAACATGTATGTTATTTTTTAACTCAAGTGTGCTGACATGTATATGTTTCTAGCCTTGACTTGACAAACAATGTACTGTTTCTCAAACAATGTACTGTTTGATGAATAAGATTTGAAATCCTATCCAGGTAAGATTAATGTGAGATTTGAAATCCAATCTAGGTAAGATTACTGTGTGAGATTAGAAATCCTATTTGAGTACTTGAAGGGTAGAAAGGCAAGCAGCATATATACTCAACGAATGCTACTAGCATCATAACTACTGCACTGCAACACATGTTCATGATATCATCATAAACATGATTATGCCACTCGGTCATTTTATATCTTTACTATTTTTTCTTTCTTTTCTTATTGAACGTTTTGAATGTAGGATGACAATCTCAGCTGAAGAAAGAATTAAGATGGTAGTAGAAAATTCCGTTCAAATCTGCGGGGTAAGACTTTCCACCAAGTATATGAAGAGAACACTTGCACTTCCTGATACTAATTGAATCTGTTTGTAGTGCTACTGAATTCATTTGTTTATGATGCAGAGGCAGCCTACAACAAATCATCAAGATAACTTGGCAAAAGTGAATCTTCAAATTTTTTTAAGTAACAAGTATAAGTGACTGATTCCTTTCTTTTTAACGTGGAATATGAATCATATTTCAATTTTTGGGATCCCTTTAATGTCAAAATCATTACATGGCTGTTTTGCAGATATGTGGGCTACTGGTGCAATTTTAGCTGAGCTGTTCACTCTATCTCCATTATTTCTAGGTGAAAGGTACGGATGCTTAATCTTTTACTGCTACAGTATGTCAAACAAAGATGTGATTTGCTAGTTTATGCTTTCTATTAGATTCCACCAAGTAATCTTTCAGAAATTATTACCAATGCTAGCGTGGAAGCAATCAACTTGATTCAGGTATACTAACCGATTTCTGTCTTTTCTTTACACTGTAAGTTGTTATTTACTTATTTGGCTTCTTTTCAAACAGTGAGTTTTTGGAATATCAATGTTATCCATTGAAATGCTCTGGTTATGGTTCTAAGCAGTATTTAAATCTTTGCAGCTGCAGAACCAAAGCTTATTTGGCTTCTTTCTAACCTGTTTCCCCCTCGTCCAACTCCTGTCAATCGCCACCCTGGAGTTCAGTCACCACCGCTGCTCCGACGAGCCCCACCAAATCTCTGCCACTGCTTCCTTTGATCTCTGCCCTCCTAAAAGCCTAAAACCCGAGCGAAACCACCATTACCTTCTTCGTTCAGCCTTCCCATCACCACAATACCATCTGCGGGCATCTCTCTGACGAACAACACTACTGAATTTGACTTTCTGAACCTCCCTGCACCACCCCCTGTAGACCTGCTACAAAGCTCTTGACCGAGTTGTTTGTTGGGAAAGGGGCCATCTCTTTTTATTTGTTACTGGTCTTATGTTGTGTGTTCTTCATGCTCATGTGCACTGCTGCTACACTTGCATGATTTTAGGTGTTGTTGCATTTGTGTGAGTCTATTGTGTAGTGAGATTATGCGCATGTGCACTTGCACCCGTTTTGCTATATTGCCTTGAATATTCACATGCTTGTTCTCGGGTATATATTTGAACTGCTATATTATTATATTTCCTGTCATAAAATTGAAACTCCACCCGAGTGTACTATGGCTGTTTGCTGTTGTGTTGGGGCGTGCACACTTGTGTTTTCATGTTAATTTGAGTATGAAACCATATTGGCTGGCTGTAACTACCTGCCAATTGAACTTGTTCTTCTATCCAATTATATGTGTTAAGAAAATGCAAGTTAACACTTTAAAGAACTTCATGAAGCAGTCAAGATAACTTAGAATTAGAAACAATAACTATTTGATGGCACTAAAACAAACGACAGTATGATTTTGTAAACATTGTAATGTAGTATAATGTTCTCATAAGTTATATACAGTTATACATCGATAACTTTTGTTTCTTTACTATGCATGTCAAATGCATTTTTTTCAATTTACCACTGTAAGAGACAAGTAGGTAAGTTAATAATAACACATACAAGGTTTAGAATGATTTGCATTAGTAGTAACAGGTACTTTTAGTATTGATCATCACATTTTAGTTTACATAAGCCTGAGATACAACTTCATTTTTTTAATTAATTTTAAATAAACCACAGTTAAAAAGGTAACATACCCTCATGTGCATTTGTTATCAGGAAATCGCTACAATGAGTAGCCATGGATACTTGAGAAAAAGTGTGTTGAAACCATCCAGGACCCCGTACTAGTGGCATTCAAGCCGAAGACAACAACTTCAGTCTCGCCCTTAGGCCAATGGGAAAGAAATGTTCATTTATGACTGAGTGGAAAAATTTACAAAAGCATTACTAATTCCAATACTATCAGATTTATACATGCTTCTAATTTGGGTTTATCATGAATTTACAAACATGTCTTTTTGGAACCAGGTGATTGCATAGTATCCATGGACTATTTGATGGAAAAAGAAAGGCTTTGAGCAGTTGACGTTCTTAGTGATGCATTGGGTACTTGTAAACTTTAAATATGAACTATGTTTTATTTTTTGTGTACTTAAATTGACATCAATATGGAATGGAAAATATATGTATTGAATTTGATAACTCAAGGATTGAAATTATTTTTTGTTAGATGATACTTTATTTTGTTATCATGAATATGTGTTATATTTGTTGATTATTATATTTTTTTCATTCTTACATTGCTTTTTAAATTGTTTTGAAGATTTATTTTGATTGCTATTATTAAAATGTAATATATATGCATAGCTCTCTGAATTTTATAGCGGCATATATGAGCTGTAAAAGGTTTTAGCTATATTATAACATGTTAATTTAATAGCGTCATATAGCCGCTATTAAATAAATATGTTATAGCTGCTAAAATGTGTTATAAAAGATTCTAACTTTCATTGAGATTCAGAAGTTTAATACCGGTGAGGATGAGCTATTGTCTTTAAGTAACATAACGACAAATTTATGCTATAAAACCATGCTCTTTTATAACGGGAAATAAAGTGTTATAAATATTTAGCAGTTTTTTTATAACATGTTCATATACAGCAGTTATGGAACCGCTATAGCTTTTATTCATAGCGGCTGTACGCCGCTATAAAATACCAGTTATGTTGTAGTGTGGAACTCTCGCTTATAGAGTTCAATTGCCTGATTGGTTGCCTGGAGTACATGATGTGTTTCACGTATCTCAACTTCAAAAGCATGTGCATGATCTAGATTTAGTCATGGAAGAAGCCGTGCAACAAGATTTGTAAATTACTCCAGAATTAGCTGTGAGGAGAGAGCCGATAAAGATTATTGGCAAAGAAACTAAAGAGCTGAGGAACAAGAAGGTTCACTTAGTCAAAGTGCAATGGAGTGGAGATCCGCGAGACTGTACTTTGGAAACTGAGGAGAGCATTAAGAGAGCCTATCCCAATTGCAGGGTGGATATCTCTGATCAACTCTGGTGCAAGGTACATTTACCATATTTTGCATTTCCGTATTGTTTTCTACTTGGTTGTTGTTTTCTTTTCATGGATGTAAAATTTTAATTATATAGTCTGAATGATTTTAAAAGAGTATATGAATTAATTACTGTATATGTTTGAAAAGTTAAGCAATGAATTGATTGTTGTTTGTGTTGTGTGATTAGGAATTGGATTAATCAAAATATTGGAAAAATAATTAATCCAATCAATAAGTGAATGAATGGTAAATGTATGCAAATTGAATCAAATATTAAATTGATTTAAAATAGATAGAAATACATGCATGTACATTATATATGTTTGAACAGGTAAATGGATTTGCTGTTGAGTAAAGAATTTATTTGCGTGCCCGACAAATAGGTAAACCTTAATGAGTTGGATGCGCACTATTATTATTATATCAACTCATGTGAATGCCATTGGATGCGGAGTGCTGGTTTTTCTGTGTGAAATAATAAATGCCGCTATGTGATAGTAACAATTAATTTTGAACTACACCACATGGCATACTTCTTGAAGATAACATACCCTATCACATACCACATAAGCATTTGGAGCTTATATGACGAGCTTGGAGATTTACCGTACAAGCGAGAGGCTTGTATGGCGATCACTATATTACAGGTTGAACCAAAGACTGATATGGACTATATAAAATATAATGATAAATTTCCAGATTAATAAAAACCCCACACGGGTCTGGAGATGACAGTAGACACGTCTTTCTGGTCATTAAGGCACCAAAACCATTTATAGGGTGACGAGAATTTATTCTCTGGAGTTATGATCTATACACACTCCCCTGTAGACACCGCTTATTAGGATTTATTGGGTACCTAATACGACCCAATAAATTTCCAAACCCCTCCCCGTACAAAGGAGGTTATGGAAAAAAAATTCGAAAATTTAGGGTGTTAGCCAAATTTTGAAGAAATGGAAAATTCTGGGAAACTGAAAAGTTGAAGAATGAAAGCCAAAAAGAAATTTGAGTTGGTTAATTAAACAACTTTCAGCTTCGTTCCTTTTCGGGGACGACAAGATTTTAAGTGGAGGAGATTGTAACAACCCGGAAAATCAGAACCAATTTAAAAAATTTAATTTGGCTATTTTAGTGGGTTTGGAAAAATTAAAATAAATTATTTTGAATAATAATGACCAAAAATCTATTTGAATCGAAGTTATAGTGAATATATTAATTTTAATTATAAAACAAGGCCTGAAATGGCGCGGTAGTTTGAAAATTTGAATTCGAACTTTGACTGGCCGTACCCGGTGCAAAATAAAATGGATTTTAGTAAAACCAAAAATATTTAAATCTGTTTAAGAATATCTTTCTAACGAATCTGAAAAATCGAAATTTCATAGCGGGAATCAAAAGTTATGGCCAAATGAATTTTCAGAAAGGTCACTATGGAGTTTATATAACCCTTGAAAATAGACATTTTGCAAACGACCTCCATTTTCGACAAAACCACTTTTGCTGGATCCGGAATGTCAAATTATTGCTAGGTTTCAAATTCCATAATTTTTGGATTTAATATGTGAGCGTGGCAAAAGAAAACGTATTTGGTTAATTTCAGTCAATTTGGATCGACCAGAAAATGGCCATTTTTCAAACGGTCTCCAAATTCAACGAAACTAGTTTTGTTGGGACTGTATCGTCCAAATATTGCTAGATTCATTTTTCTGGAATTTTTGGGATCAGTATGTGGCCCTGGCAAATTGAAATGTACATTCAAATCTATATTTGAATGTTTTATATTTTAATTTGAAGAATAACTGACTGAAACATTCGAATGGGCCTACGAAACATATTCCATTGTGTCCAGAATGGGGGTATTTAGCTTAGGACGACAGTCGTTGGGTTTGAATTGGAGTTCGTTTGCAGAAAAGGATATTTTTGGAATTATAAATAGCACGGGCCAATCAGAATTTTTATTAAAAAAATATATTCTCTCTCCCCGTAACCTACCACGACCGATAGTGGAAAAGGGTTAAGCCCTTCTCTCTTCGATTCCGGCGAATCCGCTCCATATTATCCTTCGCTCCAGCTGGGGATTTTGAAGTGCTCCCTCTCCTCTTCAAATCCATCCTAGCCTTGCACCCCCTCGTCACGTATTCGCGGAGAACGGACGCCTCGAAGTCGCCGACTTCAACAAGCCGGCGCTGCTCAGATCTGAGCTCGAGTTGGACCCCCCCACCGCGCGTGGGTGTGCGGCTCGACCCTCTTCGACGCTCCACCACCCGATCCTCTCATCGCTACACGGATTGGAATTTATTCTCAGACCTAGTTTCGAACCATTTGCTAAAAGGTACGGTTTGGTTTATTTAAACTGATTTCGACAAATAAAAGTGTTGCAAACTTATAAAAATCATATTTTTTTTGCTGTGTGGTAGAAATCCAGTGAAACAAGAGACATTGGACTCGTGTGGACGCCTTCTACATTCTAGAAGAGACCGGAGATTTTTTGGTGCTTCCTGCAATTTTTGGAGGAGTGGAACCCAAGGTGAGATTTCTAAATTATAAACGATATGGAATGACGATGTATAAATTATACGATCGATATATAAGTTATATAGGCGTTGTACACCTCATGTATAAGCGTTGTATAAGTTGTATGTGCGATGTATAAGTTATATATGCGTTGTAAAAATTATATATGTGTTGAAATGAAATTGAAATGAAAGTGAAATATATTTATATACGTATATCTACATATATATATATATATATATATATATATATATATATACACTCCCCTCTTCCACAGACCATGGACGATATATTGGTTGTGATTGTTTGGATTTTGTTTGACGTGAAATTTGGTGAATATGACGAATGGTTGATTTGATTATGGTTGTTTGTGGTTGAAAACAAATAGGATTAGTTTGTGGAAAAATCCGTCTATATACGAACTAGATTATTGAAATCCTCATTGTCAAAAGCTGCGAGGCTTTAAGGTAGAGCGAGAAGTCGTACTCGGGACGATGCCGTTTTTAACTACCCTGTCATTATGCTGCCGAAATTTTTTGAAATATTCTTATGTTTGATTAATATTCATGTGTTGAAATAGATTCATGTGTTGGAAATATATTCCTTTTTTGACATAAATTGTTTGAATGATAAAAATAACATTTTTATTGAATGTATGAAATGAAATGGTTTGAACGATAAAAATAACATTTTTATAGTATGTACGAAGTATATAAAATATTCGTATTTGAAATAAATTGTTTTAACAATAAAAATCACATTTTTATAATATATACGAATCGCTAAAAATCTTCATTTTTGAAATAAATTGTTTTGACAATAAAAATCACATTTTTATTATATATACGAAGTGTTAAAAATAGTCATGTGTTGAAATAAATACTTGTTGGGTAAAAATATTATTTTTATCAAATATATGAAATGAAAATGATTTGGAAATCGAAGAATGAATTATATTTATATATATATAAAATTAAATTAAAACGAATAACGAAGCTGCAGTTCGTATTTTGAAATCGCAACTTCAAACGATTGTACCGGGAGATCCGACCCTTGGATTTTCCCGAAACCGAAATCATTGGTTCCACTTTGGAAATATCTTTCCAAACACACCAAATTTGTAAAGATCCAACAGTTAGATTTTGTTAAATGTTAAATTCGAATCTGAATGAAAACAGCACCAGAATGGATTATATTTATATATATATAAATATAATTAATTTAAATCGAATAATGACGTTGTAGTTCGTATTTTCAAATCGTAACTTTAAACGATTGTACCGGGAGATCCGACCGTCGGATTTTCCCAAAACTAGAACCGTTGGGTCCGCTTTGAAAAGATCTTTCCAATGATATAGAATCTGTAAAGATCCAACAGTTAGATTTTCAGATATGTGTAAATCAAATCTAGAGAAAAACAGCGCCATGGCCGCGTTATGGCCTCAAGCGTCGTTTGAATAAATTGGCTATATTTAAATAAATAAAAATAGCGATAAATTGTTATAAAATATTTTAAGCGATATAGAATGGAAATAAACTGAATTTACCCAGTTTATAGGATATTTGATGGCTGAATGTGTTTGACGTGAAAATTACATTAATGAACTGAATTATGGATGTCAGATAATTTAACCATTGAAATGAATTGATTTAAAATTCTAAATATACGTGAATTATTTGAAAAGGCTGAGTTAATTCTCATTTCAAATAATTGATCGACGATTAGAAGTCGAAGATATAAAGACGGTGCAAGACCGAGGATCTTCACATCGAATGGATGGCTACTGATGTCTTTGATGGGAGTCGCTGCCCTGAAGGGGTTACAGTGGTGGTCGTCCAAACGTACTTGTTGATCGTTCGGATGTGCGAGAGCCTCTCTCCTGTACTGGACATACGGGAGAGGAATAAGGTGCCTCCGATTTCTTTCAGACCCAGGATGGACTTGTAAATGGACTGTGTGTCCGACATTGGATTTTATTCTGTATGATTGATATACGTCAGTTGCGTGGCGTGAATTGCCTGTGTGGCATGCTGTGATGCAGTGATCAAGGCTTTTGTTGAAAAGCAGAGTCTTGTGGTTGATGATCAAAGCAGGGCTTTAAATAGCTAGCTTTGTGTTTAGCATTGATTCGCGAGCCTCACATCCCGATATGAACCAGAAACGGGAGAGGACTTCAGGGAGGACATGCGTTTCCTTCTAGCTAGGAGTGGTGTTTTGGGTTTTACACACCCAGGCATTTTAATTATGTGGATGATGGATAGCGAGGTGCCTCGGTTATATCAGTCGCTACAGGGCCGATGGTTTGGTCGGTGCATGACCAGTTGATGCTCCATAGGGCGGGGAAACGCAGTTTTCAGGTATTTTAATCCACTCCGTGTGGACCGGCCCTAGCGATCCAAGGATCACTCGATCTCTGATCCTGAGAGGCAGGCTAGAGCGTCTCGAAGCGGTAAGGACGATCCCTTGCCTTAGTTCATGAAGGAAATCCAATTTCCAAATACGACATCGTGTGGTTTTGATTGTTACCTATATATGGCGACATAGTGGTATGGGGCATTTATGCCGTCTATGATTGATACTTATGATCGAAATTATTTTTGAAACATATAAACACTAGTAATAATATCAAATGCTTTTGTTTTATTCGTATCAAGCATATTTTTGCCATCATAAGGTAAAACTCTATCCTCTGGTTTGCGTTGCATTCTGTGATGGGAACTGAGTCTTATGATGGCTTCATTTTTATAAAAAGCATTGCGATGTTTAAATAATTTACTTGTTTTGAGCACTGACAATCCAATGGAGTAAACCTGCTCCACGTTAGCGGCGTGGTCCCGTGATTGGCCTTATTATAAAATAAGTTAAGTAGATTTCTCGTACCAGTCCCATGACTGAATCGTAGTTTGTTTCACTTGCAAACTCGGGTGCCCTATTTTCTACACGGGCAGCCTTGTATTCAGGTTTTAGCGGGCTCTCTCTGGATAGCTATGGAGCTGAAGATGGATTCTACCATTTCTTTCTTTTTATGCTGTTCATCTCCTGTTGTACATATTATGTTTTGATTCCGCTATAGACATTTTATGTAAAGCTGAAACTGTATTTTGTACTAAGTATGATCCTGTATACTGTGTAACTCTGATGATTATGTTTATCCAGTGTATTCTGTTGTACATTATCTGGTTATTTATATATTTCTGTTATGCTGTTATTTGTTTATGTGTTATATTCCAAAGATTACCCTTGCCACCATGGAACGGGGGTTTGGGGGCATCACACAATCCCTCTAGGAGTGTATATTAGTCAAATAGCAGAAACAGACAGGTAGCTATATAATAGAAGAATAAGATGTCACCCACGAACTCGTCATCGATCAGCGTCCTTGTCATCAAACATGCTACTCAGTCTACTTAACAACATCGTTGATGAGCATCCCAAGGTAAAAAGAGGAGACATGAAATTTGAGTAGGACTCAATTTGTTATGAGAAAAAAATAACTATCAACAGCTATACAGGAAACCATGATACTGGACAGTTCAAGTCTTACTTGGCATGTCCCGCGGCCAAAAAGTTAGCACATAATAATTACATAAGATATGGTACTCATATGGGAATAACTGAAATAGGTACAATTCAGAATATGATTCCCAATCTCTGCTTCTCTTCAATATTCTACCATGATAGCCTATCCAGAGAAAGAAAGGTAACATCTAAAGCACACATAGCATCCATCAAACAATCTTCTAGCTATCACCGTCTAAAGCCTTGAATATGTTAATAACCCATATGACTATCCTCACTTTTGTCAGTGACTAATGGAGAATTAGATTTCCATACATCCCACGTACGTTTGTCTTCCAAGAACAACTAGTTCACTTCCAAAGATTTCCAAGGTACTCGATCTACCTGATCATAACGGGCTTCCTCAAATACCGATGCTTCGATTCCGCACAACCCTATAACACTCTGAGCTATCAATGATTCCTTGGAACTGCCAATCATACGAGCTACCCATAACTCCATCTTTATGTTGAGTCTAACTCGAGTTGGTCCATTATCTCGTAGCCTCATTCCATATCGAGCTGCCTATCACATTCACCTTCGACTACCCTAGTCTGAGTTCACAATCTAAAAATCGACACTTTCCAAATAATAATCTCCACCCTATAGATGATATCAACAAATAGAGACCTCCGACACACTCCTGAAGACCTTTTGATTTTCCACCCTTGAACCCTTGACGATCCTTCATCATTTGATGGACCGGTGTTGGTCCATCCTCTATGGACCGGTGTCGATCCACACACTTAGCTAAATTCTAAATGCTGCACTACTTCAATATCGATGCTTCCAGTGCTTCCTAGCTAAATCTCATCCTCTTTGGACTTTCGTACCTCTTCTATGCCAGTCTATCCATTTGTATTCAAGTTTCTCCATCTCGACCTATCTGGTCTTCATCATACTTTGATTGAAGCCTCCCCGAGACCCCATGATGCCATACATAAAAATTCATGGCATCTAATGTAATATGATGGACCGGTGCCGATCCATAGGCTATGGACCGGTGTTGGTCCACACACTTAATCATTTTTTACTACAAAATTTTGGTGGTGCCTCCCGACGTCCATCAGAGCTTTTCCTTCAAGTTTCTTCTGATTTCGATCATTTAAACTTCTGATATGCTCTGATCTTCAGTTTTAAGTCCTACTTAAGCAATTCTAAATGACTAAATCAAGCATAGCATACAATTTTAAGCATTCAAATAGTAGTTCATACAGTTTCTAGCATATCCAATCATATATACGCATACAAGCGTGAATCATTCAATAGCAATCATAGATCTACCTTAATTTGATATAAATCATACGCTAATCATGTTTAATCTAACAAATTACTTGATAAATATCAAAATTAGGTTATCCTCGGATGTCTAGATCTGAAATGAACATGTATGATTTGATTTTAGGGTAGAATTAACATATGAGGTGTTTAACTAACCTAGTTTATACATATGTTCATAATAGCCATGTGAGAGATCTCTATTGCTCACCAAAACCTAGAATTCAACACAATTTGATGATGATTAGATCTGGGCAGCAAAGAACATGCATGATTATGATGATAGATGATGAGATCAAATCCTCTTTAGTGTGGATATAACATCTAGATGTTATATAGAACAATTTGATAAAGAAAGAGGTTAGGATTTGAGAGACTAGGTTGAACAAGAGAATCACAGGTGCCCAACCTAATGGGAGAATGAGGAGAAAACTTTAAATTCTCTCTCCGCAACCCCTATTTATAACTACAATTCATTAGCTTAATGGGTTGTTTAAAAATTTGTTCTATAGAAATGAAAACTTAAAAAAGCGACCTCTCCCAAACAGCTGAATCACTTTTTTAATGTAACCACACTACGGAATGACCAACCGCTATCCCGATCTAATTAAACTAGTTTGGACACTTAATTCAGTCTTTATAAAAAGTTATGGCTAAAATAGTAAATCACAAGGGCAAAATGTTCACATAAAGATTTTGTAAATGTCATGAACATGTCTCACATCCTCATGAACCACATATTAAAAATATTAGATGATACGATCACTTATGAATCAATTAGAATTATTTTATGTTCCTCCGATACGTAAAATACAGGTCATTACGTTTTCCCCTTTAGGAATTTTGCCTATGAAATTCCAAGCAAACACGACCCAACACCACGTCCCGCATGTCTACCCCCCATGAGCAGCCAATCTATCATTCAATGGTACATGTATACAAAAAATCTTATCCTAGCATGCAAAATTATAACAGCACAAGCTACAATGACACAATTATATATGATCCATGGGACGTACCACTCGTAGATTTCTGAATAAGCTGTCTTTATCTTTCTTCCGTCTTCCATGTACAATCGTCATCATTCTTGCTCTATTGTACCTTAACTAGCCTAAATATCTTCCTCCTAAGCTGGTTTGTGTCATTCCCCATAATTCGAAGTGCCTTATGAAGTCTAAAAACTTATGGCACTACCTTTACATCTTCAAGTTGATCCGGAGATACTATGACACTTAGTCGTGCACAAACTTCCATAGGTAAAAACATGAAAAATACTGTGTGTGCTCGCCATCTTCTCAGGTACTCCACTCCATAAGCCAGATTCCAGATTCTCTCTGAAATCGGAAAAGGTTCAATGAATCTCGAAGCTAACTATAGTGGCACGTATTTTACATATCATAGGATCGTAAAATAATTCTATTTAATTCCCTGGTGGTCATATCATTCTCAAAATATAATATGTTGTTTATGGTAACATGATGCATGTCCATGATTTCTACTGAATCGTTTTGTGACCATTTTACCCTTGCAACTTATTGTTTTAGCTATAACTTTTGTTTGGACCAATTTGGGAAGTTTCTAGCAAGATGTCCGTCCTCATGACAGTTATAACATTTCGCTCTGAATTCCAGCTTCACCAGATTGACCCTACAATCTTTGGCCTCATGGCCCTTCTCATGGCATCTCCCATATACTTTAACCTCTTTCTTAAACTTCCCATTCTTCTTCTTCTTTATCCAAAAGTTCTTCTTCTTGTTCTTTACAAATCTAGAAGTACCTTCACCTTCCTCACTTTTACTCTCTTTCCTTTCCTTTCCTTTGTAGCACATAAGATAACGGTCTCCATACGCATCCTTAAAAGTTGTTCCAAAAGTTACTTGAGCTAATGGCATGTCTCTAAAAGGGGAAGTAAGTCCTTTTACACATCTTAGCTCCTTATTCATAGGTGTATCCACAAGGCCTATTCCAAACTTAGACAACTCTGTAAACTTTGCAATGTATTCCTTCAGACCTAATGCTCCTTGATTTAGTTAGTTAAACTTTTCCATTGTAGACTCATCTCAGCGTTATGCAAAAACTTAACTTCAAATTAGGCCTTAAACTCATTCCATGTAAATAGCTTTCCCATGTTCCCCTCGGAAATTATATTCCACCATTCCAACGGTTTGCCTTTAATATGCCAAGCGGCTAGCCTACGTTTTAGTGGGTCCTCCCATCCTGTAGCTTCGAAGAAACGATCACACTCATATATTCATGCCTTAGCTTCAAGAAAGCCTTCAGTTACGAGATAGAGATTGCCTCCCAAATTAACGAAATACTTACAGAGATGAGTAATGTTAAGATCCACATCAACGGGTTGAGTTGTTGGTTCCATTGGGGCTGGAGGGGAAATGGGGACTTGTTCCACAATCCTTACGTACAGCTGAAACCACTCGAGAAAGCACCGAGGCATTGCCTGATTCCCTTGCTAAGGTTGATTATCGGTCATTTCTACTATCTGAAAAGGAAAGACCTTCAGTGGAAATTCCTAAGATAGTACTTAATCCAAAAGCAAATGGGAAGAAAGATAAAGATTGTCTAGTATAATCATGTATGGCTTTGAGTTATAGTATATATGTATATATAGTTTTGAAAACTTTTTCAAATAACAAGTATGTCTCTCATACGTATATCTCCCCGTAATCGAATAAACTATGCTCTAATACTACATGTAACAACCCATCTGGAATGGTCCTAAATCCCAATCTAGAAAAAGCCCATCAGAACTTAAAACCATCTAAACAGATTGTTGGTTCCTATAAGGAATACATAAATAGAACCAAAATAAAAATGAAATCAGAATCTCACAGTGGAAGGGATAAAATATAATAACTGATAAATAGATATACCATTAAATAAAATCATAATAATGTCAATTTCATCAAATTCTAATTAGCATATCAAGGTACATCAATAATAATAACCCATAATTATAATAAATTGCCAAGTATGATGATGATGATGATGATAATAATAATAAGCTATAAAATCTCCTCCGCCAGGTGTCAGGTGCCACTCCAAACTTCTCACTCAGGTGTTCTCACCTACTAACATGTTTAATTGTTACGAGGAAGGAGTTCAAAACAACAAGTTCTGGTGAATGAAAATCACATAAGTTTAAAGAATGTCTATTTCCTATACTTGATAGTACGAGTTTATCAAATTACGTCTAGCAATTTCAACGCACAAATATATGTACTAATTGGGTGGACAACTCAAAATCACTTAAGGCCCACATGCTTATATAAAGACGAATGTCTGTTGTCACTTAATTACCAATGAGGTGGACTATCATTTGGTCACCTAAGGTCATTATCTATATTTAATTATAAGAGGATTCCTACTATCACTTAATACTCTATGGAGAACCCCAGTCACTTAAGTCCTCGCCTTAACGTTATTAAATAATCTTTCTTTTGTAATACAAGAAATAGTAATCTGCTACTTAATACCAGGTAGAGGCAGGCACTTATCGCAATTTAAGACCTCTCTTGCAGATCCACAAGTTACTATTTAAATGGTATTATGGGTGATACTCCCTTTAGACAGGCGGTCCCTTAGAAACTATTCTATTGTCCATACCTAGGTATGCCCTCACATAGCCCCTAGATAAGAAGCAGACCACTTTCGGAGAACTACCATACTCATACGTCTATCTTTTTAATTAAGATCATTTAATATCTTATAATAGAAAGGCTGACCCAATAACCATTTTAAAACCAGGGTTGAGTTTTTTATCATTATTCCGATTTCCATGAAATTCCTTCCAGTTATTTTCGATAATCTCTGTTTCCATCCTTATCCAGGAAATTACAATTGGAAGGAATTCCTTCCGTTAACAAATGGGAGGTGCAGAAAAGGATTTCGAATTTCCATAGGAAATGTTTTCCTACCATTTACTAGGTCAAGCCCAAATATGCTAGGTAATTAGTCTCGTTTCGTCTACTTCTATGTTCAATTCCCGAATTCAGTTTCCTAAAATTCCCAACCTAAAATTTTCTTCTTCCTTCTCATCCACAATCTTTCGCATCCTTCTCGTTTGCACTCGGAGCCCTCTTCTCATCTGTGTTGTCAATCCTTCCATTTGCACTTGCATCAAACTTCGCTTGCATCTAGGATGAATTGAAAACCCTAACTTTAACTTTTTCAGGTACTTCGGTTTTTTTTCTGGATGTTTGCATCAAATTTTGGTGAACTTTATTTAAAATTTTATTACAATTTATTTTTCAAGCCATAAGTTTGCTATGAGTATTTGCGCATTGCTACATAATAATAAATCTTTTTCTCCCTTGTGCAAAGACTTTTTTGCGTCATGTGATATTGTCGTATATCATGTTGGTTTTAACTATTTAACAAAAAAGCAACTTGGTTATTTTTTCTATTTCAATTTGTTGAAAGTTGTAAAATACAATGGATTTGAGCTTAGCTGATTTAATTTCGATCTTCTATTTGTTTATCTAGCTCATTTTGAGATGAGTTCTTCTATTGGAATTCTCAATAAAATTGACATATAATTTAGATGTGGAATAAAAGAGCCGAGGGCACTTTAGAAGTTATACGATTTTAAGCTATAAAAGAGCTGAGGGCATAATTTAGTTGTGGAAAAAGAGCTGCAAAAGCAATAGGCAGATGGGGAGATATGTAGAAAAGAATAACTATTGTAATAGAAACTTAATTATCTGAATATGTATACTGGAACCTAATTTCAAGTAGGCCAAATTTGTCATTGGAACCTAACTTAATTATATGAACATGTGCTCGTTTCTATTTATTTCTACACTACAACCATGTATGAAGGCTATTAATCATTTTATGCTATTAATCATTTTTTAATAATATATTAAACAATATAAACGAAGTGAAGATACCTGTGTACGGCAGAGGATGAAAGAAACGCCGCTTGATTTGCCACATGCTCTAGGTACGCATTTGAGTTTTTGTTCAATTGACAAATACGATTTTAATAGTAAAACAAACAATAGTTTTCATAATTAAATTTACATTTCCAGATTCACTATAATCATTGGATGACAAACTGTTGGAATATGCAGTTGCAGACCACCATTATATTTTCAAACCAAGCATGAACGCCTCTTAATACATGTGATGTGTATGAAAATGATATTTTTACAAGTTATAGGGTGTAGTAGCATTTTTAACGGTTTGGAGCTCACTTGTTAGCATATAACTTCTAGGTGTTATATTCATTGAACAATAAATAGCTTCTGAACAGTTTGATATATTGTTTTCTCCCATAAAATTAAGTATGACCCAGAAAATAATAACTGTGAAATAGAAAAAATTAAAAATAACAACCAAATATAGTAACCAAATATTTTAGTACGTGTAAAATCATAAACAAGAGCGCAAAGCAAGATTCTCCTCTTGTATTATATCCTTAATTCCTTGTTTCCGTACCCATTTTGTTTGTTAAGAATGTAAATGATATTTAATCCAATGTACTTCTGAATTGAAAATTATTTAGTTAAACATAAAGTAGCAAATGAAAATGATGTTTAACAATGTATTATTTTCATGGGCAAGTAGCATATCACATCATGCCCCCTTCTATTGTATTTAATACACTCACTGGCGTTTACTATATTAAAAATAATTTTGAACTCTCATATTATTAGGGAAAATATAAACAAAAGTCTAAATTGTGGAATACTTGCCGTTTGAAATGTGAATGTCATTGAACTGGTTCCCACCCTTTGCATGAAAGTGAACATATTTGATTATAACGAGGAAGATAAGATGGACCAAATATATAATAAGCTATATTAAGATGAAAGACTCTATAGGAATAATTGTGTTTCTTACATTGCATAGCTTGGTACTAATTATTTTATACAACTGCTGCCTTTTGGGGGAATTCTATTAATTTTTTAAAAGATTTGTTTCAAAAATGTTAATATGTTTATATCAATTGTGTAATTTTGAATGTTTTAAAAATGTTTTGTACAAATGCAAAGATTGATCTCTCTTGAAAATTTAGAATCAAATCACAGAAAAATAATAATTATGAAATACCTAAGCTAGCATATATAATTTATAAATACAAATGTATGCTTTTTATTACAACTGTTAATAGCCTCTTCTTATTAATTTACTGATATAGTATACAATACTTGCAGGTTTTGTAGCTGACCATTGATCTAGAATTTTCAATGCAACTCACAAAAGTACGGACTGTAAAAAGCCTTTAAATTCATTTTGACATAATATTTTGTAGTTTTTTGTTGCATTTTAATGTTTTTTATTTGAAGATTAGTTAGATTCTAGTACTCAGTGTAATTTTCCCAAAATTTCGTAGTTTATTGTGTATGTGTTATTTATTTCATGTATGACATGCACACGGTTGTTGTTTGTTATATTATTTATTTCATGGATTTTTAACAACAACATGTTCTTTATAACTGCAGAGCAATGTATTATCTAGATTATCAGATTCACAAAATATTATAACAGATAAGCTTTTAAAAACATGCTTAACAGCAATGTATTCTCTAGAATGCAAAATTTGTTTTAAAATTTATATTTTTTATATTGTGGGTTGACTTCCTGGAAAAGAATGGAATTTCCATCTTCCATGCCATCTTTTCCTGTAGCCACGAATTCCGTTTGACGGAATTCCATAGTTAACAGAGCGAAACTCTAACCATGTATCATATTTCCACCATCAATCGGAAGAAATGGAAAAGGCTCCGGTTGGAACGGAAAATTTCTGCATCTATCCCTATTTAAAACCTGATAAGGGTGATTCCCAAGACTTTGGTTCGAAACCAAGGAGTGAACCTTAGGAACGGACCTACTAATAACCACTTAATACCTAAACCGGGTAGATCAACCACTTAATACCTACTCAAGGTTGCCTAATTCACACACACACATATATATATATATACACACACACACTAGATATCCCAATTAAACCAACTACTTGTAGATGTTGGATTTTTCGGGCGATTCCAAGCAGACTTCTAGTATAAGTTGGGCTTAACCTCGTGACTTTGTGTACTTATGTAATAACCCGGAAAATCTGGGCCAGTTTAAAAAATTTCTTTTGGCAATTTTAGCGAATTTTGATTATTTAAAATGGATTATTTTAAATAATATCGACAAAAATTTATTTTGAATATAATTCGAACGTATATAGTTATATAGATCGTCGTTAGAATATAAATAATTATATATATTTATAAATAGAATTGAAAATGGCGCGGTAGTTCAATAATTCGATTTCAAACTTCAATTGAATGTACCGGGTGCAAAACAATCCGGATTTTAGTGAAACCAAAAACATTAGGATCTAATTGATAGTATCTTTCCAACGAATCCGAAAAATCAAAATTTCATAACGGATATGTCCAGTTGAAAATTCTGAATAGTCGCTATGGAATTCAGGCCCTTAAAAATGGAAATTTTGCAAACGACCTCGGATTTCGACGAAACCACTTTTGTTGGATCCGCAGTGTCAAATTATTGCTAGGTTCCAAATTTCATAATTTTTCGAATCAATATGTGAGCGTGGCAAAGGAAAACGCGTTTGACCAGTTTCAGTTGATATTAATCGACTGGAAAATTACCATTTTTCTAACGGTCTCAGAATTTGACGAAACTAGTTTTGTTAGGACCGTATCGTCAATACGAAGCTAGAAAATATTTTTCTGCAATTTTTAGAGTTAGTATGTGACCCCAGTAAATTGAAATGCGCGTTCAAATTCAATATATAGAGTATATGTTGATTTTGACGAAAACTGATCGAAATGATCGAATCAGCCTACGATACATATCCCATTGTGTTCGGAATGGAGGTAATTAGCTATGGACGACAGTCGGTGGGTTTGATTTCGAGTTCGAAATAAAAAGTTGCTTTTTGAAATTTAAAAATAATAATTAAATAAATACATATATCCTTATAAATACCCCAATAGAAAACCCTAGCCCCTTTCTTTATTTCCGCCGCCTCTATCATTTAAACGGCCAGAATTCTTCAAAATAAAAATCCCTGATTCCCCTTAATCCAAATCGAAATAATTCATGGTTAGTGAACGGAAATTGTCAAGCTAGGGAAGCTCGTTCGATCTGTACGATTTTGATGGGATATTGTTTACTGTAGCTGACGATTTTGGGGTATGAATGCTGGCGGTTCACAGCCAAATTGAGGCGCCATGGGGATTTCGAGTGCGCCGCCGTTCGTGGGAGGTGGTGGAGCCTGAGGCGGCGCTCGGCGTAGGCTGGTCCGATGATGCTCCGGAGGAGTGTGGCGATGGGGGTTTTAAACCCTAAAAGTCGACGTTCTTTTTCCAGTTACAGGCAAAAATGAAAACGACGAAGAAGAAGGCCGAAGCCTGGGGTGTTAACAGTGAAGAAGAAAGGTTTATTTTAAACTAATTATTTTATTAATTATCTTTATCAAGGTAATTAGTTTAGGTAAATTAGTAATTAATCAAAAATGAGAATTTTTATATAAAATGCCTTAGAGAAAAATATATGATTTATTTTCAGATTTAATTTTTAAAATTTTAAAATATTTGTAACATTGTTAAAAAAAGGGGGGATAAAATAAAAAGACGAGATTTTTAAATATATAATCATCATAATAAAAATGTAATTTTTATATATTGAATAGCAAAGTAAAAATTCGATTTTTATATATTGAATAGCAAAGTAAAATTTCGATGTTTATATATTGAATAGCGAAGTAAAAATTCGATTTTTATATATTGAATAGCTGAGTAAAAATTCGATTTTTATATATTGAAATAGCGAAGTAAAAATTCGATTTTTATATATTGAATAGCGAAGTAAAAATTCGATTTTTATATATTGAATAGCAAAGTAAAAATTCGATTTTTATATATGTAGTGGCTACGAGAAACGAAGATGACAAAAAGACGAGAACGATGGAGATTTCTACTAATGAAGTGTTGTGGAGTTGGGATGGCTTTGGTGAGAACTCCTCACTTTTATTTTAAATTTCTAGTTAATATATATACTAGGATGCAGACGGTGCTTAGCAGCACCCGACACCCGTCATCCACAGACCATGGATGGCTTGTTTGTTTGATTGATGTGATGTGAAAATTGTTTGTGATGTTGATGTGAAATCAATAATAAAATAATATATATATTGAAAGTGAAAATAATATATATATTGAATGTGAAAATATCGTATATATTGAAAGTGAAAATATCGTATATATTGAAAAGTGAAAATATCATATATATTGAAAGTGAAAATAATATATATAGTGAAAGTGAAAATGTCGTATATATTGAAAATGAAAACGATATATATATATATATATATATATATATGAAATGAAAACGATGTATATGAAATATTCGAATTGAAAACGATGTATATGAAATATTCGAATTGAACTGAATAGAAAATGAATTCGAATTGAATTAAACTGAATAGAAAACGAATTCGAATTTAATTGAATATAAAATGAATTCGAATTGAATTGAATTGAATAGAAAACGAATTCGAATTAAATTGAATAGAAAACGAATTCGAATTGAATATAAAATGAATTCGAATTGAATTGGATTGAATAGAAAACGAATTCGAATTGAATTGAATAGAAAACGAATTAGAATTGAATTGAATAGGAAATGAATTCGAATTGAATTCAATTCAATTGAAAACGAACTGAAATAGAATTGAAATCGATTTGAATTGAAATCAAATAGAAATGGATGTAAAAAAATTTATAAGGAAGGATTCAATTTTGATTCGAATTGAAATGGAAGTTGAAATTGTTTTTAAAACAAATTTAAAACGATTTATAAAATTCGTTTTAGATAGGAATCGACGTAATATATATTATATATATAATATAATGGCCTGAATAGAACGCGCCGCGCCGCGGCAGTTCGTGAATTTCGACCATTTATTTCAAACGGACATTACGGGAGATCCGACCGTCGGATTCTCCTAAAACCGGAACCGTTGGGTTCGTATCGAAAAGAGCTTTCTAACGAATATTAGAAATTCAAAATCTAACGGTTGGATTTGGAGATACGTCCAAATCAAATTTGAAAAAGGTCGCTGTAAGTGCAGTTCGATGGCCGTTGATGGAAATCGACTGTACGGACCTTGATAAAATTATTAAAAATAGTAATAATTTGTGTAAAATCATAAGAAATGATTTGGGAAAAATTGGGATGAAAAACTCCATATTTGAAAAGATAAAAATATTTTTTTATCGAAATTAACTAGTTATTAACTAGAAAAATAATCCAATGGTTATAAATAAATAAATTGGATTAGATTTGAATTGAAATTATCTTGGGATATTTTCGATATTGGATTCCGTGATTATATAGATATTGTGATGGGAATTTGGAAGATATCGATATCGTTATTCCCGATATGATATCTATTGGTTTCAGGATTTGATGTTGAATATAAGTCGATACTATCTTTATTCAAACCCTTCTATTTAATGTCAAATTGGATTGATTGATTGTTTGGATTGTGCTCAACCAGTTTATGAGCAGAACATGCTTTTATATTTAGCATTGGGTTGGGTTGAAAATATGTATGTGCTAACGCCTTGTGAAACACTTCACGATTTGACGATAAGGTGTTTAGCGATGTTGTGTCCATTTCAAATTTAATGAATGATTGTGAAATGATATTTTTCTTAAGTGAAAAGAAATGTATTCCCGATTTTGGACAGGGAATGTTTTATAAAAATGTTTTATAAAACAGAAAGGATTTCGAGGCCCAAAACCCGATGATTTCTAAAATGATTTAGAAATGTATTATATGTTACATTATGTTTCATCGCATATTCGATTAGTTGCTATTGATGATGTATCTGTTTGGTGGCGGAGAATTTATTCTCTTGCTTAACGCCCTTCTTTGAGACGTTTGAGCTCAAAGGTTATGTGATTAATAGTGACTGATCATATGTGTGAATTACTGATGTGAAGTACAATATTTTGAAAGTACTTGTGATTATTATGTTGTGAAATGAGTTTCCCTACTTCGGGATATGAAATGATTTAGTATGTGGCTAAAGATTCGGGTAACCCTGAGACTAAAAGTATGGGTGAGAGGGCGGTGTATGTTCTCCATGTGTGGGAGGTGCATCGTCGGTGTAGCCTACTCCTACATGGGGTAGGTGCACATTTATATATCGAGTTGCGAGGTGCGTACCCTTTGCCTTGTCGATGGGGAGCACGATATTTGGTTGCATACTTGTTTGTATGCATTGTTATGTTTTGGAATTCACATTTCCAAACGATTTGATTTGAGATCCCGAAGTGAAATCTACTTTGATATAGAAAGTTAGATATGTATTTCAAATGATTTGAAATAAGAAATCGGGAATAAAATCCAAAGGAATGATTTCTGTAAATTAAATTGGATTTAGAAAATCTAAGTGTAGTGATTAATCTAAGTGGGTAGATTGGGATATTGCATGTTGATCGATGCATAGTAGATCCATATATCTATATTGATTGTTGTTTATACACTGGTATTCATGGGGGTAAACCCGTTCCGCGTTAGCGGCGTGGTCCCGTGATATACCATATTATCAAATAAGTTAATTATAACTGTTAGAATTTCTCACACCAGTCCTATGACTGACCTGTAGTTTGCTTTTCCCTTGCGAACTCGGGTGCCCCTATTTTCCACACGGGCAGTCGAGTAGTTTTATTTTGCATATGTATTGAGCAGGATTCTGGATTGAAGCTTTAAGCTGTGTCCAGGCATTTACAGTCTTCCGCTGTGTAGATTATATTTCCGCTGTGCACTGTATTGCATTTATGTAAATTTATCTTCCGCTGTGTATTATATTTTGATATACTCTGATATTCTGTGCTCTGATGTAACATTATTATGATGTTTATAAAAGTCTTCTGTTATTTGTTCTGATGTGTTGTATACCCAGAGTTAGCGTATGCGGGAATCGAACGGTCTTAGTCGGTTTAGCGATCGATTAGGTCCGGGCGAAATCCTTGTCGTTACACATGGTATCAGAGCTTTGGTTAAACTCAAATCTTTGGGGTACAACTCATTAGAACTGAACAAAAGACTCATCAGAGGTAGGATTAGTAATGTCCTATAAAAGAATCCTCATTAGAGATAGAATCAGTAGCATTCTAGAATGAGTGACTCATTAGAGATGGGGTTAGAAATGCCCCAGAATGAGTCGAGAGTTATTTGTTTATAAATAACGTATTTGTGATTATATATATAATCTGGTTTTAGAAAATATGATTTTAAATATATAAAATTATATATTTGAAAGTATAATCAACTAATTGATTGATGTTTGTGTTGTTTGTTTATTTGTTTGATAATTTTTAACCATTATGCCTAATTGTATCAAATATTGAACTGTATTGAAAATTGGTCGCATTTGCTTGCATATACATGTACTTACATTGAACAGGTCATAGCAAGGAGGCTGGAGCAGAGAATAAAATTTGTTTGCCCAACAAATAGGTACATGTTTACTACATAATTTACTGTTTTGTTTGGGTGATGATGATTTTATGAGCCTATTGGCTAGCCGCTTGGCTTTTTCTTTTTCTTTTTGAGATCAGAAGGCCTATATGGCAATTTCGGAATTTTCCCGTGGCTCTCGGTGCAGGGGAGGTTATGGCGAAATTTTTCGAAAATTTAGGGTGTTAGCCAAATTTTTGAAAATTTGAAAATTCTCAGAAACTGAAAAGTTGGAGAATGGAAGCCAAATCGAACGTAGAGTTGATTAATCAAACCACTTTCGACTTTGTTCCTTTTCGGGGACAAAAAGTTTTAAGTGGGGGAGATTGTAATAACCCGGAAAATCTGGGCCAGTTTAAAAATTTTCTTTTGGCAATTTTAGCGAATTTTGATTATTTAAAATGGATTATTTTAAATAATATCGACGAAAATTTATTTTAAATATAATTCGAACGTATATAGTTATATAGATCGTCGTTAGAATATAAATAATTATATATATTTATAAATAGAATTGAAAATGGCGTGGTAGTTCGATAATTCGATTTCAAACTTCAATTGAATGTACCGGGTGCAAAACAATCCGGATTTTAGTGAAACCAAAAACATTAGGATCTAATTGATAATATCTTTCCAACGAATCTGAAAAATCAAAATTTCATAACGGGAATCAAAAGATATGTCCAGTTGAAAATTCTGAATAGTCGCTATGGAATTCAGGCCCTTAAAAATGAAAATTTTGCAAACGACCTCGGATTTCGACGAAACCACTTTTGTTGGATCCGCAGTGTTAAATTATTGCTAGGTTCCAAATTTCATAATTTTTCGAATCAATATGTGAGCGTGGCAAAGGAAAACGCGTTTGACCAGTTTTAGTTGATTTTAATCGACTGGAAAATGGCCATTTTTCTAACGGTCTCAGAATTTGACGAAACTAGTTTTGTTAGGACTGTATCGTCAATACGAAGCTAGAAAATATTTTTCTGCAATTTTTAGAGTTAGTATGTGACCCCAGTAAATTGAAATGCGCGTTCAAATTCAATATATAGAGTTTATGTTGATTTTGACGAAAACTGATCGAAATGATCGAATCAGCCTACGATACAAATCCCATTGTGTTCGGAATGGAGGTAATTAGCTATGGGCAACAGTCTGTGGGTTTGATTTCGAGTTCGAAATAAAAAGTTGCTTTTTGAAATTTAAAAATAATAATTAAATAAATATATATATCCTTATAAATACCCCAATAGAAAACCCTAGCCCCTTTCTTTATTTCCGCCGCCTCTATCATTTAAACGGCCAGAATTCTTCAAAATAAAAAATCCTTGATTCCCCTTAATCCAAATCGAAATAATTCATGGTTAGTGAACGGAAATTGTCAAGCTAGGGAAGCTCGTTCGATCTGTACGGTTTTGATGGGATATTGTTTACTGTAGCAGAGGATTTTGGGGTATGAATGCTGGCGGTTCACAGCCAAATTGAGGCGCCATGGGGATTTCGAGTGCGCCGCCGTTCGTGGGAGGTGGTGGAGCCTGAGGCGGCGCTCGGCGTAGGCTGGTCCGATGATGCTCCGGAGGAGTGTGGCGATGGGGGTTTTAAACCCTAAAAGTCGACGTTCCTTTTCCGGTTACAGGCAAAAATGAAAACGACGAAGAAGAAGGCCGAAGCCTGGGGTGTTAACAGTGAAGAAGAAAGGTTTATTTTAAACTAATTATTTTATTAACTATCTTTATCAAGGTAATTAGTTTAGGTAAATTAGTAATTAATCAAAAATGAGAATTTTTATATAAAATGCCTTAGAGAAAAATATATGATTTATTTTCAGATTTAATTTTTAGATTTTTAAAATATTTCTAACATTGTTAAAAAAAAGGGGGATAAAATAAAAAGACGAGATTTTTA
The DNA here is from genome assembly GCA_030737875.1 of Allium sativum. NCBI lineage: Eukaryota > Viridiplantae > Streptophyta > Magnoliopsida > Asparagales > Amaryllidaceae > Allium > Allium sativum. Next base: position 367,217,219 of record CM060920.1, read on the forward strand.
AATATATAATCATCATAATAAAAATGTAATTTTTATATATTGAATAGCAAAGTAAAAATTCGATTTTTATATATTGAATAGCAAAGTAAAAATTCGATTTTTATATATTGAATAGCGAAGTAAAAATTCGATTTTTATATATTGAATAGCAGAGTAAAAATTCGATTTTTATATATTGAATAGCGAAGTAAAAATTCGATTTTTATATATTGAATAGCGAAGTAAAAATTCGATTTTTATATATTGAATAGCAAAGTAAAAATTCGATTATTATATATTGAATAGCAAAGTAAAAATTCGATTTTTATATATTGAATAGCGAAGTAAAAATTCGATTTTTATATATTGAATAGCGAAGTAAAAATTCGATTTTTATATATTGAATAACAAAGTAAAAATTCGATTTTTATATATGTAGTGGCTACGGGAAACGAAGATGACAAAAAGGCGAGAACGATGGAGATTTCTACTAATGAAGTGTTGTGGAGTTGGGATGGCTTTGGTGAGAACTCCTCACTTTTATTTTAAATTTCTAGTTAATATATATACTAGGATGCAGACGATGCTTAGCAGCACCCGACACCCGTCATCCACAGACCATGGATGGCTTGTTTGTTTGATTGATGTGATGTGAAAATTGTTTGTGATGTTGATGTGAAATCGATAATAAAATAATATATATATTGAAAGTGAAAATAATATATATATTGAAAGTGAAAATATCGTATATATTGAAAGTGAAAATATCGTATATATTGAAAAGTGAAAATATCATATATATTGAAAGTGAAAATAATATATATAGTGAAAGTGAAAATGTCGTATATATTGAAAATGAAAACGATATATATATATATATATATATGAAATGAAAACGATGTATATGAAATATTCGAATTGAAAACGATGTATATGAAATATTCGAATTGAACTGAATAGAAAATGAATTCGAATTGAATTAAACTGAATAGAAAACGAATTCGAATTGAATTGAATATAAAATGAATTCGAATTGAATTGAATTGAATAGAAAACGAATTCGAATTAAATTGAATAGAAAACGAATTCGAATTGAATTGAATATAAAATGAATTCGAATTGAATTGGATTGAATAGAAAACGAATTCGAATTGAATTGAATAGAAAACGAATTAGAATTGAATTGAATAGGAAACAAATTCGAATTGAATTCAATTCAATTGAAAACGAACTGAAATAGAATTGAAATCGATTTGAATTGAAATCAAATAGAAATGAATGTAAAAAGAATTAATAAGGAAGAATTCAATTTTGATTTGAATTGAAATGAAAGTTGAAATTGTTTTTAAAACAAATTTAAAACGATTTATAAAATTCGCTTTAAATACGAATCGACGAAATATATATTATATATATAATATAATGGCCTGAATAGAACGCGCCGCGTCGCGGCAGTACGTGAATTTCGACCATTTATTTCAAACGGACATTACGGGAGATCCGACCGTCGGATTCTCCTAAAACCGGAACCGTTGGGTTCGTATCGAAAAGAGCTTTCTAACGAATATTAGAAATTCAAAATCTAACGGTTGGATTTGGAGATACATCCAAATCAAATTTGAAAAAGGTCGCTGTAAGTGCAGTTCGATGGCCGTTGATGGAAATCGACTGTACGGACCTTGATAAAATTATTTAAAATAGTAATAATTTGTGTAAAATCATAAGAAATGATTGGGAAAAATTGGGATGAAAAACTCCATATTTGAAAAGGTAAAAATATATTTTTATCGAAATGAACTAGTTATTAACTAGAAAAATAATCCAATGGTTATAAATAAATAAATTGGATTAGATTTGAATTGAAATTATCTTTGGATATTTTCGATATTGGATTCCGTGATTATATAGATATTGTGATGGGAATTTGGAAGATATCGATATCGTTATTCCCGATATGATATCTATTGGTTTCAGGATTTGATGTTGAATATAAGTCGATACTATCTTTATTCAAACCCTTCTATTTAATGTCAAATTGGATTGATTGATTGTTTGGATTGTGCTCGACCAGTTTATGAGCAGAATATGCTTTTACATTTAGCATTGGGTTGGGTTGAAAATATGTATGTGCTAACGCCTTGTGAAACACTTCACGATTTGACGATAAGGTGTTTAGCGATGTTGTGTCCATTTCAAATTTAATGAATGATTGTGAAATGATATTTTTCTTAAGTGAAAAGAAATGTATTCCCGATTTTGGACAGGGAATGTTTTATAAAAATGTTTTATAAAACAGAAAGGATTTCGAGGCCCAAAACCCGATGATTTCTAAAATGATTTAGAAATGTATTATATGTTACATTGTGGTTCATCGCATATTCGATTAGTTTCTATTAACGATGTATTTGTTTGGTGGCGGAGAATTTATTCTCTTGCTTAACACCCTTCTTTGAGACGTTCGAGCTCAAAGGTTATGTGATTAATAGTGACTGATCATATGTGTGAATTACTGATGTGAAGTACAATATTTTGAATGTACTTGTGATTATTATGTTGTGAAATGATTTTCCCTACTTCGGGATATGAAATGATTTAGTATGTGGCTAAAGATTCGGGTAACCCTGAGACTAAAAGTATGGGTGAGAGGGCGGTGTATGTTCTCCATGTGTGGGAGGTGCATCGTCGGTGTAGCCTACTCCTACGTGGGGTAGGTGCACATTTATATATCGAGTTGCGAGGTGCGTACCCTTTGCCTTGTCGATGGGGAGCACGATATTTGGTTTCATACTTGTTTGTATGCATTGTTATGTTTTGTAATTCACATTTCCAAACGATTTGATTTGAGATCCCGAAGTGAAATCTACTTTGATATAGAAAGTTAGATATGTATTTCAAATGATTTGAAACAAGAAATCGGGAATAAAATCCAAAGGAATGATTTCTGTAAATTAAATTGGATTTAGAAAATCTAAGTGTAGTGATTAATCTAAGTGGGTAGATTGGGATATTGCATGTTGATCGACGCATAGTAGATCCATATATCTATATTGATTGTTGTTTATACACTGGTATTCATGGGGGTAAACCCGTTCCGCGTTAGCGGCGTGGTCCCGTGATATACCATATTATCAAATAAGTTAATTATAACTGTTAGAATTTCTCACACCAGTCGCATGACTGACCTGTAGTTTGCTTTTCCCTTGCGAACTCGGGTGCCCCTATTTTCCACACGGGCAGTCGAGTAGTTTTATTTTGCAGATGTATTGAGCAGGATTCTGGATTGAAGCTTTAAGCTGTGTCCAGGCATTTACAGTCTTCCGCTGTGTAGATTATATTTCTGCTGTGCATTGTATTGCATTTATGTAAATTTATCTTCCGCTGTGTATTATATTTCGATATACTCTGATGTAACATTATTATGATGTTTATAAAAGTCTTCTGTTATTTGTTCTGATGTGTTGTATACCTAGAGTTAGCGTATGCGGGAATCGAACGGTCTTGGTCGGTTTAGCGATCGATTAGGTCCGGGCGAAATCCTTGTCGTTACAACTTATTATAATGGCTCATGAATCTTGGACCTCTCACATTAACCTGACTTACTTGTAGATGTTGGACATGTCGATCGGTTCCAAACAGGTTTCTACTACAAACGGAGGTTAACCTTGTAACACCCCGTATTTTTTTAATATAATTAAAAATGAAATAAAATATATGAAAATATGCTTATGATAGGTAAATAATGGTGATGCATAAGGAGAATTAATTAATACATGGAAGAGAAGAAAAATTAGTTCGATAACGGCATATGTTAAGGAAAAGATAGTAAAATAAGGATAACTAATTCAATAATCAGGAATTAGGTAAAATGGACATCACCATTGCGTTCCTCTCGGAAAAATACACGAAATAGAGTCCGATTTTTCGAAAATCGGAGTCCGTATGACCAAGATATGGCCAAAACAAGATTTCAGCAGACTTTCTGGCAGACTGACCCAGGTCGACCATAGTGTCGACACTATAGTCGACCTTCCCCCCCCAGGTCGACTGTAGTGTCGACCCCCCCTCTGTACAGGTCGACCTGGTCGGCCTGGGGTGGCCCAGAACCCATTTTTGAGGCCCGGGATGAGTTTTGATGGTCCGGATTGACTCTAGGGTTGATCTAATGGCCTAAATGAGTTTCCTACACCTATAAAATAACACCTAGACCTAGCCTAACTCACACAAATCATTCTTACACCGTTATGCTGCTAAAATCTCTCTTGAGCCATGGCCGCCGTCTCCAAATTAAAGCTTAAGTGTCCAAACTCAAATCAAATCAAAGATCAATGCTTCTACAACAAATTCAAGGGGATAGATCAATGACACTGCAACTTTCTAAGACAAATTCACTTCTTAATTCATTAGCTGTTCTCTGTAAGTGCTAGTTATTTTCAGATCTAAATATTTAATTTTAATATGGGCATGAAATGAAGTGGAATTGAATCTAAGTATGTTTGTCGATTTAGATCTATTCCTGTTGCTTTTTGAATCTTTAGTTTTGAGGCTTGTCTACCTTTATTCTCATGACAAGTTTGTGATTTATTCAGCAGTTTCCTTGATTCGTAATGATGTTATCATCAAGTTGTAATCTTTATGCCTATCATGATGTTGTTTTCTCTCTGATCTATTTATTATGCAAATTTCTACCTCCCCCTATTTATTTTCTTTTGATGAACCTTGGTCAACTTCGGACCTTGGCCTAAAATCGCAATTCACATACGAGATGTATACGGGGGAAATATGGGATTATTGCCTATATGGGTATGATTAATAATTGGCAACATGAAATTGGATATTATCATTTAATTTGCAAGTTTGGGGTAGATCTGTAAAGTTTGGTATAATCTTGTTATGATAAAATTTGCATAAATATTATATACATGGAATTCAACATCAATTGGATCTATGTAAATTAAATCAAAAGATTGGGCTTATGTTAATTAGGCATATGTAGATTTGGGAATTTTAGCATGAAAGCGATTGTAAACTTTATAATTGGCATAAACATGTATTATGAACTTGGGCAACTGGCATGTATTGAAACAAAAAAGGTTATAGCTTGGGATAACTACATCATGAATCATCGGATTTGGGTATGAAACTTGATACATGTAATTTTGGCTAGATCTTGACATATGAAAAAAGCATGAAACTTGGTATATATGTAAACTGACTAGAATTGGGTACATATATTAGTTGGTATGTAATAGCCTTAAAAGAGGGATAAATATAAATTGAGATAAGTTGCCTTTAATGGCCTAAGATAAATTGTGGTAAAATTGGTATGATTTTGCATACCATTAATTGATGGACATAATTGAGTCAATTATGGACATCGTTAAATTAGGAATTAATTGATAATTTGAATAGGGGAAATAAATTTAAATTGGGGTAAAAGATTATAAGTGATAATCAATGCTTAGGACACGAGGTTGGACTCGTTTGTGACGTAAACCTGCCCGGAACCGCCCGGTGAATCCAGTAGTCACAAATGTCAGCCCAATGTGAGAGGTCCTAGGCCCAAATTAAAAGCGTAACAGTTGTAAAGACACGAGGTTAGACTCTTTTATGGTATAAGACTGCCCGGACCCGCCCGGCAAATCCAGCTGCCATAAATGTCAGTCTAATGTGAGAGGTCTTTATAAGGTTACGGCCTTAATGAATTAAGAAATACTTAACCAGATAAACATGTGGTGGGACATGGGGGTTAAGTGGGTGACATGTGGGTGACATGTGGAAATACGAATAGTAATACTTAACCAACGTGACATGGTAATTAGACCAGTGGGTAGGGTTAAGTAAATAAGAACACTTAACCAATATGATATAAATGGGTGGGTTAAGTAATATGATTAGGTTAATCTGGACACTTAACCAATTTAATAAGTTGACTACGGGAGTGGGTAAGGTTAAGCAAATGTTTAACCATTATAACATGATTAAACTGGACTAGAGAGTGAGGTTAAGTTAATGAGAACACTTAACTAATACAATGGGTTAATTAGACAAGTGGTTGCGGTTAAGTAGTAACACTTAACCAACATAACAGGACAAGCGGGTAGGCTAAGTTAACTTGAATAAGTTGACAACACTTAACCATTATAATATGACTAGTGGATGGGGTTAAGTTAACATGCACTTAACCAATCTGATGTGATGCGTGGTAGGGTTAAGTAACACATGGGGTTAAGTTAACAAGAAAATTCTTAACCAATGTAACTAGATAGACGAACGGGGTTAAGTTAATAAACCACACTTAACCAATCAAACATAATAAGCGAGAAAGGTTAAGTTAACTAAGGTAAACACTTAACCATGGTAACATAACGAGTAGAAGGGTTAAGTACATATCGGGTTGGTGGGTAATATTAGTAAATATAGGCCCACATACACTTAACCATTAAATACACATGCTTGAATCAGTAGCGGGGTTAAGTACATATCGGGTTGGTGGGTAATATCAGAGAATATAGGCCCACAGACTTAACCATTAAATACACATCAGTAGCGGGGTTAAGTACACATCAGGGTTGGTGGGTAATATCAGAGAGTATAGGCCCACAGACTTAACCATTAGAAAAACCTAGTAACGGGGACCCATTTCAGCAGTAACCCACATTAGGTATCAACGGAACCCTGAGCTAGGCAGGGTGGGGCACGATTACTGGGCTGATTATAAGAGGTCAAATTCGCGGCGGTTGGTGCAGCAGTGCAGGTTCTAACGGAGTGCGGGCGTGCACACACTTCGGCGCAGAAAATTTAGCCACTGGGCATCAGTAGGTATAAAGCTGTGCATCTTGATTGTGTCAGGGTTGCCACCATGGGACTTGATACACCCCGTGGTGGGACCAGCACAAGTATCTACAAGTAGGGGGCCGCGTGACACAAACGAGAACTAGGTCAAGTAGGGAGCCGATCGATAAGGTAGTAGGGGTGCATCGAATATATACATGCCCATTGGGGTGATCGAGGTGGAGTCCTCAAAATCGATGTACACCTGAAGGCTACCATAATTGCGGGGATTGGGATCACGTTGTAATTATTATATAACACGGGCTACTAGTTGGGACACTAGTAGGTGGTACAGATCCTTGTTACATAGGACACTAGTTGGGATACTAGTAGGAGTACAGATCATTCCATGTAAGACACTTATGAGGATGCTAGTTAGGTGGTGCAGAGAAAATAGATATCGTTTTAATGGTAAAGCTTAGAAACCTTGCGATGTTACTCTTGATAGAAACCATGCGGTGGGATACTTGATAGGAATTATGGGATGTTATACTTGTTTCATCGTGCCCGAAGTTTATCTTGTTACCTTAGTTTATCTTGTTATCATAGTTTATCTTGTTATCTTAGTTTATCTTGCCTACCTTGTCATCATGCTTATGTTTACTTTCAGTTTATTCATGCCATGTTATCTTTACTCATTTTTATGCTGAATGTCACTAGGACTTACTCAGTCTTTATGACTGACCCGTTTTGTTTCGCCTCCTTTTCTTCCGTTTCCCCCCTCCCCCAGGTTCACAGGGTGGGAATACAGCTTAGTTCGGATCTTACCAAGCTCCAAGGCTCTTTCATGTATGGCTTGGATTTCTCTTGGCTATGGCTTGCTTTGCTTTATTGGGGAATACTGCAGTTTGTTTTTATGCTTCTTTGTTATTGAGCAAGACAGATATTTTAACTATGAAATTGGGTATTGGAAGTTGATGGGCTTTTCTTGTAAACATAGGCTTTTCTTGTAAACATTTATATTTAATAAATGATTTGAAGTACTTCCACTTTATTTTCCGTTGCTTTATATATGTTTGTCTTGTAATATTTCTGTTCCAGTACCCATAATACTCCATTGAAGTTAAGGCATTCCCTTCGTGAGTGAACGTAACAGATGTGAGGTGTTACATTTGGTATCAGAGCAGAAGGTTACCATACTGGGCAAAAGTTTTCTAAAACCTTCTGAAACTAGTTTTCAAAACGTTTACAAAGAAGCAAATTTTCAAGAAAACTTTGTTTTAGTTAAAAGGCATATTCCCCAAAGCCATATGCACTATCTTTTGATTCTCTCTTGAAATCTTTTCTCTCTCTTTTCACCATAGTTTAGTAGGCATCCGACACATGTCGGAGGGCAAAGGAGTGCCCAACCTCCGTTTGTAGTCGTGGTACTTCCATCTGTGTCTAATCTTATTTCAAGTTGGGTAGAGTGCCGTGCGTTGGAGGTAGCTTCGAAAGACTTGTCAACAAACTATACAAGGACAGTAAGAACAAGAAGCTAGTTGTTATAGCTTAATCCACGAAGGAGGAAAAAGGTGAGAGGAAAGAGGCCAAAGTGAAAGAATAGTAAAACCCATGACAAGAGAGAGTATCTTTAGTGAGAAGGGACATGTAGTTAAGTATTATAGGACAAGGGCAAGGGACAAGATCGTCGAGAGGGCAATTGTATGCTCTCACTACTAGCGTACCTAAGAGAGGTGGTAACGTTTCTGTTAAAGGTTTAGCTTTTCTTTTCTATCATCCCACTAGAACTCTGTTTTTGTACATCGCATCCTTTTTATTCTGCTTCGATAGTTGAGTCTCTGCACCTTAATACTAGCGTATTAGAAGATCCCATTTTCGTCTCAAATCCTGTTGGGGAATCGGCTCATTTATTCATGACTTGTTTGGATTTGAGAATGTCTATGCTAAGTGTTGAGTTTAGAAGTAATGTTTATGTTTTGGGCTATGGGTTGATTCTAGCGATGGAGTGGTTATCCAGTAAAGGGTAACATTTTCGGTTTTGAAAAGAGGGTAGTTAGACTCTTGACTTTCCTCGGTAATACCCTCGAAGTCTAGTGTAGCCCTTAGAGTTCTACCATGCTTAGTTACCTAGAATCTCTTGATACATTTATTGATCCGCTCGAGTAGTGTTCGCCACTAAGGCGGATGGTTAATAAGAAATGGGTTAACATCTATTATTTTCCACCTGTTTATTTTATTCGTAGAAAGTTGCCATGTGTTACATTTGGCAACATGGTTGACATCTGTTTATTTCCAAGAGATAGTTCTTCTGCGTGGAATACCTGATAGTAAGTGAACGAGATCCAAGATTCACTAATGAATTTTGGAGAGCTTGCATGAAACCATGAGTACGCAGTTATGTTTGAGCCGAATATACTAGAAGGAGAATAAGTGAAAGTGGAACGAGAGGCAACAGTGAAATGGGTTCCAACTCATATTTTGGAAACAAGAATTAAGAAGCTGCGAAATTGTGAAGTTAAAGACGGACAAAGCACAATGGAGTTAAGCTCAAGGAAATGCGACTTAGAAGATTGAAGACTAGATTCGTGCATCATATCTCTTCTTAAGAGTATATCATTGATCCCTCTCTTCCTGTAGAGCTTACTTGCATGCTATCTTTTGTGTATATCCTCTCGGTCCCATTCTCAATCCAATTTCTGTTGCAAACCCCATAGGGAGTATGACTCATCTGTTAGTAACACATGTTGGGGCTTGAGGTTGTTCGTTGGTTTGACTAAACTTTTTGGGTTTGATAGGATACGGGTTGGTCTTAGGAAGGGATTCCCTTGTGACCTAAAAGGAGTCCATCATGCTTAGTTTCCTAGAATCATATATAGTGGTTGGGTTGAGTAATTCTTTGGGTGTCAGTCTGATGTTGATTTCGGTCTTCGGGGCTGATGCTTAGAGAGTTCTTCTCCTAATCAATATATATGTGGCATAGATTTCCAGTTTTGACATTGCCAAATGGGCACAAAGTTTTTACTTGCTTCTATCATTCGACTATACCTTTAGATAGGAACAACTGGGTGTAAACATGTGTTTGAGACATGTTATGATTGATGGTTGCAAGTGGCTGCAAGTGGTTGCTAGTGGTTGCTCGTGGATGCATTTACACACATTAGGCACTAGCTATCGGCTCAATCACCTTTCATATTGCATATGCATGAGTGTTTACACTTGTTTGTGGATGAAATTGAATGTGTTATCATGTGAATGTTGCATATGGATGGATGTTTGTGCACACATATAGTGTTTATGTGACTAGGACTATTTGTATACATGTTAGACTCATGGCACTAAACATATTTTGCATCTAGAAGATCAATCAGGCCTGATCATTTGCATTAGACAAGGAACATATACACACACTTCTTGCATATGTTCATACAACATTAGAAATCTCTTAAGGACAATGAATGCCTGTGATAGATGATTGAGTAGATGGATGACGGATGGTAGGACACATTCTTCTTAACTTGAAGATTTCGGGGACGAAATCCTTTAAGGAGGGGAGAATGTAACACCCCGTATTTTTTTTAATATAATTAAAAATGAAATAAAATATATGAAAATATGCTTATGATATGTAAATAATGGTGATGCATAAGGAGAATTAATTAATACATGGAAGAGAAGAAAAATTAGTTCGATAACGGCGTATGTAACGGAAAAGATAGTAAAATAAGGATAACTAATTCAGGAATCAGGAATTAGGTAAAATGGACATCACCATTGCGTTCCTCTCGGAAAAATACGCAAAATAGAGTCCGAGTTTTCGAAAATCGGAGTCCGTATGACCAAGATATGGCCAAAACAAGATTTCAGCAGACTTTCTGGCAGACTGACCCAGGTCGACCATAGTGTCGACACTATAGTCGACCTGCCCCCCCCAGGTCTACTGTAGTGTCGACCTCCCCTCTGTACAGGTCGACCTGGTCGGCCTGGGGTGGCCCAGAACCCATTTTTGAGGCCCGGGATGAGTTTTGATGGTCCGGATTGACTCTAGGGTTGATCTAATGGCCTAAATGAGTTTCCTACACCTACAAAATAACATCTAGACCTAGCCTAACTCACACAAATCATTCTTACACCGTTATGCTACTAAAATCTCTCTTGAGCCATGGCCGCCGTCTCCAAATAAAAGCTTAAGCGTCCAAACTCAAATCAAATCAAAGATCAATGCTTCTACAACAAATTCAAGGGGATAGATCAATGACACTGCAACTTTCTAAGACAAATTCACTTCTTAATTCATTAGCCGTTCTCTGTAAGTGCTAGTTATTTTCAGATCTAAATATTTAATTTTAATATGGGCATGAAATGAAGTGGAATTGAATCTAAGTATGTTTATCGATTCAGATCTATTCCTGTTGCTTTTTGAATCTTTAGTTTTGAGGCTTGTCTACCTTTATTCTCATGACAAGTTTGTGATTTATTCAGCAGTTTCCTTGATTCGTAATGATGTTATCATCAAGTTGTAATCTTTATGCCTATCATGATGTTGTTTTCTCTCTGATCTATTTATTATGCAAATTTCTACCTCCCCCTATTTATCTTCTTTTGATGAACCTTGGTCAACTTCGGACCTTGGCCTAAAATCGCAATTCACATACGAGATGTATACGGGGGAAATACGGGATTATTTCCTATATGGGTATGATTAATAATTGACAACATGAAATTGGATATTATCATTTAATTTGCAAGTTTGGGGTAGATCTGTAAAGTTTGGTATGATCTTGTTATGATAAAATTTGCATAAATATTATATACATGGAATTCGACATCAATTGGATCTATGTAAATTAAATCAAAAGATTGGGCTTATGTTAATTAAGCATATGTAGATTTGGGAATTTTAGCATGAAAGCGATTGTAAACTTTATAATTGGCATAAACATGTATTATGAACTTGGGCAACTGGCATGTATTGAAACAAAAAAGGTTATAGCTTGGGATAACTACATCATGAATCATCAGATTTGGGTATGAAACTTGATACATGTAATTTTGGCTAGATCTTGACATATGAAAAAAAGCATGAAACTTGGTATATATGTAAACTGACTAGAATTGGGTACATATATTAGTTGGTATGTAATAGCCTTAAAAGAGGGATAAACATAAATTGAGATAAGTTGCCTTTAATGGCCTAAGATAAATTGTGGTAAAATTGGTATGATTTTGCATACCATTAATTGATGGACATAATTGAGTCAATTATGGACATCGTTAAATTAGGAATTAATTGATAATTTGAATAGGGGAAATAAATTTAAATTGGGGTAAAAGATTATAAGTGATAATCAATGCTTAGGACACGAGGTTGGACTCGTTTGTGACGTAAACCTGCCCGGAACCGCCCGACGAATCCAGTAGTCACAAATGTCAGCCCAATGTGAGAGGTCCTAGGCCCAAATTAAAAGCGTAACAGTTGTAAAGACACGAGGTTAGACTCTTTTATGGTGTAAGACTGCCCGGACCCGCCCGGCAAATCCAGCTGCCATAAATGTCAGTCTAATGTGAGAGGTCTTTATAAGGTTACGGCCTTAATGAATTAAGAAATATTTAACCAGATAAACATGTGGTGGGACATGGGGGTTAAGTGGGTGACATGTGGAAATACGAATAGTAATACTTAACCAACGTGACATGGTAATTAGACCAGTGGGTAGGGTTAAGTTAATAAGAACACTTAACCAATATGATATAAATGGGTGGGTTAAGTAATATGATTAGCTTAATCTGGACACTTAACCAATTTAATAAGTTGACTACGGGAGTGGGTAAGGTTAAGCAAATGTTTAACCATTATAACATGATTAAACTGGACTAGAGAGTGAGGTTAAGTTAATGAGAACACTTAACTAATACAATGGGTTAATTAAACAAGTGGTTGCGGTTAAGTAGTAACACTTAAGCAACATAACAAGACAAGCGGGTGGGCTAAGTTAACTTGAATAAGTTGACAACACTTAACCATTATAATATGACTAGTGGATGGGGTTAAGTTAACATGCACTTAACCAATCTGATGTGATGCGTGGTAGGGTTAAGTAACACATGGGGTTAAGTTAACAAGAAAATTCTTAACCAATGTAACCAGATAGACGAACGGGGTTAAGTTAATAAACCACTCTTAACCAATCAAACATAATAAGCGAGAAAGGTTAAGTTAACTAAGGTAAACACTTAACCATGGTAACATAACGAGTAGAAGGGTTAAGTACATATCGGGTTGGTGGGTAATATTAGTAAATATAGGCCCACATACACTTAACCATTAAATACACATGCTTGAATCAGTAGCGGGGTTAAGTACATATCGGGTTGGTGGGTAATATCAGAGAATATAGGCCCACAGACTTAACCATTAAATACACATCAGTAGCGGGGTTAAGTACACATCAGGGTTGGTGGGTAATATCAGAGAATATAGGCCCACAAACTTAACCATTAGAAAAACCTAGTAACGGGGACCCATTTCAGCAGTAACCCACATTAGGTATCAACGGAACCCTGAGCTAGGCACGGTGGGGCACGATTACTGGGCTGATTATAAGAGGTCAAATTAGCGGCGGTTGGTGCAGCAGTGCAGGTTCTAACGGAGTGCGGGCGTGCACACACTTCGGCGCAGAAAATTTAGCCACTGGGCATCAGTAGGTATAAAGCTATGCATCTTGATTGTGTCAGAGTTGCCACCATGGGACTTGATACACCCCATGGTGGGACCAGCACAGGTATCTACAAGTAGGGGGTCGCGTGACACAAACGAGAACTAGGTCAAGTAGGGAGCCGATCGATAAGGTAGTAGGGGTGCATCGAATATATACATGGCCATTGGGGTGATCGAGGTGGAATCCTCAAAATCGATGTACACCTGAAGGCTACCATAATTGCGGGGATTGGGATCACATTGTAATTATTATATAACACGGGCTACTAGTTGGGACACTAGTAGGTGGTACGGATCCTTGTTACACATGACACTAGTTGGGATACTAGTAGGAGTACAGATCATTCCATGTAAGACACTTATGAGGATGCTAGTTAGGTGGTGCAGAGCAAATAGATATCGTTTTAATGGTAAAGCTTAGAAACCTTGCGATGTTACTCTTGATAGAAACCATGCGGTGGGATACTTGATAGGAATTATGGGATGTTATACTTGTTTCATCGTGCCCGAAGTTTATCTTGTTACCTTAGTTTATCTTGTTATCATAGTTTATCTTGTTATCTTAGTTTATCTTGCCTACCTTGTCATCATGCTTATGTTTACTTTCAGTTTATTCATGCCATGTTATCTTTACTCATTTTTATGCTGAAAGTCACTAGGACTTACTCAGTCTTTATGACTGACCCGTTTTGTTTCACCTCTTTTTCTTCCGTTTCCCCCCTCCCCCAGGTTCACAGGGTGGGAATACAGCTTAGTTCGGATCTTACCAAGCTCCAAGGCTCTTTCATGTATGGCTTGGATTTCTCTTGGCTATGGCTTGCTTTGCTTTATTGGGGAATACTGCAGTTTGTTTTTATGCTTCTTTGTTTTTGAGCAAGACAGATATTTTAACTATGAAATTGGGTATTGGAAGTTGATGGGCTTTTCTTGTAAACATAGGCTTTTCTTGTAAACATTTATATTTAATAAATGATTTGAAGTACTTCCACTTTATTTTCCGCTGCTTTATATATGTCTGTCTTGTAATATTTCTGTTCCAGTACCCATAATACTCCATTGAAGTTAAGGCATTCCCTTCGTGAGTGACCTTAACAAATGTGGTGTGTTACAAACCTCGTGTCTTTGTGTCATTAATATTAATTAATAGTCATTAATACTCACACGCATACAAATTTCCTATGGGGACATTTAAAATTCTAATTTCCTAATTTAAAGTATTTTGTAGGCATTAATATGCATTTATAATACGTTAATTTCACTGTAAATAGTAATAAATAAAAAGTAAATTGAGCGCACATAAATAAACGTCATAAAACGTAGAAGTGTCAATCCTAATTACAAAATCGAGGTAGACAAGTTTATTTCCCTAACTTCATCAACCTAGCACAAATATATATTCACGTTTAATCAATAATAGGGAAATGACAAACTTATCCAAAATAACTTGTAAGCTAGGTTTAAAATATTATTTTTATAATAAAAGGAAGATGAGGTATAATTTACTAATATACATATAATCCCTTTTTGATACTGCTTCATTTTTCATATGATCTTTATACAAAAACTTAAGACTTCGGTGATTTGTGTTATAATATATTCAAACTATCTATTAAAAATAGATGCTTAAACCTATTTAAATTACAAATCCCCAAGTCCTATGCTTTTGCACATGTATGATATTTACAACTTTCAAGAAAGTGAATTGAAACATTATCAAGACTATACAACACCCAAAAGTCTAACTTTTAGTACATGCATACCAAAACCCAATATACATCATTGGTTGACCATTTTCATAAATTACTAGAGATTTGAAGGATTTGTTTATATTTTTCTTTCGTGCAAATCCAAACCCCTTTAGGCATAACAATCTAAATTTACACTATCAAGATATAGAAAATAGTAAACTTACACATTTTCCACTCACAATAACACAAGAAGAAGGATGAAGATGCTGTGTAGAATCAATTTTTGTATTGTTTCCTTGCGTACCATTTTCCAAGCTCCCCCCTAATCCAATATATACATGTAAGAATTTGATTAAGGTCATATATGTGTATATATATTCTAATTGCAGACTATACTAAGAAAAATAAATTAGAAAGGTAGAGAAATAGGTTAAGGAAGAAGAAGAATCCTAACCTGTCAAATTTCTGAAATTAAGAATAATGGTGGAGAAGCAGAGTGGAGGCACAGAAGAGAATGAATGTTGGGTTTAAGGGAGGGGCTAAGGTTTAATTTATAGTTGCTAGAGTATGTGTGAATCGTAGGATTAGTTATATGAAATTTAGATAGTTCGTTTGAGCAAAAAAAAAACCCTAAGTAGAAGCTGCCTCCCTCCCACCCTTTACTAGGAGGTCGGTCGATCTCCTCCGTGGAAGGGTGGTCGACCGGTCGGTCGACCTCCCTCTTGGGGAACGGTCGACCCCCTTTGGGGTTGAGCGCAGGGAGATTTGTTCCCTTACGTTGCTATTTTATTAATTACATTAATTAATTCTGATTGATTCTTTATTCTTGTTCCCTCATGTATACTTATATATACACATAATTTCAAATTCCTAAGGAATATTCCATTATTCCAAAAGTATATTATTTTATTCCTGGTTTACATTGTTACAGTTTGAATATCAAACCCTTTATGTATACAATTTCCGTATAACTTTTTCATACAGACTCTATTTTCGACAAATAAAATATGAAAACAGACTAGAATCTCGCCATGAATACAATGATAATATTTTCCTGGCTCAATTCTCAATTATCCAAAATTATTATTTTCAGTCCATTATAATTTTATTAATTTATTATTGTTTATTATAAATTTAATTTTCTATGTCTATTTAAGGTATATTTTACGGGTTGTCACAACCCCTTTAAGTATACGACATTGGTTGGTTTCCTTCAATTGGAAATGTTATATAGGAAGTAGGAGTCACCCAAATTTCTTTCTCCTTTTGGGCATTTTTTTAGTAGTCCAATAGTTGAGATACCCCTCTTTTAAGATGTATACATTTTCATATGAAGTTGTGACGACTGCCCATAACCCCTGCACTTAACAAAGGAAGTAATGCGCTGAAAGACGTGCCAGGTAGCTATGGACGATCATCGAGATATGAAACACAAGCAGAACCTATCATATAACTCACAATGCAAGGATAAAGTTTAACAGAAGATGTACAACAAGTAGAAATAGTGAAGCCTCATATATCAAACTTTCACAACATCATGAAAGATCATCCATACATTAAGTTTATATAACATCAAAGTTTGTGCTAGAAGCCTCACTACAAACACTCCCAAACAGCGGAAACAAAGATACTATATAATTGCAAGATAATGAGCCAGCCTCCTGCTCTCCACCGCTCAGCAGCAGCATCCTCACTAATCACTGTAAACGGCCACCTAGTCTTCCCATCCAAAACCAGATGGGCATCCCAAGGTAATAAGAAGAAACATAAAACCTTGAGTCAGACAACAGTCTTAGTGAGCAATAAAACAGCTATCTAACATCATAAAAAATGAGAATAAGTAGACTAACAAACCAATCTACCAATCACTATAGAAGAACCCAAACCTTTCTTCCCCACATCTGACAGTGATAGCCTTTACAAACAAGCAATTGTGCAAACAACAGTTCAACCATGGCAACCAGGAGTAACCAATCAACAGAAAAACAACCATTATTCAATATTAATCATAACATCTAGTTATATCTCACGTAAACCATCCCAATCGAGAGCAACATCCCTCAAGCACAAGCCCTAGAGGCCTAAACCAATACCAGACAAGCACCCAAGAAATATCTCCTTCGATGTCAGACAACTTACGTGAGATGGTACAAGGAAAACAACTAACACTCATAACCCTGGCTATCACTGCCTTTCCTGCTTCGAAACCATCGTTAATCGTATGACGACCAACTGCCAAATGTCAAGGGCTAATGGTAAACCCTTTTTCTAGCAAAGACTCCATACGCCTTCACGACACGTATGTTTGTCTTTCCAATCTCGACAATTAGGCCCTTCATGACTGCCCAAGGTACTCGACCATACACCTGGTTTTTGTTGTATCCCTGCTTTGAGTCCGTTAGAACCTACGACAACAATAATCTCTCGACCTTCATATCTCTAGCTATCAACCCTGATGGCCGTTCACAAGCTGAAGTCCCCCTCGAGCAACCATTATCCACGAATCAAAACATCCTTGAGTCATCTTCACATTCGTTGTTTTAGTTTGATAAATGAACACATCACAACACTTTGAACACTCCTCCTTGAATTTACTTCAAAGCCATGATCATCGTCGATCCAAAAACATACATCATTAAAGAAATGCCCAGTCCATGAAATGCTTGATCCATGAAAATGTCTGGTCTATCAATTCTGTCCAGTCCATGTGTTTATCCATTAAAAGTCATATATACTTTGGTGGATCGAATGCAAGATAAAAGCTATGGGTCGGTCGATGTATGCATTACATAGGTCGGTCGCAAAGATGTTTCATGGTTCGGTCGTCATAGACCACGGGTCGGTCGGTACCATTAAGAAGGATCAGTTAGAATGAAACATGGTTGGTCGGTATGGAACCAAGTCAACAAGTCGGTCGGTCTCATCATATAGCTCGTCGGTCCCATCATATAGTGGTCGGTCAGTGTCACGAGCTCTTGGTCGGTCGGTGTGGTATCAGCTGGAAACAACTATATGATTCGGTCAGAATCATTTAGTCGGTTTACACTTCTGGTCGGTCGGTTGAGTAGCGCCTGGTCGGTCGTCTTAGCATCTTATCTGGGTCGGTCGGTCTCGTTTGGCTCGGTCGGTATTAAGTGGGTCGGTCAGGGAAGGTAACAACTGGTAACAGCTGGCAGTGGCAATTTCATAATTAACTTCAGGACCGACCCAAATCCTATACACTATATTTCAACCTTTTCACTTCATTCCTCACACACCTATAATAGGCCATGACCTCCACATTAATGGGGATCGATTCCACACACCACGAAGTGCTGCCCAACTATTTTCTCCACCATATGGAGCAATTCTAACCTACATTACACTCGTCCAAACTATGATCTATCATGAAATCTTCCGTGGAATTGATCAAAATCGTGCAAGTACTCAAGTGTTGAGGCTTTCCATCAAGCGATCTCCATACTTAGAGGGATTTAATCACTCCATTGATAGATTCAAGTGGATCAAAGAGAGTTCAAGGAAGTTGAGAGAGGATTATTACAAAAAAAGGAGAGAATGAATGTAAAAGCATGCCGTGTGTACTTTGTAAACTCAAATATGATAATGAGAAGTGACTCTATAGTGGATGTAGGCTATTTCTAAGCTGAACCACTTTAAAAATCCATTGTTCTTTACTTTTTGCCTTTTATTTTGTGTTTATGACTCCGTAATTTCAGCTCATACCATTTGGTGAAGTATCCTAGAGATACCTTTGGTGTTGTGGTCAAATTTTGACTCCGACATTTGGCATCCACCGTGGGGCCACGTTCGCACTCTCATTCTCTAAGTGCTTTGTGGAAATAGCGTTTGAATCCCGTTCCTACTATAGATCCTTCAAATCTAACATCCAGGCCAATTGACGAACTCTCTTCAAAGTTCAAAACCTTGTCCGAGTTAATGGCAAGACCGAAGAAAACTCCAAGTAAAACCGTCGAAGAAACTGGTAATGTTCAAATCATCCTAGGCCGGAGCCGGTGTAACTAGGGAAGAGTTGGATAAAGCTGTCGCTGGATTGACGAGCCAAATGGAAATTTCAGCGAATGCTATGATGAAGAAACTGGAAACTCTGTTTGCTCTTAAAGCCACCATGACAAAAGTCACTACTAACGCCATCCATGCTGAAGCTACTAATTCTTCCGCTACGAGTCCAAATCAAAATCAATTCGTTCATGAGATTGATGATTCAGACGGGGCCAATCGTGAAGATTTAAAACTGCCTGCTCGGAACCATATTGAGAAAGCAACTTCTCACAAAGCGACAAGCTCAGCCAAAGGGACAATCTGGATCAGGAGAGAGCCCAAGCTCCTGTCAATCCTCGGCCAATCATTAATACGATCTCGGGGGGACCACATCCAGCTGGGGGGATATGAAAAATATGCTAACGAATCAAAAGAGGAGAAATGCATGGTCTTAAGCAACATCAATGAAAATGTCAAAACTTCATGCGAGGATGTGTTGTTTAAGGATAGGGACTCTGATGGATTGCTAACGCCAACAGTTGATCCCATGGTTGTTACCATTGGTATTGGGCCGGCTATAGTGAGAAGGGTGTTAGTTGATAGTGGGGAATAGTAACGACCCGAGGATTTTTGGCCCTGAAAATAGACATAAATACATTTACCGTATCACATGCCAACCTTCCAAACACCGAAAACACCGGAACATTTATGGAAAGAAATTAGAGGGTGAGATAAGAGAGAAAGAAATATAAGAATAGAAGAAGAAGAACCAACACAACATAGAATCAAAGTTTCACATCGCAGCAAAACAAAATATAATATTGAAATAAATCTTTATTGAGAGCTTTAAATAAAACTTACATTCGTCAGAGTACATTATCATATATGGACAGTTATAATAATATGTCCTCATATACAACACACAATGGATAAATATTATATAATATCATATGTCTGAACTCATCCAGCTCGTTTCTGGACCTCGCAGCATCCGATGAGCTGGACCTGTACAACACGGTCTAACCCGAGCATTTCAAACACTAGGCCATTCTGGTGAACCAGAGTGAGATAAACACATTAAGTTTAAGGGTAATCATCCAACTTGATTTTAAGGTTTAAAAATCTTTTCGAAAGAAAAAGATAATCATAAGACCAAATCCACACATAAATACGAACGGTTTTTACCTTAAGATAGCCCAAAACATTTTTGAAATCCATATCATTTCTGATATTATAATAGTGTCTAAATACAAATAAATATCAATCTAGCAGAACGCTTGCATCTCTCGCTCTACATATATAGTATACAATCAAAACCGCAGGCTCTTATTGAGAATTGGATTCCGACTATGACAAGGTATGGAACCACCTGCCGATAGTGTATCTCTAGAGGTGAATACACTGGGTTCAATAAGAACATCTTGCAACCCGGCCCACACATGACCGACCACTCATTTCGCTTGAGTGTATCGAATGTATATCACCAACGGTTGGGATCAGCAGCCGTTTCTCGAAAAGGGATAGCATCGATAGATTAAAGAAGCAAAAGGAATTTCTTTAGATAGGTGATTATACACCCTAATGGGAGCGACCCACATAGCCATGTTGCCTGCTCGATTTTTGCTATTTCACGGTTGTGAGGCTTGAGATTTGAATTCACCTTTAGAACATATGGCCACCATTCACTTTGAATGCCACATTATCAGATCCATCAAATCACTAATTGACGTCCACAAAAATACTCTGCAGCTGACAGAAATACGCTTGTAAAAATCAATGTACGTGATTCTTAAGAAATACTCTGTCAGACATTCATCCATACAAGTTGTCCTAGGACTGGACAAACCGAAGGCACTCTCCTACCACATCCTAGGTATCACCCTATAGATCAATAGCGAGTAGTCCTTGCAACGCGTAGACTCCAATCACGACAAAATCACTATCAAAATATCTCTGGCTGCTAAACCAGAGAAATCCAACAAGTAGTTCTTCCGCTTAGGAAGATCAACGGTCTTCAATTGCTCCATCTTCAAACAACATCTTCCACGATTTCGTATTTACTGATTCAGAATGGTTTTCAAATATAAATTCGATCCCGGTCTTTCCATAACAACAATCGTATGGGTCAGATTTGATAGTCGGTGATTTAACTACCAAATAAATAATCATGTGTATGAAATGAGTTTATTGATTCAATATTCGACATTACTTGGCCTTTGAAATATAATTAGCTTCTAAATCTTTAAATAATTTAACACACAATATTTACTTCTTATTATACCATAGGAGTATTTTTAAACTCTTTTAAGTGCATTAGAATTCAATCATATATATATATATGTATACACACTAATTTTGGTTTAAATCCTTTTACGTAACATCGTCACGAAATCAATTTGGTTTCATTACTTGAATACATTAACCCTCCCTTATTTCTTTAGAATAAATCCATCCCAAACTTAACGTTTCAATTTCCTTCTATATCGGAAATACCATTTTAATTTCACATAATCTCTTTTTATTTCCTTTACTTCGGAAATATCATTATATATATGTATATATATAAAATCTCAAATCTTTCCACTCCCGTTACTTGAGAAATCTCATTATATATTCTCGACTCTTTTATTCACATTGTATTATTATTTCTCATATGGAAATAATAAATTATTTTTACCCTCTTTCTCATTACAAATTAATACCATCCTCAGATAATCCCGAAATCGTTCAAGTTGGGGTATTTATTTACCTCTCAGACCTTGATCAACAACGTTCTTATCTTTAGATGGATATCAGTTGTAATTCAAAAACCGATATTTATTTTAATACCAAACACATCTCATTTAACTATTTTATTTATAATATATGTTATAAAACTTCTTAACTTTGGAAATATTTTTCTTGGGTATAACTATTATTTCTTAATTCATTGATTAAGAATTTACTCACTAAAATATCATCTTTCTTTTTTACTTCTTTAAATAATACATTTTATTGCTCGGATTTTTGTTAAAATTTTATTACTCACTTTTTTATTTTTTACCTAATTCACTTTTAATCCTTCCCCTTGAACATCTTATTTCATAAATTTTTACTTAATTCCATTAAGTAACGTTAATTAACGCTTAAAACTCTCGTTCCCTTTTTATAAACCTCATTTTAACCCTGCGATGTGGAGCTTCTAATTCCATCTCAACTAAGGGGTGTTACAATCTCTTCCCCCTTTCAGAGCCTAACATACTCGTTGGCTCATCATCTCTCACCACCCAGACGTTATGGTCGATGCGCGAACCACAATTACGGTTGGGTATTAGCTATGATACAACTGCTACAGCTCCAATCTACGTTCATTCAAATAGTCCCAACTTAGTCTCTGTACAGAAATGGAATTGTGTTCCCCAAAAAGCATCGTCGCTATTAGAAGGTTGGGATCTGTCTATTTTTAAGTTCTTACTTCATACCATAATCCCGTTGTGTGAGACTTCTAATTCAATCTCAACTAAGGGTATCCGTATATAAGTGGAGCTTTGTTCCTTAAAAAGGCATCGATGCTTTTTGGAGGTTGGACTGTACTATTTAAGTTTCTGCTTCGTACCCTAATGCCACGATGTGGGACTTCTAATTCAATCTCAACTAAGGAGTGTTACAATGAGTAGATTGGCTCAACCTGAACTAAACATTTTGGTAATTGTAAAATACAATCCAACACAAATAGAAGTATAACTTCTGTAACATCATTGGTTTAAATCCATGATAAATATTGGTGACTAGAATGAATGGTTAATATATCGCTGGTTTAATATAAATCCTTTTTATCTCGATTTCTTAATTCCAGTGTTAACTTAACATTTATTTAACCCATTGTATTTGCTTAAAGATCCCTTTTATAACTTTGTTATAAAATTCAGGCTTTAATATAAAACCCCTTCGTAAATTCCTTTCATAACTCAATTTGATTCCATTACCACTCCTATTAACTTTTATAAATGATTCTCATTTAAATGGCAACCACTTAATTTAAATTAATAATTGATTTTACCGTTAACTACCGCATAATTAGTTAACTTCTTTATTTACTAAATAAATAATAAATTTCTTTTTAAAAACATATTAAAAAAATTATTCATTAAACCATTTCGTTAGATTAATTCAAAACAAACTGATTTAATAATCAACCCAGTTAAAACGGATGACTTCGTCAATTCAAAAAACGATTACCTCGTTGACCAGTTCCAAATAATTCTTTATTTAATAAATTATTAATATAATTAATTTAAATAATTCCATTTAATTGTTTCTTAACAAAAACAGTTATTCAACTTTTAACCATTAGGTTAATTTACCACTCATTTGCTTATAAATCTTCTTAACGTAAGTATTTACTTTATAAAAACAACTAATAATAAATTATAAATAATAATTATTTATTTCCTTTTAACAAACTTTTTATTTCAAAATACAGATTTAAGAATCTGTCTTCAGTTATAAAATAAATTTTATAACTTCATTTCGTCAATTTACCCATATTTAGAAACCGATTGATTTGTAGGCCATATACTGCCAATTACTCAACCAATATCACCTATTGGTTTAAACAAACAAATGTTGAATTTCAGATCAACGGTCAACAAATCAAATCAATCATTCAATCAGAACAGTTCATATAATGATAATATGAAAATAAACAACATTAAATATATTCGAGGAATCCCGTTGGACCCCTCCAACCTGTTCTTCCCTGTATCAAATATGTTATCTCAATATAATCACTCAATTCAAATAAATAATGGTTTCATAGCAGTTGAATACGATAATTCAATATCAACCAATTTATTTCACACAACCATAACAATCCAGGCAATTCATTAAATTAAACATGTTTATTTATAAACGTGACCAATAAGGTAAGTTACCTTAATTGGGACTAATCGTTAAAATAACGATTTGGTTTTTCACTGAAATTAAACAACCGTTTAATTTCATGGGTTCAATCAGTATACGAATATAATATTAACAAGCAGTCAATCATAGCACACACAATAAAAACCCGACTTATAAACTGTAAGTGGAGAGAACTGAGTGAGTTTAACTCACCTTAATTTGATTCCATTGAAGTGGTTTAGTTGAAAATTAAATTAAACAATCGTTTAATTTAACTGCAAATTTTAGTTATCTCCATCACCGTCCGTAATAGTTCCATAATGTACGGTTCGTCATCCCGATCCCGATGCCCCTTGGTTGGTTCCATTCTAGTAATCTATTAATAAATAATTAACATTTTAATATAACGTTATTTTAAATAACTAATTATTTTTAAATTATAAAATAAATTAAACAGTTTACTTTAATTAGGAGGTTTAACAATCTGATTGATCATAGGATCCGGCCCAATTACTATCCTCGTTCATCTGTGCAGCTTCAGTCGGAAACCCTGCAAGAACCTCATGCCAATTTTAATTAATATGAGCATAATTATATTAAATAATTTAATCATTAATTATAAACTTAACCGTTAATTCTGGGTATTAGGCCGATTACGTTGTTAAGGCAACTAACAGGCTGATCTCTTTTGATTTCTTCGTTCTGTCTTTATTTTCCTGGTCCTGTTCATATGCAGGAGAGTTATCAACACATTGATCTATACGAAATTAAAATAAAATGATTAACTGCTAATTTGGATTGGTCAAACCTAATCACGTTTTAAGGTAACAAGGGCCTACTATTTCTTCCTGCTTTGGTAGATCATCAACAATTCGAAACTAACATCACCAATACACACATGATTTCAGCAATAATCTGAAGCCTTCGTTCCAAAATATCACAGCCGAATCTATGCTTCAAACCAAACCCACATTTCTCCCTCAGCACCACACACGAACCCACTGCTTCCTGAAACAATCCACCGCTACCATCCATACTGCTTAGCTACATACCTCCCCTTACACGGAAACTGACCTATTTCTTCTTCCTTCCCAGTTTTTTTTTTCTTTCTTCTATTAAACCCATCTCTAAGACCAGGTGCCAAAGTAACAAGCTCCACCTCAACTGTTCTTCACGCAGCTCCTTCCGCCCTTCTCAACGCATGTGCCATCTAATCAGACTGAACCCACCGATCATCTGCTTTGACCACCGACCTCATCATCCTGCTATCTCCATTCGAATGCCACTTACGCCATCACTCTGCTTCCGACCACTCAGCCGGCCACCGCCTTGCTCACTATCAACCAACCTCCTGTCTTCCTAGCGACTGGGTTCCTTTCTCGACCCTACACTTTTGTACACGTTTGTCCATTCATTTAACCTTCACACCTCATCTTGTTTGACATCAGCACCCCGTGCCAACCAACCTTATGGACTTTCTCCACCCCAATGCTAGAGCTACAGGGTCCATGCGAGCGGATCTACCCATCGTGATCCCCTTTCCATATTGTTTTTGTGAAGAGTGGTTTAAATTTTTAAAACTCATATGGCTATTCTGAGAATGGAGCTTTGGTTTGTATGGAAAGAAGTCTCTTTATGTTCGGTATATTTGAAAGGAAGCAGTAAGAGTTATGAGGAATTTGATTTTTGTTTTGCTGGTGCACAAAAGAAAAAGAAGGAAAAAGATGAAGTAGCAGTGTTTTTGTAAATATGGAGACGTGATGGCCACGCTGTGTTAGCTTTTAGGGTTGCAAAAAATGGATAGGACAACTGTATGGGCGTGGGTTTCAAAAACTTGAGGATCACAGTATTATGTTGGATTGGCACGCAAGGTTCTAGTTAGTTTGGAGCGCAAGAAATTAATAAATGTGAGGCGCAAGTCAATGTGTAAACTTTTATATACATGTTACTTTACGTGATCAGTTATATTTAGATATCTCCCCAAGTGCATGTTACCAGTTTATTTAGGCACACAGCAGTATGTGCGCGAATATAGCTGTGAAAATATGTGTGCGGATATAGCTGTGAAAATATGTGCGCGAATATAGCTATGAAAATAAGTGTTTACAGGTGTGTGTATCTCATTTGCTTTGCTCTTAAGCTTTATATTATTAATTCTATCACTTTTAACGTTGATTGTCATATAAACGTATTGTCACACACGAACCCCGAATGCGGTGAAAATGGACGTGTTGCTATGTCTTGACGTTATGATCCCAACAAAATTTGTTTGGTCGAACTCTGACTCCGTTTAAAAAAAATAACTTTATTTTGATTTCAAAATTATACACCAGTTCATGTTTAAATATGACACACTGACAAAACAACTCCGCTTGACTCCAAACTGGGAAAATAAAAATAATCAATCATACGCATTCCAATAAAATTCATTTCATCGGAAACAGAGGTCGTTTGAAAAGAAAATAGTTTTTAAGGCCAAAAATGTCGATAAAATTTATTTAAATTTGAAACAAATCCTATTTAAATAAATAATAAAATTATTATTATCGTATTTATCCAAACGAGATAACCAATATATATTTTAAATTCAATATTCAAAAATTTGAGTTAAAACATTATCCAAATATAGAAATTCCTTTATTAAATCGTTATAATTTACAAACGATTTCCATAGCGACTATTTGAAAATTTCAATTGGACATAACTAACAATCTATAAGCTGAAATCTCCATTCTTATCTTCCATTAGAAAATCATAATCGAATCGATTCAAACATTTCTTGTTTTCATAGAATTCCGACTTATATCGGATTCAGTACACTCATTTAAAGTTCAAATCGAAAATTACGAACTACCGCGATGTTTCGAGCTCATTTTAATTAATTTATAAGATATATATATTCGAACTCCATTTTAAATAAACAAACTCGATATTGAATCCATTTATATCACTAAATCAATATTTAAAACCGCCTTAAAATATTCATACTTAACGTTCAAAAATCTGGGATGTTACATTCTTCCCCCTTAAAAGAATTTCATCCCCGAAATTACAAGGTAGGAGAAATGCATCAAACCTAACTATTTAAAATAATTATTTTTGAATTATCATCAAAACCAATTCAAACTCTTTAAAATTTTCAAAAATTTCGCCAGCACCTACTCTTTTCGGCTTGATCGGTCTAACCACAACTGCTACTCCAGGCCTAAGTTTCATCAAAAGAAAACGAAAGCCAAGCGGCTACCCAACTCAAGAGAAAAATCAAACACTTCAATTAATATATTTAGGTTTACCTATTTGTCAGGCAACTCAATTCCAATTCCGCAGTAAATCAACTATCTGCTCTTCGTCTGTACTTTCGGTCTGTATATCCAAACCAACTCCATAGTCTTTTGAATTCTGCACTTAACCCCACTTATAATGCAAATAATGATTACAGAGTTAAATAAATTAGTTTCATTTCATAGCGGATTTTATTCCCAATTTATTATATTGGGATTTTATTTCAATATATCCAACTTCTTTATTGCCCAATTTGATGGATTTTATTTAACCAATTCAACATCCAACTAGCAAACAACCAAATCCTTTGAATTATAATCAACATTGATACTTTTGGTTTGCATTCACTTCGGTTTAACATACATTAATATTAATCGATTTACATTCGATTAATTTCCATTATTATCCTTTCGATTTCCAAATCCCAAAGTTATTTTATTCCATTTGCATTTCATCTTAAATTAATTCATTTAACCAGGTTAGGTTTCATTTTCATATCCAATTAACCAATTAGTTTCTAATCAGTTCAATTTAGTTTCATAATCAAAATTTTGAATTCCAATCAATCGAACAGCCAAACAACCAATCTTACTATACCATAGAAAATTACTTTCTTTTTCTATAAAATATAATTCGGGCCATATTATTTCATTTACCCTCTTTATAT
The DNA here is from genome assembly GCA_030737875.1 of Allium sativum. Classification (NCBI taxonomy): domain Eukaryota; kingdom Viridiplantae; phylum Streptophyta; class Magnoliopsida; order Asparagales; family Amaryllidaceae; genus Allium; species Allium sativum. Next base: position 367,245,204 of record CM060920.1, read on the forward strand.
AATAATTTTAAAATAATTTTATAATCAGTTCGCGCTCTCATAGATACACTCAAACCCAATCTAGAGTGTTACTAAGCCTATTTCTATCGAGTTACGCCACAGAGCCAAGGTTATTGCTAAACCAATAGCTTTGATACCACTGTAATGATCCGAGGATTTTCGGCCCTGAAAATCGACATAAATACGTTTACCGTATCACATGCCAACCTTCCAAACGCCGAAAAAACCGGAACGTTTATGGAAAGAAATTAGAGGGTGAGATAAGTGAGAAAGAAATATAAGAATAGAAGAAGAAGAACCAACACAACACAGAATCAGAGTCTCACATTGCAGCAGAACAAAATATAATACAGAAATAAATGTTTATTGAGAGCTTTAAATAAAACTTACAGTCATCAGAGTACATTATCATATCTGGACAATTATAATAACATGTCCTCATATACAACACACAACAGATAAATATTATATAATATCATATGTCTGAACTCATCCAGCTCGTCTCTGGACCTCGCAGCATCGGATGACCTGGACCTGTACAACCCGGTCTAACCCGAGCATTTCAAACACCAGGTCAGTCTGGTGAACCAGAGTGAGATAAACACACTAAGTTTAAGGGTAATCATCCAACTTGATTTTAAGGTTTAAAAATCTTTTCGAAAGAAAAAGATAATCGTAAGACCAAATCCACACATAAATAAGGACGGTTTTTTACTTTACGATAACCCAAAACATTTTTGAAATCCATATCTTTTCTGATATTATAATATTGTCTAAATACAAATAAATATCAATCTAGCAGCACGCTTGCATCTCACGCTCTACATATATAGTATACAATCAAAACCGCGGGCTCTTATTGAGAATTGGATTCTGACTATGACAAGGTATGGAACCACCAGCCGATAGTGTATCTCTAGAGGCGAATACACTGGGTTCAACAAGAACATCTTGCAACCCGACCCACACATGACCGACCACTCATTTCGCTTGAGTGTATCGAATGTATATCACCAATGGTTGGGATCAGCAACCGTTTCCCGAGAAGGGACAGCATCGATAGATTAAAGAAGCAAAAGGAATTTCTCTAAATAGGCGATTATACATCCTAATGGGAGCGACCCATATAGCCGTGCTGCCTGCCCAATTTTTGCTATTTCCCGGTTGTGAGGCTTGAGGTTTGAATTCACCTTTAGAACATCTGGCCACCATTCACTTTGAATGCCACATTATCAGATCCGTCAAATCACTAATTGACGTCCACAAAAATACTCTGCAGCTGACAGAAATACGCTTGTAAAAATCATTGTACGTGATTCTTAAGAAATACTCTGTCAGACATTCATCCATACAAGTTGTCCTGGGACTGGACAAACCGAAGGCACTCTCCTACCACATCCTAGGTATCACCCTATAGACCAGTAGCGAGTAGTCCTTGCAACCCGTAGACTCCAATCATGACAGAATCACTGTCGAAATATCTCTGGCCACTAAACCAGAGAAATCCAACAAGTAGTTCTTCCGCTTAGGAAGATCAACGGTCTTCAATTGCTCCATCTTCAAACAACATCTTCCACGATTTCGTATTTACTGGTTCGGAATGGTTTTCGAATATAAATTCGATCCCGGTCTTTCCATACCAACAATCGTATGGGTCAGATTTGGTAGTCGATGATTTAACAACTAAATAAATAATCATGTGTATGAAATGAGTTTACTAATTCTGTATTCGACATTACTTAGCCGTTAAAATCTAATTAATTTCTAAATCTTTAAATAATTTAACACACAGTATTTACTTCTTATTGTACCATAGGAGTATTTTTAAACTCTTTTAAATGCATTAGAATTCAATCGTACATATATACACACACTAAATTTTGGTTTAAATCCTTTTATGTAACATCGTCACGAAATCTCTTTGGTTTCATTACTTGAATACATTAACCCTCCCTTATTTCTTTAGAATAAATCCATCCCCAAAACTTAACGTTTCAATTTCCTTCTATATCGAAAATACCATTTTAATTTCACGTAATCTCTTTTTATTTCCTTTACTTCGGAAATATCATTTTATATATATGTATATATATAAAATCTCAAATCTTTCCACTCCCGTTACTTGAGAAATCTCATTATATATTCTCGACTCTTTTATTCACATTGCGTTATTATTTCTCGTATGGAAATAATAAGTTATTTTTACCCTCTTTCTCATTACAAACTAATACCATCCTCACATAATCCCGAAGTCTTTCAAGTTGGGGTGTTTATTTACCTCTCAGACCTTAGTCAACAACGTTCTTATCTTTAGATGGACATCAGTTGTAATTCAAAAACCGGTATTTATTTTAATACCAAACCCATCTCATTTAACTATTTTATTTATAATATATGTTATAAAACTTCTTAACTTTGGAAATCTTTTTCTTGGGTATAACTATTATTTCTTAATTCATTGATTAAGAATTTACTCACTAGAATATCACCTTTCCTTTTACTTCTTTAAACAATACATTTTATTGCTCGGATTTTTGTTAAAAATCCTATTGCTCACTTTTTTTTTTTTTTTTACCTAATTCACTTTTAATCCTTCCCCTTGAACATCTTTTTCACAAATTTTTACTTAATTCCATTAAGTAATGTTGATTAACGCTTAAACCTCTCGTTCCCTTTTTATAAACCTCATTTATATATCGATGGTTTAATATAGTCCTTTTTATCTCGATTTCTTAATTCCAATGTTAACTGAACATTTATTTAACCCATTGTATTCGCTTAAAGATACCTTTTATAACTTTGTTATAAAATTCGGGCTTTAATATAAAACCCTTGCGTAAATTCCTTTCATAACTCAATTCGATTCCATTACCACTCCTATTAACTTTCATAAATGATTCTCATTTAAATGGTAACCTCTTAATTTAAATTAATAATTCATTTTACCATTAACTACTGCATAACTTGTTGACTTTTTATTTACTAAATAAATAATAAATTTCTTTTTAAAAACTTATTAAAATAAGTATTCATTAAACCATTTTGTTAGATTAATTCAAAACAAACCGATTTAATAATCAACCCAGTTAAAACGGATGACTTCGTCAATTCAAAACACGATTACCTCGTTGACCAATTCCAAATAATTCTTTATTTAATAAATTAATAATATAGTTAATTTAAATAATTCCATTTAGTTGTTTCTTAACAAAAACAATTGTTTAACTTTTAACCGTTAGGTTAATTTACCACTTATTTGCTTATAAATCTTCTTAACGTAAGTATTTACTTTATAAAAACAACTAATAATAAATTATAAATTCAATTAATAAATAATAATTATTTATTTCCTTTTAACAAACTTTTTATTTCAAAATACAGATTTAAAAATCTATCTTCAGTTGTAAAATAAATTTTATAACTTCATTTCGTCAATGTACCCATATTTAAAAACCGATTGATTTGTAGGCCATATACTGCCAATTACTCAACCAATATCACCTATTGGTTTAAACAAACAAATGTTGAATTTCAGATCAACGGTCCACAATTCAAATCAATCATTCAATCAGAACAGTTCATATAATGATAATATGAAAATAAACAACATTAAATATATTTGAGGAATTCCATTAGACCCCTCCAACCTGTTCTTCCCTGTATCAAATATGTTATCTCAATATAATCACTCAATTCAAATAAATAATGGTTTCATAGCAGTTGAATACGACAATTCAATATCAACTAATTTATTTCACACAACCATAATAATCCAAGCAATTCATTAAATTAAACATGTTTATTTATAAACGTGACCAAAAGGTATGTTACCTTAATTGGGACCAATCGTTAAATTAACGATTTGGTTTTTCACTGAAATTAAACAACCATTTAATTTCATGGGTTCAATCAATATACAAATATAAAATTAACAAACAGCCAATCATTAGCAATTATAGCACACACAATAAAAACCCGACTTATAAACTGTAAGTAGAGAGAACTGAGTGAGTTTACTCACCTTAATTTGATTCCATTGAAGTGGTTTGGTTGACAATTAAATTAAACAATCATTTAATTTAACTGTAAATTTTAGTTATCTCCATCACCGTCCGCAACAGTTCCATAATGTACGGTTCGTCATCCTGATCCCGATGCCCCTTGGTTGGTTCCATTCTGGTAATCTATCAATAAATAATTAACGTTTTAATATAACGCTATTTTAATTAACTAATTATTTCTAAATTATAAAATAAATTAAACAGTTTACTTTGATTAGGAGGTTTAACAGTCTGATTGATCATAGGATTCGGCCCTATTACTATCCTCGTTCATCTGTGCAGCTTCAGTTCAAAACCTTGCAGGAACCTCATGCCAATTTTAATTAATATGAGCATGATTATATTAACTAATTTAATCATTAATTATAAACTTAACCGTCAATTCCGGATATTAGGCCGATTACGTTGTTAAGGCAACTAACAGGCTGATCTCTTTTGATTTCTTCGTTATGTCTTTATTTTCCAAGTCCTATTCATATGCAGGAGAGTTATCAACGCATTGATCTATACGAAATTAAATTAAAATGATTAATTGCTAATTTGGATTGGTCAAACCTAATCACGTTTTAAGGTAACACGGGCCTACTGTTTCTTCCTGCTTTGGTAGATCATCAACAGTTCGAAACTAACATCACCAATACGCGCATGATTTCAGTAATAATCTGAAGCCTTCATTCCAAAATATCACAAATGAATCTATGCTTCAAACCAAACCCACGTTTCTTCCTCAACACCACACATGTACCCACTGCTTCCTGAAATAATCCACCGCCGCCATCCATACTGCTTCGCTACATACCTCCCCTTACACGGAAACTGACCCATTTCTTCTTCCTCCCTAGTTTTCTGTTTTTCTTTCTTCTATTGAACCCATCTCTAAGACCAGGCACCAAAGTAACAAGCTCCACCTAAACTGTTCTACACGCAGCTCCTTCCGCCCTTCTCAATGCATGTGCCATCGTTCTAGACTGAACCCACCGATCATCTGCTTTGACCACCGACCTCATCATCCTGCTATTTCCGTTCGAGTGCCACTTACTCCATTCCAGTGCGCCACCTACGCCATCGCTCTGCTTCCAACCACTCAACCGGCCACCGCCTTGCTCACCCTCAACCGACCTCCTATCTTCACTAGCGATCGGGTTCCGCTTCTTGACCCTACACTTCTGTACACGTCTGTCCATTCATTTAACCTTCACACCTCATCTTGCCTGACATCAGTACCCCACTCCAACCAACCTTCTGGACTTTCTCCACCCTAACGCGAGAGCTACAGGGTCCATGCGAGCGGATCTACCCATCGCGGTCCCCTTTCCATATTGTTTTTGTGAAGGGAGGTTTAAATTTTTAAAACACAGATGGCTATTCTGAGAATGGAGCTTTGGTTTGTATGGAAAGAAGTCTCTTTATGTTCGGTATATTTGAAAGGAAGCAGTAAGAGTCATGAGGAATTTGATTTTTGTTTTGCTGGTGCACAAAAGAAAAAGAAGGAAGAAGATGAAGTAGCAGTGTTTTTATAAATATGGAGATGTGGTGGCCATGCTGTGTTAGCTTATAGGGTTGCGGAAAATGGATAGGATAAATGTATGGGCATGTGTTTCAAAAACTTGAGGATCACGGTATTATGTTGGATTGGCACGTAAAGTTCTAGTTAGTTTGGAGCGCAAGAAATTAATAAATGTAAGGCGCAAGTCAGTGTGTAAACTTTTATATACATGTTACTTTACGTGATCGGTTATATTTAGATATCTCCACAGGCGCATGTTACCAGTTTATTTAGGCACACAACAGTATGTGCACGAATATAGCTGTGGAAATATGTGTGCAGATATAGCTGTGAAAATATGTGCGCGAATATAGCTATAAAAATAAGTGTTTACAGGTGTGTGTATCTCATTTGCTTTGCTCTTGAGCTTTATATTATTAATTCTATCGCTTTTAACATTGATTGTCATATAAGCGTATTGTCACACACGAACCCCGAATGCGGTGAAAATGGCCGTGCTGCTACGTCTTGACGTTATGATCCCAATAAAATTTGTTTGTTCGAATTCTGACTCCGTTTGAAAAAAATAACTTTATTTTGATTTCAAAATTATACATCGGTTCATGTTTAAATATGACATACTAACAAAACAACTCCGCTTGACTCCAAACTGCGAAACTAAAAATAATCAATCATACGCATTCCAATAAAATTTGTTTCGTCGGAAACAAAGGTCGTTTGAAAAGAAAATAGTTTTAAGGCCAAAAAGGTCGATAAAATATTTAATTTTGAAACAAATCCTATTTAAATAAATGATAAAATTATTATTATCGTATTTATCCAAACAGGATAACCAATATATATTTTAAATTCAATATTCAGAAATTCGAGTTAAAACATTATCCAAATATAGAAATTCCTTTATTAAATCATTATAATTTATAAACGATTTCCATAACGACTATTAGAAAATTTCAATTTGACATAACTAACATTCTATAAGCTGAAATCTCCATTCTTCTCTTCCATTAGTAAATCATAATCGAATCGATTCAAACGTTTCTTGTTTTCATAGAATTCCGACTTATATCGGATTCAGTACACTAATTTAAAGTTCAAATCGAAAATTATGAACTACCGCGATGTTTTGAGCTCGTTTTAATTAATTTGTAAAATATATATATTCGAACTCCATTTTAAATAAATAAATTCGATATAGAATCCATTTATATCACCAAACAATATTTATAACTGCCTTAAAATATTCGTAATTAATGTTTAAAAATCTGGGACGTTACAGGAATCCGTCAATGTGCTTTTCATCAATGCATTTAGCCAAATGAAGCTTTCTATGGCGGATGTGCGGGCTTGCCTGAATAAGATACATGGGTTCACTGGGCAACCTACTCAACCAATAGGCATGATAGACCTCCTTGTTGAACTTAGCGAAGGAGAGAAAAGGGTCGCAATGATACAAAATTTCTTGATGGTGGACGACCTTTCAACTTATAACGCATTCCTTGGAAGGCCAGCGTTGACTGCCTTCAACATTGCATTAGCTCCATGGTGCCTAATCATGAAATTTTCGACTGAAAAAGTGGTTGGTTTGATTAAAGGTGATCAAAAGATGGATAGGAAATGCTATATGGCAGAGTTGGTTGAGGCTAAAAGGAAAGAGATGGGAAAGAATGCGGGGCCTCCCCTCCGCAGTCGTGACATCGCCTTATAGAAACTAGGGCGGGGCCCCTGTACTGGCGAACATAGCAAGGCCCAAGAGGAGATGGATCCAAGGAAGACCAGTATAGGGGAAGACCGCGCAACACCAGCTGATGCCACAATATTGATCCCAGTTTATGACGATGATCCAGATAAGGTATTGAAGATAGGCTCTCAGCCAGGCTTCAAGATGCAAAAAGATTTGACTATGTTTTTAAGGGCAAATTTGGACATTTTCGCTTGGAGTCACTCTGATATGTGTGGTATATCTCCCGACATAGCAGTACACAATTTGAATATTGACTGAAGTATGACTCTAGTAAAACAAAAAAGACGAACACAAGGACCTGAAAGATCTAGAGCACTCAAAGAGTCAGTGGATATGTTGATGGAGAATGACTTCATATGTGAATCCACATATCCAATATGGGTCTCTAATCCAGTACTTGTAAAGAAATCCAACGGCAAATGGAGAGTATGTATCGACTATTCTGATCTCAATAAAGCATGCCCGAAGGATAGTTTTCCACTGTCTAGGATTGACCAACATGTTGATGCAACCGCAGGGCACGAGCTTCTATCTTTCATGGACGCTTATTTGGGGTATAACCAAATAATGATGCACAAGCCAGACCAGGAAAACACAAGACTTCATTACAGATCTAGGCTTATACTGTCATAAGGTCACGCCGTTCGGATTGAAAAATGCAGGAGCAACTTACTAGCGACTCGTGAATGCAATGTTTGAAGCACAAATTGGTAAAACCATGGAAGTGTATGTTAACGACATGCTGGTTAAGTTAAAGAAGGCAGAAGATCATTTGGAGAATCTCGTTGAAATGTTCCACATTCTCAGGAAGTATGGGATGAAATTAAACCTACTCAAATGCTCATTTGTAGTCACATCTGGGAAATTTCTTGGATTTATGGTCAATGCCCGGGGCATAGAAACCAATCCCACTCAGGTCTCAGCTTTGCAAGAGATGTGCGCTCCTAAAATAAAGAAAGAACTTCAAAGCCTAAATGGCAAAGTAACTGTTTTGATTTGGTTCATTTCAAAGGCAACAGACAGGTGTATTCCACTATTTGATCCATTAAAGAAGCGGAAGAAAGATTTCCAATGGACTCCCGAGTGCCAAGAAGCTTTCGAGGAGACAATTAAACACATGGAATCACCACCTATGTTATCAAATCCCAAAGATGGAGAAAGCTTATTTCTATACCTAGCAGTAGCATCCCACGCCTTAAGTGCAACCCTAGTCCGAGAAGATGACAAGGTTCAATGGCCAGTATATTACACTAATAAGTGACTTACCGGGGAATAACTGAATTATCCTAAATTAGAGTGCATACAGTTTACTCATAGCCTCGAAGAAACTCCGGCCATACTTCCAAGCCTACTCTATTAGAGTTCTCACAGATCATCCTCTAAAGCAAGACTTATTCCGCCTAGAGACATTGGGAAGATTGTTAAAGTGGAATATTGAACTTAGCCAATATGACATCACTTATAATCTTCGAAGAGGAATCAATGGGCAAGATTTAGTGGATTTCGTTGCAGAATTCACGGACATAGGGGAAGAGAAGGAAGAACCTATTGAAGCAATTTCCAAATGGAAGTTGTTTGTTGATGGAGCTAAGAATGATTATTGTGCTGGGGAACGAATAGTTCTAGAAACCCCTGAAGGTCGGTTAATATGTTGTGTTATAAGGTTGGAATTCCGTGCAACTAACAACGAGGCTGAATACAAGGCACTAATCACCGGGTTGAAAATTGCGAAAGAGTTGAGCCTGAAAGCCTTACAAATCTACAACGACTTGCAGCTTGTGGTAACCCAAGTCCGAGGAGAGTTCCAGACCAAAGGAGGGAATCTTCCAGCTTATTTATCCAAAGTCAAGGAACTTCTTGATGACTTAAAGTACTACGCGATGTCTCATATTCTTAGAGAAGAAAACATGAAAGCAGATTCATTTGCCAAACTTGCTAGTACAGGAGATGCTCAAATGCTGGCACCAGTTCCTGTTGAAGTCCTTACAAATCCCAGCACTGATGATAATGACATAGATTGGATCATGGAAACCGCCATAGAGCCAGATCATGGATGACTCCGTTCAAAAATTATCTCCTCATGGGAGAAATCCTAGATGATCCAAAGAAACAAAAGAAATTACTCTGGAAAGCATCTTTATATCTCATCTAGGATGGTCGTCTATACGGGTGGGGATTCTCTACGCCTTTTTTTCGATGCGTGACTAAATAAGAATCTAGGGCTAGCTTAGCAGAACTTCATGAGGGAGAGTGTGGAGGTCATATGGGAGGACATAACTTGGCCAAGAAAATTCTGTAATACGGCTATTTCTGGCCTGATATAAACTTAGACTCCGCAACTTACACCAAGAAATGTGATTGATGTCAGAGTTTCACGAAGATCCCTAGAGCACTGTCTATGGAGTTGACCCAAATGGTCAGTCCGTGGCCATTTGCAGTCTGGGGTATTGACTTAATTGGGGGACTTCCTACAACAAAGTCTAATTTCAAATATACCATTGTAGCTGTCGATTACTTTACTAAATGGGCAGAAGCAGAGCCACTGGCCACCATTACCTCAAAAAAGGTGATCAACTTTGTTTTGAATAATATCATATTCAGATTCGGTGTGCCGTGGAAGATAATTACATACAATGGAACATAATTTGAAAGCGACGAGTTCAAACGTTTTTGTACCAAGTACAAGATTCGGAAGATTTTCGCAGCAGTTTCTCATCCGCAAGCCAACAGGCAAGTCGAAGCAGTGAACAAAATCATAAAATCAACTAATGAGAAGTGCTTTGAAAAAGCCAAGTGTAGTTGGGTAGATGAGCTTCCACTTGCACTATGGGCATATCGCATGACCCACAAAACTGCGACGGGGCATACTCTGTTCTCGCTTGCCTTTAGGTCTGAAGCTATGATTCCAGTAGAGCTAGGAGTACCTACTCACCGCAGAATTCACTTCAACCAGGCAGAGAGTGAAAAGCTGCAACCCGAAGCACTTGACCTACTCGGAGAAAGAAGAACTGAGGTAGAATTGAGAGTCGCTGTCCACCAAAGGAGGGTTGTCAGGCACTTCAATTCAAAAGTCAAACAGAGAACCTTCGGAGTGGGAGATCTGGTGTTGAAGAAAATAATGACTGGAACGGGGGTTTTCGGACCTAACTGGGAAGGGCCCTTTGTTATAATCAGAAACTCTTGGATGGTACTTTCAAATTGAAGGCAACAGATGAAGTAGTAATCCCAAGGGCATGGAATAGCGATCATCTACGTCGCTAATACAATTAACTTTTTATTCATCTTCCTATAAAAGATGATATTACTTTCCATGCATTGTAGTTAAACTTTGTGTACATATGAATGAAGTAGTGAAGTTGCTTGCTCAAATCTTATATGTGCGAACCTTTGATTAATCATTCAAAGTTGCTAAAAATGATTTTCGATTGTAGTCCATCGATCGATTGCCTACTAACAACCTGAACAAAATCTTGTAACCTCTACAGAAAATCCCGGTAGGGAAAGCTTAAGCAATGAGTGTCGTAAACACCATTCGCAGCAAATACGAAGGTATAAAGCACCACCTTACCATGAAAAATGGAGGCCACCAAGATTTATACAATTAAATGGTGTGACATCAAACTTAAAGATGGGAGAATTGCAGATTTCACCAAAGGGGGAACTCCTTAAAAGGGAGACTCACGACCCTAGCCCCATACTAGATAGCTTGTTACGATAGACATCTGGTAATGGAACTGGCGTCCGCTCCGTGAAATTGCACAATAACCAAGCCCCTCATAATGAAGCTAATTAAAGACCGCTTTGAGGCATCCAATCAGTTTGTTAGGGTCTGCTGATCACAGACTCGGCAATCAGTAGGCTACAAAGACCTCTTTAGAGGCACCTGATTAGTTCGTTAGTGTTTGCTGATCACAGACCCAATGATTAACAGTCCCAAAAGACCTCTTCGAAGGCAAAAGACCTCTTCGGGGGAACCCCGGTTGATCGTCAGTACCAGGAATGACCTAGTCTGATTATGACAAACATTGGGCTTCAAACACCTCTTCGAAGGCAAAAGACCTCCTCGGGGAAAACTCGATTGATCGTCAGTACCAGGAATTACCTGGTCCGATTACGACAAACATTGGGCTTCAAAGACCTCTTCGAAGGCAAAAGACCACTGCGAGGCATCCGACCAGGTTAGAGTCTGATTATTCCAAACTCGTCAATCGGCGGACTCAAAAGACCTTTTCAAAGACGTCCAATTAATTCGATTAGCATTTGACTTGTTCATACCGCAACTAATGCTAGATTTTAACCAAAGACCTCTACGGAGTCACTCAATGAAATTACCGATGCAAGAAGACATCAGCCTAGTGAACATCTCCTATGTCTGAATTAACTAGTCGGAAAAAGATAAACATTGGGCCAAAAATATAAGACCTCTCAAGCATGGGCACAAAAACAAGGAAATTCCTCCAACTAAAAAGGCATAAATCCAGTCAACTAATCTAAAAATCCTTGATTACTAAGCAGACCAGGAGGTTCCAAACACAATGGTGAAGGCAATAGACTTAGTCATTAAAGCAGGAACTTCTCGTGTTTTAGCCATAACCAAGGAACTCTAGTATAGTTGATCACATCCAGCCTATAAAGCTTGTAACGACCTTTTGGTATTGGGGCATCACCACTGCATTAAAACAAATCAATAGTGCTCTCAAAACATACCACAAGATTGCTACAACCAACTAAACAAAAATAACTTGTATTGTAAATGTGTAAAGAAACATGTGTGGAATGTAGAACAAGAAGGTACAGTAAGGCTAAGGTAAAAATCTTAAGTACAACAAGCAGAACACATCGCATCAACAACAACACAAGTTAGACACAAAGTCAAGTACAAAAGTTTCAGATACAAATGTGCGTAAAGTAATGAGCGAGGACCAGCACTCGCATATACAATCGGTCTAGATGCAGGAAATGACAGAAGTAAAGCAAGCTAGTTATTGGCGCTACTTCTTCTTCTTTCCATTCTTGGAGTCACTAGACCTTAAAGATAGCTTGGTAGAAGAAGGAGGAGGAGTACTAGTTGGCTGGCTCCCATCTCTGATCATTGGGCCACTGGGACTGTCTTGGGAGGATAGGTTGATAACTCCTCCTTTCTTCCTAACAGTGCACTTCCTTCTCTTGCGTCCCGAAGTTGATGGAAGCCTGGTTTACTGCTTCTTTGGATCCTCAACATCTTTTCTTGGAGTCTCGTCAGTGTTGTCAGAATCTTCAACGCTGTGGATATAGTCAACATCATCATCCAAGTTGGCAATCGCACCAATTTGAGTATCTTGAAATCCTGGGTCTTAGCACCAAGCAAAGATGCATCATCCGGATGAGTAGTAACTGGGGTAGGAGGAATCGATATCAAGGTCGATCAATAACCATGGCATCAGTCATCATAGAAATTTATCCGGCAGAAGGGGTTTTTGTTGAGATAAGACCTAACATAAATGAACAATGAGCATAAAATGCAGTTGACCCAGGTGAAGTACAAAAAAAAATCTAAGTATAACATAGCTTGGCCAATCTCAGTTTTACCTGCGGTATCAAGACTTGCTTGAATATTTTGGTGCTCGATCATATAATTTTCTACATTGTCATCACCCCCCTCATCATCCTCGTTATGTTCTTCAGTGACTGTGTCTTTCTCTTTGGAAGCAGTAGGAGGATCAATAGGAGTTTGTGAGCTAGCGGCCTCAACATTAGTAGGAATGGTAGGGGGCATCAACCTTGGTCATATCCTAGGCTCTCTCCCCAAAAGGTCCAGCCCGTCACTTAGCAATCCTCGCATTTTCTTAATCCGAACTTCCCCTCAGCTAAGGCTTTACGGGATTCTTCATCTAAAAGACCTTTGATAAGATCATCTTCATCGTGATCACCTTCATCAATCTTGAGTATTCCCAGACAAGAGCCAGAGTAACTTCAAAGGCATCTCCTAGATAACGTAAACTTCCCCGACTCATAACACTATAGACATAAAAGTTAAACAAGGAAGCATGGGCATTCGCCTTAGCTTTTTCAAGGGCAGACACGATTTAAGTTTATTTTCCTCAAGAATTTTATTATTGGCCTGTGCCACGGAAAGAGCCACACTTTGAGAGATGATCTTTTCCTGAAGAATAGTATTTTCTTGCTGATGAGCAGCGAAAGCATTCTTTTTCTATAGCTAATTGAGACTCAGCAAGTTGTCAAGTAGATTGAGCCTCTTGAACTTGTGTTGTTAGTGTGTTCTCTTTCTGTTTTGCAGCGGCAAGCACTTCTTCAAGCTTCTTATTTTCAGCCTCTAAACCCGCTAGCACTGTATTTCTTTGAGAGAAAGAATCAATTGTATTCTCTCGGGATTTAAGGACCTTGATTAGCTCGACCTTGTCATTCTCTAGAGTGGAGATTCAATCAATGTTTTCTCCGTTAAGTTTTTGGAAATCATAAGCGAAAGTGTACCACAAGCCTAATTGCTTCTCAGCATGGTTTCTGATCGCATCTTATTGTGCATCTAGCTGACTCTTAGCAACATCAAATTGTGTGTGCATGCGACCCTTCGTAGCATCGATCATTTCAAGAAGGTCTCTCTTGTCATTAAGGTATATATCTAAGTTGTGGTATATCCTTCTCAAACACCAACCCAGGAATCGATCAACGAGACTAAAATCAGTTGGTCCAGGAATATAGCGAGGCCTATTAATAATCGCCTAAAGGTCAGCAAGGATTAAAGTGACGGATGGAGAAGCTAGGGACAGTTGATCAGAAGCAGTATGATTGGCATTTGAAATTCTGGCATAGGAAGTTTGTCTAGCTTATGACGCTTCCGAGAGTCATCCTTGCTGCGATCACCCTTATCTCTCTTCTGTCCTCCTTTCCTTTTCTGTTTTTTCCTATTCTGTGCTACTAGCCTAGCCTCATGGTCATGCCTCCATAGCTTTTGCTCATCAGTTTCAGAAAGCTCAGGAGTTGGTCGAGATTGATGAGAAGGTTGTAGACGTTGAGAATGATAGTATCATTGGGAATGTTGTGAAGGACGAGTTTTTAGAAGATGCTTTGGATTATACTGGCTTGACTTTTCATTGAAATCCTTCATATATGAGTGACTCATTTCTGAACCTGGAAAAAAGACAAAGCAAAAATAGTACTCACATTGTAAAGTACTGGGGCAAGTTCAAAAAACTGATGCAAGGAATCTCAAGCCCATGACATAAGTAAAACATTTGCTAATGCATATCTGATAACGAACCAATTTTTATAGTCGGTTCTAAATCAATCCTTAAATCTGCAAGCATTTTTTTGGGTAGAGAAATGGGATCCTCGGATGTATTAGTTCCTATTTTTATGGCCTGGGGTTTAGGTGGTTGAATAACAATGTCAACCTGGATAAGATCTCTAGTTGGGATAATATCACTCAAATCCTTATAAGTATCTGAGGAGCTCTCCTCTTAAGTAACTTGAATAGTGGGGTTCTCATCAACCTTACCAGAATCTGTATTATCCTTAGAAATTGCTTCAGCATCTCCAGATTGTTTGATCCCCTTCGTTGGGTCCGAAATGGTGTTTGAAGCAGTTTTATCCTCCTTGGCCAGTTCAGTTTCCTTCATGGGATCCAGGGTAGTACCTTCCTTTTCAATCTGTCTGCTCTTACCCTCGAGTTGTTGAGACTCCTCTTCTTCAGTAGAAACCAGCTTAGACTTAGGAGGTGTCTTACTACTTCCCGCAAGGTCATAGAACTTCTTTAGAGAGGCTTTCTTAGCCGGGGATTTTCCAGCAATATCCTTCTTAAAAGTTGGGTCTAGCACAAGGGTTCGAGAAGGATGCAGAAAGTGATATTGGCGAAGAAATTCTTCCATAATTAAGAATTTTCTACTTCTCTCCCCCTCATCAATAACTTTCAAAGCATCAAGCAACTCCTAATCAATAGTAGCTTTTGGATCAGAAGGTGGAATTTCTGTAAAACAAAGAAGTGATTTAAAACTCAAAGCTTAAGTGTAAGAAGAAATAATGGGGTATCGGATAATAGATTCTCACCTCCTTTCATCCACCTACCGTAAAAGCTGTCGGGACACCATATGTAGCAGTAATGATCGACAAATCCCTTAATGCTTTCCAATAAATCAGTTATAATCTTGGCATACTTTCCTTTGATGAAAATAATTAATGGCTTATCTTGCCTACTTTTAAAAATATATAAGGAACATATTTCTTGAAAGGTAGGCATGCATTGCTTAATTCTCATGAAAAGCACATAAAGACCGGTTAAAACGTCATAGCCATTCAGATGTAGTTGCATGGGGGTGATAGCTAAGCGCTTAAGGACCATTTCCAGGAATGGATTAAAAGGAGGGATAGATCCCATCACTAACATGTGTCGATTAACTGCAATATACCCAGGAGGCGGGGAATCATCAAATTCATTCTTTTCTAGGAGTTTGACATTAGTTTCTAGATTCCTAAACTGAGCATATAAGCTCTTATATGAATGCTCAGAGAGTTTGGTTGGTTTTCTTTCACTGCGTATTCCATTAGGAGGTCGAGGCACAAGGGATTCTGGATTAACATCTGACCCAAGGGCATTGGCCGTGGCAACATCTAAAACTTGAGTAGAAGTATCAGCTTGAGTGGACTTAGATGCTGCCTTAGGTTGTTGTCGTGGTCGGTGTCGAGTTTCCATTTTTATATAAATAATTGTCCCTGAAAACAAGCTATAGGTGCGTGTTTCCTAAAGTAGGAAATGTTATATATAACTATATGAAAGAAGGGTTTGGATCTATAATCAATATGAATTGAACAACCAATTCCAGGCCTAACTACGAACTTATACTCGAGTGTTTAAGTTTGTGTAAGAGATGTGAACATAAATTAAAGATGATCAATAAGGCACTCCAACGCAAACATATCATTTGGGATGTATATCGGACATGACAGTCTGTTGTCTGGCTTGGTCCGAAGCTATAGGGTGTCCGGTCCGTGTTCGTCCGATTCTCTTATAGGACAGAGCTTGGACACACTAGTGTTCGGTCCGATCTAAAATGTTCGATGTTTTTCTATTATCCAAGGCTATATCGGACAGAATAGTCCGTTGTCCGGCTCAGTCTGAGGCTATATGATGTTCGGTCCGTGTCCGTCCGAATACTTATAGGACAGAGCTTGGACACACCTCCGTCCGGTCCGGTTCGACCCGTTTACACCCCTACATATCATTCACTTATAAGACATATATTGTAGTATATAAATTGTCTAAACAATTATCTAACTTGTTATCGGTACGGTAATCGACAATGGAGTATATTGGCCCAAAACAAGTGTTTGTTGCATAACAGGCAACAAGATAAAAATATATTTACAATATGGGTCATGAATAAAGAGTTATTCAATGTTTCTACGCTTGGCACAGTAAAAGTTCAATATTTAGGAGGGTAATTGGAAAAATACAAGTACATAGGGGACCATCATCAAACTGATCCAATATGGGTTGGTATCAATCTACCCATACTGGGTCGGTCCAAACCGACCCAACACGGGCCGATATTGACCAACCCTTACTAGGTCGGTCCAAACCAACATAATATGGGCCAGTCTGGGTCGGTCCCAATCGACCCAATATGTGTCGGTATTAACCAACCCACACTGGGTCGGTCCTAACCGACCCAATATGTGTCGGTATTAACCAACCCACACTGGGTCGGTCCCTACCGACCCAATATGGGTCGGCATCAACCGCTCCAGAGTGGGTCTGTGACGACTTGTCCACCTGACATGTAGTTTTCCGACACCCTATAGGAGATCAATTGTGTTTTGCAAGATCAAGCAATTTTAAATGGCCAGAGTGTTCAAATATCGAGACTTACACAATACAAGCAATTTCACATTCAACTCCCAGCAAAAACAAATCCGTATGTCACGACATTATCACCAGATTCGGCTTGAGCATAACGTTTTCAACAAACAAAAGACAAGACTGGTCACAACAGTAGAATTGATCATAGCAAGATGAGCCTTCTACAAAGTTCAGTGTCTCAAGCATTTCAACAAGCATCATATGGGTGTAAAACTGAAATCAAGTTTAAAGAGGATCAATACATTTCGAATCCCTTATACACAACCTTAAACCCATTTAAATCAAATCCAATCCCATTTCAAATCATTTCGATACCAAAATTTACAATCCAAAACCCCATATGCTCGAATATTCATCTCAACCATAATATCAATCCAACTTAAACCCTAAACCGAAATCAAATCAAATAATTCAAGGAGGTGATTACCTATAATAAATGCGACGCTTCAGTTTTGAAAGAATTCTTCCGGTTTGGTTCGAAATTGTTGAGAATCGCAATAGGGATTAATGTCAGTGCTGAGTTCGGAGTCATAGGCAATTGAGGAGGCGGGTTTTGATCGAGATTGGAAAAGACTGACAAAGCTCGGAGTAGTTTGGTGTGAGTTTTCTTCAAAAGAGAGCCGCCATGAAAGAAATTTTTGATCAGTTTGAAGAAATGAAAGTGGAGAAGAGCAAGGGGCTAAAAGAGATTATATGATAGGCATGCGTATTGGGCCGATCCAACCTATCACGAGCAGGTCGACCCGGACCACAGAAATAAAAGCACCAACCCATGAATCATGACGCGCCTAATCCATATAAATTAATAATTATAGTATACGATACAACGTGAATGGTCTATCAAAGTATAATGTATTTAAAATATTTATTTCGGAGCTTATGATTTTTTACAAACAAAAATTATTAACTTCAAGGGGAAAATGTTTGTCCATTAAAAGTCATATATACTTTGATGGATCGAATGTAAGATAAAAGTTATGGGTCGGTCAGTGTATGCATTACATGGTTTGGTCGCAAAGATGTTTCATGGTTCGATCGTCATAGACCATGGGTCGGTCGGTACCATCAAGTAAGGATCGGTTAGAATGAGACATGGCTGGTCGGTCTGGAAACAGGCCAACGGGTCGGTCGGTCTCGTCATATAGCTGGCCGATCCCATCATATAGTGGTCGGTCAGTGTCATGAGCTCTTGGTCGGTCGGTGTGGTATTAGCTGGAAATAGCTATATGGTTCGGTCAGAATCATCTGGTCGGTCTACACTTCTGGTTGGTCGGTCGAGAAGCGTCTGGTCGATTGTCTTAGCATCTTATCTGCGTTGGTCGGTCTCGTTTGGCTCGGTTGGTATCAAGTGGGTCGATCAGGGAAGGTAACAACTGTAACAACTGACAACAGCTGGCAGTGGTATTTTCGTAAATAACTTCAGGACCGACCCAAATCCTGCACATTATATTTCAGCCTCTTCACTTCATTCCTCAAACAACTATAAATAAACCATGACCTCCATATTAATGGGGATCGATTCCACATACCATGAAGTGCTGCCTAACTATTTTCTCCACCATCTCAAGCAATTATTACCTCCATTACACTCCTCCAAACTAAGATCTATCATGAAATCTTCCATGGAATTGATCAAAATCGTTCAAGTACTCAAGTGTTGAAGATTTCCATCAAGAAATCTCCATACTTAGAGCGATTTAATCACTCCATTGATAGATTCAAATGGATCAAAGAGAGTCTAAGGAAGTTGAGAGAGGATTATTACAAAAAAGGAGAGAATGAATGTAAAAGCGTGTTTTGTGTAATGTAAACTCAAATATGATAACGAGAAGCAACTTTATAGTGGATGTAGGTTATTTCTAAGCCAAACCACTTTAAAGTCCTTTATTCTTTACTTTCTGCCTTTTATTTTGTGTTTATGGCTCTGTAATTTCAAGTCATGCCGTTTGGTGAAGTATCCTACAGATACCTTTGGTGTTGTGGTCAAATTTTGACTCCAACACCATGCTTCAAGAAAAACCACCTGGTTCATGCTTCGAAAAACTGCCCGGTCCATACTTTGAAAAACTTCACGGTTCATGCTTCGAAAAACTGCTGGTCCATCACCAGAAATACATGTTCGAGCCATACATGTCTGACCCATACATGTAACACCCCGTGAATTCTATAACATTAAGCTTCACAAATTAAGGTATAATTAATTCTAAATGAAAGAATTAAGGGAAATGGGTTACGCCATTGCGTTCGTCTCGAAATTCAGCTTAAGATAGAGTCCGAGTTTGCGTGAATCGGACTCCGTTTGAAGGAGTTATGACCTTTGGAAGTTTTAAAATAAAATTTAAAATTTCAAACAACTCAGTTTCAAATTCGAAATTCGAAAATTAGGTTCAAACTAGGCTGGGCGGGAAAATTCCCGCCCAGGCACCAGGTCGACCATGGTGTCGACCTGGTCTTCCCAGGTCGACCATAGTGTCGACCTGGGTGTCGACCTGCCAGTCGACCTGGCTGGCTGGGTCTGGCTCGAATTTCAGTGGCTCGGTGTGTCATTAGGGCTGACATGTCACCTCTTGATTGGCTCTTTGAACTTTGTATGGTCTAGATTCCTCCTGTCTTCATCTGACGGCTCAAAACAATTTAAAAATCTATATATACACCCTAAGTCTCAACTAAAAATTCACACAAAAAAATAAGATGGGAGTCGTCATGCTGCCAGGAAGGAATTGAGCATAGCTGTCAAGAGAGAAAAGCTTAGAGACGAATCAAATTAAGAAGAAGACTAAAGCTTAATCAAATTAATCAACGCAACGTTAATCTACTCAAAGGGGCGCATCTCAATTTCAGAATTCAGAATTCAAGATTCTGCATTCGTTGTAAGTATAGTGACCTTTCAGAATATGAATAAAAACTGTGACGAGATTCTATGTAAATGAAAATAGAATTGTGTTATTATATGATAATGATATAAATTCTGTGTATTGTAATGATTCTATCATGACTTGTGTATTGATATTTGTGGCTTAAATTGATTGATGCAAGCCTATTGAACAATTGTATATGAAAATAATGGCACTTGCAAGTTTGTGGAAAAAACTAGAACTTGATCCTTTAATGCTTATGTCTATGGCATGGACTATATACATTCACTAAGTCTAAATTAAGGCTTATGTAGACATGTTCTAGATTTGAGACCTTTTGTGCCTACATGACCCAAAATCTATGAACACATTCTTATGTTTATTTGCAAGTATAATTGGATCTATGTTAAGTATCGTTTGGGTTACATAAACTATGCAAGTTCATGTTGAAATAGGCTATATGATTAGATGTTAAAATTGGACATTTTGGTGAATATACAACATGTTAGTTTTTTGGTTGACATTATGCCAAGTTAAACATGTTTAAACCCAAGTTTGTATAATCCTAAACTATGCCATTTCATATGTCACCTACTTAGTTATACTTTGATTTGAATGCAAGTTCATATGACCCATAATTTATGTTAGTTGAATCGCTAAATTGCAAGTTCATGCGCCATACACCTATATGTATTGTAAAATGTTACATGTGCTTGATTTCCCCTTTTCTCACGTTTATAAAGTTGGGTTGAATTGTGTCGAGCCCAACATTCGTTATAATGTTGCGAACGTACAAACGGGGGTAATAACGTTGGGTGTAAAACATGAAAAATATATGTTGGCATGTTTGGCACATGCCAACGACAATGACATTTAAGCGGTATGAATTGTTATACCCAAGAATAAAGGACATGACTTTTACATATATAATTAAGAAGTAATAAAATATGTAAATTTAGAAAACATGGTATGCACAACCCGAGGTTGGATTGAGTTGTGACGTAAACCTGCCCGGACCCACCCGGCTGTCCAGTAGTCACAACAATACCTATCCAATGTGGGTGGTTAAGCATTGAGCCCAATAAAGACCCGAGGTTAGACTGAGCTACGGTGTAAACCTGCCCGGAACCGACCGGCACATCCAGTAACCGTAGCAATATCTGTTTAATGTGAGTGGTCAGGTGCTTTAAGAGGCTAAGGATAGATGGTAGGGTTAAGTCAACTATAAACACTTAACCAAATTCAACATGTTAACAAGAATTGATGGGTGAGGTTAGGTAAATACAGACACTTAACCACTTAACATGTTTGACTAGAAAACCCTAGTAACGAGGGACCCGTTTCAGTAGTAACCCAAGTTAGGTATCATGGTACCCTGAAACTAGGCAGGGTGGGGCACGAATACTGGGCTGATTGTAAGCGGTCAAAGCGACGGCGGTGGGTGCAACAGTGTAGGTTCTAACGGGGTGCGGGCGTGCACACACTCCGGAGCAGACAAACAGGGCACTGGGAGCACCAGTAGTATAACCTATGCCTTCTAGGATTGTGTCGGGGCCGCCACCATGGGTCTTGATACACCCCATGGTGGGACCAGCATAGGTATCTACAATTCTTGGGGGCCGTATGACACATGTTTACGCGAGTAGGAGCCGATCTTTAGAAAACGGGGATCACTTCACCCTCAGCATGGGGTGCCAGTTAGAATAAGCTCAAGTAGGTGCAGAGATATAGTGTGGGTGCGATAGTACATTCGATTCTAAACGACACTTCCTTAGCTTGTGACACTTTCCTGTTTTCAGTTTATTTCTATCATGCCCTTTTTCTTATTCACATACTGAAGAGTTACTAGATTTACTCAGGCTTTATGTCTGACTCTATTTACTTTTCGTCTTCTTATCTTTCGTTTCCCCCCAGGTCCACAGGGAGGAAACAACCCAGCTTAGTACTCTTTTGCAAGCTTCAAGACCGTAGACGTATGGTTTGGATCTCTTTTGCTCAGATCATGGCTTTGGATATCACTATGGGGATTTTTGTTACTTTTATTTATGTTTTTATGCTTCTTTAATAATCAAGACAGAAATGAGGTTGTAACGATGGAAGTATTTTAAGACAATTATGGAAAGGTTTTGTTTGAACACGTATTGATGAAATAAAAGTCTGTTTGGTTTCCACTGTTTAAAATATGTGTAATTATATCTGTCTTGTGTTTATCTGTGGCTTTTACTTATAAACCTCCACTAAAGTTAAGGCATTCCCTTTGTGAGTGACCTTAACGGAGGTGGGGTGTTTCACTCGGTATCAGAGCCAGGTTTACCAGACTAGATAAAAGTTTTTGAAACTATTTTCAAAAAGGAAGTTTAAAGAAGCATTTTTCAAGAAAAATAGTGTTATATTTTAAAAGACATAATCCCTCAAAGCCATGTGCACCATCTCTCTCTATCCTTCGTTTTGAATCTTTCCTTTCTGTTTCAGCATGTCTGGAGACCTTAACCTTCTAGAAGGAGTGCCGATACCCGGCTGGTTTAGGAGGTACTTAGAAGCAAGGGCCAATGGCGCAGGTCCAGCAAACATTCCTCCTCCAGTGGCCGCGGTTCCTCCTCCTCCTCCTCCTCGTGGAAATGCCTTCGCAAAAACATGTAGAGACTTCAAGGCTATGGGTGGAAAAGACTTTTATGGGACAGAATCCTTTGTAGGAGCAAGAAACTGTCTAAAGGAGGCCGAGGATCTGTTTGTCATCTTCGGAGTTGATGACAGGCAAAAGATACAGCTAGCAGTGTGGTTGTTTAAAGATGAAGCTTCCTATTGGTGGGAGATTACCAATGCTCAGAGGGAGGTGGAAACATGGGAAGATTTCATGACAAGGTTTGAGATGAAATTCCTCTCCCAAGCTGAAAGAAGCCTGCAAATGGAGAAGTTCCTAACTCTGAAACAGGGAAGTATGACAATCAGGGAGTACGTTAATCAGTTTAATCAGCTGGCCAGATTTGGGCTGGACTTAGTAAACACCCAACACAAGAAGGCACTTCGCTTCGTCAAAGGTTTGAATGAGCCTCTACACAGCCTTGCTATGACCCATGTATCCACGGGAGCGACTTATGAAAGCTTGGTGGACATGGCGTTGCTACACGAGGAAGACAACGTCAAGAAAGAGACTAAGGTGGAAGAGAAGAAAGAGGGTTTACAAGCTAAGAAAACAGACTTCAAGAAAGGAGGGAAGAACAATAAGCCCCGTGAGAGGAGAAGGTGCAATTTCTATGGCATTGTGGGACATATATCAAAAGACTGCCGAAAGAGGAAGGCGAAGATGGGTGGTTGCTTCCATTGTGGAGAGACTGGGCACCAAGCTAAGGACTGCCCAAAGAAGAGAGGGCAGGGATAGAAAGTTGGATCCACTTCAGGGGGTCAGGTTCATGCTCTAGTGGCACCTCAGTAGGAACGAGGTAGTAGTATTTCTGTAGAAAGTGTAGTCTATCTTTATGATCATCCAGTTCGCACACTTTTTGACTCTGGCGCATCACACTCTTTTATTTCATCTGCCTTAGTAGAATCTCTGCATCTAGACACTAGTATGGTAGAAGATCCCTTAGTAGTTTCAAATCCAATTGGGGGCTCCGCTTATTTGTCAATGGTTTGTTTGGGTTTGAAAATCTCTATTCTCAGCATTGAGTTTAGTTGTAATGCCTTTGTTCTGGGCTTCTCGGGATATGGTTTGATCTTAGGCATGGGCTGGTTATCCAGTAATGGTGCCATTCTTGATTGTGAGAAAAGAGTAGTTAGACTCTTGACTCGGCTTGGTAACTCTCTAGAAATTTCTTGTAATCCCTTGAATGATGTTATGCTTAGTTATCTAGAGTCGCTTGATGCTTCTGATGAGAATTTGATATCAGTTAGAGTAGTCCGGGAATATCCGGATGTCTTTGAGGAGGTGAAAGGCTTATCTCCGAGGCGGGAAATAGACTTCCGCATATATCTTGTGGATAATGCAAAGCCTGTAGCTTTACCTGTTAGACACATGGCTCCCAAGGAGAGAAAGGAGCTTAGTAAGCAGGCTAAAGAACTTCTCGAAAAGGGGTTCATTAGACGGAGCATTTCGGAATGGGGTGCTCCAGTGGTGTTCGCAACCAAAGCGGACGGTTCGCTTCGCCTTTGCGTCGACTATAGGGAGTTAAACAAATTGACCAAGAAAAATAGGCACCCTCTTCCCCGAGTCGACGATTTGTTTGATCATCTTGTAGGTGCGTCGGTCTTCTCCCAACTTGATCTGGCAACTAGGTTCCATCAGCTAAGAGTAGCTGAAGACAACATTAATAAAACGATGTTCAGAACCCCAGACGGATTCTTCGAGTGAGTTGTCATGCCTTTCGGCTTGACAAATGCACCTGCTTATTTCGTAGACCTAAAGAGCAGAGTGTTCAGAGAATTCCTCAACAAATTTGTTGTTGTCTTCTCAGATGATATCTTAATCTTCTCAAAGAATGAGGAAGAACATGCTCAGCATCTGAAAGAAATCATGGAGACTCTCCGTGCACATCAGCTAAAAGCCAAATTCTCCAAGTGTCACTTCTGGAGAAAAGAAGTAAGATTTCTTGGACATATAGTGTCCAAAGAAGGGTTGGATGTGGACCCCGCGAAAGTGGTGGCAGTGCAAGATTGGAAGACACCAAGAAATGCAACCGAAGTTCGAAGCTTTCTTGGGCTAGCCGGTTTTTACCGAAAGTTTATTAGGGATTTCGCGAAAATCTCAGCCCCACTCACAAGGCTAACAAAGAAGAATCTGGCATTCACTTGGGATTTGGAATGCGAGTTTGCTTTCCAACGATTAAAAAGGGCTCTTACAACAGCTCTAGTTCTAACTCTGCCCGACGGAAGCAAAATGTTCACAGTATACACAGATGCATGTGAAATGGGACTAGGTGCTGTTCTAATGCAAGAAGGGAGGGTAGTAGCTTATGGTGGAAGGCAATTGAAAGTTCATGAAAAGAACTACCCAACCCACGATCTTGAGTTAGCCGCCATCGTCTTTGCGCTTAAGTCTTGGCACCATTATCTCCTAGGTGAGAAGTTCGAATTATACACTGACCATAAATCATTGAAATATCTCTTCTCGCAGAAGGATCTTAACTTGAGGCAGCAAAGATGGATGGAGTTTCTTGCCTCGAATGATTTTGAAATTTCCTATACTCCCGGAAAAGGCAACGTAGTAGCAGACGCGTTGAGCCGAAAGAAACTGACCTTAAGCCCGCTCTTTGTAGAGAGGCAAAGCTTGGAGTATATAGCCAGTTTTAACTTTAGGCCCTCCTCTGATTTTGTACCGGGTTTGTTAGCATCTCTCGAAGTACGCCCTACTCTCTTGGACTCAATAGGGGCTGCACAACGTGAAGACCCTCAGCTTGTTGATGTGATTGATAAACTTATTAGGGGTGAGACTTCTAGTCACCTCAGTAGATACGCCATCGATAATAAGGGTTGCCTGAGGCGAGATGGAAGATTATGCGTCCTACAAGCAAGGGAGTTGACAAAGAAGGTTCTTGAGGAAGCGCATCATTCCAAGATGACTATACACCCTGGCGGTGATAAGATGTACAAGGATATAAAAAGAACTTTCTTTTGGAGCGGCATGAAGCAGAACGTGGCAGATTTCGTTTCTAAGTGCATGACCTGCCAACAGGTCAAGGCGGAACAGAAGAAGCCTGGAGGACTACTTCACCCTTTATAGGTGCCACAGTGGAAGTGGGATAGCATTTCAATGGACTTCATTGATGGACTACCTAGGTCGAGAAAAGGCAACACTAGCATTTAGGTAATAGTGGATAGGCTTACTAAGAGCGCCCACTTCATACCTATCAAGAGTAGAAGGACTGTCGCATCTCTAGCATCTCTTTATCTCAAGGAAATAGTTCGACTCCATGGGATACCCTCCAGCATTGTTAGTGACCGAGACCCTATCTTCACAAGCGAGTTTTGGCGAAGTCTGCAAGAAGCTGTAGGCACACAGTTATGTTTGAACACGACCTATCACCCCCAAACCGATGGCCAGACGGAAAGGGTGAATAGAGTTTTAGAGGATCTTTTAAGACTTTGCGTTCTTGACTTTGGAGGGACATGGGAGGATCACATTCCTTTAGCGGAATTTGCCTACAACAACAGCTACCAAGCTACCATAGGCATGGCACCATTCGAAGCCTTGTATGGAAGACCGTGCAAATCACCAACTTGTTGGTGGGAGTCTACAGATAAGCTTATACTTGGGCCAGACATGATTCGAGAGACTTCAGAGAAAGTGGACTTGATACGGAGAAGGATGAAGACAGCCCAAGACAGACAAAAATCCTACACCGACAAAAGAAGGACCGACCTTGAGTTTGAGGTTGGGGACAGGGTTTTCCTTAAGGTATCTCCTTTAAGGAACGTCGTTCGCTTTAGATCCGCAGGAAATCTAGCACCAAGATTTGTAGGACCGTTTCCTATCATCGAGAAGGTTGGGAAGATGGCCTATAGATTAGAGCTACCCGAGAGACTGGCCGGAGTTCACAACGTCTTCCATGTTTCTCACCTCCGGAAGTGTTTGCATGAGTTTGCGGAAGTGATGGAACCTAGCATTCTAGAAGAAGCCAAAGTGGAACGTGAAGCAACTATGAGGAGAGTTCCAACCCGCATCTTAGGAACTGAAGTGAAAAAGCTACGCAACCGCGAAGTCAAGCTCGTTAAAGTTCAATGGAGCGACGCCGAGGAAGACGCGACTTAGGAAACTGAGGACATAATACGCGCTGCCTACCCTCTTCTTTTTGAGGGTACATTTTTGATCTCTCTTTTTCCTTAAGTTATGCTTTATCTATCTTTTTAGGTATATATCCTCGGTCCTTTTCCTAACTCCTTAGGTAGAAAACAAATGGATGCAAACATGTATTTGAAAACATGTTATGGACGATGGCTGCAAATGGTTGCTAGTGATTGCTAGTGGTTGCTCGTGGATGCATATACACACACACCCTAGGTTTTAGATCGGCTCAGTCACTTCATATTGCATATACATATATGTATTCTCATTTGTCTATGGTTAAAACTTGATATGCTGTCATATGGTCGTCGTATTTGTATGAATAGTTGTGCACTCATATAGAATTATGAGTAGGAAAAATTTGCATACATAATAGATTCATGACACTTACATGATTTGCATTAAAGAGGTCAACTGAATCAGTAGACCACCTGATTTCTGCATTAGATAAGGACATGTACACACACTATGCATATGATCATGAAGCATTAGAAGTCTTTTAAGGACAGTGGATGCCTGTGTTTGTTGGTTGAGCAGATGGACGGTTGGATGGTAGGATATACATTCTTCCTAACTTGAAGATTTCGGGGACGAAATCCTTTTAAGGGGGGGAGGGGGGAGAATGTAACACCCCGTGAATTCTATAACATTAAGCTTTAAAAAAGTATAATTAATTCTAAATGAAAGAATTAACGGAAATTGGTTACGCCAATGCGTTCGTCTCGAAATTCTGCTTAAGATAGAGTCCGAGTTTGCGTGAATCGGACTCCGTATGAAGGAGTTATGACCTTCGGAAGTTTCAGAATAAAATTTAAAATTTCAAACAGCTCAGTTTCAAATTCGAAAATTAGGTTCAAACTGGGCTGGGCGGGAAAATTCCCGCCCAGGGACCAGGTAGACCATAGGGTCGACCATGGTGTCGACCTGGTCACCCCAGGTCGACCATAGTGTCGACCTGGGTGTCGACCTGCCAGTCGACCTACCTGTTCGACCTAGCTGGCCGGGTCTGGCTCTGGCTCGAATTTCTGTGGCTCGGTGTGTCATTAGGGCTGACATGTCACCTCTTGATTGGCTCTTTGAACTTTGTATGGTCTAGATTCCTCCTGTCTTCATCTGACGGCTCAAAACAATTTAAAAATCTATATATACACCCTAAGTCTCAACTAAAAATTCACACAAAAAAATAAGATGGGAGTCGTCATGCTGCCAGGAAGGAATTGAGCATAGCCGTCAAGAGAGAAAAGCTTAGAGACGAATCAAATTAAGAAGAAGACTAAAGCTTAATCAAATTAATCAACGCAACGTTAATCTACCCAAAGGAGCGCATCTCAATTTCAGAATTCAGAATCCAGAATTCAAGATTCTGCATTCGTTGTAAGTATAGTGACCTTTCAGAATATGAATAAAAACTGTGATGTGATTCGATGTAAATGAAAATAGAATTGTGTTATTGTATGATAATGATATAAATTCTGTGTATTGTAATGATTCTATCATGACTTATGTATTGATATTTGTGGCCTAAATTGATTGATGCAAGCCTATTGAACAATTGTATATGAAAATAATGGCACTTGCAAGTTTGTGGCAAAAACTAGAATTTGATCCTTTTATGCTTATGTCTATGGCATGGACTATATACATTCACTAAGTCTAAATTAAGGCTTATGTAGACATGTTCTAGATTTGAGACCTTTTATGCCTACATGACCCAAAACATATGAACACATTCTTATGTTTATTTTCAAGTATAATTGGATCTATGTTAAGTATCGTTTGGGTTACATAAACTATGCAAGTTCATGTTGAAATAGGCTATATGATTATATGTTAAAATTGGACATTTTGGTGAATATACAACATATTTGTTTTGTGGTTGACATTATGATAAGTTAAACATGTTTAAAGCCAAGTTTGTATAAGCCTAAACTATGCCATTTCATATGTCACCTACTTAGTTATACTTTGATTTGAATGCAAGTTCACATGACCCATAATTTATGTTAGTTGAATCACTAAATTGCAAGTTCATGCGCCATACACCTTTATGTATTGTAAAATGTTACATGTGCTTGATTTCCCCTTTTCTCACGTTTGTAAAGTTGGGCTGAATTGTGTCGAGCCCAACATTTGTTATAATGTTGCGAACGTATAAACGGGGGTAATAACGTTGGGTGTAAAACATGAAAAATATATGTTGGCATGTTTGGCACATGCCAACGACAATGACATTTAAGCGGTATGAATTGTTATACCCAAGAATAAAGGACATGACTTTTACATATATAATTGAGAAGTAATAAAATATGTAAATTTAGAAAACACGGTATGCTTAACCCGAGGTTGGATTGAGTTGTGACGTAAACCTGCCCGGACCCGCCCGGCTGTCCAGTAGTCACAGCAATACCTATCCAATGTGGGTGGTTAAGCATTGAGCCCAATAAAGACCCGAGGTTAGACTGAGCTACGGTGTAAACCTGCCTGGAACCGACCGACACGTCCAGTAACCGTAGCAATATCTGTCTAATGTGAGCGGTCAGGTGCTTTAAGAGGCTAAGGACATATGGTAGGGTTAAGTCAACTATAAACACTTAACCAAATTCAACATGTTAACAAGAATTGATGGGTGAGGTTAGGTAAATACGACACTTAACCACTTAACATGTTTGACTAGAAAACCCTAGTAACGAGGGACCCGTTTCAGCAGTAACCCAAGTTAGGTATCATGGTACCCTGAAACTAGGCAGGATGGGGCACGATTACTGGCCTGATTGTAAGCGGTCAAAGCGAAGGCGGTGGGTGCAACAGTGTAGGTTCTAACGGAGTGCGGGCGTGCACACACTTCGGAGCAGACAAACAGGGCACTGGGGGCACCAGTAGTATAACCTATGCCTTCTAGGATTGTGTCGGGGCCACCACCATGGGTCTTGATGCACCCCATGGTGGGACCAGCATAGGTATCTACAATTCTTGGGGGCCTTATGACACATGTTTACGCGAGTAGGAGCCGATCTTTAGAAAATGGGGATCACTTCACCCTCAGCATGGGGTGCCAGTTAGAATAAGCTCAAGTAGGTGCAGAGATATAGTGTGGGTGCGATAGTACGTTTGATTCTAAACGACACTTCCTTAGCTTGTGACACTTTCCTGTTTTTAGTTTATATCTATCATGCCCTTTTTCTTATTCACATACTGAAGAGTTACTAGATTTACTCAGGCTTTATGTCTGACTCTATTTTCTTTTCGTATTCTTTTCTTTCGTTCCCCCCTCCCCCAGGTCCACAAGGAGGAAACAACCCAGCTTAGTACTCTTTTGTAAGCTTCAAGACCGTAGACGTATGGTTTGGATCTCTTTTGTTCGGATCATGGCTTTGGATATAAATATGGGGATTTATGTTACTTTTATTTATGTTTTTATGCTTCTTTAATAATCAAGACAGAAATGAGGTTGTAATGATGGAAGTATTTTGAGACAATTATGGAAAGGTTTTGTTTGAACACGTATTGATGAAATAAATGTCAGTTTGGTTTCCGCTGTTTAAAATATGTGTAATTATATATGTCTTGTGTATATCTGTGGCTTTTACTTATAAACCTCCACTAAAGTTAAGGCATTCCCTTTGTGAGTGACCTTAACGGAGGTGGGGTGTTCCAATACATGTCCGACCCATAAATGTCCGACCCATATACATGTCCGACCCGTAGATGTCCGACCCGTACTTTTTCGTCCCGTAGATGTCTGACCCATACATGACCGACCCATACGTGTTCGACCCATACGTGTTCGACCCATAGATATCCGACCCATACATGTACGACCCATAGAACTGTCCATCCATGCACGCCCGGTCCATAGAACTGTCCAATCCATAAGAACGCCCGATCCATAGGCTGAAATTGCAAAACTTCGACTAATCTTCATGCTTGTGCACAAATCGATTTACTCAAAAATTAATCAAAATCCAAATTTTTCTCAATAACGATTTAATCAGTAATCATCATATAATCATATAGAATTCACCAAATCATGATAAAACAATGAATCAACAAAATAATAGATCTAAACTTTCTTAAGCATATGAGTTATCATAGAAATTACCTGTTTTAAGTGGCTAGATTAAATCCTATGGTGATTCGTATGAAAATATATTTACCATGGTGTAGATGTAGGTGAAAACAGCTTGAAAATGATGAATACTGATCAAACAACTCATATACTTGATTGAATCCATGTGACAGACGTATATCACTCACAAAATCTTCAAAACAACAAAAAAACACTTAGATCTAAATCGGGACAGCCAAGAATTAGCTTCGAACTCTTCGATTCGATGAAATCCCTCTACGATTGATGTAGTTTTAGCTTCAAACGATGTAGATCTTCGATTCTCTTATGTAGAAATAAAATTTTAATGGTGGAAAGGTGTATTTGATTGAGCAAGGAGGATGAGAGAATGAAGAAAGTAAACTATTCTCCATGCCTCTAATCCCCTATTTATAGCCTCCTACCAGCCCATTATGGGCCTCTCCAAATTAGCCGATTAATTGTTCAAAAACATGAACAACAAACTGTGAAACACAAAAACAATAATTTCTCCTAAACCGTTGAGCCAAATCTTTAATGTGACCACTATACGGAATTGGCAACACCATTTCCTTTCCAATGAGACCGACCTCAACACCTGATTCGATCCCAGTCAAAAGTTATGTCCTGTACAAGAATGACAGGGGCAAAATGATCACAAATAAAATTGGTAAAATTTATGGACATGTCTCACATCCCCATAACCAACATATCAAAATATGAGAATGATTCAACCCTTACGGAATAAAATAAAAATATTTTACGATCCTTTAATACATAAAATGCGAGCTGTTACATTCTCCCCTTTAGGAATTTCGCCCCCGTAATCCCACGCCAACACAAGCAACCAAACAATTCTGTACGTCTATCATCCATGAGCAACCAATTCTATCACCCAAACTAGCAGCCATCAAGCCATGCATCCATAGCTTTATCCTAGCACGTAAAATTCTAACAAAAACAATTATAGTACAAATTACAATGATGTAATGATGACACGATATCAATGGGTCATAACGACGAAGAGTTCTGGACGGGTCGCCTTCATGCTCTCTTCCGTCTCCCATGTACAATCCTCGCCATCCTCACTCCATTGTACCTTGACCAACTTAACCGTCTTCCTCCAAACTTGTTTCGTGTCATTCCCCATAACACGAAATGGCTTACGAGATCTCGTAACTACGATCTCTACTTCTTGGTCTTCATATTGTTGTAGAGATACCACCACATTCAAATCATGCACGCACTTCCGTAGAAACAACACATGTCAACATCTTCTCGGGTAACTGCAATCTATACGCGAGCTTTCCTATCCGCTCGATTATCGCAAACGGTCCAACGAATCTCAGGGACAACTTTCCTTTGCTTTCAAATCGAACAACATGTTTCAACGGCGAAATCTTCACGAATACCATATCGCCAACGTCGAATTCCAAATCTTTTCGACGCTTATCGGCATAACTCTTCCGAAGCTCTTCAGAGCAAACACGATCTCTGCTAACTCCAAATCATGAGTTGGATAATTCCTTTTGTGCGGCTTCAGCTATCGACTCGCGTATGCCACTACCTTATCCTTCTGCACCAACACTTCAGCTATCGACTCGCGTATTCCATTTCCAGAAATTGCATGGCCTAAGAATCTCACTTTGCTCTTCCAGAAGTGACACTTCGAAAACTTAGCCTTCAGCTGATGCTTTCGCAAGATTTCCAAAACAACTCGCAAGTGTGTCTTGTGCTCTTCCTCATTCCGAGAGTAAACCAGAATATCACCCACGAACACAAGCACGAAATTGTTCAACTGATCTCTGAAAAACCCTATTCATAAGATTCACGAAATACGCTGGTGCGTTAGTCAACCCAAATGGCATCACCAAGCTTTCGAAGAAACCGGATGGAGTCCTAAAAGCAGTCTTCAGCACACTATCCTTTGCCGCTCTCAACAGGTGAAATACCATTGCCAAATCCATCTGAGAAAACACTTTGGCTTTGTGAAGCTGACTAAACAAGTCATTTATCCTCAGCAATGGATACTTGTTCTTCTTTGTCACCTTGTTTAGCTCACGGTAGTCCACACACAATCTCAAAGATCCATCAGCTTTGGTTGCAAACACAACTGGTGCACCCCATTTGGATATACTCCTCCAAAGATCCTTTTCCAAAAAGGTCACGAACTTTGACCTCTAACTCTCGTTGTTCCTTAGGTGTCATCCGCCTAAGAGGCATAACGATAGGTCTAGCACCCTCGACCAAATCGATTCTAAACTCGATCTCACAATGCGGTGACAACCCTTTGACTTTGTCAAAGACATCCTCAAACTCATTTACGATCAGCACAGATGACAAATCTTCCCATGGAATCCCAAACGAATGTAAAAATCTTACGAAGACACCATCTTCGGGATTACATCGAATCAAAACATTTCACTCTTCCACATCCCTGACTCTCACCTTAAGCTTATAACAATTCTCTCTTGCCGCATACCTCTTGAGCCTATCCATGCCCATGATGATCCCAAACCCAGTGGAGTTCAAAACAAATCAATCACACATAAAAGAGCAAGCATGACTCGATAAGACTAGACCACGACGAAGCATACAAAGTTTGGACGAACCCTGAACTTTATTAGTCACAACCAAAGGTCTATCATGTATCTCAGGTTCCAAACCCAAGCAGCACACAAGCTCATTACAGATGAAAGAATGTGATGCTCCAGTATCAAACAACACACGAACTGAAACACCATTAACTAAAAGAGTACCTTGAATGATGACACCCTTTCCCTTTTCCTCTGTAGTAGGAGCTCTTGTAAAAGACGTCAC
This sequence comes from Allium sativum, assembly GCA_030737875.1. Lineage (NCBI taxonomy): Eukaryota > Viridiplantae > Streptophyta > Magnoliopsida > Asparagales > Amaryllidaceae > Allium > Allium sativum. The sequence continues at coordinate 367,278,906 of CM060920.1, forward strand.
AACTTCCAAAGCACCCTTCACTATCTACTTTCCCTTAGCCAGTTCTGGACGGTCCTTCTTGAGATACCAATTCTTGCCATAGTTGTGACACTTCCTCTCAACCTTTAGATTCTTGCACTCATTAGCATTTTTGTTGGCAGTTAAAGCAAACCACCTCAATCTTTGGATTCTTCTTTCCAACCTTTCCTTTATGTTGTATCTACTTCCTCTTCTTATTTTTATTACCACCCGGCTGTGATTTTTGTGCTTCCTTGGTTGCAGCAACAACAGTTCCTTCCCTTGGAAACAAGCTTTCGTGTCTCACGGCTTTTTCCACAATCTTCTCATATGGATCACCAAGATGATCCACTAATGGCTTACCGATATAGGTATCCAAACCCATCACAAACTTCTCGTTCTTCTAATAAGGAGAATCAATGTATGAACGAGCATACTTTGACAAAGCCTCGAGTTAGAAACATAATCAAGAACTGGTCGACCATTCTGTTTCAGCTCCACAAACTTTTTGAACAGAACAGACTTGTGAGAAGTAGAGATAAAATTCATCTTGAATTTGACTTGGAATTGCTCCCAAGTTATCCCTTCTTCCAGAGTCTTAAGTGTAACAGAATTCCACCACTCCATGGCTCTACCCTGTAGCTGCCTCGATGCAAGCTTCCTCTTTGTTGCATCATCAATTCCCAAATCTCCCAAAATCCTTATACAAGCATCCAACCATCTCTGAACTTCTTCAGTAGGCTATGTCCCTTTGAATGGTTTCCCTCCCAGAGATGTATAGTCCTTGCATAGCTTTGCGAAATCCACAGCCCTGTGTACCTGCACTTAAACCCTTACATCTACCACAGTCATATCTGGAGCGGGAGCCCTCCTCATGATCGCTGCCACCATGACCTCAAACATGGCTGGATAATCTGCTGTACCATCATTTCACCCCCAGAACCAGCTTCCTTCTTAGCAGCGTGTCTTGATGGTCGTCGACTCATTCTAAATCTGTAAAATAAAATGATTAGCCATTGCTAGAAAACTACTAATGGAGTTCAAGCGCTACTGCTATATATACTAATATGTATAGTACTCATCCATCATAAATCTACAAGTACATCCCTCATACGTTATTACGTCTTTGAACTTTGGCTAAAATCCTTAACCTAGCTCCGATACCAAATGTGAATACTGATCATAACCTCTGCATTTAACAAGGGAAGTAATGCACTTAAAGACGTGCCAGGCAGCTATGGACGATCAAGAGATATGAAACACAAGCGGAACCTGTCGTGTAACTCACAGCGCAAGGTTAAAGTTAAATAGAACATATACAATAGGAAGAAATAGTGAAGCATCATATATCAAACTTTCACAACATCCTGAAAGATCATCCATATATCAAATGTATATAACATCAAAGTTTGCACAAGAAGCCTCACTACAAACACTCTCAAACAACGGAAACAAAGATATTATATAATAGCAAGATAACACGCCAGCCTCCTGCTCGCCACCGCTCAACAACATCGTCCTCACTAATCACCGGTCACCTGCCACCTAGTATGCCCATCTAAAACTGGATGAATAGCCCAAGGTAATAAGAGGAAACATAAAACCTTAAGTCAGACAACATACTTAGTGGACGATAAAACAACTATCTAACATCATCAACAAAATATATGAGAATAGGTAGAATAACAAACCAATCTACTAATCACCAGAGAAGAACCCAAACCTGTCTTCCCCACATCTGACAGTGATAGACTTTATAAACAAGCAATTGTGCAAACAACAGTTCAACCATGGCAACTAGGAGTAACCAATCAATAGCAAAACAACCATCATTCAATATCAATCATAGCATTTAGTTATATCTCACATAAACCATCCTAATCGAGATCAACATCCCTTAAGCACAAGGCCCAGAGGCCTAAACCAATATCAGACAAGCACCCAAGAAACATCTCCTTCGACGTTAGACAACGTACGTGAGATGGTACAAGCAAAATAACCAACACTCATGACCTGGCTATCACTACCTTTCATGCTTCGAAACCTTCGTTAATCATATGGCGGCACCTGTCAAATGTCAAAGGGTAATGGTAAATCCCGTTTCTAGCAAAAACTCCATATGCCTTCACGACTCGTATGTTTGTTTTTCTAATCTCGACAACTAGGCCCTTCACGATTGCCCAAGGTACTTGACCATACACCTGGTAATTTTTTTATACCCCTGCTTTGAGTCCGCTAGAATGTAAGACAACGATAATCTCTCGACCTTCATATCTCTAGCCTCAACCTCGATGACCGTCCACAAACTCAAGTCCCCCTCGAGCTAACATTATCCACGAACTCAAAACATCATTGAGTCATCTTCACATTCGTTGCTTTACACCGATCAACGAACACATCACAACACTTTGAACATACCTACTTGAATTTACTTTGAAGCCATCATCATCGTCAATACAAAAACATACGTCATCATAGAATGCCCAGTCCATGAAATGCCTGATCCATGGAAATGTCTGGTCCATCAATTCTGTCCAGTCTATACTTCAAGGAAAACTGCCAGGTCCATGTTTCGAAAAACTGGCTTGTCCATGCTACAAAAAACTACCCGGTCCATGCTTCGAAAAACTGCCCGGTTCATCACCAAAAATACATGTCCGACCCATCCAGAAGTACATGTCTGACCCATAAATGTCCAACCCATACAAGTCTGACCCATAGTTATCCGACCCATACATGTCTGACCCGTAGATGTCTGACCCATGCATGTCTGACCCGTAGATGTCCGACCCATACATGTCCGACCCGTACATGTCCCACCCGTACATGTATGACCCATGTGCGTCCGACCCTTACGTGTCCAACCCATAGATGTCCGACCCATATATGTCTGACCCATACATGTACGACCCATACATGTCCGACCGATACATATCTGACCCATAGAACTGTCGAGTCCCAATCCATAGAATTGTCCAATCCATAGGAACGCCCGATCCATAGGCTAAAATTGCCAAACTTTAACTAATCTTCTGCGCACAACTCGATTTCATACTCAAAAGTTAATCAAACTCAAACTTTTCTTAATAACGATTTAATCAATAATCATCATACAATCATATAGAATTCACCAGATCATGATAAAACAATGAATCAACAAAATAATAGATCTAAACTTGCATAAACATATGAGTTATCATAGACATTACTGGTTTTAAGTTGCTAGATTAGATCCTCTGGTGATTCATATGAAAATATACTTACCTTGGTGTAGATCTAGGTGAAAGCAACTTGAAAATGATGAAATAATGATCAAACAACTCATATACTTGATTGAATCCGTGTGAGAGACGCATATCACTCACCAAATCTTCAAAACAACACAAAAACACTTGGATCTAAATCCGGACAGCGAATAATTAGCTTCAAACTCTTCGATTTAATGAAATCCCTCTTCGATTGATGTAGATATAGCTTCAAACGATGTAGATCTTCGATTCTCTTATGTAGATCTAGCATATTAATGGTGGAAATGTGTATTTGATTGAGCAAGGAGGATCACGAGCCAACTAAATGAGAGAATGAAGAAAGTAAATCATTCTCTATACCTTTAATCCCCTATTTATAGCCACCACCAGCCCACTAATGGGCCTCTCCAAATCAGTCCACTAATGGTTCAAAAACCTAAACAACAAATTGTGAAACACAAAATAGTGATTCCTCCCAAACCGATGAGCCAAATCTTTAATGTGACCACTCTACAGAATTGGTAACACCATTTCCTTTTCAATGAGACCGACCTCAGCACCTGATTCAATCCCAGTCAAAAGTTATGTCATGTACAAGAATGACAAGAGTAAAATGGTCACAAATAAAATTGGTAAAAATTAAGGACATGTCTCAGATCCCCATAACCAACATATTAAAATATGAGAATGATCCAACCCTCACAGAATAAAATAAAAATATTTTATGATCCTTTGATACATAAAATGTGGGCTTTTACAGATATAGTCAAGACAAGTTAATTTGTAGGTTGATATTTCTTAGTGGAGCTTTTTTAAGATGAGGGTTTGATTCTTTTCTATTGATTGCTAGCGTATTCTTGACTGAAATTTCTTTTGAGAAAACTGAATGACTTTTGGGATTGGTTGAGTTGACTTTTTGCTTAGCATCAAAATCAGTAGATTATTTTTCAATTTTTGGTTTTAAAACAATTCTCTTAGCATCTAGTTGAAAATCTTTCCGTAGTCATGAGAAAGAATCATTTTTAGCAAATTGTTTTTATAAGGTGAATATAAAAGTGAGACCAATATGGAAAGAGTTAACACTCCATTTATCCAGTTTACATGAGCATACTTGCTTTTCTTTGTTTTCCGAGATATGAAGAGATGCAAAATGAAAGACTCTTTCATTTACAATTCATATTGGTATCCTTTCTACATAATGAAGTCGAATTCCATGTATGTAGTTCTGTAGATTCTTTTTCAGGTCGGAGTGATTTCCAACTATGAGAAGATTGAGGTTGGAATTAAAGAGACACTCTTTTTGAATAGTAATTCTGAAAACCAATGCCATGGTTTGTTGGACCTTTCCCTATATCAGAAAGGATTGGGAAGCTTGCATATAGAGTAGAGAAGCTGGATAATTTTGTGGGAGTCCACAACGTGTTTCACGTGTCGTATTTAAAAAAGTATGTGCATGACCCCGAAAGTACCATGGATCCGAAGGCATTGGAAGAGATGGTGGTGGAACCGGACTTGAATATCATGATATAACCCATAAGAGTTGTAGATAAAGACAAGAGCCAAGACGGTTAGGCTCGTGAAAGTCTAATGGAGTGATGATGAAAGGGACTGCATGTGGAAAACCGAAGACATGATTAACAAAACCTATCCTAATTTGCTTACAGAACATTATATATTGCTTTATATATTAGATACCAGTATGATATGCTAATATAGATAACATTGTTGCTTTATTGCTTATAACTATGATTGTTTAGTCCTTGTCTAAATTTGGAGGTCAGATTTCCCTAAGGGAGGAAAATGTAACATCTTTAATTTTCGAAAGACATTGTTCAGGAATTTAATTAGGTGATTAAATAGAAATAATGTGGTGGATTAGGGAAATGAGACTATTGTTTAAATAAAAAAATTAGAAGGTTTTCCTTAGAAACAAAACAAATATGCATTAGAAGAAAGGATATGAGAAGGGCAAAGTTGAAACTTTTGTCCCATGTATGTGTATATACATATGTATATGTGTATATATATATGTCATATCCTCCCACATTGTTTTCATTTATATTCACTTTTAAAAACCTAAAAGAAAACTAAAAAAGGCCGACCATTAAAGCTTTGGGAAGAAGAAACAAAAAGCTCAGAAACTTGAGCTTAGGAACTTTCAGCAGTAAATCTCACAACCTAATCCAAACAAGGTGAATCTCTACCCATTGTGGTTTCAGTCACCTATGTTTAGCCGAAACATATATTGTTGTTTATGATTGGTTTCATGTTATGTTACATGAATTTTTTATAATACTCGTGATTGGTTTCATGTGTATGATTAATACACATGAAATGAGTAGGATCATAGGTCAAACAATAGTTAGAAATCTCTGAATGCCATGGAATTTTGGTATGATGTTTGAAATATAATTTTGGAGATTGTTTCAGATCTCATGATTTTTCATGATTGTATTAATTTGTTATGAATTTTCTAAGATTGAATTGCTTAGGAAATGTTTAAATGTTGATTAAAATGGATAATACTTCAATATAAATATTTTATACATAACTAGCAAAAAAATTACCTAAAAAACTATATGCGGTCAGTATTTTAATTTATAAGCCAATGCAAATTCGACAAATATGGTGGAGTGGGTATAAAGTAAAAATTTATAAGGAAATAAGTCAATTTTACATGTATTTACTCTTGATGCCACTGTCTTTCGAGAAACATCCTCCGACAAAGTCGAAACCTCCTTTCGGTAGTGCTAGATGCTTGAAATATCACACGTATGGTATATGAAGCATTCAAGGCTTCCGCCTCTTACCTTCCAGTTTTGGTATTGGTCCTCATAGTTATAAATATTTTGGTTTTAAAAGATAGCAACTCCACTAGAGGCTTTAACCTCGACTCCTTCAACTAGGCCGAAGGGGTGCTTTTCTATAAAAGGAACATTTTATAAAGAAGGATTTGCAAACTATTACTTTGTAAAGAATAAAGGCCGCCGCCTCTGCACCTTTTAGTGGAATCGAAAAGGGTTTATTTCTCTTAAATTATCTTTTGAAGTTTCTACCTTCGTTCCTTCGGTCCTTTTGATGAAGGGAACCCTCAATGGGAAATGTGTTTTCAAAATCGAAGCTTATGCTTCTGAAACCCTTAAAGGCATTGCCTACAATGACACTGCTTTATAAACCTATTTTCTATAAATTACTTCCTTCGATACAGATGGGGTCGATAAGGAACTTTTCTAAAACCAAATGATGTAAGGCTTTGCCTCTTTTGTTGTCGGCGTCGGTAATAACAATAAAGATATCTTTTATTAAAGTGTTTTCTAAAAGGAACAGAGGTCTTTCCTATATTTTCCTGCCATCATTTGTGTGATGACGGGCACTGATTATTTATTGTTGTGTGAATACGAAAGGGTTGCACCTTTTAGAATGTTTAAATATGGACTTTGGCGCCTATGAGGGAGTCGAAAGGGACGGGGAAAGACACAGATGTCATGCTCGTCGAAGTATAAATTGGATATTGATCGAATCCGTTGAAATGCTTATGTTGTTGGTTGTTGGCTATTGTTTAAGACATCACCTTTGTGTAAACCTAGAGAGGGTCAAATGAATGAAAAATTGTGAAACACCAGTTAAATTAAAATGTAAATAATGGCGTCTTAGAATGTATATTTTCACATCAAGAGGGAACTTAGGAATAAGATTATGGTTTCGTGCTAGTGGGTTGTTACTCTGCAAAGCACAGGTTGGGAACCGGAAGAGCCCATTATTTCGCATAGTTTAGAAGATAAGGAATGAGGTTTTGGTTTCGTGTTGCCAGGGGTTACTCTGAGAAGCACAAAAAGGGTACTGAAAGGGAAGTGGTTCCATGTTAGTAGGATATGACCCTACGAAGCACAAAATGGGAATCACAAATGACATGTAAAAATGTAGAAACCGTTAAGAAGTTGGTCGGTGTAACATGGGATAGAGAATCCATTGTGTGTAGCATGATATTTTGCTATTGTTATATATGTTTGTGATAATTGTACTAACCATTGTAGTGCAGGGGCACAAGGTTAGCCTTGTTTTATAGCATGGTTCTAACGAAAGGAAAACATGTTCTGCTATGCGGCGTGGTCTCATTAGATATCTATAGTGTCTGGTCACAGGTATATTATTTCCACCATACTTTTTTATTGTAGTTTGTTCTTTTCCCTTAAACTCTCGGGTACTCAATTGAGTAGAATGAAGGTTAAGGTCTTTTAGGTATACCTTTCATATAAGCGTCTAAAGGCAAGCGGGAAGCTATAGCTACTAGGTGTTCTGCGGTGTTTTGTTCTGTTTTGTTGTATGTATCGGCATGTTTATGACTACTACTATTTATACTCTGATCAACCGAAGGGGAATCATCATATGTCGCTCTTGGAGAATATTTTGTAATAACTTATATTTTCTTTGAATGGGTTGTGTGATGGGTTGTATGAATGAATATATATCAGTGAATCGTTTGTGAAATTTTCATACTCCCATGTTATCTGATGTTACGATTGATTAACATTCGATATTCTAACATCAAAACTTGAAACTAGAGATGACTGCAACATCAATAGCATTTTGCATTCGGTCTTAGAGAATGGGGTATTACAGGAGTTGTCCAAGTGAATAGTCAGTATTACATTCACTTAACATAGAGTCGTTGCTCCCAAGTCCGAAGAACAAGGGTTGGCGGTCAAACATTCAAGTAGCGAGTGCCATGAATTTTTCATACTTGGCCTCGTTGTTTGTACGAGGCTCGAGTTAGTTTGTGAGTGGTCGAATCACACCCGCAATGTTTGAGTCCAATGATGGATTTGTAAATAAATCGGTGCTAAGCTATAAGGCATTGAATTCATCGTGTTGCACATGTGCATGAAATTCGGTCGTATCACAATTAACATGCCACATATAATGGAAAATTTTTGGGAGTGCGATTTGGCGAGTGAATGGATTACATTTGACTCCAGTCATAATTTTCCCTATAGGTTGGAACTTGAGTTGTTAAGTAGACTACAAAGCTTGCTCGAGCATGAATAAGTCATGTTATACCCGTTAGACTAATGGTTTATTGAGCAAACTAGAAGGTAAGTTGATGGATGGACTCAATGTGTTAGAGTATGGGTGGGTCTTGTTGCACCCATCTGAATAATATCCCCACCTCCAGCATAGGAGTTGAAAAAGAATGTCGAGTAAATTTATTTCACTCGTCTAGTAGTACACTGGTAGTCCCTAGATGGATTACGAAAGTTTTATTGGTACCCGCACATTTCACACAAAGTTTTTCTTAAGTCAGTCATGACTACCGCTCAAATAGCATGTAAAAATGAAGTCTAAAATCAAATTATTATTGAAATAAAACAAGCAACAAAGCCTACGATGAATTGAAATTAAAATGAAATAAAAGACGTGGAGTTTCATGTCTAAGCCACTTATTTTTGTCATAAGTTATCAAATTAGAGATCGATTCCTAGAGGTCTAGCTAATGACCCATGCCTTCCTTTGTAGTCGCTCTAGAGGACCAGCACTCGCATATACAATCGGTCTAGATGCAGGAAATGACAGAAGTAAAGCAAGCTAGTTATTGGCGCTACTTCTTCTTCTTTCCATTCTTGGAGTCACTAGACCTTAAAGATAGCTTGGTAGAAGAAGGAGGAGGGGTACTAGTTGGCTGGCTCCCATCTTTGATCATTGGGCCACTGGGACTCTCATGGGAGGATAGGTTGATAACTCCTCCTTTCTTCCTAACAATGCACTTCCTTCTCTTGCGTCCCGAAGTTGATGGAAGCCTGGTTTACTGCTTCTTTGGATCCTCAACATCTTTTCTTGGAGTCTCGTCAGTGTTGTTGGAATCTTCAACGTTGTGGATATAGTCAACATCATCATCCAAGTTGGCAATCACACCAATTTGAGTATCTTGTAATCCTGGGTCTTAGCACCAAGCAAAGATGCATCATCCGGATGAGTAGTAACTGGGGTAGGAGGAATCGATATCAAGGTCGATCAATAACCATAGCATCAGTCATCATAGAAATTAATCCGCCAGAAGGGGGTTTTGTTGAGATCAGACCTAACATAAATGAACAATGAGCATAGAATGCAGTTGACCCAGGTGAAGTACAAAAAAATCTAAGTATAACAGCTTGGCCAATCTCAGTTTTACATGCGGTATCAAGATTTGCTTGAATATTTCGTTGCTCGATCTTATAATTTTCTACATTGTCATCACCCCCCTTGTCATCCTCGTTATGTTCTTCAGCGATTGTGTCTTTCTCTTTGGAAGCAATAGGAGGATCAATAGGAGTTTGCGAGCTAGCGACCTCAACATTAGTAGGAATGGTAGGGGGCATCAACCTTGGTCATATCCTAGGCTCGCTCCCCAGAAGGTCTAGCCCTTCACTTAGCAATCCTCGCACTTTCTTAATCCGAACTTCCCCTCAGCTAAGGCTTTGCGGGATTCTTCATCTAAAAGACCTTCGATAAGATCATCTTCATCGTGATCACCTTAATCAATCTCGAGTATTCCCAAACAAGAGCCAAAGTAACTTCAAAGGCATCTCCTAGATAACGTAAACTTCCCCGACTCATAACACTATAGACATAAAAGTTAAACAAGGAAGCATCGGCATTCGCCATAGCTTTTTCAAGGGCAGACACGATTTAAGTTTATTTTCCTCAAGAATTTTATTACTGGCCTGTTCCACGGAAAGAGCCACACTTTGAGAGATGATCTTTTCCTGAAGAATAGTATTTTCTTGCTGATGAGCAGCGAAAGCATTCTTTTTCTATAGCTAATTGAGACTCAGCAAGTTGTCGAGTAGATTGAGCCTCTTGAGCTTGTGATGTCAGTGTGTTCTCTTTCTGTTTTGCAGTGGCAAACACTTCTTCAAGCTTCTTATTTTCAGTCTCTAAACCCGCTAGCACTGTATTTCTTTGAGAGAAAGAAGCAATTGTATTCTCCCAGGATTTAAGGACCTTGATTAGCTCGACCTTGTCATTCTCTAGAGTGGAGATTCGATCAATGTTTTCTCCGTTAAGTTTTTGGAAATCGTAAGCAAAAGTGTACCACAAGCCTAATTGCTTCTCAGCATAGTTTCTGATCGCATCTTATTGTGCATCTAGCTGACTCTTAACAACATCAAATTGTGCGTGCATGCGACCCTTCATAGCATCGATCGTTTCAAGAAGGTCTCTCTTGTCATTAATGTATATATCTAAGTTGTGGTATATCCTTCTCAAACACCAACCCAGGAATCGATCAACGAGACTAAAATCGGCTGGTCCAGGAATATAGCAAGGCATGTTAATAATCGCCTGAAGGTCAGCAAGGATTAGAGTGACGGATGGAGAAGCTAGGGACAGTTGATCGGAAGCAGTATGAATGGGATTTGAAATTCTGGCATAGGAAGTTTGTCTAGCTTATGACGCTTCCGAGAGTCATCTTTGCTGCGATCACCCTTATCTCTCTTCTGTCCTCCTTTCCTTTTCTGTTTTTCCTCTTCTGTGCTACTAGCCTAGCCTCATGGTCATGCCTCCATAGATTTTTCTCATCAGTTTCAGAATTCTCAGGAGTTGGTCGAGATTGATGAGAAGGTTGTAGACGTTGAGAATGATAGTATCATTGGGAATGTTGTAAAGGACGAGTTTTCAGAAGATGCTTTGGATTATACTGGCTTGACTTTTCATTGAAATCCTTCATATATGAGTGACTCATTTCTGAACCTGGAAAAAAGACAAAGCAGAAATAATACTCATATTGTAAAGTACTGGGGCAAGTTCAAAAAACTGATGCAAAGAATCGCAAGCCCATGACATAAGTAAAACATTTGCTAATGCATATCTGATAACGAACCAATTTTTATAGTCGGTTCTAAATCAATCCTTAAATCTACAAGCATTTTTTTGGGTAGAGAAATGGGATCCTCGGATGTATTAGTTCCTATTTTTATGGCCTGGGGTTTAGGTGGTTGAATAACAATGTCAACCTGGATAAGATCTCTAGTTGGGATAATATCACTCAAATCCTTATAAGTATCTGAGGAGCTCTCCTCTTGAGTAACTTGAATAGTGGGGTTCTCATCAACCTTATCAGCATCTGTATTATCCTTAGAAATTGCTTCAGCATCTCCAGATTGTTTGATCCCCTTCGTTGGGTCCGAAATGGTGTTTGAAGCAGTTTTATCCTCCTCGGCCAGTTCATTTTCCTTCATGGGATCCAGGGTAGTACCTTCCTTTTCAATCTGTCCGCTCTTACCCTCGAGCTGTTGAGACTCCTCTTCTTCAGTAGAAACCAACTTAGACTTAGGAGGTGTCTTACTACTTCCCGCAAGGTCAGAGCACTTCTTTAGAGAGGCTTTCTTAGCCGGGAATTTTCCAGCAATATCCTTCTTAAAAGTTGGGTCTAGCACAAGGGTTCGAGAAGGATGCAGAAAGTGATATTGGTGAAGAAATTCTTCCATAATTAAGAATTTTCTACTTCTCTCCCCCTCATCAATAATTTTCAAAGCATCAAGCAACTCCTAATCAATAGTAGCTTCTGGATCAGAAGGTGGAATTTCTGTAAAACAAAGAAGTGATTTAAAACTCAAAGCTTAAGTGTAAGAAGAAATAAAGGAATATCGGATAATAGATTCTCACCTCCTTTCATCCACCTATCGTAAAAGCTGTCGGGACACCATATGTAGCAGTAATGATCTACAAATCCCTTAATGCTTTCCAACAAATCAGTTATAATCTTGGCATACTTTCCTTTGATGAAAATAATTAATGGCTTATCTTGCCTACTTTTAAAAATATATAAGGAACAGATTTCTTGAAAGGTAGGCATGCATTGCTTAGTTCTCATGAAAAGCACATAAAGACCGGTTAAAACGTCATAGCCATTCGGATGTAGTTGCATGGGGGTGATAGCTAAGCGCTTAAGGACCATTTCTAGGAATGGATTAAAAGGAGGGATAGATCCCATCACTAACATGTGTCGATTAACTGCAATATACCCAGGAGGCGGGGAATCATCAAATTCATTCTTTTCTAGGAGTTTGGCATTAGTTTCTAGATTCCTAAACTGAGCATATAAGCTCTTATATGAACGCTCAGAGAGTTTGGTTGGTTTTCTTTCACCGCGCATTCCATTAGGAGGTCGAGGCACAAGGGATTCTGGATTAACATCTGACCCAAGGGCATTGGCCGTGGCAACATCTAAAACTTGAGTAGAAGTATCAGCTTGAGTGGACTTAGATGCTGCCTTAGGTTGTTTTCGTGGTCGGTGCCGAGTTTCCATTTTTATATAAATAATTGTCCCTGAAAACAAGCTATAGGTGCGTGTTTCCTAAAGTAGGAAATGTTATATATAACTATATGAAAGAAGGGTTTGGGATCTATAATCAATATGAATTGAACAACCAATTCCAGGCCTAACTACGAACTTATACTCGAGTGTTTAAGTTTGTGTAAGAGACGTGCGAATAAATTAAAGATGGTCAATAAGGCACTCCAACGTGAACATATCATTAGGGCTGTATATCGGACATGACAGTCTGTTGTCTGGCTTGGTCCGAAGCTATAAGGTGTCCGGTCCGTGTTCGTCCGATTCTCTTATAGGACAGAGCTTGGACACACTAGTGTTCGGTCCGATCTAAAATGTTCGATGTTTTTCTATTATCCAAGGCTATATCGGACAGAACAGTCCGTGGTCCGGCTCAGTCCGAGGCTATATGATGTTCGGTCCATGTCCGTCCGAATACTTATAGGACAAAGCTTGGACACACCTCCGTCTGGTCCAGTCCGACCCGTTTACACCCCTACATATCATTCAAGTATAAGCCATATATTGTAGTATATAAATTGTCTAAACAATTATCTAACTTGTTATCGGTACGGTACTCGACAATGGAGTATATTGGCCCAAAACAAGTGTTTGTTGCATAACAGACAACAAGATAAAAATATATTTACAATATGGCTCATGAATAAAGAGTTATTCAATGCTTCTACGCTTGGCACAGTAAAAGCTCAATATTTAGAAGGGTAATTGGAAAAATACAAGTACATGGGGGACCATCATCAAACTGATCCAATATGGGTTGGTATCAATCTACCCATACTGTTTCGGTCCAAACCGACCCAACACGGGCCGATATTGACCAACCCTTACTGGGTTGGTCCAAACCAACATAATATGGGTCGGTATTAACCAACCCATACTGGGTCGGTCCCAACCAACCCAATATGTGTCGGTATTAACCAACCCACACTGGGTCGGTCCCAACCGACCCAATATGTGTCGGTATTAACCAACCCACACTGGGTCGTTCCCTACCGACCCAATATGGGTCGGCATCAACCACTCCAGAGTGGGTCTGTGACGACTTGTCCACCTGACAAGTAGTTTTTCGACACCCTGTAGGAGATCAATTGTGTTTTGCAAGATCAAGCAATTTTAAATGGCCAGAGTGTTCAAATATCGAGACTTACACAATACAAGCAATTTCACATTCAACTCCCGGCAAAAACAAATCCGTATGTCACGACATTATCACCAGATTTAGCTTGAGCATAACGTTTTCAACAAACAAAAGACAAGACTGGTCAAAACAATAGAATTGATCATAGCAAGACGAGCCTTCTGCAAAGTTCAGTGTCTCAAGCATTTCAACAAGCATCATATGGGTGTAAAACTGAAATCAAGTTTAAAGAGGATCAATACATTTCGAATCCCTCATACACAACCTTAAACCCATTTAAATCAAATCTAATCCCATTTCAAATAATTTCGATACGAAAATTTACAATCCAAAACCCCATATTCTCGAATATTCATCTCAACCCTAATATCAATCCAACTTAAACCCTAAACCGAAATCAAATCAAATAATTCAAGGAGGTGATTACCTATAATAAATGCGACGCTTCAGTTTTGAAAGAATTCTTCCGGTTTGGTTCGAAATTGTTGAGAATCGCAATAGGGATTAATGTCAGTGCTGAGTTCGGAGTCATAGGCAATTGAGGAGGCGGATTTTGATCGAGATTGGAAAAGATTGACAAAGCTCGGAGTAGTTTGGTGTGAGTTTTCTTCAAAAGAGAGCCGCCATGAAAGAAATTTTCGATCAGTTTGAAGAAATGAAAGTGAAAACGAGCAAGGGTCTAAAAGAGATTATATGATAGGCATGCGTATTGGGCCGATCCAACCTATCACGAGCAGGTCGACCCGGTCCACAGAAATAAAAGCACCAACCCATAAAGCATGACGCGCCTAATCCATATAAATTAATAATTAAAGTATACGATACAACGTGAATGGTCCATCAAAGTATAATGTATTTAAAATATTTATTTCGGAGCTTATGATTTTTTACAAACAAAAATTATTAACTTCGAGGGGAAAATGTTTGTCCATTAAAAGTCATATATACTTTGATGGATCGAATGTAAGATAAAAGTTATGGGTCGGTCAGTGTATGCATTACATGGTTCGGTCGCAAAGATGTTTCATGGTTCGATCGTCATAGACCATGGGTCGGTCGGTACCATCAAGTAAGGATCAGTTAGAATGAGACATGGCTGGTCGGTCTGGAAACACGCCAACGGGTCGGTCGGTCTCGTCATATAGCTGGCCGGTCCCATCATATAGTGGTCGGTCAGTGTCACGAGCTCTTGGTCGGTCGGTGTGGTTTTAGCTGGAAACAACTATATAGTTCGGTCAGAATCATCTGGTCGGTCTACACTTCTGGTTGGTCGGTCGAGAAGCGTCTGGTCGATTGTCTTAGCATCTTATCTGCGTTGGTCGGTCTCGTTTGGCTCGGTTGGTATCAAGTGGGTCGGTCAGGGAAGGTAACAACTGACAACAGCTGGTAGTGGCATTTTCGTAAATAACTTCAGGACCGACCCAAATCCTGCACATTATATTTCAGCCTCTTCACTTCATTCCTCAAACACCTATAAATAAACCATGCCCTCCATATTAGTGGGGATCGATTCCACATACCACGAAGTGCTGCCTAACTATTTTCTCCACCATCTCAAGCAATTATAACCTCCATTACACTCCTCCAAACTAAGATCTATCATGAAATCTTCCATGGAATTGATCAAAATCATTCAAGTACTCAAGTGTTGAAGATTTCCATCAAGAAATCTCCATACTTAGAGGGATTTAATCACTCCATTGATAGATTCAAATGGATCAAAGAGAGTCTAAGGAAGTTGAGAGAGGATTATTACAAAAAAGGAGAGAATGAATGTAAAAGCGTGTTTTGTGTAATGTAAACTCAAATATGATAACGAGAAGCAACTCTATAGTGGATGTAGGTTATTTCTAAGCCGAACCACTTTAAAGTCCTTTATTCTTTACTTTCTGCCTTTTATTTTGTGTTTATGGCTCTGTAATTTCAAGTCATGCCGTTTGGTGAAGTATACTACAGATACCTTTGGTGTTGTGGTCAAATTTTGACTCCAACACCATGCTTCAAGAAAAACTACCTGGTCCATGCTTCGAAAAACTGCTCGGTCCATGCTTTGAAAAACTGCACGGTTCATGCTTCGAAAAACTGCCCGATCCATCACCAGAAATACATGTTCGAGCCATACATGTCTGACCCATACATGTCCGACCCATAGATGTCCGACCCATATACATGTCCAACCCGTACTTTTTCGTCCCGTAGATGTCTGACCCATACATGACCGACCCATACGTGTTCGACCCATACGTGTCTGACCCATAGATGTCCGACCCATACATGTACGACCCATAGAACTGTCCAGTCCATGCGCGCCCGATCCATCGAACTGTCCAATCCATAAGAACGCCCGATCCATAGGCTGAAATTGCAAAACTTCGACTAATCTTCATGCTTGTGCACAACTCGATTTACTCAAAAATTAATCAAAATCCAACTTTTTCTCAATAACGATTTAATCAATAATCATCATACAATCATATAGAATTCACCAAATCATGATAAAACAATGAATCAACAAAATAATAGATCTAAACTTGCATAAGCATATGAGTTATCATAGAAATTACCTGTTTTAAGTGGCTAGATTAAATCCTATGGTGATTCATATGAAAATATACTTACCATGGTGTAGATGTAGGTGAAAACAACTTGAAAATGATGAAATATTGATCAAACAACTCATATACTTGATTGAATCCATGTGAGATGCATATCACTCACCAAATCTTCAAAACAACACAAAAACACTTGGATCTAAATCGGGACAGCCAAGAATTAGCTTCGAACTCTTCGATTCGATGAAATCCCTCTACGATTGATGTAGTTTTAGCTTCAAACGATGTAGATCTTAGATTCTCTTATGTAGAAACAGAATTTTAATGATGGAAAGGTGTATTTGATTGAGCAAGGAGGATGAGAGAATGAAGAAAGTAAACTATTCTCCATGCCTCTAACCCCCTATTTATAGCCTCCCACCAGCCCATTATGGGCCTTTCCAAATCAGCCGACTAATTGTTCAAAAACATGAACAACAAACTGTGAAACACAAAAACAACAATTTCTCCTAAACCGTTGAGCCAAATCTTTAATGTGACCAATCTACGGAATTGGCAACACCATTTCCTTTCCAATGAGACCGACCTCAGCACCTGATTCAATCCCAGTCAAAAGTTATGTCCTGTACAAGAATGACAGGGGAAAAATGATCACAAATAAAATTGGTAAAATTTGTGGACATGTCTCACATCCCCATAACCAACATATTAAAATATGAGAATGATTCAACCCTTACGGAATAAAATAAAAATATTTTACGATCCTTTAATACATAAAATGCGGGCTGTTACATTCTCCCCCCTTTAGGAATTTCGCCCCCGTAATCCCACGCCAACACAAACAACCAAACAATTCTGTACGTCTATCATCCATGAGCAACCAATTCTATCACCCAAACTAGCAGCCATCAAGCCATGCATCCATAGCTTTATACTAGCACGTAAAATTCTAACAAAAACAATTATAATACAAATTAAAATGATGTAATGATGACACGATATCAATGGGTAATAACGACGAAGAGTTCTGGACGGGTCGCCTTCATGCTCTCTTCCGTCTCCCATGTACAATCCTCGCCATCCTCACTCCATTGTACCTTGACCAACTTAACCGTCTTCCTCCTAACTTGTTTCGTGTCATTCCCCATAACACGAAATGGCTTACGAGGTATCGTAACTACGATCTCTACTTCTTGGTCTTCATATTGTTGTAGAGATACCACCACATTCAAATCATGCACGCACTTCCGTAGAAACAACACATGTCAACATCTTCTCGGGTAACTGCAATCTATACGCGAGCTTTCCTATCCGCTCGATTATCGCAAACGGTCCAACGAATCTTAGGGACAACTTTCCTTTGCTTCCAAATCGAACAACATGTTTCAACGACGAAATCTTCACGAATACCATATCGCCAACGTCGAATTCCAAATCTTTTCGACGCTTATCGGCATAACTCTTCTGAAGCTCTTGGGCTGCTTTCATTTGTTGTCGAATAATCTTGACACAATCCGATGTCTCATTGATCATCTCTGGCCCAAGTATCAACTTATCTCTAGTTTCTAACGAACACACCGGAGAATTACACTGTCTACCACACACTTCCTTGTATGGTGTCATCCCAAAGCTCGATTGGTAGCTATTATCATATGCAAACTCAACTAGATGTAGATGGTCATCCCATGATCCCCCGAAGTCTAATTCACAAGCTCTTAGGAGATCTTCCAAAAGTCGGTTAACCCTCTCGGTTTGACCATCCGTCTGGGGATTATAAGCCGTACTCAAGCATAACTTGGTTTCCAAAGCTTCTTGCAAACTCTTCTAGAATCGGCTCATGAACAACGGATCATGGTCACTTACTATGCTCTTTGGGATGCCATGGAAACGACCTATCCATTTAATATAAAGCTCGGCCAACTTCGATGTTGTCCTAGTCGATTTGACAGGAATAAACCTTGCACTTTTAGTCAAGCAATCCACGATGACCGAAATTCCTTCGTAACCTGCCCTAGTTCTAGGTAGTCCATCAATAAAATCCATCGATATCTGCTCCCACTTCCACATAGGAACTTCCAATGGCTGAAGCAACCCACTCGGCTTCTTCTGTTCAACTTTCACCCACTAATAGTTCATACACTTGGAAATGAACTTTCCAATATCTCTTTTCATCCCTTCGCAGTAGTAAGATCGCTTCGTCCTGATACATCTTATTACCACTGGGATGAATTATCAACTTTGAGTGATGACATTCCCTCAGAACCTCATCTCTCAGTTCGTCGATATCAGGAACAACCAGTTGTCCTTTCTTTTGAAGCCATCCTTCTCGATCGACAAACTCCTTTTTCTATGATTCCAGCTTCTGGATAAACTCGACAAGCTTTAGATCTCGCTATTGGCTTTCTCCAGTCCTTTCTATAAGAGTAGGTCTTATCGACAAGTTTGCCAACATTTCAGGTTCCAACTCACACCTTGGCCTGAAATCAAATCCTGCCAAAAACTCGAGGCTCTTCCATTTCGAAAACATTGCTCCGAATCCTGTATGTCTTTAACTCAACGTATCTACAACTGCGTTACCTTTTCTTTGGAGTATAGGATATACCAAAATCATATGATGCCAGAAACCCTAACCACAGTTGCTGTCGTAGATTCAAATCCTTTGGGAGAAAAGATACTTCAACAATTTGTGATCCATAAACAGCTCGAATTGAACCCCCAACAGGTAATGTCTCCGCATCTTCAGAACAAACACGATCTCTGCTAACTCCAAACCATGAGTTGGATAATTCCTTTTGTGCGGCTTCAGCTATCGACTCGCATATGCAACTACCTTATCCTTCTCCACCAGCACTGCTCCAAGCCTAGTACCACATGCATCGTTGTATACCACCATTTCCTCATTCCCACTTGGAATCGTCAAAATAGGAGCACTCGTCAGTCTCGCTTTCATGATTCTAAAAGCTTGCTCACACTTTGCATCCTACATGAACACTTTGTTCTTCTTCGTCAATCCTGTTAATGGAGCAGCTATCTTGGATAAATCCTTGACAAACCGTCGGTAATAACCTGTCAATCCAAGGAAACTCCTCATGTCTGTTGCATTCTTAGGTTTGTTCCAATCTTGGATTGATGCCACCTTAGCAGAGTCAACCGCTATTCCATTTCCAGAAATTGCATGGCCTAAGAATCTCACTTTGCTCTTCCAGAAGTGACACTTCGAAAACTTAGCCTTCAGCTGATGCTTTCGCAAGATTTCCAAAACAACTCGCAAGTGTGTCTTGTGCTCTTCCTCATTCCGAGAGTAAACCAGAATATCACCCACGAACACAAGCACGAAATTGTTCAACTGATCTCTGAAAAACCCTATTCATAAGATTCACGAAATACGCTGGTGCGTTATCAACCCAAATGGCGTCACCAAGCATTCAAAGAAACCGGATGGTGTCCTAAAAGCAATCTTCAGCACACTATCCTTTGCCGCTCTCAACAGGTGAAATACCATTGCCAAATCCATCTGAGAAAACACTTTGGCTTTGTGAAGCTGACTGAACAAGTCATTTATCCTCGGCAATGGATACTTGTTCTTCTTTGTCACCTTGTTCAGCTCACGGTAGTCCACACACAATCTCAAAGATCCATCAGCTTTTGTTGCAAACACAACTGGTGCACCCCATTTGGATATACTCCTCCAAAGATCCTTTTCCTAAAAGGTCATGAACTTTGACCTCTAACTCTCGTTGTTCCTTAGGTGTCATCCGCCTAAGAGGCATAACGATAGGTCTAGCACCCTCGACCAAATCGATTCTAAACTCGATCTCACAATGCGGCGACAACCCTTTGACTGTGTCAAAGACATCCTCAAACTCATTTACGATCAACACAGATGACAAATCTTCCCATGGAATCCCAAGCGAATGTAAAAATCTTACGAAGACACCATCTTCGGGATTACATCGAATCAAAACATTTCACCCTTCCACATCTCTGACTCTCACCTTAAGCTTCTCGCAATTCTCTCTTGCCACATACCTCTTGAGCCTATCCATGCCCATGATGATCCCAAACCCAGTGGAGTTCAAAACAAATCAATCACACACAAAAGAGCAACCATGACTCGATAAGACTAGACCGCGACGAAGCATACAAAGTTTGGATGAACCCTGAACTCGATTAGTCATAACCAAAGGTCTATCACGTATCTCAGGTTCCAAGCCCAAGCAGCACACAAGCTCATTACAGATGAAAGAATGTGATGCTCCAGTATCAAACAACACACGAACTGAAACACCGTTAACTAAAAGAGTACCTTGAATGATGACGCCCTTTCCCTTTTCCTCTGTAGTAGGAGCTCTTGTAAAAGACGTCACAACTTCCAAAGCACTCTTCACTATCTGCTTTCCCTTAGCCAGTTCTGGACGGTCCTTCTTGAGATACCAATTCTTTCCACAGTTGTGACACTTCCTCTCAACCTTTAGATTCTTGCACTCATTAGCATTTCTGTTGGCAGTTAAAGCAAACCACCTCACTCTTTGGATTCTTCTTTCCATCCTTTCCTTTATGTTGTTTTTACTTCCTCTTCTTATTGTTATTACCACCCAGCTGTGATTTTTGTGCTTCCTTGGTTGCAGCAACAACAGTTCCTTCCCTTGGAAACAAGCTTTCATGTCTCATGGCTTTTTCCACAATCTTCTCATATGGACCACCAAGATGATCCACTAATGGATTCCCGATATAGGTATCCAATCCCATCACAAACTTCTCGTTCTTCTAATAAGGAGAATCAATGTATGAACAAGCATGCTTCGACAAAGCCTAGAGTTAGAAACATAATCAAGAACTGGTCGACCATTCTGTTTTAGCTCCACAAACTTTTTGAACAGAACAGACTTGTGAGAAGTAGAGATAAACTTCATCTTGAATTTGACTTGGAATTGCTCCCAAGTTATCCCTTCTTCCGGAGTCTTAAGCGTAACAGAATTCCACCACTCCATGGCTCTACCCTGTAGCTGCCTCGATGCAAGCTTCCTCTTTGTTGCATCATCAATTCCCAAATCTCCAAAAATCCTTATACAAGCATCCAACCATCTCTGAACTTCTTCAGTAGGCTATGTCCCTTTGAATGGTTTCCCTCCCAGAGATGTATAGTCCTTGCATAGGTTTGCGAAATCCACAGCCCTGTGTACCTGCACTTGAACCCTTACATCTACCACATCCGTATCTGGAGCGGGAGCCCTCCTCATGATCGCTGCCACCATGACCTCAAATATGGCTGGATAATCTGACGTACCATCATTTCCTCCCCAGAACCAGCTTCCTTCTTAGCAACGTGTCTTGATGGTCGTCGACTCATTCTAAATCTGTAAAATAAAATGATTAGCCATTGCAAGAAAACTGCTAATGGAGTTCAAGCGCTACTGCTATATATACGAATATGTATAGTGCTCGTCCATCAGAAATCTACAAGTACATCCCTCATACGTTATTACGTCTTTGAACTTTGGCTAAAATCCTTAACCTAGCTCCGATACCAAATGTGACGACTAATCATAACCCCTGCATTTAACAAGGGAAGTAATGCACTTAAAGACGTGCTAGGCAGCTATGGACGATCAAGAGATATGAAACACAAGCGGAACCTATCGTATAACTCACATCGCAAGGTTAAAGTTTAATAGAACATATACAACAGGCAGAAATAGTGAAGCATCATATATCAAACTTTCAAACTTTCACAACATCCTAAAAGATCATCCATATATCAAATGTATATAACATCAAAGTTTGCACAAGAAGCCTCACTACAAACACTCTCAAACAACGGAAACAAAGATATTATATAATAGCAAGATAATACGCCAGCCTCCTGCTCGCCACCGCTCAACAGCATCGTCCTCACTAATCACCGGTCACCTGCCACCTAGTGTGCCCATCCAAAACTGGATGAATAACCCAAGGTAATAAGAGGAAACATAAAACCTTAAGTCAGACAACAGTCTTAGTGGACGATAAAACAACTATCTAACATCATCAACAAAATATATGAGAATAGGTAGAATAACAAACCAATCTACCAATCACCAGAGAAGAACCCAAACCTGTCTTCCCCACATCTGACAGTGATAGCCTTTATAAACAAGCAATTGTGCAAACAACAGTTCAACCATGGCAACTAGGAGTAACCAATCAATAGCAAAACAACCATCATTCAATATCAGTCACAGCATCTAGTTATATCTCACATAAACCATCCTAATCGAGATCAACATCCCTCAAGCACAAGGCCCAGAGGCCTAAACCAATATCAGACAAGCACCCAAGAAACATCTCCTTCGACGTTAGACAACTTACGTGAGATGGTACAAGCAAAATAACCAACACTCATGACCTGGCTATCACTACCTTTCCTGCTTCGAAACCATCGTTAATCGTATGACGACACCTATCAAATGTCAAAGGGTAATGGTAAATCCCGGTTCTAGCAAAAACTCCATACGCCTTCACGACTCGTATGTTTGTTTTTCTAATCTCGACAACTAGGCCCTTCACGACTGCCCAAGGTAATTGACCATACACCTGGTATTTTTTTTATACCCCTGCTTTGAGTCTGCTAGAATGTACGGCAACGATAATCTCTCGACCTTCATATCTCTAGCCTCAACCTCGATGACCGTCCACAAACTCAAGTCCCCCTCGAGCTAACATTATCCATGAACTCAAAACATCATTGAGTCATCTTCACATTCGTTGCTTTACACCGATCAACGAACACATCACAACACTTATAACACACCTCCTTGAATTTACTTTGAAGCCATGATCATCGTCAATCCAAAAACATACGTCATCATAGAAATGCCCAGTCCATGAAACGCCTGATCCATGGAAATGTCTGGTCCATCAATTATGTCCAGTCTATACTTCAAGGAAAACTGCCAGGTCCATGTTTCGAAAAACTGCCTTGTCCATGCTTCAAAAAACTACCCGGTCCATGCTTCGAAAAACTGCCCAGATCACCACTAGAAATACATGTGCGACCCATCCAGAAGTACATGTCTGACCCATAAATGTCCAACCCATCCAAGTCTGACCCATAGTTATCCGACCCATACATGTCTGACCCATAGATGTCTGACCCATGCATGTCAGACCCGTAGATGTCCGACCCATACATGTCCGACCCGTACATGTCCCACCCGTACATGTATGACCCATGCGCGTCCGACCCTTACGTGTCCAACCCATAGATGTCCGACCCATATATGTTCGACCCATACATGTACGACCCATACATGTCCAACCGATACATATCTGACCCATAGAACTGTCCAGTCCCGATCCATAGAATTGTCCAATCCATAGGAACGCCCGATCCATAGGCTAAAATTGCCAAACTTTAACTAATCTTCACGCTTGTGCACAACTCGATTTCATACTCAAAAGCTAATCAAACTCAAACTTTTCTTAATAACGATTTAATCAATAATCATCATACATTCATATAGAATTCACCAGATCATGATAAAACAATGAATCAACAAAATAATAGATCTAAACTTGCATAAACATATGAGTTATCATAGACATTACTGGTTTTAAGTTGCTAGATTAGATCCTCTGGTGATTCATATGAAAATATATTTACCTTGGTGTAGATCTAGGTGAAAGCAACTTGAAAATGATGAAATAATGATCAAACAACTCATATACTTGATTGAATCCGTGTGAGAGATGCATATCACTCACCAAATCTTCAAAACAGCACAAAAACGCTTGGATCTAAATCCGGACAGCGAAGAATTAGCTTCAAACTCTTCGATTCAATGAAATCCCTCTTCGATTGATGTAGATCTAGCTTCAAACGATGTAGATCTTCGACTCTCTTATGTAGATCTAGCATATTAATGGTGGACATGTGTATTTGATTGAGCAAGGAGGATCACGAGCCAACTAAATGAGAGAATGAAGAAAGTAAACCAATCTCTATACCTCTAATCCCCTATTTATAGCCACCACCAGTCCACTAATGGGCCTCTCCAAATCAGTCCACTAATGGTTCAAAAACCTAAACAACAAATTGTGAAACAAAAAAACAGTAATTCCTCCCAAACCGATGAGCCAAATCTTCAATGTGACCACTCTACGGAATTGGTAACACCATTTCCTTTTCAATGAGACCGACCTCAGCACCTGATTCAATCCCAGTCAAAAGTTATGTCCTGTACAAGAATGACAAGAGTAAAATGGTCACAAATAAAATTGGTAAAAATTAAGGACATGTCTCACATCCCCATAACCAACATATTAAAATATGAGAATGATCCAATCCTCACAGAATAAAATAAAAATATTTTATGATCCTTTGATACGTAAAATGTGGGCTGTTACAGATATAGTCAAGATAAGTTAATTTGTAGGTTGATATTTCTTAGTGGAGCTTTTTTAAGATGAGGGTTTGATTCTCTTGGATTGATTGCTAGCATATTCTTGACTGAAATTTCTTTTGAGAAAACTGAATGACTTTTGGGATTGGTTGAGTTGACTTTTTGCTTAGCATCAAAATTAGTAGATTATTTTTCAATTTTTGGTTTTAAAACAATTCTCTTAGCATCTAGTTGAAAATCTTTCCGTAGTTGTGAGAAAGAATCATTTTTAGCAAATTGTTTTTATAAGGTGAATATAAAAGTGAGACCAATATGGAAAGAGTTAATACTCCATTTATCCAGTTTACATGAGCATAATTGCTTTTCTTTGTTTTCCGAGATATGAAGAGATGCAAAATGAAAGACTCTTTCATTTACAATTCATATTGGTATCCTTTCTACATAATGAAGTCGAATTCCATGTATGTAGTTCTGTAGATTCTTTTTCGGGTCGGAGTGATTTCCAACTATGAGAAGATTGAGTTTGGAATTAAAGAGACACTCTTTTTGAATAGTAATTCTGAAAACCAATGCCATGGTTTGTTGGACCTTTCCCTATATCAGAAAGGATTGGGAAGCTTGCATATAGAGTAGAGAAGCTGGATAATTTTGTGGGAGTCCACAACGTGTTTCACGTGTCGTATTTAAAAAAGTATGTGCATGACCCCGAAAGTACCATGGATCCAAAGGCATTGGAAGAGATGGTGGTGGAACCGGACTTGAATATCATGATATAACCCATAAGAGTTGTAGATAAAGACAAGAGCCAAGACGGTTAGGCTCGTGAAAGTCTAATGGAGTGATGATGAAAGGGACTGCATGTGGAAAACCGAAGACATGATTAACAAAACCTATCCTAATTTGCTTACAGAACATTATATATTGCTTTATATATTAGATACTAGTATGATATGCTAATATAGATAACATTGTTGCTTTATTGCTTATAACTATGATTGTTTAGTCCTTGTCTAAATTTGGAGGTCAGATTTCCCTAAGGGAGGAAAATGTAACATCTTTAATTTTCGAAAGACATTGTTCAGGAATTTAATTAGGTGATTAAATAGAAATAATGTGGTGGATTAGGGAAATGAGACTATTGTTTAAATAAAAAAATTAGAAGGTTTTCCTTAGAAACAAAACAAATATGCATTAGAAGAAGGGATATGAGAAGGGCAAAGTTGAAACTTTTGTCCCATGTATGTGTATATACATATGTATATGTATATGTATATATGTCATATCCTCCCACATTGTTTTCATTTATATTCACTTTTAAAAACCTAAAAGAAAACTAAAAAAGGCCGACCATTAAAGCTTTGGGAAGAAGAAACAAAAAGCTCAGAAACTTGAGCTTAGGAACTTTCAGCAGTAAATCTCACAACCTAATCCAAACAAGGTGAATCTCTACCCATTGTGGTTTCAGTCACCTATGTTTAGCCGAAACATATATTGTTGTTTATGATTGGTTTCATGTTATGTTACATGAATTTTTTATAATACTCGTGATTGGTTTCATGTGTATGATTAATACACATGAAATGAGTAGGATCATAGGTCAAACAATAGTTAGAAATCTCTGAATGCCATGGAATTTTGGTATGATGTTTGAAATATAATTTTGGAGATTGTTTCAGATCTCATGATTTTTCATGATTGTATTAATTTGTTATGAATTTTCTAAGATTGAATTGCTTAGGAAATGTTTAAATGTTGATTAAAATGGATAATACTTCAATATAAATATTTTATACATAACTGGCAAAAAAAGTACCTAAAAAACTATATGCGGTCAGTATTTTAATTTATAAGCCAATGCAAATTCGAAAAATATGGTGGAGTGGGTATAAAGTAAAAATTTATAAGGAAATAAGTCAATTTTACATGTATTTACTCTTGATGCCACTGTCTTTCGAGAAACATCCTCCGACAAAGTCGAAACCTTCTTTCGGTAGTGCTAGATGCTTGAAATATCACACGTATGGTATATGAAGCATTCAAGGCTTCCGCCTCTTACCTTCCAGTTTTGGTATTGGTCCTCATAGTTATAAATATTTTGGTTTTAAAAGATAGCAACTCCACTAGAGGCTTTAAACTCGACTCCTTCAACTAGGCCGAAGGGGTGCTTTTCTATAAAAGGAACATTTTATAAAGAAGGATTTGCAAACTATTACTTTGTAAAGAATAAAGGCCGCCGCCTCAGCACCTTTTAGTGGAATCGAAAAGGGTTTATTTCTCTTAAATTATCTTTTGAAGTTTCTACCTTCGTTCCTTCGGTCCTTTTGATGAAGGGAACCCTCAATGGGAAATGTGTTTTCAAAATCGAAGCTTATGCTTCTAAAACCCTTAAAGGCATTGCCTACAATGACACTGCTTTATAAACCTATTTTCTATAAATTACTTCCTTCGATACAGATGGGGTCGGTAAGGAACTTTTCTAAAACCAAATGATGTAAGGCTTTGCCTCTTTAGTTGTTGGCGTTGGTAATAACAATAAAGATACCTTTTATTAAAGTGTTTTCTAAAAGGAACAGAGGTCTTTCCTATATTTTCCTGCCATCATTTGTGTGATGACGGGCACTGATTATTTATTGTTGTGTGAATACGAAAGGGTTGCACCTTTTAGAATGTTTAAATATGGACTTCGGCGCCTATGAGGGAGCCGAAAGGGATGGGGAACGACACAGATGTCATGCTCGTCGAAGTATAAATTGGATATTGATCGAATCCATTGAAATGCTTATGTTGTTGGTTGCTGGCCATTGTTTAAGACATCACCTTTGTGTAAACCTAGAGAGGGTCAAATGAATGAAAAATTGTGAAACACCAGTTAAATTAAAATGTAAATAATGGCGTCTTAGAATGTATCTTTGCACATCAAGAGGGAACTTAGGAATAAGATTATGGTTTCGTACTAGTGGGTTGTTACTCTGCAAAGCACAGGTTGGGAACCGGAAGAGCCCATTATTTCGCATAGTTTAGGAGATAAGGAATGAGATTTTGGTTTCGTGTTGCCAGGGGTTACTCTGCGAAGCACAAAAAGGGTACTGAAAGGGAAGTGGTTCCATGTTAGTAGGATATGACCCTACGAAGCACAAAATGGGAATCACAAATGACATGTAAAAATGTTGAAACCGTTAAGACAGTTGGTCGGTGTAACAAGGGATAGAGAATCCATTGTGTGTAGCTATTGTTATATATGTTTGTGATAATTGTACTAACCATTGTAGTGCAGGGGCATAAGGTTAGCCTTGTTTTGTAGCATGGTTCTAACGAAAGGAAAACATGTTCTGCTATGCGGCGTGGTCTCATTAGATATCTATTGTGTCTGGTCACAAGTTTATTATTTCCACCGTACTTTTTTATTGTAGTTTGTTCTTTTCCCTTAAACTCTTGGGTACTCAATTGAGTAGGATGAAGGTTAAGGTCTTTTAGGTATACCTTTCATATAAGCGTCTAAAGGCAAGCGGGAAGCTATAGCTACTAGGTGTTCTGCGGTGTTTTGTTCTGTTTTGTTGTATGTATCGGCATGTTTATGACTACTACTATTTATACTCTGATCAACCGAAGGGGAATCATCATATGTCGCTCTTGGAGAATATTTTGTAATAACTTATATTTTCTTTGAATGGGTTGTGTGATGGGTTGTATGAATGAATATATATCAGTGAATCGTTTGTGAAATTTTCATACTCCCATGTTATCTGATGTTACGATTGATTAACATTCGATATTCTATCATCAAAACTTGAAACTAGAGATGACTGCAACATCAGTAGCAATTTGCATTCGGTCTTAGAGAATGGGGTATTACAGGAGTTGCCCAAGTGAATAGTCAGTATTACATTCACTTAACATAGAGTGGTTGCTCCCAAGTCTGAAGAACAAGGGTTGGCGGTCAAACATTCAAGTAGCGAGTGCCATGAATTTTTCATACTTGGCCTCGTCGTTTGTACGAGGATCGAGTTAGTTTGTGAGTGGTCGAATCACACCCGCAATGTTTGAGTCCAATGATGGATTTGTAAATAAATCGATGCTAAGCTATAAGGCATTGAATTCATCGTGTTGCACATGTACATGAAATTCGGTCGTATAACAATTAACATGCCACATATAATGGAAAATTTTTGGGAGTGCGATTTGGCGAGTGAATGGATTACATTTGACTCCAGTCATAATTTTCCCTATAGGTTGGAACTTGAGTTGTTAAGTAGACTACAAAGCTTGCTCGAGCATGAATAAGTCATGTTATACTCGTTAGACTCATGGTTTATTGAGCAAACTAGAAGATAAGTTGATGGATGGACTCAATGTGTTAGAGTATGGGTGGGTCTTGTTGCACCCATATGAATAATATCCCCACCTCCAGCATAGGAGTTGAAAAAGAATGTCGAGTAAATTTATTTCACTCGTCTAGTAGTACACTGGTAGTCCCTAGATGGATTACGAAAGTTTTATTGGTACCCGCACATTTTACACAAAGTTTTTCTTAAGTCAGTCATGACTACCGCTCAAATAGCATGTAAAAATGAAGTCTAAAATCAAATTATTTATTGAAATAAAACAAACAACAAAGCCTACGATGAATTGAAATTAAAATGAAATAAAAGATGTGGAGTTTCATGTCTGAGCCACTTATTTTTGTCATAAGTTATCAAATTAGAGATCGTTTCCTGGAGGTCTAGCTAATGACCAATGCCTTCCTTTGTAGTCGCTCTAGAGGAGTGCTAGAAGGCTCTAGAACTTCATTAGAAGGAGCTTATTTGCGCTGCTCAAGTTTTCTCTCACGGATGCGTTTTTCGATTGCATCCCTTTGGTGATGGAAGCAATTAGTGTCAAGACCGTACATCTCGTGATGTCTGTAGTATTTTCCAAATTCGTTTTCCTTTTCCATCGATTCTCTATAGTTTGGCTTAGTATTGGAGAATATTGCAAGTTTTAGAATAAATGTTTTGAGCCGAGTGTAGTTGTTGTAGGATTGGAATATCAGTCGATTCTTGGAGTCTATCAATTTATCATGACTACCTTCATTTTTACCACCTTGAGCAGGTTTATTTTGGACATCGGGATTGACTGTATCGGAACCCTCTCCAATTTGCTTCGATATGAAATCACTTTATGCATTATCCTATCGAAGTTTATGGGGATTGCCTTATGTAGCTCGCTTCCTACACTCTTTCTCTTGGCATAGGTATTGATTTTCGTTCTCATAGAACCACTCCAAAGTTTTTAGAGCTTCCGATTGAGCTAATTCCTGAACTCGGTCTCCGGATGAATGCCTTTGACAAGTTAAAATAAAATGACATTTTGGTCCAGATTGTCCACTTCTACCAGGGCATTGTTGAAGCGTTCCATAATGTAATGACCTAAGGATTTTCAACCTCGAAAATCAACATAAGAACCATGTCGATTATTCAAGCATTGGAAATATCGGATCATTAAAAGAAAGAAGTTAGAGGGTGAGAAATAGATAGAAAGAAAGTTAGAATAAAAGAAGAAGAACACAACTGAACATAATCAAAGTAAATATGAATCTCACAACGGAACAAATAAAATATATTATATAACATAACTTTGAGATACAAAATATATTTGTACTTACATGCATCATCATAGTACATCACATATATATCACAGCGGAAATAAACTCTATATTTATCTAACATCGAAGCCTCCTGCTCCCAGCTCCTCCAAGTATATCTGTAAAATCCCGACTACTTGACTTCCCATGCAAATTTGGGCACCCAAGAGTTATGTAAGACAAAACAAAAAAAAAAAACTCTGGGTCAGTCATGGGACTGGTGAGAGTAAACTCCAACCATTTGGTTTAACTTTTAAAAATCCTTTTCGAAAGAAAAGATAATCGTAAGACCGATCCATACATAAATACAGATGGTTTTTACCTTACGATAATCCAAAACATTTATTTTAAACCAATATTATTCTAATATTATTATAGTGTCTATTACAAGTAAATAACAATCTGGCATAATGCTTGCATTATATAATATACAATCAAAATCGTGTGCTCTTATTGGGAAACGGATTTCCAAATATGATAAGGTATGAAACCACCTTCCGATCAGTATACTCTAGAGGGGATACACAGGAGTTCAACAAGAACATCTTGCAACTCGGCCACACATGACCGACGATTCATTTCGCTTGAGTGTTCCGAATATGTTGTCACCTTACGGTTGGTATAACAACATAACCTTCCTGGGAAATACAGAAGCGAAAGAAGGACAAAAATGAATATTCTCTAGATGGTGATAATATACCCCAACTGGGTGCAACCCACTTAGCCATGCCGCCAACCCGATTTTTGTTATTTCCTGATTGATGAGGCTTGAGGTCATAACGTACCATTCGACAGATCACATCTTCATTTACTTAAATGCCACATCGTCATACCTTCCAAATCAAAAATTGATTTCCCTAAAAATACCACGGGTATAAAGCTAAGAGAAACGAATTCCTCCGCCACCAACGTAAATATGTTTAAAGAGATCAACTTATGTGATATATTAGATATAATCTGTCAGACATTCATTGATACAAGTTGTCTTGGGATTGGAAAAACCGAAGGCACTATAATGTAAATCCATCTTAGGCAATTTCTACTATAATCGCCATAACAGTCCTTGCATAAACTCTGTCTTCAGTTGTCTTCAATATATTTGATTCGCAACGCTAATGCCCATACAGAGTGGTTTCCAAATACTGATCCCGGTCTTTCCGTATTGACAACGGAAAAATGGCCAAAAACTTTGATAGCTGGTTATTTAACTATCAAAGGAAAACATCCATACAAACAACGATCTTATTTCCAAATGGAAATTATATCGATCAACCATCAATCAACACCGAGCACTCTAAATTAATTTATCATTAATTTATTCATTTCCCAATTTCCTTTTAATATCTCTACCCAGATATTCCTTATTATGCCTTGTATTGATTTCCTAGTCATCTTCGATACAACCTTGTGATTCTTTCATGACCCTACAGACCATGGCGGTGAGATTAGGAGTTTGGAACTCCACCATATTCTGGTGGTCCTGATCTAACTCTGGACTATTGTGCCTGCGATGGCTTCTTAGAGGATGATCATTGTCATCAAAATAAATAATATTAGAAGGTTAGTTCCACTGAGGCTAAGCTGGGGCTACTTGGTTATGGTTCATAGTTGGAAGTCCAGACACCAAATTTTGGATGGCAATGCTGTGAAGCAGCCTGTTCCTGTCCCGCAATTGAGATCAGTTATGAATCGAGAATGGTCAAGTTTATTCCCTTCCTTATTTGTGGCGGCTCCCGCACCATCTTGAGATGTCCTTTTCCTTTAGCTTCAATTGCTATGGTGGAAGTCAGTTAAAGAACTTTCATAAACATAGTTGTTAGGAGCTCAATTGCCTATATTTCCTCATGACGATCGATATCCTTTTGAGTGGATTACTGTAGCTGCTATGTTAGTTCAAGGTTTTTCTTGATCTGCTGGATGAGTTGGCCTTGTGTTCTCCATTTTCTTCGTGAGAGAGTGCTCCTGGGAATTAGTAACTGGAGCATTGGGAATAGATGAAGTGGATATCTTAGTCTTGGCAATAATGCTAGGATCAACAATATCAAAAGGTTGTTGATGGATCGATTCCCTTGGCGATGTGCATCAAAAGGTCCAACGGCATGAGATTTGTTTTTGTTTACCATTTCTTCAAGCTTCTTAGGTAGACCGCATAAAGAACTGAGGAGATTTAAAACTTGAATGGTAGCAAGGTAGGAACAACTTGAGTTTTTTATTCTCAATGAAAGCACCAGAATGTTGACATCAAAAATTGGTATGAAACCTAATGAGTTTGATGAAAGTTAAACTAAAGCAAATAAAAAACAAGGATTAAAATAGTATAAATGCAGCAGAAAAGAGAAACAATAAATTGTAGTGGTCCGATGTTGATTGGCTTAAGTCCACTTTGAAGGTTTGATCACTTTATTGTTGAATTATCAAAATTTAATAGTTCAAATCAGTAAGAATCTAAATAAGATAGTTCAAAGTAATCAAACGCCAAAAGGTCCAATTTTTTCCTAGGCAACAAATACTTATAGATGCAGGTAGGCCAGAAGAATCGAGGACTATTGTAGAGGGAGTCTAGGAGGCCTAAGCCCAATATTATCTAATGGAATAAAGGGAGCAGGACCAATCCTTATATTCTTGCATGTGGATCCCACAATCTCTACTTTGTATACCTCCAGATTTCTTGATTTGCTCCCTAATCTGGTCTAGTTTGGATTTTTGGTTTATGAGTTATGATCATTTCCTCTTTGAAGTAGTGTAATTCTACCGATTCGTCTTAGAGTTGTATCGATCCTTTTATATTGATTTTTTTGATCCCTCAATGAAAGAGTTCACAGACACTTTTCTGATGACCTTAAGGGAGGTTTTTTGTATGGTATTATCTGTACTCGATCTCTAAGCCTACGGGTGATGTTTATGGGTCGCTTAACCTTGTTAATCGACGGATAACGACAATCCGAATAACTTTCGATAGTGGGGTGAAAAGGCCGGGTAACAATTTCTGTATCCGCTAACTCTTTGGATGCAGGGAAAGATTAGGTTCGACACCTTCTTATATTTATATTTGTATCTCTATTGTTTATTCCATTGTACGACACTATGGAGCCTTGATTGTGCTGATTTACTGTTATTAGAGACAATTTTTTAGTTGAGTATGTTTATCATTCCTATAAACTCTATTATTGTCATGTACAATTGATGAGCCTTTATACTCTGATTTTGTGGTTTATATGGTTATTACTATCTTGCTTGTTTTATACTTGTGAATACAGTTATATGTTACATGATGCGTATATAACAGGTTCTGTTATTTTTGTGTGTTTCTTTCTTCCTTTTCTATTATATTCTCTTCTCTTATTTTCCATTTCTCTGACACTCTTCTATATTTTTCCCTTCACAACCATTCTACATTGATAAAGCACTTGTACAATGCACTTTAAGTTGTATAAGCATTGATGGTATATGAGGTAGGGCGGTCGTCACATCTGGTATCAATGCATAAGTTCGTTGTTTAACCTAAATGATATAAAAATCGAGAGTTAATATATAGAAAGAGTACGTATTTATTATATATTTTAATTTGTAAAACTATGTAATAATACACATAAAGTATAAGGTACTTTTCTCATGAGTGCCATTAATGCAATTTTTCTCCATTAGCCATCTATCATCCTACCATTTATCTGAGATGAAATACTACTATTGACTTTTTAGGGAGTTGAGAAATGGAAAGATTGATGACATTAGCCTCAATTCACGAAATATGTTCTCAATGGTGGCGCAAATCACTGTTTGGGAATCTCTCTAAGTGATTATGATGCTCAAGTGAAGAGAGTTGACTATGCTGAGATGTATAGATACTTAAGTGCTTATAATTCATAGTGTTCCTTAGGCGGAACCGTCTGTTATAGCATAAGAATCATTTGGTTTCTTGTAGTGAGTTCTTCGATGGCTTGGTGTTAGTTGGTATAGTAAGGTAGAAGACCGCCTTTAGAAAATCTTAGGATGAATGTGGATTAGTTGAGAGTTCTTATAACTTTGATTTCTTCTAGATCAGTTTGCTCGAGGGTAGTTCATCCTTTGCATTGAAGAATTTTCTTGATTGACTTCTAAGAAGTCGGTAACGAGTGAGGAGTTCGCTGATTATGCATGGTGATACTTCAGTGTCGGAGTATGCGGCCCAACTCGATGTGCTATTGAAGTATGGTTTACTCTCCTATAGGCACTCCACATAGGAAGGATGGAGGTCTGCAACTAGGTTGAGTGATTAACCTAAAAGGCTGTCAATTTCATTAGATGGCAAAATGATGGGTTTGAGGAGTTAATCGGGAAAGCTTACAATATTTGAGCATGCACCCAATGTTGAAGGTTTTCCAATTGTGTAGGGACAAACCATGTAGGCATATGAATTCATCGTTATTCCTTTTTTGTCGAGCGCTTCCTCGATGAACAGGAGAGAAACATCATCATTGCTTGAGATATGCTTTCCACAAATAGCATTTCCATAAGTGTTATATTTTGATGTCAAGGTTTCATTGTTCTATATAATCTTACGGTTTGGTGGATTGAATATGAATTAAGACTCAAAATAATTAATTAGATTTTCTTAATTATGACACATCTTGTAGAGGGATTAGTTGGGCTATATGTCTATAATGTCTCATGTTTGGTCATTGGAGATTAGTATTATAGATGACCACAACTTCCGTAGTGTTTACTTTCGGGTTGAGGTGGAGGTGCGTTACGACATGGCATTACCATACTTCGCATTATACATGGTTCGTCAAAATTACATCTTATCGAATCATTATCGCTTACCTGTTTGCTTGATTTCTATTGAACTTTTGTCTTATCTATATTCGATGTTTGATCCTAGTAACCAATTGGCCGGTGGGACAAATAATACTTGTGCATTGAGAAAATATGTTGGTGCAATAGTGCCTTAGGATATTTAGATCCTGAGTAGAAAATCGTCCACAATTTAGTGATAGATTGCTAAGACATCTTGATCTTCAGTAGCTAGTCACGTATGATGGGATAATAATGGATCGTTACATTGATTTTGTAGTAGCGAGTCATCATCTAAGCCTATAGCTTGAGAGTATCTGGACACGGTTGATGGTTGACTAGATCACCATTGTATTCAAATTGAGTTCCATACTAGTCTAATTATAGATGTTAGAATAATAGTTATACATTTAAGGCATATGATACCTAAAAAGTGTGAAACGAGCAAGTATTTATTTCTGTTTCTGGATGACTTGTCTTAATATCTCTAGGGTGCAATGGTGTTCTCTCAATTGGTATTTTCGAGGGGATTTTGCAAACTGAGTAGTTAGATTGTGTGTGTGTGTGTGGATTACGACGTTTCACATGCTGCCCTTATTTTTAATTAGTTGGTTGTGCCATTTGGGATATCTAGCGAGTTGGTATATTTTATTGATTTTTTGGACCATATTCCGAGATATCATTTTGCTAAACTGGCTTATTCCTTTTAAATGTTTTTACTATATATATATATTGAATAGGAGTGATAGTAATAAGCTATTATGGTAGCATTGAAGTGTTTGGAAATCTATTAATAATAACTCGATTTAATTAACATATGAAAATAGCCTTTTTAGCGAATAGTCTTGGAATTTGAAAAAACATATTACATCAGGTCCGGAATGTTGAACTATTATAGAATGTAAAGTTTCGCGATGATTGAAACTTCTATGTGGTTATGCCCGACTAGTTAATGGGTTTAGTGTCATTTTTCTTAAAAGGATTTTATCCTGAAATCTCCAATCATGCATTGTGCTTTCCTTTCCATCTGTGGGTAGAAAAGAATACTATAACAACCACATAGTATTTAATAAAACACCGATCGATGGTTTGATTTAAAATATCACTTCCGGACGAGGGAGGTGAGATGCTTTGGCCACTTCCTTTCAATGTAATAGGTCACTATAGATCCTATGAAGATTATGGCAGTTTTTGTTTGGAGTTGACCTAAAGGTGCTAAAGATTAAAAGTCTTCCTTGTATTAACATAATTATATATACATTCTTCAAAGGACTACTTTAAGGTAGCAGCAACGGTGACCATTAAGTTGACGATAGGATTAGACCTTTTTTGGGGGCGCGAGATGCAGACATGCGTTAATGAGTCTAGTTGAAGTTGGCGTGTGCATCACGTCACTTATTCCTAATGGGAATAAGGAGTCAGTAGTACACAATTGTTTGTTATAACTAAGTAGATGCGGCATTAATATCGAAAGTAAAGTTAGTTGCATGTCAATCGACAACAGAAACCACACAAAAGTGAGTATCCAACTCTTGATTCGGAGTTGATGGCGATATAATTCACTTTGGAGATTTGGAAGCACTGTCTGTCAGGAGATGTAATAAAGTTATCTAGTGATTTGCTTCATTAAAGTACATTTTCTTCCAGAGATATCTTGACTTTCTCCAACAACATTGATTTGAGTTCCTAGCCTCATAGCATAGTTTTTGGTGTTTAAGTAGGAGATGTTCCTATTTAGAAGAGATATCCCACTAGTAGAGCTTGTGTTTATTAAAGGTCATGACTGCATAACTTAAGGTGATGTAATGCAGACTCGACTAAGGTAGTTAGCTCCATAAATTTCGAGGCTAAACTATAATGAGTTAATTTTTATAATTAAAACCTAAAATTAGTGCCTATTGGTTCTTAGAAAATTATGAGAATTAAACCCTATCTCCAAATTTATGTTTTACACACATATATAAAAATTAAGGCATTTGGAGATCATTAGCTACAATTTTGATCGTAAAACATATAACTTAATTAAAAAACATACAATTTATTATAAAATCCAAACTTGGCATAGTTAATCATAACATAGAATTTAAACATTACAACACTCAGTTCCATTCTCTAGGCCGAGATCTAATTAAGCACAAGCAAAAAATTGAGTTTGTTTTCTTACTGTTCACTTTGATTAGATAAGCAGACTTGAGATTTCATGATTGATTTAGTTTCCTTATTAGTTTAAAGGATGATCTTTATTTGACTTTGTATTCTTAGTTTATGTTACAATGAGTATAAAATGAGAGGGCGAGAGTATGAATATCATATCATAATACCCTTTCACACCGCTCAATAAATTATTTTATTTTATTTAACTAGTTAAATCCCCAGTGTAATGTTACAAAAATCAGTGGTGTAGCAATCCACTTGTATAATAATCACATAACTAAATTATGTGGAATCATACCATCAAAAGATTTAATTCTAGGTATTATTGGGAGTTGCGAGTATCATTGGGGATGCTTTACCTTATGGAACATAAACTAGTGTTCCAGGTCTTCAACGATTGGTAAAGTTGTAGCTTTGGCGATGTTGAATTTAGGGTTATCATGCAATTTGGTATGGTTAGTGAGGAAATAGGGTGGTGCGATCCGATATTGGGAATCGCAATGTTGACTTTAACAACATAGGGTATTGGGTAATAGTCACTTAAGGCTGATCAAAAGCGGAAACGTAAGGTGGTGGGATAAAGCTTGTGAAGTCGAGAAAGTCGATGACGAATTCAATGGTAGATTTAATGGAACATAGCTGCATTTTGGTGTTGGTTCGTCCACATTATGTGCATGTATAGGTGGTTGTAATTACAGGAATGGGGAAAGAAGGATTAAAAAGATGATAAGTGTGTAATTAACTTATTAATTATGTAATTAAGTGAATTAATTAATATTTTGATCTCAGATCGTATTACGTCAATATCTTGTTTATACGAGTTCTAATCAATATGTGATATTTTGCATTGCACCCGCTTGAATTGGTTTTGTTAAGTTTCAAGCAAGTAGAATTTTTGAGCTAAAATGCAAC
Source organism: Allium sativum (assembly GCA_030737875.1). NCBI lineage: Eukaryota > Viridiplantae > Streptophyta > Magnoliopsida > Asparagales > Amaryllidaceae > Allium > Allium sativum. The sequence goes on from CM060920.1 coordinate 367,317,012, forward strand.
GTTGTTTGACTTTAAATCAAACTGAAAAGCTAAAGCGTCCAATGGGATTTTGGTGGGCTAAGTCACCTCTGATTTAATAGTATATGATATTTGTGTTGATATAAATTGTTGTGCCAATGTTTAGATATGTTTTGGGTGATTTATGGTTTGATTATTGGTTTTAATGAATTACCACATTTTAAAGGGGATAACATATGAAAATTTTTGCAGGGATCTTACAGAATATAGAAGGTCCAACGAGATTTCACAGCAATATAGATTTTCATACCATTTATATATTTGTTATATAAATGGTTGCGTGGAAAAATCTTGGTAACCTAGCCATATTGGTATTTGATATATCATAAAAGTTAATTCTTTTTAGAATAAAGATGGAGATAACATTTATTCCGTGCTATGGTAGCACCAGGCCTTGTTATAATATCTTGAAATAATTTTAATTGCTATTTTGACTTAAAATAGTTTGTTCATAGATTATTTTTTAATATGATTTTTTTTAGGTATTATCTGTGGCATTTTTTTGGAAATGATTTTTAACTTCTCTATTTTACTCTATTCTTTTTATTTGACTATTGTAACATGAAATGTTTCAAAAATATTTAAGGAAGTATTTATTGTTAACAAAAGTTAATGTAATGCTTGTTATAAAGAAATAAGGAGCCTATCTTTAAAATGATCTTTTCAAAGAGGATAGAATATTTTGAAATAAATATTTGTGATATATTTTACACAAAATATTGCTTTAAAGAGACTGGCTTTATAAATAGTATTTTATAAACAAAGGAATAGATTTCTAAAGGGTGTTACATAAAAAGATAATTAATACCACTTTAATAATCTGGAATAATAAATCATATTTGATACGTGGAATGATCAATTCTTGAAACATATTTGTTTCGATTTTGAAACCAAAGATTTGTGTAAGCTATAATAAATTAAATAAGTTGATTTAGAATAGGAGTTTTACAGATTTATAAAAGGTCTTCAACAAATAATTTTAGAAATTAATAAAAAGGAGTTATATAAATGATTTTGGAAAAGAAGCTTTATAAATAGATTTCAAAATTTATAAAAAGGTTTTATAAATAATTTTATAGATTTATAAAAGTGTTTTATTAATAAATTTGGAGACTTATAAAAAGATTTGTAAATATGGAAGAATTTTATAAAAAAGTATTTTCATTTAAGAAAATGAGATTTCTTTTCCATAAATGATCATTTTAACTTATAGTGGTATGCATTTAATATTGAAATGAAATTTCGAGGAATGGAAACTCGCCACTACCTTAAAAAATAAGAATGTTGTTGAGTCCAGGTTTAAGAGGTAATTAAATCTCAACTTGAATAACTTCATTGTTAATCCTAAGATTTTTGTATAATTTTTTTGATAATCATAAGGTAAAAGCACATCTTTGTTTATGAATAGCATGGTCTTACGGTATACATTTACTTTTGGAAGGTTTGTAATATCAAATTTGTCTGAGTTGTGTTTCACGTGCTAGTTTACCAGATTGATTTATTTTCTTTAATGCTCGGACTAACAAGAACATTTTCGTATTTAGTTTTGGAAGCTTTGGGGTTTCAAAAACGAGCTAGATGCCTCCAAGACATATTCATGTATATTATATTTCCACTTCATTGGTTGTTTACATTTATCAGCGTTTGTGCATACATGTTGTCAAAACTATTTAAGGTGATGACTGGTTACTTTACTCTAGTATATTATAGTTTTATTTTGCAAAGATATATTGTATATAATATATTATATATTATTCATCACTATATGAGATTATATCCTGTCTTATCTTTATTTCCTCCAGTAATCCATCTCTCTGACACTTAGAAGCCGTCATATGAATATCGTATACATATTAGTACCGACTTTTGAGAGTCGAAAAGGCTGGTTATAACAAGTGGTATCAAAGTTTAGCTTGAGCGAACATTTAAGCCTTGGTAGAATAGACTCGTTAGAGATAAGGCTAATGACAATGAGCGAATATTTGTTAGCAAATGTTTTACATTGTATTGATTTATCGGTTGGGTGGTTTATGAATTCTAATCAATATAAAAGGTGCAATTGTATCAGTAGGGGTTTTTAAAATTCTAAGCAAGGAAAACCAACATTGTATCATTTTGAAATTGGGAAAATGAAATAATTTTGTTTAGATCATAATTTATATATAAAAGAATAATTTTTGAAATTGTTATTGTTGCTTATGATGTGTTTATTTGTTAGTGTAACGACTCGGTAAGAAAATTGACGCTCGAATTTCAACAATAATACATCTCATGTATTCACTTTCCAAAAACTCAAGTATCGAAAACCTAGATTTTTAATAGAAAGAAGTTAGAGGGTGAGAAGTAGAAAGAAATGTTAGAATAGAAGAAAAAGAAGAACATCAACATTACAGAATCAGAGTAGATAGAATCTCAAAGTGGAATGAGTAAAATATAATATTTCAAAACTCTTTACTCAAGGAGAAAACTGTATATGCATAATTATACAATATTCGAGAACACAACTTGATTATACTATAAAATCTAATCAATACAAATTAATACCAAAAAATACGTGAATACGTCTCAACTTCGGCTCCTCTCGTGAAGCTCCAAGTAAAACCTAACCTGGAAAAGATACTTGGTCAGACCCAAGCATATTTTGAGGAAAGAAAATCACCTGGATCGGTCTGGAATACTTTCAGTGATAAAACTCACCACAAACAATTTACTTAACTTTTAGAAATCCTTTAAAATATTGGAACTCTCATGAGACACGACCACACATGAATATGGAACGTGTTTCTACCTTATGATAACCAAATCACTTTTTATATCAAAATCTAATGATATTATAATAATGTCTATCAATCCATAAATAAAATAGGAATATAGTTGAAAAGCTTGCATCTCATGTTTTGACATAGTTGGTATACATCTAAAGATGTATGTCTCGTATTCAAGTTTGGATTTCCAACATGACTAGGTATGTAACTGCCTTCCAATCAGTGTTCTCTAGAGATGAAACACCGAGGTTCAAGAAGAATAGCTTGCAACCCGGCCACACACAACCGACCACTCAATCAACTTGAATGTACCTAGTATATCATCACCACGGTTGTAGGTCGTCCAACCGTTCTTATTCTAAAGCATACAAAAAGGGACATCAATTTCTCTAGATTAGTTGATGATATACCCTAATGGGTATGATCCACATGGCCCAGTAGTATGCCCGATTTCAGTTATTTCCCGGTTAATGAGGCTTGAAGTTACGATTACTTTTTTGTAAATATCTCATTCATCTTTGAACGCCATATTGTCACATCCATCAATCACTAATTGGTTTGCACAAATATACTCTACGTGTTATGCTAAAAGAAGTTGCCTTCTCCGCCACCATACTTAGTATATTTATAAAAATAAGCGTATGTGGTCTTAGGAAATACTCTATCAGACATTCGTCCATACAAGTTCGTTCTGGGACTGAACGAAACCGAAGATACCTCAAAACGTCGGGGTTACTGCTACAAGTTTAATCCTGGTGGTTAACCAGTGACATCAGTGAGCAACCATTTCGCTCCGAAGATCCATGTCTTCAAATTATCTCATAATCATCCCTGCAAGTTTGTTTTTGAACGCAAAGTTGGTTTGAAGTGGTTCTTGGAATAGTTCACATCCCAACCTCTTCGAACTGACATGACAATTGTCAAAAGGGAATTTTCATTTGATAGTTTGTTTTTTAACTATAAAAAAAAACAGTACAATCGAGTACATCAGCAGCTCAGACCATTTCAAATTAAAATCATTCATCGGTTCTTAAAGATCGATTTCGTATACTTGTCTCAACTTGATAATTATATTCTCGAATCTCCTTTATTTTCATTATTTTGAAAACAATAACTATATGCTTAACTTTTCATAATAGGCATATTCCAAAAATTCCCTCTTTATTCCCTTTATCTCGAAATAGTGCTATATATTTATAAAACCCCTTTTATTTCCTTTACTTTGGAAATATCGCTATCTACTCACAAAAGCCCTTTTTTTCCTTTACTTTGGAAATATCATTATATGTACTTTAACCAAATGGTATAAGTTCAATTACCAATCTTATATAGGTTTAATAGTGTCATGTGCCACATTGTTTATTATATAAACCTCAAAACTCTTTGACTTCAAGCTTTGTCGATTAAAGTATAAAACTTCATTTATAGAAAAAAATAATTTCATTATCTATACACACTCCTGTTTCAGACCAGTATAACCTTTTGTTTCCATTTACTTTGGAAAAAAACCAACTCTTTACTTATTTTTAAATAAGTGTAGTCGCAAAAACCGGTTTATTTTCATTACCTAGAAAATAGTGCCATATACTTAATCGAATGGTATAAGTATAGTTACACTTCATATCTGGGCCAACTAATGTCAAATAATAAATTGTTTACTTTAAAACCCAACAAATTTATTATATTTCAAAACCTTGCAAATAAAGTTGCAATTCTTATTATGGAAATAATAAAGATTTTCAACATCATTACCATCAGAAACTAGAATCATCTCTTGATAATAGTGAAGTCATTCAAGTTGGGGTATTTTATTTACCTCTTAGACCTTGACCTGACAACGTTCTTATCTTAAGATAGATAAAAGTTTGTAATTCAAAACTGATATTAATAATATCATATTAACTAGTGCGAACCCGTGCTACGCATACGGAGTCCACATCAAAATTTGTTTTATGTTTCTTTGTTTTTTAAGTTTCAATGATGAATAAGCATGTATATATATTTTATACTTTTGGAATAGATGACGTTTTTTAATCAGTACTGAAAAATATATTTAAGTATCTCAAAGCATACAACATATAACACATTTTTAAAGCAGAATAACTTCATACAACAAAACAAAATATTAGCCATTAATTATTCTTAAAAAATGCATTACTATGTTATGTTTCCCAATGTAAGAAACATACATCAAACATAGGTTTATTCCATAACACACACTCGTATATGTAGACACATAATTTGGTTAATATAATTTTTCCATACTTAACCAAAAATAATACTTAAGTCGAATTATTGTTAAAATTTTGGTTTAAAAAATACAATCTAAGATTAGAACATGTCCACTTTTTGACATTATCTGATACTAAATGCGTTATAAAAATATTAAAGGAACTTTGGCTTATCATATATCTTAACATACATAGGATAATATGACATAAAAATATGTGTATAATATTAATATACAATCAAAATTCTAAAACAACTTGATAACAATCATCTTCTATTAATTTAATTATTCATACATGAAACAAACAAATCAACATAACAATTAACGTAATCAATAAAAAATTGTATATCACCATAAAATCAAATACATGTAACATGCATAGAGCTATTTTTTGATGACATTTGGTTACCAAAAACAGAATGCGATGGAACGGTGTAAAGAACAACAATTAACACATTGAGTTGTTAGAAATAGAGTCAAGGACCTCTAGTTTCAGTGGTTAGAAGTTTGGCATTTTTGACGATCGTTCTAGAGGTATTGTTTGAATCCCTTGAGATATCATAATGAGAGCACAATTTAATTAAAGTATCAACCTTATTATTAAAATATATATTAAATTTAGATTATTATCAAAATGATTTTTTATGGACAGGTGTAATGTAAACAACACAAATATGAGATTATATTTGCAAAGAAAGAAGAAATTAAATAGAAGTTGGAATGTTATGTAGCAAAATATCAAAATTTACTGTTGCAAGTAATCTCGTTTTATTATGAAACATATTTGGTAGTAACTATAACTTATCTGGAGATAAATTATGTGTTTTTTTTATGAAAAGCTAAGATAAAACTTGAGCATCAATTAAATATGATAAATATAAGCAATATTTCCAATGCTATTGAGATAAGGAAAATATTTTAACACCCCTCCTTGGGCAAATAAAAAACATCTTATATGCAACTCAAAATTTGAAATATAATTCATTTAAATTTAACTTTTTGGCAATCATTTTTGAATTTTATTTTGTCTTCTCATGCAATCGTCCTTCATCTTTTTTACTGTATGGATAAATTTATAGCTCTGAACACATGTCATTGCTTTTCTTTGAGGTTCTAATTTGACGTTATCTATGAATTTTAACTGAGGTATTAATCCATTGCCAATCTAAATGTTTGTAATATTTTGTGTATACATCCAGAATACTTATAACTGTACTTAATCATTACAAATTAAGATAAAATTATAGCTTTTATTATAATAGAATATGCATGTACTGAATTTCTTGTATCATGAAGTAGATTTGAGGGAATATATTAAAAATTGGCACTCTATTATGGAAAATATAATAGAAAATAGAATTTGATAAATGAAAATGAAGGCAACAAACAATCTTAATAAATTTTGCAAGATAAGTTTCGTTGCAAAAGAAATCTACCATATGAAAGTTAAGAAAACAAAAGAGGGGGATATTAAATTCAATATGCTTAAGGATAGAAACTTCAAAAAAATGAACACCATATTATTAATGATATTGGGTAACTATTGCACATAAGAACAACGTTAAGAAAACCATTGATTATTTGAAAGGTGCAGATAAAAATTATAAGTTGGAATTTAGAAGAACTAAGTTTTCAAGGTGAAAATGATAGAGGTGAGAGATAAATGCTGGAACCATGTTCAGTTTTATGTATAATAGAAATATTCCAAGTGAAAACCAATCGTAATATTTGAATCAATAATTAAGAAAACATTGTATATCTAAATCATACTTCAAATCTATCAAAAGTATAGAAAAACTATACATCAAATACATTAAAAAATTCTAACAAATTAAATTTGGATTCATGCAACATTGCCTCTTTAAAGAAAAATCTCACGATTCAAAGACATAATTTTATGAATTTAACAATGCTAACTGCAAACTTGCATTCTAGTCTGCGCACAGTTGGCACTTTTTTCAAATTTCATGATTTTTGCTACAAAATAGGATCCACTTCTGTATCATGCTTTCATTCACCTTTCAAACCACAAAATCTTTCAAAGTTTGTTATAGATCAATTGATAAGGCTTGTCCACCCTTGGCACAAGAAATCTTCTTTGAATAATTATGAAGCATAGAGCAAAATGGAAAGACACAAATTAGAAAAGACAAAAAGTTTGGAAAAAGGAGAGATACAATTTTACATTTATTAGAAAAAAATTCGTGTGTTGTACACATATGGAATAATCCCAAAAACATATAAACTTATTGGAACTTTTCTGGGAATATAAATGAGTAATCAATTCTTATCCAACATTATACATCAAGTAGCTTTCAAATCTATAATATGTTTAAGTACAAATGTCGTTAGAAATATAAAGTCAATTTACTCATTGCTTGCTACCTAAGCAACACTTAATCATACAATCAACAAAATTAGTAGCTTCAAACAACAATAATTTATAAAAAAACATAACATTGAATCCAAAATTCTAATAGCACATCTATTTCAATAAGTAATAGAGTTACAATGAATTAATCAATTTCTAACATACCATTAGTTAAATGGAAAAAGTCGTTATAAATAATAATTGGAAATTTTAATAAATATCCAAATAACAAACAAATCATTATGTAGAACTAAAAATTTATGATGCTATTTGACAACTATTTGTATCATTAAAAATTCAAAAGTAATAGATCTTAAAATCATAATGGACTTATTCTCAAGGAGGAATATCCACGATAAATAAAATAAATATTTTTCTAGTTCATTACAATGTTGGGACATCACGTACTTCTAAAAAAAATTGGAATGTTGGTTTGTTTGCAAATATAATTTATTAATCAACTTACAAACAAACAAATAGCAAAATAGTATTTTATGTGCATTAAGATGCATATGCATATGCATATGATTTAAACACCATATGCATATTCATTTAGTTTGATGCAGAACAAAATGATAATTTGTAAAATTAGAAAGTAATAAATCCTTGAAAACAACGTTATAACCCATAATAGGAGTAAAGAAGGATGACATGTATCTATTTAAGATTTAAAATGAATTAGCATAAATTGAAATAGGTTTGGTGAAGATACAAAAAGGATAAAATAATAGAACGTAATTGAAAGAAATACATACCTAAATTGAGCAAGAAATCCACATATATTCAACCTACATTTATTTTCTCATATAATAAAGTAGATTTGAAAAAATGTATTGAAAATTTATCCTACAATATTGAAAACAATAATTGAGAATGGAATTTCAGAAATGAAGATGAAATAAACAAACAATTTTAATAGATTGCAAGATAAATTTAGCTTAAGATGAAATCAAAAGTATTGATTATAAGAGAATATAAGAGGGAAAATTTAATTCAGCCATTTTTGAAGATAGAAAATTTAACAATTGAAACAATCGTTATTAATAATATTGAAATATTTTTGTATGTAAGGACAATGCTAAGGTAACTATTGAATATATGTTTGAAAGAGGCAAATGAAAACTATAAGTTAAAAATTAGGATAATTCAGTTTTTGAGGTGAAAATGAAAAATAAATGCATAATAATAGTTCGTAAAGCAAATCTTAAGGCATAATCCATTCAAATAACATTCAGATTATCAAAAATCATGAATGTCGTTAATTGTACATAAAACAAAATGAAAATTTATAAACATAGAAAGCAATAAAAATTGGAAAACAATGTTAAAACCGGAAAATAGGAATGAAGAAGGACGACATATCTCTATTTTAAAGTACAAAGTGAATTAGATTAAGATAGAAATATATTTTTTTTGGTAAAAAACAAAAAGCACAACATAATATTTCAACCTATACCTAAAATGAGTTGAGTATTACATATCTAAAATCAAGTAAGACATCGACAAATATTCAACCCATATTTATTTTTTTGTATAATGAAGTAGATTTGAGGGAAGACATTGAAAATTAATACTCTAGTATTCACTAAAAATGCGATTGGGTAAATGAAAATGAAAACAAAAAACAACATAATAAAATGCAAGATAAATTTTGCTCTAAAAAAAATTCTGAAACATAAAAATAAGAAAACAAAAAAAGATGACATTAAGTTAGATAAGGGTAGAAAATTAAAGAAAGAAACAGTCGTTATTAATAATATTGGGTAACTTTTGCATTGAGGGAAAATATTAAGGAAACCATTAAATACATGTTTGAAAATGGTAAATGAAAACTATAAGTTAAAAATAAGAGAATTTAGTTTTAAGGTGAAAATGAATGAGATGAGATGTGAATACATTCTGAAAATTATAATTGAAAATAAATCGTAACATAAAGCCAAAAATTATTTTTGTACAATATTTTCACTACTACATAAATTCTCATCAAAATCAGTCGTATTTTTGTGTACTTAGATAATTGGAACACAAAAGAACACAAATGGAGCATTATAATTTCAAACAGATGTAACGACCCGGATTTTGAGCGGCTTTGGTTATCGACGTAAGCACGACGTCGATAACCAAAACATCGAAAAATCCCGGTAATTAATGAAAGAAATTAGAAGGTGAGAATAGATAAGATAGAAACTTAGAATAGAAGAAGAAGAAGAACACAACATCAGAGTAACACGAACCTCACAGCGGAACGAATAACATATAATAGATAACATAACTTTGAAATATAACAGTTATGTATACAATAGCACTTATCAGAGTACAGCACTTACAACACAGCGGAAATAACTATAGCTATATGATCTTGAAACCTCCTGCTCCGCGCTCTTCCAGTATATCTGTAAATTCCTGACTACTTGACTGCCCGTACAAATTTAGGCACCCAAGAGTTTAGGGAAAACAACAATGTAAACTCCGGGTCAGTCATGGGACTGGTATGAGTAAAACAGTTTAAACAGGTATATGAACAAGTAAACGATATCTCATAAGACCACGCCGCAGAACGGAACGGGTTTTTCCCTTATGAGAATCCAAAATATCTTTATATCAAAAACCCTTTGATATTATAATAATGTCTATGTACAAATAGATATCAACTAGCAGAAACGCTTTCATCTCACGTTCTACATATATAGTATACAATCAAAATCGCAAGCGCGTATTGGATAATGGATTTCCAACTATGACAAGGTATGGAACCACCTTCCGATCAGTGTACTCTAGGAACGATACACTGGAGTTTAACAAGAACATCTTGTAACTCAGCCACACATGACCGACCACTCATTTCGCTTGAGTGTATCGAATGTACATCACCAACGGTTGGGATCAACAACCGTTCCCGTATATATATATGGGACAACATTGATAGATTTAAGAAACAAATGAATATTCACTAGATAGGTGATTATACACCCTACTTCGGTGCGACCGACTTAGCCATGCTGCCTGCCCGATTTCTGTCATTTACCGGTTGATGAGGCTAGAAGCTACGCTTTATCATTACATCAGATTCACTTCGAATGCTACATTGTCAAATCCATCGAAATCACTAATTGACGTTTACAACAGTACATTACGTGTCAGCTAAAAGAAGTTTCCTTCTCCGCTTCCACTCTTGGTACGGTTGAAGAAATCAATGTACGTGATCGTCTGGAAATACTCTGTCAGACATCCATCTTCATTCACTTAGAAATGTCACATCGTCATACCCGCCAAATCACAAATTGACTTATCCAAAAATAACACGGGTATACAGCTAAGAGAAACGAATTCCTCCGCCACCAAACGTGAATACGTTTGAACAGATCAACTTACGCGATCCACTGGATATACTCTGTCAGACCTTCGTCCATACAAGTTGTCCTGGGACTGGACAAACCGAAGGCACTATTCTGTAAACAGGATAGCCCTTGCATTTTACTCCGTCTTCAATTATCTTTGGCATATATGATTCGCGACGCTTATGCCAATACAGAGTGGTTCTTCGGATAATAATCCAACCGGTCTCTCCATATTAACAATGTTAAAATGGTCAAAAACTTCGATAGTCTGTGAGTTAACTATCGAAGAAAAACAAGTGTGCAAACAACGATATTATTTCCAGATGGAAATTATATCGAACAAACATCATTTAACATTAATCTCTTTAGTTCATTTATTTACTTATCTCCTGTTTCCCTATATTCTAAATTCTTATTTTCTTTTATCAGAAAACATTTCTGATTCTCGTTTGGAAAACATTTCCAAAACTCCTTTACGATCAAACCTTACCATTTCTTAGTCAAGAAGGAAGTCACTCAAGTTGGGGTATAATTACCTCTCAGACCTTAACTGAACAACGTTATATCTTCGAAATGGTCAAAGTTTATCTTTTAATCTTTAACAACTTCTTTACGCCTTTCTCGGATTCAATTTTACTAATCCACTTCTATATTTAAAACATTGGTTATAACGATAACGTTATAATCCCTACTTTCGAATTATCTAACTTTAATTATAACTTCTATTCTTATTAGCGAATAATTAACCTAACACTTATTTATTTATAAATAAATAAATCTCTATTTAAACACTGGAAAGTATAAGTACTTTCCCGAATTCGATATAATCGAATTTGCCGATTAACTCTCTTCGACAAATCTCTATTTGATTAACTCTTCTTCGAATAACCTATATTCGATTAACTCCTTCTCGAATAAACGATATTCGATAATCTCTCTTCGAATAACTAATATTCGATAACTCTTCCTTTTCAAATATCTCATATTTGAAAATCTCACTTCGATTAAACTAAAATCGATAACTCCCTTCGATGAAACTAACATCGATAACTCCTTTCGATGAAACTAACATCGATAACTCCTTTCGATGAAACTAACATCGATAACTCCTTTCGATGAAACTAACATCGATAACTCCTTTCGATGAAACTAACATCGATAACTCCTTTCGATGAAACTAACATCGATTTATTTAACTCGACGAACTTAACTCGACTAACTTAACTTGACTCGACTAACTCGACTTACTTGGTTCGACCAATTCGATTCGATTAACTAGGCTCGACTAACTTGACTAACTTAACTCGACTTACTTGGTTCGACCAATTCGATTCGATTAACTAGGCTCGACTAACTTGGTCGAACCACCCGATCAACTCAACTTATTTAACTTAACTTATTTCTCAACTCGATCAACTCGATTAACTCCTATCGAATAACTAATATTCGATTAAACTCCATTCGCTTGACTCTAGATCGCAGCGATCACAATGGTTACGCCTGACTCCCTCAGGAAACATTCGACCGCCGTAGGCTATTTATAGCCCTGCGAATTACGCTAGCAGTCGTACAAGATGGCAACTTACCCTGAATACTATGTTTGACTAACTCTGTCTCAAATAACTATATTTGATTAACTCTAACTGGTTAACTCTAACTGATTAACTCTAACTGGTTAACTCTAACTGATTAACTCTAACTGATTAACTCTAACTGGTTAACTCTATTTGACTAACTCGACTTGACTAACCCCTTTCGAATAACATATTCGATTAACTAACTTTCGAATACCATATTCGATTAACTAACTTCGAATACCATATTCGATTAACTCCTTTTGAATGTCTATATTCGATTAACTAACTTCGAATACCATATTCGATTAACTAACTTCGAATACCATATTCGATTTCTCCTTTCGAATGTCTATATTCGATTAACTAACTTCGAATATGTAACAACCCGTAAAATCTGGGCCAGTTTAAAATTTTTATTTTGGCAATTTTAGCGAATTTTGATTATTTAAAATGAATTATTTTAAATAATATCGACAAGAAATTTATTTTGAATAGAATTCGAACGTATATATTATATACGTCGTCGTTAGAATATATAATAATTATATATAATTATATAATTATAAAAGGAATTGAAAATGGCGCGGTAGTTCGATAATTCGATTTCAAACTTCAATTGAATGTACCGGGTGCAAAACAATCCGGATTTTAGTGAAACCAAAAATAATGGAATCTAATTGATAATATCTTTCTATCGAATCCGAATGATCAAGATTTCATAGCGGGAATCAAAAGATATGTTCAGTTGAAAATTCTGAATAATCGCTATGGAATTCAGGCCCTTAAAAATGGACATTTTGCAAACGACCTCGGATTTCGACGAAACCAGTTTTGTTGGGTCCGTGATGTTAAGTTATTGCTAGATTCCAAATTTCGTAATTTTTCGAATCAATATGAGAGCGTGGCAAAAGAAAACGCATTTGACCAGTTTCAGTTGATTTTAATCGACTGGAAATTGGCCATTTTTCAAACGGTCTCAGAATTCGACGAAACTAGTTTTGTTAGGACCGTATCGTCAATACGAAGCTAGAAAATATTTTTATGGAATTTATAGAGTTAGTATGTGACCCCGGTAATTTGAAATGTACGTTTAAAATTCAATATAGTGATTTAAATGAAAATTCAAAAGGAAACTGATTGTAACAATCGAATCAGCTTGCGAAACATATTCCATTGTGTTCGGAATGGGGGTAAAACGCTATGGACGACCGGCGGTGGGCCTCGTTTCGAGATCGTACGTAAAAGTCAACTCTTAGCTAAATTATATAATTAAATAATAAATAAATAAAAAAAAAAATATAATCATCTCTCTCCTTATATCCGCTCAGGCCCCCCCCCGTTCATTCTGAATTTTGAAAAAAAAAAATAAAAAAAGAAAAAAAAAAGAAAAACAAAAGGGGGAAATCGCGCCAGGCGATTGGCGACGCCGTGCCTCCTCCAGGCGCCGCCGTGCCCCAACGCAGGCGAGACCCACCACCCCGCCTCCCCGCTCCAGCTTCTCCTCCCCTTCGTTCGACTCCACCGCAGCCTTACAGCCCCCCCCTCGCCCCAAATCGCCAGCGCCGCCGTGGAACCCTAAGCCACCCGACTCCACCTCCTCCGATCTCCTGCTCATCGCGCGCCACCCCTGCTACCAGCCCCCTCCTTCTTGCGATTCATACTGTAAGTTGATTTTAATTTATTTTTAGGTATAAACTGATTTCTTTTGATTAAGGGTTTAATTCTGTTTTTTTTAAGCATTTAAAAACTGATTTGTTTTAGGATTTAAAAACTGTTTTTTTTAGAATAATAAAAACAGAAAGTTTTTAAAAAAAGAAAAAAGAAAAAAAAACAAAACAGAATTTTTAAAAGAAGTTTAAAAACTGATTTTATTTCAAACTATTAAAATAGAAAAAGATTCGAACTTTAGATTAGAAAATGATTCGAAATAAAAATTCAATTTTTATATATTGAACTTTGAAATAAAAATTCGATTTTTATCTATTGAACTTTGAAATAAAAATTCAATTTTTATATATTGAACTTTGAAATAAAAATTCAATTTTTATATATTGAACTTTGAAATAAAAATTCAATTTTTATATATTGAACTTTGAAATAAAAATTCAATTTTTATATATTGAACTTTGAAATAAAAATTCAATTTTTATATATTGAACTTTGAAATAAAAATTCAATTTTTATATATTGAACTTTGAAATAAAAATTCGATTTTTATCTATTGAACTTTGAAATAAAAATTCAATTTTTATATATTGAACTTTGAAATAAAAATTCAATTTTTATATATTGAACTTTGAAATAAAAATTCGATTTTTATCTATTGAACTTTGAAATAAAAATTCGATTTTTATCTATTGAACTTTGAAATAAAAATTCGATTTTTATCTATTGAACTTTGAAATAAAAATTCGATTTTTATCTATTGAACTTTGAAATAAAAATTCGATTTTTATCTATTGAACTTTGAAGTCAAAATTCGATTTTTATCTATTGAACTTTGAAATAAAAATTCGATTTTTATCTATTGAACTTTGAAATAAAAATTCGATTTTTATCTATTGAACTTTGAAATAAAAATTCGATTTTTATCTATTGAACTTTGAAATAAAAATTCGATTTTTATATATTGAACTTTGAACTAAAAATTCGATTTTTATATGTTGAACTTCGAAGTAAAAATTCGATTTTTATATGTTGAACTTCGAAGTAAAAATTCGATTTTTATATGTTGAACTTCGAAGTAAAAATTCGATTTTTATATATTGAACTTTGAAGTAAAAATTCAATTTTTATATATTGAATAACATAGTAAAAATTCGATTTTTACATATGTAGAGAATACGGGCGAAGGTGACAAAAAGGCGAAACGACGAAGACTTCTGCAAAGGAAGAGCCGTGGAGCTTGGATAGCTTTCTGTGAGAATTTCTCACCTTTCTATTTTATTTCTAGTTATATATATATACTAGGATGCAGACGGTGCTTAGTAGCACCCGACACAATCGTCCACAGACCATGGACTTGTTTGTTTGACTGTTTGGTGATTGATTGCGATATTGGTTTGAATGTGGATTGTGGTGTGAAAAATCGAATCGATAACTTGGTTAGGATTAGACGTGCGCCGTTATAAGGCGAAGGAGTAAGGCTAGGTTAGACCCTTACTCCAAATTTTGTGGTTTGCATAACGAAAGTGAATTTGATTGATGTGTGAATGGCGTGGGCCTTCACTAGACCGGGGATAAGGCTAGGCCTTGTCCCGTTTCTAGTATCGTGCCGTTATGCCGCCGAAATTTTCTAAAATAAGTTAGAAAAATAAAAATAGCATTTTATTTAACGAATGAACTAAATAGAAATTCATATGTTAAAATAAAATGTGTTATCGAAAAAAAAATATAATTTTTAACGTGAATGTGAATAAATAAATATTCATTTACAAACCAGATGGTTTGTTTATGTACACCTATTTGAATGACGTTGATTGGGTCGATAAATTTTACACATCGCCTAGCTGCACAAATAAAATATGTGTTTGATTGTTTGAAACCCCACACGGGTGTTAGGATGAAATTTGAAGTTCACTCATCCTGATTGATTAAATATGTCGATCGATTGATTGACAAGCTGCTATAAGCGTTAAATGTCTATATTTGATGCTTATACAGTGTAGTGCACTTTGGTTGATGGTTGATTATTCATCGTTGTTGATATATACATGTGTTGTAGAAAATCCATATAATTAACATTATATGGTAATTGGTTGGGCCTCATTCCAGTTTCGAAAAAAAAAGAAATATTTGAAATAGAAATATTTGAAATAGAAATATTTGAAATAGAATATTTGAAAATAGAAACATGTGAAGCCGTGAGGATTAGATTGACGCCATTTTGACGTGAACGATATTTATATCGATTTTATTCATTTTAAAATGAATATTGAAAAGTGATTTCGAAATCGAATATTTTGAAATGAATTGAATTGAAAACGAATTCAAATTGAATTGAAAACGATTTCGAAATGAATTGAATTGAAAACGAATTCAAATTGAATTGAAAACGATTTCGAAATGAATTGAATTGAAAACGAATTCGAATTGAATTGAAAACGATTTCGAAATGAATTGAATTGAAAACGATTTCGAAATGAATTGAATTGAAAACGATTTCGAAATGAATTGAATTGAAAACGATTTCGAAATGAATTGAATTGAAAACGATTTCGAAATGAATTGAATTGAAAACGAATTCGAATTGAATTGGAAGCGAAGTGAAATAAATTCAAATTGAATTGAAATTTGAATTGAATAGAAATGGATTTTAAAACGAATTTATAAAGAAGAATTCAATTTTGATTTGAATTGAAATGGAAGTTGAAAATGTTTTTGAAACGAATTCAAAACTATTTATATAATTCGTTTTAAATAGAAATCGACGATATATATATTATATATATATTATATATAATATAATGGCCTGAATAGAACGCGCCGCGCCGCGGCAGTTCGCGAATTTCGACCATTTATTTCAAACGGGCATTACGGGAGATCCGACCGTCGGATTCTCCTAAAACCGGAACCGTTGGGTTCGTATCGAAAAGAGCTTTCTAACGAATGTGATAAATTAGAAATCTAACGGTTGGATTTGGAGTTACGTCCAAATCAAATTCGAAAAAGGTCGCTGTAAGTGCAGTTCGATGGCCATTGATGGAAATCGACTGTACGGGCCTTGATAAAATTATTAAAAATAGCAATAATTTGTGTAAAATCATAAGAAATGATTTAGAAAGAATTGGGATGAAAAACTCACTATTTGAAAAGATAAAAATAGATTTTTATCGAAATGAACTAGTTTTGAACTAGAATTATAATTCTATTTATTTTTAAATAAATAAATTGAATTTGAAAAGGGTTTTGAAAATAACCAAAATTTCCAATGATTGCATTGGAGTGGATTTGAATCGAAATTGTCTTCGGAATATTTCGATGTTGGAATTTGTGATTATACGGATGTTGTTACGGAAATTTGAAAGATATACATTTATATCGTTATTTCCAATACGACATTTGTTAATCGTAGAATTTGATATTGAATATAAGCCGATATATTTTCTATTCAGAGCCTTATATTGAATATCAAATGGGATTTGGGTTTGTCGTGAATGGTGTCTTCACTAACACTGTTCTTGAACCCAGTTGAGAAAAGATTAAATCTTTTTGTTAAGATTTAATGAAGTGTACCAATTAAATAATATTTAATTGGAACTGAATTGATATTGATTTTTGGGTTTATCGTGAACAGTGTTTTAAATAACACTTGTTCTTTAACCCGATAATTAATGAATGTGATTTGGGTTTGTCGTGAATGGTGTCTTCACTAACACTGTTCTTGAACCCAGTTGAGAAAAGATTAAATCTTTTTATTAAGATTTAATGAAGTGTACCAATTAAATAATATTTAATTGGAACTGAATTGATATTGATTTTTGGGTTTATCGTGAACAGTGTTTTAAATAACACTTGTTCTTTAACCCGATAATTAATGAATGTGATTTGGGTTTGTCGTGAATGGTGTCTTCACTAACACTGTTCTTGAACTCAGTTGAGAAAGGATTAAATCTTTTTATTTAGATTTAATGAAGTGTACCAATTAGATAATATTTAATTGGAATTGAATTGATATTGATTTTTGGGTTTATCGTGAACAGTGTTTTAAATAACACTCGTTCTTTAACCCGATAATTAATGGAATGTGATTTTGGGTTTATCGTGAACCGTGTTTTAAATGACACTGATTCTTTAACCCAGTCGAAGATTAAAACTAAGTAGAGTTTTAATGAATCTTTAATTAGATTGAAAAGATCGAGAATGGAGTATCACCAGTTTTGCTCCAGGCGATAGTTAAATCTTTAATTAGATTTGAACGTGAAATTTAGAAACTAACTGTCGGTTAGCTAAGTAGAATGGTTTTCTGGATATTGATCTGATGTTGGTTTCGGCCTTCGGGGTTAATATTTGGGGAATTATTCTCTTGATTAATTTACGGTTAGTGACTAATAAATTGGAATGAGGCGTATGTTGTGTTTGTGTAACACTTATTTAAAATATACGCGAGTTATTCGGAAAGTCCGGGTTTATCCCATTCTGGATAACTGATACGACGATAAGTCGAAGATGAAGACGATGGTCGAAGACCGGAGGTCTTCACGTCGTTTGGGTGATAACTGATGATCTTGATTGGGCTGTACACCCAAGAAGATGGAAACAGTTAGTGATCGTCCAGACGTATTTGGAGATCGATGGATATGCGGGGTACTAGGTGCCTCCGGTTTCGTTCAGACCCAGAACGGACTTGTAAATGGACTGTGTGTCTGACATCGGATTTCATTCTGTGTGACTGATATCGGTTGCATAGGATGGTTTGCCTGTGTGGCATGCTAAGATGCAAATGATCAAGGCTTCTGTTGAAAAGCAAAGTCTTGTGGTGATGATCAAAGCACGGCCTTTGTGGCGTCGCTTTGTGTAACGTTTACCTCGCGTGTTTCACACCCGGTATGAACCAAAAACGGGAGACGGACCTCAGGGAGGACTTGCGTTTCTTTCTAGCTAGAAGTGGCGTCAGTGGTTTTACACGCCCTGACGAGTTTGACTTATGTGGTTGTTGCTGTTGCGAGGCGCCTCGGATTGATCGGTCGTTCTCGAACCGATGGAGCCATTCGTTGGCTCATTTACGCCCCAAAGGGCGGGGAAACGTAGTGTTCAGGAATTTTAATCCACATCGGTGGACCGGCCCTGTCGCTCCAAGGCTTGACTGAGTACTTGCCTAGACATGGGCTAGATTGTCTGAATCGGTTGAGGATCTTGCCCCTAGCCTCGGTTCATAGACGGAAATCCAATTTCCAAATACGTGACTTTGCGGTTTTATTTGTAAACCTATATATGGCGACATGATATATGGTACCCATGCCGCCTATGATTGATACTTATGATTTGAAGTTGTTTTATACACTATGCACTTATTATAGTATCAAATGATTTGTTTTAAACGTATCAAGCATTCTTTGGCTGTTATAAGGGAAAACCCTATCCCCCGGCTTGCGTTGCATTGTGTGATAGGACCTGGGTCTTATAACAGCTTCATCTTTCTTTATTTAGCATTGCGCTGTTTGTTTTATGCACTGGTACTCTTGGGAGGAAACCCGTTCCGTGTTATACGGCGTGGTCCCTTGATTTACCTTTGAAAATAAAGATTAATAACTGTTTTAGTTCTCACACCAGTCACATGACTGACCTGGAGTTTATTGTTTTAACCTAAACTCTGGGTGCCCCTATTTTCGACACGGGCAGCTAGTAGTTTTGGTTTTGCAGATTTATATTCACAGGATCCTGGTTTACAGCTGGAACGATATCCGGAAAGCTTTGTATCCGTATATCTGCTTCTAGTTGTGTATTGTAATATTTTCCGCTGCTATGTATTTAAATGTAATTTAAATCTCTGATATTTCTGTGTAATATTCATTTATACCCTGTATATTCCTGTAATCTGATGCATTGTTGTAATATACAGTGAAATGTTCTTCTGTATGCGTTCTGTTTTGTCGTGTTCTCGAACTATCCGACGCTTTCCTTTACGGGGAAGTTACGGGTCTTTACATTTGGTATCAGAGCTTTGGTTTACAAAGCTAGAGAACAAGGCACATTAGAAACATACGAAAGAATTCATCAGATATTGGATTAGTAATATCCAATGGGATGACTCGTTAGAGATAGGATCAGTAGTATCCTAGAACGAGTGTGAAGAGTATATTTTAAAAGTGAAAACAAATTTTTGTTTTGAAAATTTAAATCAATTATTCGTATTTGGTTATTTATTTATATTGATGTGGACAATCCAGTATATATAGATTTTAAGTATACGTCTGATCCACGTGTATTTAAAATTTTAATATATTGGATAGATATAGCATTACACTCTAGTTGCCCGAAGATGATATTGATGATAGCGATCGCATCATCAACATTTATGTTCGAGTTTCGAAGGTGTAATTTTCTATATATTTCCTATTGACTGGTGTGAGAACCAAAATTAGATAGGGCCTATTGTTGTGATTTGGCATCAAAAACATGATTTTTGTATATGTATCAAAATTATGAATTTGAAACGTTAATCCACTAATTGATTGATGTTTGTGTTGTTTGCCTATTTGTTTGCTAATTTTGAACCATTTTGCCTAATAGCATCAAATATTGGATTATATTGAAAATTGGTCGCATTTGCATGCATATGCATATATATCATTGAACAGGTCATAGCAAGGAGGCTAGAGCAGAGAATAAAATTTGTTTGCCCGACAAATAGGTACATGTTTACTACATAATTTCCTGTTTTGTTTGGGTGATGATGATTTTGTGAGCCTATTGGCTAGCCGCTTGGCTTTTTCTTTTTCTTTTTGAGATCTGAAGGACCGGGGAAGCTATTTGAAATTCCCCGATGCTCCCATTGCAGGGGAGGTTATGGCGAAATTTTTCAAAAATTTAGGGAGTTAGCCAAATTTTTGAAATTTTGAAAATTCTCAGAAACTAAAGAGTTAGAGAATGGAAGCCGAATCGAGCGTAGAGCTGAATAATCAAACCACTTTCGACTTTGTTCCTTTTCGGGGACGAAAAGTTTTAAGTGGGGGAGATTGTAACAACCCGTAAAATCTGGGCCAGTTTAAAATTTTTATTTTGGCAATTTTAGCGAATTTTGATTATTTAAAATGAATTATTTTAAATAATATCGACAAGAAATTTATTTTGAATAGAATTCGAACGTATATATTATATACGTCGTCGTTAGAATATATAATAATTATATATAATTATATAATTATAAAAGGAATTGAAAATGGCGCGGTAGTTCGATAATTCGATTTCAAACTTCAATTGAATGTACCGGGTGCAAAACAATCCGGATTTTAGTGAAACCAAAAATAATGGAATCTAATTGATAATATCTTTCTATCGAATCCGAATGATCAAGATTTCATAGCGGGAATCAAAAGATATGTTCAGTTGAAAATTCTGAATAATCGCTATGGAATTCAGGCCCTTAAAAATGGACATTTTGCAAACGACCTCGGATTTCGACGAAACCAGTTTTGTTGGGTCCGTGATGTTAAGTTATTGCTAGATTCCAAATTTCGTAATTTTTCGAATCAATATGAGAGCGTGGCAAAAGAAAACGCATTTGACCAGTTTCAGTTGATTTTAATCGACTGGAAATTGGCCATTTTTCAAACGGTCTCAGAATTCGACGAAACTAGTTTTGTTAGGACCGTATCGTCAATACGAAGCTAGAAAATATTTTTATGGAATTTATAGAGTTAGTATGTGACCCCGGTAATTTGAAATGTACGTTTAAAATTCAATATAGTGATTTAAATGAAAATTCAAAAGGAAACTGATTGTAACAATCGAATCAGCTTGCGAAACATATTCCATTGTGTTCGGAATGGGGGTAAAACGCTATGGACGACCGGCGGTGGGCCTCGTTTCGAGATCGTACGTAAAAGTCAACTCTTAGCTAAATTATATAATTAAATAATAAATAAATAAAAAAAAAAATATAATCATCTCTCTCCTTATATCCGCTCAGGCCCCCCCCCGTTCATTCTGAATTTTGAAAAAAAAAATAAAAAAAAAAAAAAAGAAAAGAAAAACAAAAGGGGGAAATCGCGCCAGGCGATTGGCGACGCCGTGCCTCCTCCAGGCGCCGCCGTGCCCCAACGCAGGCGAGACCCACCACCCCGCCTCCCCGCTCCAGCTTCTCCTCCCCTTCGTTCGACTCCACCGCAGCCTTACAGCCCCCCCCTCGCCCCAAATCGCCAGCGCCGCCGTGGAACCCTAAGCCACCCGACTCCACCTCCTCCGATCTCCTGCTCATCGCGCGCCACCCCTGCTACCAGCCCCCTCCTTCTTGCGATTCATACTGTAAGTTGATTTTAATTTATTTTTAGGTATAAACTGATTTCTTTTGATTAAGGGTTTAATTCTGTTTTTTTTAAGCATTTAAAAACTGATTTGTTTTAGGATTTAAAAACTGTTTTTTTTAGAATAATAAAAACAGAAAGTTTTAAAAAAAAAAAAAAAGAAAAAAAAACAAAACAGAATTTTTAAAAGAAGTTTAAAAACTGATTTTATTTCAAACTATTAAAATAGAAAAAGATTCGAACTTTAGATTAGAAAATGATTCGAAATAAAAATTCAATTTTTATATATTGAACTTTGAAATAAAAATTCGATTTTTATCTATTGAACTTTGAAATAAAAATTCGATTTTTATCTATTGAACTTTGAAATAAAAATTCAATTTTTATATATTGAACTTTGAAATAAAAATTCAATTTTTATATATTGAACTTTGAAATAAAAATTCAATTTTTATATATTGAACTTTGAAATAAAAATTCAATTTTTATATATTGAACTTTGAAATAAAAATTCGATTTTTATCTATTGAACTTTGAAATAAAAATTCAATTTTTATATATTGAACTTTGAAATAAAAATTCAATTTTTATATATTGAACTTTGAAATAAAAATTCGATTTTTATCTATTGAACTTTGAAATAAAAATTCGATTTTTATCTATTGAACTTTGAAATAAAAATTCGATTTTTATCTATTGAACTTTGAAATAAAAATTCGATTTTTATCTATTGAACTTTGAAATAAAAATTCGATTTTTATCTATTGAACTTTGAAGTCAAAATTCGATTTTTATCTATTGAACTTTGAAATAAAAATTCGATTTTTATCTATTGAACTTTGAAATAAAAATTCGATTTTTATCTATTGAACTTTGAAATAAAAATTCGATTTTTATCTATTGAACTTTGAAATAAAAATTCGATTTTTATATATTGAACTTTGAACTAAAAATTCGATTTTTATATGTTGAACTTCGAAGTAAAAATTCGATTTTTATATGTTGAACTTCGAAGTAAAAATTCGATTTTTATATGTTGAACTTCGAAGTAAAAATTCGATTTTTATATATTGAACTTTGAAGTAAAAATTCAATTTTTATATATTGAATAACATAGTAAAAATTCGATTTTTACATATGTAGAGAATACGGGCGAAGGTGACAAAAAGGCGAAACGACGAAGACTTCTGCAAAGGAAGAGCCGTGGAGCTTGGATAGCTTTCTGTGAGAATTTCTCACCTTTCTATTTTATTTCTAGTTATATATATATACTAGGATGCAGACGGTGCTTAGTAGCACCCGACACAATCGTCCACAGACCATGGACTTGTTTGTTTGACTGTTTGGTGATTGATTGCGATATTGGTTTGAATGTGGATTGTGGTGTGAAAAATCGAATCGATAACTTGGTTAGGATTAGACGTGCGCCGTTATAAGGCGAAGGAGTAAGGCTAGGTTAGACCCTTACTCCAAATTTTGTGGTTTGCATAACGAAAGTGAATTTGATTGATGTGTGAATGGCGTGGGCCTTCACTAGACCGGGGATAAGGCTAGGCCTTGTCCCGTTTCTAGTATCGTGCCGTTATGCCGCCGAAATTTTCTAAAATAAGTTAGAAAAATAAAAATAGCATTTTATTTAACGAATGAACTAAATAGAAATTCATATGTTAAAATAAAATGTGTTATCGAAAAAAAAATATAATTTTTAACGTGAATGTGAATAAATAAATATTCATTTACAAACCAGATGGTTTGTTTATGTACACCTATTTGAATGACGTTGATTGGGTCGATAAATTTTACACATCGCCTAGCTGCACAAATAAAATATGTGTTTGATTGTTTGAAACCCCACACGGGTGTTAGGATGAAATTTGAAGTTCACTCATCCTGATTGATTAAATATGTCGATCGATTGATTGACAAGCTGCTATAAGCGTTAAATGTCTATATTTGATGCTTATACAGTGTAGTGCACTTTGGTTGATGGTTGATTATTCATCGTTGTTGATATATACATGTGTTGTAGAAAATCCATATAATTAACATTATATGGTAATTGGTTGGGCCTCATTCCAGTTTCGAAAAAAAAAGAAATATTTGAAATAGAAATATTTGAAATAGAAATATTTGAAATAGAATATTTGAAAATAGAAACATGTGAAGCCGTGAGGATTAGATTGACGCCATTTTGACGTGAACGATATTTATATCGATTTTATTCATTTTAAAATGAATATTGAAAAGTGATTTCGAAATCGAATATTTTGAAATGAATTGAATTGAAAACGAATTCAAATTGAATTGAAAACGATTTCGAAATGAATTGAATTGAAAACGAATTCAAATTGAATTGAAAACGATTTCGAAATGAATTGAATTGAAAACGAATTCGAATTGAATTGAAAACGATTTCGAAATGAATTGAATTGAAAACGATTTCGAAATGAATTGAATTGAAAACGATTTCGAAATGAATTGAATTGAAAACGATTTCGAAATGAATTGAATTGAAAACGATTTCGAAATGAATTGAATTGAAAACGAATTCGAATTGAATTGGAAGCGAAGTGAAATAAATTCAAATTGAATTGAAATTTGAATTGAATAGAAATGGATTTTAAAACGAATTTATAAAGAAGAATTCAATTTTGATTTGAATTGAAATGGAAGTTGAAAATGTTTTTGAAACGAATTCAAAACTATTTATATAATTCGTTTTAAATAGAAATCGACGATATATATATTATATATATATTATATATAATATAATGGCCTGAATAGAACGCGCCGCGCCGCGGCAGTTCGCGAATTTCGACCATTTATTTCAAACGGGCATTACGGGAGATCCGACCGTCGGATTCTCCTAAAACCGGAACCGTTGGGTTCGTATCGAAAAGAGCTTTCTAACGAATGTGATAAATTAGAAATCTAACGGTTGGATTTGGAGTTACGTCCAAATCAAATTCGAAAAAGGTCGCTGTAAGTGCAGTTCGATGGCCATTGATGGAAATCGACTGTACGGGCCTTGATAAAATTATTAAAAATAGCAATAATTTGTGTAAAATCATAAGAAATGATTTAGAAAGAATTGGGATGAAAAACTCCCTATTTGAAAAGATAAAAATAGATTTTTATCGAAATGAACTAGTTTTGAACTAGAATTATAATTCTATTTATTTTTAAATAAATAAATTGAATTTGAAAAGGGTTTTGAAAATAACCAAAATTTCCAATGATTGCATTGGAGTGGATTTGAATCGAAATTGTCTTCGGAATATTTCGATGTTGGAATTTGTGATTATACGGATGTTGTTACGGAAATTTGAAAGATATACATTTATATCGTTATTTCCAATACGACATTTGTTAATCGTAGAATTTGATATTGAATATAAGCCGATATATTTTCTATTCAGAGCCTTATATTGAATATCAAATGGGATTTGGGTTTGTCGTGAATGGTGTCTTCACTAACACTGTTCTTGAACCCAGTTGAGAAAAGATTAAATCTTTTTGTTAAGATTTAATGAAGTGTACCAATTAAATAATATTTAATTGGAACTGAATTGATATTGATTTTTGGGTTTATCGTGAACAGTGTTTTAAATAACACTTGTTCTTTAACCCGATAATTAATGAATGTGATTTGGGTTTGTCGTGAATGGTGTCTTCACTAACACTGTTCTTGAACCCAGTTGAGAAAAGATTAAATCTTTTTATTAAGATTTAATGAAGTGTACCAATTAAATAATATTTAATTGGAACTGAATTGATATTGATTTTTGGGTTTATCGTGAACAGTGTTTTAAATAACACTTGTTCTTTAACCCGATAATTAATGAATGTGATTTGGGTTTGTCGTGAATGGTGTCTTCACTAACACTGTTCTTGAACTCAGTTGAGAAAGGATTAAATCTTTTTATTTAGATTTAATGAAGTGTACCAATTAGATAATATTTAATTGGAATTGAATTGATATTGATTTTTGGGTTTATCGTGAACAGTGTTTTAAATAACACTCGTTCTTTAACCCGATAATTAATGGAATGTGATTTTGGGTTTATCGTGAACCGTGTTTTAAATGACACTGATTCTTTAACCCAGTCGAAGATTAAAACTAAGTAGAGTTTTAATGAATCTTTAATTAGATTGAAAAGATCGAGAATGGAGTATCACCAGTTTTGCTCCAGGCGATAGTTAAATCTTTAATTAGATTTGAACGTGAAATTTAGAAACTAACTGTCGGTTAGCTAAGTAGAATGGTTTTCTGGATATTGATCTGATGTTGGTTTCGGCCTTCGGGGTTAATATTTGGGGAATTATTCTCTTGATTAATTTACGGTTAGTGACTAATAAATTGGAATGAGGCGTATGTTGTGTTTGTGTAACACTTATTTAAAATATACGCGAGTTATTCGGAAAGTCCGGGTTTATCCCATTCTGGATAACTGATACGACGATAAGTCGAAGATGAAGACGATGGTCGAAGACCGGAGGTCTTCACGTCGTTTGGGTGATAACTGATGATCTTGATTGGGCTGTACACCCAAGAAGATGGAAACAGTTAGTGATCGTCCAGACGTATTTGGAGATCGATGGATATGCGGGGTACTAGGTGCCTCCGGTTTCGTTCAGACCCAGAACGGACTTGTAAATGGACTGTGTGTCTGACATCGGATTTCATTCTGTGTGACTGATATCGGTTGCATAGGATGGTTTGCCTGTGTGGCATGCTAAGATGCAAATGATCAAGGCTTCTGTTGAAAAGCAAAGTCTTGTGGTGATGATCAAAGCACGGCCTTTGTGGCGTCGCTTTGTGTAACGTTTACCTCGCGTGTTTCACACCCGGTATGAACCAAAAACGGGAGACGGACCTCAGGGAGGACTTGCGTTTCTTTCTAGCTAGAAGTGGCGTCAGTGGTTTTACACGCCCTGACGAGTTTGACTTATGTGGTTGTTGCTGTTGCGAGGCGCCTCGGATTGATCGGTCGTTCTCGAACCGATGGAGCCATTCGTTGGCTCATTTACGCCCCAAAGGGCGGGGAAACGTAGTGTTCAGGAATTTTAATCCACATCGGTGGACCGGCCCTGTCGCTCCAAGGCTTGACTGAGTACTTGCCTAGACATGGGCTAGATTGTCTGAATCGGTTGAGGATCTTGCCCCTAGCCTCGGTTCATAGACGGAAATCCAATTTCCAAATACGTGACTTTGCGGTTTTATTTGTAAACCTATATATGGCGACATGATATATGGTACCCATGCCGCCTATGATTGATACTTATGATTTGAAGTTGTTTTATACACTATGCACTTATTATAGTATCAAATGATTTGTTTTAAACGTATCAAGCATTCTTTGGCTGTTATAAGGGAAAACCCTATCCCCCGGCTTGCGTTGCATTGTGTGATAGGACCTGGGTCTTATAACAGCTTCATCTTTCTTTATTTAGCATTGCGCTGTTTGTTTTATGCACTGGTACTCTTGGGAGGAAACCCGTTCCGTGTTATACGGCGTGGTCCCTTGATTTACCTTTGAAAATAAAGATTAATAACTGTTTTAGTTCTCACACCAGTCACATGACTGACCTGGAGTTTATTGTTTTAACCTAAACTCTGGGTGCCCCTATTTTCGACACGGGCAGCTAGTAGTTTTGGTTTTGCAGATTTATATTCACAGGATCCTGGTTTACAGCTGGAACGATATCCGGAAAGCTTTGTATCCGTATATCTGCTTCTAGTTGTGTATTGTAATATTTTCCGCTGCTATGTATTTAAATGTAATTTAAATCTCTGATATTTCTGTGTAATATTCATTTATACCCTGTATATTCCTGTAATCTGATGCATTGTTGTAATATACAGTGAAATGTTCTTCTGTATGCGTTCTGTTTTGTCGTGTTCTCGAACTATCCGACGCTTTCCTTTACGGGGAAGTTACGGGTCTTTACATTTCGAATACCATATTCGATTTCTCCTTTCGAATACCATATTCGATTAACTAACTTCGAATACCATATTCGATTTCTCCTTTCGAATACCATATTCGATTTACTAACTTCGAATACCATATTCGATTTACTTTATTCACTTTATAAAGATTTCCTTTTTAACAACGTTTTATTCATTTGAAAAGATTTACTTTTAGTAATAGTTCTTCACTTTACAAATGATTTCCTTTTCAATTCTATTTGTAAATGGTTTTACAAATATTCCTCTTTCTATTCTATTTGTAAATGTTTTACAAATATTTCTTTTTCTATTTCATTTGTAAATGTTTTTTTACAAATATTTCCTTTCCTATTTCATTTGTAAATGTTTTACAAATATTTCTCTTTTTTCTATCTCATTCTATTTGCAAATGGTTTGCAAATATTCCCTTTTCAAATTTATTCTAAAAAATATTCTAACTCCTTAAATTCCCGGGAAAATTCGCCATAACCTCCTTTGTATCGGGAGCATCGGGAAAATCCCCAAACTCGCCACACAGGCCTTTCCATTCCAAAAAGAAAATGGTTTGAAATTATTTCCTTTTTGAATATCTCCTATTTATAAATATTCCAATTTATAAAAATTCCTTATTTATAAATATTCCACTTTATAAATATCTATTATTTATAAATATCCAATTTCCTAAATATTCTATTTTCAATATCACTTTGAAAATATTTCCTTTTTCAACATTTAGGCATGTTATGGTATTCAATCATATCAAATCACGATGTTCAATATCGTCCATACACACATAATCAACAACAGGTTATACTTCACATCATATATCAAAATATATGAAAAACAATAAAATAACTGTTGAGGAATCCAGTCGGATTCCTCCAACCTGTTTCCCTGCATCACATATGTTAGACAATATAGATAACATCACTTTCAGTTCCATATGATATATTCTGTTAAACAGAATCAATATAGAAATTTAACTAACTGACTAGCAGTTCAATCAAACAATCAACACACGGTAAATCAGACAATATTTAACAGTTCTAAAATACAACATGAAATTATAAACTGTTCAGAGTTGGTGAGATTTACTCACATTTGCGCGTTAACCGTTGAATAATGGTTTGCGTTCATTGATTCAGTCGAACAATTTATTTCGCCATAAATTGTAACGAGCTCGGATTGACTCGCGGTCAGTCCCATTGTGTTGCTCCCGTCCCTACGATCCCAATGCAACTTACGGTTCGTCGATCTGATCTTGTATGACCAAGATATTCGATTTACAAGATCAATACATTTTTAAATTAAATAAATCAATCATTAATCTTCTATTGGGCTCACCCATTGAAACAAAGCCCATGACCGAGCTTAATTACCCAGGCCCACGCTACCCGTCTTCCCCAATAAATCACCGCACTCCAGTAACCCAATCCGACCGCCATTTTCACAATTTCGATCCCCTCTTTCTCCACAACCACTTCACCGAATCACCCGAGACACCCTCCGTCGAACTCTCCTTCTCGAACCCTATCCCCTCATCCCATTTTTATCAGGCTCGAGTACACTGGAAGGCGATGTCGGCCCCCCCATCGATGTCAGGTGCGACACCACATTGCGCCGAATCCTCCCAAATTCGCACGCCAGGCGCAGATTCGCTTCTCGATCTCAAAACAAACCACGAAAACTCGAATCAATGCTCCCATTCACCACAATACCGAACCCTAGCTTTTACTGTGTTTTTTCGAACTCAATACAGAAGACGTCGGACCATACAACAAGTGCACGGAAACGAAACGCATCCATCAATGATCACAACGATGGTTGAATTGTGATTTATAGATTTTTGTTTGGATTGTTTGTGAATTTTGAAGATGAATATGTCTTACTGCAAGAAAGAAATATTAGTGGCGGCTCACATTTGGTTATCTGTGAAATGAAAATTAGGTTTAGGGAGTAAGGGTGGTGTATTTATAGAGAGAGAAAATATCTAGATATTTTATAAATAGAATATTCTCGGCATATTCTCTTTTATATACCCGTTTTGCTTTTCTAAAAATTCTCGTGATTACATACGGTACCTAAAAATCACCAAACTGGACATGTAGCTAGAGTTCGAAATTACGGTCCCAACGAAACTGGTTTCGCCTAATTCCGACTCCGTATGCTCACACAGCGTATTTTTAACTGTCAAAATACTGACTGTTTCTCACTCTAAAAATCCGTACGACCACACAGTGACTCTAAAAATCACGAAACTGGAAATCTAACAACTATTTGATATTGCAGATCCAACAAAACTGGTTTCGTCGAATTCCGACTTCGTTTGCAAAAGTGGCTATTTTTAACGCTCTAAATAGCCTATTTAAATACATGAATATATTTAAATATTATTAAATTAATTGTTTAAAATTAATTATTATCGCCTATATTCACAGTGGCATACCATACAGCTCCAGAATATCATATCAGAATTTACAGCTTGATATTTCAGATTTTCAGATTTATCGATATTCAATTTATATCGAAAATCCTTTTATAACGTATATAAAGCGTTACGAATTATAAAGGAAATTCCACAGCGACTTTTCTGAAATTTGATTTGGACATATCTCAAAATCTACACGACGAAATCCCGATTTTTCTCTTCCACTAGAAAGATATACTCCACCAGCTCCACACGTTTCTTGTTTCATAGAAATCCGGCTTAAAACGAATCCTGTACATTCAGTTGAAGTTCAAATCGCCAAATAGCGAACTGCCTCGTCGTTACACACTCTATTTTAATTATATTATAATTATACGTTCAAATCATCGTCGATTGAATATATTCGTTATTATATTTCGAATCGAAACTCCACAAAATCTCGTATGCTATTCAATTCACATGATATTGTGAATTTCACTATTTCCGACTATTTAGACATTATAATATATTATTATATTATAATTATTAATTAAATATTCAATATTATTTAATTAAACGATCATTAACGTCTCTAAATCACCAATTATATAATTAAATAAATTAATTATATATCGCAGAAAAATGCGGGTCATTACATTCTTCCCCACTTAAAATAATTTCGTCCTCGAAATTGCTAAGTTAGAGGACGACCCTATCTATTGGAATTCCTAAGATTTGTTTACCCCTTATTTCTGATTTCAACTGAACCAATTAATATTGACTAAAACATTAATTTATTCCGACTAACTAAATTTCCAACAAAATTTGAAAATTTTCTAACACCTTAACTTTTCGAAAAATTTCGCCATAACTTCCTTTGTACAGCCCTATCGGTAAAACCACAACTCGCCTCTCTAGGCCTTCTCCAACCCAAAAGAAAATCAAAACGCCAAACGGCTTGCCAATTCGGCTCATAAATTCCAAACTCATATAAAATATAAACTTGTACCTTTTTGTTGGGCATATCAACTCTATCACTTTTATATGCTATCAATTCAGCATATACCAATGTTATCTCAATCAAATTCCAATCAGTTCATATCTTCAAATCCAAATTGAATTTCATTCGAACCTCAATATCAAATTCCAAATTATTGACTTATCAATTCGGTTCCATTCTAGATTATCTCTAATCCAATTCAATTCTATTTAACTATGTTCAAGTTAAATTTCAATTTATTTTTACCATCTCATTTTATTTAACTTCATTAGTTAAATTTTAATTTCTAGAACTTAAATTCCTGGGTTTCTTCAAATCAATTTGAAATCATACTGCCAATTCAAAACCTTTGAATTTTGTAAACACTTGTTTTCTCAAACAATTCAAATCAAAATCTCTGGTAGTAATCCACCACTTAGAACTCGAAAATCACACCGATGATACTGCGCAGTCATCATCAGAATTATTTTCCAGCGACCCAAGTGATTTTCAATACTATATCATTTTCAAACCCATTACTAAATACTTCCATTTTGAAAACATCTCAAAATCTCCTAGGAACTTAAAATTTCCTTATTTTAATTCCAAATCTGATTTAAATTCATACTCAATTCATCTTATTTCATATACTTTACTTATATGAATTCTGATTAGTTATTTATAGCCATTTCACTTTTATAATCTTACTCGATTATAATCACAACCTATATATGATAATATATCACATATCCATACTGTGTCGGTACATCGTATTCAAGTATTTATTTACTCATACCGATACAGTGGATCAAACTGATCGACCAGAACTCATAAATAACTCAGCCAATGAATCTCCACAATATAAAACCATTTTTATAACAAATACAAATACGTTCACTCGTATATATACACTCAACTCAATCTAGGGTATTACTAACCCTATCTCTACCGAGTCACGCCACAGAGCCAAGTAATTCTTAACTTAAGCTCTGATACCAACTGTAACGACCCGGATTTTGAGCGGCTTTGGTTATCGACGTAAGCACGACGTCGATAACCAAAACATCGAAAAATCCCGGTAATTAATGAAAGAAATTAGAAGGTGAGAATAGATAAGATAGAAACTTAGAATAGAAGAAGAAAAAGAATACAACATCAGAGTAACACGAACCTCACAGCGGAACGAATAACATATAATAGATAACATAACTTTGAAATATAACAGTTATGTATACAATAGCACTTATCAGAGTACAGCACTTACAACACAGCGAAAATAACTATAGCTATATGATCTTGAAACCTCCTGCTCCGCGCTCTTCCAGTATATCTGTAAATTCCTGACTACTTGACTGCCCGTACAAATTTAGGCACCCAAGAGTTTAGGGAAAACAACAAAGTAAACTCCGGGTCAGTCATGGGACTGGTATGAGTAAAACAGTTTAAACAGGTATATGAACAAGTAAACGATATCTCATAAGACCACGCCGCAGAACGGAACGGGTTTTTCCCTTATGAGAATCCAAAATATCTTTATATCAAAAACCCTTTGATATTATAATAATGTCTATGTACAAATAGATATCAACTAGCAGAAACGCTTTCATCTCACGTTCTACATATATAGTATACAATCAAAATCGCAAGCGCGTATTGGATAATGGATTTCCAACTATGACAAGGTATGGAACCACCTTCCGATCAGTGTACTCTAGGAACGATACACTGGAGTTCAACAAGAACATCTTGTAACTCAGCCACACATGACCGACCACTCATTTCGCTTGAGTGTATCGAATGTACATCACCAACGGTTGGGATCAGCAACCGTTCCCGTATATATATATGGGGCAGCATTGATAGATTTAAGAAACAAATGAATATTCACTAGATAGGTGATTATACACCCTACTTCGGTGCGACCAACTTAGCCATGCTGCCTGCCCGATTTCTGTCATTTACCGGTTGATGAGGCTAGAAGCTACGCTTTATCATCACATCAGATTCACATCGAATGCTACATTGTCAAATCCATCGAAATCACTAATTGACGTTTACAACAGTACATTACGTGTCAGCTAAAAGAAGTTTCCTTCTCCGCTTCCACTCTTGGTACGGTTGAAGAAATCAGTGTACGTGATCGTCTGGAAATACTCTGTCAGACATCTATCTTCATTCACTTAGAAATGTCACATCATCATACCCGCCAAATCACAAATTGACTTATCCAAAAATAACACGGGTATACAACTAAGAGAAACGAATTCCTCCGCCACCAAACGTGAATACGTTTGAACAGATCAACTTACGCGATCCACTGGATATACTCTGTCAGACCTTCGTCCATACAAGTTGTCCTGGGACTGGACAAACCGAAGGCACTATTCTGTAAACAGGATAGCCCTTGCATTTTACTCCGTCTTCAATTATCTTTGGTATATATGATTCGCGACGCTTATGCCAATACAGAGTGGTTCTTCGGATAATAATCCAACCGGTCTCTCCATATTAACAACGTTAAAATGGTCAAAAACTTCGATAGTCTGTGAGTTAACTATCGAAGAAAAACAAGTGTGCAAACAACGATATTATTTCCAGATGGAAATTATATCGAACAAACATCATTTAACATTAATCTCTTTAGTTCATTTATTTACTTATCTCCTGTTTCCCTATATTCTAAATTCTTATTTTCTTTTATCAGAAAACATTTCTGATTCTCGTTTGGAAAACATTTCCAAAACTCCTTTACGATCAAACCTTACCATTTCTTAGTCAAGAAGGAAGTCACTCAAGTTGGGGTATAATTACCTCTCAGACCTTAACTGAACAACGTTATATCTTCGAAATGGTCAAAGTTTATCTTTTAATCTTTAACAACTTCTTTACGCCTTTCTCGGATTCAATTTTACTAATCCACTTCTATATTTAAAACATTGGTTATAACGATAACGTTATAATCCCTACTTTCGAATTATCTAACTTTAATTATAACTTCTATTCTTATTAGCGAATAATTAACCTAACACTTATTTATTTATAAATAAATAAATCTCTATTTAAACACTGGAAAGTATAAGTACTTTCCCGAATTCGATATAATCGAATTTGCCGATTAACTCTCTTCGACAAATCTCTATTTGATTAACTCTTCTTCGAATAACCTATATTCGATTAACTCCTTCTCGAATAAACGATATTCGATAATCTCTCTTCGAATAACTAATATTCGATAACTCTTCCTTTTCAAATATCTCATATTTGAAAATCTCACTTCGATTAAACTAAAATCGATAACTCCCTTCGATGAAACTAACATCGATAACTCCTTTCGATGAAACTAACATCGATAACTCCTTTCGATGAAACTAACATTGATAACTCCTTTCGATGAAACTAACATCGATAACTCCTTTCGATGAAACTAACATCGATAACTCCTTTCGATGAAACTAACATCGATTTATTTAACTCGACGAACTTAACTCGACTAACTTAACTTGACTCGACTAACTCGACTTACTTGGTTCGACCAATTCGATTCGATTAACTAGGCTCGACTAACTTGACTAACTTAACTCGACTTACTTGGTTCGACCAATTCGATTCGATTAACTAGGCTCGACTAACTTGGTCGAACCACCCGATCAACTCAACTTATTTAACTTAACTTATTTCTCAACTCGATCAACTCGATTAACTCCTATCGAATAACTAATATTCGATTAAACTCCATTCGCTTGACTCTAGATCGCAGCGATCACAATGGTTACGCCTGACTCCCTCAGGAAACATTCGACCGCCGTAGGCTATTTACAGCCCTGCGAATTACGCTAGCAGTCGTACAAGATGGCAACTTACCCTGAATACTATGTTTGACTAACTCTGTCTCAAATAACTATATTTGATTAACTCTAACTGGTTAACTCTAACTGATTAACTCTAACTGGTTAACTCTAACTGATTAACTCTAACTGATTAACTCTAACTGGTTAACTCTATTTGACTAACTCGACTTGACTAACCCCTTTCGAATAACATATTCGATTAACTAACTTTCGAATACCATATTCGATTAACTAACTTCGAATACCATATTCGATTAACTCCTTTCGAATGTCTATATTCGATTAACTAACTTCGAATACCATATTCGATTAACTAACTTCGAATACCATATTCGATTTCTCCTTTCGAATGTCTATATTCGATTAACTAACTTCGAATACCATATTCGATTTCTCCTTTCGAATACCATATTCGATTAACTAACTTCGAATACCATATTCGATTTCTCCTTTCGAATACCATATTCGATTTACTAACTTCGAATACCATATTCGATTTACTTTATTCACTTTATAAAGATTTCCTTTTTAACAACGTTTTATTCATTTGAAAAGATTTACTTTTAGTAATAGTTCTTCACTTTACAAATGATTTCCTTTTCAATTCTATTTGTAAATGGTTTTACAAATATTCCTCTTTCTATTCTATTTGTAAATGTTTTACAAATATTTCTTTTTCTATTTCATTTGTAAATGTTTTTTTTACAAATATTTCCTTTCCTATTTCATTTGTAAATGTTTTACAAATATTTTTCTTTTTTCTATCTCATTCTATTTGCAAATGGTTTGCAAATATTCCCTTTTCAAATTTATTCTAAAAAATATTCTAACTCCTTAAATTCCCGGGAAAATTCGCCATAACCTCCTTTGTATCGGGAGCATCGGGAAAATCCCCAAACTCGCCACACAGGCCTTTCCATTCCAAAAAGAAAATGGTTTGAAATTATTTCCTTTTTGAATATCTCCTATTTATAAATATTCCAATTTATAAATATTCCTTATTTATAAATATTCCACTTTATAAATATCTCTTATTTATAAATATCCCATTTCCTAAATATTCTATTTTCAATATCACTTTGAAAATATTTCCTTTTTCAACATTTCGGCATGTTATGGTATTCAATCATATCAAATCACGATGTTCAATATCGTCCATACACACATAATCAACAACAGGTTATACTTCACATCATATATCAAAATATATGAAAAACAATAAAATAACTGTTGAGGAATCCAGTCGGATTCCTCTAACCTGTTTCCCTGCATCACATATGTTAGACAATATAGATAACATCACTTTCAGTTCCATATGATATATTCTGTTAAACAGAATCAATATAGAAATTTAACTAACTGACTAGCAGTTCAATCAAACAATCAACACACAGTAAATCAGACAATATTTAACAGTTCTAAAATACAACATGAAATTTTAAACTGTTCAGAGTTGGTGAGATTTACTCACATTTGCGCGTTAACCGTTGAATAATGGTTTGCGTTCATTGATTCAGTCGAACAATTTATTTCGCCATAAATTGTAACGAGCTCGGATTGACTCGCGGTCAGTCCCATTGTGTTGCTCCCGTCCCTACGATCCCAACGCAACTTACGGTTCGTCGATCTGATCTTGTATGACCAAGATATTCGATTTACAAGATCAATACATTTTTAAATTAAATAAATCAATCATTAATCTTCTATTGGGCTCACCCATTGAAACAAAGCCCATGACCGAGCTTAATTACCCAGGCCCACGCTACCCGTCTTCCCCAATAAATCACCACACTCCAGTAACCCAATCCGACCGCCATTTTCACAACTTCGATCCCCTCTTTCTCCACAACCACTTCACCGAATCACCCGAGACACCCTCCGTCGAACTCTCCTTCTCGAACCCTATCCCCTCATCTCATTTTTATCAGGCTCGAGTACACTGGAAGGCGATGTCGGCCCCCCCATCGATGTCAAGTGCGACACCACATTGCGCTGAATCCTCCCAAATTCGCACGCCAGGCGTAGATTCGCTTCTCGATCTCAAAACAAACCACGAAAACTCGAATCAATGCTCCCATTCACCACAATACCGAACCCTAGCTTTTACTGTGTTTTTTTGAACTCAATACAGAAGACGTCGGACCATACAACAAGTACACGGAAACGAAACGCATCCATCAATGATCACAACGATGGTTGAATTGTGATTTATAGATTTTTGTTTGGATTGTTTGTGAATTTTGAAGATGAATATGTCTTACTGCAAGAAAGAAATATTAGTGGCGGCTCACATTTGGTTATCTGTGAAATGAAAATTAGGTTTAGGGAGTAAGGGTGGTGTATTTATAGAGAGAGAAAATATCTAGATATTTTATAAATAGAATATTCTCGGCATATTCTCTTTTATATACCCGTTTTGCTTTTCTAAAAATTCTCGTGATTACATACGGTACCTAAAAATCACCAAACTGGACATGTAGCTAGAGTTCGACATTACGGTCCCAACGAAACTGGTTTCGCCTAATTCCGACTCCGTATGCTCACACAGCGTATTTTTAACTGTCAAAATACTTACTGTTTCTCACTCTAAAAATCCGTACGACCACACAGTGACTCTAAAAATCACGAAACTGGAAATCTAACAACTATTTGATATTGCAGATCCAACAAAACTGGTTTCGTCGAATTCCGACTTCGTTTGCAAAAGTGGCTATTTTTAACGCTCTAAATAGCCTATTTAAATACATAAATATATTTAAATATTATTAAATTAATTGTTTAAAATTAATTATTATCGTCTATATTCACAGTGGCATACCATATAGCTCCAGAATATCATATCAGAATTTACAGCTTGATATTTCAGATTTTCAGATTTATCGATATTCAATTTATATCGAAAATCCTTTTATAACGTATATAAAGCGTTACGAATTATAAAGGAAATTCCACAACGACTTTTCTGAAATTTGATTTGGACATATCTCAAAATCTACACGACGAAATCCCGATTTTTCTCTTCCACTAGAAAGATATACTCCACCAGCTCCACACGTTTCTTGTTTCACAGAAATCCGGCTTAAAACGAATCCTGTACATTCAGTTGAAGTTCAAATCGCCAAATAGCGAACTGCCGCGTCGTTACGCACTCTATTTTAATTATATTATAATTATACGTTCAAACCGTCGTCGATTGAATATATTCGTTATTATATTTCGAATCGAAACTCCACAAAATCTCGTATGCTATTCAATTCACATGATATTGTGAATTTCACTATTTCCGACTATTTAGACATTATAATATATTATTATATTATAATTATTAATTAAATATTCAATATTGTTTAATTAAACGATCATTAACTTCTCTAAATCACCAATTATATAATTAAATAAATTAATTATATATCGCAGAAAAATGCGGGTCATTACAACAGAAATCTAAAAGGAACGATGAAACATATGCTTTAAAATAGTTTATAAAATATATGTTATTAATTCAACCATTAGAGTGAACTATAGATAAACAAACATAAAAAAAATTGAAGTCTTTGAAATCAGCAATTATATTTAGAGCAGCCTACATAGTGAAGATCTATACAGTTAAAAAGCGGTGAATACATGAAAACAAAGCTAATGTCTAAAAATAGGAACGAAGAAGAATGATGTCTGCCTATTTAGAGTAAAAAGACAATTAGATCACTATCGAGACATGAATTTTTGTGATGAACCAAAAAGCATTATACTATGGAACATAACAAAAGGAAGAGCATACCTGAATTTGGCAGAGAATCAATTGGACTAATATGAAAAATATAAATTTTACTGAAGCAACGAAAAGTATAAAGCAATAGAACTTAATCAAAGGAAGAACATACCTAAACTTGAGTTGGAAATCGATTACCAGCCAACCAATGTTTAATTTCTTGTATAGTAAATTATAGTTGAGAGGAAGAATTAACAATTGATACTGCATTATAGAAAACCGTAATTGGAAAATGAATTTAGTAAATGAGAATAAAAGCAACCAATAATGCCAACATGTAAGAAATGAAAATAGAAGAGTAAAAATGAAAATGCCACATTTAGGGATATAATATAAAGAAAAGAAACGGTCATTATTAATGATTTTGGAACATTGATTATGTGCTGCATTCGGTGCAATGGTGACGAAATGCTTATTTTAATTCGGTTTCCATTATCGAATATTTTTTTATATATATAATCTAATTTGAAGGGGCAATTCAGGATAGAAAATTAAAGAAAGAAATGGTCGTTATTAATAATATTGGGTAACTTTTGCATTGAGGGAAAATATTAAGGAAACCATTAAATACATGTTTGAAAATGGTAAATGAATAAGAGAATTTAGTTTTAAGGTGAAAATGAATGTGATGAGATGTGAATACATTCTGAAAATTATAATTGAAAATAAATCGTAACATAAAGCCAAAAATTATTTTTGTACAATATTTTCACTACTACATAAATTCTCATCAAAATCAGTCGTATTTTTGTGTACTTAGATAATTGGAACACAAAAAAACACAAATGGAGCATTATAATTTCAAACAGAAATTTAAAAGGAACGATGAAACATATGCTTTAAAATAGTTTATAAAACAGATGTTATTAATTCAACTATTAGAGTGAACTATAGATAAACAATCATAAAAAAAATTGAAGTCTTTGAAATCTATAATTATATTTAGAGCAGCCTACATAGTGAAGATCTATACAGTTAAAAAGTGGTGAATACCTGAAAACAAAGCCAATGTCTAAAAATAGGAATGAAGAAGAATGATGTCTGCCTATTTAGAGTAAAAAGACAATTAGATCACTATCGAGACATTAATTTTTGTGATGAACCAAAAATCATTATACTATGGAACATAACAAAAGGAAGAGCATACCTGAATTTGGCAGAGAATCAATTGGACTAATATGAAAAATATAAATTTTACTGAAGCAACGAAAAGTATAAAGCAATAGAACTTAATCAAAGGAAGAACATACCTAAACTTGAGTTGGAAATCGATT
Organism: Allium sativum; assembly: GCA_030737875.1. Taxonomy (NCBI): domain Eukaryota; kingdom Viridiplantae; phylum Streptophyta; class Magnoliopsida; order Asparagales; family Amaryllidaceae; genus Allium; species Allium sativum. The sequence continues at coordinate 367,357,506 of CM060920.1, forward strand.
ACCAGCCAACCAATGTTTAATTTCTTGTAAAGTAAACTATAGTTGAGAGGAAGAATTAACAATTGATACTGCATTATAGAAAACCGTAATTGGAAAATGAATTCAGTAAATGAGAATAAAAGCAACCAATAATTCCAACATGTAAGAAATGAAAATAGAAGAGTAAAAATGAAAATGCCACATTTAGGGATATAATATAAAGAAAAGAAACGGTCATTATTAATGATTTTGGAATATTGATTATATGCTGCATTCGGTGCAATGGCGACGAACTGCTTATTTTAATTCGGTTTCCCTTATCGAATATTTTTTATGTATATATTCTAATTTGAAGGGGCAATTCAGGAATATTGAGTAGTGTGAAATTATATGTTTGTGTATCCCCTTAACAATTTTTCAAAGAGTGGAGTGTCTTTAAAAAAAATCATCCCCCTGACAATAGTTGGAGTGTCAATAACAACACCCTTTCTTTAAATAAACCCTAGGATAATTGGAATGAGTACAAAAAATAGACATAGAAATGGGAGTGTTTGAAATGAGAAATGAAAGCATTAGAAATATATTTAGGTCTTTTGAATTAAGTACACAAATGAAATTGGAAATACAAAGAGAAAACATTATTAAAAATGGAAGACATAAAAATAATAATAGAACACTTGGTAGAGGAATGAGAATTTTGTAGCACAATGACTGAGAAGAGGAAATGAGATTATTAGAGCAACAAAAGAAATGATATTTATATAGGATAAGCCTTTCATATTTTGTCGGTTACATAATGTGATGCCATTAATTGCAAAGTCAATGGTAGTAAAATATTGAAATGAATGTTTGTAATATAAAATATTAAATACAATATTCAGCTTGAGAGTGAATTAGAGATGAGAATTGCAAAAGTGCTATATTTACTTTCTTATATAATAGTAAATTAATAGATTTGGGAAAACAAAAGGATTTGAGAACAAAATGAATGGTTGTAACGTAAATTTTATAAGGTGTCATTAATTACAATTTATTATATATGGAATGGTTGAGAAATATTTTTTATTTTGGTGGGCTGATTGTAAACTTCTATCCAAATGAATCAGAGTGGAGGATTTGAGCTAAGAGAAAATGCGATGCAATAAAATTCAGCATCATATTTACTTTAGAATAGATGTTATATATATATAAATGGAAGATAATCAACTAAAGAAATTAATAATAAGAATGATATAGAAGCATTCAATTGACATAATTTTAGCAAGTATGGGAAAAGAAATTGGAATTGTAAATTTTAAACATTAATAGGGGAAGTTCCAAATTGTGAATATCTAACGGTGGAAGGAAGGAACGTTAGTGTAGAAAACCAAAAGACATATATGTTTAAACTCATTTTCTACCGTTGATTAATTTCTTTGGACACATGTCAGCGTACTGATTTTTTGGCAGAAATGGAACCGAAAGGTCTTTGGAGAAAGATTGTGCTTTCATATAATATAATAGATTTGATTTACTATTTCATTAAATTATGGTTTTATAAATCATACCTTGTATTTGAAATTCTCCTTTCAAATAAAACTATCTTTACTAAATTGGTTTATTAAGCAATTCTCTCACTAAACCAAAATCTTATACAACTTGGATTTAATACCAAAATTCCTTTTCAAATCCTTTATATCAACCCATTTAACATCTTTCCTTTGTATCTTTCAAATCTTCTTTTGATTCAAGTCTTTTTACTTAATTTCATTATTAAGTTAAACTTATTTAAAACCGTTGCCTTAGCTTCCATTCTCTTTTATAAACCTGTTTATAAAACTTGGATTTATTATGAATCCCTTTTGTAAAACTCTTTACAAAATTCAATAAGAATCTCATTACAAGTTGATTATCTTCTTAAAGAAATTTCAATTAAAAAATACTCACTTTAATTATTATTAATTAAAATAATAATTAACTTCAACATTTACTGAAGTAAAAGTAGATTACTTCATTCTTAACCAAAAATAGAATAGTTAATCTCTTTCAAAAAGGTTATAAAAATAATAATTAATTCCATTAATAATAAACAACTCGATAATTATCGTTATATACAGTTAATTAGAAGATTAATTAACTTATAAGAACATTCATCAAATTTAAACGACTATTTGTTAAAACTATTTCTGTTAGATTAATTTAAAACAAATTAATCTAATAATCAATTTCGATTAAAATAGTTGGCTTAGTCAACTAGAAACATCAGTTAACTTACTAACCGATTTCCGCTAATCCTTAATTTATTAATATCACACTTAATGGTTTTCATAAATAATTATCCCAAATCATTGACCCTTAGGTTAATTTCTGGCTTACTGGTTATAAAACTTATTTAAAACACTAAAATACAATATATTATAATTACTATATAAAAACTAATTATAAATATTGATTTATTTATAAAACTTCTATTTATATAACTTATATGAAATAAACTTGAAAACCTTGATTTAGTTATAAAATTATATTTTATAACTTAAATTTCATCAATTTGCGTAAGGGAAAATCAACGTCTTACAGATTGTATGTCATCTGCTGCCAATCACTTAGTTGATAATGTTTATTGATTAATAACACACCAATGTCGAATTCAATTCAAAAATTAACATCCAAAAGCAATTCAATGTCAATTGGGTCAAGCAGTTCATATTTAAATAATACAAAATCAAATAACATTCAAAATATTTGAGAAATCCAACTGGATCCTCCAATCAGTTTTTCCCTACATCATAGCTCATAATATCATTTAATAAATGCATATAAAATAGAAATTTTAATCTAATGCATTTAAGATGATGAAAATATAAATAACGACAACCATCCAACAAACAATAATCATTCAAAACAACCAAACATCCAATTTATACTAACAACGATAAATATTATTATATGAATTGCATCACATCATAGTATTTTAGAAAGCGTGAGAGTTAACTCACCTTTTCATTTTCAATTAATGGTTTCATGTCGATTTACCAAATTTTAAACGGACGTTTGAAATATGACAAAATTCTCATCAACTCCAAATCACTTCCAACCAGTTCATATGCGTAGTGTATGTCAATGCGATTCCACCGGATCCTATTTCATTCAATTCTGACAATGTATGAAATAAATATGATTTTAACAAGTTTGAACCTTTTAAATAAAATAAAAACATTATTTACATTTATTAAATTAGTCATTACTTAACCTTAATCAACGTTTTACCGTAATCCATCTTCCTCGTTTGTTTTTATATGAGCTGCTCCTTCATAGCCGAATCTTCTTCTACTCTATCTCCTTCTCCAATGCACGAAATTCAACACCAAGACCACCTCCATCTCTCTCTTCCCGAGCTCATCCTCCCTAGCACCAACACTTCCCACTTGCGTTCTTCAAGTAAATCGCGTCTCTGATCTTTATTCCGCGCTGTATCGACAAGGTGCGACATATTTCATTGTAGAAATTCACCAAACTCCGTCCATCCGTGCGCTTGGCTCCACAAACCCCACGACTCCTCCCCGTCGCCCCTGAAAACCATATCTCGTGTTCTTCCTAGCGCTAGGCTGTGCTGTAAGATTTCCAGCCTAAAAAAGTTTTGATCGAGCCAATCAAAAACAACTAACGCGAAGAGCATAAGCCCACGGTCCCAACGGATCCGATTTCACAAGATTTAGTTGAGTTTTCAATTTTCTACGATTTTCTGAAATTTGAATTAGTGGTGGCTTTTTCTGTGTTTTCGAAATGGAAAAGAATGGAAGTGCATAAGTTTTTAAAATCGAGATCCAATCATTTTCAGCCGCACTTGTTGAATAAGGCATCGTCAAAGATTTTGCAAGATTTAGATATGATTAAATAAGATTTTGAAGATATTTAGTTTAGAGTTTGTCAAGATTTGCGGCGATAAGATTTAGAAAGGATTTCGGCTGAGATTTTTCAAAGATTTCCAATTACGTGCCTGCCGACATTGTCGAACACAGGATTTTCAAGGATTTTCCTTAAGACTTGAAAACGACATGTATAGATTTGCGCCGAATATTATTTATATTTTGAACTAAGCTTATTGAATGAAGAAAACAATGTATTTTGCAGGATTTTTTTCCAAAGATTACAAAGTGATTTTTTAAAGATTATTGTGCAGGTTTGAAAGTGATATGTAAGGATTTTGTAAATATTCGGTAACGACGTGCTGAGTTTTAATCCTTATTTTATAAAATATCTCTCGGTTTCAAACACCAATCAAAACGCCTCAACTGACAACTTTTAACCTTAACTATTATTTAAAACAACGAACAAGTTTTGAGGTTTAATTCGATCATATGGAAATGATATAGATTATAAGCGACAATTTAGATTGATTTCAATTAAATTATTTGTAGGCGCTTCTATCTCGTACGGCCAAATGGTAACTTCAGACATTACAAACACATAAGTCCAATAATAATATTTTATTACGGATCTAACGGAATTGGTTTTGTCGTAATCCAAGACTATCAGCAAAAACACTATTTTTTATTTTAAATGGTTAATTGGTATACGTTGCGCATGAACCCAAAACAACTCCAATTGACGTGAAAATAGAAATCTTACAATAATTAACCATTACAGATGTTATAAAATTAGTTACATTGAAATCCGATGTTGTTTAATTTTTTTACTATTCATACATGTTAGATTAACTCGATAAAATATAAATCGATTTCAAAACAATGAAATCTATTAAGAGTAGAGTATTATTATAGTAAAGATTCAAATAGAATATCATATAACTTAAAAAAGAAACTATTTTGGATTTTAAACTTAACATATTGAATTTCAAGTTAAATTGATATATTTAAAAATCCTTTTATTTTATTAAATAAACAGTTATAGTTCATAAACGATTATACCACGATTTTTTTTGAAAATTTTATTTTTACACAACTCAAAATCTACGAGATGAAATCTTAATTTTCCCTTTTCATTAGAAAACTATAATCCAATAGATCCAAAAGATTCCTGTTTCATAGAATTCCGACTTATATTAAATCCTATATACTCAACTGAAATTCAAATCATAAAAGTACAAACAACTGCAATGCTGTGAGCTCGTTTTTAAATATTTTAAATTAATACATGCAATTTATAGATTCCTTATTATAATTCATAATTGAATTTAATTAGGTATGAATAGATCATCCAATTCATATTAGACTTCAAATCCAATTTATTCTTAATTACTTTGGAATTAAATTTATTATTTCACTATTCAAACTAAATCAATACTCAAAATCATAGAATTCGAGTTACTTAGATTCCTAAATAAACATTTAAAACCAATTTAAATGCTTAAACTTAATGGCTAAAAATATGGGTCGTTAGGAAATGGTAATATTCAATTATTAACATTTATTGTTTAATTATTCGTGCCAGGCCAATTTAGGGGCACTGACTATTGTTTGTTAATCAAATGTTTTCGGGCAGATTGTTTATGCAAAATTATCATTATAGTAGAATTAAATATGCACACCTGGTGAATTCAGTTTGATATTTTTACTATAAAGCGTTCGACGATAATAACACCTGAAATTTGGCGTTAGTTAAATTAGTAATTTAGTTATATTCCGAAAAGGGAACTTTTGCAAATGAAGAAATTTGACCATCAAACTTGCACCATTGTATTCGTAATGAAATTCTGGTCAAGATTCATGTCAGGAACTTCAGATATGGAGTCTATATGAAAAGGTTACGGATAAAATATGAAAATGGATAGAATACAAATAAACAGAATATACTAAATATATCTTTCGATTCATTACCTGCCTCCACTAGAGTAGGACGACCACAGCGGTCGACTTGGGGGTCGACCCCATGGTCTGGTCGCTGCTTTCCAGTGGCAGCTAAGGTTTTAATATATATATATATATATATATATGTAAGTATATATATATTGACGAACGAATTTTTCTAGAATTAAATCTAATGGATCAGGGTCATTTCTACGCCTATAAAGAAAAGACTGGATACCCACTCTTTTGCTCACATTTTTTGGTGTCAGCAACGAAGCTCTGACATTCCCAATTCTCCAACCTCTTCTCAAATTCAAAAATATAAACATAAACAAATAAGAATTTACAAAGATTGGAGACACTGAATTTAAATTGCAAAAGCGTTGGTTCTGCTAATAGGTAATCTTTATTAATAGTTTTTCTTCTCCTTTTCCATTTCTTCTTTCATCTACAAATCTTAATGTGTGTGTGTGTGTATATATATATCCCCTTTTTATACAAATTGTAGATTCATAATATTTGGAATTATAGGCCCAAAAGTTGTTCAGATTTGGATTTGTAATAGCTTTCTGGTGAGTGGAAAATATATTCGTTATTAAGAATATCATATATATTTTGTTTGTGTCAATACTGAATTTGTATGCCTAATAATATTAGGTTTATCTAGTTTGTGTTAAATTTGAAATTGTATATATGAAAATCTGATATGGATTTGTAGGCCTTTTAGTTCTAGTATTTTTACCTTGCCTACAATTCTTTTGCATAGTTTGTTGTTATTGTAAACATCCTAAATTTGGATGTCATCCCTATATATATTTAAAATTGTGTTATTATTCCAGGTTTATAGGATTTGGTTGTAAACTGTAAAATTTATGCATTATATTGATTTAGATTTATAAACACGAGCGTAACGGCACGCGCTTTGCGCGTGATGACGGCACGCGCTCCACGCGTGGATTTCCCAATTCAAAAAAAAAGATAAAAAAATTTGATTAAAAAAAAATCCAATTCATGTTAATTCATTATTTTAACTCAAAACTTATCCATGGTTTAAAATGAAAAAAGCGCTGAATGAATATGTTTAAATGCAATCGTTTTACTTCGCAAGCTTTCTTCAGTTTGAACTAAGAAAACTTTACACAATTTTGTAATATATTTAATCCCACCTCGTCGCCCTCTCTTCCAAGCACGCTCCTATAAGGTCCGCAGGGTTGCCCTCTACTGCACCCTCCTTCACCGACACCCTCTACCCACTCAACCACACCATCTCCACCACCCCCCCTCGCACACCTCCGTCGACCACCATATTTGGATCTCTACCACCTGCACCTGCCTCCGCAGCTTATCCGATATCAAAGCCTCCTTCTGGATCCTCTCCTTCATCTACAAATGTTACTGCTCTCCACCCTTTGAATTAGAGGAAAAAAGCATCATATTGTTTGGTGAAATAATAATAATGTATATGAAGAAAATATTTATGCAATAATGTATATGAAGCAAATATGGAAGGATCATGATTTATGTAGGAGGAGAAATGCTCCAAGCAGACGTGGAAAGCAAAAGAATTAAGGGAGAAGCATATAAGCACCAATATTTATAATACAATAGAGTAGATTCTAGAAGAAAACATGTATGGTATGAATGGCTGGAAATTTTCAAACTATATTACTGAAATTGCGGCAGATCAGTGGGTTTTCACTATGTTAGATATTTACAGGTTCACTTTTGATTTAATGCTGAACCTATTAAATTAAGAAAGATGCATAATATAAGTTTATTTTAAAATTGATATTGATTGCGTCAACTTGATTGGAATCTTTCAGTTTTAAAAAAGATTGTATGTTAGTTGTAATCAATGATTTATTATTAAAGAACATGTATGTTTATGTTAACGTAGAAGGAAGATTTTAATAAATTAATTGATTAATTTTGGGATTACGTGCTCAAAAAAGTGATTTTTAAATGTGTGAATTTATAGTCTAGATTTACCTTTATGTTATGTAATGTAGTAATCTACACTCCACCTCATTTTATTGTTTCCCCTTACCATTTTTTGTCTGCATTAATTGTTCATTTTTTCATGCTATTTCCCCATGTCTCTCTCCCTCCATTCACTCTCTTTATATTATTTATTTCTATTTATATTTACCTATGCTTATTCGTTTTTTCCTCACATGCATATTATTTGGAAAGTTGGCTAAAATTTTGGACAATTAATTATTTGAATAGGTAAATTAATTATTTGAAGGGCATTTTCGTCAGTTCAGGTATACACCAAAAAAGTGTGACACCAAACCTATTCCGATTATTAGTAAAGATGTTTGTGTTTGGTATGGTTTGGGGTTTTTACTTGATTATTGTAAATGTTCCATTTTTGCTCTTTTTAAATAAAAAGGCATTATTTGAAATCTATAAAGAATATATTATTTATTTCCTTGTGATTTGAAATGTGTTAATATTCACCCTTTTGAGTTGTTTGGACAGAATTTACCAGAATTACAGTAAATAACCTTCTATGAGATTTTGAATATCAATCAAGACTAAACACAAAAAGGATTATTCTAGTCATTAGTTTGGACTAGAATATAAAAAATAATAATAACTACGTCAATAACACGCTTAAACTATAAATATAAACATATATAATCATTAAAACCTTATCCATCTAAAATTTACGTAATTGTTGCTATTAACATTATTATTCAATAAATGTATATTGTATATTTGATTTTGAATGGTTTCCACTTTTTGATGGGTACAAACGGTAATATTTCCCATAATAAATGGAAATGAATATTTGTGACTGTTATATTGATAACAATAAATGTGAAGTCGATTGTTATAATTAAAGGGTTACAAATAACGGAATTAATATTGTAACCATGAATGTTCTGAAGAAGTGGATGAATAGGTAAAGAATGTCAAATGACTACAACTTAAATTAAATATGTAACGACCCGTATTTTTCTGGTAATTATTTAGTTTATTTTATTATTTAAAAGATTGGTTTTGAATTTAAACATTTGAATTTATTGATTTTCTTTTGAATATATTATTTAAATAAATAATTAAATAATATTTTTATTTCCAAACTGTCAGAAAATGGTGTGTTGGCAGTATAGTGTGAACGGGCAGTTTGAAATAGTTCCATACTGGTTGTATTGAATTATATTGGCGATTTCGGTTAGTTGACGACGACTGAATATATATAGTTTATATTTTAATTTTAAATCGAGCTGCAGCGGCGCGGTAGTTCGTAATTGGGCGTTTTGAACTTCAATTGGCTGTATAGGGCCCAAAATAAGTCGGATTTTCTCGAAACAAGAAACGCTGGAATCGATTTGGCGATATCTTTCCAATGGAAGAGAAAAATCGAATTTTCATAGTGTAGATTTTATGTTATGTCCAAATCAAATTTTGGAAAAGTCGCTATGGAATTTCCTTATATATTATATTTATTTATTTTATAAACAAAAGGGGTTTTAAATATTTTAAATATCGAATTGACTTGGATTTCAACCCAAGTTATTTTATACTGAATCTATATCAAATTCTGGTCGTATATGGCCAATTGCAATATTTTATTTTAATTATATTGAAATATTTTAAAATTGATTTATTTTAATTCAAATCGGGCCTTTCAAAAGGGACTTTATTCAAACAACCTCCGTTTTCGACAAAACAAATTTTGTTGGGACCGTAACAACAAATTATTTCTAGATTTTCAAATTACATGCAAATCGGGGTTATTCTGTGAGCATGGCAAAATTAAATGCAAATAAAACATACCATTTGGACGTAAACGAACGCTGTTTGGGCAAACGGACTCGTAATTCGATGAAACAAGATTCGTTAGGACCGTATCATCAAATTATACTATGTCGTCCAGTTGCGTCACGAACGAGTTTGTATGTGAGCGCAGGAGCAAATAAACGGTGTTCGAAATTGCGATAGACACGGAAATAAATATCGTTAGTCGTCATCACGCATCACATCAACTTAAAATATAATTTTTCCACACTATAAATACCCCACAGCCCAAACCCTAAAACCAAAATCAAAAAATTCGTCCACATTTTGGAAAAAACACCCTAGACACAAAATCAATTATTTCTCTCAATCCGTCAGGAATTTACAATGGCCATCTGAAGTAAAGTGGTAGATCTAGGCGATATCTAGTTGCTATAAAAATTGGGTGGCCAACGGAGGTCTGAGGTGGCCGGAAATCACCATTTTTCGTTAAAAATCTCTTTCGTTTTTCATGGATTTGTGGGGATTTAGGTTGTCAATCGATGTTGGGGTCAAAGGGGAAGTGTAGAGGGGAGGAAGGGCTACCTTTTCTCTTCAGGTCGGAGGTCTGAAAGTGTGTGTGGACGGCGGTGGACTGAGTTGATCGGAGGGGTGTATTTTTTTAAAACAAAGTTGAGTTCAGATCGGATTTTGGGGATTTCCGGCGAACTGCGTTGTCGTGGTGGTCGATGGTCAGCGAGGGAAGGACGGTGTTGGCGAGGCCGAGGTTTCCGCGGTGGTCCGGTGGTTTGAGATCGCTTGTGGCGGCGGTGAGGAGCACTTGAACGGAAATGGGTTTGAGGAGTTTTCAGGCGAGTTGATGGGTTTTGGGGGGTCAGGCCGGGGCGGCGGTGGAAGCTGACGCCAAGGCGATGATGGTGGGCTAAGCGCGGGGGTCCCAGGTTGAACGACGGTGGCGGGTAGGTGGTCCGATGGTCTCGTTCATGTTGAAGACGGGGTTATGAAGGAAGAGGTCGGGCTCTAGAATGGGGGAGAGGAGATAACGCGTGAAAGGGGATTAGTGCTGCTGACATAGCCTGGCTAGGTAATTAATTAGTTTAATATTTAATTAATTAATAATTAGTTTGGTTTAAATTTTCATTTAAATTATATAAGATTGAAATAGCTATATCTTATCCATACGTTTACGGATTTCAGCAAAACTGGATCTGTTGGGATCGTGGTGACGAGCACTACGCGTACACACTGGTTGGGTTGCAAACAGAGATAGTTGGAATTTCACGTGATTTAAACGTCCGTTTAAAATTGTGTGAAACAAATGCATCAACTGTCAACCGTATTGACTGGTGAGTTAATTCTCACACTTCTCTGGACTACTATGATGTGGTAAATCCATATAATACCCTTAACAATATATATTGGTTGATTGTCTGCATTGGTTGCTTATGGTTGATTAAATAGTGGTTGATTTTATTGATGTCGTTAAATTTTTTAAAGTATAATGTTATAATTATCTGTGATACAGAGAAGGACAGGTTGGAGGGATCCGACCGGATTCCTCAAAATAACATGTGTGTTGTTTATGTTTATATTGTTTACACATGAACTGTTTGAACCCCAAATTGACATCTGAAACCTGTCTGAATATTGATGATCGAATGGATGTGATCCATGTGGTGATTGCAACCAATTGAGAATATTGGTCTGGTGGTTGGCTGTGATGGTCTAAATCTATTGATTTATGCGTTGTTTAGCTGATAAGCAAGTTGACGGAGTTTAAATTTAATTTGAATAAATTAAATAATTCAAGTTATTTTAGATGAGTCAAATAAAAACAATGTCTTATAAATATACTTATAATCATGATGCAATAGAGGTTATTTATATTTGATAATAAGAATTCGATGAACTGTGGTCGAAACTAACCTACGGGTTAGTAGCAGGGGATAATGGATTTTATAAAACAATTAACCGATGTTTTAAATTAATTAAGTTATTTAATTAATTTAAGCAGAGGAAATGAATAGAAATCAGTTAGTAGCACAACTGATAGTTACAGTTGACAGAAATCAACTGTTTGAATGTGAATTTGACAATGGGATTAATTTGATTTAAATTTGTATAAGCAATAATTTTGTGAATATTCGTTGAACTAAACGAAGGGTGTTAGTTAATCTTCGATCAATTATAATTGAAAATAACTATTGAATTGGTTATGGGTATTGGAGTTACTTATTTTTGGATAAGCTTTCAAAAAGGGTAATTATACCATTTTTATTGTTATGACAAAGTCAACTATTTTAGTGTAGTCAACATTATAGTTAATTATCATTTTAATTGATAATGAAAGCAATGATTTTAATTTGAATCCAACTAAGAGGTATACCGCTGGCGATAAGATTTAGTTAAAGGTTAGTAAGGGTTTGATTAATTGAGGAAGTGGGATAAACAGGTCAAGTGGGTTTCAAATAAAAGAAAAATGATGTTTGAATCATGACTAATTGGAAATGGAAATGATGTATCAGATTTGGGAATTACAAGCTTATATCCGTCTCGAGATAAGAACGCTGTCGATCAAGGTCTGAGAGGCAATTAGAATACCCTAACTTGAACGGCTTCGCTATTATCGAAAGATGCTATTTGTTTGTAATGGGTAGAGAAGTGATTATTGAGTTATTCGCAGAATCTATCATTTTATTTAAATAACCTTTTTAAAGGGATATACTATGCTAGTTTTAGTTAAGAGAAAATATATCTACTTTTAAATCCAGTACACTAGGATTTGACTTCTTTCCTTAAACGGAATTAAGTTATGGAATTGAATTAGTATAGAAAGGATTTGAAGTTCGATTTAAATCATATAAACAAGTATGGAAAAAGGGTTTTAACCAAATAGATGATTTAAAGAATAAGCGTACACTTGAGGAATGAGTTAAGTGAAATAGTTTAATCGTGATAAGAGTAAGATTTTGGTAAAAAAACATATGTCGTTAGATTAGATAGAAATATAACGATACGCCAAATAAAATGGAAATGGGGAATTAGAACTATAGCAAGGATTTTAAATCAAAGGAAAATTAAAAAGGGTTTTGAGTAAATTAAACAGGGTTTCCAGTGTTAAGGAAATTTAAAGATGTTGATAAATGGTAATACTTCCAAACAAAGAAAGTAAAAGAGAGGTTGATAAAAGAGGGTCGAGTAATGTTTTCAAAGTAACGAAACCAAAAGAGATTTTGATAAGATTAAATTCGTGTAATCAATCATCGAGGAAATAGAGTCAGTGAAATATATTAAATAAGGACCTGAGCTGCCAATCCACTTAGATACACTGTCGTGATTTGATAGTTAAATAACTGACTATTAAAATCTGCTTTTTATCAACTGTTGGAACGGAAAGACCGGGACCGAATACATATTCGAAAACCATTCCGCCCAGCAAATACGTAGCGTGAAAAATCAGAAGATGGTCTAGATGGAGCAAAGAAGACCGTTGATCTTCATGAGCGGAAGAACTACTCGTTAAATTCCTCTGGCTAGCTACCTGAGTTTTGATGACTTGTGATTCTGTCGTGATTGAAATCTTCAGATTGCAAGGACTTCTCGTTACTAATCCTTGGGGTGACTCCTATATAGGATGCGGTAGGAGAGTGCCTTCGGTTCATCCTGTTCCTGGATGATTGGTATAGATGAATGTCTGACAGAGTATTTCCAGAAAGGTCACGCACTTTGATTTCTTCAATCGTACCAAGAGTGGAAGCGGAGAAGGAAACTTCTTTTAGCTGACACGTAATGTATTGTCGTAGACATCAATTAATGATGTTGATGGATCTGACAATGTGGCATTCGAAGCGAATCTGGTGTGATGATAAAACGTAGCCTCAAGCCTCATCAACCGGTAAATGACAAAAATCGGGCTGGCAGCATGGCTATGTGGGTCGCTCCCATTAGGGTGTATAATCACATATCTAGAGAAATTCCTTTTGCTGCTTTAATCTATCGATGCTGTCCCTTTGGGAAAACGGTGGTTTGACCCAACCGTTGGTGATATACATTCGATACACTCAAGCGAAATGAGTGGTCGGTCATATGTGGGCCAGGTTGCAAGACGTTCTTGTTGAACCCAATGTATTCGCCTCAAGAGATACACTATCGGCAGGTGGTCCCATACCTTGTCATAGTTGGAACCCAATCTCCAATAAGCGCCCGCGATTTTAATTGTATATTATATATGCAGAGCGTGATATGCAAGCATTCTGCTAGATTATTATTTATTTGTGGTTTGATAGACATTATTATAATATCAGAAAAGATATTGGTTTCAAAAATGGTTTGGGTTATAGTAAGGTAAAAACCGTCCGTGTTTATGTGTGGGCTGGTCTTACTATTATCCTTTTATTTCAAAAAGGATTTTCCAAAGTTAAACAAGTTGTGTGTTCTGTGAATTTATCACTGAAAGTATTCCAGACTGACCCAGTGAATTTTGTTTTAAATCAAATGTGCTCGGTTCAGACCGACTATATTTCCAGGTTAAGTTTTCGCTTGGAGTTCCAGGAGCTGGAAGCAGGAGGCTTCACCGTTAGATATACAAAGGTTATTCCGCTGTGATTGATGTATGTTGTACCCTGATAAATGGTATGTGTATATACAGTTTCTTTTATAAAGAGATTTGTTATATTATATTTATTCGTTCCGCTGTGAGATTCTGATGTGTTCTTCTTCTTTCTTCTATTCTAATATTTCTTTCTTTCTATTTCTCATCTCTAACTTCTTTCTATTAACAGTCTGGGGTTCGATACTTGGTTTTTTGGCAAGTAATACGGGATTAGGTATTATTGTTGAAAATTCGAGCGTCGTTACTTTTCCGGGCCGTTACAGTTGGTATCAGAGCTGGTTGCTTAATTGGTACGGATGATAGGGGGTTCTCGCTTCGCGTTAGGTGGTGAACGGGAGACTCTTACCCCTACATCTCCCGACAATGTGGGTTGGTCGAGTCGCGAGGCTGGTCGTAAAAGCAGTTCTGAGGTACCTCTGTAAGCCACGGGGGGAGGTTAGCCCTCTGCCTTGGGGAGGAGAGGATGGTTGAAAAGCCTACTCGAATCCCCGGGCCGTTACAGTTGGTATCAGAGCTATTGGTTTAGTGATAACCTTGGCTCTGTGGTGTAACTCAATAGAGATGGGGTTAGTAATACCCTAGATTGAGTTTGAGTGTATTTATAAGAGTGCGTATTTGTGATTTATTATCAAATTATTTTTATATAGTTTTGCCCGAATTATATTTTTATATAAATATATTTTTCTCAAATGATTATAATATGGAATTGTTTAAATGATTTTAATAAGAATTCAAATTGAAATATTGAACTGGAAAAGAGATTTCACTTGTGAAATCGAGTACAAGATGATTGAGTGGAAATTGATCCAATATCAATTGATGGGAAACCAAAGTAAAAGCAAAAGAGAAATATTATTATGGTTTGGTTGGGTTGGTATGTCTTGGTTGTTTGTTATGGATTGGATGGTTTGTATGGAATTCACCCACAGTTGATTGAAAACGAATATAGAGGGAATTAAATTGGAACTATTGAGATGAATTAAAGTAAATATGGAAATCAAGGAATTATTTGGTTGAAATTTATGGCATGGATATAGTTGAATAGTGGTTGAAACCCAATCTGAAATGATCAAGTAAATGATTTAAACCAAGATTAATTAATTTGAATGGATATTTAAACAAATCAATCGATTGTTGAGTTTTGGTTAAAGTTAAGTCCATCAGAATTGAATAAAGTGGTAAGGTTATTTCGAATTTGTTTTGAATTGAATGAAATGGTTGATATGGATGATATAAATATTTGGATCTAGCTGACAATTGTTTTGGAAACTAATGGATTTCATTGGAGTTGAGAACAGGTACAGAGTTAATCCAAGAGAACTCGGGAGTATTTTGAATCCAGTTGGCATGTTAATTAAGCAAGAACAAATATATTTATCGCTTATCGAATAATAGCGCTCGCAAAAAGGGTATGCCTACGCAAAATACAAAATTTTGGTTTTGTTTGGGGTTTGAGTTTGGATTTTGAATTTTTCTGACCCTATTGGTCGATGTAAAGATATTTCTTGAACCTGCAATATTGCAGATGTCCCTCCGTACAAGGGAGACTCTGCCAATTTTTTTACAGAATTTAAGGTGTTAGAATATTTTTGAAATTTTTGAAAAATTTCGTTATTTGAAATAAATTGTTTTTAAAAAAAAACCAGTTGGTTATTTGAAAATAGAAACTGAGTTTTAATTAAATATTTTTGTCAAAAAATGGGTTTGCAGTATTTTCCTACCTTAACAATTTCGAGGACGAAATTATTTTAAGGGGGAAGGAATGTAACGACCCGTATTTTTCTGGTAATTATTTAATTTATTTTATTATTTAAAAGATTGGTTTGAATTTAAACATTTGAATTTATTGATTTTCTTTTGAATATATTATTTAAATAAATAATTAAATAATATTTTTATTTCCGAACTGTTAGAAAATGGTGTGCTAGAAATAGTGTGGACGGGCAGTTTGAAATAGTTCCATACTGGTTATATTGAATTATATTGGCGATTTCGGTTAGTTGACGACGACTGAATATATATAGTTTATAATTTAATTTTAAATCGAACTGCAGCGGCGCGGTAGTTCGTAATTTGGCATTTTGAACTTCAATTGGCTGTACAGGGCCCAAAATAAGTCAGATTTTCTCGAAATAAGAAACGCTGGAATCGATTTGGCGATATCTTTCTAATGAAAGAGAAAAATCGAATTTTCATAGTGTAGATTTTATGTTATGTCCAAATCAAATTTTGGAAAGGTCGCTATGGAATTTCCTTATATATTATATTTATTTATTTTATAAATAAAAGGGTTTTTAAATATTTTAAATATCAAATTGACTTGGATTTCAATCCGAGTTATTTTATATTGAATCTATATCAAATTCTGGTCGTATATGGCCAATTGCAATATCTTATTTTAATTATATTGAAGTAATTTAAAATTGATTCATTTTAATTCAAATCGGGCCTTTCAAAAGGGACTTTATTCAAACGACCTCCGTTTTCGACGAAACAAATTTTGTTGGGAACGTAACAACAAATTATTGCTAGATTTTCAAATTGCACGCAAATCGGGGTTATTCTGTGAGCGTAGCAAAATTAAATGCAAATAAAACAGACCATTTGGACGTAAACGAACGCTGTTTGATCAAACGGACTCGGAATTCGACGAAACAAGATTCGTTAGGACCGTATCGTCAAATTATACTATGCCGTCCAGTTGCGTCATGAACAGAGTTTGTATGTGAGCGCAGGAGCGAATAAACAGTGTTCAAAATTGCGATAGACACGGAAATAAATATCGTTAGTCGTCATCACGCATCACATCAACTTAAAATATAATTTTTCCACACTATAAATACCCCACAGTCCAAACCCTAACACCAAAATCAGAAAATTCGTCCACATTTTGCAGAAAACACCCTAGACACAAAATCAACTATTTATCTCAATCCGTCAGGGATTTGCCATGGCCATCTGAAGTAAAGTGGTAGATCCAGGCGATATTGTAATGACCCGCATTGGCAGAGGTATTATAATTAATTTATTTAATTATTGAAATGGTGGTTTAGAGAATTTAATGGTCGTGGAATTAAATAATGGTGAATATTTAATTAAAATAATAAATTAAATAATATATTTAATTCTGAAATAATCAGAATTGGATGAAATGACGATATGATGTGAACTGGATCATCTGTGATATTTAATTCAACTTGGAATTGAATTTGAATAACGAATATATTATATAAACGATAGTTTGAACGTATAGTTATATTATAATTAAAATCGAGCTCGAAATGGCGCTGCAGTTCGTAAATTGGCGATTCGGACTTCAACTGAATGTACATGATTCGTTTTAAGCCGGATTTCTGTGAAACAAGAAACGTTGGAGCTGGTGGAGTATATCTTTCTAGTGGAAGAGAAAAATAGGGATTTCGTCGTGTAGATTTTGAGATATGTCCAAATCAAATTTTAGAATAGTCGCTATAGAATTGTTTATCGACCGTAACGGTTTATTCAATATAACTAGAGATCGGCTTTGAATTTAGACAAGGTTCTTTTGGGACATAGTGATAATTTAATTTTTAGAATTTTACTGTAATTTTTAATTAATTTAATAAGCGACTTTTTATTTGAAGTATTTCGCACCCTGAAATCAAGATTTTGAAGTTTCAAAATATGAGTCAACCTACCGGTATTATTACATTTGTGGGATCGTGGAACCGAGCTCGATACAATGGTATCTTTATTTCTGTCCGCAGCGTTACGTAAGTATGTAAGTTAATAAATTAGATAATGGATTAAATGATTTTTCTAAAGATATAGTAATAAACATATCTTAACTTGTATTTGATAAAAATGAAGGCCACGTTCAAGACTCTCAGCCATATACAAAAGGAAGACGTGGAAAGCATTTCATCCACTAACTCTAAAATATTAACTCCTATATAAATAAGCAGCTAACCCCTTAAAAACCTAATTCACGAAAGCATTTTCTCCAACCAAAAGAACGGCCGCCATCTCCTTAATCGAAACGAGAGAACCCAAAACCAAATTAAAACAAAATGAGTTCAACTCGTGTCTAAAGGGGGGGCTCGGGTGTTTCTGTTCGTTTTGAGCTGATTAAACTCGGTTTCAGTCGAGTGAAGAGAGGGAGGCTAACGAAAGATGGAGGGTGAGCATGCAGTGAGTGGTACGGTGCTCGAGTTTGGTGCGAAGGGTGGTGGTCTTGTTGAAGTCAGTGAATTGGGAAGGTGTGGTGTAGTTGCGGATGGAGTGCGGGTTCGGGATTTTTGCTGTGCGTTTGGAAAGTGGAGAGGGTCTGTGTTGAAGGAGCAGGCGGGTAAGGGGATAAGGAAATGGTGCATAGTGGAATTGTTTTGGGGTGTAAGTTGGGTTTTTGTTGGCAAGAGTTGGAGTGTTGTGAAGGCTTGACGTTGGTCAGTTGGTGGAGTTTTTCGCAGATGCTGGAGTGGATTGTTGAAGGAAGAAGCGCCTGAGATGTTGAGGTGGTAGTCGGCAAGTGGGATTTGAGGAGAGCATCAAGTCGGTGAAGATGGAAGTGGTTTTCGTTGAGGAACTTGGCTGGGAGGAGGAGCGAAAATCGGATGTATATCTGTTGTTTTTACTTAAAGGAGAATGTGCAAGATCAGGAAGAAGTAGTGGAGGAAAGGGTATACGGGTGAACAAATATTGGGTTGGATTGTCATTGGGCCGGGAAAGGAGGGTGAGGCCCAATGTAAGAGAATATTAACTTGTGAACTGAATATCTCATGCATACGAAATCAGAATTGGACGAAACAAGATCCATTAGGATCGTATGGATGGACACTATCTAATGGAACAGACTTGGAGTGGAGTGGAACTCGTTTGAATTTATGGCGAAATAAATTGTTGATTCAAATCAAACAACAGTTTATCGTTCTTTAACGATGAACTGCAAATGTGAGTAAATCTCACTAACTCTGAACAGTTTATAATTTCATGTTGTATTTTTAGAACTGTTAGAAATTGTCTGATTGACTGTGTGTTGACTGATTGATTGAACTACTAGTCAGTTAGTTAAATTTCGATACTGATTATGTTTAACAGAATATATCATATGGAACTGAAAGTGATGTTATCTATATTGTTTAACATCTGTGATGCAGGGAAACAGGTTGGAGGAATCCAACTGGATTCCTCAACATTTATTTTACTGTGATTCATATATTGTGATATGTGATGTGATATATAATATGTTGTTGATTATGTGTGTTTGGACGATATTTTATCGTTGTTATATGGTATGTTAAATACCATAAGAAATACTGGATATGGGAAAGGGGATTTTCAAAGTGTATTATGAAAATGAATTATTTATATAAAATCGATGGATTTTTTATAGAAAAGGGAAAAGATTTTTATAAAAGAAATATTTATAAAACTCAAGGGATAAGTTAGAATAAAAGGAAATCATTTGTAAAGTGAAGAACCGTTACTAAAAGTAAATCTTTATAAATGAATAGTTTATTCGAAAAGGAGTTAATCGAATTAGTTATTCGAATAGAATAAAGGAAGTTATCGAATAAAGTTAAAAGGAGGTATTCGAATATAGTTTAGCCAAAAGGAGTTATTCGATTAGAATTCATCGAATAGAATTAATTGATTAGAGTTAATCGGGTAGGGTTAACCAGTTAGAATTAATTGGTTAGAGTAAATCAGTTAGGTTAAACCATTAGGGTAAACCAGTTAGAGTTAAAAAGTTAGTGTTAATCAGTTAAAGTAAATCGATAGAGTTATATCGAACTAGAATTTATTGAATAGAGTTAAATCGGACTAGAGTTATTCAAATGGAGTTAATCGAATATATAGTTTATTCGAATAGAAAGTAAAAGAAGTTAATCGAATATAGTTTATTCGAATAGAATAAAGGAGTTAATCGATGTAAGTTTAACCGATTAGAGTTAAAGCAAATGAGTTAATCGAATATAGTTTATTCGAATAGAATAAATGAGTTAATCAAATATAGTTTATTCGAATAGAATAAAGGAGTTAATCGAATATATAGTTTATTCAAATAGAATTAAAAGAGTTATCGAATATAGTTTATTCGATAGGAGTTAAGTGAATAGAGTTAAAGTTAATTCGATAGGAGTTAAGTGAATAGAATAAATTGAATAGAGTTATCGAATAGATTTGAAAGAGGGTTAAGTAAGGAAGTTAGTAAAAGGGATATAAAGTGAACTTTGCCTATTTCAAAGTTAGAAATGTTGTTCAGTTAAGGTCTGAGAGGTAGTTCTACCCCAACTTGATTGGCTTCGTTTTTAACTAAGGAATAGTTAAGGTTCGGCAGTAAAGTAAATGGTTTGAATTGGCATCGCGATGGTTTGTTTAAACATCTGTCTAAGACCAATGAAGAAGCTCCAAAGAAGAAATCAGAAATGTTTTCTAATAAAGAAAACAAGAAATGGATATGTTTTCCATTGTTAATAACGTATATTTTCCAAATTTAGAAAATAAGAAATATTGAATATAAGGAAACAGGAGATAAGTAAATTAATGAAATAAAGAGATAAACGTTGAATGATGTTTTGATCGATATAAATTTCCATTTGGAAATAATATCGTTGTTTGCACACTTGTTTTTCTTCGATAGTTAAATCACAGACTATCGAAGTTGTGACCATTTTAACGTTGTTAATATGGAGAGACCGGTTGGATTATTATCCAAAGAACCACTCTGTATTGGCATAAGCATTGCGAATCATATATGCCAAAGGGAATTGAAGACGGAGTTATGCAAGGGCTATCCTGTTTACAGAATAGTACCTTCGGTTCATCCTGTTCCTAGATGACTTGTATGGACGGATGTCTGACAGAGTATTTCCAGACGATGACGTATATTGATTTCTCCAACCGTACCAAGAGTGGAAGCGGAGAAGGAAACTTCTTTTAGCTAACACATAATGTATGGTTGAGGACGTCAATCGGTGATTTGATGGATTTGACGATGTGGCATTCAAAGTAAATCTAGTGTGATGATAAAGCGTAGCTTCTAGCCTCACATCCGGTAAATGACAGAAATTGGGCAGGCAGCATGGCTAAGTCGGTCGCACCGAAGTAGGGTGTATAATCACCTGATCTAGAGTTTCATTTACTTCTAAAAATCTATTGTCGATGCTGTCCCATTCGGTAAATGATTGCTGATCCCAACCGTTGGTGATATACATTCGATACACTCAAGCGAAATGAGTGGTCGGTCATGTTTGGCCGGGTTGCAAGATGTTCTCGTTGAACCCAGTGTATTCCTCTCTAGAGGTACACAAGCGGAAGGTGGTCCCATACCTTGTCATAGTTGGAAATCCATTACCCAATACGTGCTTGCGGTTTTGATTGTATACTATATATGTAGAACGTGAGATGAAAGCGTTTCTGCTAGATGATTATTATATTGCGTTGATAGACATTATTATAATATCAAAAGGGTTTTGATATAAAGATATTTGGATTCTCATAAGGGAAAAACCCGTTCCGTTATACGGCGTGGTCTTATGAGATATCGATTACCTATTTGAACTGTTTTAAAATGTTTTACTCACACCAGTCCCATGACTGACCCGGAGTTTATTTTGTTGTTTTCCCTAAACTCTTGGGTGCCTAAATTTGTACGGGCAGTCAAGTAGTCAGGATTTACAGATATACTGGAAGAGCTTGGAGCAGGAGGCTTCAGGATTATATAGCTATAGTTATTTCCGCTGTGTTGTAAGTGTTGTACTTTGATAATGATATGTATATTCAAGTATAGATTTGTATTTCAAAGTTATGTTATGAAATATATTTATTCGTTCCGCTGTGAGATTCGTGTTACTCTGATGTTGTGTTCTTCTTCTTCTTCTATTCTAAGTTTCTATCTTATCTATCCTCACCCTCTAATTTCTTTCATTAATGACCGGTATTATTCGATGTTTGGTTAGTCATCAGTGAGTTTATGGCGATAACCAAAGTCATTAAAATCCCGGGTCATTACAGATGTCTAGTTGCTATAAAAATTGGGTGGCCAACGGAGGTCTGAGGTGGTCGGAAATCGCCATTTTCCATCAAAAACCTCTTTCGTTTTTCATGGATTTGTGGGGTTTTGGGTTGTCAATCGATGTTGGGGTCAAAGGGGAAGTGTAGAGGGGAGGAAGGGCTACCTTTTCTCTGTAGGTCGGAGGTCTGAAAGTGTGTGTGGACGGCGGTGGACTGAGTTGATCGGAGGGGTGTATTTTTTCGAAACAAAGTTGAGTTCAGATCGGATTTTGTGGATTTTCGGCGAACTGAATTGTCGTGGTGGTCGATGGTCAGCGAGGGAAAGACGATGTTGGCGAGGCCGAGGTTTCCGCGGTGATCCGGTGGTTTGCGATCGCCTGTGGCGGCGGTGACGAGCACTTGAACGGAAATGGGTTTGAGGAGTTTTCAGGCGAGTTGATGGGTTTTGGGGGGTCAGGCCGGGGCGGCGGTGGAAGCTGACGCCAAGGCGGTAATGATGGACCAAACGCGGGGGTCCCAGGTTGAACGACGGTGGCGGGTAGGTGGTCCGATGGTCTCATTCATGTTGAAGACGGGGTTCTGAAGGAATAAGTCGGGCTCTAGAATGGGGGAAATGAGATAACACGTGAAAGGGGATTAGTGCGGCTGACGTGGCCTGACTAGGAAATTAATTAGTTTAATAATTAATTAATAATTAGTTTGGTTTAAATTTTCGTTTAAATTATATAAGATTGAAATAGCGATATCTTATCCATACATTAACGGATTTTAGCAAAACTGGATCCGTTGGGATCGTGGTGACGAGCACTACGTGTACACACTAGTTGGGTTGCAAACAGAGACAGTTGGAATTTCACGTGATTTTAAACGTCCGTTTAAAATTGTGTGAAACAAATGCATCAACCGTCAACCGTATTGACTGGTGAGTTAATTCTCACACTTCTCTGGACTACTATGATGTGGAAAATCCATATAATCCCTTAACAATATATATTGGTTGATTGTCTGCATTGGTTGCTTATGGTTGATTAAATAGTGGTTGATTTTATTGATGTCGTTAAATTTTTTAAAGTATAATGTTATAATTATCTGTGATACAGAGAAGGGCAGGTTGGAGGGATCCGATCGGATTCCTCAAAATAACATGTGTGTTGTTTATGTTTATATTGTTTACACATGAACTGTTTGAACCCCAAATTGACATCTGAAACCTGTCTGAATATTGATGATCGAATGGATGTGATCCATGTGGTGATTGTAACCAATTGACAATATTGGTCTGGTGGTTGGCATTAATGGTCTAAATCTATTAATTTATGACGTTGTTTAGCTGATAAGTAAGTTGATGGAGTTTAAATTTAATTTAAATAAATTAAAGAATTCAAGTTATTTTAGATGAGTCAAATAAAAACAATGTCTTATAAATATACTTATAATCATGATGCAATAGAGGTTGTTTATATTTGATAATAATAATTCGATGAACTGTGGTCGAAACTAACCTACGGGTTAGTAGTAGGGGATAATGATTTTTATAAAACAATTAACCAATGTTTTAAATTAATTAAGTTATTTAATTAATTTAAGCAGAGGAAATGAATAGAAATCAGTTAGCAGCACAACTGATAGTTACAGTTGACAGAAATCAACTGTTTGAATGTGAATTTGACAATGGGAGTAATTTGATTTAAACTTGTATAAGCAATAATTTTGTGAATATTCGTTGAACTAAACGAAGGGTGTTAGTTAATCTTCGATCAACTATAATTGAAAATAACTATTGAATTGGTTATGGGTATTGGAGTTACTAATTTTTGAATAAGCTTTCAAAATGGGTAATTATACCATTTTTATTATTATGACAAAGTCAAATATTTTAGTGTAGTCAACATTATAGTTAATTATCATTTTAATTGACAATGAAAGCAATGATTTTAATTTGAATCCAACTAAGAGGTAAACGGCTGGCGATAAGATTTGGTTAAAGGTTAGTAAGGGTTTGCTTAATCGAGGAAGCGAGATAAACAGGTCAAGTGGGTTTCAAATAAAAGAAAATTGATGTTTGAATCCCGACTAATTGGAAATGGAAATGATGTATCAAATTTGGGAATTACAAGCTTATATCCGTATTGAGATAAGAACGCTGTCGATTAAGGTCTGAGAGGTAATTAGAATACCGCAACTTGAACGGCTTCGCTATTATCGCAAGATGCTATTTGTTTGTAATGGGTAGAGAAGTGATTATCAAGTTATTCGCAGAATCTATCATTTTATTTAAATAACTTTTTTAAAGGGATATACTATGCTAGTTTTAGTTAAGAGAAAATATATCTACCTTTAAATCCAGTACATTAGGATTTGACTTCTTTCCTTAAACGGAATTAAGTTATGGAATTGAATTAGTATAGAAAGGATTTGAAGTTCGATTGAAATCGTATAAACAAGTATGGAAAAAGGGTTTTAACCAAATAGATGATTTTAAGAATAAGCGTACACTTGAGGAATGAGTTAAGTGAAATAGTTTATTCGTGATAAGAGTAAGATTTTGGTAAAAAAAACATATGTCGTTAGATTAGATAGAAATATAACGATACGCCAAATAAAATGGAAAGGGGAATTAGAACTATAGCAAGGATTTTAAATCAAAGGAAAATTAAAAAGGGTTTTGAGTAAATTAAACAGGGTTTCCACTATTAAGGAAATTTAAAGATGTTGATAAATGGTAATACTTCCAAACAAAGAAAGTAAAAGAGAGGTTGATAAAAGAGGGTCGAGTAATGTTTTCAAAGTAACGAAACCAAAAGAGATTTTGATAAGATTAAATTCATGGAATCGATCATCGAGGAAATAGAGTCAATGAAATATATTAAATAAGGACCTGAGCTGCCAATCCACTTAGATACACTGTCGTGATTTGATAGTTAAATAACCGACTATCAAAATCTGCTTTTTATCGATTGTTGGAACGGAAAGACAGGGTCCTAATTCATATTCGAAAACCATTCCGCCCAGCAAATACGTAGCGTGAAAAATCAGAAGATGGTCGAGATGAAGCATAGAAGACCGTTGATCTTCATGAGCGGAAGAACTAGTCATTAAATTCCTCTGGCTAGCTACATGAGTTATGATGACTTGTGATTCTGTCGTGATTGAAATCTTCGGATTACAAGGACTTCTCGTTACTGATCCTTAGGGTGACTCCTATATAGGATGCGGTAGGAGAGTGCCTTCGGTTCATCCTATTCCTGGATGACTGGTATGGATGAATGTCTGACAGAGTATTTCCAGAAAGGTCACGTACTTTGATTTCTTCAACCGTACCAAGAGTGAAAGCGGAGAAGGAAACTTCTTTTAGCTGACACGTAATGTATTGTTGTAGACATCAATTAGTGATGTTGATGGATCTGACAATGTGGCATTCGAAGTGAATCTGGTGTGATGATAAAACGTAGCCTCAAGCCTCATCAACCAGTAAATGACAAAAATCGGGCAGGCAGCATGGCTATGTGGGTCGCTCCCATTAGGTTGTATAATCACCTATATAGAGAAATTCCTTTTGCTTCTTTAATCTATCGATGCTGTCCCTTTCGAGAGACGGTGGTTTGAGCCCAACCGTTGGTGATATACATCCGATACACTCAAGCGAAATGAGTGGTCGGTCATGTGTGGGCCGGGTTGCAAGACGTTCTTGTTGAACCCAGTGTATTCGCCTCTAGAGATACACTATCGGCAGGTGGTCCCATACCTTGTCATAGTTGGAACCCAATCTCCAATAAGCGCCCGCGATTTTGATTGTATATTATATATGCAGAGAATGAGATGCAAGCATTCTGCTAGATTATTATTTAGTTGTGGTTTGATAGACATTATTATAATATCAGAAAAGATATTGGTTTCAAAAATGGTTTGGGTTACAGCATGGTAAAAACCGTATGTGTTTATGTGTGGGCTGGTCTTACTATTATCCTTTTATTTCAAAAAGGATTTTCCAAAGTTAAACAAGTTGTGTGTTCTGTGAATTTATCATTGAAAGTATTCCAGACTGACCTGGTGAATTTTGTTTTAAATCAAATGTGCTCGGGTGTTACGGCCCGCATTTTTCAGTGTTATAATTAATTTATTTAATTATTTAAATAATGGTTTGGTTATTTAAAATGCACAGGATTAAATAATATTGAATATTTAATTAAAATAAATAATATAATAATATATTTAATTTCTGAAATAGTGGAATTCACAAAATATTGTGAATTGGATCATCCGTGATATTTAATTCAGTTTAGAATTGAATTAGAATAACGAACATATTATTTGAATGGCAGTTTGAACGTATAATTATAATATAATTAAAATCGAGCTCGAAATGGCGTTGCAGTTCGGTATTTAGCGATTTGAACTTCGACTGAATGTACAGGATTCGTTTTAAATCGGATTTCTATGAAATAAGAAACGTTAGGAGCTGGTGAAGTATATTTTTCTAGTGGAAGAGAAAAATCGGGATTTCGTCGTGTAGATTTTTAGTTATGTCCAAATCAAATTTTAGAAAAGTCGCTGTGGAATTCCTTTATAATTTATATCGATTTATTTATATTTTAAAATGGATTTTTAAATATAAATCGAATATCGATGTAACACTGGATTTGAAATATCAGGTTATAAATCCCAGTGGAGCAGTATGATATTCTGTTGTGAATATATACGATAATATTTATTTTTAAATATTAAATTTAATTGTTTTTAAATATATTTATATATTTAAATGGGTTATTTAGAGCTTTAAAAATAGCCAGTTTTTCAAATGACCTTAGAATTCGGCGAAAACTAATTTTGTTGGATCCGCAATATTAAATTATTGCTAGATATCAAGTTTCGTGATTTTTGAAGTCAGTATGTGGCCGTACGGATTTTTAGAGTGAAATACAGTCAGTATTTTGATGGTTAAAAAATGATGTGTGAGCAAACGGAGTCGGAATTCGGCGAAACCAGTTTCGTTGGGACCGTAATGTCGAACTGTAGCTGCATGTCCAGTTTCGTGATTTTTGGATAGCGTATGTGATCACAGGAATTTTAGAGGACACAGAAAAATAGCGTTTGCTTAAAATAAAATATAATAATCGAATAAAAAAATTATAAAACCATCCTATAAATAATCTTAACTCTTGCCTAACCCTAACATACTTTCTCTTCTGTCAAAAATGCGCCGCCACCACCAAATAAAAATAAACAAAAAAAAATCCCTTTCTAAAATCAAGAATAAAACATACAAAAATCCCAAAAAATCAAAGGGTGGTATTTCTGAGTTGTATAAGCATCGATCTTCATCTGGGATGTATTTCGAAGGGTGCAACGAGCGTCTTCTGTGCTCGAGTTTTTGTACAGTGAACCTAGGGTTCGGGTTTTTGGAGTTTTGAGGAATCAATTCGAATTTTGGGTCTTTGTTTTGGTATCCGGAAGCGAATATGCGCCTGGTGTGCAAATTTGGGAAGGATCGGTTTCAAAGAATGTCGATGCTTCTTACTGAAGCACGATGGAGTACTATAGCTCGCAACAGCGATGTTGAGTTCGAGTTCGATGAAATTGGGTGGAGAAGGAAGTGTGGGAGAAGAGAGGATCGATGGTGAGGAGTTGTGAAGCTTCCGTGAAGTAGAAAGGGATGCGGTGCAGTTTGAAGGTGCGGTTATGGCTGAAGTAAGGAGCTCGCGAATTTCATCTTTTGGGAAGAAGGTCATTGCGGGCTGGCGTGTTTTGAAGGGTGGATGGGCCGTGTTTTTGGGTAGGCCTAGTAATGAATTTGAAGTTTAGTTCTTATTTAAAATTAAATATGGTTTAAACTTTTAAAATGTGTATCTTTGTCATCTGATATCGAAATTCAGCGAAACTGGATCCGATGGGATCGTATGGACGACGACTACAAAGTGGAATTAACTGAGAGTGGACCGAAGCTCATTACAATTTATGGCGAAATAAATTGTCTGATCAGAATCAACTAATGCAAATCGTTAATTAACGGTTAGCGCGAAATGTGAGTAATCTCACTAACTCTGCTCAGTTTATATTTTTAAAAAATATTTCTAGAATTTATAAATAATGGTTGTTTGCTATGTGTTGGCTGTTTTGGTTGAGCTGCTAGTCAGTTGATTGAAAATATAGGAAATAATATAAATATAAATCGTTAATCAAATATTGATTCTGTTTAGCAGAATATTTCATAGTAAAATGAAATTGATGTTAATGTTATTGTTTAACATCTGTGGAAGCAGGGAAACAGGTCGGAGGGACCCAACTAGGTTCCTCAACATTTATTTTACTGTTTTTCATATATTGTGTTATATGATGTGATATGAAATCTGTTGTTGATTTTGTATGTTTGAATGATACCGATCATTGTTATATGGTATGTTAAATACCATAAAGAATACTGGAATGTTAAAAAGGAAAATTTCAATGTTTTATTGAAAAAGAAACATTTATAAAATAAAAAGATTTTATAAAAAAAACAATTTATTTAGGAAATAAATAGATTAAAAAGGAATACTTATTTGTAAATCAAATAGATAGAATTTGAAAAAGAAATATTTGTAAACTATTTACAAATAGAATTAAAAAGGGATATTTATCGGAAAATAAATAGAATAGAAAGGGGAAATATTTGTAACACAAATAGAAAAGAGAATAGTTAGATTATCAAAGGAATTACTTATAAAATCAATAGATTTTATATAAAACAAAATATTTTATAAATAAATAGAATTATTAGAAAGGGATTCATTTTGTAAATAAATAGATTATAAAAGAAAATACTTGAAAAGTGACTAGAATTGTATAAAAGGAGAATTTTACATTTGAAAGGTTTAGACGCGTGCTTCGCACACGGGTATAACATGCTATGGATTTAAAGAAAAGATTTTAAATAGAATCTATTCTGACCGATAGATTGAGAAGATAAATTTATAAATGATATTTTATAAATGAAATGAAATGTTTATCATTGGATAAATAGAATATATAAGTCAGGACTTATATAGAGAAGTAAAAATCGATTTAAACCTCGATATTTGAAACTAAATAAAAGTGGAGTTAATCAGTTAGGGTTAATTAGATAGAGCTAATCGGATTAGAATTTATTGAATATTAGTTATTCAATTAAAGTTAATCGAATATAGTTATCCAAGATGAGTTGCCATTTCGTACGAATGCTAGCGTAATTCGCAGGGCTGCAGATAGCCTACGGCGGTCGGATGTTTCCTGAGGGAATCAAGCATAACCATTGTGATCGCTGCGATCTAGAGTCAAGCGAATGGAGTTAAGTCAAATATTAGTTAATCGATAGGAGTTAATCAAGTCGAGTTAGTGTTGAGTTAAATAAGTCGAGTTAGTTAAATTAGAGTAATCAGTTAAAGTTAATCAGTTAGAGTTAACCAGTTATGGTTAATCAATTAGAGTTAATCGATTGGAGTTAAATCGAATTAGAGTTATTCAATGGAGTTAATCAAGTTCGAGTTGGTCGAGTATTAGTAAATTGAATAGAGTTAGTAAAAAGGAATTAATCGAATATCACCTATTCGAAGTAGAGTTATCGCATATAGTTTATTCGAGAAGTGAGTTAAATTGAATACAAGTTATGCGAAGGAGATAGTTAATCGAATATAGTTTATTCGAAAGAAAGATAAATCGAATATGGTTATTCGAAAAAGAGTTAAATTAGATATAGTTATTCGAAAGATACAGTAATCGAATATAGTTTATTCAAAAAAGAGTTATCGAATAGTGATAATTCGAAAGTGGATTATACATTGGGATTCGATTATATCGAATGGGGGAAAGTACTATTTCTTTTCGGTTTTTAAAGAAAGATTCATTTATCTAATAAAGTAATTATTTCTTTATTTAAACTAGTAGAGAAAAGTTATATTTAAATATTTTATTTTAGAATAAAGGATTATAACACTATTGTTATAATCAAGAGATTTTTGTAAAAGAAGAGGATTCGTGAAAAGAATACGAGAGTTTCATAAGGGAATGGGTTAAAGTTTTAAAAAGTGATTTTTTTCTATTTCGAGGTTAGAAATGTTGTTCAGTTAAGGTCTGAGAGGTAACTATACCCCAACTTGATTGACTTCGTTTTAACTAAGGGATGGGTAAGGTTCGATAGTGAAGATTGATTATGTGAATTTAGTTAATAAATGTGCTGGTTTAAATTGGCTTAGTGATGTTTTATTTAACATCTGTTTTAAACCAAATGAATACATTTTGGAAACATTTTCCAAATATAATCAGAGATATTTTCTAATCATAGAAAATGAAATGTTAATGAGAAAGAATACTAGAATGACAGTGATACGTGAAACAGAGTTGCAAATGTTTTCCAATGATTGATGATGTATATTTTCTAAATTTAGAAAATAAGAATTTTCAGATATATATAATTGGGGAAATGGATAAATTAAAGATAATTTTATAGAAAGAGATAAATGTGGATTGATGATTGATCGATAGAATTTCCATCTGGAAATAATATCGTTGTTTGCACACCTGTTTTTCTTTGATAGTTAAATCACCGACTATCAAAGTTTTGACCATTTTATCGTCGTCAATATGGAGAGACTGGGATCAGATGCATTATCTGAAAACCACTCTGTATGGACGTTAGCGTTGCGATCAAATATTGAAGACGGAGTTATTCAAGGGTTATCCTGTTTATAGAATAGTGCCTTCGGTTTGTCCAGTCCCAGGACAAACGTGAATGGACGAATGTCTGACAGGGTATATCTAACGGATCGGGTAAGTTGATCTCTTCAAACGTACTTACGTTTGGTGGCGGAGGAATTCGTTTCTCTTAGCTTTATACCTGTGGAATTTTTTGGGGAAATCAATTTGTGATTTGACGAGTATGACAATGTGCCATTCAAAGTGAATGGTGGTTAGGTGTATCAAAGATACGTTATGACCTCAAGCCACATCAACCGGGAAATGACAGAAATCGTGCTGGCAGCATGGCTAAGTGGGTCGCTCCCATTAGGGTGTATATAACCTATCTAGAGGAGATCCAATTCATTCTTTTATCTATTCGATGTTGTCCCTTTTCGGGAAACGGTAAGGTAGCTCCCAACCGTTGGTGATATACATTCGATACACTCAAGCGAAATGAGTGGTCGGTCATGCGTGTGCCGGATTGCAAAACGTTCTTGTTGAACCCAGTGTATTCGTCTTTAGAGATACACTATCGGCAGGTGGTCTCATACCTTGTCATAGTTGGAACCCAATCTCCATTAAGTGCTCGCGGTTTTGATTTGTACACTATATGTGGAACGTGAGATGCAAGCGTTCTACTAGATTCAAATTACTTGTGATTAGACATTATCATAATATCGGAAAAGTATCGATTTCCAAAAACGGTTTTGGGTTATCGTAAGGTAAAAACCGTCCGTGTTTATGTGTGGATCGGTCTTACGATTATCTTTTCTTTTGAAAAGGATTTTGAAAAATTAAACCGATGATTTGAGTTTGTCACACCAGTCCCATGACTGACCCAGAGTTTATTTTGTTTTGTTTTCCCTAAACTCTTGGGTGCCCAAATTTTGTATGGGCAATCAAGTAGTTCAGGTCTTTACAGATATACTTGGAGGAGCATGAAGCAGGAGGCTTCAGGATTACATATAGCTATTATTATTTCCGCTGTGTGTAAGTGTTGTACTCTGATAACGTTATTGTATATATACACTGTTTTATTTCAAAGTTATGTTATAATATATTTTATTCGTTCCGCTGTGAGATTCGTGTTTACTCTGCTTGTGTTCTTCTTCTTCTATTCTAATTTTCTGTCTTATCTATTCTCACCCTCTAACTTCTTTCTATTAATGATCGGGTATTTCCGATGTCTGAATAGTCAACATGGTAGTTTTGTGTTGATTTTCGGAGTCGAAAATCCCAGTTCGTTACAGTGGTATCAGAGTTGAAGGTTAATTGATTACCTTGGCTCTGTGGCGTGACTCAGTAGAGATGGGGTTAGTAATGCCCTAGATTGAGTTTGAGTGTATGTATACGAGTGAACATATTTGTAGATTTTATGAAAATTGTTTTATATTGTGGAGATTTATTGGTAGAGTTGTTTGTGAATTCTGGTCGATCAGTTTGATCCACTGTATCGATAGGAGTTTCTAAACACTCAAGTACGATAAACCGACACAGTATGTTTTGAAAGAGGGTAAATGAAATAATTTTACCCAAAAATATATTTTGATATAATAGAAAGGTATATCTTGGGATTATTATCATATATTGGCTGTGTTAGTTGATTATTATTGAAATGGTTATATAAATAACCAATTTAAGTTCATATAATTTAAAAGCAGATTAATTAAATATGAATTAAATTAGAATTGGAATCAAAATTCTAGAAAACTGGAAAAAGGTTTTTGTAAGTGAATTTGAGTTAATTATAAGGAAATTTTAAAATCCTGGGAGATTTTAAATTGTTTAGAAGTATCGTGAATGATATTTTGAAAAGATTTCAAAATGGAGGTGTTTAGATATGGTTTTGAAAGTTATATTGTATTGAACTCACTTCGATAGCTGGGAAATAACTCTGATGATGATGGCTACATCATCAGTGTTCATTTTCGAGTCCTAAGTGACGGATTACTACCAAGATTTTGTGTTGAATTGTTTTGAGGAAAGGAAGTTGTTTTGAATCCCGAAAGGGAATAATTTATTTTAGAAAGGCTAAACTGTTTAAAATCCCCAGGAAGATAGTATGAATTAAAAGCAAATTAAAGAAATTCTTGAAAGCAAATATGCATTGAATTGAAACCAGTTAACTGGAAATTTAATTGGAATATAATATATGAAGTAAAATCAGATTTTGAATTGTGAGATAGAATCTGAAATGGTATTGGATTGGTGAGTTAGGAATTTGGAATCGAGAATGAAACTTGAGTTTGAAATGGTAATTGGCTTGTTTAAGCGAATAGGTGTGTTGAGGATAAATTGATCAGAGATTGATTGGGATGACTTTGGTATATGCTGAATTGGCAGCAGAATGAAAGGATTTAATGATATGCCCGACAAAAAGGTACACGTTTATTTTTATAGATTTGGTGATCCAATTCGGCAAGCCGCTTGGCTGTTTGATTTTCTTTTGGATTGGAGAAGACCAAGAGAGCAGAGATGGGGTTTGAACTATTGACCGGTACAAAGGAGGTGCTGGCGAAATTTTTCAAAAATTTCAGATGTTAGAAAATTTTCAGAATTTTTGAAATTTTTCGTTAATAGAAATAAATGAATATTTTAATTAAAATTAAATTGGTTCAGTTGAAATTGAGGTTGGTAAGTAAAACAAATAAATTAGTACTAGTCAATAGGGTTTGTTCTCTACCTTAACAATTTCGAGGACGAAATTATTTTAAGGGGGAAGAATGTAACGACCCGCATTTTTCAGCATTATAATTAATTTATTTAATTATTTAAATAATGGTTTGGTTATTTAAAATGCCCAGGATTAAATAATATTGAATATTTAAGTAAAATAAATAATATAATAATATGTTTAATTTCTGAAATAGTCAGAAATAGTGGAATTCATAAAATAGTGTGAATTGGATCAAATGTGATATTTAATTCAGTTTAGAATTGAATTGGAATAAAGAATATATTATTTGAACGAAAGTTTGAAATATAATTATAATATAATTAAAATCGAGCTCGAAATGGCGCTGCAGTTCGCTATTTAGCGATTTGAACTTCGACTGAATGTGCATGATTCGTTTTAAATCGGATTTATGTGAAACAAGAAACGTTAGGAGCTGGTGAAGTATATTTTTCTAGTGGAAGAGAAAAATCGGGATTTCGTCGTGTAGATTTTTAGTTATGTTCAAATCAAATTTTAGAAAAGTCACTGTGGAATTCCTTTATAATTTATATCGATTTATTTATATTTTAAAATGGATTTTTAAATATAAATCGAATATCGATGTAACACTGGATTTGAAATATCGGGTTATAAATCCCAGTGGAGCAGTATGATATTCTGTTGTGAATATATACGATAAATATTATTATTTTTAAATATTAAATTTAATTGTTTTTAAATATATTTATATATTTAAAAGGGTTATTTAGAGCTTTAAAAATAGCCAGTTTTGCAAACGACCTCAAAATTCGACGAAAACTAATTTTGTTGGATCCGCAATATTAAATTATTGCTAAATATGAAGTTTCATGATTTTTGAAGTCAGTATATAGCTGTACGGATTTTTAGAGTGAAATATGGTCAGTATTTTGATGGTTAAAAATACGCTGTGTGAGCAAGCGGAGTCGGAATTCGGCGAAACCAGTTTCGTTGGGACCGTAATGTCGAACTGTAGCTGCATGTCCAGTTTCGTGATTTTTTGATAGCGTATGTGATCACAGGAATTTTAGAGGACACAGAAAAATAGCGTTTGCTTAAAATAAAATATAATAATCGAATAAAAAAATATAAAACCATCCTATAAATAATCTTAACTCTTGCCTAACCCTAACATACTTTCTCTTCTGTCAAAAATGCGCCGCCACCACCAAATAAAAATAAACAAAAAAAAAATTCCCTTTCTAAAATCAAGAACAAAACATGCAAAAATCCAAAAAAAATCTTCATCTGGGATGTATTTCGAAGGGTGCGGCGAGCGTCTTCTGTGCTCGAGTTTTTGTACAGTGAGCCTAGGGTTCGAGTTTTTGGAGTTTTGAGGAATCAATTCGAGTTTTGGGTCTTTGTTTTGGTATCCGGAAGCGAATCTGCGCTTGGTGTGCAAATTTGGGAGGGTTCAGTTTCAAAGAATGTCGATGCTTCTTACTGAAGCACGGTGGAGTACTGTAGCTCGCAACAGCGATGTTGAGTTCGATGAAATTGGGTGGAGAAGGAAGTGTGGGAGAAGAGAGGATCGATGTTGAGGAGTTGTGAAGCTTCCGTGAAGTAGAAAGGGATGCGGTGCAGTTTGAAGGTGCGGTTATGGCTGAAGTAAGGAGCTCGCGAATTTCATCTTTTGGGAAGAAGGTCATTGCGGGCTGGCGTGTTTTGAAGGGTGGATGGGCCGTGTTTTTGGGTAGGCCCAGTAATGAATTTGAAGTTTAGTTCTTATTTAAAATTAAATATGGTATAAACTTTTAAAATGTGTATCTTTGTCATCCGATATCGAAATTCAGCGAAACTGGATCTGATGGGATCGTATGGACGACGACTACAAAGTGGAACTAACTGAGAGTGGATCGAAGCTCATTACAATTTATGGAGAAATAAATTGTCTGATCAGAATCACCTAACGCAAATCGTTAATTAACGGTTAATGCGAAATGTGAGTAATCTCACTAACTCTGCTCAGTTTATATTTTTATAAAATATTTCTAGAATTTATAAATAATGGTTGTTTGCTGTGTGTTGGATGTTTTGGTTGAATTGCTAGTCAGTTGATTGAAAATATAGGTAACTATATAAACATAAATCGTTAATCAAATATTGATTCTGTTTAGCAGAATATTTCATAGTAAAATGAAATTGATGTTAATTTTATTGTTTAACATCTGTGGATGCAGGGAAACAGGTCGGAGGGACCCAACTGGGTTCCTCAACATTTATTTTACTGTTTTTCATATATTGTGTTATATGATGTGATATGAAATCTGTTGTTGATTTTGTATGTTTGAATGATACCGATCATTGTTATATGGTATGTTAAATACCATAAAGAATACTGGAATGTTAAAAAGGAAATTTTCAATGTTATATTGAAAAAGAAATATTTATAAAATAAAAAGATTTTATAAAAAAACTATTTATTTAGGAAATAAATAGATTAAAAAGAAATACTTATTTGTTAATCAAATAGATAGAATTTGAAAAAGAAATATTTGTAAACTATTTACAAATAGAATTAAAAAGGGATATTTATTGGAAAATAAATAGAATAGAAAGGGGAAATATTTGTAACACAAATAGAAAAGAGAATAGTTAGATTATCAAAGGAATTACTTATAAAATCAATAGATTTTATATAAAAAGAAATATTTTATAAATAAATAGAATTATTAGAAAGGGATTTATTTTGTAAATAAATAGATTATAAAAGAAAATACTTGAAAAGTGACTAGAATTGTATAAAAGGAGAATTTTACATTTGAATGGTTTAGACCCGTGCTTTGCACACGGGTATAACATGCTATGGATTTAAAGAAAAGATTTTAAATAGAATCTATTCTGACCGATAGATTGAGAAGATAAATTTATAAATGACATTTTATAAATCAAATGAAATGTTTATCATTGGATAAATAGAATATATAAGTCAGGATTTATATAGAGAAGTAAAAATCGATTTCAATCTCGATATTTGAAACTGAATAAAAGTGGAGTTAATCAGTTAGGGTTAATTAGAAAGAGTTAATCGGATTAGAATTTATTGAATATTAGTTATTCAATTAGAGTTGATCGAATATAGTTATTCAAGATGAGTTGCCATTTCGTACGACTGCTAGCGTAATTCGCAGGGCTGCAGATAGCCTACGGCGGTCGGATGTTTCCTGAGGGAATCAGGCGTAACCATTGTGATCGCTGCGATCTAGAGTCAAGCGAATGGAGTTAAGTCAAATATTAGTTAATCGATAGGAGTTAATCAAGTCGAGTTAGTGTTGAGTTAAATAAGTCGAGTTAGTTAAATTAGAGTAATCAGTTAAAGTTAATCAGTTAGAGTTAATCAGTTATGGTTAATCAATTAGAGTTAATCGATTGGAGTTAAATCGAAT
This sequence comes from Allium sativum, assembly GCA_030737875.1. Lineage (NCBI taxonomy): Eukaryota > Viridiplantae > Streptophyta > Magnoliopsida > Asparagales > Amaryllidaceae > Allium > Allium sativum. The sequence goes on from CM060920.1 coordinate 367,394,403, forward strand.
TAGAGTTATTCAATGGAGTTAATCAAGTTCGAGTTAGTCGAGTATTAGTAAATTGAATAAAGTTAGTAAAAAGGAATTAATCGAATATCACCTATTCGAAGTAGAGTTATCGCATATAGTTTATTCAAGAAGTGAGTTAAATTGAATACAAGTTATGCGAAGGAGATAGTTAATCGAATATAGTTTATTCGAAAGAAAGATAAATCGAATATGGTTATTTGGAAAAGAGTTAAATCGAATATAGTTATTCGAAAGAGAAAGTATTCGAATATAGTTTATTGAAAGAGAGTTATCGAGTAGTGATTATTCGAAAGTGGATTATACATTGGGATTCGATTATATCGAATAGGGGAAAGTACTATTTCTTTTCGGTTTTTAAAGCAAGATTCATTTATCTAATAAAGTAATTATTTCTTTATTTAAACTACTAGAGAAAAGTTAAATTTAAATATTTTATTTCAGAATAAAGGATTATAACACTATTGTTATAATCAAGAGATTTTTGTAAAAGAAGAGGATTCGTGAAAAGAATACGAGAGTTTCGTAAGGGAATGGGTTAAAGTTTTAAAAAGTGAACTTTTTCCTATTTCGAGGTTAGAAATGTTGTTCAGTTAAGGTCTGAGAGGTAACTATACCCCAACTTGATTGACTTCGTTTTAACTAAGGGATGGGTAAGGTTCGATAGCGAAGATTGATTAAGTGAATTTAGTTAATAAGTGTAATGGTTTAAATTGGCTTAGTGATATTTTATTTAACATCTATTTTAAACCAAATGAATACATTTTGGAAACATTTTCCAAATATAATCAGAGATATTTTCTAATCATAGAAAATGAAATGTTAATGAGAAAGAATACTGGAATGACAGCGATACATGAAACAGAGTTGGAAATGTTTTCCAATGATTGATGATGTATATTTTCTAAATTTAGAAAATAAGAATTTTCAAATATATATAAATAGGGAAATGGATAAATTAAAGATAATTTTATAGAAAGAGATAAATGTGGATTGATGATTGATCGATAGAATTTCCATCTGGAAATAATATTGTTGTTTGCACACCTGTTTTTCTTTGATAGTTAAATCACCGACTATCGAAGTTTTGACCATTTTTTCGTCGTCTATATAGAGAGTCTGGGATCAGATGCATTATCTGAAAACCACTCTATATGGACGTTAGCGTGGCGATCAAATATTGAAGACGGAGTTATGCAAGGGCTATCCTGTTTACAGAATAGTGCCTTCGGTTTGTCCAGTCCTAGGACAAACGTGAATGGTTGAATGTCTGACAGAGTATATCTAACGGATCGCGTAAGTTGATCTTTTCAAATGTACTTATGTTTGGTGGCGGTGGAATTCGTTTCTCTTAGCTTTATACCCATGGTATTTTTTAGGGAAATCAATTTGTGATTTGACGGGTATGACGATGTGGCATTCAAAGTGAATGGTGGTTAGGTGTATCAAAGATACGTTATGACCTCAAGCCTCATCAACCGGGAAATAACAGAAATCGGGCATGCAGAATGGCTAAGTGGGTCGCTCCTATTAGGGTGTATATCACCTATCTAGAGGAGATCCAATTCATTCTTTTATCTATTCAATGCTGTCCCTTTTCGGGAAACGGTAGGGTAGCTCCCAACCATTGGTGATATACATTCGATACACTCATGCGAAATGAGTGGTTGGTCATGTGTGGGCCGGGTTGCAAGACGTTCTTGTTGAACCCAATGTACTCGTCTATAGAGATACACTATTGGCAGGTGGTCCCATACCTTTTCATAGTTGGAACCCAATCTCCAATAAGCGCTCGCGGTTTTGATTTGTATACTATATGTGGAACGTGAGATGCAAGCGTTCTGCTAGATTCAAATTACTTGTGATTAGACATTATCATAATATCAGAAAAGTATCGATTTCCAAAAACGGTTTTGGGTTATCGTAAGGTAAATACCGTCCGTTTTTATGTGTGGATCGGTCTTACAATTATCTTTTCTTTTGAAAAGGATTTTGAAAAATTAAACCGATGATTTCAGTTTACTCACACCAGTCCCATGATTGACCCAGAGTTTATTTTGTTTTGTTTTCCCTAAACTCTTGGGTGCCCAAATTTTGTACGGGCAGTCAAGTAGTTCAGGTCTTTACAGATATACTTGGAGGAGCATGAAGTAGGAGGCTTCAGGATTACATATAGCTATTATTATTTCCGCTGTGTGTAAGTGTTACACTCTGATAACGTTAGTGTATATATACACTGTTTTATTTCAAAATTATGTTATAATATATTTTATTCGTTCCGCTGTGAGATTCGTGTTTACTCTGCTTGTGTTCTTCTTCTTCTTCTATTCTAATTTTCTGTCTTATCTATTCTCACCCTCTAACTTCTTTCTATTAATGATCGGGTATTTCCGATGTCTGAATAGTCAACATGGTAGTTTTGTGTTGATTTTCGGAGTCGAAAATCCCAGTTCGTTACATCGGGTCGGACCGAGTATATTTCCAGGTTAAGTTTTCGCTTGGAGTTCCAGGAGCTGGAAGCAGGAGGCTTCACCGTTAGATATAAAAAGGTTATTCCGCTGTTATTAATGTATGTTGTACTCTGATAAATGGTATGTGTATATACAGTTTCTTTTATAAAGAGATTTGTTATATTATATTTATTCATCCCGCTGTGAGATTCTGATGTGTTCTTCTTCTTTCTTCTTCTTTCTTCTATTCTAATATTTCTTTCTTTCTATTTCTCATCCTCTAACTTCTTTCAATTAACAGTCTGGGGTTCGATACTTGGATTTTTGGCAAGTAATACGGGATTAGGTATTATTGTTGAAAATTCGAGTGTCGATACTTTTCCGGGCCGTTACAAAATTGGAATAAATGTTGTGACTCCAGTTAGGGAAATCAATATAATAAGCTTATATATATACACTTATATAAGAATTAATAAAATAAAATAACTATAGTAATATTTGAGAGTTACAACAATTAGAGTTAGGGTAATCAAATGGGACTGATATAAATGACATATAATAGGTTGTCTGATGCCTTATGAAATATGAACGTTAGGGTCATTAATGGCATATAACCATTAAATCAATGGGGATTTGAAGGCGTTAATGGGTGTAGTAAATCTTAAGTCCAATAAGGAAATAAATAAATAACTTAGAGTTGAATCTTAGGAAATCATCCTTATCTTATTCTAGTTCAATTCTAGAAATGATGTCTTTAATTAAAATAAGGATTTTACTTAGCAGATTAATGATGCGAGGTTGGTTGCCTTATTCAACAGATTTCTGCACTTTTCTGTTGTTAGATAATACTGGTGTGAGACATCATCAACCGTAGAAACCATGACGATAATTAATTACATAACGATAATTATTCCTAAAAGTTTTACTCCAAATGTTGATGTATTAAGGGTTTGTAGGGCCCATCTCCCTTCCGAAAGAAGAAACCATAAAGGAAATAATTCATAGCATATCCTACTTCAGGATTAGAGGTATTAAGTAGTGGTACCCTCCTATTGGGTATTAACTAGCCGGATTGTCTCTTCCCCATAAGGGTAGAGTCATAGGGTCCACCCTTAATAGGTATTAAGTGATCAAATAGCTCACCTCCCCTTAAATAAGAAGTACTAAAAGGCTAATTATGTGTGAGACTTGTAATCTCCGCGAAAGTATGCTTTCTTTAGGAGTAAGTGACTAGGGTTAGAGTCCGCCTTGGGATAAGGTATTAAATGACCACCTCGAAGGTACTATAGGTCTGTTTATCCTGCAAGATATATTAAGTGACTTGGGGATTATGCAATAAGGTTATCTAGATAGTGGCATAAGGGTCCACCAAGGGACGATCACAAATGACGGATAATCGTCTACCTAGCCTGTAGGTAATAAGTGATTGCTTACTATCTTCTGCCTTATGGAGGGTTTAGGAACAAGCATGAATGAAGGAAGCCTTAAATTAGTAGGACTTAGTAGCTAGTGTCCTCTAATTTATATTAGTGTAATAGTAAACCGCCTAATAAGGTATTAAGTGATCAATGGATCCGCCTTGGACCCTAAGTGGTTGTAAGGGTCCGCCTTTATAATATATTATGAGTGAGGCCATAAGTGGCTATATAGAAATAACCCACCTTCTTTATCAGGGAATTGAGTAAATTGGAGAGCTCGCCTCTTAGTTTTGGTGTATGTTAGAATGGTGGCTAAAAGCTTCATACTTATGCGCAAAACTTATATCTTAATATATCGCGATAACTTTATCTTTGGAAAGTGCTACCTTGGGTATGGTAGTTAATCGTTGTGCATAAATATTTGCAAGGTTAGGTTTAAATTACTAGCTTTATTGGACATATGGTTTGGGTGAAACCAAATGGGATATATTTGTGTATTGTGGACAGCGTTATACATTTTCCACTCATCAGGATTTGTTTTTCTGTCCCTCCTCCTCATAAAAACTCTTAGGTTTATCTTGGCGAAGACAGGTCATTGCAAGTGTTCAAGTTTGGTTTTCTGTTTTTTCTCTTATGCTCGGTATTGATGTAGTGACTTGCTTTTAAGGTGGTTGCCTTAGTCGATACTTATCCTAGCTTGCTTCCGTTGTAAGTTAGTTTTATTGTAATCTGATTACTCTTATGATAATTATTTTCTAGTACCAAATTTATACTTTCCTTTCTTGGATGGGTTTGAATTTCAATTTTGTCGAAATTTCGACTCAGAAAATTATAGGGTGTTACAATAATGTTGGGCTAAATTTAGATTTTACTGGAAGTTGTATACTATGATTTAAACAATGATATGCATTTGTGTAATGTTATTATATAAGAAACTAAAATTATATATCTATAGTTTATGAATAATGTTTATAAATAAAAAGAATTCAAAATTGAGAATTTGAGAACTTAAATCCTAATGTTTTTGAAAATTGTTTTCTAAAAGGTTTGAGAAAGTACTAATTGTATTATTTGGAAGTATTTACGAATAGAAATATTAAAGAGGATTTTTAAAGAGATATAAAGTATCGAGCAGTTTTCATTTATTGAAATGAAAAGGAATTCATGATGATTTTAACATTTGGAAACTTCTAAATGTATACATATAAACTGAAGCTAAGTGCTTTGGTGAAATTATAAGAAGATACAGTTTTGTAATTTATCAATTAAGGATTTAAACATTTGAAAGTAGTTTTTTATTTGTTGAACATTAATGTTGGGTAAAAAAAAATCTAATATTGAGTATATACACATAGGATGTAGAAGAGTGGTATACGGTTTATGAACTTAAATTATAAAATAATTATAAACCTGGAATTTATTTTTTTGTGAAATAAATTCATGATTAATTTTAGTATTAAGTGAAATACTAAAAATGAGAATGAATATGGTTTAAAATGAAAATAAAATTATGTATTTATTCGAAATCTATTCGAAATCAATTCGAAATCGAAGGGATACCTCCAACCGGGGAGATAATAGAGCTCATAGTGTAAGAGCTAATCTTGCGGAGATGCCTTCTCGAAGCTAAAGCATTTTATCTCGTCTTCCTTTATCTCCATGACTAGGAAAGTAAACTTAATTTTAGGAATTTTTTAGTTTGACTGATTGTTTGTACTGCGTGAAGCAGTTTTAACTGGTTAATCGCACCAATTACCTTGTATTGATATTGCAGTTTGGAATGATTGCCTAATATAAGACTTATACCCACTTTCAGAAAAAAGTTCATGATTGATTTTTGTATTAAGTGAAATACTAAAAATGAAAATGAAAATGGTTTAAAATAAAAATAAAATTATGTATTTAAAAAAATCAATATAATAATTACGTCATTCGTAGATACATTATTTTGTTTGCATAACTATTCTCGATCGGTTATTCGATTGTATGGATTTGAGATGATTTATATTAGTGTGGGTTAGGATTTTTTCACTTAATTCTTGAAAATGTGCACTAGATACAAATCCTTGAAATGATTCTAAAAATTTCTATCATATTTTATGATTATGTAAAGAGAATGGAGATTACTAATAAAAGAGTTTGATCGAGGTCTACACTAGAAGAATCGGACGAGTGATAATAATTTGTGAGTGAAACTTATGTGATCGGACAAGTAATTAGATTTGATATTATGTACTGATGACTTATGTACATCATACGAGCTTTAATAAATTGTATGTTCCTTACATTAGACATGCTTATTCATGGAAGCTAAAGTTGCTAGTTGTTTTTGTTAGGGATGAGAATCACGTATCTTAAGGCAAAACTAAAACTAGAGAGGGAGGGGTGAATAGTGTTTTAAAGAGATTATGAAAAAATCAAACAATTAACAATTTCTCAAACACCTATATGAATCAAGAATGAATATCACAACAGAAACAATCATAGATGCAGATATAAACATAAATAAGTTGCTGAAAAGGAAAGAACATATCGAATTTTATATTTGTTCGGATTACTCTTACGTCCAGTCATACGCAACGCTGGATTGCGCAGAGTTATATTGATATCACAATCCAATTACAATCCCCTTGATTTCACGGCTACAAGGTTAACACCGATTCAACACCCTTGATATCAAGCTACATGGTTAACACCGTTTTAGCACCCTTGATTTCATGGCTACAAGGTTAACACCGCCCCCTGTCCTTGATTTACGGGCTACAAGGAACACACTCTTTCCTTAGCAATTACAAATAATCCTAGAACTCTTAAATAGCACTTTTAAACAGATATTATTTGATAGAGATTGAGAATAGAAAGAGAATGATATAATTGAAATTGATAAAATATAAGTGTAGAAATTAAAGTAATTAAGTATAATAATGGTGGTAAGAGAAAGGATGAACAAGGAGAATATATTTTTCAAAAATGAGGCCATATATACTGTTCCAAAGGTCACAACAGTTCTGAAACGTTTTTAAATATGAAAAGACACTTCCTTTTGAATTTAAAATTTGTGATAGTTATAAGTCGACATATACAAAAGTGTATGTCGACATATGCTTGAATTTTGAATTTTTTAAAATCATTTTCCAAGTGTTTTAAACCAATATATATATATATATTGGAAATCCTTGAATCAAAACTAGTTATTTGAAATATATTTTCTAAAGTAAGAAACATAGTAATATATAATTAAACGTATAATATAAAAACTTTATAAATAAATGACATGAAACTATATAATACATATATATATAATATAAACTATATAAGAAACTTATATATTTTTGAAATCATAAGTAAAATCTTTGGAATGATTTTAAGTCATTTTGAAAGGAGTTTGAAATAAATTAAAATCAATTTAAAAGAATAATTTTGAAAATAGAAATTTGAGAGTGCTAATCAGAGTTTTAACATACTTACTAGACTCTATTACTTTGATAATCTTGAACTCTTGAAATTTTGATATCTTGATACTCATGAGTCTTGAATCTCCTTTGAAATCTTGAATCTCTAAAAACTCTTAACAGTGCAGTCTTTAGTATTTACTTCCTACATATAAATCATGTATATACATATATTCATATTCTAGATAAAGATGCTAGTATATATTTTATAATCAATAATGCTAACAAGGTTGCTGTCATCAAAATTACAATCTCCAACAATCTCCCCTTTTTTGATGATGACAACCCTTGTTTATAAAATATTCATACCTGATATTACCTATCATATTGATTCCTTGATTACTTCCCCTTTCACCATGAATTCCTTCTAACTCGCCCTTAAATTATTCCTTTCCCTATTTTATAATTTCTCCCCTTTTTTCATCAACAAAGAGCATATTAATCTATACTCCCCCTAAATCTATGCCATAAATGATCCTAGGGACTATATCTATATAATACTCCTTGAATTTAATAACACCTCCTAATTCTATGACAACATTTGTTTATAACTCTAAATAAATAAGAATATAAACAAGTAATTCAAACAATATTTTTAAACAATTCAATAAATAGTTGTCAAACCAATCAATCCAACCAATATACAAGTAAAATCCAACCAAATCAAAAATATTCACAATTTTTCAAAGCCATACCAAACAAAGCATATAAAATCAATCAAATTCATACATCCCTTGGAACTTCTACCCATCCAACTCCACCGAAGATTGGATCTCTTTTGATGACTTCCCAGTCTCCATTGTCTTCGGTGAGAGATGCTCTAGTGATGTTATTATCTTCATCTCTGGAACGACAAGAAATCATCCAACGAATGACATCAAAGTGTTTTTCTTGTTGTTTAATCATCTTTATCAGACTTAATTCTTGATGACACTGACTACGAAGGATTATACATAGGATATTCTTAAAGGAACTGAGAGTCTTCAAGATTTTCACTTAGATTGTGAATAAGATTGGCCATTATTTGATTATTTAGAGGAGTGATTAAACAAGAAAGAGAGAAATAAAAATAAGTTTTTCTGGAAGAACAGGGTATTTATCGGGTCTAGAATTCATTTAGAAATGAATAGATGCAAGTTAGTAATTTAAAAAATTCAAATTTGAACCAATTTGAATTTTTGACAGTTATATGTCGACATGCATATATATATATATATGCATATCGACATACCGATGTATCCTTTTAGTTGGATTTAACACAATTCTGAGTTTATTTCTTAATATATTATTTTATTTTACCTAATTTTAATGTTTTTATAGATATTAAAGATCAATTTTAACAGCAAACAAGATCATTCATTACTACTAGAAAGGAAATACATTCAAACAATACAAGATACGTGTAACACCCCATATTTTCTAAGAACATTAAAATAACAAATTAAAGAATAATTAATTTTTAAAAGAATAATTAGGTGAAATGGGTTACGCCATTGCATTCGTCTCGAAATTCTACTTGAGACAGAGTTACGGACGATAGAAGTTTGGCAGAACGATCAGGAAAAGGGCCAGAATGCACTGGCGCACTTGGGAAGTGTGCCTATGCCGAGGACCAAAACCTACAGAATTCTGGAGTGTTCCCTGATGACGTGTCTTTTGAGCTGTATGGTTCTGATGGCTCCTAAGCTAATCTAAAGGCCTTTATTCATCACATACACCTATATAAACATACCTAGACCTAAACCTAATTCACAATACCCTAATTCATGGAGCCTCCATGCTGGACAAATCTAAACTAGTCTTTCTTCTATGCTAAAGCAAGTCCGAATAGGAGTATTCATATTGGAAGATAAGAATAGATCTACAACTACAACACCTATTTCTCTTCTTTTAGATCCAGTCAAGGTGAGTCCATGTTACTTTCAGAAATGAAATTCAATTGTGATCCTGACATTGTTAATAAATCTGAATCTGAGATTATGCCAATTTCTATTTAGATCTGTCCTTCTATACCCATTGGATCTATTTTATTGTTCTATGCCCGCTCATACTTCATATGTCTATTTTATGCCAGTTTTTATGACTCTCTTCCCTTCTTTTCCTTTTATTTATGAGATTAGGCTAACTTTGAGCCTAATTATATTTTATGTTGAATAATATGTACGAATGACGTGGGAATAGTTTGGGAAAATATTGAATGATATGCAAATATGACATAAATTGAATTGTAAACATATAATTGATTTGGGGAATAACGCATGTTGTAATTTAAGACCTAAATTTGGGGCATACTATATATGATGGTTTATGATTTGGAAGAAGGGGATTACTGTGTATAGTGATATATAACTTAGGCATGAAAATCTATATTGAAATAGAGAAAGCTATTAAATATGAACACGCCTAAATTGGGATTTTGGGTAATTGACATACACTGTAATCAAAGCCGATAATTTGGCATAACTTGTATTATGAATCATGACTAGAGTTTTTGGGGCATAACCTTTACTATGCAATTTAACTAAAACTTGGGGCAAATGTTATATTGTGAATTATGACTGTAATGTGGTGTAACACCCCGTATTTTATGAGAATATTAAATTATCAAATTAAAGAGTACTTAATTTTAGAAGAAGAATTAAATAAAATGGATTACGCCATTGCGTTTGTCTTGGAATTCTGCTTCGGATAGAGTCCAAGTTTACGTAAATCGGACACCGTATGAAGAAGTTATAAGCCTTAGAAGTTTGTATACGCCCAAGGAAGTATATATATACATATAAAATAATTCCAGAAGTCAAAACAGGGTTCAAATCTCGAATTTGGGTCAAAGCAGGCTGAGCGGGAAATTTCCCGCTCAGAGGTGTCGACCCCCCAGGGGGAGTCGACATAGGTGTCGACCCCCCTATAGGGGTGTCGACATAGGTGTCGACCCCCCATAGGGGATTCGACCCCTGTTGGCCCAGATCTGGCCGATGATGTGTTTCGCCACGTGTCGCTTTCTGATTCGCTATGTGACATGGTATTCTGCTCTGGACGATTCTGATGACTTCTAGACTGATATGAAGGCTCTAAATCTCTTTATACACCTATAAAAAGACCCATAAACCTATTATTTTCTCCACATGAATTCATAAGCGTCTATATGCTGCTAAAACATGAAGTGACCTGGCCTCCACCTTAATTAATCAAATTAGATTTTTCAAGTTACAATCAAAGTCTACATTAAAGGAATAGTTAATCAAATTCAGAAATCAGATCCTAGAATTCAAGACCGTTTTGTAATTTGTGAGTTCATGTTACTTTCAGAAATAAAATTTAATTATGATTCTGACATTGTAATAAATATGAATATGAGATTATGCCTATTTCTATCTGTCTTTCTATATCCATTGGATCTATCGCATTGATATTATTATGTCCATTCTTTATCTCATCTTTCCTTCTTCCCTTTTTGTTTTTATAGCCAGGATACTGCGAGCCTGAGCCAAATCTTATAAGAGATGAACGTACGTTGGGAAAAATTGGGCATAATATATGATTTGGACATGGCCAGCGCTAAAATTGGGAAAAGTATTAAATTATGTATAATTGGGCATAACTGATTTGTAACTTATTTAAGGACATAACACATGTTGTATTTAAAACATAAAGTGTATCGAACATATGACTTGAGATTTGAGGCATAAAGTATATTGGACATATGACTTGGGATTTGGCACGTAAATTAAACTGTAAACATGTAAGTCATAGTACATGTTGTGGTTTAAGACCTAAAATTGGGGCATATTATATATGATAGTTTATGACTTGGAAGAAGGAGATTATTGTACATTGTGATATATGTCTTAGGCATGAAAACCTATAGTAAGATAGGGATAACTGTTAAATGTGAACACGCCTAAATTGGGATTTTGGGTAATTGGCATGCACTGTAATTAAAGGCTATAATTTAGCATAGTTTATACTGTGAATCATGATTTGGGGGTTTTTGGAGAATATTCTGTACGGTGCAATATGACTAAACCTTAGGGCATGTGTTATATTGTGAATTATGACCATGATTTTGGGCATGTAAGTTTATAGGTCTGTGCATTAATAATTAATTAATGCTAATCAAAGATGAATATGATACCTAAAACCTGTTAGGTGGGTAGGGTTAAGTTGACCTGAGTAAGATGACAACTTAACCAATATGTGAATAAGTAGGGTTAAGTTAAGGGGAAACACTTAACCAATATAACAAGATGAACGAGTGAGGTTAAGTTAATAAGAAACACTTAACCAACATGACATGATGAGTGGGTAGCTTAAGTTAACATGAATGGACAAAACTTAACCACTAAATAAACATACTTAAATCAGTGAGAAGGGTTAAGTACATATCGGGTTGGTGGGTAATATTAGTATATATAGGCCCACAAACTTAACCATTAAATAAACATGCTTGAATCAATGGGAGGGTTAAGTACATAATGGGTTGGTGGGTAATATCCATGTATATAGGCCCACAAAACTTAACCAGTAGGAAATACTAGTATCGGGGACCCATTTCAGCAGTAACCCACATAGATGTATCAAGGTACCCTGAAACTAGGCTGGGTGGGGCACGATTACTGGTCTGATTATAAGCGGTCAAAATTGCGGCGGGGGGTACGTCAGTGTAGGTTCCGACAGATTACGGACGTGCACGTACTCCGAAGTGGAAAAAGCAGGAACTGGGTACCTGGAGTTATACCCTGTGCATCTTGAATCATGCCGCGTTGTTATCATAGGGACTGATACACCTTATGGCGGGACCAGCACAGGGTATCTACACGCAATAGAGGATCGATTGACGCAGACACAAGAAAAATTAATACGAGTAAGGAGCCGATCGATAGGGTAGTAAGGGTACATCTAACATCTTCATGGCAATTTGGCTGATTGAGGTAAGATCCTCATACTAGATGTACACCTGAAGGCTACCATAATTGCAGGGATTGGGATCACGTTGTAATATTATTATTTTACACAGAATACTAGTTGGGACACTAGTTAGGCAGTGTAGAGATATAAAAATCAGAATAATAAGGTAGTAGCGAAGCAGAGAAAGAGTAGAAGCGCATTCACTTTATCTTTCCTTATCATATCATATGCTAATCTTATGTTATCTTGATATCCCGGTTATCACGGTATTATCTTATATTCAGTTTATTCATGTTATGTTACTTGAACCTGTTTACATACTGAAAGTCACTGGACTTACTAGACTTATGTTTGACCTAGTTTGTTTCGCCTCTTTTCTTTTGTTTCCCCCTGGTTCATAGGGAGGAAATGTTACCACTTAGCTCAGTTTTCTTTCCATGCACGGAGATAGTCGATGTATTGCTTTGGACTCTCTCTTCCACTGCTATGGCTGGTTCATGCTTTATTGGGGAATATCATTGTTATTTTTATGCTTCTTTTGTACTTGGAAGTTTTTGAATCAAGACAGAATTTATATGAATTACTTTTAAGTATGATTGAGACAACTATTGTAAAAGCTTGACTGAACCACATTGTTTATAAAATGACTTTGTTTTCCGCTGCTTTATTTGTCTGTCTTGTAATTTATCTGCATCTTTTACCTTAAACGCTCCACCAAAGTTAAGGCATTCCCTTTGTGAGTGACCTTAACGGAGGTGGGGTGTTTCATCTGGTATCAGAGATGAAGGTTACCGGGTCAGATAAAAGATTTGAAAAAATATTTTTAAAACGGTTTTAAAAGAAGCATTTTCTAAATAAAAAGTTTTGTTTTAAAGGCATATTCCCCAAAGCCATATGCATTATTTTTTGATCCTCTGTTTGAATCCTTGTTTTCCTTCTTTACTAGGTCTCCGGGGCTCCTAGCTTTCGGGAGGGGGGGGGTAACCTCATCGCGGCATTGTTTCATAGGCTTGATGAGACTACGACACGTGTCAAAGGGCGAAGAAATGCCCAACTTCCATATATAGCCACAGTAGTTTCACCTACGGCTAATTTTCTTTCAAGCTTTGTAGGGTTTTCCGTGCGATGGAGGCAGCTTTCAAGAGACTTGTCAACAAGCCACACAAGGATGGCAAAGATAAGAATGAGGGAGTTTGGCTAAGGAACACAACCAAAGGATGAGAAACCCATGGATATGGACTTGGTTCACGAAGGAGGAAAGAAAAGAAAAATCTAAGACAAGAGGAAGTGTCATTTTTATGGTATTACAGGTCATATAATTAAGGACAAAGGGCAAGAACAAAGGACAGGATTTTCAGGAGGGCAAGTGCATGCTCTCACTGCCAGCGTACCTAAGAGAGAGGTAGTAGAGTTTCTGTTGAAAAAGTCTAGTTTTTCTTTTTGATCATCCTGTTAGTACTCTTTTTGATATTAGCGCTTCACATTCATTTATATATGCTTCCATAGTTGAGTCTCTACACTCTAGGGCTTGTATAGTAGAAGATCCCATTACTGTCTCAAATCCAATTGGTGGTTCAGCTCATTTATCTTTGGTTTGTAAGGATTTGAGAATAACTATATTAAGTATTGAGTCTAAGTGTAATGCTTATGTTTTTGGTTTCATGGGCTATGGGTTGATTCTAGGCATGGATTGGTTAGCTAGTAATTGTGAAAGGATGGTAGTTAGACTTTCGACTTGCCTCGGGAATACCCTCGAGATTTAGTGCGATCCTAAGGGACCAGTTTGTCTTAGCTACCTAGAATCACTTGATGCATCTATCGACGATTTGCGATCCATTGGAGTAGTCCATGAGTACGTAGATGTTTTTGATTAGGTTGGGGGTTTGTCCCCTAAAATGCGAGATAGACTTCCGCATATATCTAGTTGACAATGCAAGGCCAGTTGCATTACCTGTACGACACATGAATCCAAGGGAAAGGAAGGGCTCAGTAAACAAGTAAAAGAGTCACTTGAAAAGGGTTCATAACGCGAAGTATTTCTGAATGGAGTGCTCCAGTCGTTTTCGTTACAAGGCGGATGGTTTACTTCGCTTGTGCATATATGATATTTTGGTTTCCCCTAGGAATAAGGAAGAACATGCTTTGCATCTAAGGGAAGTCTCGGACACCCTCCAAGCGCATCAACCTAAGGCGAAGTTCTCCAAAAATGTCATTTTTGGAGAGAAAAAGTAAAGTTTCTAGGACATGTGGCGTCCAAAGAAGGGATAGCAGTAGATCGCGCAAAACAGTTGTGGTGCAAGACTGAAAGGTCCCAAGGAATGCAACAGAAATAAGAAGCTTTCTTGGACTAGCGAGCTAATATAGGAAATTCATTGAGGACTTTGCGAAGGTATTAGCCCCACTTACAAGATTAACGAAGAAGAATCTAACCTTTTCTCGGGATATTGGTTGTGATATCGCTTTTCCAACAATCGAAGAGGGCTCTTACAACGGCCCCAGTTTTGACTTTTACCTTACGGTAGTAAAAGGCTTACGGTATACACAGATGCATGCGGCACGGGACTAGGCGCCATTTTAATGTAAGGGTAAGGTCGTAGCGGATGCGTTAAGAAGAAAAAGGTTGACTTCAAATCCTCTTTATGTGAAAAGGAAAAGTTCAGAATACATATCAAACCTTGATTTTAAACCTTTCGGTTAAGTTAGTAGTCGTCATCGATAGGAGTAAGACCTACGCTTTTGAATTAAATAGGGACTTCACCTTAATAAATAAGCTTGCAAGAAGCCATGAGTACACAGTTATGTTTAAGCACTGCTTATCATCCTTTGACAGAAAGGGTGAATAAGATTTTGGAAGACCTTTTGAGGAAATGTTAGCATGACACGGCAGAAGTTGTAGTGCCAAGTATACTATAAGAAGAAAAGGTGGAACGGGAGGCGATAGTGAAATGAGTTCCAACGCATATTCTGGAAATAGAAATTAAGAAGCGACGCAAATCATGAAGTTAAGACAGTCAGAGCAATATGGAATGAAGCTCAAGAAGACACGACTTAGAAGATTGAAGACTAGATACGCGCATCATACCCTTTTGAGGGTATATCCTTGATCTCTCTTTTTCTGTAAAGTTTATTTGCTAGTCTTGATCTTTTAAGTATATCCTCTCGATCCTATCCTCGATCCTTAGGTAGAAGCCAATGGATGTAAACATGTGTTTGAGACATGTTATGTTTGGTGGATGCAAGTGGATGTAAATGGTTGCTAGATGTTGCTCAAGGATGCATATACAAACATTAGGCACTAGATCGGCTCCGTCACTTCCATATTGCATATGCATGAGTGAATTTTTATATATATGAATTGAAACTTGATGTGTTATCATATGGATGTTGCATTTGTATGAATGATTGTACACTCATGTAGAATTTATAAAGTACGATTAGGAATAAATGCATACATGATGTACTCATGGCACTGACATAATTCACATTAAGGAGGTCAACTGAATTAGTAGACCGCCTGATTTTGCATTAGATAAGGACATATACACACACTATGCATATATTCATGAAAAGCATTAGATACATTTTAAGGGCAATGGATGCCTGCGATTGATGATCGAGTAGATGGATGTTGGATGGTAGGATATGCATTCTTCTTAACTTAGAGATTTCAGGGACGAAATCCTTTAAGGAGGGGAGAATATAACACCCCATATTTTCTGAGAATATTAAATTAAAAAATTAAAGAATACTTAATTTTAGAAGAAGAATTAAGTAAAACGGATTGCGCCGTTGCGTTCGTCTCAGAATTCTGCTCGAGATAGAGTCCGAGTTTGCGTAAATCGGACACTGTATGAAGAAGTTATAAGCCTTAGAAGTTTGTATATGCCCAAGGAAGTGTGTGTGTATATATATACATATAAAACAATTCCAGAAATCAAAACAGGGTTCAAATCTCGAATTTGGGTCAAAGCAGGCTGAGCGGGAAGTTTCCCGCTCAGAGGTGTCGACCCTCCCCCCCCAGCGGGAGTCGACATAGGTGTCGACCCCCCTATAGGGGTGTCGACATAGGTGTCGACCCCCCAAGAGGGGAGTCGACCCCTGTCGGCTCAGATCTGGCCGATGACGTGTTTCGCCACGTTTCGCTTTCTGATTCGCTGTGTGATGTCGTATTCTGCTCTGGACGATTCTGATGACTTCTAGACTAATCTGAAGTCTCCAAGTCTCCCTATACACCTATAAAAAGACCCATAAACCTATTATTTTCTCCACATGAATTCATAGGCGTCTATATGCTGCTAAAACCTGAAGTGACCTAGCCTCCACCTTAATCAATCAAATTAGATTTTTCAAGTTAACAATCAAAGTCTACATCAAAGGAATAGCTAATCAAATTCAGAAATCATATCCCAGAATTCAAGACCGTTCTGTAATTTGTGAGTTCATGTTACTTTCAGAATTAAAATTTAATTGTGATTCTGACATTGTAATAAATCTGAATTTGAGATTATGCCTACTTCTATCTGTCTTTCTATATCCATTACATCTATCACATTGGTACTATTATGTCCATTCTTTATCTCTTCTTTCCTTCTTCCCTTTTTGTTTTTATAGCCAGGCTACTGCGAGCCTGAGCCAAATCTCATAAGAGATGAACGTACGTTGGGAAAATTTGGGCATAATATATGATTTGGACATGGCCAACGCTAAATTTGGGAAAAGTATTATTTTATGTATAATTGGGCATAACTGATTTGTAACTGATTTGAGGACATAACACATGTTTTATTTAAAACATAAAGTGTATCGAACATATGACTTGAGATTTGAGGCATAAAGTATATTGGACATATGACTTGGGATTTGGGGCGTAAATTGAACTGTAAACATGTAAGGCATAGTACATGTTGTGGTTTAAGACCTAAAATTGGGGCATATTATATATAATATTTTATGACTTGGAAGAAGGAGATTATTGTGCATTGTGATATATGGCTTAGGCATGAAAACCTATAGTAAGACAGGGATAACTGTTAAAAGTGAACACGCCTAAATTGGGATTTTTGGTAATTGGCATGCACTATAATTAAAGGCTATAATTTGGCATAGTTTATACTGTGAATCATGATTGGTTTTTTTTGGAGAATATCCTGTACGGTGCAATATGATTAAACCTTAGGGCATGTGTTATATTGTGAATTATGACCATGATTTTGGGCATGTAAGTTTATAGGTTTAATTTATGATTAGGCGAGATATGTTAATGGAACTTTAAGTGAAGTTTAATTTGTTAAACTGACTAATATGCTGAAATCTGTTGAAAGTGAATACTGTTGGAAAGCCTATGATGTTGATGAATAAATTGACATAACTAGCCTGAAGCTGGAATAATCTGTAAATGAACCAATTGGCTAAGATAAACATGCCGAGACACGAGGTTAGACTCCATTTGCGATGGAAATCTTCCCCAAACCAACCGGCCTAACGAGTAACCGCAAACGGTCTGCCTAATGTGAGAGGTCGTAGGCATAACTAAGAAATGCTTGGACACGAGGTTAGGTCTGGCTTGTGTCAGAAGTCTGCCCGGAACCTCCCGGCACATCCAGCGGCCGCAAGCTATCGACCTAATGTGAGAGGACTGTGCATTAATAATTAATTAATGCTGATCAAATATGAATATGATACCAAAAACGTATTAGGTGGGTAGGGTTAAGTAAACCTGAGTAAGATGACAACTTAACCAATATGTGAATGAGTAGGGTTAAGTTAAGGGGAAACACTTAACCAATATAACAAGATGAACGAGTAGGGTTAAGTTAATAAGAAACACTTAACCAACATGACATAATGAGTGGGTAGGTTAAGTTAACATGAATGGACAAAACTTAACCATTAAATAAACATACTGGAATCAGTGAGAAGGGTTAAGTACATATCGGGTTGGTGGGTAATATTAGTATATGTAGGCCCACAAACCTAACCATTAAATAAACATGCTTGAATCATTGGGAGGGTTAAATACATAACGGGTTGGTGGGTAATATCCATATATATAGGCCCACAAAACTTAACCAGTAGGAAACCCTAGTATCGGGGACCCATTTCAGCAGTAACCCACATAGATGTATCAAGGTACCCTGAAACTAGGCAGGGTGGGGCACAATTACTGGGCTGATTATAAGCGGTCAAAATAGCGGCAGGGGGTACATCAGTGTAGGTTTCAACGGATTACGGGCATGCACGTACTCCGGAGTGGAAAAAGCAGGCACTGGGTACCAGTAGTTATACACTGTGCATCTTGAATCGTGTCGGGTTGCTATCATAAGGACTGATACACCTTATGGTGGGACCAGCACGGGGTATCTACATGCAAGAGAGGGCCGATTGACACAGACACAAGAAAAATTAATACAAGTAAGGAGCCGACCGATAGGGTAGTAAGGGTACATCTAACATCTTCATGGAAATTAGGCTGATTGAGGTAAGATCCTTATACTAGATGTACACATGAAGGCTACCATAATTGTGGGATTGGGATCACATTGTAATATTATCATTTTACACAGATTACTAGTTGAGACACTAGTTAGGCGGTGCAGAGATATAAAAATCAAAATAACATGGTGGTAGTGAAGCAGAGAAAGAGTAGAAGCGCATTCAGTTTATCTTGCCTTATCATATCATATGTTAATCTTATGTTATCTTGATATCCCGGTTATCACGGTATTGTCTTATATTCAGTTTATTCATGTCATGTTACTTTTACCTATTTGCATACTGAAAGTCACTGGACTTACCAGACTTATGTCTGACCTGGTTTGTTTCGCCTCTTTTCTTCGTTCCCCCTCCCCCCAGGTTCACGGGGAGGAAATGTTACCACTTAGCTCAGTTTTCTTTCCAAGCATGGAGATAGTCAATGTATTTCTTTGGACTCTCTCTTCCACTGCTATGGCTGGTTCATGCTTTATTGGGGAATATCATTGTTACTTTTATGCTTCTTTTATACTTGGAAGTTTTTGAATCAAGACAGAAGTTCTATGTATTACTTTTAAGTATGATTGAGACAATTGTTGTAAAAGCTTGACTGAACCACATTATTTATAAAATGACTTTATTTCCTGCTGCTTTATTTGTTTGTCTTGTAATTTATCTGCATCTTTTACCTAAAACGCTCCACCGAAATTAAGTCATTCCCTTTGTGAGTGACCTTAACGAAGGTGGGGTGTTTCATGTGGGCATGCAAATTTATAGGCTTAATTTATGGTTAAGCGAAATATGTTAATGGAACAGTAAAAGAGTCTGTGAAGCATGTTTAATCTGTTGAAACTGAATACTATAATTGGAAAAGCCTACGATGTGTATGAATAAATGGCTAAGATAAGCATGCCGAGACACGAGGTTAGACCCCGTTTGCGGTTGAAGCCTGCCCGAAACCAACCGGCCTAACCAGCAACCACAAACGGTCAATCTAATGTGAGAGGTCATAAGCATAACTAAAAGATGCTTAGACACGAAGTTAAGTCAGGCTTGTGGCAGAAGTCTGCCTGGAACAGCCCGGCACATCCAGCGGCCACAGGCTATCGACTTAATGTGAGAGGTCTGTGCATTAATAACTAATTAATGCTGATTAAAGATGAATATGATACCTAAAACATGTTAGGTGGGTGGGGTTAAGTCAACCAGTGTAGGATGACAACTTAACCAATATTACATGAACAAGTGGATAGGGTTAAGGCAAGTTTAACCAATAATACATATTGATTTGACAAGTGGATGGGGTTAAGTCAACTGGGCGGATGAATCTGATATACCCATTTCGTAAAATCTGTAGGCTTAACGCAAGGTTAGTGAAACGTATTAATCTGTAAGTCTGTTAATCCATACATCTGATTTCTTAATCTGTAAACCTATTAATCTGTATGTCCGATCTGAAAACTTGTTAATCTAAAATCTGTAACAAGTAAATCTGAAATCTGTTAGTCTGGGTACACAAGGTTAGGAGGGGTAATTACTTGTGTCATCTGTTGTGTGGAACCCATATTAGTCAGTAACCCTTTCTGGTACCAAACTACGACCCAACACTAGGTAGGGGTCCGGGCACGCTTACTGAACTAATTATAAGAGGTTCATTCTAATAATGGCGAGGGGTGTTGATGGCGCATTCCAACCTTGTCATGTGCGTGCATGGATCTGGTCTACTATAGGGAAGTTAAGACGCCGTGACATCTGTAAATAGGCCTGTGTCTTTCTGTAGGTTGCCACTTTAGGGAGTGATACACCCTTCCATGGGGCCGACACATGGTATTTATGTATTAGGGAGTCGATCCCCTGGGGTAGAATTTAGGGTACGTCTAGTTCTGCCTGCTTCTGTTTGGGTATCGTCTATTTCTGTTGGGGTGGTAACACCTATCTGTTTCTGTGTGGTATCGTCTGTTGGGGTGGTAAAGGCCCATCACTAGTGTATACCTGATTCTAACATTTTGTTTCCATAGAGATTATTCTTTTTTTGTCTCTGATTCTGTTTCTGCTTCTGTTTCTATGCCGTCTGTCTCTGTTAGGGTGGTAAAGGCCCATTACTCACATTTTGTTTCTGAAGAGATCATTCTGTTTCAGTTTATACATTAGGGTAACACCTAATCCTATTAAACTTGTACTAGTGCAGAGAAGTGAAAAGTAAGTGAGAAGCATAGCTTGGTCGATATCATTCTGTTTCCTCTATTTAACCTATGTATATCTACTACTCCTGTTACGGTTATCTCTCGTCCAGTTTTATTTACATGTCTATGATACTATTATCTGTTTATATGCTGAAAGTCACTGGACTCGCCAGACTTTATGTCTAACTCTTTTAATTTCGCCTCTTTTCTTCCGTTCCCCCCAGGTTCTCAAGGAGGAAATACTCAAGCTTAGTTCGGATATCTCTTTCTCCCACTTGAAGTTGAAAGATGCATTGCTCAACTTTGTTTCTCTTTCATATGGCATTTTGGATTGGGGATTATGCTTTTAAAAATTATGCACTCTGATGGCTTTTGTACAAGACTGATATTATGTACCTGGTTTTGATATAATGGGTTTAAAGAAGTAAGCAAACTTATTTCTGTTTCCACTGCAATAAAGTTATGAATTTTTAAGTACTATTTTATGTATCTGTCTTGTAATATTCTGTTCTGTTTACTTATAATGCTCCACGAAACTTAATGCATTCCCTTTGTGAGTGACATTAACGGACGTGGGTTGTCACACTTGGTATCAGAGCTGAAGGTTACCTGATTATATAAAAGTTTTTTAAACTATTTTCAAAAGGGTTTTAAAAAATGAAAGTTTATTTTGAAAAACATAATCCCCAAAGCTATATATCTATCTTTCGATTCTTTGTTTTGAATCTCTTTTTCTTTCGTTTCAGCATGTCTGGGGATCTTAATCTTCTTGTGGGCGTACAAATACCGGGATGGTTCCGAAGATATCTGGAGGCTAGGGCTACTATCATAGGCCCAGCAGACGTCCCTCCTCCCCCAGCTGCAGCCATTGTTCCTCCTCCTCCTCATGTAGATGCTTTTTCTAAGATATGCAAAGACTTCTTGCAATGGGTGGAAAGCCATTTTATGGGACTGAGACGTTTGTTGAGGCTCGGAACTGGCTCAAGGAAGTGGAGGATTTGTTTGGTATCTTTGAGATAGACGATGGAAAGAAGGTTTAGCTAGCTGCTTGGTTGATGAAGGACGAAGCTTCATTTTGGTGGGAAGTAACTAATGAAGGACGTGCAATGGAGATGTGGACGGATTTCAGACAGAGGTTCGAGTTGAAATTTCTTTCATGAGCAGAGGAGAGTTTATACATGGAGAGGTTCTTGGCTTTGAAACAAGGGAGTTTGTCTGTGAAGGAGTACATTAACAAGTTTAACCAGTTAGCAAGATTTGGTATGGAATTGGTTAATACACCACACAAGAAGGCTTTGAGATTTGTCAAGGGCTTGAACGAACCGCTTCACGGATTAGCTATGTCCCACATTCCTATAGGGGCTACTTTCGAGAAACTTGTTGACATGGCACTAATGCATGAAGAGGAAGCCAAAGGTGAGAAGAAAGAGGAGAAACTCGAAGAACCACAGAACAAGAAAGTGTGGCCCAAGAAGGAAACACAGAAGAAGGATGAAAAGCCTGAGAATAAGAAGGAAAAAAGTGCTTTACTTGTGGAAGCTTGAGTCATCTGAACAAGGATTGCAAAAAAGGAAGGGCGCTTGCTTCTACTGTGGTGAAATGGGACACTTCACTAGGGACTGCCCGAAGAAACAAGGACAACGGCAGGATTTTCTGGAGGGCAAGTGAATTCTCTCGTGGCTGGTGGACAGGATAGAGGTAGGAAATTTCTGTAGAAGGTTTAATTTCCTTATCTGATTATTGAGTTAGTGCTCTTTTTGATTCTGGCATTTTGATTCAGTAGTTGAGTCTCTGCATCATAATACTAGTCTTGTTTCTGATCCTGTTATAGTCTCAAACCCCATAAGGGTTACGGCTCATCTGTTTGTGATAGGTTGGGGTTTGAGTGTATCTGTGTTAGGCATTGAGTTGACTATGACACATACATTCCCAGTTTTATGGGATATGGCTTGGTTTTAGAAAGGGATTTCTTATAACCCCAAAAGGGTCTATCATGCTTAGTTTCCTAGAATCATTTGATAATCTGCGATCTGTACCCGTAGTCTGTAAGTGTCCGAATATTCTTGACAAGTGTAGGGCTTTACCTTGAGGCGTGAGGTAGATTTCCAGTTTTGACATTGCCTAGTAGGAACAAAGTTTTTGTTTTATTTGTACTTGCTTCTATCACTCGAACGTATCCTATCGATCGAGTCTTCGACCTTTAGGTAGAAACTAACGGGTGTAAACATGTGTTTGAGACATGTTATATTTGATGGTTGCCAGTGGATGCAAGTGGTTGCTCGTGGATGCATATACACACACTAGGCACTAGATCGGCTCAAAAACACTCTCATACTGCATATGAATGTGTGTGCATTTTCAATTTTTATGGATGCAAAATGGTTGATTCAGCACATGGGTGTTGCATATTAATGAATGGTTATGCACTCATATAGAAATGATATGTATCAAATAGGAATAATTGCATACATGTTGGACGCTTGGCACTAACATAATTCGCATTAAGGAGATCAACTGAATCAGTAGACCGTCTGATCTTTTCCATTAGATAGGGGACATGTACACACACTTTTGCATATGTTCATATGGCAATAGAAATCTTTTAAGGACAATGAATGCTTGTGGATGATGGATGAGTAGATGGATGATGCATGGTAGGATACATTCTTCTTAACTTAGAGATTTCGGGGACGAAATCCTTTAAGGAGGGGAGAATGTAACTCCCCGTATTTTTTGAGAACATTAAAATAACAAATTAAAGAATAATTAATTTTTAAAAGAAGAATTAGGTGAAACGGGTTACGCCATTGCATTCATCTCGGAATTCTACTTGAGACAGAGTCCAAATTTGCGTAAAACGGATATCGTATGAAGGAGTTACAGACAATAGAAGTTTGGCAGAACGATCAGGAAATAGGCCAGAATGCACTGGCGCACTTGGGAAGTGCGCCAGTACAAAAATACATTGGCGCACTTGGGAAGTGCGTCCATGCCGAGGACCAAAACCTGCAGAATTCTGGAGTGTTCCCTAATGACGTATCTTGCTGGGATTGGCTGGATGACGTGTCTTTTGAGCAACATGGTTCTGATGGCTCCTCAGCTAATCTAAAGGCCTTTATTCATCACATACACCTATATAAACATATCTAGACCTAAACCTAATTCACAATACACTAATTCATGGAGCCTCCATGTTGGACAAATCTAAACTAGTCTTTCTTCTATGCTAAAGCAAATCAGAATAGGAGTATTCATATTGGAAGATAAGAATAGATCTACAACTACAACACCTATTTCTCTTCTTTTATATCCAGCCAAGGTGAGTCCACGTTACTTTCAGAAATGAAATTTAATCGTGATCCTGAAATGTTAATAAATCTGAATCTGAGATCATGCCTATTTCTGTTTAGATCCGTCCTTCTATACCCATTGGATCTATTATATTGTTCTATGCCCGCTCATACTTCATATGTCTATTTTATACCAGTTTTGATGACTCTCTTCCCTTCTCTTCTCTTCCTTTTATTTATGAGATTAGGCTAACTTCAAGCCTAATTATATTTTAGAATTATACGTACGAATGACGTGGGAAAAGTTTAGAAAATATTGAATGATATTCAAATGGGGCATAAATTGAATTGTAAACATATGATTGATTTGGGGGCATAACGCATGTTGTAATTTAAGACCTAAATTTGGGGCATACTATATATGATGGTTTATGATTTGGAAGAAGGGGATTATTGTATATAGTGATATATAACTTAGGCATGAAAACCTATAATGAAATAGGGATAACTGTTAAATATGAACACGCCTAAATTGGGATTTTGGGTAATTAGCATACACTGTAATCCAAGCCAATAATATGGCATAACTTGTATTATGAATCATGACTGGGGTTTTTGGGGCATAACCTTTACCGTGCAATTTGACTAAAACTTGGGCCAAATGTTATATTGTGAATTATGACTGTAATCTGGGCATGCAAATTTGTAGGCTTAATTTATGGTTAAGCGAAATATGTTGATGGAATAGTAAAAGAGTCTATGTAGCCTGTTTAATCTGTTGAAACTGAATACTGTAATTGGAAAAGCCTAAGATGTATATGAATAAGTTGGCTAAGATAAGCATGCTGAGACACGAGGTTAGACTCCTTTTGCAGTAGAAGCCTGCTTGAAACCAACCGGCCTAACCAGCAACCACAAACGGTCAGTCTAATGTGAGAGGTCGTAGGCATAACTAAAAGATGCTTAGACACGAGGTTAAGTCTGGCTTGTGGCAGAAGTCTGCCCAGAACCGCCCGACACATCCAATAGCCACAAGCTATAGACTTAATGTGAGAGGTATGTGCATTAATAACTAATTAATGCTGACTAAAGATGAATATGATATATAAAACATGTTAGGTGGGTGGGGTTAAGTTGACCTGTGTAAGATGACAACTTAACCAATATAACATGAACAAGTGGATAGGGTTAAGGCAAGTTTAACCAATAATACATATTGATTTGATAAGTGGATGGGTTTAAGTCAACTGGGCGGATGAATCTGATAAACCCATTTCATAAAATCCGTAGGCTTAACGCAAGGTTAAGTGAAACATATTAATCTATAAGTCTGTTAATCCATACATCTGATCTGTTAATATGTAAACCTATTAATCTGTATGTCTGATCTGGAAACTTGTTAATCTGAAATCTGTAAGCAAGTATATCCGAAATCTGTTAGTCTGGGGACACAACCGTTTCTGGTATCAAACTATGACCCAACACTAGGTAGGGGTCCGGGCACGCTTACTGAACTAATTATAAAAGGTACATTCTGATAATGGCAAGGGGTGTTGATGGCGCATTCCAATCGGGTCATGTGCGTGCATGGATCCAGTCAGCTCTGGGGAAGTTAAGACGTCGTGACATCTGTAAGTAGGTCTGTGTCTTTCTGTAGGTTGCCACTTTAGGGAGTGATACACCCTTCCGTGGGGACGACATAGGGTATTTATATATTAGCGAGCCAATCACTTGGGGTAGAATTTAGGGTACATCTAGTTCTATCTGCTTCTGTTGGGGTACCGTCTGTTTCTGTTGGGGTGGTAACACCTGTCTGTTTCTGTATGGTACCGTCTGTTGGGGCGGTAAAGGCCCATCACCAGTGTATACCTGATTCTAACATTCTGTTTCCATAGGGATTATTCTGACTCTATTTCTGTATCGTCTGTCTCTATTAGGGTGGTAAAGGTCCATTACTAGCATTTTGTTTCTGAAGAGATCATTCTATTTCCGTTTCTGTTTCAGTTTAGACATTAGGGTAACACCTTATCCTGTTATACTAGTATTAGTGCAGAGAAGTGAAAAGTAAGTGAGAAGCATAGCTTGGTCTATCTCATTTTGTTTCCTCTGTTTAACCTATGTATATCTGCTACTCTTGTTGTCTCTCATCCAGTTTTATTTACATGTCATGATACTATTATCTGTATATATGCTGAAAGTCACTGGACTCGCCAGACTTTATGTCTAACTCTTTTAATTTCGCCTCTTTTCTTCCGTTCCCCCCAGGTTCTCAAGGAGGAAATACTCAAGCTTAGTTCGGATATCTCTTTCTCCCACTTGAAGTTGAAAGATGCATTGCTCAACTTTGTTTCTCTTTCATATGGCATTTTGGATTGGGGATTATGCTTTTAAAAATTATGCACTCTGATGGCTTTTGTACAAGACTGATATTATGTACCTGGTTTTGATGTAATGGGTTTAAAGAAGTAAGCAAACTTATTTCTGTTTCCACTGCAATAAAGTTATGAATTTTTAAGTACTATTTTATGTATCTGTCTTGTAATATTCTGTTCTGTTTACTTATAATGCTCCACGAAACTTAATGCATTCCCTTTGTGAGTGACATTAACGGACGTGGGGTGTCACAATACGAGATATGAAATACGGAAAGGAAATGCAAGCTAATATGAAATGATAACATAAGCTAATAAACTTAGATTTCAGCAGATGAAGACGAGGGAGATGAAAATCCAAGTTTTCTTCCTACTTTTCCAAAAAACTTGTTCATTTTAGAAGACATTTGGTTGGGAGTCTTCTTAATTTTCTCTTGTTTCTTGGTTAGTTTGACTTGATTTTGGATAATTATTTCTTTGGTCATGGCTCTTGTAGTCTACACATTCCATGAAGGAATCTTTTTCTTTGGTTTCCATTGGATTTTCTTCTAGTTCCATTCTAGCGTTTTTTGGGCATATGTTTCATAAATCTTAAAAATGATTGAAATTTGCATAAGGGATATATTTCCCGAGTTAAAAACCTTTCTTAGCACAAATTCCTCTCCTTTGAGAACCACTCCAAAATATTTAAAGACAACGGTAAGATAAAGAGTGTATTTTCTTTGGTGGACATTCTTTGGGTTAAAACTCTTTCAAAATCACGTCGGCCTAATTAATACCATAAGTGCCAAAGATTGAAAAAGGAGCTTTTTGGACCTTAAATGTAGGCTTATTAAAATTTCTGGAAAGGAGAGTGAGATTATGTTGAAGAAGGAGGTTGACAATTCTTGCTTTTAGGTGGAAAGAGCAATTTTTAAAATCCATATGTTCATCGCTTTCAAAGATGTAATAAAAAAATTCCAAATCTTGTTTATCAATTTCAAAATAAAAAAAAATCCAAACCCATATTCTTACAATTCAAAATTGTTCCCAAAATATCACAATCCAAATAATTTGAGTGCCTTTCACACTACTCCAAACTTGATTTTCATTTCCATTATAAAAACCGCGATTTAAATTTGCATAAAACATTTTCACGAGATTCGAGTAACATACTTCATCCTTATCCCGAAAATCAATTAGACTTAAAACTTCTTTTGTTCAAAAAGAGAACGAAGATCATAAGATGGAAAATCTTCAAAGATAGCAAAAGATCCCGTATTGACTTTCCCATTAGCAACATAATCAATATACGCTTGTATAGCCTCCGGATCGTTGTAGAGATGACATTTGAGAGTTTTAGCGAGTCTCATGGTCTTTGGAGTACTTGAGGAAGCCATTCAAAATAGGTTTGAAGAGAGTAGGATGAAGAAAGTAGTTTTGAATTTTGAATGAGAAGTAGAGAGAATAGAATTGAATAGATGATTAAATAGAGAGAAAATGGACACATCTTTCTGAGTAGAAGGACACCTTTTCAGACCTTAGGATTTGGTGAAAAGATGGAGGGAAGTTTGAAAGTTTAAACTTTTGAAATTCAAATTTTGAATTTCTGTTGTATATGTCAACATGTACATTTATGCATGTCGACATACATGTATGTTTTCAAAAGTCAAGGTACTTTTTGACTTTGTTTTATTATTTTAATGTTCTATATTTTCTATTTTATTATTCAGTGAGATGTTAATAATTTTAAAACTTTTTAAAATTAAGTATTATTATATTATTATTTTGAATGTCAAAATTCAAATTCAAATTTTAGAATTTAAATTTCAAATTCAAATTTTAGAATTCAAATTTCAATCAAGGCAAGCAAACAAAACATCCATTCAACCAATTCAATCAAAATTATTAATTAAGACATACCTATTTTTTAGATCCATTTCTTCGATATTTTCTGAATCCCAAATCGCTGTGAAGAACATATTTGGATTTCTAGTTTCTTGCTCTGCTTCGCTTGATAGTGAATCTAAGTCATCTAAAGTTGCTGCGTATGCCCTTTTCCTCTTCTTTGATGAATTGTTGTCTGTTTATTGATTTGGTTTATCAGGATATGGACACATCCTTTTTATATGACCTGGTTTGTTGCAATTGTGGCATCTATCGTCATTTCTACCCGAACTTCCTTAATTATTTTTCTGAAAATTGTTTCTCCTTTTATATCTCAGAAATTTTCTGAAATTTTTTGTCATTAAGGCAATTTCTTCACCATCCTCACTGCTTGATCAGAACCGTCAGTTATTGCTTTGAATGCTATAGATTTCTTTTCTATCGGCTTATTTTCCTTTCATTTCTGTAACTGTACTTTGAATGACATTAAATTCCCTATTTACTCCTCAATCTTCATTTCACTGATATTATTGGCCTCTTCAATTGCCAGTGTTTTCTGATCCCATTCTGGAGTTAAAGAATTGAGGATTTTTCTAACTTGATCTTCTTTAGAATAATTTTTTCCCAAAATCATTAATGAATGCACGATTTCCTGGAACCTGCAATACATATCAGAGACAGATTCATTCTGAATCATTTTAAATAACTCAAATTGATTAGTTAGCATTGATATCTTTGTCTGTTTAATTTTATTTGTTTCTTTATGAGTAACTTGCAAAGTTTCCATATATCATGAGCAGATTTACAAACTGACACTCTATCAAACTCATTTCTATCTAAGAAACAGAAAAGCATATTCATAGCCTAAGAATTACTCAGTGCGGCAGCCTTTTGTTCATTAGTCCATTGTGCAAAATTAGTAGTGGGTTCAACATATTCAGTTTGTGTGATATTCCAAATGTTTGATCCTATAGATTGCAAATATATTTTTCATCCTACATGCCCAATATGAATAATTACTGCCATTAAATAGTGGTGGCCTAACGCTGGACTAACCCTTTACAAATGAACTATTATTACTAGCAATTCCAGTGTTGGTTGCCATTTAATATTTCCAAAATTCAGATGATGAAATTTTGAAAACCTGTGCTCTGATACCAATTGTTAGGGATGAGAATCACAGAACTTAAGGGAAAACTAACACTAGAGGGGCGATGAATAGTGTTTTAAAGAGATTATGAAAAACTTAAACAATTATCGATACGCAAACAACTATATGAATCATGGAATGAATTTCACAATAGAAACAGTTATAAACGCAAATATAAACAGATATAAAATGTTGAAAAGGAAAGAACACACCGGATTTAATGCTGGTTTAGATTACTCCTATGTCCAGTCCCGCACAACGCTGGATTGCACAGAGTTTTATTAATATCAGAATCCAATTACAATCCCCTTGTTTTCACGGCTACAAGGTTAACACCGATTCAACATCCTTGATTTCACGGCTACAAGATTAACACCATTTCAATACGAATGATTTCACGGCTACAAGGTTAACACTAGTCCCTTTAATCCTCGATTTACGGGCTATAAGGAACAATCCCTTTCCTTAACAATTACAAATAACCCTAGAACTCTTGAATAACACTTCCAGATAGAGAGTATTTGATAAAGATTGAGAATAGAAAGAGAAAGATATAATTTGTATTGAAATCGACAGAGTATAAGTGTAGAAATCAAGGATTTAAAGTATAATGATGGTGGTAAGAAAAAGGATGAAGAAGGAGAAGATTTTTTTTCAAAAATGAGGCCTTATATAGTGTTCCAAAGGCCATAACAGTTCCAAAACATTTTAAAATATGAAAAGACACTTCCTTTTGAATTTAAAATCTGTGACAGTTATATGTCGACATGTACAAAAGTGTATATCGACATATACTTGAATTTTTTAAAGGTTGCGTTTTTTACAGGTCCCTATTAAATTTCAAAATTAGGCTCACATCCGGTCATAAAATTAATATAAGTTTGGTCCCTATTTTTGAAAATCGGCTGAAAAAATTCCCTTCTTACCCTTACGCAGTTCCAGAACCCTAAAACCACAATCAAATTTCATTTCCGCCATCCACACAAATTAGAAAATCCCGATTTCCAGTTGCTCCCCTACTACAATCTAACATTACCGTCGTTCCCCCCGCAATTGCCGCCGCGCCGCCCACCGATGGCCCTACCTCCATCGACAAACCCTCCTCTTCCTCCTCCTTCACCTCTACAGCCCGAAAACTGCACCCTACCGCAAAGTGACCACCGCCACCGTCCCTGACTGGACTGCCTCCACCTCAGGCGTCATCTGCTCCCCCTCCTCCACCACCCAGCGCCGCCATTCCCCCCATACCCACTGTAAGCTTTTTTTTATTTATTTTATTTTATTTTATTTATTTAATGTTATCACCTAATTCTTGCAAATCAGTATGCATCTATACAGTAGTTTTCCATGATTGTATGATTTTCAATTAGTACCGTTGTATGCTTGTATGCAAGTATGTAGACTAATTGAACGTTTGAATGCGTTTATTCAGAGTGAATGCACCCTGGTATTTAAATATTCAAAATACTTGCATAATTGTATGCATATATTCAAAATTATTGCATTTGTGAATGGGTATTTTCAAAACATATGCAAACAAGGATGAACTTATTCATAACAGTTGCATATATGCATATGTATAATCAGAAAAGTTGCGGACATTTAAATATTTATTCAGAACATTTGCATAAGCAGAAGAATTTAAAATGAGTTGTTGGAGATTTGAATACGTTAATTTAAAATTGTTGCATAATTGTATACATATATATTGAATAGTTGCATACTATTATGCAAATATTTACAAAATTCTATTGAGAGTTCTTGCATGATTTTAAGGTATTGTTATGAATATTTTCAAACATGTAAGCATGTGTTCGGAATTCTTGAACACTTGTTGGCATCTATGCATGGTAGCTGAAAGCTAGTGTACTTACATTTAAAATAGCTGCTCATTAGTGTGCATTTATTATTTTTATTAGCTGAAAGCTAGTTTATATGCATTTTTTGGCAGAATGTGCATGATTGTATGTAGTTATTAACAATATTTTCATGTTTGGATGCAGATATTTTATATATCTGCATGCTTGTATGCATATATTGACTATATCTGCGTGCTTTTATACAATTATCAAGTATATTTGAACGTTTGAAGTCACATATTAACAATATTTGCATGCTTGTATGCAGATATCCAGTTTTTTTGCATATTTGTATGCATGTAATGTAAAAACTTGTTTTAATGTACTCATTTTTGTGTAAATAATAGGATGCTTGTATACTAATATTTCGAAAACCTGCATACATACTAGTATATAGATTGTAAGAATGATTGCATATTTATACCCTTGTTATCATACCAAATAGAATTATTCAAACAAGGTGTTAATATTTTATAAATTTCTGCAGTGTTGATTGTGGCATGTTTGTTAATAACATGATGAAACAGAGAAGTGTGAACCGAGAAATCATTGAAGATGGTGAAGTATACGGTGTTGTGGCTGTTAATGAACAACGTGCTGAGCTTGCACACAAAATTCTCAATTGCAAACTTTATTGTTGGATTGTTGATAATAATCTGTTGACACAAATGTTATTGGAAATTTATGTAATGAATTAAGTTCTACTACTTTTTCATGATGTTATGAAATGTTGCTTTCCTATGTACAGTTATAAATAATATATGGCATACTTTTATGCATTTTTTTCAATAAAATTGGTTACTCAACTGCTAATATTTGCAGCATTACTTCAAAAAATGCTACTAATGTTTTTTTTAATTACTTACTGTACGATCAGAACTTCAGAAGATTTTTAGAGTAGAAAACAAAATTAATACTGTAGAATTCGATGACTAAATAAACAAATTCAAGACTAAATAAGGAAGAAATACTGAAAGTTAAAACAGAGTTTGCACACAAACTGAAAATTTGAAAACTTGCATGCACATAATAAGAATACTTGCATACATCTATGCAACAACAGAGACTACTTTTATATATTATCAGGTATAAAAATACTTCTGTAACGACATTTAGCGACTATGAATTTATTCATACATCTACGGACTTATACAAAATATCAGCAAAGTTAATACAAATATTCAGCATATCAACAAACGACATCTCTCACTACATCAACAGAACTATAAAAATACGGACGAATAGAGCAGCTATAATTGCCAAACTTCAACAAATCATGATAGCAACATCAACAGGAACACTGTTATACAAACAAGAGATTCAACAATAAGTAGACAAAATCTGTGACAACAAGGAATTTCGCTCGATCTGAATCGATCGCTAAACCGACCAAGACCGTTCGAAACCCTTGATTGTTTTGAGAACACGACAAATTGGAACGCAAACAGAAGAACATTTGATTGTATATTACAACAATTCCATCAAAATACAAGAATATACAGAGTACGAATAAATATTAAACAGAAAATATCAGAGATTTAAATTACATTTAAATACATCGCAGAGGAAAATAATACAAAACACAACTAGAAGTAATACACGGATACAGAGCTTTTCAGATATCATTCCAGCTGTAAACCAGGTTCCTGTGAATATAAATATGCAAAACCAAAACTACTAGCTGCCCGTGTCAAAATAAGGGCATCCAGAGTTTAGGTTAAAACAATAAACTCCAGGTCAGTCATGTGACTGGTGTGAGAACTAAAACAGTTATTTAACACTTCGCTTTAAATCAGATATATCAAGGGACCACGCCGTATAACACGGAACGGGTTTCCTCCCAAGAATACCAGTGCATATAACAAAACAGCGCAATGCTTTTTGGAAAAATGAAGCTATTATAACACCCAGGTCCTATCACACAATGCAACGCAAGCCGAGGGATAGGGTTTTTCCCTTATAATAGCCAAACATGCTTGGTAGGTTTAAAACAAATCATTTGATACTATTATAGGTGCATAGTGTATAAAACAACTTCAAATCATAAGTATCAATCATAGACGGCATAAGTGCCCCATACCGCTATGTCGCCATATATAGGTTCTACAATCAAAACCGCAAGGTCACATATTGGAAGCTGGATTTCCATTTGTGAACCGAGGCAAAAGATAGTCCTCACCGATTCGAGACTCTCTAGCCCAAGCCTCAGGACAAGTACTCAGTCAAGCCCTTGATCGTCAAGGTCAGTCCACCGATGTGGATTAAAATGCCTGAACACTGCGTTTCCCCACCCTTTGGGGGCGTAAATGAGCCAAATGACTCCATCGGCTCCCCACAGTCACCGATATATCCGAGGCGCCTCGCAAAAGCAACAACCACACGGGTGAAAATAATATGAATGTCAGGGCTGGTAGGTCACTGACATCACCCTAGCTAGAAGGAAACGCATGCCCTCCCTGAGGTCCTCTCCCGTTTTTGGTTCACAACCGGGGTGTGAGGCTCGCGAATCAACGCTACACAAAGCTATGCCACACAGGCCGTGCTTTGATCATCAACCACAAGACTCTGATTTTCAACAGAAGCCTTGATCATATTGCCACTTAGGCATACCACACAGACAATTCACTCCATGCGTTTGATATCCATCAATATATAACCTCTGAGCTCGTACGTCTAAGAGAAGGGCGTTAAGCAAGAGAATAAATTCTCCGCCGCCAAACAGATATATATTTAATAGAAATCAATCACACAGAATAAAATCCAATGTCAGACACACAGTCCATTTACAAGTCTGTTATGGGTCTGAACGAAACCGGAGGCACCTTGTACCTCGCATATCCATCGATCTCCGAGTACGTCTGGACGATCACCAACTGATTCCCTCCTCTTGGGTGTACAGCCCAATCAAGATCATCAGTAATCACCCAAACGATGTGAAGACCTCCGGTCTTCAACCACCGTCTTCATCCTCGACACCACGTCGAATCAGTTATTCAGAATGGGATAAACCCGGTCTTTCTGAATAACTCGCGTATATAATAAACAAGTGTTACACAAATACAACATACGCCTCATTCCAATTCAGAATATTCTTTTATTCAAATATTCTTATACTTTGGGAAATGTTCCCATAAATTTTATCAAAGATAAATTCTTTAAATTTATTCTTCAATCTTCTTTGAATATCAATTCAAACCAAATTATGGTTTATCCAAACTAGTCGGGATTAACGAATCTTACCGAAGTAATCATTTGTTTTAATTTCCCAATCCCAACCTATCCATCCCATGAAGTAAAAATGGTAATACTTCATATCTAACACCACGGTGTTATCGGTAAATTCAATTACCATTTCACGTTCAAATCTAATTAAAGATTTAGCTATCGCTTTGGAGCAAAACTGGTGATACTCCATTCTCTATCATTTCAATCTAATTAAAGATTCATTAAAACTCCACTTAGTTTTAATCTTCCCAAAAATCAATATCCTATCTTTAACTGGGTTAAAGAACCAATGTCATCTAAAACACGGTTCACGATAAACCCAAAATCACATTTGATATTAAATACAGGGCTCTGAATAGAAAATATGTCGGCTTATATTCAATATCAAATTCTACGACCAACAAATATCTTATTGGAAGTAACGATATAAATATATCTTTCAAATTTCCATAACAATATCTGTATAATCACGAATTCCAACATCGAAATATTCCAAAGACAATTTAGATTCAAATCCATTTCCACTTTATATATTGAAAATTCCAGTTATTTTCTAAACCATTTCAAATCCACTTTATTTATTTTAAAAATAAATGGGATTATAATTCAAGTTCAAAGCTATTTCATTTCGATAAAAATCTATTTTTATCTTTTCAAATTTGGAAATTTTCATCCCAATTCTTCACAAATCATTTCTTATGATTTTACACAAATTATTACTATTTTTAATAATTTTATCAAGGCTCGTACAGTCGATTTCCATCAACGGCCATCAAACTGCACTTACAGCGACCTTTTCCAAATTTGATTTGGACATAATTCCAAATCCAACCGTTAGATTTCAAATCTCTAATATTCGTTAGAAAGACCTTTTCGATACGAATCCAACGGTTCCGGTTTTAGGAGAATCCGACGGTCGAATCTCCCGTAATATCCATTCGAAGTCAATCATCGAAATTCGCGAACTGCCGCAGCGCGGCACGTTCTATTCAGGCCATTATATATTATATATATATTATATTTCGTCGATTTCATTTCAAAACGTATTTTATAAATCGTTTTAAATTCATTTTCAAAACGATTTCAACTTCATATTCAATTTCTAATCAAAATTGAATATTCCATATCATTAATCTATAAATTATAATATTTTCAAAACGTTATATTTTGAAATCACTTCCTTTACTATATTCATTATAAAAATGAATAAAATCGATATAAATATCGTTCACGTCAAAATGGCGTCAATCTAATCAACACGGCTTTTATTCAACACATGACTGTTTTCTTCTATTAAACACATGAATATTTATTTTATTCAACACATGAATATTTATTCTTTTCAACACATGAATGTTTTCTTCTATTCAACACATGAATACTTATTTTATTCAACACATGAATATTTATTCTTTTCAACACATGAATGTTTTCTTCTATTTAACACATGAATATTTATTTTATTCAACACATGAATATTTTCTTCTATTCAACACATGAATAATTATTTTATTCAATACATGAATATTTTCTTTCTATTCAACACATAAATTTACTTTCTATTCAACACATGAATCTACTTTTATAATATACCTTATTTTCCAAATTGGAATGAGGCCCAATCAATTACTATATAATGTTAATTATATGGATTCCCTACAACACATGTATATAATAGCAACGATAAATCATCTACCATCATCTAGAGTGCACCACACAACTGCATAAGCATTAAATATAAATAATTATCGCTTACACAGTCTGTCAACCCATCGATTGACATACAACTAAACAATCGGAATTAGTGTACATCAAATATCATCCCAATACCCGTGTGGGGTTTCAAATCAACAAACACAGATTTTTATTTGTGCAGTTGGGTGATGTGTAAAATTTATCGTCCCAATCAATATCAGTCAAATGGGTGTACATAAACAAATCGTCCGATTTGTTTATAAATATTTATTTTATATACACGTTAAAAATCATATTTTTAACTATAAAATATTTTATTTCATTCTACATCACACAATCAAATTTCACAACACAGCAATCAAACAAACAAGTCATCCATGGTCTGTGGACAACGGGTGTCGGGTGCTACTAAGCACCGTCTGCATCCTAGTATATATTTCAACTAGAAATCAAAATAAAAGTGAGGAGTTCT
Source organism: Allium sativum (assembly GCA_030737875.1). NCBI lineage: Eukaryota > Viridiplantae > Streptophyta > Magnoliopsida > Asparagales > Amaryllidaceae > Allium > Allium sativum. The sequence continues at coordinate 367,431,232 of CM060920.1, forward strand.
CACAGATTCGCTAAACCAATTCACCGCGACTCTTCATATATTGGGAATCTTCACCTCGCTTCCAATGAGATCTGTTCCACGAAGTTTATATTAAAAGTCACATTTTTATAACTTCGCTATATATATAAAAATCGGATTTTTACTTTCCAACCATATACATAAAGATTCAATTTTTATATGCTATTCACATAAAGAAAAATCTAATTTTTATATCTCTACCTCTTAAAAAAAATCATATTTTTATTCCACTATCTTTAAAACAAAAATCACATTTCTATTTCGATGTTTGTAAATAAAAATTCACATTTTTAATTCACTTCACATATAAAGATCCTATTTTTTTTATCGAAGTAAAATCATATTTTTACTTCACTACTTAAATAAAAATTATATTTTTTACTATCATACTCATATATAAAAACCCATTCTTTTTTCATCTCCGCTTCATGTATATAACAATCTAATTTTTTTCTCTTAAACAAGATCATATCTTTGTATAAAATAAAATAAAAATCATAGCTTTGTTTATAAAAATCTTGTCTTTGTTTACTATAAAAATCAAATCTTTGTTTATTGCTACATATATAAATCTAAAACTGATTTGTATTCATATATATATATATATATATATATATGTATGTATATATTTTTAAACTAATTATCCTAAATAAAAATGGATATAAATAAAGAAAAATCACCTTCAATTCGATTTGGTGCGGAGTGGGGCCCAGCGATGGTTGCCGCAGACGGCTGCGCCTAGAAGGGCTGCGGCGCTTTCCTACGAGAGGGGGGGGGGGGAGGGGGGAATTGGGGTGTGTCGGTCAATTGTAGAAGAGTGGGAGGCCTCAGTCGATCTGCGACGGTCCTCAGGCAGCTGGAGGCGAGGTGGCAGCTAGGGTTAAAATGGGCGGTGCGGCGTTGCTTTGGGTTAGGGCTGGGGCGAGGTTCGACTTAGAAGGGAGAGAAGAGAGAATCGAGAAGGAGGGGTTGTGGTCGGCTCGAGATGGCACAAGGGGTTGCGGTGGGGTGCCGGCCACCAGCGGCGGCGCTCTGGAGGAGGTGATGGCCTCGTTCGTCGATCGTGATTGTTTTTTTCTTCTTTAAACCTAATTGAAAACTGATGTGGAAAGGACAAGGGGGTGTGGGTTTGATGAGTGAGGATGGAAAGGGGGAAAGATTTAATAATATATTTATTAATTTAATTTATTTCAAAAAGTTAGTTTTTACATTCGAACTCTGAACCGAGCCCAATGACTGTCGCCCCTAGCTAATTACCCCCATTCCGAACGCAATGGGATATGTCCCGTAAGCCAATTCTATCGTTTCGATCAGTTTTCGTTTGACTTAAAATATAATTCTATATATTCAATCTTAAACGTACATTTCAATTTACCGAGGCCACATACGGACATTTAAAATTCGAAAAAATTTATTTTTAGCTTTGTATTGACGATACGGTCCTAGTAAAACTAATTTCATCAAATTCTGAGACCGCTTGAAAAATGGTCATTTTCCAGTCGATTAAAATCAACTGAAACTGGTCAAATGCGTTTTCCTTTGCCACACTCACATATTGAATCTGAAAAATTATGAATTTTGGAATCTAGCAATAATTCGACATCCCGCATCCAACAAAAGTGGTTTCGTCGAAAACAGAAGTCGTTTGCAAAATTTCCATCTTTAAGGGCCAGAAGTCCACGGCGACTATTTTAAAATTTCAACTGGGCATAACTTTTTATCCCCGCTATGAAATTTCAATTTTTCGGATTCGTTGGGAAGATATTTTCAAATAGATTCTAATATTTTTGGTTTCGCTAAAATAAGGTTTATTTTGAATCATGTACATTCATTTGAACTTTGAAATCGAACTTTCAAACTACCGCGCCATTTTCAATTCCTTTTATAATTTAAAATAAATATTTATATTCAAACGACGATCTATATAAATATATACGTTCTAACTCTATTCAAATTAAATTTCTCGTCGTTATTATTTAAAATAATTCATTTTAAATATTCAAAATTTACTAAAATTGCCAAAATAAAAATTTTAAATTGACTCGGATTTTCGGGTTATTACAATCTCCCCCACTTAAAACTTTTTGTCCCCGAAAAGGAACGAAGCCGAAAGTTTTTTAACAAATCAACTCAACTTTCATTATTTTCATTACGGCTTAAGTTCTTCAACTTTTCAGTTTCTAAGAACTTTTCAAATTTTTCAAAAATTTAGCTAACACCCTAAATTTTCGAAAAATTTCGCCATAACCTCCCCTGCACCGGGAGCTTCGGGATATTTCAAATAGGCTCCCATGGCCCTCATCAATCCTAAAAGAAAAAGAAACGGCCAAGCGGCTAGCCAATCGGCTCATAAAATCATCCAAATCCAATAAATTTGTAAACATGTACCTATTTGTCGGGCAAACAATTTTATTCTTCTGCTCTAGCCTCCTTGCTATGACCTGTTCAATGTAAGTACATGTACATGCATGCATATGCGATAAATTTTCAATACAATTCACTATTTGATACAATTTGGCTAAATGGTCCAAATTTTAATTAATCAAACAATAATCAAACAAAAAAACCAACAATCAATTAGTTGATTATCTTTTCAATCACATAACTTTAATACATATCCAAAAATTAGATTTTTGATGCCAAATCACAACAATAAACCCTATCTAGCTTTGGTTCTCACACCAGCCAATTGGAATCATATAGAAATCCTACTTTCGAAACACGAAAATAAATTCTGATGATGACGCGTCAATCATCAGAATCATGTCCGAGCGACTAGAGTGTGATCTTATATCTATCCGGTATATTAAAACTTTGAATACCCGTGGATCAGACGTATATGCAAAGTCTTTATATACTGGATTGTCCAAATTCAATATAAAATAAATAATCGAATACGAATAATTGATTTAAATTTAAAAAAAAATTGTTTCATTTTAAAATTATACTCTTCACACTTGTTCTAGGATACTACTGATCCCATCTCTAACGAGTCATTGTCATTGGATATTACTAATCCAATCTCTGATGAATTCTTTCGTATGGTTCTAACGTGTCTTGTTCTCCGAGCTCTGTAAACCAAAGCTCTGATACCAAATGTGACAACAAGGAATTTCGCTCTATCCAAATCGATCGCTAAACCGACCAAGACCGTTCGAAAGCCTTGATTGTTTTGAGAAAACGACAAATTGGAACGCAAACAGAAGAACATTTCATTATATATTACAACAATTCCATCAGAATACAAGAATATACAGAGTATGAATAAATATTACATAGAAAATATCAGAGATTTAAATTACATTTAAATACATCCTGCGGAAAATAATACAAAACACAACTAGAAGTAATACACGGATACAGAGCTTTCTGGATATCATTCCAGCTGTAAACTAGGTTCCTGTGAATATAAATCTGCAAAACCAAAACTACTAGCTGCCCATGTCAAAATAAGGGCACCCAGAGTTTAGGTTAAAACAATAAACTCCAGGTCAGTCATGTGACTGGTGTGAGAACTAAAATAGTTATTTAAAACTTCACTTTAAATCAGATATATCAAGGGACCACGCTGTATAACACGGAATGGGTTTCCTCCCAAGAATACCAGTGCATATAACAAAACAGCACAATGCTTTTTGAAAAAATGAAGCTATTATAAGACCCAGGACCTATCACACAATCCAACACAAGCCGGGGGATAGGGTTTTTCCGTAATAATAGCCAAACATGTTTGATACGTTTAAAACAAATCATTTGATACTATTATAAGTGTATAGTGTATAAAACAACTTCAAATCATAAGTATCAATCATAGACGGCATAAGTGCCCCATACCACTATGTCGCCATATATAGGTTCTACAATCAAAACCGCAAGGTCACGTATTGGATGATGGATTTCCATCTGTGAACCGAGGCAAAAGATAGTCCTCACCGATTCGAGACTTCTAGCCCAAGCCTTAGGACAAGTATTCAGTCAAGCCCTTGGATCGTCAGGGCCGGCCCACCGATGTGGATTAAAATGCCTGAACACTACGTTTCCCCATCCTTTGGGGCGTAAATGAGCCAAATGACTCCATCGGCTTCACACAGTCACCGATATATCCGAGGCGCCTCGCAACAGCAACAACCACACAGGTGAAAATAATATAAATGTCAGGGCTAATAGGTCACTGACACCACCCTAGCTAGAAGGAAACGCATGCCCTCCCTGAGGTCCTCTCCCGTTTTTGGTTCACAACCGGGGTGTGAGGCTCGCGAATCAATGCTACACAAAGCTATGCCACACAGGCTGTGCTTTGATCATCAACCACAAGACTCTGCTTTTCAATAGAAGCCTTGATCATATTACCACTTAGGCATGCCACATAGGCATGCCACATAGGCAATTCACTCCATGCGTTTGATATCCATCAATATATAACCTCTGAGCTCGTACGTCTCAAAGAATGGCATTAAGCAAGAGAATAAATTCTCCGCCGCCGAACAGATATATATTTAATAGAAATCAATCACACAGAATAAAATCCAATGTCAGACACATAGTCCATTTACAAGTCCGTTCTGGGTCTGAACGAAACCGGAGGCACCTTGTACCTCGCATATCCATCGATCTCCAAGTACGTCTGGACGATCACAAACTGATTCCCTCCTCTTGGGTGTACAGCCCAATCAAGATCATCAGTAATCACCCAAATGATGTGAAGACCTCCAGTCTTCAACCACCGTCTTCATCCTCGACACCATGTCGAATAAGTTATTCAGAATGGGATAAACCCGGTCTTTCTGAATAACTCGCGTATATAATAAACAAGTGTTACACAAACACAACATACGCCTCATTCCAATTCAGAATATTCTTTTATTCAAATATTCTTATACTTTGGGAAATGTTCCCATAAATTTTGTCAAAGATAAATTCTTTAAATTTATTCTTTAATCTTCTTTGAATATCAATTCAACCCAAATTATGGTTTATCCAAACTAGTCGGGATTAACGAACCTTACCGAAGTAATCATTTGTTTTAATTTCCCAATCGTAACCTATCCATCCCATGAAGTAAAACTGGTAATACTTCATATCTAACACCATGGTATTATCGGTAAATTCAATTACCATTTCATGTTCAAATCTAATTAAAGATTTAACTATCGCTTTGGAGTAAAACTGGTGATACTGCATTCTCGATCATTTCGATCTAATTAAAGATTCATTAAAACTCCACTTAGTTTTAATCTTCCCAAAAATCAATATCCTATCTTTAACTGGGTTAATGAACCAATGTCATCTAAAATGCGGTTCACGATAAACCCAAAATCACATTTGATATTAAATACAAGGCTCTGAATAGAAAATATGTCGGCTTATATTCAATATCAAATTCTGCGACCAACAAATATCGTATTGGAAATAACGATATAAATATATCCTTCAAATTTCCATAACAATATCTGTATAATCACGAAATCCAATATCGAGATATTCCAAAGAAAATTTCGATTCAAATCCATTTCCACTTTATATATTGAAAATTCTGGTTATTTTCTAAACCATTTCAAATCCACTTTATTTATTTTAAAAATAAATGGGATTATAATTCAAGTTCAAAGCTATTTCATTTCGATAAAAATCTATTTTTATCTTTTCAAATTTGGAAATTTTCATCCCAATTCTTCACAAATCATTTCTTATGATTTTACACAAATTATTACTATTTTTAATAATTTTATCAAGGCTCGTACAGTCGATTTCCATCAACGGCCATCAAACTGCACTTACAGCGACCTTTTCCAAATTTGATTTGGACATAATTCCAAATCCAACCGTTAGATTTCAAATCTCTAATATTCGTTAGAAAGACCTTTTCGATACGAATCCAACGGTTCCGGTTTTAGGAGAATCCGACGGTCGAATCTCCCGTAATATCCATTCGAAGTCAATCATCGAAATTCGCGAACTGCCGCAGCGCGGCACGTTCTATTCAGGCCATTATATATTATATATATATTATATTTCGTCGATTTCATTTCAAAACGTATTTTATAAATCGTTTTAAATTCATTTTCAAAACGATTTCAACTTCATATTCAATTTCTAATCAAAATTGAATATTCCATATCATTAATCTATAAATTATAATATTTTCAAAACGTTATATTTTGAAATCACTTCCTTTACTATATTCATTATAAAAATGAATAAAATCGATATAAATATCGTTCACGTCAAAATGGCGTCAATCTAATCAACACGGCTTTTATTCAACACATGACTGTTTTCTTCTATTAAACACATGAATATTTATTTTATTCAACACATGAATATTTATTCTTTTCAACACATGAATGTTTTCTTCTATTCAACACATGAATACTTATTTTATTCAACACATGAATATTTATTCTTTTCAACACATGAATGTTTTCTTCTATTCAACACATGAATATTTATTTTATTCAACACATGAATATTTTCTTCTATTCAACACATGAATATTTATTTTATTCAACACATGAATATTTTCTTTGTATTCAACACATGAATTTACTTTCTATTAAACACATGAATTTACTTTTATAATATTCCTTATTTTCCAAATTGGAATGAGGCCCAATCAATTACCATATAATGTTAATTATATGGATTCCCTACAACACATGTATATAATAGCAACGATAAATCATCTACCATCATCTAAAGTGCAACACACAACTACATAAGCATTAAATATAAATAATTAACGCTTACACAGTCTGTCAACCCATCGATTGACATACAACTAAACAATCGGGATTAGTGTACGTCAAATATCATCCCAATACCCATGTGGGGTTTCAAATCAACAAACACAGATTTTTATTTGTGCAGTTGGGCGATGTGTAAAATTTATCGTCCCAATCAATATCAGTCAAATGGGTGTACATAAACAAATCGTCCGATTTGTTTATAAATATTTATTTTATATACACGTTAAAAATCATATTTTTTACTATAAAATATTTTCCACTATAAAATATTTTATTTCATTCTACATCACACAATCAAATTTCACAACACAGCAATCAAACAAACAAGTCATCTATGGTCTATGGACAATGGGTGTCGGGTGCTACTAAGCACCGTCTGCATCCTAGTATATATTTCAACTAGAAATCAAAATAAAAGTGAGGAGTTCTCACAGATTCGCTAAACCAATTCACCGCGACTCTTTATATGTAGGAAATCTTCACCTAGCTTCCAATGAGATCTGTTCCACGAAGTTTATATTAAAAATCACATTTTTATAACTTCGCTATATATATATATATATATATAAATCGGATTTTTACTTTCCTACCATATACATAAAGATTCAATTTTTATACGCTATTCACATAAAGAAAAATCTAATTTTTATATCGCTACCTCTTAAAAAAATCATATTTTTATTCCACTATCTTTAAAACAAAAGTCACATTTCTATTTCGATGTTTATAAATAAAAATTCACATTTTTAATTCACTTCACATATAAAGATCCTATTTTTTTTATCGAAGTAAAAATCATATTTTTCCTTCACTACTTAAATAAAAATTATATTTTTACTATCATACACATATATAAAAACCCATTCTTTTTCATTTCTGCTTCATGTATATAACAATCTAATTTTTTTCTCTTAAACAAGATCATATCTTTGTATAAAATAATAATAAAAAAATCATAGCTTGTTTATAAAAATCTTGTCTTTGTTTACTATAAAAATCAAATCTTTGTTTATCGCTATCTATATAAATCTAAAACTGATTTTTATTCATATACATATATATATATATAGATATATATGTATATATATTTAAACTAATTATCCTAAACAAAAATGGATATAAATAAAGAAAAATCACCTTCGATTCGATTTGGTGCGGAGTGAGGCCCAGCGATGGTTGCCGCAGACGGCAACGCCTAAAGGGGCTGCGGCGCTTTCCTGCGCGAGGGGGCGGGGGATTGGGGTGCGTCGGTCAATTGTAGAAGAGGGGGAGGCCTCAGTCGATCAGCGGCGGTCCTCAGATAGCTGGAGGCGAGGTGGCGGCTAGGGTTTAAATGGGCGGTACGGCGTTGCTTTGGGGTAGGGCTTGGGCGTGGTTTGACTTTGAAGGGGGAGGAGAGAGGATCGAGAAGGAGGGGCTGTGGTCGGCTCGAGATGGCACAGGGGGTTGCGGTGGGGCGCTGGCCACCAGCGGCGGCGCTCTGGAGGAGGTGATAGCCTCGTTCGTCGATCATGATTGTTTTTTTTAAACCTAATTGAAAACTGACGTGGAAAGGACTAGGGGTGCGGGTTTGATGAGTGGGGATGGAAAGGGGGAAAGGTTTAATAATATATTTATTAATTTAATTTATTTCAAAAAGTTAGTTTTTACATTCGAACTCTGAACCAAGCCCAACGACTGTCGCCCCTAGCTAATTACCCCTATTCCGTATGCAGTGGGATATGTCCCGTAAGCCAATTATATCATTTCGATCAGTTTTCGTTTGAATTAAAATATAATTCTATATATTCAATCTTAAATGTACATTTCAATTTACTAAGGCCACATACGGACTTCTAAAATTCCAGAAAAATTATTTTTAGTTTTGTATTGATGATACGGTCCTAACAAAACTAATTTCGTCAAATTCTGAGACCGCTTGAAAAATGGTCATTTTCCAGTCGATTAAAATCAACTGAAACTGGTCAAACGCGTTTTCCTTTGCCACACTCACATATTGAATCAGAAAAATTATGAATTTTTGAATCTTGCAATAATTCGACATTCCGGATCCAACAAAAGTGGTTTCGTCGAAAACAGAAGTCATTTGTAAAATTTCCATTTTTAAGGGCCAGAATTCCACAGCGACTATTCTGAATTTTCAACTGGAAATAACTTTTTATCCCCGTTATGAAATTTCAATTTTTCGGATTCATTGGGAAGATATTTTCAAATAGATTCTAATATTTTTGGTTTCGCTAAAATCCGGTTTATTTTGAATCATGTACATTCATTTGAACTTTGAAATCGAACTTTCAAACTACCGCGCCATTTTCAATTCCTTTTATAATTTAAAATAAATATTTATATTCAAACGACGATCTATATAAATATATACGCTCTAACTCTATTCAAATTAAATTTCTCATCGTTATTATTTAAAATAATTCATTTTAAATATTCAAAATTTACTAAAATTGCCAAAATAAAAATTTTAAATTGGCTCTAATTTCCGGGTTATTACAAATTCAGCAGTAATTATTGTATAAAATTACATAAAAGTGTTCAAAATAGTAATAAATAGATGCATACATGTATAAAAATATAAGTAACACTTGCATACCTATGTGCAAATTTTCATAAAAAGTTATGCATACTTATATTTATAACGGATGAAAAACACTGGTAAAATGCATATATTAGGAATATATGCATATTTGTATGCAACTAATCATCATACACGCAAGCAAACATAATTTCAAAAAGAGGAGTACATAAGTATGCTTATATACAGAATATATGCGTACATTTATGCAAATTTCCTGAACATATGCATGATTTTATACACATATTCAGAATTAAAGAAACAAACCCTATAGTGAAAAATTAATAATCACGACTGTATAATCAATAATAACCAGATAAATTTATCACCTAATTAAATTATCCATCATCAAACCTAGACACTGTAATAACATCAGAATAATTAATCAAGAAAAATGGGCTTGATATTGCCATGATTTTGATATTTTTTGTTCGATCGACATTAAAATTAAGAAAGTCGGCTTTGAAATTTAAAATTTCTTCTTCAATCGTTTGCATCACCAATACACCAATATTTGCAGGACCAATGGATGAAAAAATAAAAATAAAAAGGTTAATATGCATTAATCAAACAAAAGTACAAAAACAAATTCAGTTAATTATAACCATATGCATTCATATACGCAAATAATAGAAATATATGCATACTTATATGAAAATTTTAAGAATATTTGCACAAACTATATTAAAAAAAATCCAGAACACCTGTAATATGAATTCAATACAACTATATGCATAATGATGTACACAATTGATCATCAAGCACGCAAACAAATAGAAACTAAAAATATATGAAAATTAGAATGCATATGAACAAAAAATATGCACACATGTATGCAATTTTTTTTAATACATAACGTATTACAGCAATAGTTGCAATTTTAAACACTCAAATTCATAATGAATTCATATTTCTATAGATCTATGTATAACATCCTTTAAATATGTTGATAAATTATTTTACAATGCTCCACAATCAGGAATAAATAAACTTTATACTATAATTAAACTATCAATCAATCAAACAGAATAATTAAACTAATTCAGAATAATTAATTAACAAAATTCGATTTCAAAATAGAAATCATTACAGTCGATATAAAAAAAATTGAAAAATAACATATTACCTGGATGAAGACGACGCCATTTTATAAATAAAAGAGCGATGAAGGTTCTTCTCTGTAAAAGTCGATCAATCAAAAATCCTAACAAAGAAGCAGCCGCCATTAGGAAGAAAAAAAACGCACCCTAAAAATTTAATCGCAAAAAAGAAATATCGGATCAGATCCGAAATTAAAGCCGTAGATATCAATATGGGCAAAAGTGGAAATTATTAGGCGCTATTTTAAAAACAGGGATGAAATGTATATGTTTACAAAGGGGAGGATGTGAGCCTAATTAACTTTAATTTTAAGGATGTGAGGCTAATTTTCACTTTTTTAAAATCATTTTCCAAGTGTTAGACCAATATATATATATATATATTCTGAAAATTCTTGAATCAAAACTAGTTATTTAAAATATATTTTCTAAAGTATAAAACATAGTAATAAATAATTAAACATATAATATAAAAAGTATATAAATAAATGATATAAAACTATATAATACATATATATATAATATATATAAACTATATAAGAAACTTATATATATTTGAAATCATAAGTAAATTCTTTGGATGATTTTAAATCATTTTGAAAGGAATTTGAAATAAATTAAAATCAATTTAAAAGAATAATTTTGAAAATAGAAATTTGAGAGTGCTAATAATTTTTTTAACATACTAATTAGACTCTATTACTTTGATAATCTTGATATCTTGAAATCTTGATATCGTGATACTCATGAGTCTTGAATCTCCTATGAAATCTTGAATCTCCTATAAAATCTTGAATCTCCAAAAATTCGTAGCTGTACAGTCTTTAGTATTTACTTCCTATATATAAATCCTATATATATATATTCTGGATAAAGATGTTAGTATATATTTTATGATCAATAATTTTAACAAGGTCGTTGTCATCAAAATTCCATTCTCCAACAGTTTTTGGTTTCATGAGTAGAGTTTGATAGCTTGACAAAATCATATATTTTGTGCTTAATAGATGATTTTATGCCGAAGATATGAAAGGTCACCCTTGAGCTTTTATTTTCTTTGCTGATTTGGGCAAGTTATGACGAGATGTAGTCATTCAGATCTAGTTGCGCCAAAAGAGGTGTTACCAAAATTTTCTATAACATAATTTATTTAAAAAGTTTGAGAGTTAGAAATCATTTTCTTCTTTTGTGAATTTTAGGGACGTAATTCTTTAAAGAGGGAAAATTTAACTTGGAATTTATAATGCTTTAAATGGGATTTTTTTTTAAATATTCAAATTTGATTCGAACATAATTGATAACATTAAATTAACCTTTTAGCAAAACAACTTAATTTATAGTGACATTTTTTTAATTTAATTTTGTTTTTTTTAAAAATTTAAACTGAGAAACATCTAAATTTTCATTTTATGTATTTTACATTAACTGATGACATTTTTGAATTTTTACAGAATAAGATAATGAATGTATATTTCTAATTTTATGGAATCATATCAAATTTTGTATGTGTTCATATTTTTTTTTGTCATTCGTAGTTCATAAGCAAATAAAATTCTATGTAGCAAGATGCTAAAAACTACAATAAAAATTAAACCACACACTAAGATATTCAACACACTCTAAACTTTTCTTCTTCCTTCTTCTGTTTTTCAAAATGTAAATAAAGAAAATAATATTCATCTTAAAAAAAATGGAATCCATTCATATAAAATCACGAAATTAGTTTTTTTTGGGATCATTTCGTCGAAAGCTTTAATTTAAGGCTGTTAATGTGTCATGTCGGGTTGGATCAAGTCGGGTTCAGGTTGATTTATAAGCGGGTCGGGTAAACCTGTTTATTAAACGTGTCATTTTTTCCTAACCCTAACCCGACCCGTGTAGCCTATTTAACTAAATGGGCCGTATCGAGTCAGGTTAACCCGTTTGACCCATCGACAATTTTTTGGCAAAGCTGACTGGTTTTTTAAGTGGTCTGCAACACTTTTTATTATAACAAATAGTAAATACAAGAAAAACAGGAGCTAGACAAATTATCTAACTACTACAGTTTTTAAGGTGGATCGTCCAACACTATCGAAGTTTAATGTGTTCCGACCATAGGTTTAGCTCCACGTAGGGAGCCACATATTTAAGATACATTTCATACTACATAGTAGAGACTACATAAAAAATTAAAAGCTACAAAGGAAACCAAGTACATCTACACAAGTACATATGGTACTAAGCAAATGGACCAAGCATTAAGAGGAATAGTGCAACATATTTACATGGTGGGGAACACAGAGAGCTACTCCCGTGAAATCTTCAATTTGACATATAGAGAGTCAGGAGGACTCTAGCTTGATAGTGACTAGGTAGACACCAAGACATCACCAGTTTCTCATGTCAGAAGAAATGCGCCGCCAACATCACCTTAGCAGTTTGATCCAAAGCTTCCACGGAGCCGAGGAAGACTAGCAGCACCACACTTCCAACACACAACACAAAACCAATTCCTACTCCAGAACCACATAACCTTCCACAAATATACCCACACAAACAACCACCCATTAAGAAGAAAAATACACTGACTTACAAGTTGATACAAATCCAGACAAAAACTAGAGTCCCCAACGTAGACCTACCCAAACCCGAGATACTATAGAACTCCAATAGCTCATCCAGAAAGAGACAGCGACCTGCATACTTGACACATAAAAGAAGTAGCATACCATGTAGGATAAACAAGTAGGGAACATCCAGGAAGTAAGTCCAAACCATGAACTCCATGCAAGAAACAATGGATACTACACCATTGCAAGTCGAAACAAATCCAAATCTGTTGAATCCCTCCTCCGCTACCATCATACGAGAACCAGCTATACCAGATCATCCCTAGACTCTTGGAAAAGACCATATCTACTCCGGACAGTATATTCACCAAGCCATGAAAGGAGCGAACTCTCCCTGGACACCTCGAGAGACACATTATAGTCAACGACAGAGGAGATCCATAACACAAGAACATGGAAGAGAATATACGAGAGCTAGCCAGAAGAAGAATTGAACACCATATAATGACAAAGAAGCTTGCCTGGAATAATGGGGAGAGGAAGTCGGATATGTGTTGGCAATAAAGAAGGTTGGGGTTCAAGGTTAGATCTGACGCTTGTTAAAATTAGGGCTTGAGTTCAATCCCGCAGACCAAAGCAGGGATTGGGAACGACAAGAGGAGTGAATCGATTGAAAGAGAGGTAGAAAGATGAAAAATTTAGGAGCAGATACGAGGAGAAGTGGAAGGGAGATAATCGTCTGTCGCCATTAATAATAAAACTCAAATCCGAACCCCTCCCAATGGCAAATATTGCCCACTAATAGAAATAGCAAAAGAACTAAATCACCAACAAGCAACACTATTATATAATCGTCAACATGCAGCAAGTTACAAAATCATCAATAGACAACAAATTACAAAATCACCAATAGATAACATATATATAAAACATGAAATCACCATATCCAAAAAGCAATCTCCACACATAAGAATATATAAGCATACTGCATACATAAAAGACTAACAGTATGGAAGAGATATAGTTGTTATAAGTAAAGTATGACTAACAACATAAAAGAATAAATTAGTAAAATATAACAACTTACACAAGAATATATGAGCATAATAATTACTGCATACGTAAAGGACTAACATTAACAAACATACATAAAAGACTAACAATATGGATGAGATACAACATATAATCGGGTTTGGCAGGTCAAAATTGGGTTAGTGGTTCAACCCTAAACTCACCCATTTATAAATGGGTCAAATTCAGGTTGACCCGAAAATGACCCGCTAACTAAACGGGTCGGGTTAACTTGCTAATTTCTTTGCGGGTTTCAGGTCAGGTTTCGGGTCGTGTAGGAAATTGACAGCCTTATTGAAGACCAAACATATGGCATAATTAAATATCGGTCATCGACGAAATCATTCAATGAGCTCGAGACAATATCTAGTAGTGCCGGGAAAAAATGATGAATTTCTTATCAATATCCGATGTAGCCAGGATTACTTTTTTGCTGACACCGAACTCACAATCATTCCAAATGACAAGCTATCAATTAAAAACCCGTAGTAAAGTTCCATCTTATCTATCTCATTATCGGAGACCAACAACAAGAAAACCATCCATTTGGAGAGCGAACACAACCTACTATCCTCATGGGACCAAGACGCATATGTATCATTCCATGACAAATGCGTGGCCTTAGCTAATTTTTTGGTTTGCCCGTGACCAATACCCTCGGCATTAAGAGGATGTGAAATGAAGGCATGAACAAATTTCTATTTAAGGGAGGTAATAGAGGAATCACTAGGCAAGACATCTTAAACAACTTCATTGTTTTTTAAGGAATAATACGAATTTGGATTTGTAAAGTGGTGATAATATATTTATTTAATTTCCATACAATTTAGTTACTTGCATGAAAACAAAGCAGTTTCGGTTTATACTAAAAAAGTTGTAAATGACAACCGTTTTTGACCCATTTAAATATGAATTATTCCTTAAGATTTGTTGATATATTTATATCGTTGAGACAAGTATACATGCACATTTTCTAAGTATTTAAAATGATTTGCTTTTTTAATATACATATGTCGTTGATAAAAGTATATGGAAACATTTTCTAAGTATATACAAAGTGGTTGTAATTAATGAAAGGATTAATTGAAGAGGCATAACGATTGCTTATGTGATAACCCTAAACTCCTGTAGTATGAAAGCAAGGATAATCATTGGAATATAACACATAAACAATAACAACAGAACAGAAATACTGAATTACAGCAGATAAGGTACATCATGTTACACTGGAAATAATATATCATCAGAGTTACACAGCATAATAGGATCATACTTAGTACATAATACAGTTTCAGCTTAATATAAAATGTCTGTAGCGGAATGAAACATAATATACTAAATGAAGTCTGAACAGTATGATAGAAATGATATGATCCATCTTCAGCCCATAGCTATCAAGAATGAATCTGCTAAAACCTGAATACAACTTTGCCCATGCGGAAAGAGGGCACCCGAGTTTGCAAAGTGAAACAAACTACGAGTCAGTCATGGGACTGGTATGAGAAATCTAATTAACCTATTTAATACTAAGGCTAATCACGTGACGACGCCGCTAACGCGAAATGGGCTTACTCCATTTGATTGCTAGTGCATAAATAAAGTGAATCATTAAACAATGCAATGTTTTTTAGAAAAATGAAACCACTATAAGACTCAAGTCCCATCACATAATGCAAATCGGAGGATAGAGTTTCACCTTATAATGGCCAAAAATGCTTGATACGATAAAACGGATTTGATATTATTTTAAGTGTATATATGTTTCAAAAACATCTCAATTGTAATATATCAATCATATACGGCATAGTTACCATATACTATGTCGTCAAATATAGGTTTACAATCAAAACCGCATGGTGTCGTATTGGAAGTTGGATTTCCATCATGAACCAAGGCAAGGGATCGTCCTTATCGATTACAAGACACTCTAGCCCGTGCCTCAGGACTCAGACTCAGGTGAGCCCTTAGGAGCCATAGGGTCAGTCCATAACTAACGTTAGTGGATTATAACTCCTGAACAATACGCATTGTCTCCCTGGATCCTTCTCCCGTTTATGGTTCATACCGGGGTGTGGGGCTCGCGAAGTAACGATGTACACAAAGCTATACTAAATAAAGATGTGCTTTGATCATCAACCACAAGGCTCTGCTTTTCAACAATAAGCCTTGATCATTTACATCTTGACATGCCACACTGACAATTTACGCCATGCGACTGATGTATACCAGTATATAACATCTGAGCTTGTACAAGGGTGTTAAGCAAAAGAATAAATTCTCCGCCACCAAATAGATATATATTAAATAGAAATCAATCAGCACAAAATAAAATCCAATGTCAGACATACATCCATTTACAAGTCCGTTCTGGGTCTGAACGAAACCGGAGACACCTTATTGCTCGTTCCATATGTCCAATACAGAAGAGAGGCTCCCGCTTATCCGAACAATCGACAAGTACGTTCGGACAACTACCATTGTAACCCTTTCAAGGCAGCAACTCCAATCAAAGGCATCAGTAATCATCCATTCGATGTGAAAATCGCCGGTCTTCAATCACCGTCTTCAAATCTTTGACATCCAATCGTCGTATAATTATTTGAAATGAGAGTTAACTCGGCCTTTTCAAATAATTCGCGAATATATAATTCAAAATCATTTATTTTCATTCCATATCGTTTATAATATTTTTTAACGATTTATCGCTATTTTTATTTATATAAAAATAGCCATATTTAATTAAACGATGCTTAAGGTCATTACATGGCCCTGGCGCCGTTTTCATCAAAATTTGATTTACACATTTCTCAAAATCTAACCGTTGGATCTTAGCAAATTTTATATCGTTGGAAAGATCTTTCCAAAGCGAACCCAACAGGTCTAGTTTTGGGAAAATCCGATGGTTGGATCTCTCGGTATAATCATTTGAAGTTACGATTCCAAATCGCGAACTGCAATAGCGCGATTCGTTTTATTTTAATATATATATATATATATATATATATTTATTCGTTCGACGATTTCAAACCATTTTCTCTCTACCATATAATTAACATCATTTCAATGAATCATACTGACATTAGAAATGTAAAATTTTAATGTTAAATATTTTACCAATCTTGAATCTCTTTTATATGAAATCTTAGATTACATTAAAATTGTAATTTTCAATGTCATAAACGTTTTCATTTCAACATTGATTTCTTTTATATGAAATCATATATTACATTAAAAATGTAATTTTTAATGTCATAAACATTTTCATTTCAACATTGATTTCTTTTATATGAAATCATATATTAGATTAAAAATGTAATTTTTAATGTCATAAACATTTTCATTTCAACATTGATTTCTTTTATATGAAACCATATATTAGATTAAAATTTTAATTTTAATGTCATAAACATTTTCATTTCAACATTGATTTCTTTTATATGAAATCATATATTACATTAAAAATGTAATTTTTAATGTCATAAACATTTTCATTTCAAAATTGATTTCTTTTATATGAAATCATATATTACATTAAAATGTAATTTTTAATGTCATAAACATTTTCCTCTAACCTTGAATCTTTTATATTTTACATTAAAGAAAATGTAATTTTTTTTAACCTCTCTTTCATTACATTAAAAATGTAATCTTTAATGTTAACACATCTATTAAACAATGCATCTTTCCCTAATGATTCATTTACATTAGAAATATAAATTTCAATGTAACAACATAATTCATTTCAACTAATGATCTTTTTAACCTACAATGAAAATGTAAATTTTTATGTTAACATATAATGATTATTATATATATATAAAATAAAAATGTACTTTTATTGTTAAACAGTTTTTCTATTCCAAATAATGATCATTTTTCTATATTCCTAATCTGCAATAAAAATGTTAATTTTTATTGTTTAACTTTTATATTCAAATATTGATCATTTGCTATATTTCTAACTTGAAATAAAAATGTTAATTTTTATTGTTTAACTTTACCATAAGAAATGTAAGTTTAAATTAACACTTTTATTCACTCAAATACTTTTAATGAATTCATCTTTACATAAAAAATGTAATTTTTATGTTAACACATTTTATTTAACAATGCTTATTTTTAATGTTTATTTATATTAAAAATGTAAATTCCAATGCCAATACATTTTTATTTCACAATGTTTTATTTTAATGTTTCATTTACAATAAAAATGTAAATTTCGAAGTAAACACATTTTTATATATCAATGCTTATTTTTAATGTTTCATTTACAATAAAAATGTAAATTTCAAAGTAAACACATTTTTATATATCAATGCTTATTTTTAATGTTTCATTTACATTAAAAATGTAAATTCCAATGTCAATACACTTTTATTTCACAATGTTTTATTTTTAATGTTTCATTTACATTTAAAATGTAAAATCCAATGTAAATACATTTTTATATATCAATGCTTATTTTTAATTTACAATAAAAATTGTGAATTTATTGTTGAACATTTTTCATCCTAAATAATGATCATTTTTTATTTTATATACAATAAAAATCTAATTTTTATTGTTCAAATATTCTTATATCAAAACACGAATATTTCACAACACACAAATATTTCAGAAAATTTCAGCAGCATAAAAGCAGGGTAATTAAAACCGGCACCGTCCCTAGTACGGCTCCTCGCGCTAATTAGGCCTCGCGGCTATATAAGGGTTTTATTTTTCCTAATACAATTTTTTTTCTACACAATTGAATTTTCACAAACACGATCGATTTCGTTTCAATCACAATCAGTCAACAAAAATCAAACAATTTCACACCACAATATAATCAAGTCGTCCATGTTCTGTCGATGGCGATGTTGGGAGTTTCTAAACTCGTCTGCAACCTAATATAATTTTATTTACTTAATTTGGATTCAGAAATCTCACGTTGCTATTTATTTCTTCTAAAATTGTAGAAGGCTCCAAAAATTCTTCGGTCAATTCTGAAATGTATATCTCGAACTTACGGTCCCAATGTTTCCTGTTTCATCGAATTTCAATATCATATAAGAAAGATACGATTTTTTATAAACAAATCGAACTTTGCAATGCTTTTAAAGTGTTGTGATCTATTTAAAATATACCTTCCTCATCCTTCTGAATTAACAGCTGCGCTTATTCAACCCTGTTTAAAACTAGGGTTCTACTTTTCGAGCTTCACAATTAGTTAGGCAGCGATCGGGTTATGCCACTTCGAAGGCCTCAGAGAGGCGCACATGCGCCTGTAATGACGTCGAACTCTGTCATGGTAGGAGTGAGGATTTCGAGGTGATCTTTTGCTGGTTCGCGGAGGTGGTTCGATCAATACACTAAACGATGGATCAAAAAACTTATATGGATTTGAAGAGGAGGAAATTCTCTACAATATTGCCTCTTGAATCAGTTTATTTCGTTAAGAAAATCGCAAATTATGGAGGGAGGAAGTTTCGATTAATTTCCATCGTTCATTTCTTTAGTGGTGGCGGGGGTTTGAAAAAACGATGAGTGTTTGGGAAAATGCAATTTGACCGGATATTTATAATTAAATTATTTTATTTATTTAATTCCGAAAATACCCAATATTCATACGAACTCCAAATCAAACCCAAGAAGTGTCACCCCTAGCTAAACACCCCCATTCTGGACACAATGGAATATGTTTTGTAGGCCCATTTGATCGTATCAGCCCACTTTTCTTTAAATTAAATAATAAAACATTTAATTATTTAATTTGATCGAACATTTTAATTTACCGGGGCCACTTACTGACTCTAAAAATTCCCGAAAAATAAATCTGGCTATGTTTTAATGATACAGTCCTAACAAAATTAATTTCGTCAAATTTAGAGACCCTTTGAAAAATGTCCATTTTCTAGTTGATCGAAATAGACTAAAATTGACAAAACACATTTTTTTGCCACGCTCACATATTAATTCCAAAAATTATGAAAATTGGAATCTTACAATAATTTGACATTCCGAATCCAACCAGGGTGGTTTCGTCGAAAACGGAGGTCGTTTGCAAAATGGCTATTTATACGGGCTATATATTATATTAAATTCCATATCGACTATTCTAAATATTTAACTGGCCATAACTTTTTATTACCACTATGAAATTTCAAATTTTCAGATTCGTTGGATAGATATTTTTAAACAGATTCAAATATTTTTGATTTCACCAAAATTCGATTTATTTTGAATCCTGTACATTCAGTCAAAGTTCAAATTCAAATTTTCAAACTGCCGTGCTATTTCTAACTCCTTTTAAAATTAAAATAAATATATTCATTCGAACTTCGATTTAAATAAATTTTTAATCGTTATAATTTAAAATAAATTGTTTTAACTATTCAAAATTCACTGTAATAGCCAAAATAAAATTTTTAAATTGGTTCCAATTTTCCGGGTTGTTACAATCTCCCCCACTTAAAAACTTTTCGTCCCCGAAAAGGAAACAACATTAAAGTAGGAAACAAAACAGAAAATGAAAAATATCGTAAATGTACCTTGCACCAGAGCTAATCAGAGATATCCACTCTGCACTGGGGATAAGCCTGTTTAATGCTATCTTCGGTTTCCCATGTACAGTGTAACACCCCGTATTTTCTGAGAATATTAAAAATACAAATTAAAGAATAATTAATTTGAAAAAGAGGAATGAGAAAAGAATGATAGCATTTTTCTAAGTTTTGTAAGCAAAAGATTTAGTAGCTCATTTGGTTAGGACATGTGACTTGCATACAAGAGGTACAGAGTTCGATCCCCGCCAGCGCCATATTTTTGTTTTAGGGGAATGGCTAAAAAGTGGCTTAGTGTGAACGCAGTTCAAAGAGTGGTTTAGTGTGAAAATGGTTAATTATGAAGAAGTTATTAAGCCTTGAAGTTTGTATGCATATGAGAGAAATATATATAGATATATATAAAAATTAAATAAATAAATATGCAAAAAAGTTCAAAACAGCGAATTGGGAGGGGGAAAAACCGAACCGGCCCATTTTTGAGGTCGACCCAAGCCCTGCTGGGTCGACTAGGGGTTAATCCAGGGTGTTTGGCTGTCATCCCGTGGGCCGATTCGCTCAAATGCAGATTTTGCATTTGAATGGTTCTCATGATTCAGGGTTAATCTAATGGTCCTAAATAACTTCCTACACCTATATATACATCCTAACCTAAACCTAAATCTCATATACAATTCTCTAGCCTCCATTGCTCTCTTCCTCTCTAAAAAAATAAATCAATGGCGTCTCTACTTTGCTAAAACCTAAGCTAGGACTTGTGCTTCTTCTTCCTCCAATTCTGATTAGGATTAAAAGAGAACAGTTACAACACCTTTTTCTTTTAGAATCCAACCAAGGCAAGTGCAGTTATTTTCCGATATAAACTTTAATTATAATTGTGACATGATTGTAAATCTGAATTTGAGATTGCGTATGTTCTGTTCTAATCTATTTTATTCTATATCTCTTTCTTCTTTCTGTTCTATAGCCAGGCTACCCCGAGCCTGCGCCAAATCTCATAAGAGATTAACGCACGAACGTTAAACTTTGGGACAAATAATGAATGATGGCATAATTGGACATGGCTAATCTGTGACTAAAAGGACATAGCTTGTAAACTAGATTTAGATCTGTGCATATTCTGTGAATTGGAAGAAGAGGAACCATTGTATATTAACATGTGACTTGAGACATTGGACATAACGCATATTTTTGAATTAAAGATCTGTTATAATTAAAAGTTCTAGATTGTTGGGCGTATTGTTTATATAGAAATTCATGATTTGGGATAAAAAGAGAAAATGACTTAGGTGTAAAGATCTATATTAAGATTTGATAACTGTTAAATGTGAATAACACCTAAGTGGGAGATCTTTGAATATATGACATGCATGGCTATATTTGGTATATAATCATAATTATGAATCATGATAATTATTTAGGCATGCAAACTTAGGCCAAATTTATAATTAGGCAAGATATGTCAATGAAACTTTAAGGAATAATTAAATCTGTTATATTGCCTAATCTGCTAGATCCGTTATATTGCCTAATCTGCTAGATATGTTATACTGCCTAATCTGCTAGATCTGTTATATTGCCTAATCTGCTAGATCTGTTATATTGCCTAATCTGCTAGATCTGTTATATTGCCTAATCTGCTAGTTCTGTTATATTGCCTAAACTGCTAATTAGATTGATTTGCCTAATCTGTTAATTATGTTAATTTTGCCTCATCTGCTAAATCTGTTAAATCGCCTAATTTGCAAGATTTGTTATCTGTTTAATATGTTGAATGGCGTAATCTGTTGGAACTGAAATGCTGAAATTTGAAGTATGTAATCCTGTAGGCTCGATTTAAAATTGAGCAAAACTTTTTAATAGAACCTCGAATAATCTGCTGTAACTTGTAAAGAAGTTAATTTGTTAAAATCTGTGAATGAGCACATTTGTTAAACATAAAACATGGCTAACTCGAGGTTAGAATGAGTTTGCGGCGTAATTCTGCCCGGAACCGCCCGGCACATTCCAGTGGCCGCAAACAATAGGTTCTAATGTGAGAAGTTAGTCATAACGTGCTTAAAACCCGAGGTTAGACTCAGTTTGCGGCAGAAACCTGCCCGGAACCAACCGGCCTAACCAGTGGCCGCAAACTGTATGTCTAATGTGAGAGGTCTGAGCATTAATGAAAATCTGAGATAAATATGATGTCTAAAACGTGTTGGGTGGATAGGGTTATACCAACTGGACTGATAAATCTAACAAACCCGTTTCGTGAATCTGTAGGCCCAATTACAAAATTAGACAATCTATAAGTCTGTTAAAACAGTACATCTGATCCGTTAGTCCGAAAACTTGTTAACTTGAATGTCTGATCTGTGAACTAGTAAATCTGAACTCTGTATGTCTGAGACCTGTAACAAGTTAATCTGAAATCCGTTAATCTGGGGACACAAGGTTAGGAGGGGAAATACTTGTGTCATCTGTTGTTTGGGACCCATATTAGTCAGTAACCCTTTATGGTATCAAAACTTTGACCCAACAGTAGGTAGGGTCCGGGCACGCTTACTGAACTAATTATAAGCGGTTCATTCTGATAATGGCGAGGGGTGTTGATGGTGCGTTCCAACCGGGTCATGTGCGTGCATGGATCCCGGTCTACCTCTGAGGATGTAAGACGCCGTGACATCTGTAAATAGGTCTGTGTCATTCAAAGGTTGCCACTTTAGGGAATGATACACCCTTCGGTGGGGTGGCACAGGGTATTTATGTATTAGGGAGCCGATCGCTTGGGGTAGGGTTTTAGGGTACACTTAGTTCTGTCTGTTTCTGTTGGTACCGTCTGTTTTTGTTGGGTGGTAACACCTGTCTGTTTCTGCGTGGTACCGTCTGCTCGGGTGGTAAAGGCCCATTTACTAGTGTACACCTAATTCTACATTCTGTTTCCATAGGGATTAATCTGACTGTTTCTGTTCGGGTGGTAAAGGCCCATTATTAATATTCTGTTTCTGTTCGGGTGGTAAAGGCCCATTATCAACATTCTGCTTCTGTCTGTTTCTGTTGGGGTGGTAAAGGCCCATTACTAGCATTCTCTTCTGTGGAAATTATTCTGTACCCGTTTCTGTTTCACTATAGACATTAGGGTGACACCTAATCCTGTTATACTAGTATTATTGCAGAAAAGTGTAAAGCAATAGCTTATATCATTATGTTCTTCTGTTATATCTGTTACATCTGTTACGGTTATCTCTCATCCAGTTTTATTTTCATGTCATGTTATTATTATCTGTTCATAACTGAAAATCACCGGACTTGCCAGACTTTTTGTCTGACCCTTGTTGTTTCGCCCCTTTTTCTTCCGTTTCCCCCCCAGGTTTTGTAGAAGGGAATACTCTAGCTTGATCCAGATTACTTCCGCTTGCAGTGCTTAAAGTATGGCTTGTCTTCTTCTGTGGGGATTATGATTTTAAACTTTGCATTCTGAAGGCTTTTGTACAAGACTGATATTTTGTACTTGAATTCTGATATTGTGATTTGAAAGGATGTAACCAAGCTTCTGTTTGAAATAAAGTTATAATTTTTCAAGTACTGTTTATCTGTCTTGTAGTATTCTGTTTCTGTTTACTAAAATGCTCCACCAAAGTTAAGGCATTCCCTTTGTGAGTGACCTTAACGGAGGTGGGGTGTTACACTTGGTATCAGAGCTGAAGGTTACCAGATTAGATAAAAGTTTTTGAAAACTATTTTCAAAAAGGTTTTAAAAGGAAGTATTTTCAAAAGAAAAATTTATTTTTGAAGAACATAATCCCCAAAGCCATATATCTATCTTTTGTTCCTCTGTTTGAATCTTTGTTTCCTTCTTTCTCCGAGGCTCCCGGCTTTCTGGGAGGTAACCTCATCGCAGCATGGTTCCGTAGGCTTGATAAGACTACGACACTTGTCAAAGGGCAAATAAGCGCCCGACTTCCATTTGTGGCCGCAGTAGCTTCACCTACGGCTAATTTTCTTCCAAGCTTCGTAGGATTTTCCATGCGATGGAGGCCGCTTTCGAGGGACTTATCAACGTAGTACACATGAATAGTAAAGATGAGAATGAGGGAGTTTGGCTAAGGAGCACAACCCAAGGATGAGAAACTCATGGATATGGACTTGGTTCACAAAGTAGGCAAAAAGGAAACACAAAAGAAGGAAGAAAAGTCTGATGATAAAGGAGGAGAAATGTGCTTTACTTATGGAAGCTTGACTCATCTGAACAAGGATTGCCAAAAGAGGAAGGACACTCACTTCAACTGTGGTGAGATGGGACACTTCTCTAGGGACTGCCCGAAGAAACGGGGGCAAGGACAGAGGACATGACCTACTTCGGGAAGGCAGGCGAATGCTCTCATAGTTGGTGGATAGGATATAAGTAGAAAAATTTCCGTAGAGAGTTTAGTTTCCTTATCCGATTATTGAGTTAGAACTCGTTCCGATTATGGCATTCTGATTCTGTAGTCGAGTCTCTGCACTTTAATACTAGTCTTGTTTCTGATCTGGTTATAGTCTCAAACCCCATAGGGGTTACGACTCATCTGCTGGTGATAGGTTGGGGTTTGAGAGATATATGTGTTAGGCGTCAAGCAGAATCCATACATTCTAGGTTTTATCATGCTTAGTTTTCTAAGAATCATTTGGTAATCTGATCTATACTAGTAGTCTGTAAATATCTGAATATCTCTGATAAGGTTAAGATTTCCAGTTTTGACATTGTCTAAAGAGGGTAATCCTCTGAGTGTCAATCTGATATTGATCTCGGTCTTTGGGATTGATACTTAGGGGAATTATTCTCTCAACCAATGTCTAATGGGAACCAAGTTTTTGTTTTATCTGTTCTCGCTTCCATCGTTTGACTGTATCCTATCGATCGAATCTTCGAACTTTAGGTAGAAACTAATGGGTGTAAACATGTGTTTGAGACATGTTATGTTTGATGGTTGCAAGTGGATGCAAGTGGTTGCTCGTGGATGCATATACACACACTAGGCACTAGATCGGCTCAAAAACACTCTCATACTGCATATGGATGTGTGTGCATTTTTCAATTTTTGTGGATGCAGAATGATTGACTCCTCACATGGATATTGCATTTGGATGAATGGTTATGCACTCATATAGAAATGATGTGTATCAAATAGGATTTCTTGCATACATATTTGGACTCATGGCACTAACATGATTCGCATTAAGGAGGTCAATTGGATCAGTAGACCGCCTGATTTAGCATTAGCTAAGAAACATATACACACACTTTGCATATGTTCATACAGCATTAGAAACCTTTTAAGGACAACAGATGCCTGTGATTGAATGGTTGAGTAGATGGATGTTGGATGTTAGGATACATTCTTCTTAACTTGAAGATTTCGGGGACGAAATCCTTTAAGGAGGGGAGAATGTAACACCCCGTATTTTCTGAGAATATTAAAAATACAAATTAAAGAATAATTAATTTGAAAAAGAGGAATGAGAAAAGAATGATAGCATTGTCCTAAGTTTTGTAAGCAAAAGATTTAGTAGCTCATTTGGTTAGAACATGTGACTTGCATACAAGAGGTACAGAGTTCGATCCCCGCCAGCGCCATATTTTTGTTTTAGGGGAATGGCTAAAAAGTGGCTTAGTGTGAACGCAGTTCAAAGAGTGGTTTAGTGTGAAAATGGTTAATTATGAAGAAGTTATTAAGCCTTGAAGTTTGTATGCATATGAGAGAAATATATATAGATATATATAAAAATTAAATAAATAAATATGCAAAAAAGTTCAAAACAGCGAATTGGGGGGGGGGAACCGAACCGGCCCATTTTTGAGGTCGACCCGAGCACTGCTGGGTCGACTAGGGGTTAATCCAGGGTGTTTGGCTGTCATCCCGTAGGCCGATTCGCTCAAATGCAGATTTTGCATTTGAATGGTTCTCATGATTCAGGGTTAATCTAATGGTCCTAAATAACTTCCTACACCTATATATACATCCCTAACCTAAACCTAAATCTCATATACAATTCTCTAGCCTCCATTGCTCTCTTCCTCTCTAAAAAAATAAATCAATGGCGTCTCTACTTTGCTGAAACCTAAGCTAGGACTTGTGCTTCTTCTTCCTCCAATTCTGATTAGGATTAAAAGAGAACAGCTACAACACCTTTTTCTTTTAGAATCCAACCAAGGCAAGTGCAGTTATTTTCCGATATAAACTTTAATTATAATTGTGACATGATTGTAAATCTGAATTTGAGATTGCGTATGTTCTGTTCTGATCTATTTTATTCTATATCTCTTTCTTCTTTCTGTTCTATAGCCAGGCTAACCCGAGCCTGCGCCAAATCTCATAAGAGATTAACGCACTAACGTTAAACTTTGGAACAAATAATGAATGATGGCATAATTGGACATGGCTAATCTGTGACTAAATGGACATAGCTTGTAAACTAGATTTAGATCTGTGCATATTCTGTGAATTGGAAGAAGAGGAACCATTGTATATTAACATGTGACTTGAGACATTGGACATAACGCATATTTTTGAATTAAAGATCTGTTATAATTTAAAGTTCTAGATTGTTGGGCGTATTGTTTATATAGAAATTCATGATTTGGGATAAAAAGAGAATATGACTTAGGTGTAAAGATCTATATTAAGATTTGATAACTGTTAAATGTGAATAACACCTAAGTGGGAGATCTTTGAATATATGACATGTATTGCTATATTTGGTATATAATCATAATTATGAATCATGACAATTATTTAGGCATGCAAACTTAGGCCAAATTTATAATTAGGCAAGATATGTCAATGAAACTTTAAGGAATAATTAAATCTGTTATATTGCCTAATCTGCTAGATCCGTTATATTGCCTAATCCGCTAGATATGTTATACTGCCTAATCTGCTAGATCTGTTATATTGCCTAATCTGCTAGATCTGTTATATTGCCTAATCTGCTAGATCTGTTATATTTCCTAATCTGCTAGTTCTGTTATATTGCCTAAACTGCTAATTAGATTGATTTGCCTAATCTGTTAATTATGTTAATTTTGCCTCATCTGCTAAATCTGTTAAATCGCCTAATCTGCAAGATTTGTTATCTGTTTAATCTGTTGAATGGCGTAATCTGTTGGAACTGAAATGCTAAAATTTGAAGTATGTAATCCTGTAGGCTCGATTTAAAATTGAGAAAAACTTGTTAATAGAACCTCGAATAATCTGCTGTAACTTGTAAAGAAGTTAATTTGTTAAAATCTGTGAATGAGAACATTTGTTAAACATAAAACATGGCTAACTCGAGGTTAGAATGAGTTTGCGGCGTAATTCTGCCCGGAACCGCCCGGCACATTCCAGTGGCCACAAACAATAGGTTCTAATGTGAGAAGTTAGTCATAACGTGCTTAAAACCCGAGGTTAGACTCAGTTTGCGGCAGAAACCTGCCCGGAACCAACCGGCCTAACCAGTAGCCGCAAACTGTCAGTCTAATGTGAGAGGTCTGAGCATTAATGAAAATCTGAGATAAATATGATGTCTAAAACGTGTTGGGTGGATAGGGTTATACCAACTGGACTGATAAATCTAACAAACCCGTTTCGTGAATCTGTAGGCCCAATTACAAAATTAGACAATCTGTAAGTCTGTTAAAACAGTACATCTGATCCGTAGTCCGAAAACTTGTTAACTTGAATGTCTGATCTGTGAACTAGTAAATCTGAACTCTGTATGTCTGAAACCTGTAACAAGTTAATCTGAAATCCGTTAATCTGGGGACACAAGGTTAGGAGGGGAAATACTTGTGTCATCTGTTGTTTGGGACCCATATTAGTCAGTAACCCTTTCTGGTATCAAAACTTTGACCCAACAGTAGGTAGGGTCCGGGCACGCTTACTGAACTAATTATAAGCGGTTCATTCTGATAATGGCGAGGGGTGTTGATGGTGCGTTCCAACCGGGTCATGTGCGTGCATGGATCCCGGTCTACCTCTGAGGATGTAAGACGCCGTGACATCTGTAAATAGGTCTGTGTCATTCAAAGGTTGCCACTTTAGGGAATGATACACCCTTCGGTGGGGCTGGCACAGGGTATTTATGTATTAGGGAGCCGATCGCTTGGGGTAGGGTTTTAGGGTACACTTAGTTCTGTCTGTTTCTGTTGGTACCGTCTGTTTCTGTTGGGTGGTAACACCTGTCTGTTTCTGCGTGGTGCCGTCTGTTCGGGTGGTAAAGGCCCATTTACTAGTGTACACCTAATTCTACATTCTGTTTCCGTAGGGATTAATCTGACTGTTTCTGTTCGGGTAGTAAAGGCCCATTATTAATATTCTGTTTCTGTCTGTTTCTGTTCGGGTGGTAAAGGCCCATTATCAACATTCTGCTTCTGTCTATTTCTGTTGGGGTGGTAAAGGCCCATTAATAGCATTCTCTTCTGTGGAAATTATTCTGTACCCGTTTCTGTTTCAGTTTAGACATTAGGGTGACACCTAATCCTGTTATACTAGTATTAGTGCAGAAAAGTGTAAAGCAATAGCTTATATCATTCTGTTCTTCTGTTATATCTGTTACATCTGTTACGGTTATCTCTCATCCAGTTTTATTTTCATGTCATGTTATTATTATCTGTTCATAACTGAAAATCACTGGACTTGCCAGACTTTTTGTCTGACCCTTGTTGTTTCGCCCCTTTTTCTTCCGTTTCCCCCCAGGTTTTGTAGAAGGGAATACTCTAGCTTGATCCAGATTTCTTCCGCTTGCAGTGCTTAAAGTATGGCTTGTCTTCTTCTGTGGGGATTATGATTTTAAACTATGCATTCTGAAGGCTTTTGTACAAGACTGATATTTTGTACTTGAATTCTGATATTGTGATTTGAAAGGATGTAACCAAGCTTCTGTTTGAAATAAAGTTATAATTTTTCAAGTATTGTTTATCTGTCTTGTAGTATTCTGTTTCTGTTTACTAAAATGCTCCACCAAAGTTAAGGCATTCCCTTTGTGAGTGACCTTAACGGAGGTGGGGTGTTACATACAGTCTCTAGGATCTTCGCTCCACTGCACTTTGACTAGATGAATTCTTTTGTTCCTCAGAACTCGGGTTTCTTTGCTAATGATCCTTACTGGCTCCATTCTTACTGCTAAGCTTGGGGTAATCTCAAAATCTTGTTGTGCAGCTTCCTCCATAATCAAGTCTGGATCGTGTACATGCTTTCGAAGTTGAGACACGTGAAATACATCATGTACTCCTGGAAACCAGTCAGTAAGTTGAACCCTATAAACGAGAGTTCCAATTCTTTCTAGAATAGGGAATGGACCAATGAATCTAGGAGCCAACTTCCCAGTCTTCCCAAAACGAACTACTCCTCTTAATGGAGAAACTCTCAAGTATACATAATCACCAACAGAAAATTCTAAATTTCTTCTCATTGAATCTGCATAACTTTTCTGTCGGCTTTGAGCTATTAGTAATCGCTTCTTAATGAAATCGACCTTATCCGAAGTCTCTCGAATCATGTCAGGACCCAATACTAGTCGATTGCCTAGTTCAACCTAACATGAGGGAGATCTACAAACCCTGCCATACAATGCTTCGAATGGCAACATTTGCAAGCTTGTTTGGTAATTGTTATTATAAGAAAACTCGACCAAATGCAAGTGATCTTCCCACGATCCTCCAAAATCAATAATACATACCCGCAACAAGTCTTCCAGTATACGGTCCACCCTCTTAGTCCGGCCATCTGTTTGAGGATGATAAGCGGTGCTCAGATTTAACTTTGTTCCCAAGTCTTCTTGGAATGCTTCCCAGAATTTACTAGCAATTATCGGATCACGATCACTAAGTGTGCTACTGGGAACTCCATGTAATCTGACAATTTCTTTGAAATAAATTTTCGCTAGACTTTGAGCTGTTCTAATTGATATGACAGGAATAAAATGAGCAGACTTCATGAAACGGTCTACGATCACCCAAATTATGTCATTACCTTTCTTGGTTCGGGGCAAACTATCAATAAAATCCGTGGAGATTTGATCCCACTTCCAAATTGGAACTTCTAGTGGTTGTTACAAGCCGACAGGTTTTTGCTGATCACTCTTGACTTGCTGGCAAGTAGAACACCTGCTAACCTAAATGGAAATGTCTCTTTTCATAGATTTCCACCAGAACGTGCGCTTGAGATCATGATACATCTTACTCATCCCTGGATGAATACAAAGCTTGGATTTGTGACATTTATCCATCACTTCTCTTATGAGCTCAGGAATATTCAGGACATAAATTTGGCCTTTTAACCTCAGAACTCCCTTGGAAACTCGAGGGTCCGCCTTCCCGAACTCTTTTACTAATTCTCTGGATAAATTCACCATCTTTTTGAAGAGATCTTACCAATCAATGAAGGTGTAATGATAAGGTTGGCAATGATAAGATTGGCGACGACCGCATTCTTCCTACTAAGCGCATCAGCTACAACATTGGCTTTCCCTGGAGTATACAAGATGTCCAGATCATAGGCCGCTAGAAATTCTAACCAACGTCGCTGTCTCAAACTCAAGTCCCTTTGGGTGAACAAATACTTCAAGGATTTATGATCTGTATATAATTCAAACTTCTCACCAAAAAGATAGTGCCTCCATATATTTAAAGCAAACACGATGACCATCAACTCAAGATCGTGAGTAGGATATCTTTTCTCATGCGGCTTTAACTTACGGCTAGCATAAGCAACTACTTTGCCTCTGTGCATTAATATCACGCCAATACCTTTAATAGAAGCATTTGTATAGACGGTCAAATCTTGATTTCCATCAATAATGAACACGAAAGCAGTGGCCAGCCTCAATTTCAGCTCTTGGAAAACTGCCTCACATTCTGGTGTCCAATTAAACTTTGTATGCTTACTTGTAAGCTTCGTTAATGGACAAGATAGTCTCAAAAACTCTTTAATGAATTTCCGATAATAGCCAGCCAATCCTAGGAAACTTCTGACTTCTGTAGGAGTGCTAGGCTGCTTCCAATCTTGAATGGCTATGATCTTACTGGGATCCACTGAAATTTCTTCCTTCAATACTACATGACCGAGGAACTTCACTTCTTCTTGCCAGAATATGCATTTAGAAAATTTAGATTTTAACACGTTCTTTCTCAGAATTTCCAAAACTTGTTCCAAATGCTTTTCATGCTCAACAGTTGACTTAGAGAAGATTAAGATGTCGTCAAAGAAGACCAGCACAAATTTATTTAGGACATCGCGAAATACTCTGTTTATTAAATCGACAAAGTAAGCAGGAGCATTGCATAAACCGAATAGTATTACTAACCACACATAAAATATGTCTGGACCTCTGAAAGCTGTCAAAGGAACACACTCTTTGGCAATCCGCTGTTGATGGAAACCTGTAGCTAGGTCCATTTTAGAAAACACTTTTGCTCCATTCAAACGATCTAATAAATCATCAATACGTGGTAATGGATATTTGTTCTTTAGTGTCTTCTTATTTAAATCTCGGTAATCCATACATAGTATGAGAGTACCATCTGACTTTGGAACAAACACTACTGCTGCTCCCTAATTCGAAGAGCTAGGCCTGATCAGACCTTTCCATAAAAGCTGCTTAGTTTGATTACCCAATTCTTTTTTCTCTTTCCATGTCATTCTTCGAATAGGATGCACAACTGGCCTTGCATTCAGAACTAGATCAGTCCTGAAGTCAATTTCTCTTCGTGGAGGTAAACTAGCAACTTCTTCGAACACATTTGCATAATTCTTAACGACAGGAATATTTTCAATAGCAGTGGGGGAAACCTCAAGAGCAGACCAAAATTCTTTTCTATCTGAATCTGAGCCTACACAGGGTATAACAACATTGGCAAGCTTCGTTTTAATTATGACAACTCTTTCTGCGCATTTAACTTCGGCTTCATATTTAGTTAGCCCATCCATCCCAAGAATGATGTCAAATTCAGAGAAATCCATAACGATCAAGATACAAGAAAACCGATAGTGGGAAAAAGAGATGGGAACTCTACAACACGTACCAAGGACCCGAGAACCTCCTATCGGATTATGAACCCTAAGGTATTCTTTAAGATCTCTCAATTTTAGATTTAGCTTCCTTATTGTATTACTCGAAATAAAGCTTTGAGATGCACCCGTATCAAACAATACTTTAACTGGTATATTATTGACAGTGAGAGTGTCTTCCATGACATCTGGCCTTTACTGACTAGCTGAGGGCATTGAAGTTTCTACTACTTTTTTTACATGAGCTACTACAGACTCCTTTGATAACTGGCAATTTTTCGCAATATGACCAGGCTGATGACACTTATGGCAATTTCTGCTCTCTTGAGACTTCTTATCGGATTTAGCCCCATCCTTTCTTTGTTTCTTTAGAGATCTGCAATTTATCGCTAAATGTCCTTGCCTGTTGTAGTTAAAGCATGTGGCAGTCATTAACGGTTCTTTCTTAGAACCTGGCCTTTTCTTATTGGCTTTCTGCTTCTTATTGACCTCAGACTTTGTACTAGCCTCAGGACTATCAGTTTCAAACTTTCTTTTGCTGCTAGAACTGTCTTCCTCTTCATCTTCCAAAACATGTTGTTTATCAATATACTCATAGCGGTAAGCCATTTGTATTATCTCAGAAAAAGGGAGATTCACATGAGCAAGTACTCTACCTTCGTATTTCTTTTGTAGTCCTTTGATAAATCTCAGATTCTTCCTTATTGGTTCTTGAATTAGTTCTGGGGAAAAGCGAGAAAGTTCATTGAATTTATTCTGATATTCCTCAATGGTCATATCCCCTTGTTTTAGGTTGTAAAACTCATCATATAGTCGCTCAGTTGCTTTAGAGGAATAAATATTTCTTTGAAAATTTCTTTAAATCTATCCTAGGTAATATTACCTTCTGGATTTTCCTCCGTAAGAGTTTCCTACCAGATTAGAGCTTCATCTTTGAGTGCCCAAAATGCCTGTAATCTAATTTGATCATCTCTCAGCTTTAAGCCTTCAAATATTCTCTCAGAAGAACGCATCCACGCTTGTGTTTCAATAACGGATTCTTTGCCCTAGAATTGTACTCCACCCAGATTTTGATACTTCATTACTAGAGCTTCTAGATCTGGTTCTGGTAGTGGGAGCATAATTGGCTCATTAGATTGCCGAACCATAGAATTACTTCTTCTGTTTCTACCACTCATTTTCTACTATGTCTGCAAATAGCAGACAAAAAGTCAGGCCAACAGAATAGATATTGCAAAGCATAGAGACATATATTTAAATGTAAATGAATCCATAGGGCTGTATTTTATTCTGCTATACTTATTCTAGGACATTACTAGTCCTATCTATGATGTGTTACCCGCCTTAGAATACTGCTGATTCTATTTCTGTCAGGTTTTATTTATATGTTATATTCCATAGGTAAGATTAACCAAAGCTCCGATATCAACTATGATAACCCCAAACTCCCATAGTACGAAAGCAAGGATAATCATTGGAATATAACACATAAACAATAACATCAGAACAGAAATATAGAATTACAGCCGATAAGGTACATCATGTTACACTTGAAATAATATATCATCAGAGTTACACAGCATAATAGGATCATACTTAGTACATAATACAGTTTCAGCTTAATATAAAATGTCTACAACGAAATCAAACGTAATATACTAAATGAAGTCTGAACAACATGACAGAAGTGATAGGATCCATCTTCAGCCCATAGCGATCCAGAATGAATCTGCTAAAATCTGAATACAAGGTTGCACGTGTGGAAAGAGGGCACCCGAGTTTGCAAAATGAAACAAACTACGAGTCAATCATGGGACTATTATGAGAAATCTAATTAACCTATTTAATAGTAAGGCTAATCATAGGACCACGCCGCTAACGCAGAACGGGTTTACTCCATTGGATTGCCAGTGCATAAATAAAGTAGTTAAACAATGCAATGTTTTTTTAGAAAAATGAAACCATTATAAGACTCAAATCCCATCACACAATGCAACGCAAACCGGAGGATAGAGTTTTACCTTATAATGGTCAAAAATGCTTGATACAATAAAACGGATTTGATATTATTTTTAGTGTATATATGTTTTAAAAACATCTCAATCATAGACGACATGGCTACCATATACTATGTCGCCAAATATAGGTTTACAATCAAAACCGTATGGTGTCGTATTGGAAGTTAGACTACCATCATGAACCAAGGCAAGGGATCATCCTTACCTATTTCGAGACACTCTAGCCCGTGCCTCAGGACTCAGAATCAGGTAAGCCCTTAGGAACCACAGGGCCGGTCCACAACTAATGTTAGTGGATTATAACTCCTGAACAATACATTTCTCCGCCCTATGGGGAGTAAATAAAGAGCCACCAGGGACTCAAATCCGAGGTACCTTGCTTTCCATCATCCATATAAGTAAAAATGTCTAGGCTCCATACCATGACACCACTTCTAGCCAGAAAGAAATGGATGTACTCCCTGGATCCTTCTCCCGTCTCTGGTTCACACCGAGGTGTGGGGATCGCGAAGTAACGCTATACACAAAGCTATGCTAAATAAAGTTGTGTTCTGATCATCAACCACAAGGCTCTGCTTTTCAACAATAAGCCTTGATCATTTGCATCTTGGCATGTCACACTGACAATTCACGCCATGCGACTGATGTCTACCTGTATATAACATCTGAGCTCGTACAAGGGTGTTAAGCAAGAGAATAAATTCTCCGCCACCAAACAGATATATATTAAATAGAAATCAATCAACACAGAATAAAATCCAATGCCAGACATACATCCATTTACAAGTCCGTTCTGGGTCTGAACGAAACCGGAGACACCTTATTCCTCGTTCCATATGTCCAATACAGAAGAGTGGCTCTCGCATATCCGGATAATCGACAGGTACGTCCGGACAACTACCATTGTAACCCTTTCAAGGCAACAACTCCACTCAAAGGCATCTGTAGTCATACATTCGATGTGAAAATCGCCGGTCTTCCATCACCGTCTTCAAATCTTCGACTTCCAATCGTCGTATAATTATTTGAAATGAGAGTTAACTCGGCCTTTTCAAATAATTCGCAAATATATATAATTCAAAATCATTTATTTTCATTCCATATCTTTTATAATATTTTGTAACGATTTATCGCCATTTTTATTTATATAAAAATAGCCATATTTAATTAAACGACGCTTAAGATCATTACATGGCCCTAGCGTTGTATTCATCAAAATTTGATCTACATATTTCTCAAAATCTAACCGTTGGATATTAGCAAATTTTATATCGTTGGAAAGTTGTTTCCAAAGCTAACCCAACGATTCCAGTTTTGGGAAAATCCGACGATCATGTCTCTCGGTATAATCGTTTGAAGTTACGATTCCAAATCGCGAACAGCAGCTGCGCGATTCATTTTATTTTAATTTATAATTGTTTATATATATATATATAAATAAATTAATTCGTTCGACGATTTCAAACCATTTTCTCTCTACCATATAATTAACGTCATTTTAATGAATCATACTGACATTAGAAATGTAAATTTTTAATGTTAAATTATTTTACCAATCTTAAATCTCTTTTATATGAAATCTTACATTACATTAAAAATGTAATTTTTTAATGTCATAAACGTTTTCATTTCAACATTTATTTCTTTTACATGAAATCGTATATTACATTAAAAATGTAATTTTTAATGTCATAAACATTTTCATTTCAACATTGATTTCTTTTATGTGAAATCATATATTACATTAAAAATGTAATTTTTAATGTCATAAACATTTTCATTTCAACATTGATTTCTTTTATATGAAATCATATATTAAATTAATAATGTAATTTTTAATGTCAGAAACATTTTCATTTCAACATTGATTTCTTTTATATGAAATCATATATTACATTAAAAATGTAATTATTAATGTCATAAACATGTTCCTCTAACATTGAATCTTTTATATTTTACATTAAAGAAAATGTAATTTTTTTAACATCTCTTTCATTACATTAAAAATGTAATCTTCAATGTTAACACATCTATTAAACAATGCATCTTTCCCTAATGATTGATTTACATTAGAAATGTAAATTTCAATCTAACAACATAATTCATTTCAACTAATGATCTTTTTAACCTACAATGAAAATGTAAATTTTTATGTTAACATATAATGATCATTATATATGTATATATATAATATAAAAATGTACTTTTATTGTTAAACAATTTTTCTATTTCAAATAATGATCATTTTTCTGTTTTCCTAAACTGCACTAAAAATGATAATTTTTATTGTTTAACTTTCCTATTTCAAATATTGATCATTTGCTATACTTCTAACTTGAAATAAAAATATTAATTTTTATTGTTTAACTTTACCATAAGAAATGTAAGTTTAAATTAACACTTTTATTCACTTGAATACTTTTAATGAATTCATTTTTACATAAAAATGTAATTTTAATGTTAACACGTTTTATTCAACAATGCTTATTTTTAATGTTTATTTACATTAAAAATGTAAATTCCAATGTCAATACATTTTTATTTCACAATGTTTTATTTTTAATGTTTCATTTACAATAAAAATGTAAATTTCAAAGTAAACACATTTTTATATATCAATGCTTATCTTTAATGTTTTATTTACAATAAAAATGTAAATTTCAAAATAAACACATTTTTATTTATCAATGCTTATTTTTAATGTTTCATTTACATTAGAAATGTAAATTCCAATGTCAATACATTTTTATTTCATAATGTTTTATTTTTAATGTTTCATTTACATTAAAAATGTAAAATCCAATGTAAATACATTTTTATATATCAATGCTTATTTTTAATTTATAATAAAATTGTGAATTTATTGTTGAACATTTTTCATCCTAAATAATGATCATTTTTAATTTTATATACAATAAAAATCTAATTTTTATTGTATAATAATTTTATATCAAAAAATGAATATTTCACAACACACAAATATTTCAGAAAATTTCGGTAGCATAACGGCAAGGTAATTAAAACCGGCACCGTCACTAGTATGGCTCCTCGCGCTAATTAGGCCTCGCGGCTATACGAGGGTTTTATTTTTCCTAATACAATTTTTTTCTACATAATTGAATTTTCACAAATATGATCGATTTTGTTTCAATCACAATCAATCATCAAAAACCAACCAATTTCACACCACAATATAATCAACTCGTCCATGTTCTGTGGATGATGGTGTAGGGAGTTTCTAAACTCGTCTACAATCTAATATAATTTTATTTATTTAATTTGGATTCAGAAATCTCACTTTACTGTTTATTTCTTCTAAAATTATAGAAGGCTCCAGAAATTCTCCAGTCGGTTATGAAATGTAGATCTCGAATTTACGGTCCCAATGTTTCCCGTTTCATCAAATTTCGTTATCATATAAGAAAGATACGGTTTTTATAAACAAAATGAACTTTGCAACGCTTTTAAAGTGTTGTAATCTATTTAATATATGCCTTCTTCCTCCTTCTGAATTAACATTCACGCTTATTTAACCCTGTTCAAAACTAGGGTTCTACTTTTCGAGCTACACAATCAGCTAGGCAGTGATCGGGTTACGCCACTACGAAGGCCTCAGAGAGGCGCACCTGCGCCTGCAATGGCGTCGGTCGAGTTAGGAGGGAGGATTTCGAGGTGATGCGGTGCTGGTTCGATCAATACACTAAATGATGGATCCCGAAACTTATATGGATATGAAGACGAGGAATTTCTCTACAATATTGCCTCTTGAATCAGTTGATTTCGTAGAGAAAATCGCAAGTCATGGAGGGAGGAAGTTTCAATCGATTTCCATCGCTCATTTCTTCAGTGGCGGCGCGGGTTTGAAAAACGATGAGGGTTTGGGATAATGCTATTGGATGGGATATTTATAATTAAATTATTTTATTTATTTAATTCCGAAAATACCCAATATTCATACGAACTCCAAATCAAACCCAACGAGTGTCGCCCCTAGCTAAATACCTCCATTCTGGACATAATGGAATATGTTTCGTAGGCCCATTTGATCATATCAGCCCACTTTTCTTCAAATTAAATTATAAAACATTTAATTATTTAATTTGATCGAACATTTTAATTTACCGGGGCCACATACTGACTCTAAAAATTCCAAAAAAATAAATCTAGCTATGTTTTGATGATACAGTCCTAACAAAATTAATTTCATCGAATTTGGAGACCATCTGAAAAATGGCCATTTTCTTATCGATCGAAATTGACTAAAATTGACAAAACACATTTTCTTTTGCCACGCTCACATATTAATTCCAAAAATTATGAAAATTGGAATCCTACAATAATTTGACATTCCGAATTCAAACAGGGTGGTTTCGTCGAAAACGGAGGTCGTTTGCAAAATGGCTATTTATACGGGCTATATATTATATTAAATTCCATAGCGACTATTCTGAATATTTAACTGGCAAAAACTTTTTACTACCGCTACGAAATTTTAATTTTTCAGATTCGTTGGAAAGATATTTTTTAAACAGATTCAAACATTTCTGGTTTCACCAAAATCCGATTTATTTTGAATCCTGTACATTCAGTCAAAGTTCAAATTTTCAAACTTTGTGCTATTTCTAACTCCTTTTAAAATTAAAATAAATATATTCATTCTAACTTTGATGTAAATAAAATTTTAATCGTTATAATTTAAAATAAATTATTTTAACTATTCAAAATTCACTATAATAGCCAAAATAAAAATTTTAAATTGGTTCTGATTTTTGGGTTGTTACAGCTTATGTGCTTAACCATGCTTGGTTAAAACTCTCATTAGAGCTTTTTTGTATGGTAGTTAAACAACCGATTATCAAATATTGGTATGTTAATATTATTGATTTTTGGTTTGAAGAAAACATATCTAATATATTATCCCTAAACCAATTTGAATTGGATTAAGCATTTGAATTGGTGAATTCTTAAAGATGATGGAATCCTTGATGAAGATCTTTGAAGTGCAAGAACTACTTGCTACTAACACTAGAGGTGATTCCCAAAATGAATGTAGTAAACAAAGTGCCTTCAGCATGTTTATGTCCTGAACAACTTGTACGGATTAATGTTGACATCACATTATGCTTAGAGGACAGTGTTAGCATTTCAAGTGGGATTTGCTAGAGAGAAGGTTAAAATGTAGCCTTTAGCTTCAACAACTGAGGATGACTAAAACACGTGATATGCCTCAAGATTATGTGTGTTGCTCCCATTAAGGTATGACCATCACCTGATCTAGGTTGATATTAACCTATTTATGTATGCTTATGACTTTGTATGGTTGTTGGCCAACAATCGGGTGATGACATTTTTAGTACTAACTAGGATGGGGTAGTCCAGTTCCTAACTTACAGAGAGTTAGTTAAGGCTCTTGGTACACTTTCTAGAGGCATTATGACAGGCGGTACCTAAGTAGCCCGGTCATTATATGAAATCCTGTGATGGCCCGCCCCGCACCTACCGATATTTACTCCAAAGGTGCGCTGCACACATGTCCAGTTAGCACGGAACGGGTCATGAGAAGAAAAGGGAAGAAGGAAAGGAACATACAAAGAACCTGTAGAATGTCTCACAGCGCATAGAACAAAATATAATAATAACATATTTGACATAAAACAGGAGAGACAATGCATAAGCTGAAAATCAGAACTAAACATCATAGCAGCGGAAATCCAAAATACAGCTTATTACAACTTTCAAACTGTCTCAAGCAAAAGCAAGATAAATAAGGTACACTACTAATGCCCAAGTAGCGACCACCAACGACACAGGGAGAATGTGCATATATATATATCATACGTGGAAGCCTCCTGCCCGCCTCCGAATCAGCTACTCGCGCATCACCAGCTAACCTGTCTCTAGTCTGCTCGTGTGAGCACCCAGAGTAATAAGAGGAGATATAAAACTCTGGGTCAGACATAAAGCCTGGTATGAGCGATAAGCATCTAAAGTGAACAATAACAGGTAGACTAAAACATACCTGAACCTGGACCTGCAACCAAAGAGTTAGCACTACATACTGTACAACACTCTAAGGTACCATATCAAACGGTGTAAAGATACGGAGGTGGGGGAGGTGTGCATGTCATAATGATGGCAAACAATCAAGCATAGCATCCATCCTCACATCTCTCACTCGGTGCATAAAGCATACGATATTCACCACTTCGATCACCCAACATACCTTGCTACGATCACTCTGCCCCATGAAGTCATAAATGGCTTCACTGCACTGATAACGTAGCCACTAATCCTTTGCTATGTCCACTTTGCCCCATGGAGTCTCAAGAACCCCACTGCACTGGCTCATAGCCTTACTAATCCTTACTATGTCCACTTTGCCCTATGGAGTCACAAGAACCCCACTGCATTGGCTCATAGTCTTACTAATCCTTACTATGTCCACTTGCCCCATGGAGTTATTCACCCCATCTGCGCTGGCTCATAGTCTTACTATGCATTACCTTGCCCCTCAGGTCATAATGACCCTACTGCACTGATAACGTAGTCTTGCTACCATCACCTTGCCCCTTAGGTCAGAATGACCCTACTGCACTGATAAGTAGCCCATCATTCCTTTTTAGTGGTGAATCGAAGTTATGAACGTCGACAACTCCTTAGCACACGTCCCGCAGCAAAGTCCAACCATGAAGTGAACTCATTGGTTCCCAACTGGATCCTGAGCTCTAACTTCCCATATCGGACTATCTTTGCATCTCGGGTTATTGGTCAATACTGGGTCGGGTCGGGTTCCTCCTCAAGTTATCGGTTCGGGTCGGTGTCCTTCATCCGTTCGGGTCGGGTCTCCTTCTGGTGCGGTTCGGGTCGGGTACTCCTCTGTGTTCGAGTCAGATGCTTCTCTTCGGGTCGGGTCGGGTGCTTCCCTTCGGGTCGGGTCGGGTGTCCCTTCTTGGTTCGCGTTTTTGATCCGTCTTCATGCTCCCTTCATATGCTCCTATCCGATCCGCTTCCGTGCTCCTGCTCTGATTAGTCTTCGTGCTTCCGATCCGATCCGTCCTCCTCGATCCGATCCGTCCTTCTCGATCCGATCCGTTTTCCTCTATCCGATCCGATCCCAGTTCAGCTAGCGTGGCCTTCCTTTTTTCCACTTTTCCCAAGTGTTGGGTTCCGATCCGATCAGATTCTTTGCTCAGTTCAACATATCCGATCCGAGCCCCCTTATCCGATCCGATCCGAACCCTGCACTGTTTTCTGAAACTATTCCAGCAAGTGTTTACGCCATTCGACGACGTTTTCGACCATTCTAACTATTGGAATCAATCACAAAGCATTTCATACAGTCATAGCAACATGCATAATCAACCACAAACATCATTAACATCAATATCATAGGTTAAAATGGATCAAACATACCCAAAATCCCATATTTCCCCTTAAGCATGTTTAGGTGAAACTAATGATAGGATTAGCAAAACTTAACCAAATTAACCCAAATTCATATCAGAGGTCTAAAACATCATTTAGGAATTTATGAACATTTTTCCCGAATTTTATCATGCTTAAATTCGCTAATTAGCACTAATCACCCCTAATTAGCCATAATTAGTGTAAAACTATGCAAATCACTCACCTTAGCCACAAAATAAACTAAGATCTGAAATGATTCTCTGATTTGATGTGAATCTCAATGCCAACAGCAGCTCCTATGTTGATTTGGTGAAGATCTTCCTTGATTAGGGGTTGCTAAGCCAAATCCTTGACCAAAAGATGATTTGGAGGTGATTTAGAGGTTAGAGGCCATTTTTAGGGATCCTTGGTGATAAGTGGAGGCTAGAAAACTGAAATGGAATGATCCTCTATCTCATTTCAGCCTCCCCATAACCCTAATCCCGAAATGGGTTATGGGCCTATTCACTAATCACCCGATTTGGCCCGGTTAAGCAGTTTTTCACCCTCCAAACTTTATTTCAGCCATATCTCCCAAACGGTAAGTCCGTTTGGCTGTTATGACCACTCTACGGAAAGGTAAACCATCGAACAAATCTAATGGAAGTGGTTTCAGGTCAAAATTCCTTTCCAATCAAAAGTTATGGCCAAAACAGTACCAACTAGGGGCAAAATGGTCATTCAAAAATCGACAAAAATCATAGACATGGGAAATGACTCTCATAGGTGTTTCCCAAAGTTACATGACCATACGACTTCACATGGGAAAGAAATAAATATTCTACAATCCTATGATGTGTAGAATACGGGTCGTTACACTCTCCCCCCCTTAAGAAATTTCGCCCCCGAAATTCCCTAATCAAAACATACACAAAGGTTCCCACATGCCTATCAACCATAAAACAACAATCATACATGCAAAACAAGCAAAACAAGTCTATCCTAGCATGCGGAATAACTAAATCGCAAAGTAAATCTTACCAGGCAAAGAGTTCCGGATGTGCCTTCCTAATGCTCTCCTCTGTCTCCCAAGTACAATCATTCTCGTACTCTCCCCACTGAACCTTGACTAGCTTCACCGCCTTCCTTCGAAGTTGCTTCATATCATGCCCCACAATACGAATCGGCTTGCGGTTCCCAACCGCCTCGGGTTCTACTTCGAAGTCCTCTAACTGATCAGGTGAAATAGTCATATCTGAGTCGTGAACGAACTTCCTTAGTTGGGAAACATGAAACACATTGTGAACTCCCGCCATCTTCTCTGGTAAGCCAACTCTATACGCCAAATTCCCGACTAGTTCAAGAACAGGGAATGGGCCAACAAATCTTGGTGCCAACTTGCCTCTCCTGCCAAATCGTATCACGCTCTTCAACGGAGAGATTTTGATAAACACCAAGTCACCAACGGAGAATTTCTAGTCTCTTCTCCTCTTATCAGCATAACTCTTCTGCCTATCTTAGGCAGCTTTCATTCGTTGCTGAATGATCTTAATCTTATCTGAAGTTTCTCTCACCACATCTGGTCCAAGCACAAACTTCTCGCCAGTCTCTATCCAACATGATGGTGAGTTGTACGGTCTTCCGTACAAAGCTTCATATGGAGCCATACCGATACTGGATTGGTAGCTATTATTATATGCAAACTCTACTAGATGCAAATGGTCATCCCATGATCCACCAAAATCCAATATGCATGCTCTCAAGAGATCTTCCAATATACGATTCACCCTCTCCGTCTGACCGTCGGTCTGAGGATGATATGCGGTACTGAGATGTAATCCTGACCCTAGAGCCTCTTGCAAGCTCTTCCAAAACCCACTAGTGAACAACGGGTCTCGGTCACTCACAATGCTTTTGGGTACTCCATGAAATCTCACTACCCACTTCATATACAATTCTGCCAACTTGGCTGCCGTTCTGGTCGATTTGACTGGTATAAATCTGGCACTCTTAGTCAGTCGATCCACAATTACCCAAATGCTATCATATCCCGATCTAGTCCTTGGTAAACCATCGATGAAATCCATCGAGACTTGCTCCCATTTCCATTCGGGAATTTCTAATGGTTGCAACAACCCACTAGGCTTCTTTTGCTCAGCTTTAACTAGCTGGCAATTCATGCATTTGGATATAAACTTCCCAACGTCTCTTTTCATCCCTTCCCAGTAGTAAGTCTGTCTCATGTCTCGATACATCTTATTACCACCGGGATGTATAGTCAGTTTTGAGTGATGACATTCCCTAAGCACTTCATCTCTCAAACCATTCACGTTGGGCACAACTAGTCTTCCATTCTTCCGAAGCCATCCATCTCG
Source organism: Allium sativum (assembly GCA_030737875.1). Taxonomy (NCBI): domain Eukaryota; kingdom Viridiplantae; phylum Streptophyta; class Magnoliopsida; order Asparagales; family Amaryllidaceae; genus Allium; species Allium sativum. The sequence goes on from CM060920.1 coordinate 367,475,638, forward strand.
ATCAAGCCCATACACATTCATCTCCTCATCAATACCCATCTCTAACTTGGAGATGATTTCTAATAGATTAGGATCGTCCCTCTGGCTAGAACCAATCTGCTCTATCAAAGTGGGTCTGATCGTCAAACTAGCTAGCATAACTGGATCCAACTCGCACTTTGGTCTGAAATCAAACCCCGCGATATACTCCAGTTGCTTCCATTCAAGAAACATTTCCCCTAAGCTGGCATATATCCTACTCAAGGCATCGGCTACCGCATTACCCTTCCCAGGTGTATACGCGATATCAAAATCATACGAAGCCAAGAACTCTAACCATCTCTGCTGACGGAGATTCAGATCTTTCTGAGAGAAGAGATACTTTAACGATTTATGATCGGTAAACAGCTCAAACCTTTCTCCCAAGAGATAGTGTCTCCACATCTTCAGCGCAAATACAATCGCTGCCAATTCCAAATCATGGATAGGATACTTCTTCTCATGCGGCTTTAGCATTCGACTAGCATAAGCTACAACCCTACCTCCTTACATCAATACTGCACCCAGTCCGGTACCACAAGCATCCGTGTATACCGTCATCTCTTCATTCCCCTTAGGAATGACTAACACTGGCGCACACGTCAACTTCTCCTTTAGACTCTTGAAGGCATCCTCACACACTCCGTCCCAGACGAAGGACTGATTCTTCTTAGTCAACTGAGTCAACGGTGCTGCTATCTTGGAGAAGTCCTGGATAAACTTACGATAATATCTAGCTAATCCCAAGAAACTTCTTACATCTGTAGCATTCTTGGGCGTAGGCCAATCCTGTACCGTAGCCACCTTCGCAGGGTCCACGGCAATACCACTCTCTGAAACAACATGACCCAAGAATCTCACTTCCCTCCTCCAAAAATGACACTTAGAGAATTTCGCTTTCAATTGGTGTTTCCTCAACACCTCCATCACTATCCTCAAGTGCTCCTTGTGTTCCTCCTCTGTCCTTGAGTAAACAAGGATATCATCCACGAACACAAGAACAAAATTATTCAACTGATCTCTGAATACTCGATTCATAAGATCCACAAAGTAGGCTGGTGCATTGGTCAACCCAAACGGCATGACCAACCACTCATAAAATCCAGACGGCGTCCTAAATGCCGTTTTCGGAACACTCTCATCTGCTACTAGAAGCTGATGAAATCCTGTCGCGAGGTCCAACTGGGAGAACACTCTTGCTCCTTCCAGCTGATCAAACAAATCATCTATCCGCGGTAGAGGATACTTATTCTTCCTCGTCACCTTATTCAACTCGCGATAGTCCACACACAAACGAAGGGAACCATCTGCCTTAGTGGTGGCAAACACAAGTGGTGCTCCCCACTCGGAGACACTCCTTCTAATCAATCCCTTCTTCAAAAGATTGCTGACTTGCACCCCGAGCTCTCGCTGCTCCCTTGGTGCCATACGACGAAGTGGCATCACTATAGTTCTGGCATCTTTCACAAAATCAATACGGAACTCAATCTCTCAGTGCGGTGGAAGCCCGGTCACCTCCTCGAAGACGTCCGGATACTGGCCAACCACGGGCACATCTGACAACTCATCCTGCGGGATGTCGAGGGAATTTACAAAACTAGCCATAACCCCATCACTAGGTAGGCTACCAAACACTACCCTCCGCCCATCATCCGCCCTTACTGTCACCAAAAAGCCCTCACAGTCTACCACCACCCCGTATCTTTGGAGCCAATCGACTCCCAATATAATGCCATACCCAGTAAAGCCCAAAACAAAGCAATCACATACAAACATACATCCATGACTCGATAAGACCAAATTCCTGCAAATCATACTAAGGCTAGTCGAACCACCAATCGGGTTCGTCACAATCAATGGTCTATAGACTATCTCGGGTTCCAGTCCCAACCTATCTACCAGGTCACTAGATATGAAGGAACGGGAAGCCCCAGTATCAAACAAAACTCGAACTGGTACATCATAAATAGAAAGCATACCTTGAATAACAACATTCTTTCCTTTCTCCGCCGCAGTTGGGGCATTCGACGAAGAAGGAATAGCATCAAGAGCATATGCTTTCACAATCTGCTTCTCCTTAAGAGGTTGCGGACACTTATCCTTCTGATGTCCCACTTGACCACAGTTGTAGCACTTCCTTTCCGCTAGCTTGGCCCGACATTCTTTAGCATAATGGCCCTTCTTTCCACAGCTGAAGCACTCAACGTCCTTCTTACTCTTTTTCTGGCCACCTTTAGATTGGTCCTGCTTCCTCTTATTCTGAGAATTATTCTGGCCTCCACTGCCTGCTTGCAGCTTTGGCCCTTCTGCAGATGCAGCCTCAGTCTTTGGCTTAGGGTAAAGACTCTCTGACCTCAAAGCTTTCCCCACGATCAATTCAAAAGTCTCATCGATGTGGTTGATAAGCCTTTCCCCCAAGTACCCATCTAAACCAGTAATGAACTTCTCATTCTTCTTCTCAGGAGTATCGATAAGAGACAGCCCATACTTCGACAAAGTGTCGAACTCAGCAATATAATCAGAAACTGCCCTGCCACCCTGCTTGAGTTCCAAGAACCTCTTGAACAATACTGACTTCTGGGCAGCTGGAATAAACTTCTCGCTAAAGCGAGCCTTGAACTGAACCCAAGTAACCTGTTCCTCTGGAGTAGCTGTTCTAATGGCATTCCACCAATTTATCGCTCGCCCTTGCAGCTGACGAGACGCTAGCCTTCTCTTCATCGCATCCTCAAGACCCAAGTCATCAAAGATACGGTCACAGCTATCCATCCAGTCCTGAACATCCGTGGCCGACTCCGTTCCGTGGAACGGCTTCCCACCAAGATTAGTGTAATCTTTGCACAACTTGGCGAAATCGACCCTAGGCGCCTGCACTACTGGACCAACACCAACTCCGGGATTGGGAATTGCCCCTTGCACTTCTCTAAGCATGTCTCTCATGAGGTTAGTAAACATTGCCCTCATGTCAGCGGCATTCCCTTGGTTGGTCCCTCTACCAGCACCCCTCGTGTCTCGGCTCATCGTCAATCTGAAAAAGGGAAACGATTAACGACCCCATAGTGGTGCTAGTGCAGTGCGACTTCATTCTTATACTACTAATAGTATATATATACATAGCTTTTGAAAACCAAAGTAATCACAAATACGCGCTCTCATATACGTACTTACTCTCCCTAGTGTCTTTCCCTAGGTTAACTACGCAACCTAGAGCTCTGATACCAAGTGTGACGGCCCGCCCCGCACCTACCGACATTTACTCCAAAGGTGCGCTGCACACATGTCCAGTTAGCACGGAACGGGTCGTGAGAACAAAAGGGAAGGAGGAAAGGAACATACAAAGAACCTGTAGAATGTCTCACAGCGCATAGAAAAATATATAATAATAACATATTTGACATAAAACAGGAGAGACAGTGCATAAGCTGAAAATCAGAACTAAACATCATAGCAGCGGAAATCCAAAATACAGCTTATTACAACTTTCAAACTGTCTCAAGCAAAAGCAAGATAAATGAGGTACACTACTAATGCCCAAGTAGCGACCACCAACGACACAGGGAGAATGTGCATATATATATATATATATCATACGTGGAAGCCTCCTGCCCGCCTCCGAATCAGCTACTCGCGCATCACCAGCTAACCTGACTCTAGTCTGCTCGTGTGAGCACCCAGAGTAATAAGAGGAGACATAAAACTCTGGGTCAGACATAAAGCCTGGTATGAGCGATAAGCATCTAAAGTGAACAATAACAGGTAGACTAAAACATACCTGAACCTGGACCTGCAACCAAAGAGTTAGCACTACATACTGTACAACACTCTAAGGTACCATATCAAACGGTGTAAAGATACGGAGGTGGGGGAGGTGTGCATGTCATAATGATGGCAAACAATCAAGCATAGCATCCATCCTCACATCTCTCACTCGGTGCATAAAGCATACGATATTCATCACTTCGATCACCCAACATACCTTGCTACGATCACTCTGCCCCATGAAGTCATAAATGGCTTCACTGCACTGATAACGTAGCCACTAATCCTTTGCTATGTCCACTTTGCCCCATGGAGTCTCAAGAACCCCACTGCACTGGCTCATAGCCTTACTAATCCTTACTATGTCCACCTTGCCCCATGGAGTCACAAGAACCCCACTGCACTGGCTCATAGTCTTACTAATCCTTACTATGTCCACTTGCCCCATGGAGTTATTCACCCCATCTGCGCTGGCTCATAGTCTTACTACGCATCACCTTGCCCCTCAGGTCATAATGACCCTACTGCACTGATAACGTAGTCTTGCTACCATCACCTTGCCCCTCAGGTCAGAATGACCCTACTGCACTGATAAGTAGCCCATCATTCCTTTTTAGTGGTGAATCGAAGTTATGAACGTCGACAACTCCTTAGCACACGTCCCGCAGCAAAGTCCAACCATGAAGTGAACTCATTGGTTCCCAACTGGATCCTGAGCTCTAATTTCCCATATCGGACTATCTTTGCATCTCGGGTTATTGGTCAATACTGGGTCGGGTCGGGTTCCTCCTCAAGTTATCGGTTCGGGTCGGTGTCCTTCATCCGTTCGGGTCGGGTCTCCTTCTGGTGCGGTTCGGGTCGGGTACTCCTCTGTGTTCGAGTCAGATGCTTCTCTTCGGGTTGGGTCTGGTGCTTCCCTTCGGGTCGGGTCGGGTGTCCCTTCTTGGTTCGCATTTTCGATCCGTCTTCATGCTCCCTTCATATGCTCCTATCCGATCCGCTTCCGTGCTCCTGCTCTGATTCGTCTTCGTGCTTCCGATCCGATCCGTCCTCCTCGATCCGATCCGTCCTTCTCGATCCGATCCGTTTTCCTCTATCCGATCCGATCCCAGTTCAGCTAGCGTGGCCTTCCTTTTTGCCACTTTTCCCAAGTGTTGGGTTCCGATCCGATCAGATTCTTTGCTCAGTTCAACATATCCGATCCGAGCCCCCTTATCCGATCCGATCCGAACCCTGCACTGTTTTCTGAAACTATTCCAGCAAGTGTTTACGCCATTCGACGACGTTTTCGACCATTCTAACTATTGGAATCAATCACAAAGCATTTCATACAGTCATAGCAACATGCATAATCAACCACAAACATCATTCACATCAATATCATAGGTTAAAATGGATCAAACATACCCAAAATCCCATATTTCCCCTTAAGCATGTTTAGGTGAAACTAATGATAGGATTAGCAAAACTTAACCAAATTAACCCAAATTCGTATCAGAGGTCTAAAACATCATTTAGGAATTTATGAACATTTTTCCCGAATTTTATCATGCTTAAATTCGCTAATTAGCACTAATCACCCCTAATTAGCCATAATTAGTGTAAAACTATGCAAATCACTCACCTTAGTCACAAAATACACTAAGATCTGAAATGATTCTCTGATTTGATGTGAATCTCAATGCCAACAGCAGCTCCTATGTTGATTTGGTGAAGATCTTCCTTGATTAGGGGTTGCTAAGCCAAATTCTTGACCAAAAGATGATTTGGAGGTGATTTAGAGGTTAGAGGCCATTTTTAGGGATCCTTGGTGATAAGTGGAGGCTAGAAAACTGAAATGGAATGATCCTCTATCTCATTTCAGCCTCCCCATAACCCTAATCCCGAAATGGGTTATGGGCCTACTCACTAATCACCCGATTTGGCCCGGTTAAGCAGTTTTTCACCCTCCAAACCTTATTTCAGCCATATCTCCCAAACGGTAAGTCCGTTTGGCTATTATGACCACTCTACGGAAAGGTAAACCATCGAACAAATCTAATGGAAGTGGTTTCAGGTCAAAATTCCTTTCCAATCAAAAGTTATGGCCAAAACAGTACCAACTAGGGGCAAAATGGTCATTCAAAAATCGACAAAAATCATAGACATGGGAAATGACTCTCATAGGTGTTTCCCAAAGTTACATGACCATACGACTTCACACGGGAAAGAAATAAATATTCTACAATCCTATGATGTGTAGAATACGGGTCGTTACAAATCCAATCTTCAATGCGTATCTTTACAGGCTTATAATATACTTATTATGCTAGAATATAATTAATGATACCATTCCAGCTATTATTTAATATAAATTTAACCCTAGACGTTACTATAATATTAGAATATTTCCTAAAAATGGTATGGTTAATGTGAGCTAAAAACTCATAAGTGTTTATGTGAGACGTAGCATTACCAGATCCCTTTATTTTTAAAAGGTTTTATAACATTAAAATACAATTGAGATGTGTTTCTCACATCAGTTTACCAGACTGACCCATGCATTATTTTTTACAATACTCGTGTCAAATCGAGTATACTTTTAGATTCAAATTTGGATGATATGAAGCTTTAGGAGATTATTTGGATTCTTTTGAGATGTATTCACGTATATTTTATTTCCACTCCATTAGTTGTTTACATTTATCATCGTTTTGGTGGACATGTTACGATGATAGTCCAGGTTAGCCAAAATGGGTAAATTACCCTGATTGGTTTATATACATTTCAATTTTATGATGTATATTAACATTACTAGTCACGTTGTGAGATTTTGTTTCATTTCGTTTCTTTCCCCTAACAATATGTATTTTGGCACTTGAATGTTAGTATGTTAATATAGTGGATGCAATATTATCGAATGTTGAGTGTCAAAAAGGTGGATTGTTATATGAGACCTAATAAAAAATTCTAAAAACACTTGGTAATTAAAATATTTAAATACAGTTTAAATATTTTACTGATATCGAATATCAACATGCACATTTATAGTTTTTATTTATGCGCCTTGCTAACTGCTAATGTTATTAAAACAAATCATTTTTTAATAATTAATATTTCATAAATATTAATTAATTTACAACAATTTATAGATTAATTATATCTTGTGGTTTATTTTGAGAATTCATCATTATTATTGCGCAACTCAAAAATGAAAATTCAATCAGTGATTAATGTCCAACAATTTGAAAATTAAGATTCACATGTCACTTTGGCAAGTGGTATGATGTTTTGGCTGATTTTATTGCTTTCCATCCTTTGCTAAAATCCAGTTTTACTCAGCCGATGTTCAGTAATAGCAATAGTCTACAACGATTCTTTTTGTGAAAATTATATCATTTTGGAATTATGAAATTTAATAATGGTCAAAATTCGAATATCATGCATATTTAACTTTATATTCCAAACACAGATTCCTTTACTTGACAATAATAATTATTATTAACTGAAATGCTCGGGACAAAGAAACTGACTTTGAATTGACTTTAGTTGACTTTGATACTAGCCTCACATAATCGAGGAGACGAATTTTCTCTCGAATAGTGCTTCACTTTCATTAACGACACTAGACCTGACAATAGTTATTAATGGACGGCGTCCCCATGATTTGACTATAAACAAAGTAGAGATTTTGCATTTGACGATTGAAAATATTCTCAAGTTGAGAGAATTGTGAAAAATAGTCATACCGGCATTTTATCTTCCTTGGTTATATTAAGAAATAGAATTCTATTGAGTGAATCATTTCATAGTTATCCAATGACTATTGGTACATATCCTCTTGGCATCCCTAACAGTCATGAATAATACATTGTCTAGTGTTGGCCCGCCATTTTACAAGGCAATCACGCTTCAGATTTCTGGCTATTGGAGTACTCAGGACTTGAGTATGGACTTGGGAAAACTCGGAGTAATTTAGAAGAAGTCAAATAATTCATGAAAAACTCGGATTTTTGGTTGAGTGTTTCGGAATGGGTACGTATCCCCCAAACACTTCTAAATCAGTAGGAATCATGGGGTTCAGGATGGATGTGGAAATCCGCTAAGTATCCCAGGATTTGTAAAAACTTTTCGTATCCTGGGATTGGAATTCTTAGTGGAATGGGATTTTGCATCCCTGGTTTGGCATGAATTGTAGGATTTAGATTAACCCTAGAGGGGGGGTGAATATGGTTTATTGCATTTTTATGAGATATTAAAAATATCACAACACAGATTGCAGCAGAGAAAATAAATGCATAAAATAAATAACATGCATTTTACCCAGCTTCGGCAAATCCTGCCTACTGCTGCATTCCCCAAGGTTTCTACTAGAATTAAAACAATCTCTACACTTACAAAATCCCTGTAAACTCACAACACCCGCTCCTAACCTTTCTATTCTTGCACTCAAAACCCTGCACTGATCTTTATCCCCAAATCATATTTTTTTCGAATTACAAACTCCGAACTCATAAACCCCAATTATAAATCCTATAGCTAGACACCCTAGCTTATAGAAAACTAGGAAACTTTATGAATCGATTAAAAAAGATTAAAAACAAAACAAAGACCTCATTTTATATTAAAATTAGCCGTCCCCTTTATCACTTTAAAAGATCGGGTTCCTCTTCTATTCAATGATCAGCTTAACAAAATTAGGGTTTTGTTTCTGGACCCAAATCGCAATGTCTTAAAGTCTAGAAGAATATTCTTGATTGCTTCAATTGCAATTTGTTCTCTGGTTGACGATTGTCGTTGCTGATGGTCGAAAACCTAATATGATGTGAGTACTCCGAATTGGTTTTCTTTTGCTTTTGAATTTGTTGCTTGGTTTTTAATAACTCTTTGCCTGTGATGATATGGTATTTATAGGGTATAGAAACCCATAATCGTCTTTATTTCATGCAGTGACTTGGTCTTGATTTGTGCTTGATTCTTATGTGATTTCCACCATTTATTTCAGAACAAAATGTTACCGCGGGTACCCAATTAAATTCTAGATACAATTAATTGATATTTATTCCCAAAATTTGTTATGTGATTTCCTGGAAATATTTGTTGTCGAATTGTGAAATTATTCTTTTCCAAATGTGTGACCTTGATAGGTTCTTGCTAATCATTCCTTGATATATTTATCCATGTTTTAGTCACCATGCATTTTCGAGAGATAAATTTGCAATATAAACTTGCCTAGTTTACTACTGCTACAAATGCAATTGATTTCTTTCTATTTTTGAAACCATTCAAATAGCAATTGATATATTTAGCCATAAATGCAATTGATTTATTTAGCCATGTCTTAATCGATCGAGATATTCCAAAAATAAGGATATGGTTTATAAAACCATATTTTAATGTAATAGAAAATGAGATTTGTTTGATATTGAAGTAAGACTGGTTTTGAGTTACAAACTTCTACCTATTCTAAGGTAAGACCGTTGTTGATCAAGGTCTTAGAGGTAAATAAAATACCCCAACTTGAACTACTTTACTATTATCGAGGAATGGTATTAGTTTGTAATGAGTAAGGGAAAAATAAGAGGTATCTAAATATTAAGTAATATTTCCAAGATTTGGGAAATGGAAAGAGTTTTGGAAAAATGTTGTGGTATTTTCGAAGTGAACAAAACAATTGGGAGATTAGTGAATATGTTATTCTTAAGAGTCAAGAATATAGTTTTATCGAGATAAGTAACTAAAATCGTTTTTATTTGATGAATTGAATTTTAAGATTCGATAAAAAATTTAAATGAATGTTTTGAATAATAAGACCTGAGATATCAATATATTTGATCGTACTGTTTTAAGATTGATAGTTAAAACACAAAGTATCAGTGAAATATACTATTGAACATTTTACGTGTTGTTTCGAAGAGACCAGAATGGGAACTAGACCTAAAACCACTTCAAATCAACGTAGTGCTCGAAAGTAATCTGCAGAGACAAAGATGGAGCACTGAAGACCATAGATCTTCATAAAATGGAAGAATTACTTAAAATCTCTAGCTGATCCCTAGAGATATATTGTGGTTCTATCATGATTGAAATCTATGGATTGCACTCGCTACTGATCTATAGGGTGATTCCTAGGATGCATTAGGAGGGTGCCTTCGGTTCATCCTGTTCCTAGTTTACTTGCATGGATGAATGCCTGACAGATTATTTCTTGAAACTCATGTATATTGATTTTTTCAAATATTACAAGTTTGGTGGCAGAGAAATTCGCTTGCTTAACACCCTGAGTATATTTTGCGGACGTCAATTAGTGATGTGATGGATTTGACGATGTGACATTCAAAGTGAATGATGGCCAGATGTTCTAAAAAGACAAACGTAGCATCAAGCCTCACAACTGAGAAATGACAAAAATTGGGCAGGAAACATGGCTAGGTAAGTCATTCCCAAGCAGGGTGTATTGTCACAATCTAGAGAAAATTCATATTTGTTCTTTCGTTTATGTATCTCCGTAGAAGTACGGTGGCGCCATAAAACCATACGGTATCAATATAGTCGATACACTCAAGTTAAATGAGTGGTCGATCATGTGTGGCCAGTTTGCAAGATGTTCTTGTTGAACTCCAGTGTATCCCTTCTAGAGTACACTGATCGGAAGGTGGTCACATACCTTGTCTTAGTTGGAATCCAATTTCCAATAAGCGCCTTGCAATTTTTGATTATATAATGAATATGTAGAGCATGAGATGCAAGCGTTCTGCTAGATGGTTATTTATTTGTGATTTGATAGACACTATTATAATATCACTAGATTTTGATATATAAAAAACGTTTTGGGTTATAGTAAGGTAAAAACCGTCCGTGTCTATGTGTGGGTTGGTCTTACTGTTATCCTTTTCTTTTTATAAAGAATTTCTTTATTTAAGCAAGTTGTTTGCCATATAAATTTATCACTGAAAGAATTCCAGACTGATCCAGGTGAATCTTCTTTGCTTCAAATGTGCTCGGGTCAGACCGAGTATATTACCAGGTTAGATTCCACTTAGAGTTCCAGAAGAGGAGTTGGAATCGAGACGTATACCCATATTTACTGGTATTAATTTATTCCGATGTATGTAATGATTGATATGTTTGTATACTCTGATGTTGTAATATACAGTTTCATTTTGTATAAAGTATGTTAATATATTGTATTTTGTCCATTCCGCTGTGAGACTTTGATCTTCTTATTCTTCTATTCTAATATGTCTTTCTTTCTTCTCCCACCCTCTAATTTTTTTCCATTAGCCTTTTTGGGTTTCAACTAGAATTTGGCACGTGATGTATTAGTGTCTGAATTCGAGTGTTGAACTTTTCGGGACTCTGCAGGTGGTATAAGAGCAATGGTTTAGTGATAACCTTGGTTCTGTGGCGTAACTCAATAGAGATAGGGTTAGTAATATCCTAGATTGAGTTTAAATATATATATGAGAGCGCGTATTTGTAACTCGAATATAAAATTATATTTATATTGTTTTAACCCAATATATTTTATAAGAAGACAAAATTTATAATTTTCTCAAATTACTATTTGATTTGAATAAAATTCAGAATTTCGTTGAAGTTGGAATAATTTCGAATATGAAATGAAAATTTAATTTAATTTATGAATTGAAATTAATCTTATAAGTCGTAATTGGACTTGAAATAAAATTTGACGTAAGTCAATGTAAGTAATGAATCCAATATTTTAAAATCAGGTTGATTTGTATGGTTGAAATTGGTCGCATGGTTATAGGATAAAATTGATTTGAAAGCAAATCTTGAATGAATGAATTTATTCCTTAAAATCAATCTAAGTTAATAAATTTGAATGAAATTTGATGAGTTCAAGAAAACGAATTTGAATGAAATATAAGGAGTTGACTAATGTATCCAAAGGGATTGAAAAGAAATGGTTATAAATAAAATTCATATGCAGTGAACAAGTATGTAAAATTGTTTTGGAATGGATGGCTGGAATGTTTAATCTAACTTGATGATTTTGAGACTAATAAATTCCATCTGAGTTGAGAACAGGTGCAAAGCTAATATTGATTAAGTTATGGAGCAGATTAAATCTAGTTTGATTAGAGTTGCATAATAATTGAGCAAGCTCGAGTATAGTTTATTGCTTATCGAATAATAACGCTTGCAAAAAGGTACGCCTACGCAAATATAAATTTTTGGATTTTGATTTGGGTTTTTAATTGGATTTTCAAATATATAGGTCGGTGGACTAATTTTTGTTCCTATAATATTGCAGAAGTCGCTCCGTATAGAGGAGACTCTGCTAAAAATTTTCCAAAATTTAAAGTGCTAGAAAAATTTCAAATTTTTTTTGAAATTTTTGGAATTGGTTTTTTTTATTAAAATTAGTTGGTTTGACTAAAACTAATCGGTTTGGTTTAAAAAGCATAAATGATGTTTTAGTTAATTGGATTTTCGAAAAAACACCGGGTTTGCAGTATTTTCCTACCATAGTAATTTCTGGGACGAAATTCTTTTAAGGGCGAAAGAATGTAATGGCCCGGAATTTTAACTTTTTTATTTAATATTTAAATATGGGTTTTATATATTGTTTTGGAAGTTTTATAGTTCGATTTAATGGTCTTGAATATTTTATTAATAAACAATAAAATAATAATATAAATTCGAAATAGTCAGAATTGGTTGAGTTTGCAATATTATATGAATTGGCCAATATGGAAATATTTAATTGAGTTATTATTGAATTATATTAACTATTTCATCTATTAATTGACATCTGAACATTTAATTTATAATTTAATTATAAAACGAGCTTCAACGGCATGGTAGTTCATAATATAACGTTTTGAACTTTAAATGGTTGTACATGATCTATTATAAGTCGGATTTCTTCAAAACAAGAAACGTCCGAATCTATTGGATAATATTTTTCTAATAAAAGACAAAAATCGACTTTTCATGTTGTAGATTTTGTTATATGTCTAAATCAAATTTTCAAATAGTCATTATGGAATTCGTTTATAAATTATTACAATTTATTATATAAATAAAAGGGGTTTTAAATATTTTTAGTATCCATTTGGCTTGGGTTCCAACCTAGAGTATTTTGTTTTGAAAATATATGAAATTCTGTTCAGGTATGTCCGATTATAATATTTTATTATTATTAGATCGAGGTATTTTAATTTGTTTTATTTTAATTTAATTTGAAACCTAAAAAAAGGAATTTATTCAAACAACCTCCGTTTTCAATGATTTTTTTATTCAGTCCACAATGGCTAATTATTGCTAGGTTTCGTGCTTTGCACCAATTGGAGTTATTTTGTGAGCACGGCAAAATTAAAAGAAAATAAAACGACCATTTGGACTCGAATGAGCGCTGTTTAAGCAAACGAACTCAGAATTCGATGAAACAAAATTCACTAGGACAGTAACATCAAATTATACAATGGCATCTATTTTTTTCAGAAATGAAGTTTGTATGTGATCACAGGAATCATTGAACATCGTTTGAAAGTGGCGATTGGTATAAGGAAAAACGTTAGTCACTTCAATACAAAAATCTCTAGTCACCTCAAAGATTTAATCAGCCGACCTACCCTACTTTGTTTGCTGAAACACATATATATGTTGATGGGTTGAATATGAAAGTGGCTCCTCCCTTCTTCTATATATAAACAGTATCTCCTCCTTCCTCTAAAACAAAATGGAAAGCCACATCCCTCTGAAACCGCATAACTTATAAATTCCGAACAGTAATAGAAATACGCTCCTCCTTTATAAATTCCAAACAAAACACCCACCCGTTCCTTTGAAACAAAATTCTTACCAAAGCTTTGAGAAACCAATATAAAATCAAATTCTAAATGAGTGGAGGAAAGTATGAGCCGAGGCGTTTCACGTTAAAGTGTGGTGGGGACTCGAACTGGAAGCTCGAAAATCTGTAGCAGGTTGTTCTTGAGTTCGGCTGGAGGGTCGGTGAGTGTTTTGTTGGTCGGAGTTCGACAGTGGTCTAATAGTCAGTGATGGAGGCAAGGAGAAGGGAGTCGGTCAGGGTTGTGCAAGGTCTGATGATGACTGGAAGACGTCTCGCGATGTGTGTAGAGATTTTGGTAAGAAGGCGTGCAACTGCCAAAGTTTTAGGTTGATCGAGTTTAAGTGAGTTCGCAATGGCCAAAGAGTGACCAGAGAGGGACGGTGGAGGTTTGATGGGAGTTATGGAAGGCCGTCGAGGCTGGAGGAGCTTATGTCGGTGGAGCAGTCATGTAAGCTATAGACATGACATGTAAAGGAGAAGAGTATAGAAAGAACGTGGAGCAGTATTGATTTTCGAAGCAGCATGGGAAGTTAGGTGCCGAGTTAGTTCGAATGTTATGAGCAAAGAAATACTTGAGGAAAATCTGAAGCTGTGAAATGTTGGATATGGAACGGACGCGGTAAATATAGGTAGCAAACACTGATTATGGCATTGGAGAGCCGGGTAGTTAACGTTGATGATGGTGGTCACTGAGGGGAGCCGGCGAAGTGGAATACTATAGCAGGCGTATGCGAGAAGAACAAAACTATTGGGAATATTAATTAAAATACAGAAATGGTGGAGGAAGTATAGATTTTTACGTGGGTATATTTTTAAGTGGAGACGGGGAAATAAAATACTGGGGCAGTCGGTTTTTAAGTAGGGAAGAAGAAGAGTTACCAGGAGGAACTGGGCTATGAAGAGATTGGGTCTGGACTTTAATTTTTTTAGAAAAATGAAAATGATGAGATGTGATGATTTTGGTCAAGTTGTGTAAACATGGGTATCAGAATGGGGTTGAAGGTGAATGTTGGCTTAAGGACCTGGACAGTGAGAAAACGTGTGAGTGTTAGAAAACATGACAAGGTGTTAGAAACGCTATTACCATTTAAATAAGTAATTAGTTAATTTAGTTAATATAATATATATATACATAATTTGTAATAGTTATAACATGATCATACGTTGTCAGAATTCAGCGAAACCAGTCGCAATGGAATCACATCGACAAAGACGACATGTACGAACTAGATTGGAATTATTTTGAGATAATTGGAGTTTTATATGATTTCAAACATATGGTTGGAAATATATAAATCAACGCTGAACCGACAATCGAAAACAAAGGTGAGTTAACTCTCACACTTTTCTGGAACCTATGATGTGATTAAATTCATATAATTAAATTTAATGGTTGATAATATTTATTGATTGGATGCCTTGGATGCCTTGGGTTGATTAAATGGTTGACGTTAATTATATTATAATTGTTTAATATACTAAATTATAATTATACGATGTTGTGAAATATTATAATAATCTGTGATGCGCTGAAGAATAGGTTGGAGGGATCCGACCGGATTCCTCAAATATTATGTGTGTTGTTTGTTTTAAATTTATTTATATATGAACTGATTAAACCCCATTGATGTTAAAATCTGTTTGATTATTGATCATTAAATTGAAATTCAACGATTGTTGTGATTTGAATCAATATACACTATTGATTGAGGAATGGGCAGGAAATAGCCTAAAACCCACCTTTGTGAAAACATTGATTTGTTGTCAAGCGATATTGACGAGTTTAAGTTATAAATTTTATTTTATAACTGAAGCAGTATTTTTAATTATATTTTATAATCAAATCGATGGTTATAAATAAGTTTTTATTTAAATTATTATGGAATGATTATAAAATAAGAATCCAACATTTAAATAAGTTTTAAAGTGAATAAAGCTATAATTAACCTAAGGGTTAATAATTTTGGATAATTATTTAAACGATTAAGCAGCATTATTAGATTGATTATATAAATCAAATTAGAAAAAGTAACTGAGATCGGTTAACGAGTTAATCAATGGTTTAAAGTTGACCGAGTCAACTGTTGACCAAATGTGGTTATTAATGGATAATATTAAATTTAATAAGGTTTCTTAAAAATAATTTACTTTTAGTTAATGATGTTAAATATTTTTTTTTAAAATAAAGTGTTATTTCGAGAAAGGTAAATAACGGAAGAAGTAAATAGTGCTTACTACAATAAATAAATAAGGTAGTAAATTATTATTTATTTGATAATAATTTAGGCAAGTATTTCTAAATTGAAATTCAGTTACGAGAGAAACTGAGTTTTGATGAAGTTTAATTGGAGATTCGCGGAAATTTGAAATGGGATTTTGTAATAAGAATCCAAGCATATGCGAAGATAAAAAAAGGAAATTTAAAGTCAAGTAGAAATTTTATATGACGTTGGATTGTGCAAAATGTTTTGAATCAAATGTCAAAAAGATAAGAGTGAAGCATATAAATGTTTTGGTGTAAAGAAGTAATAAAGGATTTTAATTATAAAAATCCAAGAATTTGTTTTATAAAATGATGCAAAGGGTTTGGATAAAGTAATTGAAATGTATTGACAAAAATGAAATTTTATATCAAGTGAAAACGGTCTTAATCGATCGAGACTTTCCAAAATAAGGATATGGTTTATAAAACCATATTTTTATAAAATAAAAAATGAGATTTGATTGATATTGAAGGAAGATGGGTTTTGAGTTACGAACTTCTACGTATTCTAAGATAAGAACATTGTTGATTAAGGTCTAAGAGGTAAATAAAATACCCAACTTGAACGACTTCACTATTATCGAGGAATGGTATTAGTTTGTAATGAGTAAGGGAAAAATAAGAGGTATTTGAATATTAAGTAATATTTCCAAGATTTAGGAAATGGAAAGAATTTTGGAAAATTGTGGTGGTATTTATGAAGTGAACAAAATAAATGGGAGATTGTTGAATATGTTATTTTTAAGGGTCAAAAATATAGTTTTATCGAGATAAATAACTGAAATCAATTTTATTTGATGAAATCGGTTTTGAGATTCGATAAAGATTTTAAATGAATGTTTTGAATAAAAAACCTGAGATGCCAATCTACTTGATCGTACTGTTTTGAGATTGATAGTTAAAACACAAACTATCAATAAAATATACTATTGGACTTTTGACATGTTGTTTCGAAGAGACTGGGGGGGCAACTAGACCCAAAACCACTTCGAATCAGCGTAGCGCTCAAAACTAATCTACAGGGATTAAGATAGAGCATTGAAGACCATTGATCTTTATAAAATGGAAGAACTACTTAAAATCTCTAGATGATCCCTAGAGATATGCTGTGGTTTTGTCGTGGTTGAAATTTATGGATTGCAAGGACTACTCGCTACTATTCCTGAATGACTTGTATAGACAAATGTCTGACAGAGTATTTCCTAAAACTCATGTATTTTGATTTTTACAAATATACCAAGTTTGGTGGTGGAGAAATTCTCTTACTTAACACCTTGAGTATATTTGTGGATGTCAATTAGTGATGTGATGAATTTGACGATGTGACATTCAAAGTGAATGATGGTCAGATGTTCTAAAAAGATAAATGTAGCCTCAAGCCTCACAAATGGGAAATGACAAAAATCGGGTAGACATCATGGCTAGGTGGGTCATTCCCAAGCAGGGTGTACTATCACAATCTAAAGAAAATTCTTATTTGTTCTTCTTCCATTTTTGTATCTCCGCCGAAATATGGTCACGCCATAAAACCATACGGTGACAATATATTCGATACACTTAAGTTAAATGAGTGGTCGGTCATGTGTGGCCAGGCAAGATGTTCTTGTTGAACCTCAGTGTATCCCCTCTAGAGTGCACTGATCGGAAGATACCTTGTCATAGTTGGAACCCAATCTCCAATAAGCGCCTTGCAGTTTTTGATTATATAATGAATACGTAGAGCGTGAAATGCAAGCTGTAACACCCGTAATTTAAAGAACATTAATAAACTAAAGACTACTTAATTTAAATAGACTGTACCATTGCGTTAGTCTCATAATTCTGGTTCAGATAGACACCAAGTTTGCATAAAACGAACATCGAATGGAGAAGATATTAAGGTTAGAAGTTTGTATACATATAAGAGAAACATATATAAACAAAGTGAACCAGTAATGCAAGATAATTCGAATTCGATGAGTGGGAGGCCAACGCGGGATTTAGAACCGTTGGGGGTCGACCCCAGGGTCATCCCACCCTGGATCTGGCCAGGTTCATTTCCTTAACATGGACTTGTTTGTTAGCGAGATTCATTGGAAAAAGTCTATATAAAGGCCAGAATTTCAATTGCTTTCCACATGTAAAACAATGGAGACAAGGAGAAGCTGCCTCAAGCTATCTCATCTTGGATTGAATTAGACTCTCTTCTACAACAACAGCCTATTCACATACAAGAATTTCTTCTGCAATACCAGCATATTTTTCTCTGTTCTTTGGATCTAATCTCTGTGAGTTCTTGTTACTTTTAGATATAAAAATTTAACAGTAACCTTGACATGTTAATAAACCGGAGCTGAGCTTATGCCTACTAAGAAATTGATTTATATCTAAACAGATCGTTATAATTACATGAAATTTTCAGTACACTTATTCTATTGTTCAGTTGTTATTATATGTCTATTTTTGTTTTTATATGCCTATTTCTGTTCTTCTCCCTCTCGTATTCCCTTTTTATTTTATAAGCCTAGGCTACCTTCGAGCCTAGACCAATCTCTAAGAGACATACGCATGAACGAAATTGGAAAAAAAATGGGGAATAGTTGGAATGAAAACAAAAGAGATAAATTTGGGGCATACCTTATGCTGTGGAATATGACTGTAATTTGAGGTGTATGAACATGTAAATCTTTAGGCTTAATTCAAGATTAAGTAGAACATGTTAATGAAACTATGTCACCTGTGTAATATATGGGGTTAAGTAAACCTTTTTAATATGTTGGGGTTGTATGAACACTGTTAACCTGTGAAAACTTAACCTGTTGAATTTGTTGGGGGTTAGGCCGTTAGACTTAACTTGTTGAAATCCTAGTTGATTGCGGATACAAGTTTAGGGGTTTGACTTGTATCATATGTTGTGTGGGACCCATATTAGTCAGTAACCCATTCTGGCATTAAACTGGGACCCCGCACTAGGTAAGGGTCAGGGCATGCTTACGAATCTAATTGTAAGAGGTTCATCTGGGATAGGGGTGTTCTGATGTCGCGTTCCAACGGAGTCATTTGCGTGCATGGGTCCGACCTGCCTAGGAAAATAAGCCGTCATAACACCTGAAAATAGGTCTATGTCCTTCTGTAGGTTGCCACTTTAGGAAGTAACACACCCTACTGTGGGGCCGACAAAGAGTATTTACATGTTAGAGAGCTGATCTCTTGAGGGTAGTAATTAAGGTACATCAAGTCCTGTTTAGGTACCTGTTAATTCTGTTTGGGGTAACACCCGTTATTTCTGTTTAGGTACCCGTTATTTCTGTTTGGGGTAAAACCCATTACTAGAAGTACATCTAAGTCTACCATTGTGTTTCTGGTGGGATCATTCTGTTTCTATTAAGTATTTGAAAAACACTTAATCTGGTATGCTAGTATTGGTGCAGAGAAAGTAATTGAGAAGCATAGTTAATCCTGTTTATCCTGTCCATCATGTTCATACCTGTCATATACTACAGTTATCTCTCATCCACTTTATTTACTGTCTTGATACTTTTATTTCTTTATATGCTAAATGTCACTGGACATGCTAGACTTTATGTTTGACCCATTTTGTTTCCTTTTCTCTCTCTTCCTTCCACCCGGGTTCTCAGGGTTGGAACGCTCACGCTTGATTAGGATTCTCTCTTCTGTTTTTGCTTGGATTTGGATATGATTCGACATATCACTTTGACTACTTGTCTACTTGTTTATGGCTACTTATGGGGATTATGATTTTTCATTTCTGTATTCTGATGGTTTTTAGCGCAAGACAGATGTTTTTATTTGATGTATTTTATTCCAATATTTCAGTCTGATATTGTAACTGGATTTTTAGACCATAAGTTTTCTGTTGAAAAATAAAGTTTTAAATTTCCGTTGTTATTTTATATATCTGTCTTGTGAGATTTTGTTTCTATTTACCTATAACGCTTCACGGAACTTAATTCATTCTGATAAAGAGTGACATTAACAGACATAGGGTGTCACATTTGGTATCAAAGCTGAAGGTTACATGATTGGATAAAAATTTTGAAAACAGTTTTCAAATGAAAAGTATTTTCAAATGAAAAGTATTTTCAAAGAGAAGTCTGTTTTTAGAAAAATATATTCCCCAAAGCTATATAAAATATCTTTCGATCCTTTATTTGAACCCCTTTTCCTTTTCTTTTCAGCATGCCTGGGAAACCGAATCTTCTTGAGGGCGTTCAGGTACCAGCTTGGTTCTATAGGTATCTTAAGGCTATGGCGCCTGCCGGAGGCCAAGGAGACACCCCTCCCCCAGCTGCAGCCGTTGTTACTCCTCCTCTACGAGCGGAAAATTTCCCTAACATATGCAAGGACTTCTATGCTATGGGAGGAAAACCATTCCGTGGAACTGAAAGCTTTATGGAAGCATGTAATTGGCTAAAAGAGATAGAGAATTTGTTTGGGTTTTTTGAGGTTGATGACTGTAGGAAGATATAGTTAGTTGCATGACGCCTTAAGGATGAGGCTTCGTTCTATTAGGAAATGACACAAGCAGGGCGTCTAGTTGATACTTGGGATGATTTCTGATAGAGATTCGATACGAATTTTCTTTCTCAGGCAGAAGAGAGTATGCAGATAGAGAGATTTCTGGCACTTAAGCAAGGAAGCATGTCTGTTAAAGAATATGTCAACAAGTTCAATCAGTTAGCAAGGTTTGGTCTGGAGCTGGTGAATACCATACACAAGAAAGCTTTAAGTTTTGCAAGAGGATTGAATCAACCTCTTCAAGCACTGGCATTATTTCACATACCTATGGGAGCAACTTTTGAGAGATTGGTTGATATGGCACTGATGCACGAAGATGGTAAGGATGAGAAAAAGGAGGCTAAGACTGATGAGACACAAAACAAGAAAGTGTGGCCTGGGTCATGTGTTGGTTGTGGGGGCTTGGGTCATGTGTTGTGGGGGCTTGGGTCATGTATTCAAGGATTGCAAAAAAGGAAGAATGCTTGTTACAGCAGTAGTGAAGCTGGACATTATAGTAAGGAATGCCCGAAGAAGCAAGGACAAGGGCAAAGGATAGGGCCTTATGGAGGGCAGGTGCATGCTCTCAAGGCTAGTGGACCGGACAAAGGTAGGAAAGTTTCTGTCGAAGGTTCGATTTCTCTTTCCGATCATCCAGTCTTTTTGATTTTGGCGCTTCTCATTCTTTTATATCTGACTTTGTGGTTGAGTCTTTGCACCTTAGTACTAGTATTCTTTCGGATCCCGTTATTGTCTCAAACCTCATTGGGGGTACGGCTCCTTTGTCTATGATATGTCAGGGTTTGAGGATATCTGTATTAGGCGTCGAGTTCGAGTGCAACTCATATGTGCTTGGTTTTATGGGCCACGGTTTGATTCTAGGGATGGATTGGCTAGCCATGTATGGTGTCATTCTAGACTATGAGAGGAGGGTCATTAGACTTTTGGCTTGCCGTGGGAGGACTCTCGAGATTCCATGTGACCTAAGGGGTCCGTCATGCTTAGTTTCCTAGAATCACTTGATGCTTCTGTCGATGATTTGCAATCTGTATATGTAGTCTATGAGTATCCAGATGTTTTTGATGAGGTTAGGGGATTACCTCCGAGGTAGGAGATTGATTTCCGGATATACTTGGTGTATAATGCGAAGCCAGTCGCATTGCCTGTGCACCACATGGCTCCTACGAAAAGGAGGGATCTTAGTAAGCAAGTAGGGGAGCTACTTGAGAAGGGGTTTATTAGGCGAAGTATATCAGAATGGAGTGCTCCAGTCGTGTTCGCAACTAAGGAAGATGGCTCGCTTCGCCTATGTGTGGATTACAGAGAGTTGAATAACCTCAATAAGAAGAATAGGCACCCACTCCCGAGGATTGACGATCTGTTTGACCAACTTGTTGGCGCATCTATTTTCTCGCATTTAGACTTAGCCACGGGATTTCACCAGTTGAGGGTGGCCAAGGACAGTATAAACAAGACCGCTTTCAGAACTCCAGATGACTTCTTTGAGTATTTTAGCATGCCTTTTGAATGCACCCGCGTATTTTGTGGATCTGATGAGTAGGGTGCTCAGGGAGTTTCTGAATAAGTTTGTTGTGGTCTTTGTGGATGATATTCTGATTTTCTCGAAGAGCGAAGAAGAGCATGCCCTACATTTAGGGGAGGTCTTGACGACTCTAAGAGCACACCAGCTTAAGACGAAATTCTCCTAGTGTCACTTTTGGAGAAAGGAGGTGAGGTTTCTAGGGAATGTGGTCTCTATGGATGGGATAGCGGTGGATCCCGCGAAAGTAGTTGCAGTTCAAGATTGGAAAGTTCCAAAGAATGCAACGGAGATGAGAAGTTTTCTTGGTTTAGCGGGCTACTTTACGAAGTTTTTTTTCAAATGTATGCATAAAAGAATATATAAAAGCTGCCAAATGCCTAACAGGTAACCAGATGAAAACAGACAGCTCAAACAATGACCATGAGTCTCGAAAGTAGATGGATGAGCTCCGTCATGGTCACCGCCCATCATACTTGAAAATCGAGTTCCAACAAGGCTACCACCCAATTATCAAGTATTTCTGCTCCTAAAAAAATGGTCACACCAAAATATACAAGAAAACAATATATCATAATAAAAAGAATGACACGAATGTGGTCAAGAAAAAGCTCCTCATCTACAGCCCATCCATCCTCAATCCAGCGCGGAAGACATGGCTGTGAACCTGAAAAGCGAGACTAGCACTAGGAAGGCTGGTGCACACTCCCAAACAGAATGAAAGCTCCGGAATCAAGGTAGCAACTCCAGACCTAAGGAAACCAAAGTCCAACAGATAAAAAACTTGTAATTCTAGTTGTTGCAACAATATCAAACCTTATTAGGGCAAAATGGGGAGGGGGATGACTTGTGATGATAAGATGGGGAGATAAAATCCGCAAATCTATAAGAAGAAGTTTCAACGAACCCCATCTCGGGTGGTAGTCGGAACCGATATTACATTAAAGGCTCCAGCCAATTGTCTCGATCGGGAGCTAACTGAACCTCTAAAAGTCTATTATAAGAAGTTTATTAAGGACTTCGCAAGGATATCATCCCCACTCACTAGACTGACAAAGAAGAATCTGACCTTTGCTTGAAGTATTGATTGTGAGGATGCTTTTCAGCGATTAAAGAGGGCTCTGATAACAGCCCCAGTTTTGACATTGCCTGATGGGAGCAAGTTGTTCACAGTGTATACTAATGCATGTGGTATAGGGCTCGGTGCCGTCTTGATGCAGGAGGGAAGCGTAGTAATGTATGGTAGTAGACAGTTGAAGGTTCTAAAGAGGAACTACCCTACCCATGATTTAGAGTTGGTTGCTATAGTGTTCGCATTTAAGACATGACGACATTATCTCTTGGGATAATTATACATGGACCATAAGTCGGTCAAGTTTTTGTTCTCACAGAAGGATCTCAATTCGAGACAGCAGAGATGGATGGAGTTCCTAGCATCCTATGATTTTGAGATTGCTTATACCCCTAGCAAGAGTGATGCAGTGGCAGATAGGGGTGTAAATCGGTCGGACCGGATCGGACGGAGGTGTGTTCAGTTTCTGTCCTAAAAAAAATCGGACCGAACACGGACCGTACCAAAAAAATTCTCGGAAAAATTTCGTTGTCCTAATTCGTGTCCTAAATAAAATCGGTCGGACACAGACATGTTCGGACCGATCGGACTCGGTCGGACATGGCTATTTATATCACATTTTGTACATTTTACTAGATTTTCTCTCAACTATATGTCGAATTACAAGTAATTCGGACGAATTCGGACGAGCTCGGACCGGACATGATTTTTTTCTCGTACAAATTTTGTTGTCCTAACTCGTGTCCTAAATGAAAATCGGACGGACTCGGACGGACGTATTTCGGTCACGAACACGAACGAACGTCGGACATTCGAACAAAATTTACAACCCTAGTGGCAGACACATTGAGTAAGCAGAGGATGACAATGAGTCATCTTTTTGTAGAGAGGTGGAGTTTGGAGTATATATCGACCTTCGATTTTAGGCCATCTACGGATCTTACATCTAGTTTGTTGGCATCTCTAGAGGTGCGACCTACTCTTATGGATCAGATAGGATCTTCGCAGCGAGAAGACCCACAAATAGCAGATATATTGGATAGGTTCAATAGAGGGGAGACATGATTTGAAATCAAATCTTGAATAAATGAATTGAATCCATTAAAATGGATCTACATTAATAAATTTGAATGGAATTCGATGAATTCAAGAAAATGAATTTGAATGAAATATAAGGAGTTGACTAATGTATCCAAAGGGATTGAGAAGAAATGGTTATAAATAAAATTAATATGCAGTGAAATAGTATGTAAAATTGTTTGGAATGGATGGCTGGAATGTTTAATCTAACTTGATGATTTTGAGACTAAAAACTTCCATCTGAGTTGAGAATAGGTGCAGAGATAATATTGATAATTGAGCAGGCTCGAGTATAGTTTATCGCTTGTCGAATAATAACACTCGCAAAAAGGTATGCCTACGCAAAATATAAATTTTTGGATTTTGATTTGGGTTTTGAATTAGATTTTCGATCGTATGGGTCGATGGATTTATTTCTGTTCCTGCAATATTGCAGAAGTCCCTCCGTATAGGGGAGACTGCCAAAATTTATAGAAAAAATTCAATTTTTTTTCGAAATTTTTGGAATTGGTTTTTATTAAAATTAGTTGGTTTTATTAAAACTAATTGGTTCGGTTTAAAAAGCGGAAATGAAGTTTTAGTTAATTGGATTTTTGAAAAAGTATTGGGCTTGCAGCATCTTTCCTACCTTAGTAATTTCGGGACAAAATTCTTTAAGCGGGAAGGAATGTAATGGCTCAAAATTTTAACTGTTTTATTTAATATTTGTATATGGTTTTTAAATATTGTTTTGAGAATTTAAATAGTTCAATTTAATGGTCTTGAATATTTTACTAATAAATAATAATATAATAATATAAATTCGAAATAGTTATAATTGGTTGAGTTGCAATATTGTGTGAATTCGCCAATATGAAAATATTCAATTGAGGTAGAATTGAATTATATTAATGATTTCGTTTATTAAAAGACATCTGAATGTTTAATTTATAATTTAATTACAAAATGAGCTGCAATGGTGCGGTAGTTCGTAATATAACGTTTTCAACTTAGAATGGTTGTACAGGATCCAATATAAGTCGGATTGCTTCGAAACAAGAAATATCTGAATCTATTGGATAATATTTTTCTAATGAAAGATAAAAATCGAGTTTTCATGTGCTAGAGTTTGTTTTATATCCAAATCAAATTTTCAAATAGTCACCATGGAATTCGTTTGTAAATTATAACGATTTATTATATAAATAAAAAGGGTTTAGATATTATTAATATTGATTTGGCTTGGAATTCAACCTAGAGAAAATTATTTTGAAAATATATGAAACTCTGTTCAAGTATGTCCGATTATAATATATTATTATTATATCGAGGTATTTTAAAATTGGTTTAATTTAATTTGAACCCTTAAAAAAGGACTTTATTCAAACAACCTCTGTTTTCAACAAAACAAATTTTATTGAGTCTGTAATAACTAATTATTGCTAGGTTTCATGTTTTGCGCCAATTGGAGTTATTTTGTGAGCATGGCAAAATTAAAAGCAAAGAAAACGTCCATTTTTGTCGCGAATGAAGTTTGTATGTGACCACAGGAATCAATGAACATCGTTTGAAAATGGTGATAGGTACAAGGAAAAAAAACTTTAGTCACTTCAATACAAAATGCTTTAGTCACCTCAAAGATTTAATCATCCGACCTACCTTACTTTGTTTGCTGAAACACGCATATGTTGCTGGGCTGGATATGAAAGAAACTCCTCCTTTCTTCTATATATAGTCAATATCTCGTCCTTCCTCAAAAACAAAATGGAAAGCCCCATCCCTCTGAAACTACATAAATTATAAATTCTAAACAGTAATTAAAATACGCTCCTCCTTTATAAATTCCTAACAAAACACCCACTCATTCCTTTGAAACAAAATTCTTGCCGAAGCTTTGAAAATTTGATATAAAATCAAATTCTAAATGAAAGTAGGAAAGTATGAGCTGAAGCGTTTCACGCATTAAAGTGTGGCAGGGACTTGAACTGGAAGCTCGAAAATCTATAGCAAGGTTATTCTTGAGTTCGGCTAGAGGGTCGGTGAGTGTTGTGTCGGTCAGAGTTCGGTAGTGGTCCGATAATCAATGATGGCGACAAGGAGAAGGGAGTCGGTCAGGGTTGCGTAAGGTCTGATGATGACCGGAAGACGTCTCGCAGTGTGTGCAAAGATTCTGGTAAGAAGGCGTGTGACTGCCAAAGTTTTGAGTTTAAGTGAGTTCGCGATGGCCAGAGAGTGACCAGTGAGGGACGGTGGAGGCTTAATAGGAGTCCTGGAAGGCTGTTGAGGCTGGAGGAGCTTATGCCGGTGGAGCATTCATGTAAGCTACAAATAGTACATGTAAAGGAGAAGAGTATAAAGAGAACATGGAGCAGTATCGAATTTTGAAGCAGCGCAGGAAGTAAAGTGTCGGGTTAGTTCGAATGTTATGAGGAAAGAAATACGTAAGGAAAATCTAAAGCTATGGAATGTTGGACGTGGAACTGATGTTATAAATAAATATGGTAGCAATGTGGCATTGGCAAACTGGGTAGTTAACGTTGATGATAGTGGTCATTGGTGGGGAGACGACGAAGAGGAATACTGTAGTAGGCATATTATGAGGCGAGATGAAGAAAACTAATGGGAAGGTTAATGAAAATACAGGAATGGTGGAGGAAGTATAGAGTTTTACGTGGTTATATTTTTAAGTGGAGATGGGAAAATAAAATACTAGAGCAGTCAGTTTTTAAGTAGGGAAGAAGAAGGGTTACCAGGAGGAACTGGACTATGAAGAGATTGGGCTTTAAATTTTTTTAAAAAAGAGAAAAATTGAAAGCGGTGAAATGTGATGATTTTGGTCGAGCTATGTAAACATGGGTATCAAAACGGGGTTGAAGGTGAATGTCGGCTTAAGGACTTGGACAGTGAGAAAACGCGTGAACGTTAGATGACATGGCAAGGTATTAGAAATGTTATTACCATTTAAATAAGTAATTAGTTAATTTAGTTATTATAATATATATATAATTAGTAATAGCTATAACATGACCATAAGTTGTCAGAACTCAGCGAAACCAGTCGCAATGGAATCGCATCGACAAAGACGACGTGTACAAACTGGACTAGAATTATTTGAAGATAGTTGGAGTTTTTCAAACGTATGGTTGGAATTATATAAATCAATGCTGAACCGACAATCGAAAACAAAGGTGAGTTAACTCTCACACTTTTCTGGAATCCTGTAATGTGATTAAATATATATAATTAAATTTAGTGGTTGATAATATTTGTTGATTGGATGCCTTGGATGTCTATGGTTGATGTAACACCCCACCTTCGCTAGGGTCACTCGCAAAGGGAATGCACCAGTTTTGGTGGAGCAAAATCTAGGTAAATAGGCATAGAGATATCACAAGACAGAACATAAATAAAGCAGCGGTAGAAATTAAAAACCAAATCTCATTACATTCAAGAAAAGAGTCAAAACCTTATATATATCCAAAGTACAAATTGTCATTATTCCATTACATCAAGTTCTAGATAAAGAAGCATAAACTTAAAATAACAAAAATTATTCCCCAAAAATAGCAGAAGTGCAGTCATAGCATAGCTTAAGACCAAACCGTACATGAGCTGACAGAAAGCAAGCTAAATCCAAGCAAAAAGCTAGAGTTTCCTCCCTGAGAACCTGGGGGGGGGGACAAAAGAAAAAGGGGCGAAAGAAAAAGGATCAGTCATAAAGACTGGTAAACCCTAGTGACTTTCAGTATAAAAACTAGTAAAGTTAACAAGACAAGAATAAACGGAGAATGAACATAAGGATGATGATAAGTCTGGCATGATAACTAAGATAACAAGATAAATCAAGTCTAGCATCGCATATTCAAGATTCGTTGCACCAATTGTACTAGTATTCTAACCCATGTCAAGTATTAACCATGAACTGATCCCTTGGCCCAATATCATGAAATGACCCTTTTACGGGGTCCTACAGTACGATCTACTAATCGATCGGCTCCCTACAAGTTCTAGCTCTTCATGTGTCTGTATCATACAGCCCAATCACGAAATGTAGTCACCTGTGCTAGGTCCACCATAGGGTGTATCAAGCCCTAGGGTGCCAACCATCGACACGAATCAAGCACGCACAGTGTAAACCTACTGGTGCCCAATGCCTCCTTTTTCAACTCCGAACTACGTGCACGACCATAGTCCGCCTGAACCTACAATGGCGCACCTACTCAGTTGTCGTTCTGGTCGCTTACAATCAGCCCAGTAATCGTGCCCCACCCTGCCTAGTCCAGGGTATCGTGATACATCTAAGTGGGTTACTGCTGAAAAGGACCGCGTAACTAGGGTTTCTAATGGGTTAAGTGTTGTCATTCAAATCTATGACTTAACCCTACCAAATCATGTATCAAGTTGGTTAAGTGTGTCCAAGCGGTTCATGACTTAACCCTATCAAATTGTCGTGTCAAATTGGTTAAGTATATTGAAGTGGCTCATGACTTAACCCTATCATGTGGCATTAATTCATTAATGCACCCCAACCTCTCACATTAGACTAGTTGTTGTGGTCACTGGATTTGTCGGGCGGTTCCGGGCAGATTTACACCACAACATAGTCTAACCTCGGGTTTTACATGCGATATGACCAACTACCCACATTGGATCCTATTGTTTGCAGTCACTGGATTCGTCGGGCGGTTCCGGGAAGATTTACACTGCAAACTCAACCCAACCTCGAGTTGGCCATTTTCAAATTCATTCTAAGTGTCATGTCCAGGTTCAAGTTTCGAGTCTAAATTCATGTCAAGTTTTCAAATCATGCTTCATGTCAAATCGTGTCAAGTTCATGTCCATATCCAGGTTCAAGTTATAATAATGTTCACGTTTCAAGTTTATAGTAAATTCAGGTTTACCTAAACTACCCAAATCGTATTCCCATCGCACGTGAATTCGAATCGATACAAACAAATCTAATTAGGGAATAACATAGAAAGAACGACATAAGGTGGCGAAAGTGATCATAAGTCAAGCATGGTATAACTTGAGATAAATGACTACAACAATACTGGCATATGGAATAGTGGCCTCAAATATCTAACTTAGCAAAATAGGGTGATAGTCATGGTAACAGTTGACATAAGATAATAACCCCAAATTTGTGAATAGCAACAATTCAACATCACAAGCATGTTAACATCATGGACATGAGGGGTTTAGGTTTACAACATGTTTAGGCCCCAAATCAATTTCATATAAATATTCCCACAAGTCAAGATTCAAGATGAATAGATCCAAGGTGAATAATAGTGGATCCAAAATAATAGATCCAAAAGGAACAATAATAGACCCAAGATATACAATGATAGATCCAAGATAATTATCATACTTAGGTTCAATCTCGATTTACAACATGTCCATATTAAGTTTAAAGTTTAGATCTAAAAGTAACTGGGGCTTACAGATCGTGGTTAGAGAATTAGAAAACAAAGAGGCGATGTTGAATTTCGAGTCTAACAGAAATTCCCCCCAAACAGCAATACTCTACACGTAGCCTTGTTGGAGAAGAAGCAATCCCTTTTCTCTAACTTTTCAACCAGGGTTTTAGCAGCATAAGGCCAGAGAGAATTTGTGTAGAGAGACTAGAGTTAGGGGTTGTTTATATAGGGTCTGGCCAACGAATTTAGACAGAAATCGGTCTAGAAACATCAGAGTGAATTCTGACTCAAAAATGGGCTCGGCAACCAGGTCGACTCTATGGTCGACCTGGTCCTGGGCAGCTCGACACTATAGTCGACCCCCAGGTCGACGTGGTCCTGGGTGGGAAATTTCCCGCCCAGTCCGTTCTGGGGTTTGAATTCGAAATTTGAATTCTAATTCTGAGCTGTTCTGAACTTGAAAATTTCTGAAAACTTCAAAGGGTCATAACTTGGTAATACGGACTCCGATTTTCGAAAACTCGGACTCGTTTCCAAGCAGAATTTCGAGACGAACGTAATGGCGTAACCATTTGCCCTTGATTCTTATCTTAAAAATTAATTCTGTCTTGATTTATGGTTATTACACGTTATAAAAATACGGGTTGTTACATTCTCCCCTCCTTAAAGGATTTCGTCCCCGAAATCTCTAAGTTAGGAAGAACGTATCCTACCATCCATCATCCATCTACTCAAAACATCATCCACAGGAAACCATTGTCCTTAAAAGATTTCTAGTGCTGTATGAACATATGCAGTAAGTGTGTGTATATGTACTTATCTAATGCAAAAGATCAGGCGATTACTGATTCAGTAAACCTCCTTAATGCAAAATATGTTAGTGTAATGAGTCCAATATGCATGCAAATTCCTAACATAATTTATAATCTCTACATGAGTGCACATAACATTCATTCATATGCAACATCCAAGTGATAGCATAACAAGTTTCATCCATGTACAAGTATAAGCACTCATGCATATGCAACATGAAAATGTGACTGAGCCGATCTAGTGCCTAATGTGTGTCATGAATCCAAGCAACCACTTGCAACCACTTGCAAACATCAAACATAACATGTTTCAATCACATGTTTACATCCATATGGTTCTACCTAAGGTTCTCAAGATAATATCGAGAAGATAACAAGGCAAACATAGGTAGTAAAAGCATGATACGAAAGGTTTTCAAGTTTATAGGAAAAAGAGATCGAGAATGTACCCTCAAAAAGAAATGGGTAAAGCGCGCGTATCTTCTCTTCGGTTTCCCAAGTTGCATCTTCTTGGGCTTCACTCCACTGTACTTTAACTAGCTTGACCTCTCGATTCCTAAGCTTCTTGATCTCCATTCCTAAGATACGAATCGGAACTCGCCTCAATGTTGCTTCTTTTTCCACTTCTACGCCTTTAAGGATGCTTGGCTCAACCACTTCGGCTGACTCATGTAAGCACTTTCGGAGATGCGAGACGTGAAAGACATTGTGTACTCCGGTCAGCTTCTCGGGTAAGTCTACCTTATAGGCCATCTGCCCAATCCTCTCAGTTATAGGGAATGGTCCCTATGACTCATATGCTAGTATTGCCCTTCCTTGACCTAGGCAGTCCATCCACGAAATTCATCGAGATACTCTCCCATTTCCATTGCGGAACCTCCAAAGGATGTAATAGCCCGCCGGGCTTCTTCGACTCGGCCTTTACTTGTTGGCACACCATGCACTTCGAAACAAACTCTGCCACGTCCTTTTTCATTCCAGGCCAAAAGAAATTATGTTTCATATCCCTGTACATCTTATTCCCTCCGGGATGTACGGTCATCTTCGAGTGATGCGCCTCCTCGAGGACTTTCCTTACTAAGTCTCCCATTTGTGGGACACATAGCCTTCCATCACGCCTTAGCCATCCTTTGTCATCTATGGCATACCTACCGAGGTGACTTGACGTCTCACCACTAATCAGCTTGTCCATGATTTCAACTATCTGTGGGTCTTCCTTCTGTGAAGTCCCTACTTGATCTTGGAGTGTAGCTCTTAACTCAAGAGATGCTAGCGTAGCAGCCAATGACTCAACCGAAGGTGTAAAATCAAAGGTTGCTATAAACTCTAGACTTTTCCTTTCAACAAACAAGGGGCTCAAGGTCAACCTTTTTCTACTTAGCGCGTCTGCCACCACGTTACCCTTGCCAGGGGTATAAGCTATATCGAAGTCATATGATGCCAAAAATTCCATCCACCTCTGCTGCCTTAGATTCAAATCTTTTTGCAAAAAGAGGTACTTAAGTGATTTGTGATCAGTGTACAACTCGAAATTTTCTCCTAGAAGATAGTGGCGCCAAGCCTTAAGCGCAAAAACAATCACGGCCAACTCCAAGTCATGTGTGGGATAGTTTTTCTCATGAACTTTAAGTTGTCTGCCCCCGTAGCATATCACTCTTCCATCTTGCATTAGGACAGTGCCTAATCCCGTGCCGCACGCATCTGTGTACACCGTAAACATCTTGCCTCCATCGGGTAATGCCAAAACTGGAGCTGAAGTAAGGGCTCTCTTAAGCCTTTGAAAAGCAATGTCACACTCTATGTCCCATGAAAAAGCTAGGTTCTTCTTTGTTAACTTAGTAAGAGGGGCTGAAATCTTAGCAAAGTCCTTAATGAACTTCCTGTAGTAGCCCGCCAAACCGAGAAAGCTTCTCGCCTCCGTTGCATTCTTAGGAATTTTCCAGTCTTGCACCGCAACTACCTTTGCGGGGTCCACGGCTATGCCTTGCTTAGAAACTACAAGTCCAAGAAACCGAACTTCCTTCCTCCAAAAATGGCATTTGGAGAACTTAGCCTTTAACTGGTGTGCTCTAAGCGTATCCATGACTTCCTTGAGATGCCTAGCATGCTCTTCTTCATCTTTTGAGAAGATCAAAATATCATCCACAAAAACCACCACAAACTTGTTAAGGAACTCCCGAAACAGCCTACTCATCAAATCTACAAAGTATGCGGGTGCATTCGTTAACCCAAACGACATGACGAGCCATTCGAAGAACCCATCTGGAGTCCTAAACGCATTTTTGTCAATGCTATCCTCGGCCACTCTAAGCTGATGGAATCCTGTGGCTAGATCGAGTTGAGAGAAAACAGATGCTCCCACAAGCTGGTCAAACAAATCATCGATTCTTGGTAGTGGGTGCCTATTCTTCTTCGTCAGCTTGTTTAACTCACGATAATCTACGCACAGATGAAGCAAACCATCCGCCTTAGTAGCGAATAACACCGGAGCACCCCATTTAGAAATGCTTCATCTTATGAAATTTTTCTCAAGCAACTCCTTAACTTGTTTACTGAGCTCTCTTCTTTCTCGCGGGGCCATGTGCCTAACGGGCAATGAAACTGGCTTGGCATTATCGACAAGATAAATTTGGAAGTCTATCTCGCGTTTAAGGGGTAACCCCTTCACCTCATCAAAGACATCTGGATATTCTCGGACCACTCTTACAGATTGCAAATTGTCGATGGATGAGTCAAGAGATTCTAGATAACACAATATGACCGGACCCTTCGGATTACAAGAAATTTCAAGGGAATTACCAAAGCGAGTCATGAGCCTCACTACCCTTCGTTCACAATCAAGAATGGCTCCATAATTGGACAGCCAATCCATACCTAGGATCAAACCGTACCCCATAAATCCGAGAACATAAGCATTACACGTGAATTATACGCTTAAGATAGAAATCCTCAAATCCACACAAATCATAGATAAATGAGCGGAGCCCCCAATTGGATTTGAAACACTAACGGGATCCTCAACAATACTAGTACTTAGGTGCATATTTTCAACAATATCAGAAGAAATAAAAGTATGCGATGCGCCAGAGTCAAATAAGGTTCGAACAGGAAATTCAGAAATGTAAACAAGGCTTTCTACAGAAATATTACTACCTCGGTCAAGAGCTGGAGTAGTGTTGAGAGCATGCAACTGCCCTCCAAAAGGTCCTGCTCGCTGGGTCTGCCCTTGTCCTTGCTTCTTAGGGCAATCCTTACTGAAGTGTCCAGTTTTTCCACAATGAAAGCATTCACCCAACTTTCTCTTCTTCCTTCTACAGTCTTTAGCTAGATGTCCCGTAATACCACAAAAGTTGCACTTCCTTATCTCACGTGGTTTGTTAGCATTATTGTTGTTCTTGTTATTATTGTTGCCTCCCTTCTTGAAGTCAACCTTCTTATTCTGAGTCTCATTAGGCTTAACCTCCTTCTTGCTATTCTTGTCTTCCTCATGAAGTAGGGCCATATCCACCAAGCTTTCAAAGGTCACCCCCATGGGTATATGAGTTATAGCCAAACTGTGTAGCGGCTCGTTCAATCCTCGAGCAAAGCGTACAGCCTTCTTCTGGGCCGTATTGACCAAGTCCAAACCGAATCGAGCAAGCTGATTAAACCTATTCACGTACTCCCTAACAGACATGTCCCCTTGCTTGAGTGCTAGGAACCTCTCCATCTGAAGGTTCTCTTCTGCTGACGATAAGAATTTAATCCCAAACCTTTCTCTAAAGTCTGCCCAAGTCTCAACTGGCCTGGTAGCGTTGGTGACTTCCCACCAAAATGCAGCTTCCTTTTTCAACAACCATGCTGCCAACAGAACTTTCCTATGATCCTCCACATCGAGGATAACTAACAAGTCTTCAGTCTCCTTTAGCCAGTTTCGTGCCTCAACGAAGGTTTCAGTTCCAACGAAATTCTTGCCGCCCATTGCTTTAAAATCTTTGCATATTTTGGCAAAGGCGTTACTGGGAGGAGGAGGAACCGCGACCACTGGGGGAGGAGGAGGAGGGATGTCTGCCGGGCCCGCGCTGTTGGCCCTAGCTTCTAAGTACCTTCGGAACCATCCAGGTACGGGTACTCCCTCAGGAAGGTTAAGGTCAGACATGCTGAAAAACGAAAAGAAAAAGATTCAAACGAGGAAACAAAGGAAAGTGCTAATGGCTTTTGGGGAATAGTTTTTTCTTAAAAATAAATTTTTTCTTGAAAAATGCTTCTTTATAAATGGGTTTGAAAATAGTTTCAGAAGGTTTTTGAAACTTTTTCCCAGTCTGGTAACCTTCTGCTCTAATACCAAATGTAACACCCCACCTCCGCTAGGGTCACTCGCAAAGGGAATGCACTAGTTTTGGTGTAGCGTTATCTAGGTAAACAGGCACAGAGATATCACAAGACAGAACATAAATAAAGCAGCGGTAGAAATTAAAAACCAAATCTCATTACTTTCAAGAAAAGAGTCAAAACCTTATATATATCCAAAGTACAAATTGTCATTATTCCATTACATCAAGTTCTAGATAAAGAAGCATAAACTTAAAATAACAAAAATTATTCCCTAAAAATAACAGAAGTGCAGCCATAGCATAGCTCAAGACCAAACTGTACATGAGTTGACAGAAAGCAAGCTAAATCCAAGCTAAGAGCTAGAGTTTCCTCCTTGAGAACCTGGGGTGGGGGGGGAACGAAATAAAAAGGGGCGAAAGAAAAAGGATCAGTCATAAAGACTGGTAAGCCCTGGTGACTTTCAGTATAAAAACTAGTAAAATTAACAAGACATGAATAAACGGAGAATAAACATAAGGATGATGATAAGTCTGGCATGATAACTAAGATAACAAGATAAATCAAGGCTAGCATCGCATATTCAAGATTCGCTGCACCAACTGTACTAGTATTCTAACCCATGTCAAGTATTAACCATGAACTGATCCCTTGGCCCAATATCATGAAATGACCCTTTATGGGGCCCTACAGTACGATCTACTAAACGATTGGCTCCCTACAAGTTCTAGCTCGTCATGTGTCTGTGTCATACGACCCAATCACGAAATGTAGTCACCTGTGCTAGGTCCGCCATAGGGTGTATCAAGCCCTAGGGTGCCAACCATCAACACGAATCAAGCACTCACAGTGTAAACCTACTGGTGCCCAATGCCTGCTTTTTCAACTCCGGACTATGTGCACGACCATAGTCCGCCTGAACCTACAATGGCGCACCTACTCAACCGTCGTTCTGGTCGCTTACAATCAGCCCAGTAATCGTGCCCCACCCCGCCTAGTCCCAGGGTATCGTGATACATCTAAGTGGTTTACTGCTGAAAAGGACCGTTTAACTAGGGTTTCTAATGGGTTAAGTGTTGTCATTCAAATTCGTGATTTAACCCTACCAAATCATGTATCAAGTTGGTTAAGTGTGTCCAAGCGGTTCATGACTTAACCCTATCAAATTGTCGTGTTAAATTGGTTAAGTATATTCAAGTGGCTCATGACTTAACCCTATCATGTGGCATTAATTCATTAATGCACCCCAACCTCTCACATTAAACTAGTTGTTGTGGTCACTGGATTTATCGGGCGGTTCCGGGCAGATTTACACCACAACATAGTCTAACCTCGGGTTTTACATGCGATATGACCAACTACCCCACATTGGATCCTATTGTTTGCAGCCACTAGATTCGCCGGGCGGTTCCGGGCAGATTTACACTGCAAACTCAACCCAACCTCGAGTTGGCCATTTTCAAATTCATTCTAAGTGTCATGTCCAGGTTCAAGTTTCGAGTCTAAATTCATGTCAAGTTTTCATGTCATGTTTCATGTCAAATCGTGTCAAGTTCATGTCCATATCCAGGTTCAAGATATAACAATGTTTACGTTTCAAGTTTATAGTAAATTCAGGTTTACCTAAACTACCCAAATCATATTCCCATCGCACGTGAATTCGAATCGATACAAAAAAATCTAATTAGGGAATAACATAGAAAGAACGACATAAGGTGGCAAAAGTGATCATAAGTCAAGCATGGTATAACTTGAGATAAATGACTACAACAATACTAGCATATGGAATAGTGGCCTCAAATATCTAACTTAGCAAAATAGGGTGATAGTCATGGTAACAATTGACATAAGATAATAACCCCAAACTTGTGAATAACAACAATTCAACATCACAAGCATGTTAACATCATGGACATGAGGGGTTTAGGTTTACAACATGTTTAGGCCCCAAATCAATTTCATATAAATATTCCCACAAGTCAAGATTCAAGATGAATATATCCAAGGTGAATATAGTGGATCCAAAATAATAGATCCAAAAGGAACAATAATAGACCCAAGATATACAATGATAGATCCAAGATAATTATCATACTTAGGTTCAATCTTGATTTACAACAAGTCCATATCATGTTTAAAGTTTAGATCTAAAAGTAATCGGGGCTTATAGATCGTGGTTAGAGAATTAGAAAACAAAGAGGCGATGTTGAATTTCGAGTCTAACAGAAATTCCCCCAAACATCAATACTCTACACGTAGCCTTGTTGGAGAAGAAGCAATCCCTTTTCTCTAACTTTTCAACTAGGGTTTTAGCAGCATAAGGCTAGAGAGAATTTGTGTAGATAGACTAGAGTTAGGGGTTGTTTATATAGGGTCTGGCCAACGAATTTAGAAAGAAATCTGTCTAGAAACATCAGAGTGAATTCTGACTCAAAAATGGGCTCGGAAACCAGGTCGACTCTATGGTCGACCTGGTCCTGGGCAGGTCAACACTATATTCGACCCCCAAGTCGACCTGGTCCTGGGCGGGAAATTTCCCGCCCAGTCCGTTCTGGGGTTTGAATTCGAAATTTGAATTCGAATTCTGAGCTGTTCTGAACTTGAAAATTTCTGAAAACTTCGAAGGGTCATAACTTGATCATACGGACTACGATTTTCAAAAATTCGGACTTGTTTCCAAGCAGAATTTCGAGATGAATGTAATAGCGTAACCCGTTGCCCTTGATTCTTATCTTAAAAATTAATTCTATCTTGATTTATAGTTATAACACGTTTTAAAAATACGGGTTGTTACAGTTGATTAAATGGTTTACGTTAATTATATTATAATCATTTAATATACTAAATTATAATTATATGCTGTTGTGAAATATTATAATAATCTACGATGCAGGGTAGAACAGGTTGGAGGGATGCGACTGAATTCCTCAAATATTATTTGTGTAGTTTGTTTTTATATTATTAATATATGAACTGAATGAACCCCATTGATGTTAAAATCTTTTTGATTGTTGATCAATGAATTGAAATTCAACAATTGTTTTGATTTGAATCAATATGCAGTATTGATTGAGGAATTGGCAGGAAATTGCCTAAACCCCCCTTTTGTGAAAACATTAACTTGTCGTCAAGCGATATTGACGAGTTTAAGTTTTAAAATTTATTCTATAACTGAAGCAGGATTTTTAATTATATTTTATAATCAAATCGATGGTTATAAATAAGTTTTTATTTAAATTATTATGGAATGATTATATAATAAGAATCCAGCATTTAAATAAGTTTTAAAGCGAATAAAGCTATAATTAACCTACGGGTTAAGAATTTGGGATAATTATTTAAACAATTAAGCAGTATTATTAGATTGATTATATTAATCAAGTAAGAAGAAGTAACTGAGGTCGGTTAACGAGTTAATCGATGGTTTAAAGTTGACCGAGTCAACTATTGACCAAAAGTGGTTATTAATGGATAATATTTAATTTAATAAGGTTTCTTAAAAATAATTTACTTTTAGTTAACGATGTTAAATATATAATTGTTTAAAATAAATTATTATTTCCAGACAGGTGTTCAATAGAAGAAGTAAATAGTGCTTACTACATTAAATAAATAAGGAAGTAAATTATTATTTATTTAATAATAATTAAGGCAAGTATTTCTAAATTGGAATTCAGTTACGAAAGCAATTGAGTTTTGGTGAAGTTTAATTGGATATTCTCGGAAATTTGGAAAAGGATTTTGTAATAAGAATCTAAGCATCATGGGAAGATAAAAAAAGGAAATTTAAAGTCAAGTAGAAATTCTATACGAACATTGGATTATGCAAAATGTTTTGAATCAAATGTCAAAAAGATAGGAGTTAAGTATATAAATGTTTTGGTGTGAAGAAGTAATAAATGGACTTTAATTACAAAAATCAGAGAATTTGTTTTATAAAATGATGTAAAAGGGTTTGGATAAAGTATTTGAAATGTATTATCAAAAATGAAATTTTGTATCAAATGAAAACGGTCTTAATCGATC
Source organism: Allium sativum (assembly GCA_030737875.1). NCBI lineage: Eukaryota > Viridiplantae > Streptophyta > Magnoliopsida > Asparagales > Amaryllidaceae > Allium > Allium sativum. The sequence goes on from CM060920.1 coordinate 367,514,220, forward strand.
GAGATTTTCCAAAAATAAGGATATGGTTTATAAAACCATATTTTAATGAAATAGAAAATGAGATTTGATTGATACTAAAGGAAGATGGGTTTTGAGTTACGAACTTCTACCTATTCTAAGATAAGAACATTGTTGATCAATGTCTAAGAGGTAGATAAAATACCCAACTTGAACGACTTCACTATTATCGAGGAATGGTATTAGTTTGTAATGAGTAAGGGAAAATTAAGAGGTATTTGAATATTAAGTAATATTTCCAAGATTTAGAAAATGGAAAGAATTTTGGAAAAATGTGGTGGTATTTTCGAAGTGAACAAAATAAATGGGAGATTGGTGAATAGGTTATTCTTAAGAGTCAAGAATATAGCTTTATTGAGATAAATAACTAAAATCGGTTTTATTCGATGAAATGGGTTTTGAGATTCGATAAAGATTTTAAATGAATGTTTTGAATAATAAGACCTGAGCTGCCAATCTACTTGATCGTATTGTTTTGAGATTGATAGTTAAAACACAAACTGTCAATAAAATATACTATTGGACTTTTGACGTGTTGTTTCGAAGAGACCGGGATGGAAACTAGACACAAACCACTTCGAATCAAAGTAGCGCTCGAAACTAATCTGCCGAGATAAAGATGGAGCACCGAAGACCATATATCTTCATAAAACGGATGAATTACTTTAAATCTTTGGCTGATCCCTATAGATATACTGTGGTTCTGTCGTGATTCCTAGGATGTGGTATGAGGGTGCCTTTGGTTCATCCTGTTCCTGGATGACTTGTATGGGCGAATGTCTGACAAAGTATTTCCTGAAACTCATGTACGTTGATTTTTACAAACATACCAAGTTTGGTAGCGAAGAAATTCTCTTGCTTAACACCCTTAGTATATTTGTGGACGTCAATTAGAGATGTGATGGATTTTATGATGTGACATTCAAAGCGAATGATGGCCAGATGTTCTAAAAAGATAAACGTAGCCTCAAGCCTCACAACCGGGAAATGATAAAATCGGCAGGCAGCATGGCTAGGTGGGTCATCCCCAAGGAGGGTGTACTGTCACAATCTAGAGAAAATTCATATTTGTTCTTCTTTCGTTTCTGTATCTCCGCGGAAGTAAGGTGGCACTATAAAACCATACGGCGAAAATATATTCGATACGCTCAAGTTAAACGAGTGGTCGGTCTTGTGTGGCCGGGTCGCAAGATGTTTTTGTTGAACCCTAATGTATCCTATCTAGAGTACACTGATCGGAAGGTGGTCCTATTCATTTTCATAGTTGGAATCCAATCTCCAATAAGCGCCTTGTGGTTTTTGATTATATAATGAATATGTAGAGCGTGATATGCAAGCGTTCTGCTGGATGGTTATTTATTTGTAATTTGATAGACCCTATTATAATACCACTGGATTTTGATATATCAAAATGTTTAGGGTTATAGTAAGGTAAAATCCGTCCGTGTTTATGTGTGGACTAATCTTACTATTATCCTTTTCTTTTTATAAAGGATTTCTAAAGTTAAGTAAGTTGTTTTCCATATGAATTTATCACTGAAAATATTCTAGGCTGATCCAGGTGAATTTTGCTTTGCTTCAAATGTTCTCGGGTCAGACCGAGTACATTATTAGGTTAGTTTCGCTTGGAGTTCCAGAAGAGGAGCTGGAGTCGAGACATATACCCATATTTACTGGTATTAGTTTATTCCGCTGTGTGTAATGATTGATATGTATGTATACTCTGATGTTGTAATATACAGTTTCTTTTTGTTTAAAGTATGTTAATATACTATATTTTGTCCATTCCGTCGTGAGACTCCAATCTTCTTATTTCTCTATTCTAATATTTCTTTCTTCTCTCACCCTCTAATTTCTTTCTATTAGCTTTCTGGAATTCGATACTTGAGTTTGGCACGGGATGTATTAGTATCTGAATTCAAGTGTCGAACTTCCCGGGACCCTATGGCTGCACCTTTTCACTTGTATGTGCATTTACTTGATGATGCACACTACTGTGCTCCCGACCTGTTTGGCTTGAACTGTGCATTCACAGGTCTTTGACCATATTGCCTTGCACATTATAGATATATATGTATATACATACACATGTATGTGTATACATGTATCATGCATGTGTAAGTTTATTTTTATTTACATCAGCATACCACTATACGATGAGTCGTGGCTGGTCAAGATCAGCAGACCGCAATTGTGACCTGAGGCTGGTCTTGATTAGCATGCCACTATAGCTGTGTTGAGGATGATCTGTAGGCACAAGTTGTATAGTCTACTCTGTGGTATTTACAGTGAATCACTATGAATATTACAAGCAGTTTGGACATAAATAGATGAATAAACATATCAGAATAAATCAAGAAATATGACGAGGAACACACCAAAGTTCTAAAGCAAATAAAATTTAAAATAAATTTATATTTGCTAGAATGTAAATCAATTTTTGTTTCAGTTTACTATGTGTGTTTCTGTGACAGGTATACATGTGATTGGACTGAATCTGAAGCAGACTGAAGATGAGTGTGAGTCACTGTGTGTAACATAGTGAACAAAGTAAAATGTAGTAAGGAAAACAATGTATGTGAAATGTATGTGATATTGAATATCTAACAATGTGAAATCTAAGTGTTGTAGTGAGGAGACAATGTATAAATGAAAATTGAATGTATTATATCACAGAGATATATAACAGTGGAGTTAGAAGTTCGTACTATTCAAATGTTGAAATACATATTTTATTTGAATGAAATGTTGTTTGAATATTTAAATTTGTGTGCAATAGTATTCTATTCAAATTAAATATTTATTTCTGTATGTGATGGAGTATAGAATAGTACAATTACAAACACATTATAATATATATATATGTTTGTTATCATCAACTAAAAATCATATTGTTGTACTCTATATGAATTTATATAAAGGATAGGTGTTTTGGAAGTAGTATCCCCGAAGACATAAATTTGGCTAACGTTTCGGGGATTAGTGTGATGACTCAGTTATCGGTACCCTTTGAGTCGATCAAATACAATACAAGTCCAGCCTAGAGGATACTAAAACCCAGATGTCGAAGGAAGAAATTAGAGGTTGAGAAGAGATAAGACAAAAAATTCAGAATAGAAGAACATACAATAGAATCAAAGCAAACACGAATCTCGCAGCGGAATGAATAAAATATAACAGATTTATAATCACTTTTGAAATACAAACTGGATTTGAACTCACATACATTACCAGAGTATAACATATACACAATACAGCGGAAATAAACTCTATATATCTAACATTGAAGCCTCTTGCTCCAGGCTCCTCCAGAAAATCTGTAAAATCCTGAACTACTTGACTGCCCGTACAAATTTGACCACCCAAGAGTTTAGGGAAAACATAGAAAAATAAACTCTAGGTTAGTCATGGGACTGATGTGAGTAAACGATTTTAAATCAGATTGATTTTAACTTTCAAATCCTTTTGAAAGAAAAGATAATCGTAAGACCAATCCACACATAAATACAGATGGTTTTTACCTTACGATAACCCAAAATATCCTTTGAAATAAATATTTATTCTGATATTATAATAGTGTCTAAATACAAATAAATAGCAATCTAGCGGAATGCTTGCATCTCACGCTCCATATACATAGTGTACAATCAAAACCACGAGTGCTTATTGGGGATTGGATTCTGACTATGACAAGGTATGAACCACCTTCCGATAGTGTACCTCTGGAGGGGAATACACTGGGTTCAACAAGAACGTCTTGCAACACGGCCCACACATGACTGACCACTCATTTCTCTTGAGTGTATCGAATATATTGTCACCAATAGTTAGGCCCACATAAATGTTATCCGAAGATACATAAGCAAAAGAAGAAACAATATGAATTTTCTCTAGATAGGTGACAGTATACCCTAATGGGAGCAACCCAAATAGCCATGCAGCCTAGCCAATTTTTGTCATTTTCCAGTTGTGAGGCTTGAGGTCAGAACTTACCGTTTGTAACAGCACATATTTATTTACTTTGAATGGCACATCGTCAAACCCATCAAATCACAAATTGATTTCCCCAAAACCACGGGTAAAAAGCTAAGAGGAACGAATTCCTTCGCCACCAATCATGGTTTTGATGATATCAACTTACGCAATTTGTTAGGTATACTTTGTCAGACATTCATCCATACAAGTTTTCCTGGGACTAGAAAAACTGAAGGCACTACTCTATAAATAGAACAACCCTTGCATAAACTCCATCTTTAGTAATCTCTAACTTGAAACGTATAAATCGAAGTGACTCTTCGAAATGACCACGTAAAAGGGTCAAGATTTGATAGTCGGTGATTTAACTATCAAATATAAAATAAAATGAGTAGATTTATTTCCATTGGATCTGCTAAGTCTTATTTAAATAATCTTCAATTATTTAAATTCAAATGTTAACTTTGGTTATACTTATCTGTAAACATAGTATTTCGTAACTTAGAAAATTCTTATTAATAATATTATGTGATAACCTCACTCTTTGAATATACATTTCTTAGCTGAAACGATATTAATTCTAACACTCATTTTGAATACGAGCTAATACGATCTATCGGGTGATTACCGAAATCGTTCAAGTTGGGGTATTTTAATTGGGTCCGTTTGTCACAGGTCCCTATTAAATTTCAAAATTAGGCTCACATCCGGTCCTAAACTTATTGTAAATTAGGTCCCTATTTTTCAAAAACATATAAAAAAATATAAAAAAAATATAGAAAAATCACGTAAATTCATTATTAAATATAACACGTTCATGCCAAAAAAATCAGGTGGAAAAACAATCAAAAACCACCTCAAAATCCAAAAAAACACAAAATCAGCGAAACAACAGGTTTTTGCATCAAAAGATGCACCTATTTATAAATAGTTGCACACATTCATGCTACTATTTCAGTGTTGCGCCCAAACTGCAGTATAAATGCATACATGTATGCAGCTAAACTGCATTACATGCATCCTTTTATGCATATATACAAATTTGACATGTTTTTTCAATCATTCACCATTTTCAGACATTGTTGCACAAATTTACGCTCTTGTACAGAATAAATGCATGCATTTATGCGTATATTCGCAAGCCTTTGTCCCTTTTAAAAATGCTGCGCACATGCATGCATATATACAGAATAGTTGCATTCATGTATGCAACTTTTCGTTACACGTGAATCTCAGTTCAACTTTGTATGCATAAATGTATGCAGTTATTTGCTAATAGTTGCATACATGTATGCATATATTGGTCCGGATTTTCAACATAAATACACTATATGAATATATGCATATATGTATGCTACTATAGGCAATAGTTGCACAGAAGTATGCAACTTTTTTTTTCAATTTGCGTGGACTCCTGGGATTATTTCCAGATTTTAGGATTTTTTTTTTAGTGGCTGGTGCATTTTTTTCTGGTCAGAAATGAGAAAAGGCAAAGGGGGAGCAGCAGGAGGCGGAGGGGACCAAAATTTTTGGGCGGCACCTTCATTTTAGGGACCAGAAATGCATGTAAAGTTAGGGGGACGTGGCTTTAATTAAATTTGAAAATAGGGATGTGAGCCTAATTTTCACATTTTAATTACCTCTTAGACCTTGAGTCGAAATCATTCTTATCGTCTAGATTTGTCGAAGTTCGATATTCAAAATATTCGATAGGCCAAATTTTGTAAATCCATTTGATTTTCAAACAATTTCAAAACAACGTGGCTGTTTTGAAAATAATTATCTAGTTAACTTGAATATTAAAACTAAGAAGAATAAGTCAACTTAATTTCTTTATCCATTGATAATTAAATTCTTTTTAAAATCTACTTAACTAAGAGATAAATTAAGTTAAAACATTATCTTGAGCAATTTATCAAATTTCCTTTCTCTATTTAATTTCATGATTATCTTACCAAAGTCTGCTAAAATATTAATTTGTTTGTAATAAAACATTCCTAGATTTTAATCATTATCTATTAAAACCTATTCCCATTTAATTTATCGAAAATAGATAAATTTAATAACCCATTCCTATTTAAAACCAGTTGACTGAAATCAACTTAAAAACAATCTGGTTAATTGATTGCAATTAATCTTCCTTTTTTATTTAAATTAACAACATAATTAATTTAAAATATTTACCTTTAATTGTTCTTTAAACAATTATACACTGTTAACAAGCTAAGTAAATTTCTGATTTACTTTACAGAAAAATATAACTTAGCAGTCCCTAATGGCATACAACAGTTCTTTAAATTAACAACATATAAATCATTAACCCAAATTACAAACAACCAAGTAAATAAAATTCAACATTTATCCATTGACAATATGACATCTCAACAATATATATCTATTGATAAAAAAACAAATTAAATATAATAACAGAACGTTGTTTATCTCTACTAGCAGAGTGTCCAAACAATTTAGTCAATATGGTTTATAGTGGAACAGTGTCTATTTCCACTATTGGATTACGATTAACGTAATTATAGCAACTTAATAAATCACTTAATTGAACATTCAATTCAGTATTTCTGCATTTACAAATCATTATTGATCATTAGTTTTCCCGTTAATTCCGTTCACACTCAATATGCATTCGATTAAATTTAAATGATATTTAGTATTAAAAATTAGTTTTAATTATTTAAATAAATCAATTCATTAAAGTTCTATAATTTTGTCGAGTTACGCCCCCATCGGTTTACTCAACTGAACATGAACCAAAATTATCGATCATAAGTTATTGATTTACTATATTATAAATAATTTAATTATATGAAGATATTTTATTTTTCTTATAATTTTACTTAACCCATTATTTTTCCAAACAATGGGCCCAAGCCCATAACTTACCCAGAAAACAAAACTGCACCACAAAATTCACGCTGCACCTTATATACTGATAGTCCCATTCTTTCCTTCCCCTACTTTTCTTTTCTTTCTTCTATTGTCTGTCACCATTCCTTTCTTCACTTTATCAATCGATCACATCCCCCACTTCTTTTCCAAAATCCATTACTACTCCATACCGCGTTCAATTCAAATCTCATTCGCATGCTACAACCAAATACTCCAAGCCTAGTTCCTCTTCTTTCTCTACTTGCCTACATCGGTGCATAACGTGCACTGTGCAGATGCACACATGCAGCGATCACCAGAGAGTCGCTGCGCCACTCCTGACATGTCACATACCCATCTGAGGCAACCAATGACCAATTAGTCCTCCTCCACAACACTCATTCTCAAAAATCACCATTCCCTATTAAACTCGAAAAGGACACAACAGGTTGCAAGCAAAATGAAACTAATCCAGTCAACTTCATGCATTAGTACGCCTGCCACGACCGTTGTCCGTCTATCCATCCATTCGAGCATCTCTCTTCCCGTTTCTGTTCAACTCGATTACCCGCATGATCTATACGACCTGATCAAACAACCTACCCCTAAAACAGTTCGAATACCCTAAATCAAAACTGATTGCACAAAACATGTTATAGAAAAATTAATGGTTATTTTTCCCATCATCCCCGACACTCCACGCTGTTCTGGTATCAACGCCATAGCATATGATCTCCGGGGCTGTCAGAATGTAACGACCCAGATTTTTAACCATTTAATTTAATATTTAATTTTTGTTTTAAATATCGATTTGGATTTAAATGGTTCAGATTTAATAAATTTGAATAATTTATTTGTTTAAATAATAAAAATATTAATTTAATTTTAAAATAGTCGAAATTGGCTGAATTTGTAATATTTTATGATTTGGTAATATAAGAGTATTTATTCAAGTTAATATTTAATTTAATTTACGATTTCGTTTATTAGACGCCGTTGAACGTTTAATTTATAATTTTAATTATATAATGAGCTGCAGCGGCGCGGTAGTTCGTAATATAACGTTTTAAACTTTAAATGGTTGCACAGAATCCAATTTAAGCCGGATTTCTTCGAAACAAGAGACGTTCAAATCTAAATGAAGCAGAAAAATTGTATTTTCATATTGTAGATTTTTTTTTATGCCCAAATCAAATTTTCAAATAGTCGCTTTGGAATTCGTTTATAAAATGTAATGATTTATTATATGAAAATAAAGGGATTTTAATTTAATTAATATCGTTTAGCTTGGAATTCAACCTGGGTCATTTTATTTTGAAAATATGTGCAATTCTGCTTAGGAATGTTCAATTATAATGTTTTAATATTATTATATTGAGGTATTTTAAAATTGGTTTATTTTAATTAAATCTAGACCTTTTAAAAGGGACTTTATTCAAACGATCTCTGTTTTCAACGAAACAAATTTTATTGAGACCGTAACAGCTAATTATTATTAGATTTCAAGTTTCACGCCAAACGAAGTTATTCTGTGAGCATGGCAAAATAAAATGCAAATAAATCAACTGTTTGGACTCGAACGAGCACCGTTTTCGCAAACGGACTCGGAATTCGACGAAACAAGATTCATTTGGACCGTATCGTCGAGTTATACGATGTCGTCCATTCTCGTTACGATTAGAGTTCGTGTGCGAGCACAATAATCAATAAACAGTGGTTGGAAATTGCGATAGGTATGAATAAAATCGCTAGTCTTGTTGGGTAAAAATCCTCAGTCAAATCAGATGAAAATATGTAATAAATAATATAATTAAAAATTGATATTTTACCGTATAAATATAACCCCACCGTGACCCTTCTCTACAACCAAAACCACTCTTTACTTTCCGTCCATCTTCTTGTTTCAACCATTTCTTCATTTCTTTCAGTAAAACCCACCAAATAAAATTCAAAAAAAAACAAATACACTAAAATCCTATAAATTCAAAGAATTATATGGATGGAATGGTGTTAGTCCAAGCCTAAATTTCATATACAAATCAGAAAACGCGATCAAGTTTTGGCGCTTTTTCTTTAAACAAAGGATCTGAGGTCGGTGACAGGTTTTTGTCGATTCTGGCGAATATAGGGGAGTTGGTCAGATCTATTATTGTGGAAGGTGAGGGAGAGTCTGGCGGTCGTCGGAGGAATTCCGGCGCCTTATATTGTCGGAGGTGAGGTTTTAATGGAGGGAAGTCCTGTGTAGTACTAGGTTCAGTTTCTCCGACTAGTTGACATGCAGTGGTGCACCGGAGGAGGTGCGGTTGGCACGAGGAGGAAGCCGGAGAGATGGCGGAGGTCTCGGTAGGGCCAGGTGGTCTGAGGTAGTGTAGTCAAGGGATGAACTGAGGTAGTTCGATGTGTCATATTTTTCCACTTGGGTTTGGTTTTTGGTCCAAAAATGGGACGGTGGAGCACCGGTGTGTGTGACAATGGTCGAAGATGAAGGGTTGGTGGAATCCGCATCGAATGGGTGTAGGCGGAGCATCTGTAGTCGAAGGTGGAGATGTAATTTTTGGAAGGAACGGTCTTTCAGTTCGAGTTGATTTCAAAAGGCGATAGGGGGTCTGAAGGGTTGGGACATGTCGGAGCTAGGGCGTCTGCAGTTGGTACTGACGAGGGTGGCAAGGAGTCGTGGTCCAGTCACCTCCAGGCGGCATGGTGAGGGCTTGATGAAGTGGAGGTATGTCGACGGTTTCAGGAAAAGGAACATCGGGAATTTATTTCCAGAAGAAAGGTGATTAACACTTAATTATTAACGTTAATAAAAAATTAACTAGGGCTAATGAATAGGGTTAAAACATAATTAATTAAATTTAAAGTCAAATATTGTAATACTTGTAATTTTCACATTGGTGAACATAATTGGACAAAACGAGGGCCTATGGGTTCGTAATCACGGTGCCAACGTATATGAGCTAGAATGGACGGGTTCTAAGGCAGTTGGAATTTTATGTAGTTTCAAACATTAGTTTGAAACTATATAAAACAGTGCAACATCGTCAGTTAAAAAAAGGTGAGTTAATTCTCACACTTCTGAAATACTTTGATGTGTTAAGTTCATAATATTGATATTTATCATATAGTTGGATGAATGGATGTTATGGATGATTTATATTGTTTATTGGTTGATTGTTTTTCTGTGTTATATTATAATTCTCATTTCATATGTTAGTGATAAAAAGTATTATAAACTGTTGTGCAGGGAAGAACAGGTTGGAGGAATCCAACTGGATTCCTCAAATAAACTTTATATTATTTGTTGTTAATTATGAGTGGTTTATTTAAATTATGATATTCTATTAGATATTGATGACTGAATAGATGGTTATTATTAAACCAAAATCGCCGTGTTTTAATCAATATGCAGTATTGATTAAGTAATTGGCAGCGATGGTCTAAAATCCATCATTTTAAGATATTGATTCGCCGTCAGGCGAATTAGCATATTTTAAGTTATAAAATTTATTTTATAACTGAATCGAAGTTATAATTTTATTTTATTTATTTAAATAGGGAATTTTAAATAAATTGATAATTATGACTTTGTTTAATACAAAAATTGTTAAAATAATTTATAAAGAAATATCTTGGGTTTTAATACATAAGCGATCCTGAGATTAACAAGAAAATTAATCATTTTGAATAATTGTTCCAAGAGAAACAATTAAGTGAGCTTTTGTTTAAATTAATTATATTTTTCAATTAACTTAATAAAGTATAGTTTTAGGGAATAATTAAAAAACTTAATGATTATTAATAAAAAGCTTTAAATCTTAATGTAAACACGTTTAAGGTGATTATGGGATAATTTATTATTTATAAAATAAATTATTAACAACCTATAAAGGGAGGTAACTAACCTATTCGGTTAATAAAGAAGAAAAGGGGTTTTACTTCAGTATATGACGAACTAAATTATGATTAATTACTTCTTAAATAGAATTCAATCAAGGTAGTAATTGAATATGTAACAAGATTTGGTAAATTTGAAAGAAGCTTATGGGAAGGGGATTTTATAACCTGAACTTCATAAACGAGCTATAAAAGCAATTTGAGTTTAAAAGAAGGATTGTATTCGAATTAGAATAAAGAAGATGATTTGTAAACATACAAATGGAAATACTTATCGATTTAAGTGAAGAAATAAATAAAAAGGGTTTTGGTTATAAAATCCAACCATTTGCTTTCAACGATGTTAAAAAGAGTTTTAGATAAGTATTAGTGAACGGATCTAAGTTTATAAGAAAAAGAGGTTTGAGGTTTTAACTAAGGCAAGGACCGTGAATAAATATTTTACTTAAGAGTTAAATTAAGTAAAGGCCGTAATCAAAAAGTAATTTTGGAGGTGAGAAGAGAGTAATGTTTTTAGTAAAAGAAGTTTGATAAACGGATTTATGGTTATGAATCATAAAGTTTAGACTATATATATAATGTAAAAAGGTTTTTGGAAAGGGTACTAGTGAACGGATTTGTGTAATACAATCCAGATTATGAACAGAATAGTATATAGAAGTTTGAAGCAAAAGGTAAATATTTTAGTAAATGAATTAATTAATAAATATAGTAGATAAATGGTTATAGTTAATTGAGGTTTTTACAAGAAAAGATATGGTTTATAAAACCATGATTAAAATGAAAATAGAAATTAAGGTCTGATTGAAATTATGGGAATATGGGTTTGGAGTTACAAGCTTCTATTTAGTCTGAGATAAGAACGTTGTCGATCAAGGCCTGAAAGGTAAATAGAATACCCCAACTTGAACGACTTCACTATTATCAAGGAATGATATTAGTTTGTAACGGTCAAGGAGATTGAAACGAGTTATTATTTTCGTGAAACATTTGCAATTCATTTGCAAGGGTTGAAATGAAATTTAATGAGTATGAAATTAAAGAATGGGTAAATTAACCTTGTTTGGCCAAGTTGAAATATAAAGTTTGTTTATACTATTTGGCTATTTATATAGCACTGTTTTCCAGAAAATAGAAGTAATATAAGTTGGAATATATTAATTCAAAATAATAAATAATTAGAAACGGAAACGGTTATATCAGGTTTTGGAAACGGAAACAAATATTTAGAATTTAAGTGGGTAAAATCTTCAAGTAGAGATAATTAAAACCATTGGGTTTAATAAGGAAGCATATGCCATTGAGTATGGGTTTTGGCCATATAAGAATTTATGAGTTAACAATATATATAGATATCGATATTGCCAAAATTAAGGAAATAATCGGTTTATGAAAATTTAACAATATTTTCAGAACTTAAGGATAATAAAGTGGAGTGTAAAATAAAGAAGAGATATTGTTCCCAAAATGATGAAACAAAAGATGTATTGTCAAGATATGTAAATGGAATCAACTTTAAAGCTATGAAATGATTTTCAATGATTCAATAAAGAGTTTTAATGAATAATGAGGATCTGAGCTGCCAATATACTTAACCGTACTATTTTGACATTGATAGTTAAAATACCAAACTATCAATGAATATCTTATTGGACCTTTTGACATGTTGTTTCGAGGAGACCGGGATGGGAACTAGACCCAAAACCACTTCGAATCAACGTTACGTACAAAACCAACTTGTAAAGAACAAAGATGGTGCAATTGAAGACTGTTGATATTCATAAACGGAAGAACTACTTATAATCTCTGGTCTGCAGCCAAAGATATATTGTGGTTCTATCGTGATTGAGATCTACGGATTCTCAAGGACTACTCGCTACTGACCTATAGGTGATTCCTTGGATGCAGTAAAAGGGTGCCTTCGGTACATCCTATTCCTGGATGGCTTGTACGGACAAGTGTTTGACATAGTATTTCCAAAGAAATCTCATACGTTGATTTCCTCAAACGTGTTACTGTTGGTAGCGGAGAAGACACCTTCTCTTGGCTTAACGACTTGTGTATTTTTGTAGACGTCAATTAGTGAATTCTGGCAGATTTGACAATGTAACATTCAAAGTGAATTATGGCCAAATATTCTAAAGGTAATTATAACCTCAAGCCTCATGTGATACCCCACCTCTGTTAAGGTCACTCACAAAGGGAATGCCTTAACTTCGGTGTAGCACTTTAGGTAAAGGATGCAGATAAATTACAAGACAGACAAATAAAACAGTGGAAAATAAAGTCATTTTATAAACAATGTGGTTCAGTCAAGTTTTTAAAACAATTGTCTCAATCATACTTAAAAGTAATACATAGAACTTCTGTCTTGATTTAAAAACTTCCAAGTATAAAAGAAGCATAAAATAACAATGATATTCTCTTATAAAGCATGAACCAGCCATAGCAGTGGAAGAGAGAGTCCAAAGCAATACATCGACTATCTTCGAGCTTGGAAAGAAAACTGAGTTAAGTGGTAACATTTCCTCCCTATGAACCTTGGGGGGAACGGATGAAAAGAGGCGAAAAAAACTGGGTCAGACATAAGTCTAGTAAGTCCAATGACTTTCAGCATGTAAATAGGCAAAAGCATCATGACATGAATAAACTGAACATAAGACAATACCGTGAGAACAAGGATAACAAGATAACATACGATTAGTATAGATATAATAAGGCAAGATAAACTGAGTGCGCTTATACTCTTTCTCTGCTTCACTACTACTTTGTTATTACGATTTCTATATCTCTGCACCCCCTAACTAGTGTCCCAACTAGAAGTTTGTATAAAATGATCATATGATAATGTGATCCCAATCCCCGCAATTGTGATAGCCCTCAGGTGTACATCTATTGTGAGGATTGCACCTCAATCTGCCTAATTGCCATGAATATGTTAGATGTACCCTTACTACCCTATCGATCGGCTCCTTACCCGTACTAATGTTCCATGTGTCTGTGTCAATTGGCCCTCTCTTGCGTGTAGATACCCTATGTTGGTCCCACCATAAGGTGTACCAATCCTTATGATAGCAACCCGACAGGATTCAAGATGCACAGTGTATAACTACTGACGCCCAGTGCCTGCTTTTCCACTCCGAAGCACGTGCACGCCCATACTCCGTCGGAACTACACTGCTGCACCCCCTGCCGCTATTTTGATCGCTTATAATCAGCCCAATAATCGTGCCCCACCCTGCCTAGTTTTAGGGTACCTTGATTCTTCTATGTGGGTTACTGCTGAAATGAGTCCCCGTTACTAGGGTTTCTTACTGGTTAAGTTTGTGGGCCTATATTTACTAATATTGCCCACCAACCCGATATGTACTTAACCCTTCCACTGGTTCAAACATGTTTACTTAATGGTTAAGTTTGTGGGCCTATATTTACTAATATTACCCACCAACTCGATATGTACTTAACCTTCCCACACCTTATGTCATATTGGTTAAGTGTTGTCCATTCATGTTAACCTTACCCATTCACTCATCATGTCATGTTGGTTAAGTGTTTCTTATTAACCCTTCTCACTCGTCATATTGGATTGGTTAAGTGTTTCCTATTAACTTAACCCCATTCATTCATCAGGTTATATTGGTTAAGTATTTCCCATTATCTTAACCCCATTCGTTCATCAAGTTACATTGGTTAAGTGTATCTTATTAACTTAACCCCACGCGTTCATCATGCTGTATTGGTTAAGTGTCATCAATCAATTCAAGTTAACTTAACCCACCCACTTGTCGTGTTACATTGGTTAAGTGTGGCCTTCTTGTGTTAACTTAACCCTTCCATGCATCATGTTATATTGTTTAAGTGTTGCTCTCTTGTTTCAACTTAACCCTACCCATTGTCATATTGGTTAAGTGTTTCTTATTAACTTAACCGTTCTCATTCATCATGTCGTACTGGTTAACTTAACCCTGCTCACTTGTCTAATTAACACGTTTATAACTGTTAAGTGTTCTAAATTTACTTAACCTCACCTTCTTGTCTAATTAACATGTTATAACGGTTAAGTGTTGCCTTAGTTAACTTAACCCTACCATTCTTAACATGTCTTGTACATTAGCATTAACTGATCTATTAATGCACCAACTTCTCACATTAGATCTATGTTGTTGCGGTTACTAGATGTGCTGGGAGGGTCTGGGCAGTTTTACACCACAACTCAATCTAACCTTGGGTTTTTCTTGGGCATAATGCGCTAACCTCTCACATTAGATAGGTGTTGTTGCGGTTACTAGATGTGTCGGGCGGTTCTGGGCAATTTTACACCGTAACTCAATCTAACCTCGGGTTAGGCATGTTTATCTTTTAGCATATTTACCATACATGTCCAATTCTAGATTTTATATGCTGATTCCCAAATTCACAAAACTAGTCATGTTCCAATTCTCAAGTTATACCCCAACAAAGCTGATTGCAAGTTATGCCCCACAAATTCAAATTCAAGTTATTACTCAAAATAGGTTACACCCAATTTTCCCAAATTTGCAATAATAGTCATGCCTAAAAAATCATAATATAACACTTGCCCTAAGGTTTAGTCATATAGCACCATACAAAATATTCTCCAAAAACCCCCAATCATGATTCACAGTATAAACTATGCCAAATTATAGCCTTTAATTACAGTGTGTGCCAATTACCCAAAAATCTCAATTTAGGTGTGTTCTCATTTAACAGTTATCCCTATTTTACTATAGGTTTTCATGCCTAAGCCATACATCACTATACATAATAATCTCCTTCTATCAAGTCATAAACTATCATATACATATGCCTCAATTTTAGGTCTTAAACCACAACATGTACTATGCCTTACATGTTTACAGTTCAATTTACGCCCCAAACCCCAAGTCATATGTCAAATATACTTTATGCCTCAAATCTCAAGTTATATGTTCAATACACTTTATGTTTTAAATACAACATGCGTTATGTCCTCAAATCAGTTACAAATCAGTTATGCCCAATTATACATAATTTAATACTTTTCCCAATTTTAGCGCTGGCCATGTCCAAATCATATATTATGTCCATTTTTTTCCAACGTACATTCATCTTTTATGAGATTTGGCTCAGGCCTGCAGTAGCCTGGCTATAAAATCAAAAAAGGGGAAGAAGGAAAGAAGAGAAAAAGAATGGACATAATAATATCAATGAGATAGATCCAATGGATATAGAAAGACAGATAAAAATAGGCATAATCTCAGATTCAGATTTATTACAATGTCAGAATCAAAATTTAAATTTTACTTCTGAAAGTAACATGAACTTACAAATTACATAACGGTCTTGAATTCTGGGATCTGATTTCTGAATTTGATTAGCTATTCCTTTGATGTAGACTTTGATTGTTAACTTGAAAACTCTAATTTGATTGATTAAGGTGGAGGCTAGGTCACTTCAAGTTTTAGCAGCATATAAACGTTTATGAATTCGTGTGGATAAAACAATAGGTTTAGGGGTCCTTTTTATAGGTGTATAGGGAGATTTAGAGCCTTTAGATCAGTCTAGAAGTCATCAGAATCGTCCAGAGCGGAATACCACGTCACACAGCGAATCAGAAAGCGACACGTGGCGAAACACGTCATCGGCCAGAACTGGGCCAACCGGGGTCGACTCCGCTATAGGGGGGTCGACACTTATGCCGACACCCCTATAGGGGGGTCGACACCTATGTCGACTCCCCCTAGGGGGTCGACACCCTGAGCGAGAATTTTCCCGCTCAGCCTATTCTGCTTGAATTTCGAATTTTAAACTTGGTTTGTGATGTTTAATTATTATTTATATTTTCTGTTTAAACATAAAATCTTCTGAACTCCATAACTTCTTCATACGGAGTCCGATTCACGCAAACTCGGACTCTATCTCAAGTAGATTTCCGAGACGAACGCAATGGCATAACCCGCTTCCCTTAATTCTCACTTTTAAAATTAAGTATTCTTTAATTCGTTACTTTAATATTCACAGGAAATACGGGGTGTTACACCTCATCAACTGGGAAATGACAAAAATCAGGAAGGCAACATGGCTATGTGGGTTGCTCCCATTAGGGTATATAATCACCTATCTAGAGAAATTTCATTTTCTTTTTTACTTTTTTCGATGTTGTCCCTTTTTGGGAAACGGTTGCCGTACACAATCGTTGTTGATATACATTTGATACACTCAAGCGACATTAGTGGTCGGTCATGTGTGGACCAGGTTGCAAGACGTTCTTATTGAACCCAGTGTATTCCCCTCTAGAAATACACTATCGGCAGGTGGTTCCATACCTTGTCATAGTCGAAAATCCAAACCCCAGTAAGCGCCCATGGTTTTGATTATATACTATATATGTGGAGCGTGAGACGCAAGCGTTCCGCTAGATGGCTATTTATTTCTAGAAGAAAGGTGAGTGTAGTAACCCGGATTTTCGGCGACTTTGGTTATCGACGTAAGCTCGACGTCGATAACCAAAACATCGAAAAATCCCGGTAATTAATGAAAGAAATTAGAAGGTGAGAATAGATAAGATAGAACTTATAAAATAGAAGAAGAAGAAGAACATCATCATCAGAGTAAACACGAATCTCACAGCGGAACGAATAAAATATAACATAACATATCTTTGAAATAACATCAGTATATGTATACAATAACACTTATCAGAGTACAACACTTACACAACAGCGGAAATAATAATAGCTATAGAATCCTGAAGCCTCCTGCTCCAAGCTCTCCAAGTGTATCTGTAAAATCCCGACTACTTGACTGCCCGTACAAATTTAGGCACCCAAGAGTTTAGGGAAAACAACAAAATAAACTCCGGGTCAGTCATGGGACTGGTGTGAATAAACTCAAATCATTTAAACAGGTATATGATATCTCATAAGACCACGCCGCATAACGGAACGGGTTTTTCCCTTATGAGAATCCAAATAACTTTTCAAAGCAATATCATTCTGATATTATAATAATGTCTAAGTACAAATAAATGTCAATCTAGCAGAAACGCTTGCATCTCACGTTACTACATATATAGTATACAATCAAAATCGCAAGCACGTATTGGATGATTGGATTTCCAACTATGACAAGGTATGGAACCACCTTCCGATCAGTGTACTCTAGGAACGATACACTGGAGTTCAACAAGAACATCTTGCAACTCAGCCACACATGACCGACCACTCATTTCGCTTGAGTGTATCGAATGTACATCACCAACGGTTGGGATCAGCAACCGTTTCCCGTATATATATGGGACAACATTGATAGATTTAAGAAACAAATGAATATTCACTAGATAGGTGATTATACACCCTACTTCGGTGCGACCGACTTAGCCATGCTGCCTGCCCGATTTCTGTCATTTACCGGATGTGAGGCTAGAAGCTACGCTTTATCATTTCAATAGATTCACTTCGAATGCCACATTGTCAAATCCATCGAAAATCACTAATTGACGTTTACAACAGTACATTACGTGTCAGCTCAAAGAAGTTTCCTTCTCCGCTTCCACTCTTGGTACGGTTGAAGAAATCAATGTACGTGATCGTCTGGAAAATACTATGTCAGACATCCATCTTCATTCACTTAGAAATGTCAC
Organism: Allium sativum; assembly: GCA_030737875.1. NCBI lineage: Eukaryota > Viridiplantae > Streptophyta > Magnoliopsida > Asparagales > Amaryllidaceae > Allium > Allium sativum. The sequence continues at coordinate 367,532,635 of CM060920.1, forward strand.
ATCGTCATACCGCCAAATCACAAATTGATTTATCCAAAAATAACACGGGTATACAGCTTAGAGAAACGAATTCCTCCGCAACCAAACGTGAATACGTTTGAACAGATCAACTTACGCGATCCATTGGATATACTCTGTCAGACCTTCGTCCATACAAGTTGTCCTGGGACTGGACAAACTGAAGGCACTATTCTGTAAACAGGATAGCCCTTGCATTTTACTCCGTCTTCAATTATCTTTGGCATATATGATTCGCGACGCTTATGCCAATACAGAGTGGTTCTTTGGATAATAATCCAACCGGTCTCTCCATATTAACAACGTTAAAATGGTCAAAAACTTCGATAGTCTGTGAGTTAACTATCAAAGAAAAACAAGTGTGCAACCAACGATATTATTTCTAGATGGAAATTATATCGGACAAACATCATTTAACATAATCTCTTTAGTTCATTTATTTACTTATCTCCTGTTTCCCTATATTCTAAATTCTTATTTTCTTTTATCAGAAAACATTTCTGATTCTCGTTTGGAAAACATTTCCAAAACTCCTTTACGATCAAACTTTACCATTTCTTAGTTAAGAAGGAAGTCACTCAAGTTGGGGTAAAATTACCTCTCAGACCTTAACTGAACAACGTTATAACTTCTAAATGGTCAAAGTTTATCTTTTAATCTTTAACAACTTCTTTACGCCTTTCTCGGATTCAATTTTACTAGTCCACTTCTATATTTAAAACATTGGTTATAACGATAACGTTATAATCCCTACTTTCGAATTATCTAACTTTAATTATAACTTCTATTCTTATTAGTGAATAATTAACCTAACCCTTATTTATTTATAAATAAATAAATCTCTATTTAAACACTGGAAAGTATAAGTACTTTCCTGAATTCGATATAATCGAATTTGCCGATTAACTCTCTTTGAGAAATCTCTATTTGATTAACTCTTCTTCGAATAACCTATATTCGATTAACTCCTTCTCGAATAAACGATATTCGATAATCTCTCTTCGAATAACTAATATTCGATAACTCTTCCTTTTCAAATATCTCATATTTGAAAATCTCACTTCGATTAAACTATAATCGATAACTCCCTTCGATGAAACTAACATCGATAACTCCTTTCGATGAAACTAACATCGATTTATTTAACTCGACGAACTTAACTCGACTAACTTAACTTGACTCGACTAACTCGACTTACTTGGTTCGGCCCTTTCGATTCGATTAACTAGGCTCGACTAACTTGACTAACTTAACTCGACTTACTTGGTTCGACCAATTCGATTCGATTAAGTAGGCTCGACTAACTTGACTAACTCTGTCTCAAATAACTATATTTGATTAACTCTAGTTCGTTTTAACTCTAATCGATTAACTCTTACTAATTACTCCAACTGGTTAACTCTAACTGATTAACTCTAACTGGTTAACTCTATTTGACTAACTCGACTTGACTAACCCTTTTCGAATAACATATTCGATTAACTAACTTTCGAATACCATATTCGATTAACTAACTTTGAATACCATATTCGATTAACTAACTTCGAATACCATATTCGTTTTCTCCTTTCGAATGTCTATATTCGATTAACTAACTTCGAATACCATATTCGATTTAACTAATTTCGATTAACTCTTCTGAATTAACTCTTTTGATTTATTCCTTTAAATTATCTCCTTTGATTAATTCCTTTGAATTACCTCCTTTGATTAATTCCTTTGAATTATCTCCTTTGATTAATTCCTTTGAATTATCTCCTTTGATTAATTTCTTTTCTATTTGTTTACTTAACACATAACTATTCCCTTTCCAATTCTATTTATTTAACAAATAAATATTTCTTTTATCTTTTCTATTTGATTTCACACATATTCTCCTTTATGTTTGATTTCGCAAATATTTTCCTTTATATTTGATTTCACAAATATTTTCCTTTATATTTGATTTCACAAATATTTTCTTTTATATTTGATTTCACAAATATTTTCCTTTATATTTGATTTCACAAATATTTCTTTTATATTTGATTTCATTCTAAACAAAATATTCTAACTCCTTAAATTCCCGGAAAATTCGCCATAACCTCCTTTGTATCGGGAGCATCGGGAAAATCCCCAAACTCGCCACACAGGCCTTTCCATTCAAAAAGAAATGTTTTGAATTTATTTCCTTTTTAAAATATCTCCTATTTATAAATATCCCAATTTATAAATATTCCTTATTTATAAATATTTAAATTTATAAATATCTCTTATTTATAAATATCCCATTTTATAAATATTCTATTTTCAATATCACTTTTCAAAACCATTTTCAACATTCGGTATGTTATGGTATTCAATCATATCAAATCACGATGTTCAATATCATCTAAGCACATATAATCGCCCACAGATTTTATATCACATCATATAACAATATATGAAAAACAATAAAATAACTGTTGAGGAATCCAGTCAGATTCCTCCAACCTGTTTCCCTGCATCCACAGATGTTACACAATAAAATCAACATCACTTTCAGTTCCATATGATATATTCTGTTAAACAGAATCAATATAGAAATTTAACTAACTGACTAGCAGTTCAATCAAACACTCAACACACAGTAAATCAGACAATTTCTAACAGTTCTAAAGATACAACATAAAATTATAAACTGTTTAGAGTTGGTGAGATTTACTCACTTTTGCGCGTTAACCGTTAAATAACGGTTTGCGTTATTTGATTCAGTCGGACAATTTATTTCGCCATAAATTGTAATGAGCTCAAATTCACTTCCAGTCAGTTCCATGTTGTAGCTGACGTCCGTACGATCCCAACGAATCTTGATTCGCTGAAATCTGATCACGTATGGAGAAGTTATCGTTATTATAAGTTGAACACAATTTAAATTAAATTAAAACTTAGAAATTTAACTCTAACGGGCCTTAACCTTTATGCTTGGCCCACCTCAATATAACATTACCGTGCTTTCTCCCCTACCACAATTTTGTCGTGACCTTCTATACCAAACACCAAAGCCGAACACTTGGAAATCCAATTCTTCTTCCATGTTTAATTAAAACCCACCGATGAAATACCAAAATTGCTCAATACCTTAATCACGTGATTTTTGAAAATCACCTTCTTCCCTGATGGCCTCGACGGTACCTGCTCCTCATACCCAACCTGCTTCCAGTTTTCACTACCATTTCCGCCCCCCTTTAAACCGCATCACACCCTTCATCCTTCTCCCCTCCATCAGTAACTCGTAGCCCCCACCATCTCAACTTCCACTTACTGACCTCGCACTCTCCAACTTTGAAATCATTGCGGCCTCCCTTATCAACGTCGGTCCTGCCCTGAATGACCCCCAAACACCACACTCCAGATTGCGGCTACCCAACGCCGGAGCACCCCGCTACTGCTGTACACAAGACGAACCCCAAGCTCACCGTTCAACCCCTAAATCGCGCACACTGTTGAATTTCCAGCGAACAAAAGACGGTGTCGCACCTTCTCAAACTGGTATATATTTGGAGAGATACTCAGTACCAACTCGAGTATATATAGATTAGGATTTGTCGCTTTTTGTTTGATTTTTCTTTGAATTTTAAAGGTTGCGATTAAGGTTTGTGAAGAGAAGCGGAGGCGCTGAAGCCTTTGACTTCAGAAATGAATTAGGTCTTAAGGATATCAGTTGAGTCCCTATTTATAAGGCAGGATGGGGTAAATATTATAATATTATATAAAAAGTTACAAATGAGTTTTTCGTAAAATTAACATCTCAAATGACACCTGTTTTCGACAAACAAAGTCAATCCTATCATAGAAAAATATTCCGGATCTAATGGGACAGGTTTCGTCGAATTCCGACACCGTTTGCGAAAATCCCTTAGAAAATATCGATGAAAAACACCGAGCATTAATTCATTAAAATTACAGAAAAAATCCTAAAAATATGAGGCCTTGACGTTTCACTAGACCTCTTCCTAAGGTTTCGTATGAAACTTGTTTCGTTGAATTTCGAGTTCGTTTGACCAGTTAATCGTTCAGTTTATTTTGTTTCAAGTTAAAAACATAGTGTACCATACTATGAAATATCCTGTTTACGTAGGGACTGCTATGGACAGAAACAAAGACACCATTTAAAAGAGTGATGTGCTCTGGTCCCAAAAATGTAATAATACCGGTAGATGGACTCATATTGTGAAACCCCGAAATGTCGATACAGGGTGCCAAATACTCCAAATAAAAAGTTGCTTATTTAATTAATTAAAAATTACCATAAAATTCTAAAAATTAAATTATCACTACTTCCCAAAAGAACCATGTCTAAATTCAAACCCGATCTCTAGTTATATCGAACAAACCAATACGGTCGATAAACGATTCTATAGCGACTATTTCAAAATTTGATTTGGACGTGAATCAAAATCTACACGACGAAATCCCGATTTTTCTCTTCCACTAGAAAGATATACTCTACCAGCTCCACACGTTTCTTATTTCACAGAAATCCGATTTAAAACGAACCATGTATATTCAGTTGAAGTTCAAATCGCCAAATAGCGAACTGCAGCGCCATTTCGAGCTCGTTTATAAATATATTATAAATTACACGTTCAACTGTCGTCGATTGAATATATTCGTCAATATAATTCAACTCTAAGCTGAATTACATCTTAGGGATGACCTCGTTTCACAGAATATTGTGATTTCCAATATTTTTGATTATTTCGACATTATAATATATTTTATTATATTATAATTATTAATTAAATATTCAATATTATTTAATTCACGTTCTCGGTATCGATAAATCAATATTTAATAATTAAATAAATTAATTATTCAACAGCTAAAATGCGGGTTACTACAGTGAGTAACACTTAATTAAATTAACTAGGGCTAATGAATAGGATTAAAACATGATTAATTAAATTTAAAGTCAAATATTGTAATACTTGTAATTTTCACGTTGGTGAACAGGATTGGACAAAATGAGGGCCGATGGGTTCGTAATCATAGTGCCAACGTATACGAGCTAGAATGGAAGGGTTCTGAGGCAGCTGGAATTTTAAGTAGTTTCGAACGTTAGTTTGAAACTATATAAAACAGTGCAACATCGTCGGTTAAAAAAAGGTGAGTTAATTCTCACACTTCTGAAATACTGTAGTGTGTTAAATTAATAATATTGATATTTATCGTAAAATTGGCTGAATGGATGCTATGGATGATTTATATTGTTTTTTTGTTGATTGTTTATCTGCATTATATTATAATTATCATTTCATATGTTAGTGATAAACAGTATTGTAAACTGTTGCGTAGGGAAGAACAGGTTGGAGGAATCCAATCGGATTCCTCAACTGAACTTTATATTATTTGTTGTTAATTATGAGTGGTTTATTTAAATTTTGATATCCTGTTAGATATCGATGATTGAATAGATGGTTATTGTTGAACCAAAACCGTCGTGTTTTAATCAATATGCAGTATTGATTAAGTAATTGGCAGCGATGGTCTAAAATCCATCATTTTAAGATATTGATTCGCCGTCAGGTGAATCAACGTATTTTAAGTTAAAAAAATTATTTTTGTAACTGAATCGAAGTTTTAATTTTATTTTAGTTATTTAAATAGAGAATTTTAAATAAATTGATAATTATAACTTTTTTAATACAGAAATTGTTAAAACAATTTATAAAGAAATGTCTTGGGTTTTAATACATAAGGGAGCCCAAGATTAACAGGAAAATTAATCATTTGGAATAATTGTTCCAAGAGAAACAATTAATTGAGCTTTTATTTAAATTAATTATATTTTTTAATTAACTTAATAAAGTATAGTTTCTGGGGATAATTAAACAAAACTTAATGATTATTTATAAAAAGGTTTTAACCTTAATGTAAACATGTATAAAATGATTATGGGATAATTTATTATTTATAAAATAAATTATTAATAACCTATTAAGGGAGGTAACTAACCTATTGGTTAATAAAGAAGAAAAGGGGTTTTACTTCAGTATATGAAAAACTAAACTATTATTGATTACTTCTTAAATAGAATACAATTAAGGTAGTAATTGAATATGTAACAAGATTTGGTAAATTTGAAAGAAGCTTATAGGAAGAGGATTTTATAATCTGAACTTCATAAACGAGCTACAAAAGGAATTTGAGTTCGAAAGAAGGATTTTATTCGAGTTAGAATAAAGAAGATGATTTGCAAACATACAAATGGAAATACTTATCGATTTAAGTGAAGAAGTAAATGAAAAGGGTTTTGGTTATAAAATCTCACCATTTTTTTTAATGATGTCAAAAAGAGTTTTGGGTAAGTATTATTGAACGGATCCAAGTTTACAAATATTATCATGAATATATATTTTACTAAAGAATAAAATTAAGTAAATGCCGTAATCGAAAAGTAATATCGAAGGTGAGAAGATAGTAATGTTTTTAGTAAAAAGAAGTTTGATAAAAGGGATATATGGTTATGAATCATAAAGTTTAGATTATATATATAATGTAAAAAGGTTTTTGGAAAGGGTACTAGTGAACAGATTAGTGTAATACAATCCAGATTATGGACATAATAGTATATAGAAGTTTGAAGCAAAAGGTAAATATTTTAGTAAATGAATTACTTAATAAATATAGTAAGTAAATGGTTATAGTTAATTGAGGTTTTCACAAGAAAAGATATGGTTTATAAAACTATGATTAAAATAAAAATGGAAATTAAGGTCTGATTGAAATTATGGGAATATGGATTTGGAGTTACGAGCTTCTATTTATTCTGAGATAAGAACATTGTCGATCAAGGTCTGAAAGGTAAATAGAACACCGCAACTTGAACGACTTTACTATTATCAAGGAACGATATTAGTTTGTAATGGTCAAGGTGATTCAAACGAGTTATTATTTTCATGAAACATTTGCAATTCATTTGCAAGGTTGAAATGAAATTTAATGAGTTTGAAATTAAACAATGGGAAACTTAACGTTGTTTAGCCAAGTTGAAATATAAAGTTTGTTTATACTATTTGGCTATTTATATAGCATTGTTTTCCAGAAAATAGAAAGAATATAAGTTGGAATATATTAATTCAAAATAATAAGTAATTAGAAACAGAAAGGGTTATATCAAGATTTGGAAACGGAAACAAATATTTAGAATTTAAGTGGGTAAAATCTTCATGTAGAGGTTAATTAAAACCATTGGGTTTAATAAGGAAGCATATGCCATTGAGTATGGGTTTTGGCCGTATAAGAATTTGTGAGTTAGCTATATATATATATATATCAATATTGCCAAAATTAAGGTAATAAAAGGTTTATGAAAATATAACAATATTTTCAGAATTTAAGGAAAATAATGTGGAGTTTGAAATAAAGAAGAGATACTATTCCCAAAATGATGAAACAAAAGATGTATTGTCAAGATATGTAAATGGAATCTACTTTAAAGATATGAAATGATTTTCAATGATTTGATAAGGAATTTTAATGAACAATGAGGATCTGAGCCGCCAATATACTTGACTGTCCTATTTTGACATTGATAGTTAAAACACTAAACTATCAATGAATATCTTATTGGACCTTTTGACGTGTTGTTTCGAGGAGACCGAGATGGGAACTAGACCCAAACCCACTTTGAATCAACGTTAGGTATGAAACCAACTTGTAAAGAATAAAGATGGAGCAATTGAAGACCGTTGATATTCATAAACGGAAGAACTACTTATAATCTCTTTTCTGCAGTCAAAGATATATTGTGGTTCTGTCGTGATTGAGATCTTCGGATTTGCAAGGACTACTCGCTACTGATATATTGGGTGATTCCTTGGATGCGGTAGGAGGGCGCCTTCAGTTCATCCTGTTCCTGGATGACTTGTATGGACGAGTGTTTGACAGAGTATTTCCAAAGAAATCACATACATTGATTTCCTCAAACGTATTACTGTTAGTAGCAGAGAAGACACCTTCTCTTGGCTTAATGACTAGTGTATTTTTGTGGACGTCAATTAGTGAATTCTGGCGGATCTGACAATGTAACATTCAAAGTGAATTGTGGCCGAATATTCTAAAGGTAATTATAACCTCAAGCCTCATCAACTGCGAAATGACAAAAATCAGGCAGGCAACATGGCTCTGTGGGTCGCTCCCATTAGGGTGTATAATCACCTATCTAGAGAAATTTCATTTACTTCTTTACTTTTTTTCGATGCTGTCCCTTTTCGGGAAACGGTTGCCGTACACAACCGTTGGTGATATACATATGATACACTCAAGTGAAATGAGTGGTCGGTCATGTGTGGGTCGGGTTGCAAGACATTCTTGTTGAACCCAGTGTATTCCCCTCTAGAGATACACTATCGGCAGGTGGTTCCATACCTTGTCATAGTTGGAAATCCAATCCCCAAAAAGCGCCCGCAGTTTTGATTGTATACTATATATGTGGAGTGTGAGATGCAAGCATTCCGCTAGATTGCTATTTATTTGTGATTTGATAGACACTATTATAATATCAGAGTAAGATATGATTTCAAAAATGTTTTCGGTTATAGTAAGGTAAAAACCGTCCGTATTTATGTGTGGACTGGTCTTATTATTATCCTTTTCTCTTAAAAAGGATTTCTAAAGTTAAGTCGTTTGGTTATTTATGTGAACTTAGTACTGGTAGTATTCCAGACTGATCTGGGTGTTTTTGCTTTGCTTCAAAATGTGCTCGGGCTAGACTGAACATGTTTCCAGGTTAGGTTCACTTGGATTTTAGGAGCAGGAGGCTTCACCATTAATTAATTAATGTTTGTTCCACTGTATCTGATATATGTTGTACTCTAGTGATTGGTATGTATATAGAATTTTCTTTTGTATAAAGATATGTTGTTATATTATATACTTTGTTCGTTCCACTATGAGATTCTGATGTTCCTCTTCTTCTTCTATTCTAACATTTCTTTCTCTCTCATCCTTTAATTTCTTCCTCTTAACATTCTGCTTTTCTGTGTCATTTGGGTTGGATAGAAGTGTAATTTGTCAACTCGAATGGTATAGAAAAGTGGGACGTTACATGGAATTTGCCCAAAGTTGATCTTTTGATCAACTTAGAAAATACCACGATCCCAAGTCTAAAAATCGTGGATTTATTTTTAAAATTCACGATATCCACACACGAATGCACTCGTATATCTGTAAATTAAAATTATGATAGTAGAAATTTTGAACTTTTAAACCTTTACTGTGTAATTACCTATTTTAGAAAGGATAAAGCCTAATTTAAGATGGACCTATATTTTTCAATTATACTAGAAAGGTATACAAACCATTTTCCTGTTTCACTTTAGTTCACATACTCTGGGATTTAAATTGGATTCAATTGAAACTGGTACATGTGGCATGTTCACCAGTTTGAACATACTGTTGTGTTTAAAAGGATTTTCTATGTTCAAATTTCATCTGAACTGAAATGATAATTCAGAAATGATATAACTCACCATAAACATACATATATATAAAATGTCTCACTCAGTATAACAAGCAGGATATAAATTTAAAAATGAATATTAAAGTGGGTTTACTCACCAAGTTTTGTTTCCAGTGTTCCCCTGTTATGAGTTTGTTTCCAGATTTTTAATTCTCTATTTTGCTTTGGTTTTCCAGTGCTTCAGTCCCACTTATACCCACTGAATAGTTGACTAAAGAGAATATTTCTCTATTTTCTCTGTTTCATGTTCATGAGTTTTCCATTTTTCTTGCTATGTTTTTTACAAATTTAGTTCCGGCTTTAAGTTTCCTTATACACAGTTTTTGGGTACATTCCTTTCTAGTTCTTACCCATCCATGAAGATTGAATGAATCATAGTTAACACGTTCATATATAAGTTTGCGTAATCAGAAAACAAAAAGGAAATTTACTCACATAAATATGTTCATAGCTTGATCTTTGTTCACTGGTTTTTCTGCATTTCCATGTTTAAGTTGCCATTCCAATTCTAGTTTTTATGTTGCTTTTTTGTGTGTGAATTCATGCAATGACAAGTCTGTATTTATAGATGCTAACAACCAATAAATTAATGAGCATTGCAGGAGAAAAGAAATGAATTTTAATGGAATGCCTTAGCTTATGTTTTAGACAATATAAGGTGGAAGGCCTAGATTGTCTTATTGATGGAAGAAATGTTTAATCTGTCTTATGGTTGATTGAAAGGAAGGTATAGCTACTCTAATGTATGGTCATTTCCTCCTTAATTCTTCCATTTTGCATATGGGATGGCCAGAGTTTACGATACAAGTTTGTGTATAGACATGAGTTAAGTTTGATTGAGAAGCAGCTGTTTTATAGATTGATTTGAGAAAGATCATAGCTGTAAAGGTGAAATTTGATCGGGACAGAAAGCTATGCTCTAAGCTGCTACTACATTCATTTTAATGCATAAGGTATGTATACATTCAATCCTAATGTTCTTAGCTGGGTGTATACTGATTGAAAAGAGGGTAGCTGCGTGTAGCTGATTGAATAGTGATGTTCCAAGCCATGTGCAAAGATTAAGAAACTATGTGTAGACTATGTGTACTTAACCAAACCTTATTTTCTAAGCAATCCAATTAAATGCACACACACACACACACACACACATATATATATATATATGTACATTCTATATGAACATGTATTTAAATATTTTATGTCATATCCACTGGTAAAAATGCATATTTTCTGTTCTAGATCTTAAGTACAAAGGCATAAAATTTTCTTAATTTAATATAGTATTTCTTAAATATGAAGTAAACTATATTTTACTTATTAAATTATGACTCAAGTGATATTTATTTTAAATTCATGTGTTTAAAAACCATTATGACAATATACAAGTCTTTACTTACTTGCATGCACATATATTTGTTAAGGAAAATAATAAAAACATATCCATAGAATTTTAAAAATTATAATTTGTTATAATATTTCAAATCCAATATTAACTATATTTTCGCAAGAGTTAAAACAAATATAAAAATATAACAAGACATTTCTTACTTGATCTATAAACGCATATACATTGATTAAGATATTTTAAATCATTATATATACACATACACACACATATATATATTCTTGAAATTTACCAATATCTATTATTCTAAATTTATTTAATTTAATTCAATTATTAAATTAATCCAAAATAAACTGTACTAGGAACTTAATCAAAAATTAGGACGTTACAATTATTATTGGATTTTCCTCCAGGAATGGTGCAATTTTCGGATGCACTCCGGGATATGAAAATTGGGGAATACAAATTCTACTTGGCAACGGGTCACGAAGCTTCAGAAGGAAGCAAAATTTCGGCTAAGGCATTGAGGACCGATACTAATCTAGGGATCAGTACCAATTCCCATGGAGATTTTTTGTGGGCTTCAACCTACTCACCACTCCACATATAAATAGCCCTGTGCTGAGTTGGTTTCTTGATCTTCTTTTCTGGGCTAGGGATTCTTGGACTTGAAAACTTTTAATGACCTTATGGACTTTGGATCATCTTCAGACTTGTGAACTTCTTCTTGGATTTCGCTAGGAATTTTTGGAACTTAGCTTGCTATTTGGACTTTTGGATATTGGAGAGGACTTGCTGACTATAAGCAAGGACTTTACTATTACTCACACTTAACTTTGTATTCAAAAGGACTGTACTTGTAACCATATAATATAAATATAAATAAACGAAGTTATATCGAAGTGGACGTAGGCACACTTGCCGAACCACCATAAGTCTGTTATTTACTTTTTCTACTATGACTAGAATATTTGGTTTTGGGTGTTGACATGAGAAGTGACCACTTTTCAACGTTAACAATTTGACATGTTAGGTAGGGGCTACACAACTTTGGATTGCTTAAGGAAACCGATTACTCTTGGATTTATCACTGGTGAAAAGGAAAAATACAGATGATACAATCAGACTGAAGGTGATAGTTTGGAAGTAAGCCAGGAGGTTTCCTCTACTAGTAATCCCTCCATCTATCTAACTAGGGAAGAGGTGAATGAAGTGATTAAGGATTTGCATGTAGGCATGCAACGGTAAGAAGAACTTCTTAGAAGTAAAAAGGAAGCAATGAATACATTTACTATTTAGATGGAAGGATTTAGAAGGCCAATAGGCCAATATGCCAATAAACTTAGTCTGGAACAAGTACGCAAGGCGCTAAAGGTTTATAGGACTTGAGGCATGTCCCCCCAAACCAACTCCAAGCCGATCCAGCTCGGCTAGGGGAGATCTCCCCAAGTCCTGATGGAAGTATGGTTCATGATGTTTTGGTTGATCGGGCTATAAGATCTGGTGTTGGAACTATGAGTCAAGCACTAGTGCATGAGGGTACAGATGCTGGAAGAACTCCTACGGCTCCGAAATTGTGGTTTGCTTCCGTACATCTCCTCAGGTTAGGGCTAAAACAGATGTTCATATAAGAAATCAACAAATGGCTCAGCTTAGGTTAGACACCGGGGACACCAGTGCCGGTTTGGAAGTTTGGAGGCAGTTGCTTGGGAATGGAAATCGAATTGCAGATGTGATTCAACGGTTTACTCGAGGTAGAGCATCTCACTCGTATTTGGACTGTGTCAATCGTAGCCCATTCACTTAGGCTATAAGTGTAATGTCCCTTATTTTTAGCGATTGAATAATTAATTTATTTAATTATTTAAATAGTGATTCGATAATTTGAATGTCTTGAATTCAAATATTTGGAATATTTAATTATTATACAAATAATGGAATAATAAATTTAAATTCCCAAATAGTTGGAAATAAGTTGAGTTTGCAACATTGTGAGAATTGGATAACGTAAGAAATTTAATTGGGTCTAAATTCGGGTGTAATAACGAATTTATTTTTAAACAAAATTTGAATGTATTAATTATAATATAATTTAAAACGTGCTCGTAACATCGTGGTAGTTCGAATTTTGCCGTTTTGAACTTTAAATGAATATGCATTATTCATTATAAGTTGGATTTCTTTGAAATAAGAAACGTTTGAATCTATTGAACTATATTTTTCTAATGAAAGTAAAAAAATTAAAATTTCCTCGTATAGATTGTGAGCTATGTCAAAATCAAATGTTCAGAAAGTCGCTATGGAATCATTTATAAATTATAATGATTTATTTATGTAATAAAAGGATTTTTATATAAATTGAATATCGATTTAACTTGGATTTTAAAATACCAGGTTATAAATCCAAGTATATTTAGTTTGAAGCTATATGATATTCTATTTGGATATATATGATAATAATAATTTATTATTATTAATTTGAATTGTTTTGAAATTTAATTTATATTTTATTTTGATTGATATTATATTGATTGAATACGGAATTTAGGAATAGCTAATTTTCAAAAGACCTCCGTTTTCGATGAAACTTATTTTATTAAATCCGTTGTGATTAATTATTGTAAGATTCTCTACTTCGTGTGTCATTTTATTTATTAGGTGACCTTGCGCAATATAAATGCGTTTTATTTAACCATTTGAAATTAAAAAGAAACTTTTCCAAATGGACTCGGAATTCGACGAAACCAACTCTACCGTGACGGAATATTAAACTATTATAAAATTACAATTTCTATCGCGATTGCAGTTCATATGTGGTTGTATGTATAAAAAACGTTCAGTGATAAAGCAATGATAGATTTAATTAAATAAACAAAGTACACCTTAAACATTAAGCTAACAAAAATAAATAAATACAATAACCTAGCACTATTTTTCATTTTCTAAGGCAAACCTACCCTAGCAAGTGTGCAGCCAACCTACTCAGCTGGGACGTGGTATTAAGTTACTCAAACCCTTAAATAAAAATGTATAAAACTTTGCTTTTATCAAATCAAACATGTGCCTACCCTAAACTAGCCTATCTATGATGTATGAAACTTGGTTGCCAAGTATCATCTGGCTACGCATCATCGCCTTCATTTTCCTGCATATAGGAATCAGAAAACATGAGTTCTTAAATCATAAAAAAATAATTAGAATTCTTATAAAAAGTTTTAAATCATGAAACATATTTTTTTACCCCTGGGATCGAGCTCTTCACTGTCATATATATTTTACAAGCACGATTGTTGTTTTGAAGCCTCATTTTTTTATAGAGCCAATTAAGGTTTGGATGCTAGGCAATTTAGGATGTTTTTTGGAGATTTGGATATTAGTTTCAACATTATGAGGTTATTTCGAGCATATTGGGCAAAGTTCTAGGGGTTTTCGCGATTTTTTGTTTGATACCTATAAGGGTGTTTGGGTACGGGTATTGGAGCCGTGGCCATCTGGGTGGCGTCAAGCTCAGAGTGGTGGGGTCTAGGAGATCGATCAGAAGAAGAGGAGAAGAATGGAGTTTATCTCGTGTGATTTTGTGGAAAATAGGGAAGAACGTTGAGTAAAGAAATCGAAAATGTCCATTGGTGTATATAAAAGCTTGCGGGTTTTATTTTCCAGGAGATGGAGAAGAATCTCGAAGTGGTTGGGCTTGAATAGATGTATAAGGGCCGATTTTAGAATGGTAAAGCCTGAATTTAAATAAATTAAGTGTATTTTAATTTAAAATAATGTATGAAATTTTTTGATGTGATAACTTGCTCATACTTTATCAAAATTTAACAAAACAGGATGATGTAGACTACACAATGGAACTAGTCTAGAGCGATTCGGTGCTCGTCTCAATTTATGGAAAAATAAAACACCTTATTTGAATCATCGACCATTAATCGTCACTCAACAAATAATAACCAAAGTGATTGTAACAACCCGAAAATCTGGGCCAGCTTAAAATTTTTATTTTGGCAATTTTAGCGAATTTTGATTATTTAAAATGAATTATTTTAAATAATATCGACGAGAAATTTATTTTGAATAGAATTCGAACGAATATATTTATATAGTTCGTCGTTGGAATATAAATAATTATATATAATTATATATAGAATTGAAAGTGGCGCGGTAGTTCGATAATTCGATTTCAAACTTCAATTGAACGTACCGGGTGCAAAACAATCCGGATTTTAGTGAAACCAAAAACATTAGGATCTAATTGACGATATCTTTCCAACGAATCCGAAAAATCAAGATTTCATAGCGGGAATCAAAAGATATATCCAGTTGAAAATTCTGAATAGTCGCTATGGAATTCAGGCCCTTAAAAATGGACATTTTGCAAATGACCTCGGATCTCGATGAAACCAGTTTTGTTGGGTCCGCAGTGTCAAATTATTGCTAGATCCCAAATTTCATAATTTTCTGAATCAATATGTGAGCGTGGCAAAGGAAAATGCGTTTTACTAGTTTCAGTTGATTTTAATCGACTGGAAATTGGCCATTTTTCCAACGGTCTCAGAATTCGACGAAACTAGATTTGTTAGGATCGTATCGTCAATACGAAGCTAGAAAATATTTTTCGGGAATTTTTCGAGTTAGTATGTGACCCCGGTAATTTGAAATGTACGTTTAAAATTCAATATAATGATTTAAATGTAAATTCAACGGAAACTGATTGTAACTGTCGAATCAGCTTGCGATGCATATCCCATTGTGTTCGGAATGGGGGTAAAACGCTATGGACCACAGGCGGTGGCCCTCGTTTAGAGGTCGTATGAAAAAGGTTTCTTTTTGAAAATAAATTAATTAAATTAAAAATAAAATATCTGTTTTCTCTCCCCTCCCCCTTATTTCATTCTGCCCCCTCCCCCCCCCCCCCCGATATCATTTCGAAAACAGAAACAAGAGAAAAAAAAATATCGAGATCGATGGAACTCCACCGGCCACCGCGGCTTCGTCGCCTCCTCCCATCGATGTTGCTCCTCCCTCGTCCCTCGCTCCAAACGAGGAAACCCGGCCGACACTGCTCGAATCAGCACCGCTCCACCACCGAAGACCGCAGACCGACCCTACCATCGATGTCTTTCCCTCAACGCGAGTTCGAATCCCCCCCGGCTCCGGCAACCAAGGCCAGCAACGTAAGTTTTTATTCATTTTATTATTTAAAGTAATGTATTTTTTTTACAGTAAATATAATTTAGGTTTTTATAGCAAATAAAAAGGTGAGTTTTTATTAATCAATTCGAATTTGAACCCATAGTTTAAACTCAGTTTTTTATATATATAGTTTAAATAAAAATGTGGTTTTTAATTTATAATACGGTTTATTAAAAATGTGACTTTTAATTTATATGTAGAATAGTTTAATGATAGGAAAGTTAATATTTTTATATTTAAAAGTTAATATTTTATTACAGGAAAGTTAATATTTTTATTATATTTAGTTAAGATTTTTAGTTATAGAGAAAAAATCCTTTTAGTTAGAAGAAGATACAAATTTTAGTTAATAAAAATCTGATTTTAATAATGTAAAGATTCGTTTTTTTTATGGAAAACATCATATTGTTAATGAGAAAAGATTATATTTTTTATATATATACGAAAGACTATATTTTTAATATGAAAATTTATATTTTTATATGAAGAAAAATAGAAAAGGCGAGATTTTTCTATATTGAATAGCGAAGTAAAAATTCGATTTTTTATATATTGAATAGCGAAGTAAAAATGTGATTTTTACATATGTAGAGAATACGGGCGACGAAAGTGATAAGAGACGAGAAAGACGAAGATTTCTGCATAAGAAGAGTCGTGGGATCGGATAGCTATCGGTGAGAATTTCTCACCTTTCAATTTCTTGTTCTAGTTATATATATATACTAGGATGCAGACGGTGCTTAGTAGCACCCGACACAATCGTCCACAGACCATGGACTTGTTTGTTTGATTGCAAAAATTAGTTAGATTATTTGATTTGATGAATTGTTTGGTGAAATGAAATTGATTTGATTGATGTGTGAATGGCGTGGGCCTTCACTAGACCGGGGATAAGGCTAGGCCTTGTCCCGTTTCTAGTATCGTGCCGTTATGCCGCCGAAATTTTCTAAAATATGTTAGAAGGATAAAAATAACATTTATTGAATAAATGAACTGAATAGAAATTCATGTGTTAAAATAAAATGTTTTATCGTTAAAATATATAATTTTTAACGTGAAAGTGAATAAATAAATATTTATAAACAAATCGGCCGATTTGTTTATATACACTGATTTGACTGATATTGATTGGGTCGATAAATTTTACACATCGCCCAACTGCACAACTAAATCTGTGTTTGATTGTTTGAAACCCCACACGGGTGTTGGGATGAAATTTGAAGTTCACTCATCCTGATTGATTAAATGTGTCGATCGATTGATTGACAGGCTGTTATAAGCGTTAGATATCTATATTTGATGCTTATACAGTGTAGTGCACTTTGGTTGATGGTTGATTATTTTTCAATGCTATTATGTACGTGTGATGTGTGAAAATCCATATGATTAACTTTATATGGTAATTGATTGGGCCTCATTCCAATTTAGAAAATAAAGAATATTATAAAATAAAGGTTCATGTGTTGACAGTACTCATCCGTTGAGATTAGTCATGTGTTGAACGAAATATTTTAATAATAGAAATATTTGAAAAGGAAATATTTGAAAAGGAAATATTTGAAAAAGAAATATTTGAAATAGAATATTTGAAAATAGAAATATATGAAGCCGTGTTGATTAGATTGACGCCATTTTGACGTGAACGATATTTATATCGATTTTATTCATTTTAAAATGAATATTGAAAAATGATTTCGAAATCGAATATTTTGAAATGAAATTTGAATCGAATTGAAAGGAAAACGAATTCGAATTGAATCTAAAACGAATTCGAATTGAATATATAACGAATTTGATTTCAATTGAATATATAACGAATTTGATTTCAATTGAATATATAATGAATTTGATTTAAATAGAAAACCAATTTGAATTGAATCGAATAGAAAACCAATTTGGATTGAATCGAATAGAAAACGACTTTGGAATTGAATTAAATTGAAAACGAATTCAAATTGAATTGAAATGAATTCAAATTGAATTGAAATTTGAATTGAATAGAAATGAATTTTAAAACGAATTTATAAAGAAGAATTCAATTTTGATTTGAATTGAAATGGAAGTTGAAATTGCTTTTGAAACGAATTTAAAACTAATTATATAATTCGTTTTAAATAGAAATCGACGAAATATATATTATATATATTATATATATAATATAATGGCCTGAATAGAACGCGCCGCGCAGCGGCAGTTCGCGAATTTCGACCATTGACTTCGAACGGATATTGCGGGAGATCCGACCGTCCGATTCTCCTAAAACCGGAACCGTTGGGTTCGTATCGAAAAGAGCTTTCTAACGAATATTAGAAATTTGAAATCTAACGGTTGGATTTGGAATTATGTCCAAATCAAATTTGAAAAAGGTCGCTGTAAGTGCAGTTCGATGGCCGTTGATGGAAATCGACTGTACGGGCCTTGATAAAATTATTAAAAATAGTAATAATTTGTGTAAAATCATAAGAAATGATTTGAGAAGAATTGGGATGAAAAACTCCATATTTGAAAAGATAAAAATAGATTTTTATCGAAGTAAACTAGTTTTGAACTAGAATTATAATTCTATTTATTTTTAAATAAATAAATTGAATTTGAAAAGGGTTTTAAAAATAACCAGAATTTCCAATGATTGCATTAGAGTGGATTTGAATCGAAATTGTCTTCGGAATATTTCGATGTTGGAATTCGTGATTATACAGCTGTTGTTATGGAAATTTGAAAGATATATATTTATACCGTTATTTCCAATATGACATTTGTTAGTCGTAGAATTTGATATTGAATATAAGCCGATATATTTTCTATTCAGAGCCTTATATTGAATATCAAATGCGATTTGGGTTTGTCGTGAATGGTGTCTTCACTAACACTGTTCTTGAACCCAGTTGAGAAAAGATTAAATCTTTTTATTTAGATTTAATGAAGTGTACCAATTAAATGATATTTAATTGGAATTGAATTGATATTGATTTTTGGGTTTATCGTGGACAGTGTTTTAAATAACACTCGTTCTTTAATCCGATAATTAATGGAATGTGACTTTGGGTTTATCGTGAACCGTGTTTTAAATGACACGGATTCTTTAACCCAGTTAACGATTAAAACTAAGTGGAGTTTTAATGAATATTTAATTAGATTGAAATAATCGAGAATGGAGTATCACCAGTTTTACTCTAGGCGATAGTTAAATCTTTAATTAGATTTGAACGTGAAATGGTAATTGAATTTACCGATAACACCGTGGTGTTAGATATGAAGTATTACCAGTTTTACTTCATGGGATGAATAGGTTGGGATTGGGAAATTAAAACAAATGATTACTTCGGTAAGGTTCGTTAATCCCGACTAGTTGAATCGAAATTCAAAAGGAAGATTTGAGAATAAATTTTAATGATTTATCTTGGATAAAATTAATGGGAACCTTTCCCTATGAATGTGAAATTTAGAAACTAACTGTCGGTTAGCCAAGCAGAATGGTTTTCTGGATATTGATATGATGTTGGTTTCGGCCTTCGGGGTTAATATTTGGGGAATTATTCTCTTGATTAATTTACGGATAGTGACTAATGAATTGGAATGAGGCGTATGTTGTGTTTGTGTAACACTTATTTAAAATATACGCGAGTTATTCGGAAAGACCGGGTTTATCCCATTCTGAATAACTGATACGACGATAAGTCGAAGATGAAGACGATGGTCGAAGACCGGAGGTCTTCACGTCGTTTGGGTGATTACTGATGATCTTGATTGGGCTGTACACCCAAGAAGATGGAAACAGTTGGTGATCGTCCAGACGTACTTGGAGATCGATGGATATGCGGGGTACTAGGTGCCTCCGGTTTCGTTCAGCCCCAGAACGGACTTGTAAATGGACTGTGTGTCTGACATTGGATTTAAGTCCGTGTGATTGATCTCTATTAAATATATATCGGTTTGGCGGCGGAGAATTTATTCTCTTGCTTAACGCCCTTCTCTGAGACGTATGAGCTCAGGGGTTATATATTGATGGATATCAATCGCATGGAGTGAATTGCCTGTGTGGCATGCCTAAGTGGCAAATGATCAAGGCTTCTGTTGAAAAGCAAAGTCTTGTGGTTGATGATCGAAGCACGGCCTTTGTGGCGTAGCTTTGTGTAACGTTTACTTCGCGAGTTTCACACCCGGTATGAACCAAAAACGGGAGACGGACCTCAGGGAGGGCATGCGTTTCTTTCTAGTTAGAAGTGGCGTCAGTGGTTTTACACGCCCTGACGAGTTTGACTTATGTGGTTGTTGCTGTTGCGAGGCGCCTCGGTTATATCGGTTTCGGCCGATGCATTCTGGTCGGCAGACAGACCAGACTTACACCCCATAGGGTGGGGAAACGTAGTGTTCAGGCATAATAATCCACATCGGTGGACCGGCCCTGTCGCTCCAAGGCTTGACTGAGTACTTGCCTGTGGCTCGGGCTAGAGAGTCACAAATCGGTAGAGGATCTTGCCCCTAGCCTCGGTTCATACCATAAATGATAACCCAACTTCCAATACGACATCTTGCGGTTTTGATTGTAAACTTATATATGGCGACATAGTGGTATGGGGCATTCATGCCACCTATGATTGATACTTATGATTTGAAGTTGTTTTATACACTATACACTTATAATAGTATCAAATGATTTCTTTTAAACGTATCAAGCATTCTTTGGCTGTTATAAGGGAAAACCCTATCCCCCGGCTTGCGTTGCATTGTGTGATAGGACCTGGGTCTTATAACAGCTTCATTTTTCTCTATTTAGCATTGCGCTGTTTGTATTATGCACTGGTATTCTTGGGAGGAAACCCGTTCCGTGTTATACGGCGTGGTCCCTTGATTTACCTAGCTTTAAAAATAAAGATTAACTGTTTTAGTTCTCACACCAGTCACATGACTGACCTGGAGTTTATTGTTTTGACCTAAACTCTGGGTGCCCTTATTTTGACACGGGCAGCTAGTAGTTTTGGTTTTGCAGATTTATATTCACAGGATCCTGGTTTACAGCTGGAACGATATCCGGAAAGCTTTGTATCCATATATCCCTTCTGGTTGTGTATTGTATTATTTTTCGCTGCTATGTATTTAAATGTAATTTAAATCTCTGATATTTATGTGTAATGTTTATTTATACTCTGTATATTCTTGTAATCTGATGCACTGTTGTAATATGCAATGAAATGTTCTTTTGTCTGCGTTCTGTTGTGGCTTGTTCTCGAACTATCTGCTCTTTCCTTTACGGGGAAGTTACGGGTTTTTACAGTGATTAAACTCACTAACTCTGCCTAGTTTTATAATATTATAAATGTAATTTAATATTGATATATGATGATTGAATGTTGTGTGATGGTTGTTTGGATGAATTGATATTAAATTGGTTGAAATTATAGATATAGTTATACATATAAATTTTTGGTTAAAATGGATTTTATTTATTATGATATATCGTATTGGGATGAAATTGATGTTATTTACATTGATTAACATCTATGAATGCAGGGAAACAGGTTAGAGGGATCCAACTGGGTTCCTCAAAATTATTACTATTTATTTTAATATATTGGGACATATAGTGGGGTGGGTTAACTGTTATGTGATAGATTTGGATGTGTTGAATGCTTGAATAGCACTAGCCCTAGAATAATTTGTATTTAAAATACCGTAAAAATATATTTAAAGGAAATAGAAAAGAAATTGGGTTTTGAAAAGAGAAATCTATTTTTAAAATAGAAATTGAATTTCGAATAGACTAGAAGTTAATTACTTGTTTTTAATAATAAAAATAATAAGTGGTTTAATTTATAAACAATGTTTATAAATGAAGGGAAATAATTATCATTGGACAATTTTGGAATGTAAATTCAAGAGTGAACTAAAAGGGAAATTAGAAATCGTTTAAGAAGGGAAGCAATGAAATTTACTTCGATGTTCGAAACGTGATAGAATTAAAATAAATCTAGATGGATTTATGATTGAAATTCGACTTTGTCAAATGTTATAAAAATAGTTTATTTTCAAAAATTATATATTATATAATTCAGAATTTGATAAGATAATTAATATTTGGTTTTAAACCAATAATTTATAATCGAATACGATACTGATATTAAGCTATAAACTTGATAGATAATTAACAAGAAGTTGACTTGTAAACGAAATTTATGATGTGAAATATGAATATGAATTAATAAAATAACCCAACAAAATAGAATTTGAACCTATAATAGTATTTATAAATAAATTAAAGATTTATATGATAAAAACGAGTCCATGTTTCTATAAAGGAATAGTATTCACATTTTAAAATGAATAATTGTTTAAAAGCAACTGTTTTGCAGATAGAAATGGGGTGAAGGAAATTTGAAACTGACTGGAGGTTAGTCGAGTTGAATGGCTTCCTAAGTGTCGATCTGATGTTGGTTTCGGCCTTCGTTGTTTATACTTAGGGAGTTGTTCTCTTACTAGTTTACGATCAGGGACTAATGAATGTTGAAATGGAAATCGAGACAGAAACCAAAACAAAATTTGTGAATATATGGAAATGTTTTCCGATGGTAAAAAGTGATATTTCCTATAATATAGAAAATAAGAAAATGTGAATATATATGGAAATGTCTTCCGATGTTAATAAGAGATATCATCTATAATATAAAAAATAAATAATTTTACGATATATGGCAATGTTTTCCGAGAATCGTGAGAGGCTAAACGGGTTCGGAGAAATATCTGGGTGAAGATATTAAAGAGAAATTTGGAAATGGTAAATTAGTAAGAAAATTAATTTAATAGGGCTTATCTTTCTTGATGCTTAATAAATAGAATTTCTATTTGGAAATAGGATCGTTGATTGTATGGATGTTTCCTTTGATAGTTAAATAACCGATTATCAAAGTTTTAACCCATTTTATATTTCCATTGCCAATACGGAGAGATCGGGATCAGATTTATTATCTGAAAACCTTTCTATATGGGCATAAGCGTTGCGAATCTAATATGCTGAAGATAATTGAAGACAGAGCAAAGTGCAAGGGTTGTTCTGTTAATCCTAGGTTGAAATTTCCTAAGATGTATTGATGGAATGGTGCCTTCGGTTTGTCCAGTCCCCGAACAACTTGTATGGACGAATGTCTAACAAAGTATGCATAACAGATCATCTATATTTGTCTCTTCAAATGTATTACATTGGTGGCGAAGGAATCTGTTTCTCTTAGCTTTATTCTAGTGGTATTTTTGAGGGAATCAATAAATGATTTCGGTAAGTTTGACGATGCAGCATTAAAAGTGAATGAAGATGTGACTTATTAAAAAGGTAAGTATGGCCTCAAGCCTCACAACTAGGAAATGGTATAAAATCGGGCAGGTCACATGGCTATGTGGATCGCTCCCATTAGGGTATATTGTCACCTAATTTAGAGAAAATCCATTTTCTTCTTTATTCTATCACTGTTGTATGCTTCGATAACGGTTGCTGATCCCAACCGTTGGTGATAATACATTCGGAACACTCATGCAAAGTGAGTGGCCAATCATGTTTAGCCTGAGTTGCAAAATATTCTTATTGAACCTGGTGTATTCCTCTCTAGAGATACGCTGTAGAAAGGTGGTCTCATACCTTAAAATAGTTGGAATCCATCCTCCAATAAGCGCTCGTGGTTTTGAATGTATACTATATATGTGGAGCACGAGATGCAAGCGTTCTGCTAGATTGTTATTTACTTGATTTAGACACTATTATTATATCTGAATTGCTGCTAGTATGCTGATACATGATAGGGGTTTCTCGCTCAGCTGTTTGGTGGTGAGCAGGAGACTCTTACCCCTTCTATTCCTTCTTGGGTTGGTTTAGTTGATAGGCTGGCCATAAAAGCAGTTTTTAGGTACCTCTGTATGCCACGGTGGGAGGTTAACCCACTGCATGTTGGGTCGAAGGCCTCGGTTCATTATAGTGGTATCATAGCTGAAGGTTGAGTGATAACCTTGGCTTTGTGGCGTAACTCAATAGGGATGGGGTTAGTAATACCCTAGATTGAGTTGAGTGTGTATACGAGAGAGCGTATTTGTATATTTGTGTAAAAATTGTTTTATATTGTGGATATTTATCGGTTGAGTGGTTTATGAATTCTAATCAATCAATATGATCCATTATATCGATAAGGGTTTCTGAACAGTTGAATACGATGAACCGACATAGTATGTTTTGAAAAGAGGGTAAATGGAATAATTTTACCCAAAGAATATTTTGACATAAATAAAATATATATATTGGAATTATTATAGTATATTTGATGTGTTGGTTATTATATAATCAAATAAGATTATAATTGAGATGGTTATAAATAACAAATTAGAATTCGTATGAGTGTAATATATCAAATTAAATGAGTTAAACCTGGATTTAAATCAGAATTTGAAATTAAAATTCTGAAAACTTGGAAAAATATTTGTGAATGAATTTCGGATTAAATATATGGAAATTTTAAGATCTTGGGAGATTTAGTAATGTTTTTCAAAAACATTATGAAGGTTATTTTGAAGTAATTTCCAAATGGAAGTGTTTAAGAATAAGTTTTTAAAATGATGTAGTATTGAACTCACTTCGCTCGTTGGAAAATGATATTGATGATGGATCGCGATATCATCAGTGTTCATTATCGAGTTTCTAAGTGACGGATTACTACTAAAGATATTGTTTTTGAATCTTTTTGAGAAAACAAGTTGTTTTGAATCCTGAAAAGGAATATTTGATGTTTGAAAAAGCTAAGCTATTTAAAACTCCTAGGAAGAGATTGTTTTGAATTAAAAACAAGTATGCAGGATGAAGGTATGAAGATGGAAAAGAAAATTTTATTTACTTAAGGAAGTTAAACAAAAAATTGTGGCATCAAATAGAAATTTAAATTTAACTAAGGCAAGTTAAGAGGAAATTAAAATGGATTGATTTTTATACGTAACAATCAGATTTTGAATTTTGAGATAAAGATAACTGGTTAGAAAATTTATTAGTAATGGAATGTGGAATGGAACTTGACATGGTTAAATAAATGGATTTGTGAGATATGAATTTGAAAATCAAATTGGATTAGTGAGCTAAGAATTTAGAATAAAGAATGGAATTTGAGTTTTAAATGGAATTTGGCTTGGGTATAAGCGAATGATTGGATTTGGGGATAAATTGATTGGAGATCAAAATTGGGAATGCATGGGTATATGCTAATTTAGTAGCGAATGGAAGAGATAAAGTTGAATGCCCAACAAAAAGGTACAAGTTTATATTTTATATGAGTATGAGATTTATGAGCCTATTTGGCAAGCCGCCTACCTTTTTGTTTTCCTTTTGGATTGGAAAAGGCCTAGAGAGGCGAGTTTTTGTTGTACAGATTGAGCCATGCAAAGGAGACGCTAGCGAAAATTTTCAAAAATTTAAGGCATTAGAAATTTTTCAAAATTTTCGTTAGTCGGAAAGAATTAATATATTAATTGAAAATTAATTGGTTCAGTTGAAACTGAAGTTAAAAAGTAAAAGAAATATTTTTTAACTAGTTAATTGGGTTTACAACATTTTTCCTACCTTAGTAATTTCGGGGACGAAATTCTTTAAGGGGGAGGAATGTAATGTCCCGTATTTTTAACAATTGAATAATTAATTAATTTAATTATTTAAATAGTGATTTGATAATTTAAATGTCTTGAATTCAAATATTTTGAATATTTAATTATTATATAAATAGTCAAGTACTAAATTTAAATTCCGAAACATTCAGAAATAAGTTGAATTTGCAACATTGTGAGAAATGGATAATGTGAGAAATTTAAATGAGTCTAGATTCGAATATAATAATGAATTTATTTATAAACGAAGTTCGAAAATATTAATTATAATATAATTTAATACGAGCTCATAATGTCGTGGTAGTTCATAGTTTTACGTTTTGAACTTTAAATTAGTGTACAGGATTCATTATAAGTCGTATTTCTTTAAAAAAAGAAACGTTCAAATCTATTGGACAATATTTTTCTAATGAAAGTAAAAAGTTAAGATATCATCTTATGGATTGTGAGTTATGTCTAAATCAAATATTCAGAAAGTTTCTATGGAATTGTTTATAAATTATAACGATTTATTTATATAGTAAAAGGATATTTATATAAATTGAATATCGATTTAACTTGGATTTTGAAATATCAGGCTATAAATCCAAGTATGTTTATTTTGAAACTATGTGATATTCTATTTGGATATATATATATATGACAATAATAATCTTTTATTATTAAATTGAATTGTTTTGAAATTTAATTTATATTTAATTCAATTTATATTATATTGATTAAATATGGAATTTAAGAATAGCTAATTTTCAAACGACCTTCGTTTTCGACGAAACTAATTTTATTAAATCTGTAGTGATTGATTATTATAAGATTCTCGGTTTCACATCAATTGGATTTTTGGGTAACCGTACACAATATAAACACATATTATTTAACTATTTGAAATTAAAAAGGAACTTTTACAAACGGACTCAGAATTCGATGAAACCAACTCCATCGTGTCCAGAATATTAAATATTGTAAGATTACAAGTTCAATCGCGATTGGAGTTCGTATGTGGTTGTACGTATAGAAAACGTTCAGTGATAATGTAACGATAGATTTAATTAAATAAATTGTATACCTTAAACACTAAGCTAACAAAAATAAATAAATATAATAACCTAGCATTATTTTTCATTTTCTAATGCAAACCTACCCTAGCAAGTGTGTAGCCAGCCTACTCAACTGGAACGTGGTATTAATGTCCTCAAACCCTTAAATGAAAATGTACGAAACTTTGCTTTTATCAAATCAAATATGTGCCTACCCTAAGCTAGCCTATCTATAATGTATGAAACTTGGTTGCCAAGTATCATCTGGCTATAAGTAACGCATCAACTCCTTCATTTTCTTGCTTCCAGGAATAAAAAAAGGTGAGTTCTTCAATCTTAAAAAATTCATTAGAATTCGTATAAAAATAGGGGTGTTATCGGTTAGCATATCCCATTGTATATCCCAGTCCGAAGGGGTAAGGTGCATGGTCCGTATCCATACGATTCTCGTTTAGGACGTGATTTAGGACAAGAAAAGGTGTACGAAAATATATCCACTCGACAATGTTCGATATTTTTCTTTTGTCTAAATGTTGTCCGCCCGTAGTCCGGCTCGTTCGAACAATGTCCGAGCCAACTCGATGTCCGGTCCATGTATGTTCGAAAGTCTTATAGGACAGGACACGAACATCCCTCTGTCCGATCGGTCCGACCGGTCCGCCCGGTTAACACCCCTATATAAAAAGTTTTAAATCACGATACATATATTTTTATGCTCCTGAGATCGAGCTCTTTACCATCATATAAATTTTACCAAGCTCGATCGCTATTTTGAAGCCTCATTTTTTACAGCGCCATGTCTAAGCAATTTAGGATGGTTTTTGGTGATTGGACATTGGTTTTAAGCTTATGAGGTGATTTCGAGCATATTGGCAAAGTTCTAGGGGTTTTCACGATTTTTTTTCGTTCGATACCTACAAGCGTGCTTGGGTACAGGTGTTGGAGCCATGACCATCAGGGTGGCGTCGAGCTCAGAGTGGTGGGGTCCATGAGATTGAGCAGAAAAAGAGGAGAAGAATGGAGTCTGTCTCATGCAATTTCGTGGCAAAACAGGGAAGAACATGGAGTAGAGAAATCAAAAATGGCCAATGGTGGATATAACAGCTTGAGGGTTTTATTTTACTAGAGACGGAGAAGAAGCTTGCACCAAGTGGATTTGAATAGGCGTGTATGGGCCGATTTTAGAATGGTAAGGCCCGATTTTAAAACAAATTAAGTCTATTTTAATTTAAAATAATGTATGAAACTAGTTAACGTGATAACTTGCTTATAAATTGTCGAAATTCAACAAAACAGGACCCGTTGGGATCGTATGGATGCAAGTTACATATTGGAACAAGTTTGGAGCAATTCGGAGCTCGTCTCAATTTATGGCGAAATAAACGCTTGATTCGAATCATCAATCATTAATCGTTATTCAATGATTAACAGTCAAAGTGAGTAAACTCACTAACTCTGTCCAATTTTATAATATTATAAACGTAATTTAATATAGATATATGATGATTGAATGTTGTGTGATGGTTGTTTGGATGAATTGTTCTTAAATTGGTTGAAATTATAGATATAGTTATATATATATATAAATTATTGGTTAAATATAGATTTTATTTATTATGATATCTCGTATTGAAATGAAGCTGATGTTATTTGCGTTGATTATCATTTGTGAATGCAGGGAAATATGTTGGAGGGATCCAACTGGATTCCTCAAAATTATTATTGTTTGTTTTCATATATTGTGATATATGATGGGTTAACTGTTATGTGATAGATTTGGCTGTGTTGAATGCTTAAATAGCACTAGCCCTAGAATAATTGGTATTTAAAATACTGTAAAATATATTTGAAGGAAATAAAAAAAATTGGGTTTTGAGAAGGGAAATATGTTTTTAAAATAGAAATTGAATTTCGAATGGACTAGAAGTTAATTACTAGTTTTTAATAATAAAAATAAAAAGTGATTTAATTTATAAACAATGTTTATAAATGAAAGGAAATAATTATCATTGGATAATTTAGGAATGTAAATATAAGAGTGAATTAAAAGGGAAATTAGAAATCGTTTAAGAAGGGAAACAATGAAATTTATTTCGATGTTAGAAATGTGAACAAAATTAAAATAAATTCATAAGGATTTATGATTAAAATTCGACTATGTCAAATGTTATAAAAATTGTTTATTTTCAAAATTTATATATTATATAATTCCGAATTTGACAAGATAATTAATATTTGGTTTTAAAACAATAATTTATAATAAAATATGCAACTGATATTAAGCTATAAACTTAATAGATAATTAACAAGAAGTTGACTTGTAAACGAAATTTATGAAGTGAAATATGAATTTATAAAATAACTCGATAATTAGAATTTTGAACCTGTAATAGTATTTATAAATAAATTAAATATTTATTTGATAAAACCGAGTCTAGATTTCTATAAAGGAATAATATTCCCCTTTTAAAGTGAATAATTATTTAAAAGAAAACCTTTTGCATATAGAAATGGGGTTAAGGAAATTAAAAACTGACTGGAGATTAGTCAAGTTAAATGACTTTCTGAGTTTTGATTTGATGTTAGTTTCGTCCTTCGGGTTTATACTTAGGGAGTTGTTCTATTACTAGTTTACGGTCAGGGATTGATCAATGTTGAAATGGAAATGGAAATCGAAACAGAAACAAAAATAGAGTTTGTTAATATATGGAAATGTTTTACGATGTTAAAAAGAGATATTTTCTATAATATAGAAAATAAAAAAAATAGAAAATAAAAAAATGCGAATACATATGGAAATGTTTTACGATGTTAATGAGAGATATCTTCCGTAATATAGAAAATAAATAAGTTTACGATATATAGAAATGTTTTTCGAGAAGCCTGAGAGGCTAAATAGGTTTGAAGAAATATATTGGTAAATATACTAAAGAGATATTGATAAATGGTAAATTAATAAGAAAATTAATTCAAAAGGGCCCAATGTTGCTTGATGCTTGATAAATATAATTTCCATTTGCAAATAGGGTCGCTGATTGTATAAATATTTCCTTTTATAGTTAAATAACCAACTATCAAAGTGTTAACCCATTTTATATTTCCATTGTTGATACGGAGAGACCAAGATCAGATTTATTATATGAGGACCACTCTGTATGGGTATAAGCATTGTTAATCTAATATGCCTAAGATAATTGAAGACGGAATAAAGTGAAAGTGCTATTCAGTTAATCTTAGGTAGAAATTGTGTAATATGGATTGATGAAATGGTGCCTTCGGTTTGTCCAGTGCCAGGACAACTTGTATGAACGAATGTCTGACAAAGTATGCCTAATAGATCATCTATATTGATCTCTTCAAACGTATTACATTGGTGGCAGAGGAATTATTTTCTCTTAGCTTTATGCCCATGATATTTTTGGGGGAATCAATTAATGATTTTGGTGGGTTTGACAATGTGGCATTCAAAGTGAATGAAGATATAACTTATTAAAAGGGTAAGTATGGCCTCAAGCCTCACAACCGGGAAATGATATAAAATCTGGTAGGTCGCATGGCTATGTGGGTCGCTCCTATTAGGGTGACTTATTAAAAAGGCAAGTATGGTGTAACATACTGACTTTCCCGTACTCTTTGAGTTGACAATCATAACTCACGTCCAACCCAAATTGCATAGAAAAGCAGATAGTTATAAGAAAGAAATTAGAGGGTGATAAAAGAAAGAAAGAATTATTAGAATAGAAGAAGAAGAGGAACTAACACAGAGTCTCACATCGCAACGGAACAAAATATAATATAGAAATAAATCTTTATTGAGAGCTTGAAATAAAACTTACAATCATCAGAGTACATCACACATCTGGACGGTTATAATAATCTGTCCTCATATAAAATCACACAATGGAATATATAATATCATTGGTCTGGACTCTACCATCTCGTCTCTTCATAAGGACCGATAACCGGAACCTGTACAGCTCGGTCTAACCCGAGCATTACAAACACCGGGTCAGTCTGGTGAACCGGAGTGAGAAAAACACACTAAGTTTTAAACATCACACAACTTGATTTTAACGTTAAAATCCCTTCGAAAGAAAAGGATAATCGTAAGACTGAATCCACATATAAATACGGACGGTTTTTACCTTACGATAACCCAAAACATTTTTGAAAACAATATTATTCTGATATTATGATAGTGTCTAAATACAAGTAAATATCAATCTAGTAGAAGGCTTGCATCTCACGCTCCACATATATGGTATACAATCAAAACCGCGGGCGCTTATTGGAGAATGGATTTCCTGGCAAGGAATAGGACCACCTTCCAGACAATGTACCTCTGGAGATGAATACATTGGGGTTCAACAAGAACATCTTGCAACCCAGGCTAAACCTGACCGGCCCCTCACTTTCTCTTGAGAGTACCGAATATATCATTACCACGGTTTAGGGCCAGCCAACCGAACCGATAGCATACATACATAATAAAAAGGACAATTGAAGGCATTTGATCTCACCAGATCAGGTAATGATATACCCTTTTGATGGTTGCGACCCACATAGCCATGCGACCTACCCGATTTTATGCCATTCCTGATTGATGAGGCTAGAGGTTAAGCGTATTCTTCAGCATAGCATGTCTCCATCCACTTTGAATGCCACATCATCAGATCCACCAGATATCACTAATTGACGTCCCCAAAAATACTCCGGGTGTTAAGCAAGAGAAGGACTCTTCTCTGCCACCAACAGAAATACGTTTGAAGAAATCAATGTACACGATCCTTTTGGAAATACTCCGTTAGACACTCGTCCATACAAGTCATCCAGGAACAAGATGAACCGAAGGCACCCTTCTACCACATCTACGGAATCACCCTATAGATCGATAGCGAGTAGTCCTTGCAATCCGTAGATTCCAATCACGACAGAATCACTGCCAAAAATATATCTCTAGGGCTCAGCCAGAGAAATTCAACAGTAGTTCCTCCACTCATGAAGATTTGCGGTCTTTAATTGCTCCATCTCGATTAGCATCTTCCACATATTCGTATTTATTGGTCGGAATGGTTTTCGAATATAAATTCGATCCCGGTCTTTCCGTACCAACACACATTGGGTCTAATTTTGATAGTCGACTATTTAACTATCAAAATAAATAATTAAAAAAAAACAAATAGATCCATTGGTTTAGTACACAACGTCACTTGACCTTTAAAGAAAATATATTGGTTGTAATACCAAAAATAATATATTAATTTTAATATATGAATATTTTCAAATCCTCGATTTTTATACTTCGAAAAATATCTTAAATCATATTCAATTTTCCTTCAACTCTCATTTCAAAATATTACTAAAAACATTATTTATTATTCAACATTTGGAAATCGATCCAAATTTGTCATTCTTAAACAGCCGTTACGAAATCTCCTTTTCATTTCATTATTTGAACACCATAATCGTCACTTATCCTTTTAGAATAACGCATTTTACATCCCATGTTTTTGTTTGGAAAATATCGTTCTATTTTCACAACATCTTCTTCTATTATTTCTTTACTATAGAAATATCATTCCATATCTCAAGCCCTTATTAAATTCCAATAAATGTATATTCCCATCTTCATCAAATAACGTTACATTATTATTTCACAAAATAATTCACTTTTAATATTTCCATCATTACAACTAATATCATTCTTCGATAATTCTGAAGTCGCTCAAGTTGGGGTATTTTAATAACCTCTCAGACCTTGATCAACAACGTTCTTATCTTAAGATAAATACTAGTTGTAATTCAAAAACCCATATTCATTCTAATACCGACCAATACCAATTCACTATTTTATTAAAAATCCGGCTTTATACAACCTTCTTACTTTTGAAATCTCCCTATAAATATACTATTATTACTAAATTCATTGATTTAATAAATGATAAATAAAACATCATTCTTTAAACTATT
This sequence comes from Allium sativum, assembly GCA_030737875.1. NCBI lineage: Eukaryota > Viridiplantae > Streptophyta > Magnoliopsida > Asparagales > Amaryllidaceae > Allium > Allium sativum. The sequence goes on from CM060920.1 coordinate 367,565,306, forward strand.
TATTATATTATCTAGATTCTTATCATAAATTGTGTTACCAAAACATTTACCAAATTCAATTGCAAGAATATTCTTTTCTAAAAATTTTAATTATTTTCTTTGGGAAAATCTTGTTTATAATCCCATCCATTTCACTTAATGCCATCATTAGATAACGGTAATATAAAATTAACGCTTTAATTTCACATCTCTCTTTATAAACTCGTTTATACAACTATGGTTTAATATAAACCCTTTTCTTCTCGATTTCCTTTACTTAATCCAACTATTAAGTAATATTTAATTAAAGCTTACCGTATTCGCTTAAAATCACTTTATAATTTCATTTACCGAATTCAGTTTAAATATAAACTGTTTATAGGCTTTCTTAGAAATTCAATTATATTTTAATACCACTTCAATTACTTATTTTAATGAACTTTATTTAAATAAGTAATTCCTTAAATTAAAATTTACTTCATCATTAACTGGAATTCATGTCCAATTTCCTTTTTAATTCTTATTAAATTAAAGTCCATTCGCTATATTATTACATTAGATTAATTGGCATAAACTAATTCAATTTAATAATCAATTCCCGTTAAGTTGGCTTGGTAAAGTTTAAAACATGATTAACCCGTTGATCAACTCTAATTTGTCTTTTCATTTAAATTAATTAATAATATAATTAATTTAAATTATCCCATTTACTTGGATTATTATTAAATAAATAATAAATCGATTAATATAATCCCATTTTGATTATTACTTAAAAATTAATAATCCCAATTATTAATCGTTACATTTATCCTTGCTTCCTAGCTTATCCATCTTATTAATATAAGAATTAGTTTTATAAATCATTTAATAATTACGATGAGGCACGTGCTTCGCACACGGTATATTTTTGGTACAAAAAGGGTATTTGTGATTAAAACAATCAATATATGCATGTGCTTCGCACACGGTATATTTTGATAAAAAATGGTATTTTCGATTAAAATGATCAATATATGCATGTGCTTCGCACACGGTATATTTTTGAAAAAAAATGGTGTTTGTGGTTAAAACGATCAATATATGTGTGTGCTTCGCACATAGTAAAATTTTCTTTTTATAAACTTCTTTTAAAATAATATATTTAAAAAATCTTTATTTAGTAATAAAATTAATTTTATAACTTCATTTCTATCGATTTACCTGATGGTAAATCAATCTTTATAATTTAGGCCATCTACTGCCAATTTCTCAACCAATATTTCTCATTGGTTAATATCAAGGGTTCAATAATAATCAATAATCAATCCATCATCCAATCAGGTTATTAAACAGTGCATGTGATATAACATGAAAATAAATAATAAATTTTGAGGAATCCGGTTGGATCCCTCCAACCTGTTCTTCCCTGTATTCAATATGACAATCTATAATAACCAGTAATGATTAATTCAACTGGTAATGGTCAACTAACAACAATTCAAGCATCCAATTCAACTTTAAACGTTTATATTTTTATAAACGTAACCAATAAGGTAAGTTACCTTCATTGGAAATAATTGTTAAAATAACGATTTCAGTTCATTTCATTTAAATTAAACAACTGTTTAATTTAAACAATATATAAACATTTTAAACAAACAACCAAACAATCATCAATCATTCAGTAATTAGCAATCATAGCACAAACAATAAAACCCGACTTATATAAATATAAGTGGGATAACTGAGTGAGTTTAACTCACCTTGATTTCATTTCTCATCAAAATGGTTTGTTTTAATTAAATTAAACAAGTATTTAATTTAATTAGAAACTCCAGCTGCTTTCATCTTCGTCCGTTCCAATTCCATAATGTAGTGCTCCACCTATGGTCCGAACATCTCTTGTGTTGTCCAATTCTGTGCATGTATGATATCTTTATACACGTTGTGCACATACGATTTAATTTATACCAACTTATTTCTTGAGTATATAATTAACTAAACTTAATTATTTGTTTTAAGTTAACTGAACCGACAAATTTTTATTACTTATAAAACTAGTACAATAAACAGAGTTAATTATTTTGGACTAATTAATCATTATATATTATAATGGCCATGTCATTGGGAATTGAGCACATCACTACTTCGCTCACCTGACATGTTTTTGTTCAAAACAATAATTCACTATGGCTAACTAATTTCCTTGTTAAGCATAAACATAATCGATCCTTTTCTAAAATAAAAATTTATGGGTCCAACAATTTTCTTCTATCTGCTTATATACGTTAACTATTTAATTAACAATCTGAGGCGCTAATTTAATTTAAATATAACATAAATTTTGTTTTAGTTTTGGGCTTTGCCTTTTTGAATCCGACCCACTCAAACAATAGACCCACACTGTGTATTCTTTCCTATTCTTTGATATTGTTCACGCTACAACACCCTTGTCCATACCCACTTACCGCCTTCCAAAACCACCTCTTTCCCACGTCCATAATCTCTCCATTCTGTTCCCTGTTTCTTTTTAAACTCTTGCATCTCCATCTCAATTCGAGTGTTCTTCCATCGTTTATTTTTTTTCTATAAACAAAGCCCAAAGGTAAAGCCCACCGTGTAAATATCCCACGTCCCCCCTCCTGAATGCTTCTGCCTTTACGTTTTACAAGAAATTGGGTGTCCACCTGCTAACTAACATTCTTCCCACCGCCTACAAATTTTCTCATTCATGAATACTGCAACGCCACATCCCCCAGGCAGCTCACTACCTGACCTCCCTTTTCACCACCACTATTCTCCTCCAGTTCACGGTTTCCAGTCCCCATCGCACTGCTGTCTTGACAACGAACTGACCGCACCCCATCCATGGACCGGACAGCCACCATAGTTCGCCAGTTCCAGCGCCCACTCTCCGCCGCCACCAGTGATCATGGCCAGCTCAGTTCGTCGGAGCACCATCGGTCTCCAACAGTATTTCGCCCGGGCCACCATCCGACGCCAGAAAATTCCAAAACCACCCACTCGTACGCCTGTCGGAGCTTCCGCCATCTTCGACATAACCTAAGCCTACCGCAGTCCCTTCCTTCGTTGTGAGCAGCGTCATCTGATACCGCCTGAGCACTACTGTTTCTCGAGTTCATCAGAAACGAGGTACCCTAAAGCCGCTCGTCAAAACAGCAACCCGCTGCTTCCTTCTAGTTCAACAAACCCCCTCACCATATCCATGTCAAACCTCCATTGAGCTACGGCTTACTCTTCTCGGTCCGAGTTTTTCCTTTGTTTTCATGAATGGACTTGGGTTTAATCTAGTTATCATGGGAAGAGTTTTGGAATTAAACTGCAGATTGTTTCATTTTATCAATAAGGGAGGAAAGTTTGGTTTTAGTTTCTAGTTTTGTTTGGATCAGAAGAAAGAGGCCCTCGTTTTGTTTCGTGGAATGAAATCGTCGGTTAAAATTTTCAGAAGCATGTTTTGTTTTAATTTTCTATTGCCATGGAAGCTCAGAGAAATTTCTCTAGTAGAAAGAAATAATGGAGTTTATCTCGTGCGTTAATTATAGTTGTGTAAGCCTTGGCATGCAAGTTTAGACTGGTAGGTACACAGTGCGTAATAGAGTAGATTGGTGATGCGTGTCCTTTATATAATTGCTTTCAATTGAAGAAAAGGGACAGATAGGTTGCAGCTAAAATTTCAATGCACAAGTACAAAATTTAGAGTGCCACGGTTCAAAAATAGCATGCGCAGAATAGGATAAAAGAAAGTACATACGTGGATAGTTTAGTTTGCTCCTTTCCATTTTTCTTAGCTGTTGAAAAGGAAGTACAGAGTGTGCGGTTGAACAATAGGATAACTGTCATGGGGAAAAGATCAAGGCAAATGCATTTATACAGGAGGAAGACGTGAGAGCAAAGTAAACTTGGTCATCACGGAAGAAAGTTTGGTAGCCAAGGAAATGGGTAGTGTGGTTTGCACGGCAAGAAAAAGGAATAATTTGTTTATTCCTTTTTGCTTTATTATTAATTAAAATTTGTTGAATTATTACCATACAATGTTCACATTTAATAATCGTGCTGCCACATACGATCTCCAAACGCGGTGAGATTTGACACACTGCTACGTCTTGACGATACGGTCCTAGTGAAATTAATTTCGTTGAAAACGGACTCCGTTTGCACAACATCATTATTTTAATTTCAATATATTTATCGGTTCACGTTAAAATTTCGTCTACCTACAAAACAACTCCGATTGGCCCCAAACTGGAAAACTAGCAATAATTGATCATACGTATTCCAATAAAATTTGTTTCGTCGAAAAAGGAGGCTGTTTGGAAAATAATTATTTTAACACTTATATAATATCAATATAATATTATAAATTAAATGCAAAACAATTAAATTAAATAATAATAAATTATTATCGAAAAATATATCCAAATGAAATAATATCTCACTTCAAATTAAACAAATATAGGATTGTAACTCGACATAAATATTTCTGAGTTAAACGATATCATCATATATAGAAATTCTTTTTAAATTAATTAAATAAGCAATATAATTTATAAACGATTTCCATAGCGACTATTTTAAAATTTGATTTGGCCATAACTAAAAATTTATAATGCGAAATCCGGATTTTTATCTTCCATATGAAAACTATAGTCAACAAGACTCCAATGTTTCTTGTTTCACAGAATTCCAACTTAAAATGGAGCCTGTATATTCAATTGAAGTTCAAAACTCAATGTTACGAACTGCGCGCCATTTCGAGCTCGATTTATATTATATATAAATTTTACGTTCAAAGTTTGTTTCAAATAACGAATTTAATATTAAAATCCATTAATATTCCAAGTAAAATATTTAAAACAATCAAATATATTAAATATTTGACTACCAGAATTACGGGACGTAATTGTGTATATCAAATACCCCCACACTTATCTTTTTATTCGTCCTCGAATAAAATAAACTAAGATATGTCACACTTTCGTAGGAAACACGATTGCATTTAGCATATGCAACAAGCCGTTAAACCCCTAGGTGTCCCTAGTAGGACGAGTGTTGTCTTGTGAGGGTTTTCAGCGGATACTACCCACAAAATCCAAAGCGTCTTGAGTACGCGGATTAATCAAACAATATATTTAAGGTCTTTCACATTCCAAGGATTTCACCTAACTTCAATAATAACGGTTTAGCCCCAAATTGTCCATCCCATAATTAGTGCAAAAATGAATAAAAAATTTCAAGCTGAATCATAATTCCTTGATAACACTGTAATTGTCTTGAAGGTTAAGAGCGTGGTGTCAACCAAAGTTCTACACATCGACAATGTGCACCCAATCATTTATTCAACCTCTTTTTTTTTTTGAATAATTTTGCACCAGTGTAACTGTAATGTATTGGATATGAGTTATGCATAGATGAAGGAAAATTTTGTAAGTTCTAAAAATATTCTAGATAAGAGGGCAAGTGTATTAGTTGAATTTCAAGCTACAAAAGATAAAGTGATACTAAGGCACATATGGACGTTTTGTTTCCTTTCATCTCCTCAACTATAATCCTTGCTTCTAAGTATGGTATGATGGATGTGGATGGAATGGAAATGGATGCTTCATAGTCAAGAATGATGAAGACTATTGTATTCAGAGAGACTCTCTCTTTATTTCATTTTTTTTCTTTTTTTTTTTTTTTTTTTTTTTTTTTTGAACAGAGGAATGATGAATGGATATGGAATGATGCCGTACATTATTTCATTTGATTCCTCCTCTACTAAACCAATACTTCATGAAAGGAAAGTTTTGTGCCCTAGTAACTCTACTTCTATAACCCAAATTCAACACACAAGTCTGGATTGATGTTATACAAAAAGCTAAAAGGAATGATAAGCAAAGTTTCGCAAGATAGATAACCCATATAAAATAAGATGTGGTATATGGTTATCCTACCTTAAAACAAGTACGGAGTGGGTGGTGTAATATTGGTATAAAAAGTGACGTTTTTGACCTTTAAACAAAGGTTCTTGAGTATACCAATATAAGATAAACTTGTCGAAACATGGATGTAAATCGACTAAAACTTGGGTTTGAATAATGTGGGGTACCGAAGAAGAACGCTACAATGAGTCATTTCTCCTTAATTGGGCCAAGTGGATTTTAGAACTTACGATTTTGAAATTTTGAGTGGAAGAAGAAAATATTATGCATGAAAACAATCTCAGAAAATCCAACAAATGTAGGTGCAAAATCATTTTTATTTCATGATTTTTTTTATTATTATTTTTACTTGCACATTAACACGTATAACAAGGGTTGACACGCTTACTCCAGAACACGACTAACGTCTGCACAGTCTCAAGCTAGCATCTTAAAAAGACACATTATGATTCAATGAATAAATAATGTTCATTCCCATCACCCAACAATTCAACTTATCAAACAAGAACCAAGGTGTTATTTATGAATTTTAAGTTAATCCTTGTTCAATGAATGACCTACTTTACAAAATTTGATTGCTGATGTAATGTAAATTCCCCCCCCCCCCCCCCCCCCACACACTTGAATGTGACTGTGTCCTCACAGTCTTAATCAGACATATCTCAGTGAAAGGGAAAAACAAATAAGAGAATATTTACATATGTACAAAAGAGGGTTAGTGCGTCTTACAGAATGTAATGTGGCTCATGGAGGACCATGAGCTCTTCCTCTTGGTTGGGTATTGGTTCCAATTAAGGTTTAAGGCATTGACCATTGACCTTAAAGGATGATCCATCGGTTGGATTCTCAATTTCTACCGCACCATATGGGAAAACAGTCCGTACAGTGTAAGGTCCTGTCCATCTAGATTTTAACTTACCCGGAAATAAATGCAGTTTTGAGTCATACAACAGAACTTTTTGACCTAGCATGAAAGTTTTACGTAAAATTGATTTATCATGAAAAACTTTTGTTCTGTCCTTGTAAATTCGTTCATTTTCATAGGCATCATTTCGAATTTCATCAAGTTCATTAAGTTGAAGCTTCCTATGTTCACCTGCTTGCTCTAAATCAAGATTCAAAGTTTTTATTGCCCATAACGCCCTATGTTCTAGTTCAACTGGCAAGTGACATGGCTTACCAAAAATCAACCGATAAGGGGACATACCCAAGTTTGTTTTGAAAGCGGTGCGGTAAGCCCAAAGAGCGTCGGTTAACTTTTGGGACCAATCTTTGCGATTTTGATTCACAGTTTTCTCAAGGATTTGTTTAATCTGCCTATTCGATACTTCAACTTGCCCACAAGTTTGAGGATGGTAAGGAGTGGATAACTTGTGGGTTATCGAATACTTTTTCATGAGAGCTTCAAAAGAACGATTACAGAAGTGTGTTCCATTATCACTGATTATTGTGCGAGGTGTGCCAAACCTGGAGAAGATGTTTTCTTTCAAGAAGCGCACAACAACCCTGTTATCGTTTGTTTTGCATGGAACAGCTTCGACCCATTTAGAAACATAATCGACGACTAAGAGGATGTACAGGTTCCCAAAAGAATTAGGGAAGGGTCCCATGAAGTCTATACCCCAAACATCAAAAATTTCTACCTCTAGAATGGGGTTTAGGGGCATCATATTCCGTTTACCAATTTTCCCTAAGAATTGACATCGATCACAAGTTTTGCAAAATTCATAAGCGTCTTTGAAAAGGTTGGGCCAGTAGAAACCCGATTGGAGAACCTTTTCAGCTGTCTTTTTGGGACCGAAGTGACCACCACAGGCTTGGTCATGACAGAAGGAGAGGACACTGTGAGTTTCAGTGTCGGGAACACACCTTCGAATGATTTGGTCTGGACAGTATTTGAAAAGATAGGGGTCGTCCCAATAAACATGTTTCACTTGGGAAAAGAATTTGTGTTTATCCTGCTTGGACCAAAAAGAAGGGGTCTGCTTGGTGACTAAGTAGTTGACAATATCCGCGAACCAAGGATCAGTGGACAACGAAAAGAGTTGTTCATCTGGGAAGTTCTCGTTGATCGGAAGAGAAGTAGACGAGGCATTTGGAAGACGAGACAAGTGGTCCGCAATAACGTTGTCAGGTCCTTTTTTATCCTTAATGGTAAGGTCAAATTCTTGAAGTAGAAGGATCCAACGAATGAGACGAGCCTTAGCATCCTTTTTAGAGAAAAGATACCTAAGTGCGGAATGATCGGTATAAACCGTGATGTGTGAGCCAACTAGATAAGGCCTGAATTTTTCTAGAGCAAAAACAACTGCCAAAAGTTCTTTTTCAGTGGTCGTATAATTGCTTTGGGCATCGTTCAAAGTCTTACTCGCATAGTAAATGACGTGAAGAATCTTATCGATGCGCTGTCCTAGGACAGCGCCAACAGCGAAATTCGAGGCATCACACATGATTTCAAAAGGCAGCTTCCAATTAGGAGAGCAAATGATCGGGGAAGAGACAAGTTCATTTTTAAGATGCTCAAAAGATGAAATGCAATCAGAATTGAAGTCGAAAGGAACATCCTTACCAAGAAGATTGGTCAAAGGTTGAGTGATTTTGCTAAAATCTTTTATAAAGCGATGGTAAAAACCAGCATGACCTAAAAAGGATCGGATGTCCTTAACGGATTTGGAAATGGGAAGATTCGAGATAACTTCGATTTTAGCTTTGTCTACTTCAATTCCTTTATTAGAGATGACATGTCCTAAAACAATGCCATGTTTCACCATGAAGTGACACTTTTCCCAATTAAGAGTTAAGTGTTTATCTTTGCAATGGTTAAGAACAAGATCAAGATGATGTAAACACTCAGAGTAAGAATCACCAAATATGGGAAAATCATCCATGAACACTTCCAAAAATCGCTCGATCATATCAGAAAAAATGCTAATCATGCACCTCTGAAAGGTTGCAGGTGCATTGCAGAGACCAAAAGGCATACGTCGGTACGCAAATGTACCAAACGGACAAGTGAAAGTGGTTTTCTCTTGGTCCTCAAGAGCGATAGGGATTTGATTATAGCCCGAGTACCCGTCAAGGAAACAATAGTACTCATGACCAGCTAGTCGTTCTAACATTTGATCAATAAATGGCAGAGGGAAATGATCCTTACGTGTTGCAGCGTTAAGTTTCCTATAGTCAATGCAAACACGCCAACTGGTCTGAGTGCGGGTTGGGATAAGCTCGTTAGCTTCATTTTGGATCACGGTAATCCCTGATTTCTTAGGTACGACATGAATCGGACTAACCCATTGACTATCGGAAATCGGGTAGATGATTCCATTGTCAAGACATTTAAGGATTTCAGCACGAACTGCTTCTTTCATGATGGGGTTCAGTCGACGCTGGGGATCGCGAGTGGGTTTGGCATCATCTATAAGGTGGATTCAATGTTGGACAATCGAAGGACTAATCCCCTTAATATTAGCCATGGACCAACCAATTGCTTCCTTATTTTTCTTAAGAATGGGAAGGAGCAATTGTTCCTGCTCTAAAGTAAGGTCAGAAGCGATGATGACAGGAAAAGTTTCATTGTCTCCTAAGTAAGCTACTTAAGATGTCTGGGCAGCACTTAGAGGTCAGATTTTGGGGACGACTCAACCGAAGAAATTGGTTGAGGGATAGACTCAATTGTGAGTGGCTCGACAGGAATCGAATCAGAGACATTTTCGGGAATTTCTTGAAGCAAAGTTTCGTAATTTGATTCAATTTCGTTATTCATATGGTCGAGCTCAATTTCATTATCATGGACAGCATGGATTTCAGAAAACTGGTCCACATAAGAGTTAGGAGAGTTTTCAGTTCTAAAGATGTTTAGCTCGACAGTCATGTTACCGAAAGAAAGTTTCATAGACCCATTTCTACAGTTGATGAGAGCATTAGAGGTTGCTAAGAAGGGTCGTCCTAGAATCAAAGGGATCTGGTTTGCAGGATTGCTAACCTGTTGAGTTTCTAAGACAATGAAATCAACTGGAAAGATGAATTCGCCAATTTTGATCAACACATCCTCGATTTCTCCCACAGGTTTCTTAATTGATCGGTCATCAAGCTAAAGGGTAACCTTGGTGGGTTTCAATTCTCCTGGCCCTAATTGGCGATAGACGGAATATGGAAGCAAGTTAACACTAGCACCTAAGTCTAGCAGGCATCTATCAATTTTCTTGTCTCCAATAGTACATGATATTGTGGGGCAGCCAGGATCTTTGTATTTCACTGGCATTGATTGGGACAAGACGTCGCTTAAAGTTGCCGCTAGAAACACTTTCTTAGGTACTTATGTATGACGTTTTTGAGTGCACAAATCTTTTAGAAATTTCGCGTACCGTGGAACTAGTTGAATAATATCTAAAAGAGGAATGTTCACTTTAACTTGCTTAAATATTTCAAGGGTCTTTTCTAGTTGATCCGTCTTTTTCCTAGGTCGGAGTCTATGAGGAAATGGAGCAGACAACTCAGTAGGTTGGGCTACTTGAGTTTGAGGATGATCCTTGTCAGAAATTGGCTTAATGTTTTGATCTGAGTCGGTCAAATTTTCGATAGGGTTTGGAAGATCGTCTGGTAAAGCATTTGGGTTGACCACATGGTTGTCAATCTTTTTTCCAGATTTAAGAGTCGTGACCGCATTCAAGTGACTAACGTTTGAATCTTGAATGATGTGAATTTGGTTGGAGTTAGGATTTTGACGGTTGGGGTTTGGAATGGGTTGACTCGGGAAAGTGCCTCTTTCCCGTTCGCTTACGGAAGTGGCTAACTGACTCATTTGCATTTCAAGTTTAGCGATCGATTGACTCGTGTTTTGCATGTGCGAAGTCAATAAATTTTGAAGATTGGTATTTGATTGGATATTTTGAGTCATCGCTTTAGTCAATTCTTCGAGAGTTTTCTCAAGAGATGTCAATCGTTTATCGTCTTGGGGAACAAAAGATTGTTGCGCTTGGTTTTGAGAAGGTGGCACAGGATGTTGGAATTGAGTTTGTTGAAAGGGAGGTTTCGAAGGATTATTCGAAAATGATTGAAAAGGAGGTCGAACCGCACTCGAATTTGCATTGTTTTGGGTCCAAGAGAAGTTAGGATGGTTTCTCCAACCTGGATTGTATGTTGGGGAGAATGGGTCATTCCTAGCTTTGTTAAATGCGTTGAGTTGTTCCAATGAATGTGGGCATTGATCAGCTATGTGGTTAGGATCGTTACATTTGTAACATGAGGTCTGAGACGCTTGAGCTTGATTTATTTGAGTTGATGAAAGGACATTATCGAATTTGGATATCATCGCGTCTATTTTTGCTTCAAAGGCTACTGATGATCCTACCGAATGAGCGTTAGATCGGGAATAAATCGATTTCTCGTTAGATCTTTCCCATTGAGCTGATTTTTCAACCAAATTTTCGAGAAATTGCCAAGTGGCATTGTGATCTTGGGCTAGAAAATTTTCTTGGCACATTGATTCGAGCATGGTTCGAGAGTTATTTTCAAGTCCATCGTATAAAATTTGACAAAGAGTCCATTTTTCGAAATTGTGATGTGGACATTTGACTAGAAGCTCTTTAAATCTTTCAAAATATTTTGCAAAGGATTCACCCCCAAATTGATGAAAATTGACGATTTCATTTCGAATTTTGGATGTTTTTTCCAGAGGGTAAAATTTCTTTAGAAAAATGTTCACAAATTCACCCCAAGTTCCAATCGTATTTGAAGGCAAGACATACAACCATTTCTCAGCATAATCGGTAAGTGCAAATGGAATTAACCTAAGTTTGATTCCATCATCACTAAATTGTTGAAATTTCATGGTTGCACAAACTTGTTCAAATTTGGTCAAGAAGATATAAGGATCATCACATTCTAAATTGCCGAACTTTGGAAGAGTATTTATGTGATTCAAATGAATTTCAAAGTGGTTACCCGTTGGGGCGAGCAATATGATGCAAGAAGGAATAGAAACCCGATCGGGGAAGTATCTATCCATAAGAGATCGAGGGGGTCTTTCTTCGGCCATGGTTAAAGGAATGTTTGTTCGAACTAAACGGTTATCTGAAGGATCACGAGTCCAATGACGCATGCACTAGCGAGAAGAATAAGGGAAGATGAGAAAAAACAAATTTGAGAAGCGAATTTTTTTTACAAAGAGAGAATTATTTTGAAATTCTTTTTTTTTGGTTATTTTTTTTAGAGAAAAAGAATTAGACACAAATTTTTTTTTGTTTTTTTAAATGAACCTAATGCAATTTACAATTTCTAGAATTATATAATGACGGTTTGATTTGTTTCAACAAAAGACTTCTCAGCCAGTTAACGGACATGAGTTATCGGTGCACCAGGAATCACCCTAGCAATGCAGCCGAAGGTTTAAGTACCTTCAGGGGAACAACTGATATAATATTTACGAATCACCGTAATATTTATAAACAGTTATTACTCTGCCGTAGTCTAGACACCGAGAAATAATCCGTTTGAACTAAACCAATTTGTCAAAATATAATGAAGTCCTTAGAAAATAAAAACAAAACTAAGATGAATGCAAATATTTTTTTTAATGTTTTAATCAGTCACAGAATGAACAGTTTCAGGACAGTCACAGAACAGTCAATTGCAGAAATAAATAAATAAAAACAAAAGAATTTTACAAGCAAGCCGATGCCCTGCAGAAGATTTTTACAAGCAATGTCTATATATATTTTTTATTTGCAGCAGCAGTCCCTGTAGAGTTAGAAAATACTCACCTTGATTGGCAGTCCGTCCAGTGCAGTTGAGTCACGCTAGCGCGTTCACACCCCACTTGGTGTGCAACCGCTCGAACCCTGAATTGTCTGTCGCGTTCGGTTGTTGTCGCCTCCAAATTAATTGGTTGACGGCGCTGCGGCACGGGTTCGGGCTAGGAGCCCGGAAAAAAAATAGACCTTTTCTAATTTCCACTGTACCTGTTTTAAAAATTTTCCTCAAACCCCTTTTTTTTGAGATAAAAAAAATAAACAAAAAATAAAAAGAATTGAAATGGAGAAAAATAAAATAAAAAAGTAAACTAGCAACTGACTTGGCTAAAAAAAATTAAAACAAATGACCGACTTGAAATAAAATTTGACTCAATAAAACCCTAGAACTCAACTATTAAACTAGACTCAAGAAAGGAAAAACCCTAGAATTAGACTCAACCTAAACCTAATTTACAATAGGCCGCACTCAAATTGAGCTCTGCGTTTACCAAAACCAGAGGCTACACCTTCATTTAAAACATGCCAAGCTTTAGAACATTTCCTCACAAATTGATTGCCCAAAAGAAAATCAACACTCGGGTACACGAAACAAATCAAACCCCGAACTTCGAGTTTTTACTAGCAGATCTAATGCAATTCAATTAGGATTTTGGAATTCCGAAAAGGGATCTAGGGTTTCGAACCAGTGGGGTGTTTGATTTGTTTGCGGATTTCGATTGTTAAAGATGGATGTGCGATTTCTGGTTTTCAAACTAATTTTTTTCTTCTTTGAATCGATTCTAGGTTGATGAAGAAGTTGGTGATTTGGGATCTGCAAGAGGGGTTTGGTTTGTGGAATAGGAAGGTGGTGAGGGAAGAACGTGCAGTTTGGAGTTTGGTGTACTGGCAGAAAATGTGCACGGGTATAGGATGTTTTCTGGTGAGAGGGTATTGGCAGAAAACGTGCAGTTTGGAGTTTTGTGGAGTGAGATGGTTTAGGAAGTGAGTGAAGGAGAATGTGAACTCTTATGTATTGAAGGAGAATGAGTAAAGGCAGTGATCGGTGTTGTGAGCAAGTTGATGGATAGTGTCGGAATACTGGCGCAGAAGGAGTTTGAAAGTGGCAAACAGAATTTTCGAGCCTTTGTTGTGATGCAGAGTGGTGTAGTTGGGTGCAAATCAGGTCTGCTGTGGAGTTTGATGATGGTTGTTTGTGTATGAAGTGGTAGGGAATGTTTGGCTTACGTGAGGTGTATATGTGAATCAGTATGGGTTGTGGTGAGTATTGGTGGCTGAAACTGCTTTGTCAGTGGTGAAATAGCAGTTGTCGGTGGGTGGTAGTGACAAGAAGTGGTGGTGACAAACGTGTTGGGTAATTGCGAGAAGAAAGGTGTTCTCCAAGTATGTGATGGTTTGTTCACGGTATGGTAGTGATGGATGGGCGGGTTTGGAGTGACTGCTTGCGGTAGGGGTTAGAGATAAAGTTTTGAGGTGGGTTTACTGGTTGATGCAGTGGGTATGTAGAATTGAAATTGTGTTGAGAGTTGGTTTGTTGAGACTGTCGTTGAAAACAGTGAATGATGGAAGAGGACTGGACTGGATGTATGGTCGAGGAAGATCTTGTAGGAGAGACGGAAGAGAAAACAAGGCAGAAAAGGAAAAGTTTTGCAGAAGATTTTTTATTTTATTTTATTGTAAGATGGAAAAAAATAAAAATCTTGTTAAAAAAAAAAGGAATGAAATTTGTAGAGAGTTGGAAAGAAATAATTGAAAGAAAAGGGAAAGAAATTGAAGTAAAAGCTGAAAGTTTTTTTTTTAAATCTATGCTAGAAAACAAAAGGGAACAAAATAAAAATATATTTTTTGTGTTTTTTTATATAAAAAAAAACAAAAACAAAAACAAAAATATACAATAAGAAAATTATAACTCGAAGGATTTAAAAATAAAAATTATTTTGGTCCCCGGCAACGGCGCCAAAATTTGTTTGCGAACAAATTATACAAATGTAAACAACTGTAAAATTCGTTCTGTTTTCCTAAACAACAAGGATTGTTGTAGAGGGTGTCGAACTCTGGGACCAAAAATATTTTAATTAATAAATCCAATCAAGTTATTCCAGAATTTTGATTGATTGAAAACACAGAAAATAACAGCAATTAAATAAAAAAAAGAGATTTATCTAATAAGAGAAAACAATTAGGGGATAATGACATAGATTAGATTAATATTCATCAATAGCCAATCGAATAAATACAGATCTAATTCATGTTTCTGTCACAAACATGAATCAACTATAATTAGGTTTCTAGAAACAAATATGTAAATAACAACAAGTATAACCTATGCAGGAGCTCAGCTCTTAAACAACCATAGGCTATCAGGACAGATTCACTATTTTATTTCTAAAACCCTAAATATTAAATCTAAATCTGATAAGTGTTAGATCGAACTCGAATATACCCTGTGAAGGAGCACAGCTCTTAAACGACACAGGGTATGAAGGTTCAAATCTAACCCTTAGTTCAAATCTAGATCTACACACATGAAGTTCTAATCTTTTGGCTATGTGATTCATATTGAATCATATCTATTAGCGTCATCACCCCCTAATCAAAGAGGATTAGCTAGACATAGCTAAAAGAAAAGAAAAGAGAAAGAAAATAATAGACACGAACATAAATTAAATGCAAATAAAAACTAAATAGAAGAGAGAAAGAAGAGTTTTATTCCAAGCAAAGGATTACAGAATAAAACTAAGTGTGTTTTACAATGAATGAGATAAAGTGTATTTATAGCTGATATGACAAAGGCTACTAGGAAAATTCCATAATGTGGGACTAAAGAATTAGCCCAATTAACACATAAGCTAGTGTGAACGCAGCTGTAGAGTGAGAGGCCTTGCAAATGAGCTAATGTGAACGCAATATGAGTCTTTATTGAGCCAAATCTACCCAACTGAACTCTATTTGCAACCGTTCTTCAAGCTTTTAAACTCTTCAAGCTTTAGTAATTTCAACTTCACTCTTTTTAAGCAAATTCTTCATGCTTTATCCATCAAATACTCTAAATCAAGCTTTTTATCAACAATCTGAAAACACAGCTATAAATACACAATATTAATTTATTTTAAATAAAAAAATAAGATAAATAAGCGGATAAAATATACACAATTACGTGTATATCAGGACGTTACAATCTTCCCCCCTTAAGTGAATTTCGTCCCTGAAATTATCAAGTTAAGAAAGATGTAAAAAACCCACTAATTTCCAAAATATAATTTATTTAATTTCAAAAACCCATTTAATATCGTTAATATATATTTCAAAAAATATAGAAAAAATTCTAACACTTTAAAATCCCAGAAAAATTCGGCAGTGTCTCCCCTGTACAGAGTGACATCTGCGATAGTGCAGGAACAAATAATATATATACGTCGACCCATCCGCTCGGAAAACAAAAATCAAAAACCCAAAATTATATTTTCGCGTAGGCGTACCTTATGCGAGCGTTATTGAGCATACCTGCTCAATTCATCGTGATAGACTCTACAAAATCTATCCTCAAGACATCTGGCATCTGTGCTTATCTCAATTCAACATATAAGTGACAATGAAATTTCAAATAACATTTCAATAATTAATAGGTATAAGTATCCATATTTCAAGAAATGAACTGAAACATCATTCATTTGCACATAACGGGTTAAGCCACCTAGTCTTAATTCATATGTGGTTCCTTTCTAATTGTTTATACTAGAATTCATTTCTTTGGTTTACTATTCATTCAATCCTTTATTAAACCATCGATGAATTATACTCAACTTATCTAACAATCAATTAATCAACACACAACCAACTCAATCAAATCAATTGAATTCACATTCAATATTAATATTCACTTTGGTTTAACATAATTGGATATCAATCGGTTAATATTCGATTAATTTCCATTTAATTATTATTCATTAAATTTCCTATTTCAAATCTACTTTATTAAGTTTCAAAATAATTTCTTAAATTAATTTCTACTTAACCCAGTTAAGTTTCAATTCAACTTTTTAATCCGATTTGAATTCCATACAAATTAGTCAAACAAATCAATATCTAAACAATTTGATAAGATTGTTTATTTTCTATACAAAAATATAATTTGGATGAAATTACTTCATTTCCCCTCTTTACAAAACAATATTGTGTTCATTGTCAGTTCAATGCTTCTCAACACTTGAACCGATCAACCAACACAACACAAAACATTTGTATATAAAAATTACAAATACACTCTCATATATATACACTCAACTCGATCTAGGGTATTACTAACCCTATCTCTATCGAGTTACGTCACAGAGCCATGGTTATTAATAAACCGGTAGCTCTGATACCACAGTAACATACTGACTTTCCCGTACTCTTTGAGTTGACAATCATAACTCACGTCTTACCCAAATTGCACAGAAAAAATAGATAGTTATGAGAAATAAATTAGAGAGTGAGAAAAGAAAGAATTATTAGAATAGAAGAAGAAGAGGAACTAACACCGAGTCTCACATCGCAGCGGTACAAAATATAATATAGAAATAAATCATTACTGAGAGCTTGAAATAAAACTTACAGTCATCAGAGTACATCACACATCTGGACAGTTATAATAATTTGTCCTCATATACAATCATATAGCGGAATATATAATATCATTGATCTGGACTCTCCCTTCTCGTCTCCTCAAAACGACCAATAACCTGAACCTGTACAGCTCGGTCTAACCCGAGCATTACAAACACCGGGTCAGTCTGGTGAACCGGAGTGAGAAAAGCACACTAAGTTTTAAGACATCACACAACTTGATTTTAATGTTAAAATCCTTTTGAAGGAAAAGGATAATCATAAGACCGAATCCACACATAAATACGGATGGTTTTTCCCTTACGATAACCCAAAACATTTTTGAAAACAATATTATTTTGATATTATGATAGTGTCTAAATACAAGTAAATATCAATCTAGCAGAAGGCTTGCATCTCACGCTCCATATATATAGTATACAATCAAAACCGCGGGCGCTTATTGGAGAATGGATTTCCTGGCAAGGTATTGGACCACCTTCCCGACAATGTACCTCTGGATATGAATACATTGGGGTTCAACTAGAACATCTTGCAACCCAGGTTAAACATGACCGGCCCCTCACTTTCTCTTAAGAGTACCGAACATATCATTACCACGGTTGGGGGCCAGCCAACCGAACCGATAACATACATACATAAATAAAAAGGGACGAGCAAAGACATTTGATTTCACCAGATCAGGTAATGATATACCCTTTTGATGGGTGCGACCCGCATAGCCATGCGACCTACCCGATTTTATGCCATTCCCAGTTGATGAGGCTAGAGGTTAAGCGTATTCTTCAACATAGCATGTCTCCATCCACTCTGAATGTCACATCATCAGATCTACCAGACATCACTAATTGACATCCCCAAAAATACTCTAGGTGTTAAGCAAGAGAAGGTGTCTTCTCCGCCACCAACAGAAATACATTTGAAGACATCAACGTACGCGATCCTTTTGGAAATACTCCGTCAGACACTCATCCATACAAGTCATCCAGGAACAGGATGAACCAAAGACACCCTCCTACCACATCTAAGGAATCACCCTATAGATCGATAGCGAGTAGTCTTTGCAATCCATAGATTCAAGTCACGGCAAAATCACTGCCAAAAATATATCTCTAGGGATCGGCCGGAGAAATTCAGCAGTATTTCCTCCACTCATGAAGATTTACGGTCTTCAATTGCTCCATCTCGATTAGCATCTTCCACATATTCGTATTTATTGGTCGGAATGGTTTTCGAACATAAATTCGATCCCCGTCTTTCTGTACTAACACACGTTGGGTATGATTTTGATAGTCGGTTATTTAACTATCAAAATAAATAACTAAAAATAAAAACCAAATAGATCCATTGGTTTAGTACATAGCGTCACTTGGCCTTTAAAGATAATATATTAGTTGTAATACCAAAAATAATATGTTAGTTTTAATATATTAATATTCTTAAATCCTTGATTTGTATACTTTGGAAAATATCTTAAATCATATTCAATTTTCCTTCAACTCTCATTTCAAAATATTACTAAAAACATTATTTATTATTCAACATTTGGAAATCGATCCAAATTTGTCATTCTTAAACAACCATTACGAAATCTCCTTTTTTTTGTTATTTGAACACCATAATCGTCACTTATCCTTTTAGAATAACGTGTTCTAAATCTCATGTCTTTGTTTGGAAAATATCATTATATTTTCACAAAATCTTCTTTTATTATTTCTTTACTATAGAAATATCATTTCATATCTCAAGCCCTTATTAAATTCCAATATATGTATATTCCCGTCTTCATCAAATAACGTTACATTATTATTTCACAAAATAATTCACTTTTAATATTTCCATCATTACAACTAATATCATCCTTCGATAATCCTGAAGTCGCTTTAGTTGGGGTATTTTAATTACCTCTCAGACCTTGATCAACAACGTTCTTATCTTAAGATAAATACGAGTTGTAATTCAAAAACCCATATTCATTCTAATACCGACCAATACCAATTCACTATTTTTTTAAAAATCCGGCTTTATACAACCTTCTTACTTTTGAAATCTCCCTATAAATATGCTATTATTACTAAATTCACTGATTTAGTAAATGATAAATAAAACATCATTCTTTAAACTATTTATTATATTATCTAGATTCTTATCATAAATTGTATTACCAAAACATTTACCAAATTCAATTGCAAGAATATTGTTTTCTAAACTTTTTAATTATTTCCTTTGGGAAAATCTTATTTAAAATCCCATCCATTTCACTTAACGCCATCATTAGATAACGTTAATATAAAATTAACGCTTTAATTTCACATCTCTCTTTATAAACTCATTTATACAACTATGGTTTAATATAAACCCTTTTCTTCTCGATTTCCTTTACTTAATACAACTACTAAATAATATTTAATTGAAGCTTACCATATTCGCTTAAAATCACTTTATAACTTCATTTACCAAATTCAGTTTAAATATAAATTGTTCATAGGCTTCCTTAGAAATTAAATTATATTTCAATACCACTTCAATTACTTATTTTAATGAACTTTATTTAAATAAGTAATTCCTTAAATTAAAATTTACTTCATCATTAACTGGAATTCATGTCCAATTTCCTTTTTAGTTCTTATTAAATTAAACTCCACTCGCTAAATTATTACATTAGATTAATCGGCATAAACTAATTCAATTTAGTAATCAATTCCCGTTAAGTTGGCTTGGTAAAATTTAAAACATGATTAACTCATTGATCAACTCTAATTTGTCTTTTCATTTAAATTAATTAATAATATAATTAATTTAAATTATCCCATTTACTTGGATTATTATTAAATAAATAATAAATCGATTAATATAATACCATTTTAATTATTACTTAAAAATAAATAAGCCCAATTATTAATCATTACATTTATCCTTGCTCCCCGGCTTATCCATCTTATTAATATAAGAATTAGTTTTATAAATCATTTAACAATTAAGATTAGTTTTATAAATCATTTAACAATTAAGATGAGGCATGTGCTTCGCACATGGTATATTTTTGGTACAAAAAGTGTATTTGTGATTAAAACAATCAATATATGTGTGTGCTTCGCACACGGTGTATTTTGATAAAATATGGTATCTATGGTTAAAACGATCAATATATGCTTGTGCTTTGCACACGGTATTTTTTTGATAAAAAAATGGTATTTGTGGTTAAAACGTTCAATATATGTGTGTGCTTCGCACACGGTAAAATTATTTTTTTATAAACTTCATTTAAAAGAATATATTTAAAAAAATCTGTATTTAGTTATAAAATAAATTTTATAATTTCATTTTTATCGATTCACCTGACGGTAAATCGATCTTTATAAACGATTACAATTTAGGCCATCTACTGCCAATTTCTCAACCAATATTTCTCATTGGTTAATATCAAGGGTTCAAAAATAATCAATAATCAATCCATCATCCAATCAGGTTGTTAAATAGTGCATGTGATATAACATGAAAATAAATAATAAATTTTGAGGAATCCGGTTGGATCCCTCCAACCTGTTCTTCCCTATATTCAATATGACAATCTATAATAAACATCAATGATTAATTCAACTGGTAATGGTCAACTAACAACAATTCAAGCATCCAATTCAACTTTAAACGTTTATATTTTTATAAACGTAACCAATAAGGTAAGTTACCTTCATTGGAAATAATTGTTAGAATAACGATTTTATTTCATTTAAATTAAACAACCGTTTAATTTAAACAATATATAAACATTTTAAACAAACAACCAAACAATCATCAATCATTCAGTAATTAACAATCATAGCACACAAACTATAAAACCCGACTTATATAAATATAAGTGGGATAACTGAGTGAGTTTAACTCACCTTGATTTCATTTTTCATCAAAACGGTTTGTTTTAATTAAATTAAACAAGTGTTTAATTTAATTAAAAACTCCAACTGCTTTCATCTCCGTCCGTTCCAATTCCATAATGTAGTGCTCCTCCATATGGTCCGAACATCTCTTGTGTTGTCCAATTGTGTGCATGTATGATATCGTTATACACGTTGTGCGCATACGATTTAATTTATACCAACTTATTTCTTAAGTATATAATTAACTAAACTTAATTATTTGTTTTAAGTTAACCGAACCGAAAAAATTTTATTAGTTATAAAACTAGTACAACAAACAAAGTTAATTAGTTTGGACTAATTAATCATTATATATTATAATGGCCATGTCATTGGGAATTGAGCACATCACTACTTCGCTCACCTGACATGCTTTTGTTCAAAACAATACTTAACTATGGCTGACTAATTTCCTTATTAAGCATAAAAAAATCGATCCTTTTCTAAAATAAAAATTTACGGGCCCAACAATTTTCTTCTATCTGCTTATTTACGTTAACTATTTAATTAACAAGCTAAGGCACTAATTTAATTTAAATATAACATAAATTTTATCTTAGTTTTGTGCTTTACCTTTTTGAATCTGGCCCACTCAAACAATAGTCCCGCACTGTGTATTCTTTCCTATTCTTTGATATTGTTCATGCTACAACACCCTTGTCCATACCCACTCACCACCTTCCAAAACCACCTCTTTCCCACGTCCATAATCTCTCCAATCCGTTCCTTGTTTCTTTTTAAACTCTTGCATCTCCATCTCAACTCCAACATCCATTCATCGTTTACATATTTTTTCTACAAACAAAGCCCAAAGGTAAAGCCCACCAAGTAAATATCCCACGTCCCCCTCCTGAATGCTTTTTCCTTTACGTCATACAAGAAATTGGGTGTCCACCTGCTAACTAACATTCTTCCCACCGCCTGCAAATTTTCTCGTTCATGAATACTGCAACGCCACATCCCCTCACGCAGCTCACGCAGCTCACTACCTCACCTCCCCATCCACCACCACTCTTCTCCTCTAGTTCGCGGTTTCCAGTCCCCATCGCACTACTGCCTTGACAACGAGTTGACCGTACCCCGTCTATCGACGGGACAACCACCGCAGTTCTCCAGTTCTAGCGCCCACTCTCCGCCGCCACCAGTGTTTGTGGCCAGCTCAGTTCGTCGGAGCACCATCGGTCCCCAACAGTATCTCGCCCAGGCCACCATCCGACGGTAGAAAATTCCTAGACCACCCACTCATATGCCTGTCGGAGCCTCTGCCATCTTCGACATAACCCAAGCCTACCGCTGTCCCTTCCTTCATTGCGAGCAGCGTCATCTGATACCGCCTGAGCACTACTGTTTCTCGAGTTCATCAGAAACGAGGTACCCCAAAGCCGCTCGCCAAAACAGCAACCCACCGCTTCCTTCTAGTTCGACAGACCGCCTCACCGTATCCACGTCAGACCTCCATCGAGCTACGACTTACTCTTCTCGGTCCGAGTTTTGCCTTTGTTTTCATGAATGGACCTGGGTTTAATCTAGTTATCATGGGAAGAGTTTTGGATTTAAACTGCAGATGGTTTGATTTTATCAATAAGGAAGGAAAGTTTGGTTTTAGTTTCCTGTTTTGTTTGGATTTGAAGAAAGAGGCCCTCGTTTTGTTTCGTGAAATGAAATCTTCGGTTAAAATTTTCAGAAGCATGCTTTATTTTAATTTTCTATTATCATGGAAGCTCAGAGAAATTTCTCTAGAAGAAAGAAATAATGGAGTTTATCTCGTGCGTTATTATAGTTGCATAAACCTTGGCACGCAAGTTTAGACTGGTACGTATACAGTGGGTAATAGAGTAGATTGGTGATGTTTGTCCTTTATATAATTGCTTTTAATTGAAGAAAAGGGATAGATAGTTTGCAGCTAATAATTCATTTCACAAGTACAAAAATTAGAGTGCCATGGTTCAAAAATAGCATGTGCGTAATAGGATAAAAGAAAGTACATACGTGGATAGTTTAGTTTGTTCCTTTCCATTTTTCTTAGCTATTGAAAAGGAAGTACAAAGTCTGCAGTTGTACAATAGGATAGCTGTCATGAGGAAAAGATCAAGACAAATGCATTTATACAGGAGGAAGACATGAGAGCAAAGAAAACTTGGCCATCACGGAAGAAAGTTTGGTAGCCAAGGAAATGGGTAGTGTGGTTTGCACGACAAGTAAAAGGAATGATTTGTTTATTCTTTTTCCTTTATTATTAATTAAATTTGTTGAATTATTACCATACAATGTTCACATTTAATAATTATACCGCCACATACGATCTCCAAACGCGGTGAAAGTTGACTACGTCTTAACGATACGATCCTAATGAAATTTATTTTTTTGAAAACAGACTCCGTTTGTGCAACGTCGTTATTTTAATTTCAATATATTTATCGGTTCATGTTAAAATTTCGTCTACCAACAAAACAACTCCGATTGGCCCCAAACTGGAAAACTAGCAATGATTGATCATACGTATTCCAATAAAATTCATTTCGTCAAAAACAGAGGTTGTTTGGAAAATAATTATTTTAACGCTTATATAATATCGATATAATATTATAAATTAAATGCAAAACAATTAAATTAAATAATAATAAATTATTATCAACAAATATATCCAAATAAAATAATATCTCACTTCAAATTAAACAAATATAGGATTATAACTCGACATGAATATTTCTGAGTTAAACAATATCAACATATATAGAAATTTCTTTTAAATAAATTTAATGAACAATATAATTTATAAACGATTTCCATAGCTACTATTTTAAATTTGGATTTGGCCATAACTAACAATTTATAATGCGAAATCCGGATTTTTCTCTTCCATATGAAAACTATAATCAACAAGATTCCAACGTTTCTTGTTTCACAGAATTCCAACTTAAAACGGATCCTGTATATTCAATTGAAGTTCAAAACTCAATGTTACGAACTGCTGCGCCATTTCGAGCTCGATTTATATTATATATAAATTTTTCGTTCAAAGTTCGTTTTAAATAACGAATTCAATATTAAAATCCATCAATATTCCAAATAAAATATTTAAAATAATCAAATATATTAAATATTTGATTACCAGAAATACGGGACATTACATATGGCCTCAAGCAAAGTGAGTGGCCATTCATGTTTAGCATGTGTTTCAAGTTGTTTTTGTTGAACCCGGTGTATTCCTCTCTAGATATACATTGTTGGAAGGTAGTCCCATACCTTTCTATATTTGGAATCCATTCTCCAATAAGCACCCACGATTTTGATTGTATGTTATGTATGTGGAGCGTGAGATGCAAGCGTTCTGCTATGTTGTTATTTACTTGATTTAGACACTATTGTTATAACATAATAATATGGATTTAAGGAATGTTTGGGGTTATCATAAGGTAAAAACCATCCGTATTTATGTATGGATCGGTCTTACGTTATCCTTTCTTTTAAAAGGATTTTTAAAAATTAAACCAAGTGGTTGTAGTTTACTCACACTAGTCCCATGACCGACCCAGAGTTTATTTTGTTTTGTTTTACCCTAAACTCTTGGGTGCCCAAACTTGTACGGGCAGTCAAGTAGTCGGGATTCTACATATACACTTGGAAGAGCTTGGAGCAGGAGGCTTCAACATTATATAGTTATTGTTTATCTCCGCTGTGTTGTACTCTCATAATGGTATGTATATATTGATAGAATTGTATTTGAAGAGTTATGCTATATAATATATTTCATTTGTTCCGCTATGAGATTCGTGTTTATCCTGATGTTTTTGTATTTATTACGTTTTTTTTCTTCTATTCTAACTTTCTTTATTATATCTTCTCACCCTCTAGCTAATTTCTTTCTATTAATGATCTGATTAATTTCCAATGATTGGCTAGTTAACAAGATATTTGTGTCGATAATCAGGATCGAGAATTGGTCGGTTCGTTACAATAAGGAATTCTCAAAGCCCACCAGATTTCAAATTATAGGTTTTAGATGCTTACGATGGTATGAAAGATCATGTCTTTTACTTGATGCATTATATGCGCCACATGGAAGTACTTATGGCGTTGAATAACGTCATAGCAAAGTGTTTCCTACTTTATCTTACGATTATTGCTGCCATATGGCTTCGGCAGTTAGAAGCAGAAAGCATTGGAAGTTGGAATATTTTGGTTGAAAAGTTTGTTGAACAGTTCAGGGTCCACATCTCTTGATCCAAGAATGTTAGGACTCTTACGACAATCAAACAAAGGTCTGGAGAAACTTTACAATTTTGTTTGGAAAGGTTTAATGCGGCAGTGACATTGGTTGATCGAACAAACCAGTCCATGGTATTGATGGTTGTTGTTTCTCGACTTTTGGATAAGACGGATTTCAAGATCTCGCTTTAGCAGTATCAACCGAGGGACCTTGGTGAATTTTACTTTAAAGCGGATAGATTTTTGGAGGAAGAGGATGTAAGAACCTATAAGGAAGTTATCAAGGTCAATATGGTTAAGGGTGAAGGATCGTCCGAATATGGCAAGGATAAAGGCAAGGGAAAGGTCTCGTTTTGGCAATCACCGGAATATGTTTTAGCGAAAGGAGCCCAAATGCACTTCGTATACAGAACTTACTTCTTCTTCAGAGGAAATTTATTGGGATGTTCATCCAACTACTCCCTTTAAAAAGCCTCCCAGGAGGGAGCCAACACAGAAGGAAATGTATTTTGGTATACATTATTTGTTTCATGAGTTTGATGGTCATAATACAAACGACTGCAGGAAACTTCGGGATATGATTGAGGAACATATCAGACATGGAGAGCTAGCACAATATGTTAGGAATCAGATTGCAGTAGTAGAACATGCAAAACTGCCTGCTTCGACTCGGAATAGGAATGAGCTAGGACTTAGCCCAACTCGATTAGTCATCGATTTATTGGATTTCTGTGGTCCCATTGGATTTACAACTTTCTGACACTCTGGTTTTTTAGCTTTTGGATTTCGTCTCTTCGGTTTTTCAACTTTTTGATTTTTGGCACTTCGGCTCTTTGGCTTTTGGATTTTGTTCGTTTAGCTTTCGGATGTGGATCTTTAATTTTATGGTCTTTGAATGTTGATTTTTTGGTTTTCTAGTTTTCGATTTTGGATGGCTAAGTCTGCTTATCCATGTACGGAATCCAGCGAGATTCTTAGGCATGCTCTTTCAAGACGATAAACCATCTGTCTCCTAGTTACTAAATTAGTAATCAAAACGTCTACGTTGGCTCACTCATGTATGGGATTAGGACCAAATCTCTAGGCATGCTTTGTGCCTTACTATAATCCGTTAACTTTCTTTTGGATTTATAAAAAATTAGAACTTCTCAGACTTTAATAAAATTACTTCGCTTGCATGGACTATACTTGTGAAGTGTGAAATTGGAAATTGGAAATTCTAACTTTAAGGACTTAGTGAGTATGGAAGTTACTCATTAAGTATAAAACTCTTACTCTGCTCCCCACGTATGGATATGCTTGGGAAGGGCCGGGATATCTTGTCATAACTTGGTAAGATAGTTTGGCTAAGGCTCGGGTATGGACTATACTTGGTTGGATGTGGGTTGTTTTGTCAGGACTTGACAAAACAATTCATCTAGTTTTTTGTAGGTATGGATTATACTTACTTAGGTCAGGCCCGGTGAGGCCACAGACTTATTGGATTACTCTGGTTTTCTAGATACTTGGATTTCTTGGATATTCTGGATTGGCCTTCTTTTATAATACGGTATGGAGTGATTATGTTGCTTCTTTGGACTTCAAATTCTGGTTTTCTATTAATATAATCCGGCGCGATCATGGTTTTTTGGATTTATGGTTTTCGGTTATTGGATTTCTATTTGGGCTTCTCTCAGATTATGACTTCTGGATTCACGAATCTTTGGACTATACAAAACACTTCTTCCACATAAAAACATGTTTTGGGGAATAAGTGTTGACCCGCCTTTTTACGAGGAGTCACTCGAATTTCTGGCTATTAGATCATGACTTGAGTACGAACTTGGGAAAACTTAGAGCGATTTAGACAATGTCCCAAAATTCATAAAAAATTCAGATTTTTGGTTAAGTGTTTCAGGATTGGTATGTATTCTCGAAATACTTCTGAATCTGCAGAAATCGTTGAGTTTCAAGATGGATATGGAAATTCATTAAGTAACCCGAGATCGGTATAAACCATTCGTATATCAGGATCGCTATTCTTGGTGGCATGGGATTTCGTATCCTTAGTTCGGCACGAATTTATCTAAGGCATTCGGGATCAGTATTTTGGAAGTAGTATCCCTAAAGACGTAAATTTTGCTAACGTTTCGGGATTAGTATTGGATTTTCCTCCGGGATCGGTGCAATTTTCGGATAAACTCTGAGATACGAAAATTGAGGAATATGAATTGGACTTGGCAACTGGACACGAAGCTTCAGAAGAAGAAAGAAGGATTTCAGCTAAGGAATTGGGGATCGGTACCAATCCCCATGGAGATTTTTTTGTGGACTTCAATCCACTCTCCCCTTTGCTTATAAATTGCCATGTGTTGGGTTGGTTTCAGGGTCTTCTTTGCTGGATCCAGGGTTCTTGGGATTGGAGACTTTTAATGGCTTCTCTCGTGGCTTCATCGACTTTGGTATCGTCTTTGGACTTGTGAACTTCTTGGACTTGGCTAGAAGATTTTGGCACTTGGCTTGCTACTTATACTCTTTTGGACATTGAAGCATCATCTTAGACTTTTGGACATTGGAGAGGACTTGCTGACTCTAAGAGCAGACTTTGCTATTGCTAACACTTAACTTTGTATTCAAAAGGATTATACATGTAACCATACAGTATAAATATATGAAGTTACATCGAAGTGGACGCAGGCACACTTTCCGAACCACTATAAATCTCTGTTGTTATTTACTTTTTTTGCACTTTGTGACTGGAATATTTGGATTTGAGTGTTGACGTGAAAGTTACCACTTTTCGACGTTAACTACGGATATATCGATATCCAATCTCGATTCATATCAACTAGGAATATTCGAAATGATATTTTTATTTTTATTATGATAATTTATACATAGTTACAAAATTTTGTAACTACAACCACAAACATACCATTTATGGATTTTCAAGTAAACGTTCTTTTAATTAATTAATTAGTACAACACATTATACAAGTATATAATAAGAAGAAAACGCCCTTTGTTCTGAAGGAGATTAACTATCGAGTTAGTTATATGTAACATATTACATAATTATCCCTAAGGTATACCCATAACTCTATCTATATATGAGTTTACGAAAAATTGTACAATATCCATTAACGATACACAAATTTATATCAAATTGACTTAAAAACTATATTTTAAATCTAAAATTTCAAAATGATTTTTTTTTTAAAGATGCCATTCAAATATAGGGTCATAGAGGACTAATGTACATTTCTTATCAAATGAGCTACAAATACTTTTGGTATCAAGTTCTCAGACGTCTGATTAACTTAAAAATATTGTGCAATGCCAAGATTTGAACTTGAGTCATTAAGCACTAATTTTCACATCATACAAACTAAACAATAAATCTATTTGTTATTAAAGTCTTAGACATCTGGTAAGATTACTTATATGTGAGACCTTGTTCTTAGATGTCTTGAATTCTTTTAGACATTTGAATCATGTATTTTTAAATATTTTCTTTCCTGGGAAATGGCCAGAAGTCCATGCCAATAAGAAAAAAATCAAACGTCTAACCTCGTATAAACCAATTTTTTATAACAAAAGTCTAAAGTTTGAATCATAGTATACACATTTGAAACATGTTAAAAACGTTCGTGTTATTTTTTGGAATATGTTCAAACGTATGACCCATTATTAGACGTCAAACATTGTTTTAAAATGATTTTTGTATCCTAAAGTCAAACGCTAACCATAAAACTTAAATGTTTTAGAACATAAAAGCTTCTATATTTTAAATGAACTTTTTTCTTTTGAAAAGATATATCATTTGATTAAAGACGTGGCTCCTTAAATGATCATTTCCTTCATCGTAATTTTTCGATACTTTAAATAAAGGCTAGATTCATTTTTTTTTAAACAAACCAAGGTACTTTATTAAACAAGAAACTGGTTATAACAAAGGTTTAAGGTGATTAGAGAAATAAAGATGCTTAGATACAGAAAATGCTATACAAACCAAAAGAGAAAAAGAAAAAAAAAGGATCATCTCAAACCAAAAAAAATACAACAGTCACCACATTACAAAACACGCATTCAAAACAAAATAAAATAAAAATAGTTTGTGTGTTTCATCATTACAACTCTCAAAGCATCTGTTCGAAAAACTACACTTAGGGCAGAAACATATTCAAAGCACCAAGACACAGCCAGTCTTCCGTCAAGCCAGTGAAGTTAAGGTTTATAGTAAGTCCTGGTTCTTTCTTTCTCTTATAATCGAAAGCATGAATTAAAGCATTAATTTCTACAAGTATCATGTTTCCTTTGATTTTATGAGGAGTAAAGATCTTATTATACAATCACCCACACCTTTATTTCCATACACAATTTATTGCAGTGGTAATAGCAATTCTTAAAAGAGATTGAAGCCTTTAATTTTTGGAATTGATTTTGATAAGATTCGAAATTTCTTCCAGCAGATTTAAGTTGCTAGTAGTTGACATTTCCAAATCGTTCTTCAACAAGTTCCAAATATATCTTGAATAAGAACAGTTAAAAAATAAGTGGTCACGATCTTCCATGTGAGAGTTACAGAGATAACAAGTAGTTGCAATTTGATTATTCCATCTATGAATTCTAACTGGGGTGGGCAATTTATTCAAGCAAACTAAATAAGTAGTAAAGACATACTTTTGAACAACTGGTTTTCTCCATATGAAATCATCTCGTTCTAAATACTTAAGTTGAGGCGAAATCAATTGATAGGAAGATCTAATCTTTAAAATATTCGGATATTAGAGTTGCTTTAAGCTATGCTTTACTTACTATAGTTTTGCACGTTCAATTCATACTAATCAAAAGATTTGGTAGAAAAAGTGCACTCAAGAGTGATTTGTTCATGTTGTAAAGAATGTATTAAATTCAAAGTCGAAATTATTCCTTTTAGAGCTTTACTCATGTTGGAGATGTCTAAACAAAGGTTAAAGTTATGTTAGGTTGTTCAAGCAATGTTGCAGATATTGTTCCTCCAAGTAAAGTGAGAGTTGGTTAGTGAAATTACAAGTAAGATCGAACGTAGGATGAAGAGTCTGAACCAATACAAAAATAGCTGGTATAATATTCATTTAATGTTTTTTAGCATGCTTATATTGTTTTTTTAAGTTATATTTTGCCATGTGATATATTATTTTACATTCCACTTATTAGTCACATCACATATCGACTTTCAAAAATAAGATCCAATATAAATTGATAATTATGAGCCCATCCAAAATCATTCTAGATCATAACAATTATTGGTTCTAGCACTGATTAAGTTAAATCCAACTCATAAATCAATAATTATAAAAACTAAACAAAAAGAAAATTGTGTCACAGTTATTGAAGAATGCCTTAGCCCAAGAATTGTTCTATCTTTTTTGCAAAATATAATGAATCTACCCGCTTCAAAGCACGTAGATCACCAAATTAACACTTATTTTTGGATGGAGGTAGTGTTAAAAGCTAAAAATGGTGAGCTTTAAGAAAATTAAAGTATTTCAATTGCTTCACGTTTTACATTGCTAGTTAGTGAGAATTTCATTTATGGAAGACTTACTCCGATTAATGAGCTAAGCAGTGAAAATAATAGAATTGTACATTTGGTTTCACCCTTTTTCATAAAAAATAAGGAATAAAACTTCTGGAAAAAATGAATGTTTTCTCCATTTATTTCTTTTCACAATTTCCCTTGAAAAAAAAACTATTTTCGTATTATACTCAAATTTTATGGTCAACGACTTCTGTAGATCTCCAAATCGCTCGATCTTGAGTGTACGAATTTGAATGATTATATTAATCTAGAAGAGCGATGATAATGATAATGATCAACCGCACCATAATTTTATCGAATTTCGTTTTTAAGGTCGCAGCCTCATGCATCACACAACACCGTCACATTCTTTTTTGTTTGTTTCTATCCATTAATTTTACTGCCTTTTTTTGGGATCTAGAATGCTGAAATGTGAAAGAGAAACTATCCATTGAGGAACACGAGACATGAATGGAGCAAACACGCATTTCTCCTAATAGAATTTGAGGCTGGTTCGTTTACGTTTTGGTTGTAGCTTGTTGGGTTTACAGTGGTGAAAAGTGGAGAAATTTACAAAACAAGTGCATAGAATGATATTCTTTGTTACATGGAGAAATGAGCCAAGATTTTATTTTCTTTCAAAATATCAAAACGTCATCAACTATCGCACACGGTTACAACATTGGAACAACATTATCAACATCTGACCAAAATTCAAAAACCACAAATCAGTAAAGAAGAAAGAACATTGATTAAAAAAAGGGAAACGGATGCAACAAATCAGTCATTTCGCGACCTACATGAATTCATAACAAACGATAACAAAGTTTTCAGTAATTGATGTCGATATTATTATATACCTCAATTATTGACCAAATCACCCACTCATGGTAATTAGTTAGCATCAACCTCCATAGATATCAATATTTTATGAGAAACTTCTATATTGGGGGTAATTTGGTGGTAAGATAAAGTTGATGGTAGCAGTAATTCACTTCCGGGGTGACTGCATGAGTAGCATTTCAGAAGGGGTAAGGGCATGGCGGAAATGGCAGCGGTGTCCATAAAGACATCTGTCTCCAGCTAAAACCATGCGGCAGACCTCAGTCTTGTAGCGTGGGTGACGGATCACTGGGCGGAGCTCGTCAAGCCCATGAGCAAACTGGCAGTGTTCCCCGTAAGGGCACTCCCCTGTCTCCTGCCACTTGTTGCATAGCTCTGTCTTGAACATGCCTTGGTTGTACACTTCCAATTCTATGGCCCTTTCTTCTGAGCTTTGGGCTGTCTGCTGTCGCTTACGCTGCTGTGGCTGCTCCTGCTCTTCACTACCACCTGCCACGTACACACGCTGCTGCTGCCATTGCATTTACATCATAAAATGTCAGAATATGATGGCTTTTAATCAATTAAAATGCTGAAGGCAATCGGAGATTCAAGTTTACACTTCAACGAATTATACTCGTCCGAGCATATACGATTGATGTCTATCGGATTATGAGAACGTTACAAGTTATCCGTTGAATTGATTTGGTTATTGATAGCTTTAATGCTCAATTATCAAGAACGAGAAAAACCCAATCGTGTTCCCAACCAAGCAATTACGAACTAAAATTTTAGTTAACTACGGAATCATGTTAACATTTGAAATAATGATGGCATGATTCATGAAACTATTCTTACAACGGATCACATGCTGTTCTGTTGAGTTTATTTACTGATGGGAATATTTGCTCAGATGAGGCCTTCATTGTT
Organism: Allium sativum; assembly: GCA_030737875.1. Taxonomy (NCBI): domain Eukaryota; kingdom Viridiplantae; phylum Streptophyta; class Magnoliopsida; order Asparagales; family Amaryllidaceae; genus Allium; species Allium sativum. The sequence continues at coordinate 367,597,983 of CM060920.1, forward strand.
ACGAAGTTAAAACAATCGATCTTCGTTTCAATCCAAACACATTACAAAAATTCTATAATCAAATCATTTAAAACAAAGAAAGTAATCTAATCACGAACTATTGTTTAATGCTCAATATCAAGGCTAGGAATAATCATATCATGCCATACTGTAAGATAATCAAGAGGTTTAATGAATCCAATACAAGTAGCGTCAACATACCCTAACAAGAAAACGGAACACGAAAACTCACCGATCCAAGAGTGGGTTTAGAAACCCGCACTTTCCCATCCCGACCGGATCCGCTGCCGTTACCACCTTTCATATTCTTATAGCCATTTGATCTAACGGCAATACTCTTTGGCAAACTATTAACAGCGACAGGGGGCAACATCTCCATTACCTTCTCCCTCTGAATCATCAGCTTCCTCATCTCATTTTCCAAGGAGTCAATTCTTGCAGTCCCACTTACACTACTGATCCTCTTGCTAAGCTGTCCATTTCGGATCCTTAACTGTGCATTCTCCAGGCGGAGAAGCTCAGCCTGCCTGGCGGCATCTTGGAGATGGGAAAGGCAGAGGTCATAGCGGTTGGAGAAATCCTGATGTTGCAGGCGGAGTCCAGCAAGATAAAGGCGATCTGACGTGGCAGAGAAGTAGTCGTCCGATGGGGTGCTGATGGATGAAGCAGGGGAAAATGGGGAAATCGGAGCCAACTTTTTGGGAGAGAAGATCGAGTATTCGGAGCTGTATTGCGGAACCATGAATGGGTGAAAAAGTGAGTCCTGCATTTCTTGGTCCATCTGTTTTACAGCAGAAGATATTATTCTTCGAGCAAATTAAATAGCGAAAAGCAAAGGACCAAAATATAATCATAAATTTATGCAAATACAGATAGAATCGAGAATACGAGCTAAAGTATGAACATCAATTGTTTATCTAAAAGCACTATAAATCAACATATTTTCTGACTGATTAAAGAAATTACTTATTGAACCAAGTTCATTAAATTTTCAATTTCTGCATTGATTACGAATGATCATTCACGACAAATCAAGCTAAATATTATTATGTAATTCTAAAGCTAAGCACAAATTCACTGGAAATCCAGATATCTTGAAATAAATCGCCCTGATGTTCAATAAACTCAACAACGAACGTCAAAACAACAGTTGGAGAATCAAATCTTGATTAGATTCAACTCTAAAAATCAATATCAAAACAAGATCGCATCAATTTCGGACAACTCAAAGGCTTAGTGAAAGTCCAATACTGGTACACAATCAGACATAATAAAAAAAAATCCAACAATCGCCACTTATATTTCATAGGTGTCACGAGCTCGGTGATATCATTCATCCGATCAAATAACCTTCGGATCGAAAACTACAGATCAAAATTCTAAGGAGTTGAACCTGGAGTGTTGGGGAGGAGAAGAGAGACCTCTAAACAGAGGATGTGGTAGAGTTTAATGGCTGGGAAAGAAAGAGGAAGGTAGAAGAAGAATGGAAAGATAGGATTTATAGAGGGAGAAGAAGAAGGTTGGAGAATAGGAGACCTGTGGACCCACCAAGACGGTTAAAGAAATTAGCCAGCCTCGTTTGCTGACGTGTCTCCAGGGATTGTAAAGAATTACTAAAGTATCCTTCGATTAACTCAATGGATGTTCTGGGTAGGTTCTGAGGATTGGAGGGTAGTCTGGGAATACGACGTGAGAATGGTCACGTCACGTGACTTTAATTTTGGCGCGAAATAGTTGGTTTCGAGATGCAGCTGTAAATCATTCGATGATGTTATTTTATTTACGGAATTGACACTCGGTTTGTTAGCCCAGAGTTCTGAACCCCACACATCATTTCTTGCTACTAAATTATAGTTACTCCTAAGTTCACTGCTGTATATTTAATAATTATTTAGACAGACCTTTTTTTCTGAAACATATTTGTTTTACATTCAAATCTTGGAAATGGTAAAAGCAAGATTTTTTTTCAACTTATCATGGTGCTCTTTTTTCTTATTATTTTATGTATTTTGTATATTTATGACCGTATAGTATATTCACATATGTTCTGTACCTTTAAAAAATTTAATGTTCGTTATATTTTTACATGCATGTTACCTATATAAGTATGCATTTTATGTTCTACTTTGTGTAGTTGTTTAATGTTTTGGATCATTTTTTGTGTTTTGTATCTAACAGTAATTCAAGTTCAGGGATCATAAGCGGCAAGATAAAGAATATTTTTGTTGTAAAATTTTTTTAAGCTTAAGCATATTATGATTTATGTATATAAATGTTCTATCGTAGATTAACAACAGAGGAGTGGAATTGCATTTCAAATTCAAGTTAGTAGCATTCATAAAAGCTATTATATAAGAATATCAAATTTTAACGAATCATATACCCAAGCCCGAGATGAATCTTTGAGACAAACGGCCGAGTCAGACTCGTCTTGTCCGCGATCATCTTCGATACGAGAATGAGTTTCTAATTTTTTTGAAATGAAATGTGATCAAAATATAATATTTAAAACATTGACTGTAATACTCACATAAACTGATAAATAATTGAATAAATAACTAATTATGAAATTAAGAAAGCTAGTTTATTTGTATATTGTGCTTGACATCTTTTTGAAACTACATTACCAATAAACTCATTTTTGTCTTCTAAAAGTGACACTTCGAAAACTTTGCTGTCACGACCCGAAATCCCCGGCCGAGCTAAACCGAACAAGAATGCGGATTATTTGAGAACACGATGCATCGAAACACCGAACAGTAGAACTTTTCATTGCTATTAGAACAACATACATCAGAGTACAAGAATATCATAGTGCGGAAAATAATATACACAATGGAAATACAATTATCAGAGAATAAATTACAACAATGCAACAGCAATAAAAGTGTATAAATACAATGCACAGCGGAAATACATCAACTAATACAACTGAAAGAAATACACGGATACAAAGTTTTCCTGAGTATAGCTCCAGTTGTAAATCAGGATCCTGTTAAATAAACATCTACAAAACCCAAAACTACCAGTTGCCAGTGTGGAAAATATGGACACCCAGATTGTAACTGTTAGAGTTTATGCCATATAGGCAATCCATTTGATGTGATTAATAACATTATTGATGTTATTGTTTTATTTGGAATAAAATATTCTGTTATATTATATTTACTACGTCATATAAATATTAACATAATAGAAGTCCGTAGAATAATAATACGGAATTATATAGTTCGAGTAAGACTTGAACATGACATTATATAAGATATTAAGTATTATAATACTTAAATGTCCCTTGTCAAGTTTTATTGTTTACAAAAGACAACAGTAAAACATTGAGACTAACATGTTGATGACTGATTATCATATCTCATTGATCATTAATATACGTGATATTAATGTCAAGACATAAATACATATTGGAGAATAGCGTATTGGGCTGACCCACCATGAGAAAACTACATGGAATATAATTAACAGTATCATAAGTTATTCTCATAGTGACAATGATGTAGTGGTCCTCAGGCCTGAAATCATTATAATTTCATTCGAGGATATTTATGCTTTGATACCATCAAAACTTACTTTTAACTGAGTAGATGTTAACGGTGATTATCGGTTACATCTCGAATCGAATGAAAATTATGAATGATCTAGATGGAATTTAACCATACAATATATTTATAGTGATATCCATGGGCCTCTTGATTGAGTGAGACTATGAAATGCATGGTCATGCTCAAATATTGATTTGTTTTATATAGTCTACTCATCGATTAAGATAAAAGGATTAAAATATAAAGAGGGTGATACGTTCCATGCCTCGAGTTTAATCCTGGATATATTAGTTAAAAGGATTATATTACATTGAGACACTGATCACAGAAAATGTTATATCGAATCGTTGATCTTATTATTACTTGGGTAGCAGTGACGTATTACTAGATTTCAATCACTGTTTATGATTTAAAATCATTGCCAACGTTATAATAACCTATGAGGTCACACATCAGAGCGATTGAAAGAAGAGGACCATTTCAAATATATAATATATATATATATAAATAAATAAATATAAATCATACGTGTTGGTTTATTATTTACTTTGAAATGGTATGTCAAGTATAAATCGGTTCCTATATTTCGTTGCACTTTTATAAAAGAGGGCAACCCCTTTTTAGAAATTATATACGAGGTCATATCTCAAAATATAAACAAAATGAAAATGGGGACGAGAGTGGCGATCGACTATTACCGATCTTCTTGCTCCGCAATTCGTTCGACGATGGAAGAGGCGAGCGCTCATAGACTTAGTAGAGGCAAGGCATCCTGTTTTGCTTTCAGTTCAGATCCAATCAAAGTACGTGGATCCAGAACCCTAATTAAGGAATGATTTTGATTTACATGATTTTTCGCTTAGATCCTAATTAGTAGATGTTAAAAAAATCGTCGAGTTGGTCATCAATGAGATCGTATTAAACAATTCGATGGTCTCAAAGCCATGGATTGCGAAAAGTTTGTATCTTGAATCATTATTTGGACGTATCTGTGTTTATTTATTGTTAAATCGAAAGTATTAACAAATTAGATGTGTGTAAATGTTACAAATTCTTAGATGCAGTGTTGAAATTGACTATAACATTGATTCATTTCTGAAATTAGATTACTCGAATTGATAGCAGATATCAGTTTTGTTAAGATGTTAATTGGTCCTTGTATATTGAACCGTAAAAAATTAATATAGTCAATTAACTATATTAGTTTAAATTACTTTATGGATATGATTGCATATATAAACACAGTTATTCCAATAATCAAAATGTTTGATTGACCCAAGGGTATATGATTTGTTTCAGTTATAAATATATTTTATTTTGATCAAGGACCAGTTTTAATGTCCGACTATTCAGGAATTTAGTATACAATAACATTTGATTTGATAAAATTGATTTTGTTTAGACATTTTTCTGTTTTACCTATAAAATAGAAAACTTGGTGTTATTCTAATCTTGCATTTACATTATAATGATAATGAACTGAATTGCCTCAAATCATAACAAAAGTATTATGATTTGTTAACGCTGTAAAATATATATGATATACATTATATGAGTATTGCATATGTACAGTTGATATGTATGTACTCGACATGTTATGTAAAATGCATTTGGACTTCATTGATCTAATCGTATATTTATAATGATGAGCATATGGTAAAATCCGATTTCAAAAACTACAGGAAATCGAGTTCCTATTTAATTTTACTCTATTTGTTTGACAAATTGTATCAAGACTCTAAATTGATTTTAAAGTTATTTTAATATGTTGTAGCAAGGCTAATGTACCAAAATAAATATTTTTATACTGCAAATCTGTTTTTAAAGACCAAAGCAAATGTGATTTGCCAATTGATGTTATGCTATAATTATGTATATTATAATATTAAGATTGTGAATGATACAAATTTAGATTTGTCATTTTAAATCTCATTCTTATTAGATGAATGTTGGTACATAATAGCTGCAACATTTTGAATCTTTTACTTGGCATTATACTATAGATATTGGGTTAAATTATTACCCAAATCAAAAACTGTTTTGATTTTACCTTATCAGTCGTCCATCAATGTTCAAAATAATTATGTATGTGTTGAATTGTTTAACAAACTAACTTAATATTACATGGGTCAGTGGGGTATTAAAGTTGTATACATTTTGATGATTTTTTTTTGTAAGTTTTAAATTTTGCAGCAAATAAATTTTATTAATTTGCATTAAATTCTTGTAATCTGAACTGTTCAGATATTTTTTGTCATTCCTCATATATATAATCTAAATGCTTAAATGCATATATAAAGTTGAACCTGTACTTATAGACTTTTGAAAACACTGATCTTTTGGTAATGCTTGCATGTGTGTGTGTATGTGTGTGTGTGTGTAACGATATATGTTGATGCAAATATGATTTGCAATTCAGATATTCAAAAAGCATATAGTTTTGAATATAAGCATATATTAATATTCCAAATTTCATTTACTACCATAACACTATTTTGAATAAATATATATATGCACATCTGAAATATTATCATTAGATGCATCTCTTTTGAAAAATTTTACATGCTGTTTTCAGAACCATTATAGTATATTGTTCATTAACCATAACTAATGGGATATGAAATAATATACATAAGTCTCGACAGAAAAGGGAAATATGATTTGTTTTCTATCAAGCTGTCAATATTTGTATAATGAAATTTGAACATTGAAGTTGCTTTGAAATAAGACTTATATTTCATCTGTTTATACACACACACACAAATATATATATATATATGTATGTATATATATATATATAGGTATATGTATATGCATATGTATGTGCATGTGCATGTGCGTGCGTGTGTGCGTGTGTGCGTGCGTGTGTGTGTGTAAATTACTTGAATGTCAAGTTAAAGTAATGACTAAACTACATATATGATTGGGCCTATCTTTAAGTAATCATTGTTGTGACCATTTCAATACAATTATATCTTATGATCATTTAGTTAAACTGCAAATACATTCACACTAGGAATTAGACACAAACATATATGTATATATATGCAAGTTGTCATGCACATAATGATGCGCTATTAGTATATCTACATTTATAAATATAAATGTATATGTGTGTGTATATGTAATTTCAAACATGGATTAGTTGACATAGCAACTATGGTTTGCTATTTATATTCATGTTGCAAGTATAAATTAGAGTATTCAAACACTCAAATGTTTTGGAATTTCATGTCAGTTTATTGTACACACACACACACACACACACACACACACACACACACACATATATATATATATATATATATATATATATATGTTTGTATCCTTGTTGGTCACATGTTGGTATGTAATAATTTGGCCTTGTTTAACTATTTTGTAGTATGCTGTAGTGACCAGTTTTGTTACATAAAATGAGTAAATCTAATTTGAGGAACATTCATATATCTGGCTTTCGTAATTATAATATACCTGGATATTGCACCAGATTAATTGTATGCGCAATATGGCATAAAAGATGCATAGTTTTGTTTTAACTAGTGGATAAGTGAATACAAAAATAAATAAGAAAATACTTGCCTGTTTTCTTTTATATATAGTTTTAATCCAATCCGATGTATGTTGATACATACAATAAATATGTTTTTAAAAAATACTGCAAGTATAACCTGGTGTTATTTTCATGATATTTGTACACACATGCATATGAGTTGCTACATACGTGTTGTAAATACATTTGATGTACACAAGAGTTACTGCACATATGTTATATACATTTGATGTATATATGTTTACCTGCCCCTACAAATTTAAAAATTGTTTTGAATAGGGTGCAGCGATGATGCATTGCTGGATACTGAAACTGTTTCAGTAGGAGCAACAAAACAACGTCAAACGACACTGCCTACAAGCCATGTGTGTGTGTATATATATATATTGAAAATTGGTTCACTTTATTACGAATACCAATCATATACTTTGTTTATATGCCTCGTCAAAACCTTGTGTCCCCCTAACCTAGATGGGTGCGACAACAAGGAAAAAGAGTACATATAAACGCCATATATTCACAGTACAAAACATCAAACAGTACCACTAAAACAAACATGCAACATACACGATAGAAATTAAAAAAGTGTAAAACTATAACAATCCTCATGCTCCAAACAAACAAGTACTCATCATCACCTTCATCCTGTATCTTTTAACTCGATACCCCACCTGCGCAGAAACTCTGCATTGTGTGCAGATCTGGAAGATGAAATACCATTTCCATTGACTAGATAACATACCTCTTTTTCAATCATCATTAGTTTCACTTCTTTATCAATATATTTATGATTGAATTGCTGTGAGTTCCTCTCAAGCCATATATGATAAACCACCAATGTCAAAACAGTGCAACCAACTTCTCTTAACTGATTTTTCTCCTTAAACAAATGCATAATTTTACAAGTTTCTTCTTCTAATGATCCGATGAGATTCGAAAACATGCCCAGTTTCTCCTTTATAGCACACCAAATGAAATTTGAATATTCACATGTAAAGAAGAGGCGCCTTATCGATTCTTCATACTCTCCACACAATACACAACGGCTTTCTTCAATAACACCATGCCTTACCAGTCTGTCCTTCGTACTAAGTCTGCCCATAGCAGCCAAATAACTTATGAAAGACATTCTTTTGGAATTCTTCATATGCCATATCACATTAAAAAATTCACGTACAGGTTTCATCTCTTTTGCTAGTTCCCATGCACTATGAAAATTATAGATACCTCCATCGTCCCATACATAATAATCATGGCTCGCACTATGATCCACTTCTATTCCATCAACATGCTGATGGACTTCTCTCGTCCCTGGATGCAAATTGTTGCACAACTTACCTTCTCTACCAATTGCAGAAACCATCTCACATTGCCTACCAAGGTTTTGAATACGAGAAACACCAATTAAATCTACTAAACACCTACTATTTGTCCACGACTCGTACCACAAAAAGGTAGATGAACCATCTGCTCTTACTTTATTTACAAGTTTCTTCCCATTCGCTCTCAGCCTAAGAATTGCCTTCCAAGTGCAGGACGCGTTATTGTCAATGCTCATATGCCAAAACATTTTGTTTCGACAATACCTCATCGCCATCCATCTACTCAAAGAGAAGAATCAGAAAGGAATTTCCATAGTGATTTCATGCATGCTGCTTTTTTGAGATCCTTGAACGATTTAAGACTAATTCCACCTTCCTTTTTTGGAGGATCTTCTCAATGGTAAAATCTAGAAGTTGATATACAAAGAGCCAGTACAAAACCATCGGGGTAATTACTGATTGTATCAACTCAGCTCTACCCGCGAAACTTAGAAACTTATCATCCCAAGATTGAACTTTACTTTGAATTCTGTGCAACAAATCGTGGCAATCCTTATAATGCATATAGTTGGTAGATAAAGGTACCCCTAAGTACCTAATTGGAAGATGACCAATGCCAACCCAAAGAATATCAGCTACTTAATTGGAGCAGGATGCATGAGAACTGAAATACAACTTAGTTTTTAACACACTCACTGATAAACCACAACACCTCTCTACTTTGTCAAAAATTGATTTCAAAGCAATAACACTAGCAACTGTGCATATCCCAAAAACCATGAGATCGTCCGCATATATCAAATGTGTCACTGTTGGTTCCAGTTTTAAAACAGGAAGAAAAGCTTGCTACACCTCCACTTCTTTCATACAAAATGAGAAAAGTTCCATTGCGGTGGCAAATAGATACGGTGACAAAGGATCGCCTTGCCTAATTCCTCGATTGGATGAGATAAACCCTTTAGGAACTCCTTGCATCATAATAGAAAAAGTAGGCGTTGAGATGCATTCATAAACAACATTTATAAATTGTATTGGAAACCCCATACATTTCATTATGTGACAAATGAACTCACGGCTGATCTTATCATATGCTTTGTGTAGATCTACCTTGACACAATATTTATTCACCCCGCGTTTCTTAAAATCTCTAATCATTTCATGTGCTAGCAAAATATTATCACCAATGTAACGTGTAGGAGTGTATGCACATTGATTATGACATATTAAGTGAGGCAAGAACCATTTTATCCTATTACAAAGAATTTTACTGAAAATTTTGTAATAAACATTACAGCAAGATATAGGACGATAATGGGAAATTTCAGTGGGTGTTTCTATCTTTGGAATTAGCGTAATAAAGGTGTGATTACAACCTTTCAGGATCTTCGCAGAATTGAAGACATCTTGCATAACTTCTAAAAGATCAAATTTCAATAAATCCCAATGAGCTTTATAAAACTTTGAGTTGAATCCATCCGGCCCCGGACTAGAGTCATCCTGAATTGAAAAAATTGCTTTTCTAACCTCCTCAACATATATTGGACGAAGCAAATCAGTCTTGCCTCGCTGATTAACAACATTAGAAGATTGGAAGAATGGCATCTCACTGTTGATAGGGCCGTTAAATAGAGAACTATAAAAAGAAATAGCTTCCTCCTTAACTTCATCTTGTTTGTAAATTAGCTCCCTCGTTGAATTGATTAATTCTTTGAGATTATTAAAACGCCTTCGAACCGACAGTTTTGAATGGAAAAACTTAGAATTGGTGTCTCCTTCTTGCAGCCACGACACTTTATATTTTTTCTTATTACTCCAAAACATTATTTTCTTCAAAACAGCTACCCGATGCTTTGCCTCCGAAGACGCTTCATACAATTCAATATTTTTAGGACCAACGTCAACAGCTGCTTCCCTTTCATTGAATCTGCGTTCAGCTTCTAAAACCAAAGCATTATCTTTGGGTCTTGCCTTGTTCCATGATTTCAATTCTGCTTTACATGCTTTCAAAATACTCTGAAACTTATAGCTAGAAAATCCCTAAACGTAAGCATATAAACCCTGATTAATTCATTCATTATAGCCTTCTTTAGAAATCCAATCGTTGGAATACCTGAAAGGAAATTTTTTTGACGAGGAAGTAGGAATTAAGTCAAGCAACAGAGGATTGTGATCGCTGGACAACTGTGAGAGTGATAGTGCCTTCATATCATTGAATTTGTGCATCACTTCATGGTTGACAAATTTTTTATCTATGTGATTTGCAATACCATTTCTTCTCCACGTATAAGTAAAGCCGATAGCTTTAATTTCTATGAGGCCAGACTGAGATAGGTAGTTGTTAAATGTACGAAGCTGCTGGAAAGGGATAGGAAGTCCCCCTTTCTTATCATTAGATGACGCAGCATTATTAAAATACCCCATCATAATCCATACATCATTGATATTTCCTGCTTCTTATATGATCTGCTGCCACAGTGCTTGCCTCTCCATGAAACTATTACTTGCATAAACAATCGTGAAAAAGATAGACAAACCGCCAGTATTTCTTGCTTCGACTGTCACACGTTGCTTAGAACAAGAAAGCAAACTAAAGGGCCATAAATCTGTATTCCAGGTAAGGAGAATTCTTCCTGAAAAGATAGAAGGATGTTGCGGAATATAGTCCCAATTATTGGGAAGTAATTTCCTGAAAGAGCTTAAACTATTATTACTTAACTTGTTCTCGACCAAGCCAAAAAAGTTGGCTTAAATTTCGTAAGAAGAGATAGTACTTCACGCATACGAATGATGAACTCATCCCTCTGACGTTCCAGGTAATTATCGTCATTTAACAATCGAAGAGCTCCTTGTATTTCTTTTAGGAGGAGCAACATAAGCAGTCTGACTTTTGCCTTTCAAATAAGCTAAATAGTCACTATTTTTGCTGATCCCATCGGACACATCATGATTCACTTCATCGGAAGGGTCTTCATTCAAATTTTCAGCAATGAGATTCAATTCATCAGGCAAATATTTGGAGGCAGATCAGAATCTAAGAAATCTAGATTTTCTTCATTTTTGGACGATGAAGCTTTGTCTTGAGATTCAATATTATTTGAAGAAGACGCATTTCCTTTATCCTTGTTCTCCCATGAAGGTTACTCTTCAAGCTCATGAACAATTGTGTTATGCCCAAAAACCTTACATGAATCACATCGAGGCAGTACAAATTCATATTCAACTTGAATCTCCTTTTCAATTCCATTAAAAAGCTTAATCGGAATTTTATCATATAACTCGGAGGCAATATCAATCGATATTATATATATATATGTATGTATGTATGTATAGACACACACACACACATTTTTCACAAGTCTGACTTGTTTTATTAGTGTGTGTGTGTGTATATGTTTGTGTGTGTGTGTATATATATATATTTGAAAGTGGGTAAACTTTATTATGGGCATACGCGGCCCAATAAGAACACACATATATATATATATATATATGTGTGTGTGTGTGTGTGTGTGTGTAATCCAGGTGTTAGATATCAATATAAAATGTTGTTTATATGAATGGATGTTTATAATAAGCTTATTGTATTAATGTATGTATGAAGACTAGCAGATACAAGTTAGTTTTTTATGTTGAATCTTGAGAAATTATAATATGTGAAAGAGTGTGACCCTATATAAGTTCCTAATATTTAGATTTACACAGTTTACATCAAAAATGTTAAAAGAGTTCAATGTATTTGATCCGGAAATGAGGAGTCGAAATCAGATTTTACATAAAGACTAGATTGTGTAATTCTGAAATAAATTGGACTTTGTTATATCCTGGAATCTTATTGGGCCATATAATAAATGGGCTCTGTGCATGGAAAGTTAGTGTTTAAATATGTGAATGCATATTACAAGCTGTTTGAAAATGATATCTAAAATGTATGGTAATTTTGATTATTACCCTAAACATTGAAATGTTCTTGATAATTACCCAAAACATTGAAATGTTCAAAACCTATATTGAAATGTTCAATACCATTTATATTGAAATCCCCAAATCTGATTATATTGAAATAATGTTATATATATATATATATATATATATAAATTACTTGAAGGTCAAGTTAAAGTAATGACTAAACTACATACATGATTGGGCCTATCTTTAAGTAATCACTGTTGTGACCATTTCAATACAATTAAATCTTATGACCATTTAATTGAACTGCATATACATTCACACTAGGAATTAGACACAAACATATATATATATATATATATATATATATATGCAAGCTGCTGTGCACATAATGATGTGCTATTAGTATATCTACATTGATAAATATAAATGTATATGTATGTATGTGTGTGTATGTGCGTGAGCGTGTGTGTAATTTCAAACATGAATTAATTGACAAAGCAACTATGGTTTGCTATTTATATTCATGCTGCAAGTATAAATTCGAGTATTTATACACTCAAATGTTTTGGAATTTCATGTCAGTTTATTGTACACACACACACACACACATATATATATATGTATATATGTTTGTATCCTTGTTGGTCACATGTTGGTATGTGAATAATTTGGCCTTGTTTAACTATTTTGTAGTATGCTGTAGTGACCAGTTTTGTTACATAAAATGAGTAAATCTAATTTGAGGAACATTCATATATTTGGCTTTTGTAATTATAAGATACCTGGATATTGCACCAGATTAATTGTATGCACTATATGGCATAAAATATGCATAGTTTTGTCTTAACTAATGGATAAGTGCATACAAAAGTAAATAAGAAAATACTTGCCTGTTTTCTTATATATATATATACATAGTTTTAATCCAATCCGATGTATGTTGATACATACAATAAATATGTTTTTAAAAAATATTGCAAGTATAACCTGGTGTCATTTTCATGATATTCGTACACACATGCATATGAGTTGCTACGTATGTGTTGTAAATACATTTGATGTATACAAGATTTACTGCACATATGTTATATACATTTGATGTATATATGTTTACCTGCTCCTACAAATTTAAAAATTGTTTTGAATAGGGTGCAGCGATGATGCATTGCTGGATACTGAAACTGTTTCAGTAGGAGCAATAAAACAACGTCAACCGGCATTTCCTACAAGCTGTTTATATATATACACATATATATACACATATATATATAGACACACACACATTTTTCACAAGTCTGACTTGTTTTATTAGTGTGTGTGTGTGTGTGTCTATATATATATATATATATATATATATATATATATATATATATATATGTTAGACCCAAAAGTGGTTCTAACACCCAAATTGATTAAAAGCAAATAAGAGGAGATAAAAATAAAAATGAACACACAGGATTTATAGTGGTTCGGCGAAGAAATGCCTACGTCCACTTATCTTTCACTATATTCACTAATTCAGTTGTAAATACAATGTAATAGTCACTTGATTTCACTCACAACTCGCTTATATTCACTCAATAGATTAAAACAAATAATGAAAGAAAGTTTGGATTCTCCGGGAGCAATGGAGTTCGGATTATGGAGGAGGTTGAATTCTTAAAGTGCTCAAAAAAAGATCCTTCTCTTTGTCTCCAGACGGGGTATTTATAGGTGTGAATTTGCTTGAAACTTAATCCGGGTCGGGGCCACATGTCGTCCATCCCACTATCTTCGGGTTCGGATGAATTATTATGTTGACAACGCATCAAAGGAACGGACGTTACGAGTAGGAACTGGTCACAACCGGTCCGGATATCCAGGCGCTTTTGCAGGAGAATAACATGGAATATGGGCTCGGATCGGAGACGCACAAACAAGGGGTTCGGATCGGGATATCCGATCCGACCCGGATTGGCTTGGATGCAACGCTCTCTTCTTCTCTAATCTGCTCCGCTCCGATCCATTTTCGTGGCAAACAGGTGGCTTTCCGATCCAATTGAAATTGTGTTGTCTTCCGATCCGATTAGATATACCTTACCAATTTCCTCATCAGCAGTTCACCGATCCGAACAGAAAGCTCTATCCGACCCGAACCGATATGTTGCTCTGACCCGACCCGAACAACTGCAGCTATCCAATCTAGATTGTAGTGCCTTCTCCAATCCGAACCGAAGTCTTCTAATTAAAAATGCCCTTCAATGTCTGGTTTCTTGACTTTGTGTTGCCTAGTTCACAAAGTAGGCTAACATTTTGCCCCCTCAAAGGATGCTTCTGTTGTATACGAAGCGTGCTTTGATGTCGTTTGAATGCTAGTCCTTGAATCAGAACAGTCAGAAAGTCACTTCTGTTCGTTTGTGAAGATGCGTTGCTTCATGAAGACATGTCTCTTATCGCTTATATATATGTCGTGAAATACTTGATTCATTTTCTTCATTTTTGAGTCAAGTCCAGAAGTTCTTCTCGACATATAGTATTCTTCTCAGGTATGTTCTTTCCTAGTTTTTCTTTTAAGTCCAATTCGAATGCTAGAGGAATGCACAGATTTCTACCCGGTTCGGTGTCCGACTCGAGCACCTTTTCTTCCTGTTTCGCTTTGCACTGGGTTGATGGGCCGGAAGATGTGGGCTGGCTTGGACTCGGTCCGAACGGAGTAAAATACGGGGAATACAAAGAGCCATCTCACGTCTTATATAAACCCAACCACCCAAACTCATCTACCTTTTTTACTCCCACAATTCTTGTTCTCCCAGCTTTATACCGAAACCCTATTTCCTAAAAAATCCAAAAACTCCAAAACTTCTCGTTTCAATCTTCGAATAAAACATCTAGGTATTTTAAATCTCCGATTATTTATGTAATAACTGATTTCAGCTAGAATTTGCGGTTAAATCGAGCGATTGGAGTGTGGTGTTTGTTGAACTCCGACGCCTGGATCTCCTCCACCGTTTGTCATCGTCGTTGATGGCGTCTTCGCCGTCTCGAGGTAGCAACGGGGATCATTGGGATCCAGCGTTAAACATTCAAGCACATAAACGCTTAACTTCATTTGGGTCTAGTGAAATTTGAAGACGAGAAAGGGGAGAATAGGAACTGGGTTCGGTTCGGGTAAGGAAGTGCTGAAGCAGCGGAGGGGAGGACAAGTTCATATGTTAGGATCGGGTCGGAATGAAATGCGATGTGGAGAAAGCCATGCTTGCCCGACCAGGTCGGATTGGAGGAAAAGATAGAGAAAGGAAAATGACGTATGGATCCTTTTGTTTGCTGAACCACTCCGAATGCTTATTCCGATCCGGTTTTAAACTGCCAAATATGAATGTCTTCTCCGAACCAAACAATACGCAGACCCGAGCCGATCCCAGCTATATGCACATCCGATCCGAACCCAACAATAAGCACACCCTACCCGAACTGAATGATATGCATATTCCAACTCAAAGCACAAGACTTTATCCAACCAGGGTTAATCAATGCTTGACAGAATCTTCAACTTAATGAACAGTTAGGGTAGTGCCTTATGAACGTAAACGATCATTAAGATTTATTCTGAACATCGCCGCTCCGTTAGAACTTCGCATTATGCTTTTAAGTGTTTTTCTTCTCATGTTTTGCGCACACCACACACACTTTAGCTCACACATATGCACAGGGGGACACGGGATAATTTACTCTAATCCGTGCTATTGCTTCTTCAATAGTTCTATGACAATGAGGCCCAGACGCTCTTCCCGACTAGCTAAGATGAAAGAAGCCCCGGAAACTTCTAACAAAATCACTCTTGAGGATATATCTTCTTCGTCTGATCCAGGATGGGACAGTGAGGGTCCAGATTACGGGGTTGGAGATCGAGAAAGCAACGAGGCATCTTCGGAGAACGAGGTTTCTCTGGGTTTTGAGGAGGAAGGAGGGATCGGTGACGATCGAGCCCCTGACGAATTTGACTCAGCCATTATATTGGAGTCACCTCCAGATTCCGTAGAATCGACAATCGACAACGACCGACTTGTTCGAATTTGCTTAAAGTATGGAATAATGAAAAGGGACACCCTAGTGCCCTCACGCTCTGACCGTCCCCACAACCCTCCAGAAGGATATATGACGGTCACTCGCTTAATGTGCATGGTCGGTGCCATTCCTCTATTTTCTCCATTCATTGTTGATTTTTTAAGACAAATGCGGATTGCCCCCATGCAATTGCACCCCAATTCATATGCCTATCTGCACACCTTGTACATAGCATATCGTGAAATCCTAGGCATAGAGCTCACGTTCGACGACGTTCACTTCTTCTATAATTTCAAGCATCGGACTCGAGAGACTCCATCCTTCTGCTACTTTGAATCAGTCCCAAAAAGAAAGATAATCTCTGCACCATTCAGCAGTAAAGCTGGAGATTCCAGACTAGAATGGGTCTACGTGAAGCAACAACCTGGATGCGCCAGGAGATGGACAAAATCAAGTAAAGCGTTGATTTTCTAAATCCGGACTCTATACACTTGAATCATCACCCTGACCTGTTTTCCTTTTTGTTTGCAGTCGACAATCCCAAACAGATATCAGATCAGGTGTTCTTTGATCGGATGCACCGACTTCTTAATGGCGATCAAAAATTCTTGACTATCGACGAGGTCCTTAAAGATGAATACCTTCACTTTCATGGGCTGCTATCCGTTTTTCGTAGCATCGGTCATGGGACGGTCCCTTACGCATACATTCCTCCAGTGGAGATAGTTCAAGAGACAGGAGAAGGCTCGGGAATTCCTACAGTGCCTCTTCAAACTTCACCTTCTCCGTCTTCCACACAAGATGATGAATTGGCTAATCTGGCCGAAAAGCATCGTGAAGGGTATATTGCCCCCGAGGAAACTACTTCTCTAGACAAGTCAAAATCCTCCCAAGAGTCGCCACTTCATGCTTCCGAAGGGGATGTTCCTAGTACTGATGAGCACATATTTCAGGGTTTGGGGGATCTCCCCTTACCTGAGACTATATATACTTCGGAGGATTTCAGGAAGGATCCTTTAGTCTTCACCTCTTCTGAAGAAACCACTCCCGCTAAGGCCAAAGAGCCTGCCCGCACTAGTCTAGCTTCAGACTCGGGTTGGTTGGGGGGAAACACACCACTTAGGATACACTTTACACTACAGCATTAGCATTTATTGCACTTCTTTCTCCATGAATCCATTAATTCTAAACTTCGTTTATTTTATCGTGCAGGTACAATGTCTCGATCCTACTATGATATAAGAAAACTTCGTCGCAGCATGTCCAATCCTCCTCAGGATGTCGAGTATGATCGCCGGGATGACCGTGGTAGGGAGGAGAGAAGACCTTATGATCCCTATCGTTCTTGACCCTCACGTTCCCGCTCACCAGTTCGACCGGAACAAGAGAAATATAAGAGCTATCAAAGCCGCAGGGAGGAGGACAGACCACCATCCAAAGACTCCACTTCCTCCCATGAAAAGCGGAGTAGAGAGAGAACTCCTCCGAAAGAAACCGGGTCTCGAAGTAAGCACAAGGTCCCTGCTACTAAACGACCTAGAACGGACAAAGAGACTACTGAATTCTCTTCTCATAGGGACACCGAATTATCAATTCCCGCACCTCCCCCACTAGATGCGGGAACTGCAGTCAAGCTGGCGTATTTGGAGGAGCAATTTTCTGAGCACTACTTCGAGACTTTGACCTTTCTACCTACCCTTGAACCTATTTCTTCTAATTGGGCAGATGAGGCCAAAGCAAAGATTGATTTGGTGGAAAAACAATATACCGAGATGTTCAAGTATTCACGCAATCTTTCTAGAATCATCCGCACTCTAATGACAAATGCTAATTCAATGCAAAAGACCGCGGAGGAGGATGCTAAGGCCTTAAAAGCTCTAGGAAAAGATTTGGAAGACACTCAAGCTCAGCTAGCGGTCGCTCAAAGGGACGCTTCTAATTTCAAACAACAGTTCGAGGACATGCAAAGGCGCTATCACGATTTGCTTGAATCTCATACTCAGGAGCGTTCTGAATTAAAAAAGCAAGCTGACGAAGCCAAGTCAGAAGCTGCTAAGACACGCCTTGCTTATGCTGAGCTTGAGCGAAAAAACGCCGAGTTAGCAAAGAGGAGTGCTGAATTAGAAAAGAAGAATGCTGACTTGGCTTCAAAGTTGTTGGAGGCAGAGAATAGGGCTGCTCTGGCCGAGGGCAATGTGGAGTGTGCTATTAAATCTGCGGGGGAAGCCCGCAAGCAACTTTCAGAGGCGGAGGCTGATATTCAGGGCTTCGGTGAGCTAATGATTGAATTCTTCGCACACATTATTCGTCGTCGAAACATTTCTTGGATCGAGGACTATCCATCCACTCTGGTTCAAGTATGGAATCAAATCGTTGAGTGGGAAAAAGAAGAACTTAAGGTCGATTCCCTCGATGAAGATAAACTGATGGAGAAATACTTGAGAGATGATGAACCGGAGCGCCTAGCTGAAGGGCGCCGCCTCATTGCTGAGGCCATGGAAGAAGAGAGACGGAAGTCTAAACAAAAAACCATTCTCGAAGCTGGTTCCTCTTCTTCTGCTCCTGCAACTCCCGAAGTAGAAGGGTATGATCCCGAAAATCCGGGAATTCCCCGAACAACTCTGCTATCTCCCATTCCTGAAATAGCCCCAGAGGTAGTAGTCACCCCCGCTGAAAAGTCTTCGGAAGGTATCCCTATCTTTTCTCCTCAATTTGCCAAAGCTATTACTACCTTTCGCTACGTGATTGAACATTCGATGAGAGACCCATTGTTTTCGCCTGAGTTGATAACTGTTGCTTCTCATTCTGTAGGTGTCGAATCATCCGAAAAGACAGATGTAGCTCAAGGAGCTACCGCTGGGACAAAGCCCGCAGATGGGGCCAAAAAAGGGGAAGACAAGGCTGCTTCTATAGACTTGGGAGAAGGAAATGAGCCAACTAAGGTCTCCACTCCCCATGATGAAGAAATGATAGCGGCTTTAAAGGACGATGGCGGAGACGGGGGGCATGATGAGGAACCAGAAGTCGCAATAACCGGGGAGTCAAAAAGTGCTGATGACGTTACCTTGGCTGCAATGAAGGCTGACCAAGACAAGCGTTTGCAATTAAAGGCCGAAGAACTAGACCCTGAGGTCCTCAAGCCCCTCGCAGTTGTGGATGCGGGTTCAAGGTTAGTTGTTAAGCTCTCAACTAGATCTATTACCGAAGAACTTGCTAAAAAATCTTCTTTTGATTCCAGTGTCCCGCCCTCCGGGAAGAAGTCTACTGGCTCCAGTACCGCATCTTCAGGGAAAAAGAAATCAAAACGAATCTTGACTGAAGCCGAGAAGGAAGCAAAGGATGCGGAGAAAGCCGCCAAGAAATCTAAGGCTCATTCCAAAACTAAATAGTGGGTTCCCCTGTATCTTTTTAGCATCTTTGTGAACCAATAATTGCTGCTGCAAAAGCAGCTCCTGCACTTTCTTTTTTAGCTATTTCCCTGTACAAATTCATTCATCTGTAAATAAAAATAATTCACTTTTTACAATGTTTGTTTGTTAGTAGTTCTGCATTTATGCATGTTTACAGTTGTGAAACGAAGTTGTGGAGGGGGGAAATATGCGTGTACATAAGTGTCCCCAGTCAATTTCCACAAGTTATTTAATGCTTAACCAGGCAATCCGAATGCTCCCGATTTTCTTACGGGATAGCACTTCCTGTGCTGTCAGTACCTGTCGTTTTTTCTGGCATTTCTTTTATACTCTCTCTCTTTCTCTTGAGAGTTAGAGTCCGAGTTCAGTCATCTATTCATTCCCCGGTCTTTCAACGGGGAAAGATTTCTTTTTCAGCGCTTAGTCGGAGACGCTTTTATACTCTCTCTCTCTCTCTCTGGAGAGTTAGAGTTACAAGAAGAATTTCTTTTTCAGCGCTCAGTCGGAGACGCTTTTATACTCTCTCTCTCTGGAGAGTTAGAGTTACAAGAAGAATTTCTTTTTCAGCGCTCAGTCGGAGACGCTTTTATACTCTCTCTCTCTCTGGAGAGTTAGAGTTAAGAATGTCGTTTTCTCGTTCTTTTATATCTTATCGCACAAACAGTCGTTGTGCTTCTTTTTATGTCTAAACCGTTTTCAACCTTTTTTAGGCTGTGAGTCACCCTGTACTTCATACCTGCAACAGAATAATTAACAGATGTATATACACATAGTGCATAAAGGTAAATAACACACAATATTTTTATAGTGGTTCAGCTAAGTCGTAGCCTACATCCACTTTATAGTCCTTTATTCATATCGTCAGATTTTCCCAAGGCAAGTCGTGCCTTATTACAGAGTTCACAGGAAAAATAACAAAAAGTACAGCATTTCTAATCCAAATATCGCATTAAGTGTTGGGCATTCCATGCTCGAGGGACTTCTTTGCCATCTACGGTCGTTAACTTGAAGGTTCCTTTTTCAAGTTTCCGTTGGATGACAAAGGGTCCTTCCCATTTTGGGCCGAGGTGAGGAAGGGATGGAAAAACTCTCTTTAGCACCAAATCTCCTGGTTCAAAAGTTCTGAGGCGAACTTTTTTGTCATAATAGCGTGCCATCTGACGCCGATGTCTTGCTGCACGCAAATCTGCTTCGTCCCTTTTCTCTTCGACTTCATCAAGAGACTCAAGTAAGAGCGCCCGATTCGTCATCGGGTCATAATATGTCACCCTGTGGGAAGGAACTTCCAGTTCAACTGGAATTACTGCTTCTGAGCCAAAGGAGAGAGAGAAAGGGGTATGACCGGTGGTTGTCTTAAATGTTGTTCGATATGCCCACAAAGCTAGGGGCAATTCGCCAACCCATCTTTCCTTTGCACGCTCTAACCGTTTCTTGAGGATGGATTTTATAACTTTGTTTATTGCCTCTACTTGTCCATTCGATTGCGGATAGGCAACTGCAGTATATCGCTTGTCTATGTTATACTTCTGACAGAAATTTCTGAATTCAGTACTATCAAACTGGGTTCCGTTGTCAATTATGATCGTCCTTGGAATCCCGAACCGGCATATAATATTTCTGACCACAAAACTTATCACCTTTCTTGTTGTGATCTTGGTCAAGGGCTCAGCTTCCACCCACTTCGTAAAATAGTCCACGGCCACTATTGCATACTTAGCTCCTCCTTTAGCAATCGGTAAAACTCCAATGATATCAATTCCCCACGTGGCAAATGGCCAAGGACTCACCATTGATTTAAGTTGGGTCGACGGTGCCCTGGGGATTTTGGCGAATCTCTCGCACTTATCGCAGCGTCGTGAATAATCAGCTGCATCTTTATTGATCGTAGGCCAGAAGTATCCGTACCGCAATATTTTCTTTGCTAAAGTTTGACCTCCTGTATGATCTCCACACTCACCTTCGTGTACTTCTCTTAGTACACGCTTGATGTCGTCGTGTGCGATACATCGTAACAGGGGCATAGAAAATCCTTGCCAATAGAGAGTATCATCTTGTATGACATATCTGGTAGCTTTGCGAACTATAGTTCTTTTCTCACTCTTCTTTGATGGGAGTGTCCCATTCTTGAGGAAATTCTTAATTGGAGTCATCCACGACTCCTTCTCTGGTTCTGCTTCAAAGGTGAATTCAATTTCCATTGACTCAAAGCTTGGCGACTCCAACGTTTCAATTGGAATTATTTCAGTCTCCTCTGGATTGTCGGAACTAGCCAGCTTTGCTAGTCTATCCGCTTTCTGGTTTTCAATTCTGGGAATATGTGTTATGCTGTACCGATCTAAGCTATTCAATAGCTCTTTCACTTTCTTGAGGTAGGCGATAAGTCGAGGTCCTCGAGCCACGAATTCCTCTCGCACTTGACAAACAACAATTTTAGAGTCACAAAATATGTCCATCATTTTTACTCCGAGGTCTTTAGCAAGCTTCAGCCCGGCGATCAGGGCTTCATATTCTGAGTCATTGTTAGTTGCCGAAAATTCTAATCGCAGGGCGTAATATAACGACCGTCCCTCGGGAGTGACTAAGACAATTCCAGCCCCGGACCTTCGGTCATTCTTGGCTCCATCTGTATATAGTTTCCACGGATTCATCTTTAGTTCGTCCTCGGATTTAACCACTTTGTCATTGATTACTTCCTCCTCTGGAATGGTGAATTCCGCAATAAAGTCTGCTAGAGCTTGCCCCCTGATTGACTTTCGTGGTTGAAAATTCAAATCAAACTGACTTAGTTCTATGTTCCATTTGATCAACCTTCCCGATGCCTCAGGCCTCTGTAACATCTGCCTTAACGGCTGGTCGGTGTATATGGTTATTGGATGGGCTTGGAAATAGTGACGAAGTTTTCGGGATGCGATCAGGAGGCTGTAAGCAAGCTTCTCAATTTTTGGGTAGTTGCGCTCTGCCGCTGCTAATTTCTTGCTTACATAATACACCGGCCTTTGTACTTTGTTTTCTTCTCGAACCAGGGCTGTGCTGACAGCGTGAGCCGAGACTGCCAAATAAACAAATAATTCTTCGTGATCTACGGGCTTTGATAAAATCGGCGGTTTCTCTAGCAGTTCCAACAGATTTTGAAAGGCCTCAACACAATCCGGAGTCCACTGGAAGTTCTTCTTTCCCCTTTTTATCAAATCAAAAAACGGAACACATTTATCTGTGGCTTTGGAGATGAATCTACTCAGCGCCGCTACTTTCCCTGCAAGACTTTGGACGTCTTTAATTCTCCTCGGTTCGTCGATGTTTCTAATCGCTGCTATCTGGCTAGGGTTGATTTCAATTCCTCGGGAACTCACAATGAAGCCAAGGAACTTTCCCGATGCCACTCCAAATGAACATTTCAGAGGATTCAATTTCATCCGGTACTTTCGCAGGATACCAAACATTTCCGCCAAGTCTTGCGTATGGCTGGAGGAATGCTTTGATTTGACAAGCATATCATCCACATAAACTTCCATAGTTTTTCCTATTTGATCATAAAACATTCTATTTACCAAGCGCTGATAGGTAGCTCCAGCGTTTTTTAATCCGAATGGCATTACAACATAACAATATAACCCCAAATTCGTAATGAAGCTCGTATGTTCTTGGTCTGGTACGTGCATAGGAATTTGGTTGTATCCAGAATATGCGTCCATGAAAGAGAGAAGTTCATGACCTGCTGTCGAGTCTACAAGCTGGTCAATCCTGGGAAGTGGGAAACTATCCTTCGGGCAAGCTTTATTTAAATCTGAAAAATCAATGCAAGTCCGCCACTTTCCGTTTGGCTTCTTTACTAAGACGGGATTCGATATCCAGTCGGGATATGTCGAATCTCGAATAAATCCATTCTGCTTCAACTTTTCTACTTCCTCTTTGAGAGCAGCCGACCTCTCTGGGCCCAGCATGCGTCTCTTTTGCTTCACAGGCGGATGCTTCGGATTTACATTCAATTTGTGACTTATAATGGATGGCGATATCCCACACATGTCAGCATGGGTCCAGGCGAACACGTCTAAGTTTGCCTTCAAGAAGTCCGTTAGTTCTTTAGCTCGACGTGGATCCAATTGAGAACCAATCTTCAAAACTTTTGTCGGATCAGCTTTATCAATGGGAATTTCCACTGTCGCTTCGTTAGGAGTTGCATTCCTAGCCTCTGGTTCCTCGTCTTTTCTGGGATCTAGGTCTTCAGGCGTTCCTTTGGGCAACTCCCTCGGGGTCAATCTCTCTAATTGCTATGTCGAGTCCCCCTTTAAGGGAGACGAGGCATCCTTACTCTCAACGTTAAGTCCTTTCATCAACATCTTTAACTCGGCCACGTAGCAGGCCCGTCCGGAAACCTGATCCCCTCTCATTACTCCAATCCCGGCTTCGGTTGGGAACTTAAGTAACAGGCACCAAGGGGCGATACAAACTCTAAATTCAGCGAGGGCAGGTCTCCCCAAAAATGCGTTATAAGGCGAATCTACGTCCAATACTACGAACTGAAGCATCCGCACTCTTCTACGTTCTCCTTGCCCCAGGGTCACGGGCAACTCTATGTATCCCATGGGAGCTGTCGACGCCCCGTTGAAGCCTTTGATCCATCCTTCACAAGGCTTCAGATCTTCGGACTCAAGCTTCATCTGATCAAATGACTTTTTGAACAAAATATTAACGGAACTTCCGTTGTCTACTAATACCTTATGGACCAAGGTCGGCCCAATGGTGGTAGTAATAACCAACGGATCATTGGTGGGTGATTGTATCCCAGTATTGTCTCGGCTTCGAAATACCACGTCGTCAAACATGGTCTTCTGTTGTTTTATGGGGGTGACGTCTTCCAAATCATCACCTTCATTCACGTCTAGATGCTTGGCAGCATTCACATATTGATCCATTGATCTGAAACTTCGGATTGCCGGGTGAGGTCCGCCTACTATGGAGTTGATGACAATTCCTTTACCTTTCTGCTGCGCTGTAGGCTTGGGAGCAGGATGGATCTGTTTTGGAGCCTGCTCTCCTTGCCCCCTGTCCCTCGGGGCAACCTTGTACTCATCCAGCTTTCCTTCACGCAGCAGCTTCTCAATCACATCCCTCAAATGCCGACATTCATTGGTCGAATGCCCATGAGTTCCGTGAAACAAGCAAAATTTCCCTGTCGCCATTTCTTTCTCGGTCGAATCACGAGGTGGCGGTCTTTTATACTGTAACACATTATACGTATCCAGGTAAATATTTTCCAGGGTGTCGTTCAATGGTGTATAATCCTCGTAGTTCTGGAATCGGGGTCTTTTGTTAGGGTCACTTCCCCTATTTCTGTTTCTTCTGTTGCCGTTTGGATTACGATTATTGTTGTTGTTACCCGCGCTTCCAGCATTGCTGTTTCCACCCTTGTTTCCTACATTTACTTCAACCTTGCCAGAACTTTCCCCAGACTGCTTCACGGTGATATTACTCTGCACATTCTCCTTTGAAGCCGTCTCAGACTTTCTCTTTCGGTTTGCCCTGGCCTCCTCTCGTCTTAGATAAATATCGGCTTTTTCGTAGAATATCTCCCTTGTGGAAGGTGTTTTCCCAGAAAGGTAATCTCCAAACTCAGATTCAGGATCAACTCCTTCCTTTAATGCCATCAGGATAGTGGGCTCATGCGGGTCACTGACCTCAGTCACAGCTTGATTAAAACGGTCAAGATATGCCCTTAAAGATTCTCCTGGCGCCTGTTTAATTCTCGATAATTCAATAACACTTTTGGACTTTCGGGCATGGAGACGGAACTGGTTCATGAAACGCTCGCTTAGTTCCTTGTAATTTGAAATCGAACGAGGAGGAAGTCGGGTAAACCAGAACAGTGCCACATCTTCTAAGTAGATTGGGAATGCTTTGCACTTCACTTCATCAGGGGCAGCAGCAGCATTCATGAGCCACGAATACCGCATCAAATGCTGTCCCGGATCAGTTCTTCCATTGTACTTGTCCATCTGTGGCAAGTTAAAGCATCGGGGAAATTGGAAGTCGAGGATATCGTCGGTGAACGGAGTATGGCTTCGCTCAATGCCATAATCTTCATTTGTATAATTCCGGCTCTCGGACATGATTTGACGAACCATTGCCTGTACATCAGCATTAGTTAGGGGCCGTTCAGGTTCCCTGGCCCTAGTATCCGAATTCCTTCTGGGCTCTTGTTCAGGAGATGCCCTTCTTCTTCGAGCTGCCTCTGCTCGATTCCGTTCCCTGCGCTCCCGGTCGATCTCGGGAGGAGGGGACTGGAGTCTTTGCCCCCGAGTGGGGTCATTGTTTCCTAATGCTCGTGCAATATCCTCACGAGATCCCAAAGATCCAAATGTCAGCTGCTCCATGTTCTGAGGTCGTTCGAGTGGCCTTCGTTCACGGGGCCGCTCTTCCTCGGAAGATGAAGATTGATCCACTGGTGTGTGACGAACTGGCGATGGAGTTCTTTGTCGACGGAGTTCACTAATCTCCCGACTCATGAGCCTCATATTTTCCTGCATCATGAGATTAGTGCGCTCGTGAACTTTCATAGCTTCCCTTGTGCTCTCAAGCATGTCAAGCAAGCGCGAGAAATCTCCTTGAGTGATGGGCGCAGATGGATTGACCTGATCACCAACCCTGGTGGCTGGAATTGGAGCATTCGTAGGGACTCAAGTAGAGGTTCCAGCTTCACCAAGCATCGGGTCGGGTCGGAGGTAAGAGGTCGGATCGGATCGGAGCTGGGGAGCCTGGTCGGATCGGTACGTGGCGAGCAGCTCGGATCGGTTCAGATTGGGGGAATGCACTGCTTCAGAATCTCCTACCCGGATCGGATCGGAGCTCTCCCCCTGCTGTCGGCTCGGATTTCCTGCATTGGTTCTTCCTGCTGCTGAACTCTGCCCCCGAGACCTTGTTACTACAGCATTTTGCTGATCTTCGCCAGCTCCATTTCCTCGAACAGACTGAACTTCCTTGCCTTTTCCTTTGGCCATGAGTCTTTGACAATCACTTCAACGAATGTAAAAAAGCAGAGAAACTTAAGGATTCACTTCTTTGAACTCAACGGTCCAAAAAGTAGAAAGAGATCCCGGAAAATAGAGAATTTAGATGAGGATTCTCAGTGAAAGCACCAAAATGTTAGACCCAAAAGTGGTTCTAACACCCAAATTGATTAAAAGCAAATAAGAGGAGATAAAAATAAAAATGAACACACAGGATTTATAGTGGTTCGGCGAAGAAATGCCTACGTCCACTTATCTTTCACTATATTCACTAATTCAGTTGTAAATACAATGTAATAGTCACTTGATTTCACTCACAACTCGCTTATATTCACTCAATAGATTAAAACAAATAATGAAAGAAAGTTTGGATTCTCCGGGAGCAATGGAGTTCGGATTATGGAGGAGGTTGAATTCTTAAAGTGCTCAAAAAAAGATCCTTCTCTTTGTCTCCAGACGGGGTATTTATAGGTGTGAATTTGCTTGAAACTTGATCCGGGTCGGGGCCACATGTCGTCCATCCCACTATCTTCGGGTTCGGATGAATTATTATGTTGATAACGCATCAAAGGAACGGACGTTACGAGTAGGAACTGGTCACAACCGGTCCGGATATCCAGGCGCTTTTGCAGGAGAATAACATGGAATATGGGCTCGGATCGGAGACGCACAAACAAGGGGTTCGGATCGGGATATCCGATCCGACCCGGATTGGCTTGGATGCAACGCTCTCTTCTTCTCTAATCTGCTCCGCTCCGATCCATTTTCGTGGCAAACAGGTGGCTTTCCGATCCAATTGAAATTGTGTTGTCTTCCGATCCGATTAGATATACCTTACCAATTTCCTCATCAGCAGTTCACCGATCCGAACAGAAAGCTCTATCCGACCCGAACCGATATGTTGCTCTGACCCGACCCGAACAACTGCAGCTATCCAATCTAGATTGTAGTGCCTTCTCCAATCCGAACCGAAGTCTTCTAATTAAAAATGCCCTTCAATGTCTGGTTTCTTGACTTTGTGTTGCCTAGTTCACAAAGTAGGCTAACAATATATATATATATATATATATATATATATATATTTGAAAGTGGGTAAACTTTATTATGGGCATTTGCGGCCCAATAAGAACACACACACATATATATATATATTTGTGTGTGTACGTAATCCAGGCGTTGGATATCAATATAAAATGTTGTTTATATGAATTGTATGAATGGATGTCTGTAATATGCTTATTGTATTAAATGTATGCATGAAGACTAGCTGATACAAGTTAGTTGTTTTATGTTGAATCTTGAGAAATTATAATATGTGAAAGAGTGTGACCCTGTATAAGTTCCTAATATTTAGATTTATACAGTTTAAATCTAAACTGTTAAAAGAGTTCAATGTATTTGATCCATAAATGAGGAGATGAAATTAGATTTTTCATAAAGGCCTGGATTGTGTAATTCTGAAATAAATTAGACTTTGTTATATTCCTGGAAATCTTATTGGGCTACATAATAAATGGGCTCTATGCATGGAAAGTTAGTGTTCAAATATGTGAATACATATTACATGCTGTTTAAAACGGTATGTACAGTAATTTTGATTATTACCCAAAACATTGAAATATTCTTGATAATTACCCAAAACATTGAAATGTTCAAAACCTATATTGGAATGTTCAATATTGTTTATATTGAAATCCCCAAATCTGGTTATATTGAAATAATGTTCAAGACCGTTTACCTTGAAATGTTCAATGGAAGAATAGGCACACTACCTGTAATGACCCGCATTGGCAGAGGTATTATAATTAATTTATTTAATTATTTTAATAGTGATATAGTGAATTAAATGGTCGTGGAATTAAATAATGATGAATATTTAATTAAATAATAAATTAAATAATATATTTAATTCTGAAATAATCAGAATTGGCTGAAATGACGATATGGTGTGAACCGGATCATCTGTGATATTTAATTCAGCTTGGAATTGAATTTGAATAACGAATATATTATATAAACGAAAATTTGAATGTATAAATTATAATATAATTATAATCGAGCTCGAAATGGCGCTGCAGTTCGTAAATTGGCAATTCGAACTTCAACTGGAAATACAGGGTTCGTTTTAAATCGGATTTCTGTGAAACAAGAAACGTGTGGAGCTGGTGGAGTATATCTTTCTAGTGGAAGAGAAAAATCGAGATTTCGTCATGTAGATTTTGATTTATGTCCAAATCAAATTTTAGAAAAGTCGTTGTGGAATTCCTTTATAATTTATAAAGGAATTATTTATATTTTAAAAAGGAATTTCAATATAAATCGAATATCCGGTTGACCCAGATTGAAATATCGAGTTAGGAATCAATATAGGATTTTTCTGAGCTGTATGGTATTCCACTGTGAATATATACGATAATATAAATTTATTTATATTTAATTTAATTTAGTTTAAATATATTTATAGATTTAAATGGGTCATTCAGAGCTTTAAAAATAACTAGTTTTGCATACAAAGTCGGAATTCAACGAAACCAGTTTCGTTGGGAACGTAATGACGAACTCTAGCTACATGTCAATTTTCGTGATTTTTGGGTATCGTGTGTGACCGTAGGAAATTTTAAGGACCGTTACACATAATGTTTGCTTAAAAATAAATTAAAATAATAAATAAAATAAAATAAGAAAAATATCCTAATCTTTGTATGGACCTAAACATGGCCACGCACAGGTATTTCTCAGCCACAAACCATTGTATAAACACGGAGGAACAATCTCATTCACCAAAAACAGATCGCAAGAAAGAAAACCGAACAAAGAAAAATCAAAGAAATATACAAATGAAATTCTAAAATCTTAAAGCAAGGATATTTGAACTTCTGAAATCCTCCTCTTCAATTCCACCTTAGTCTTCAGACGTGCGATGCACAATTTGGGGCATGCGGAAGTTAACAGCGACTTAGGGTTTTCGATGGTTGATGATGTAAGTGTTGAATCGCGAATTCGAGTGTTGTTTTGGATTCGCGAGACGGAATAGCGTCTGGTTGCGGAGTTCTGGGCGATTCTGTGAAGATAAACGTCGCTGGAATCCTGTAGCGGCCATCAGGACGCGATTCCCGTTTGTGTTCGAATTGCACGAGAGTTGTATCGTGTAGAAGAGGAGGTCACGACGAGAGTATTGATATAATTGGTTTGATTTTTAAATGAATGGAGGAGTAGCAGTTGATGGAGGAAACATGGGAAATGGTGGAGGAAATCGGTTTGGAGCTGCTGTGTATGGAGTCGGGGGAGAAGGCTATACGGTGTGGGCTCTATTCGGGTGTTGGGCTGAAGTAATTCAAGAGTAAGGCCCACTATTCGATTTAAATTAAAGCTTTTATTTTAATTTAAAATAATGTCTTAGATTGTAAACCTCATAACTTCGTAATACCATATCAGAATTGAGCGAAACAAGATCCGACAGGATCGTATGGACGGGCACTACAACCTGGAACTGACGGGGAGCGAATCGAAGCTTGTTACAATTTATTTCAAAACAAAATTTCAAAATCAAATCAAGCGATGGTTATCGTTATTAACGATGATCGTCCAATGTGAGTAAATCTCACTAACTCTGAACAGTTTATAATTTCATGTTGTATTTTTAGAACTGTTAAATATTGGTTGATTGACTGTGTGTTGACTGTTTGATTGAACTGCTAGTCAGTTAGTTGAATTTCTATATTGATTATGTTTAACAGAATATATCATATGGAACTGAAAGTGATGTTATCTATATTGTTTAACATCTGTGGATGCAGGGAAACAGGTTGGAGGAATCCAACTGGATTCCTCAACATTTATTTTACTGTGATTCAAATATTGTAATATATGATGTGATATATAATTTGTTGTCGACTATATGTGTTTGAACGATATTGTTCATCGTGATTTGATGTGTTAAATACCATAACATACCGGAATGGTGAAAAGGAAATTTTCAAACGAATACTGAAAAGAGAATATTTATAAATAGAAATTTATAAATGGATTATTTATAAATAGAAAATACTTAGAAATAAAACCCTAAAGGAATTATTTGCAAACCATTTGCAAATAGATTAGAAAAAGAAATGTTTGCAAACCATTTGCAAATAGAATAGAAAGAGAAATGTTTGTAAACCATTTGCAAATAGATTAGAAAGAGAAATATTTGTAAAACCTTTACAAATGAAATCGAAAGAGGAATATTTGTAAAACCTTTACAAACGGAATCAAAAAGGAGATATTTGTAAAGCCATTTACAAATAGAATTAAAAAGGAAATATTTAGAAAATAAATAGAGTTATAAAAAAAAAGGAAATTTGTTTATAACCAAATAGGATGTTATAAAAAGGAAACCGTTATAAAAAGGAAAAGGTTACTAAAAAGGAAATCATTTGTAAAGTGAAGAACCGTTACTAAAAGTACATCTTTATAAATGAATAATTTATTCGAAGGGAGTTAATCGAATATAGTTATTCGAATAGAGTTAAACACATGAGAGTTATTGAATTAGTTATTCGAAAGGAGTTATCGATTATAGTTTAATCGAAAGGAGTTATCGATTATAGTTTAATCGAAAGGAGTTATTGATTTTAGTTTGATCGAAAAGAGTTATCGATTTGTTTAATCGAAGTGAGTTATAGAATATTGGTTATTCGAAGGAGTTATCGAATTTAGTTATTCGATGGAGTTAATCGATTAGAGTTAAAATAAAGGAGTTAATCGAATATAGTTTATTCGAATAGAATCAATTGAGTTAATCGAATATTAGTGATTCGAATAAAGTAAAAGGAGTTATCGAATATTAGTTATTCGAATTGGAGTTAAATAGAGTAATCGAATATTAGTGATTCGAATAAAGTAAAAGGAGTTAATCGAATTTGGTTTATTCGAATAGAGTTAAAGGAGTTATCGACTAGAGTTAAATCAAATAGAGTTAATCCAATAGTGTTAGTCCAATAGAGTTAATTGATAAGGGTTAATCGAATAGAGTAAATTGAATAGAGTTATCAAATATAGTTATCCGAAGGGGGGAGTTATCGAATAGAGATGATTCGAAAGAGGTTAAGTAAGGAAGTTAGTTAAAGAATTAAAAGGTGAACTTTGTCTATTTCAAGGTTAGAAACGTTGTTCAGTTAAGGTCTGAGAGGTAGTATTACCCCAACTTGATTGACTTCATTTTTAACTAAGGAATGGTTAAGGTTCGATAGTGAAGGTGGGTTAAAGGAATTTAGTTAATAAGCGTAATGGTTTGAGTTGGCATCGCGATGGTTTGTTTTAACATCTGTCTAAGTCCAATGAAGGAGTTTTGGAAATGTTTTCCAAATAAGAACCAGAAATGTTTTCTGATATAGAAAAACAAGAAATGGAAATGTTTTCCAATGGTAATAACATATATTTTCTAAATTTAGAAAATAAGAAATGTTGAATATAGGGAAACAGGAGATAAGTAAATTAATGAACTAAGGAGATATATGATTGATGATTGATTGATAGAATTTCCTCCTGGAAATAATATCGTTGTTTGCACACGTATTTTTCTTCGATAATTAAATCACAGACTATCGAAGTTTTGACCATTTTAACGTTGTTAATATGGAGAGACCGGTTGGATTATTATCCAAAGAACCACTCTGTATTGGCATAAGCGTTGCGAATCATATATGCCAAAGAAAATTGAAGACGGAGTTATGCAAGGGCTATCCTGTTTACAGAATAGTGTCTTCGGTTCATCCTGTTCCTGGATGACTTGTATGGATGAATGTCTGACAGAGTATTTCCAGAAAGGTCACGTACATTGATTTCTTCAACCGTACCAAGAGTGGAAGCGGAGAAGAAAACTTCTTGAGCTAACACGTAATGTACTGTTGTAGACGTCAATTAGTGATTTTCGATGGATCTGACGATGTGGCATTCGAAGTGAATATGGTGTGATGATAGAGCGTAGCTTCTAGCCTCACATCCGGTAAATGACAGAAATCGGGCAGGCAGCATGGCTATGTAGGTCGCACCTATTAGGGTGTATAATCACCTGATTTAGAGTTTCATTTACTTCCAAAAATCTATTGTTAATACTGTCTCATTCGGGAAACGGTTGCTGATCCCAACCGTTGGTGATATAAATTCGATACACTCAAGCGAAATGAGTGGTCGGTCATGTGTGGCCGGGTTGCAAGATGTTCTTGTTGAACCCAGTGTATTCCTTTCTAGAGGTACACTAGCGAAAGGTGGTTCCATACCTTGTCATAGTTGGAAATCCATTACCCAATACGTACCTGCGGTTTTGATTGTATACTATATATGTAGAACGTGAGATGAAAGCGTTTCTGCTAGATGATTATTATATTGTGGTTGATAGACATTATTATAATATCAAAAGGTTTTTGATATAAAGATAATTTGGAATCTCATAAGGGAAAAACCCGTTCCGTTATACGGCGTGGTCTTATGATATATCGCTTACCTGTTCAAACTGTTTTACTCACACCAGTCCCATGACTGACCCGGAGTTTATTTTGTTTGTGCCTAAATTTGTACGGGCAGTCAAGTAGTCGGGATTTACAGATATACTGGAAGAGCTTGGAGCAGGAGGCTTCAGGATCATATAGCTATAGTTTATTTTCGCTTTGTTGTAAGTGTTGTACTCTGATAATGTTATTGTATACATATACCGATTTTATTACATGGATATATTATCTATTATATGTTATTCGTTCCGCTGTGAGATTCGTGTTACTCTGATGTTGTGTTCTTCTTCTTCTATTCTAAGTTTCTATCTTATCTTTCCTCACCTTCTAATTTCTTTCATTTATAACCGGTATTTTTTCGATGTTTGGTTAGTCATCATTGAGTTTATGGCGATAACCAAAGTCGACAAAATCCCAGGTCACTACACTACCTATATATATTGTTGACTTTAAATATAAATATATAGTTCATATATTTTATTTAAGTTCAATTAATATTATGAATGTTAAAATACATATATTTTGATATGTGTAATTGACATTATACATTGCTCGTCACTATGAATTATAAAATACCCTTTAAAGCAGTTTTTTAGATATAAAGTTATGGTGAAGTCTTCCAATAAGACACCCATCAATGCCAGTCTCATTGGATGTACCTAACGCCAAAGCGTTGTGCAACTTTTATTTTGGTTATATGCAGTAGGTGTAATTGTGATACTTCGACTGTATTATTGGGTCTGACTTAACTAGGCCGCATAATAGTTTTTATGGCCTTAGAGACAAAGAGCATGCATTATTCTATATTTGAGCAAATGAATAATTCAATGAGCAAAATGTTCATCTTGTGATCCAAGAATTATTTATGATATAATTGGCATAAGTTGTCTACCTAAAAGATTGTGTTTTGGGGAGTTAGCCAAAACTAGGTCAAGGCATGACTAGATATGGATCTTGGACCACCATTATATATATATATATATACATAGGGATGTTAATTTGAATGGGAGCGTATTTTAGTTTAAATTATACATTTATGTTATTGTGTTAAATAAATATTACAGAATCAGTTATTATTTACTATCTACTTTGGATATTAAATAACAAATAACTCCGATAATTTAAAATTAATTCTTAAGAAGGATAAATTGAATTAAATTGAAATTCTTGACTAACATCAAAACTTGAGGATTGTCCTCAAAAAAGTTAAAACGTAATTATTTTACAAACATAGCAACCAATTAAGATATAAATGTTACTACAATCTACTTATACATCTCCAGTATTAGACACAAGTTATGAAACACATATATGTATGTGAATTTGCAGAAATTGCGAAACAAGTAGAAATCTGACAAAAGGACAAGTGAGCTTACAATTAGAAATGAAGCAAATGTTGCTGCATTATCTATAGGAAGTTGCTTCTTGTTCTATGTACTAGCTTAATTAAATAAATAAAATAATTGTTATTATGAAAATTACATTTAAAATAAATGTTAAAATAAATCTTCTTTAGACAAGTT
Source organism: Allium sativum (assembly GCA_030737875.1). Lineage (NCBI taxonomy): Eukaryota > Viridiplantae > Streptophyta > Magnoliopsida > Asparagales > Amaryllidaceae > Allium > Allium sativum. The sequence continues at coordinate 367,632,787 of CM060920.1, forward strand.
TGAATTTCATTTATAATAAAAGAACAATTTTTATTCATTTTATTCAAATGAAATATCTTATGGAATTTCACAAATAGTTAATGATCTTTATAAATCCTTAACTACGATGTACTTGACATAAATACTAAGCGGATTAAATTTAATAATTTAACTCCATCACACCTTTAGCATTGTCAGTTAGCCAATATAAACAAGAAAAGCATATCGTAACTCCATAATGATCTAATTTTGAAATCATTTGATTACGAATCATATGAAGAATGCAGATCTTGTTTATTGGGCAAAATAACCGAATCACCTTTCATTTGACACAGTGATGGGAGAGTAAGTATTGGGTTTCACACATAATGTATGCAGCAATGAATACATAAGCTAGAGGTAGGTTTTATTACTTCAATATATTTACTGATGATGTCATTAGATGTAAATATGTGTATCTTATGAAACTCAAATCAGAATCCTTTGAAAAGTTTAAAGAATTCAAAAATGAAGTTCAAAACCAATTAAACCTCCTCGAATAGATCAAAGAGAATATTTAACCCAATAATTTAATGACTATCCAAATGACTGTGAAATTTTTTCACAACTCACTCCGCCCAGAACACCATATTGAGATGGTATATATGAAAGGAGAGGTCACACTTTATAAGATATGGTATGATCGATGATAAGTCATACAGATCTTCCGATATTATCCCTTTAAAATAATTGCCTTCAATTTTAATTGTAATCCTGCTAAAATGATACTGAAGACGCCATATAATATATGGATTAGGAAACGTCCTGGTATGTCTTTTATGAAGATTTGGGTTGTAAGGCATTTCTTAAACGTCTTGCATCTGACTAGGTCAGACCCAAATCTGATAAGTGTTATTTTGTGAAATAACCAACTAAAGCAAAGGATATTATTATTGTAAATCCTCTAAGAATAAAATGTTTATTACTCGAATTGGTATCCTTTTGAAAGGTGAGACAGTCTCTAAGATACCGATGGGAATAAAATAGAACTCGAAGTGCCTCGGGAACCACAAAATATCAATGAACCTTGTATAGACAAGAAATTGAGTGGGAGTGACACAATAATTCTAATGTTATATATTGATAACACATTGATTATTGTGAATGATGTTAGTTTTAAAACAAGAAATAGATACTGATTCTAGGAAAGAAAATGTTTGGGTTAAGAAATTCATAATTGAACTTAATTCATTGTTGATCCAATGATTGACATTGTGATAACAATAGGGCTAAAACCTTGAACTCGTTATTGATCCAAACATATATTTAAGAAATATAATTTCTTATGTGAAATTGTTCACAGAGGAAATAACCACATCTGCAAAGTTACAAAAGGTTGTAATGTTGCAGACCTACTGAATTAAACTCTGTCGTAGCAGAAGTTTAATGGTCACACTAGTTTCATGAGTATACGATACATGAATGATCAACTCTAGTGCAAGTGCGAGATTTTTAGAGTTTATGCCCTAGAGGCAATCCGTTTGATGTGATTAATAACATTGTTGATGTTATTGTTTTATTTGGAATAAAATATTCTGTTATGTTATATTTTCTACGTCATATAAATATTAACATAATAGAAGTCCTTAGAATAATAATACGGAATTATATAGTTCGAGTAAGACTTGAACATGAGATTATATAATATATTAAGTACTGTAATTCTTAAATGTCCCTAGTCAAGTTTTATTGTTTACAAAGGACAACAATAAAACATTGAGACTAGCATGTTGATGACTGATGATCATATCTCATTGATCATTAATACACGTGATATTAATGTCAAGACATAAATACATATTGGAAAATAGCGTATTGGGATGACCCACCATGAGAAAATTACATGGAGTATAATTAACAATATCATAAGTTAATCTCATAGTGACAGTGATGTAATGGTCCTCAGACCTGAAATTATTATAATTTCATTCGAGGATATTTGTGCTTTGATATAATCAGAAGTTACTTTTAACCGAGTAGACGATAATGATGATTACTGGATACATCTCGAATCAAATGAAAACTATGAATGATCTAGATGGAATTTAACCCTATAATATATTTTTAGTGATATCCATGGGCCTCTTGATTGAGTGAGACTATGAAATGCATGGTCGTGCTCAAATATTGATTTGTTTTGTATAGTCTGTTCATCAATCAAGATAAAAGGATCAAATTATAAAGAGGGTGAAACGTTCCATGCCTCGAGTTTAATCCTGGATATATTACATTGAGACACTGATCACAGAAAAGGTTGTATCGAAACATTGATCTTATTATTACTCGGGTAGTAGTGACGTATTACTATATGTCAATCACTGTTTATGATTTTAAATATGATTTAAAATCATTGCCAACGTTATAATAATCTATGAGGTCATACATCAGAGCGCTTGAATGAAGAGGACCATTTCAAATAAATAATACATATATATATATATATATCAAACGGGTTGATTTATTATTTACTTTGAAATGGTATGTCACGTATAAATAGGTTTCTATTATTTCGTTGCATTTTTATAAAAAGGGGCAACCCTTTTTTAGAAATTATATACGAGATCAGATCTCAAAATATAAACAAAATAAAAAAGGGGACAAGAGTGGCAATCATCTAGTATCGATTTTCTTGCTCCTCAATTCGTTCGACGATGGAAGAGGCGAGCGTTTGTGGATTTAGTAGAGGCAAGGCGTCCTGTCTTGCTTACGATTCAGATCCAATCAAAGTACATGGATCCATAAACCATAATTATGGTATGATTTTGATCTACATGATTTTTCGCTTAGATCCCAATTAGTAGATGTTAAAAAATCGTCGAGTTGGTCATCGATGAGATCGTAATAAACCTTTCAGTAACAACCCAGAATTTTGACAATAGTTTAGTTATTTAATTAGATTCTCAAAAATAAGAATTTCTGCAAACGATGGAATTTGACTGTGAAATTTTTACCGATGCGTTCGTTTTGGAATTCTGGTCAACTTTCAGGTTTGGAGTTTCGCGAACAGAGTCCGTATGAAAAAGTTACAGACGAAATATGAAAAACGGACGAAAATAAATAATAGAATAATTAATATATATCTTTCCCTATTTGACCAGCCCAGTGAGCACTTCCATTTCTCTTTCTCTTCCAATCAAATTTTTTAATCAAAATTATATATATATATATATTTATACAATCAATCAAATATAATCATATATAATTGAAAGAGATTATCAGATCTAATTGGAAAAGAAATGAATGTGACGGCTAAGCTATTCTACATTAAATCCTCCCCTTTTTTTTCTATTTTCTTGTATATCTACAGATCTGAAAATAACCCCTTTTCAGATTAATTGTAGATTTATAAGAATTTGGGAATTATAGACCTAAAAGGTTATTTAGATTTCATATTTAGATGCTTTCAGGTGAGTGGGAAATTTACATACAAAGTTATAATAGCCTATTTCTCTTGTTTGAATCAGATCTCAAAATATATGCCTATTATCATCAGATCTGTTCATAATATTATTGAATTTGTATTGGCACTTATCAGATCTATTAATAAATATTGCTAAAACTTGGAAATTGTGAATTATGGTTAGGAATAATATAAATTGTAGGTTTACTTAAATTGTTTATACATATTGCCTACAATTATGTTGGAAATTATATTGTGATTGTTCTAAAACACTGAAGATTTGGAAATCAGTCCCAATAACATTATTTAGATGCAGTTTTCTTCCAAATCTCTAGTTTCAGTGTTAAAAAAATAAATTGTGTGATTTTGATTAAAAAGATGCAGTGTTGAATTATGTGATTTTAATTAAAAAGACACATACCTATTTGTGTTCAATGTTGTTGAGGTTTTGATTAAATTGTTGTAAATATGTCATTTTCCTCTTTTTGAACAAAAAGATATTATTTTGAATTCACAAGGAATATGACAAGAAGATTGAAAAAGGGAAAAGTTATGCAAATGTACGTATAAATATAAATGTACATATTTGTGCGTAGTTTGCATCAACTATTCCAAAATATATAAAACATATATACAAATATATTTCTTGTGATTTTGAAAATTGTCTACTACATTTATCAAGCATAATTTACAATAATTATAACTAACGTATTTTTTGTAAGATTTGGAACCTTTAGGCAAGATCGAATGCAAAAATGAAGGTTTGGTTATTAATGAAACCAAAATTTTAAATCTAACAATAAATAATAGTAATGAAGAAAGATAACAATGTTGACTGCGCAAAAATATAAATATAGATATAAATACAAGAAAATAACCACAAGGACAAAATTAAGGGCTTTTTTATTCATAAGGATAGCCCATTAAAAATTTAACCAAAAGGACAACACACTAATTATATTTTTATAACCTTAAATCACGCGCGCTATTTCCTTAAATCACGATTCTTATTCTTGCATATTTTGAAATCAAACTTTCTCGCTGGTTGCGTTAATCCAACGAGATTAGTAGCTGTTGATCGAAAATCGTTAGTCAACGCACAATTCTGAACGAAAAATCGATCTCGCAAGATTCATATTGGAAAATCAATCGCACACTAGGTTTATTTCTGATTGTATCGATTCAATTTGTGTTTATTCTTACAATTCCTTTACTTTAATGTTCACTATTTCGGATAGGTTTTTACTATTTCTATCGATGATCCATGTATTCTATTGGTAACACAACCAGGTATTAGTTTTTTATTTTTTCAGATATCAGATTTATTTTTTAATTAATTCCTTTTATTTTTGTTCAGACTTTTTTTTTATGTTGTATTTGGTTTGTAATTGCGTTGTTGAATTAAATCTTTTTTAGATCAGAACTTGTTTTGCTTTGATCAATTTAAACGTTACTTTAATTGTTTTTGCTTTAGTAGTTTTTTTAGGAAAACATAACTAAATCAGAGGTATCATTTTGGTATTTTTTATGGTATCGGTTTTTTTCCTTTTCTTTGAAAGTACAACAGTTTGTAGATATCATTCTAATATTTTTTTAGGTATCATTTTTAATGTATTACCCACATTTTATTTTTTTTGGTATATGTTTGCATCTTTTTCAATGGCTAACTGATTTCTTCACATTATTTATTTTTTCCACTGGTGAAGGCACTCTTCTTATCGTAGTTGTCTTCAACGATACCTCTTTCAGTACTCGGTTATCGGTTAATTGCTCATTGTATGATTTGCAAAGCGAAATATGTCGGTAATAGTCTCAACTTACTCCTACATCAATTGAAATTAGCTATGTGCTTGAGGATAGAACTAAAATTATTAAGAGTGACTATGATCTTCAAAGTATCATTTTATTTCAATTACATAAGAAGACTGCTTTTTTCTGTTTCGATCTTAAGTTAAAGGATTTTCTGTTGGGAAATGTGATCGATGGTTCTTTTGCACTTTCTACTAATGTTGAAGTTCCTTCATCTTCTGATCGATGTTTGGGTACGAACATTGTCGTTCATAGGAAGGGTTACTTAAAAGATTTGATGAAAAGAGGCTCTACATTAAAATTTTCTGATTTTATCGGTTTTTGTTTTGGAGGGGCCAATTACTTTAGAGAATTCTTAATGGCCTATCAAATTAAATCAGGTCATGAGTTACATTATCTTAAGAACAGTGCTACTAGGATCACAACTATTTGCTCATCATCTTCTTCTGGATGTCTGTTTAAAGTGCATGCTTCCTGTGATGTTGGCCAACTCAGTAGATTTTTCATTAGAAATTTGGTTGTTGAACATTCTTGCGGTGATGGTCCAACAAATTTGAATAACCCTAATCTATCTAGCTCATTTGTTAAATCATTGATAATAGATGAAATTAGAGATCATCCGAGTAAGAAACCGAAATAAATCATGGCTGATTTTCGAAGAGAGTTTAAATCTACATTTGTCTTACTCTTATGCTTGCCACGGAAAGCAACTAGCTTTAATGGAATTGTATGGTAATGATGCAATCTCGTACAATGATTTATCTTGGTATTTAGGTGCCCTACAGACTCACAATCCGGGTTCTTATGTCGCTATGGATGTTAACTCTTCTACAAATTAGTTTGAGAGAGTGTTTCTTGGTTCAGGTGCTTGTATTCTTGGCTTTAAACATTGTCGGCCTATGATATTTTTAGATGATACCATTTGAAGGGGAGGCCAAGAGTCTTGATGGGTGCTACGGCGAAGAATGGCAACCAAGGTATGATTTCAAAATAATTTGCTATGTAGCAGAAATACATATTGTATCATTTGAATTCTATGGGATCAGTTTTCTCTAGTATATTTTCTAAGGTATCAACTTACTATTTTTTACGGTATCAGTTTTTATTTATACAGTTAGTAGGTAGCAGTTTTTAATGCATTAAGGTATCGGTTTGTTCTCTGTTTTACTGGGTAGTCGTTTTGTACGACTGAAAGTATCATTTTTTAGTGTACAGTTTGTAGATAGATTTTTAATACGTATCTAGGTATCAGTTTTTATCACACGGTTTTGAATTTTTGCAGGTATCAGTTTGTATTATACAGTATTTAAGAAGCTTTTTTGTACTTCTGAAGGTATCGCTTTTTTTTCACTCATGAATTCTTTTCGAATTTTTATTCTTAATTTGTTTGCAGGTTTCTTCCCTCTAATGATGGCCATAGTTTCAATAGAAAATGTCGACAATTGGAGTTGGTTTTTAACTCATTTGAAGGAAATGCTAAAAGAAGATCGTAAATTGATTTTTATGTCGGATCGACATCAAGGTTTGATTTCTGGTGTTCACGATGTTTTTCCTACATCATACCAGAGTTATTGCTACCTTCACATGGAACAAAATTTGCTTTCTGCAATTAAGTCCAGAAATGCAAACATTTCAATTGTGGAATTGTTTAAGATTCCAACTGAGAATTCGCGATTTCGAGCATCTAATGTTTATGAGTTTGAAGTAGTCCATTCTAAGTTTTTACAAATTGGTGGTCCTGCAGCGGCTAATTTTTTGAGAGACAAACCATTCGATAAATGGGCTGACTTGTTCTTTCAAGGTAAAAGGTATAGTGAGTATAACTCTAATGTGGCAGAAAGTTTCAATAGTTGGATTTTAAATGAGCGGGCATTACCTATTACATCTTGTTTGGACGGAATACGAATAAAAATCATGGAGCAAATGGCTAAACGTAGAGAGGAATCCGTTTGTGGACTACCATTTTATGTCCATCTATGGAAAATCGATTAAAAGACTTGGTTGAAGAAGGTTTTGGTTGGGATGTAATCAAGGCTTCTGAATTCCTTTTTGAAGTGAAATCGCCAATTTCTCATCGTGTTAATCTTAAAGACTGGACATGTAACTGTAATCAATGGAATTTGATGGGTTTTCCATGTGCTCATGCGATAAAATGCATTAATAAAGTGAAATTAAATGTGTATGATTTCATTGAGCACTATTTCATCGTGGAAGCTTATCGATCTTCATATAGTAGTACAATTAATCCTATACCTACATATGACAAACCTGATGTTGATTCAAGTAGTGATGTAGTAATTAAGCCACCTAAGGATAAATGTGGAGCCGGGAGACCTTCATCAAAAAGAAGAGGAGGATTTGCATATTTCCAAAACAAGCAAAACATATGTGGAGTATGCAATGAATATAGCCATAACAAGCGAAATTGTCAAGCTTCCAAAAATAATAACTAATTTTTATTTCATTTTTTTTGGGAAAACATGTATTTGCATATATACTATTCAAATAAACCTGTACACGTTAGCAAATTAGCTGTTGATACATTGGAAACGTGCACAATAATATGTATTTTTAATAACAATTCTTCATAGTTTATTGTGTTTCTGTTTTATTTTTACATCGATATGTTGTTGGTATGATGTGATATCATGTTGTTATGATCAAGGAAATTCGATCTGCATGCTGAATTACAGTTTTAAACTCTTGCATGTATCGATTTAATGTGTTATTCTTTCTGTTTCAACTATTGGTTATCAGTTTTTTGTCTCTGTAGGGATCACTTTTGTGTTAGTAAATTTTTTTGGTATCAGTTTTGTAAGTTGGTAGGGGTTAGTTTAAGTTTTTCACAGTTCATGGATATCAGTTTTTGAATATTGTAGTTCTCAGTTTTGTGTTACATTTTTAACTTCAAATTCTGGGTATCAATTTGTCTTTATTGTAGGCATCAGGTTTTTTATTTTTTCATTGTTCAGTTTTCCATTATCATTTTTATACTTTTGTAGTTATCAATTTTTATATTTCGTTTGCGCACAGTACTTAGGCATCTTGTAACGAACCGGAAAATTGGATGCTCGAATTTTCAACACAACGACATCCCGTGTCCAAACTCGAGTACCGAAAATCCAGAACGTTAAAGAAAGAAGTTAGAGGGTGCGAAAAAATAAGAAAGAAAGATTAGAATAGAAGAAAAAGAAGAAGAACAACTCACATCGCAGCGGAATAAAATATAATACAGAAATAACTCTTTATTTAAAATATGAAATAATACTTACAATTCATCAGAGTACAGCGGACATTTAATTCATCTGGATAGTTATAACAGTTTGTCCTCATTTTCGATACATAGCGGGATAATATCTAAATATATAATACGCCTGACTCCCTCCAGCTCGTCTCCTGAAATCTGTATCATCTAGCCTTGAACCTGTACAACTCGGTCTGACCCGAGCATTACAAACGCCACAGGTCAGTCTGGTGAACCAGCGTGAGAAAAACCCACTAAATTATTGGTATCATCCATCTTGATTTTAAAGTTAAAAATCATTTCGAAAGAAAGAATAATCGTAAGACCAACCCACACATAAACACGGACGATTTTTACCTTACGATAACCCAAAACATTTTTGAAATTAATATCTTTTCTGATATTATAATAGTGTCTAAATACAAATAAATATTAATTTAGCAGAACGCTTGCATCTCACGCTCCACATATATAGTATACAATCAAAACCGCGGATGCTTATTGGAGGTTGGATTCCCAACTTTGATAAGGTATGGGACCACCGTCCGATAGTGTATCTCTAGAGGGGAATACACTGGGTTCAACAAGAACGTCTTGCAACCCGGCCCACACATGACCGACCACTCATTTCTCTTGAGTGTATCGAATATATTGTCACCTTAAGGTTGGTACCAACATAACCGTTCCCGGGAGATACAGAAGCGAAAAGAAGTAACAAATATGAATATTCTCTAGATGGTGACAATACACCCTAATGGGTGCGACGCACATAGCCATGCTGCCTGCCCGATTTTTGTCATTTCCCGGTTGTGAGGCTTGAGGTCATAATTCATTCATTTATTTATTTATTTATATTATTAGAGGACATCTGGCCGCCATTCACTTTGGATGCCATATCGTCAAATCCGCCAGATATCACTAATTAACATCCATAAAAATATTTTAGTGTTCAAGCTAAAGGAAGTGCCCCTCTCCACCATCAACCGAAATACGTTTGAGGAAATCAACGTACATGGTCCTTTGTAAATACTCTGTCAGACATCCGTCCATACAAGTTGTCTTGGGACTGAACAAACTGAAGACACTCTCCTACCGCATCCTAGGAATCACCCTATGAATCAGTAGCGAGTAGTCCTTGCAATCCGTCGATTTCAACCACGACAGGATCACCATTTGAATATCTCCGAGCGCGACTCCAGAGAATCCGACAAGTAGTCCTTTTGCTTTTGAAGATCCAGGTCTTCATTGCTCCATCTTCAATCAGCATTTTTCACATTATGTATTAGTTAGTTCGGAATGGTTTTCGAATAAATTCGGTCCCGATCTTTCCGTACCAACAATCGTATAGGCCAGATTTGGTAGTCGGTTATTTAACTATCAAATAAAAACAACCATTCATAAAAGAAAATTGAATCCGCTGATTAAATATTCATTTTTCATTTAACCTCCTTATTCGATAAATTTAACTCCTCTTATTTTCCAATAGTTGGAATACCCGTTTCTCTTATATTAATATAAGAATATTCAAAACCCCTTCAATTTAAATTACCCTTAAGAATGTATCTCTAATCTCGGTCATTAGTCACCAACCGTAAACTAGTAAGAGAATAATTTCCTAAGTATCAACCCCGAAGGCTGAAACCAACATCAGATCGACACTCAGAATATTATTCAACTCACTAATTCCCAGACGGTTTCTAATTTCCTTAATTCCATTTCTTGACTTTTATCCAATAAAAATTCCAATATCCATTTTTATTTCAAATGAGATATTCACCTTAACTTAAATGAAGTTTGATTACATTCAAATGATTCCATTCAACTTATACACTTATATGAACTTCAATGAAATCCATACCATTATAATGTTATAACTTTATATAAAATTTTAATTAAATTCAAACCTTGTTATAAACTTATCCTTGTATGAAGTTTGATTATAATGTTGATTAAATCCAATATTACAACTTATACGAATTTGATTCCATAAATGAATTTCATAAACATCTTATAGGTTTATTCTCATTCTTAACATATTCGTATGTATATATCATCAGTAAATTCTTACAATTCTAAATCTTATATAAGATTCCTTTAATTTAATATAGACAATATTATTTAAATTGGTCCGACTTAATTTAAATTAGAAACTATAAATATAATTTCCCTTCCAACACATTTCTATTTGCAAAGATTTTGCTTTTACCCTTTATTCATTCTCAACTGTGAATAATATTCCTTCACACCAGTTCATTCTTGACTTAATTAGTCAACCTGGATTCAAGTAGTCAACCTGGATTCATACTTGAAATCTCAAGTTAAATTTTATTTATAACTTCTAGTGAGTTATTTTCAAAAATCTCCTTTTTATTTTCCTTTTGCAAATTGGAAAATTTTAATACCTTTCACATGTTAGTTTCAAAACGCATTTCCTCCTTACTTTCCAAGCCACGCTTAAATTACAATTTTCTCAAATACTTCAAAATGATGGTTTTCGCTTCTTTATAACTATCATTTATAAAATCGCCTCCTTATCTCATTTGTTTAAACAAATTTTTACTTTTAAAATTACCTTATAATTTGGATCCTTAAATGAGCATAAATTTTTTCCCTTAAGCTTTTACTAGTATTAATTTTGGTAAATGTTTACAATTTATTTAGAACCTTACCCAGTATATCTTTTAAAACATTGTAAATATAAATCAAATAATATATAAAGCTTCACTTACTTCAAAACTATTCGGGTTATATCCCAATTGGACCCTATCTCTTGTTTTAAAATACATGATTATGGATCGAATCCTTATAACTCATCTCGTTAAGCCATTTAAATTCAATTCGGGTTTCTATTTCGATTTCCATTTGCACCTTCACATTTCTAACATTACATTTATTTCATAAATCATTTTATGGTTTGCAACTTTATTACTTGTTTCCATAACTCCCTGCTTACGGTACTTTCAAATAACTTGATTTGAAATATCTACGTTAAAATCTTGGGTTTTATGAAATATAATTCACTAGAATTCTAAGGAGAATTCTATTTAAATAACCATATATCATATTGATAATATATATGTATATTGTTTAACTATTATTCAATTTTCATTCCTTTTCCAAATTTCACACATATATTTTTCTTAAATTCACCAATAAAATAACTCCACTACTTAAAATGTCGCTTATATAATCGCCTTTTCAAAATATTTGGTTTGAACAAATATTTACTATTAAATTTTATTTAATTTGGATTCTAAATAACCATTTCTATTTGGAAATAAATATTTTCTTTTAAAACTCTTATTTCATTTCAATTTCCATTTGAAATCCATATATTATTATTTAGGATATGTAAAATATCCAAACTCAACAATCAGTGTGATTTACGCATCCAAATATATCATAAGCTGTCACAGGTAATAAAACACATCATATATCAGCATGTATGTAAAAACAAATAACTTAAATGTGAGGGATCCAGTTGATCCCTCCAACCTGTTTTTCCTACAACCACAAATGTTAGTCAATAATAATAATACCCATCCCGCTTCGAGGTAGGATATTGCGGTATAAATGTCATCCACTATATATATATATATCGTGGGGCGCATAGGGAAATCATCCGCTAATGGTATTGCGGGCATCCGCTAATGGTACTGCGGGCATTATCCGATCACTAATCACCAATATTATTATTATATATTATTATTATATAATATTATACTTTATATCAATCAATTATCAACCAACAAGCAATGAATACAAATTTGAACTATTAAAAATAGTTCCCAATAATTTAACTGAGTGTGTTTAACTCACCTTGGATTTTCCTTTGATGAATATCCCGTTTAAATCCATATTGCTGTATCTACAGATTGACTTCATTGTCTCTAATAAATTTATCATCTATGATGATTTGTTTATTTTATCGATTAATATTTATTCATCACTAACGAATAAATAAATTCATTTTATGAAAATTAATTTACGTTAGAAATGCATATCCGCAATCCACTCAACTAATTCGCAAACCAAATCTCCGAACAACCCCACTAAATAGCACCAGCCCAAAACGATGAATCTCCACTTTGGCATTAAATCGAACAGCTCATAATCAACAGCCATTCCTTTTATCACCATATCTTCTCAGCTCCTACTGTATTACCTCACCCTTAGCCTTACTAAAATCCAAACAAACCTTCTTCCAATGCCATTCCAGTTCGAACTCTTGAATTTCCGTTACCCCTCCAGTACATCGCAACATCATTTGGAATCCTTCAATTTAACAGACCTAACCCCCCCATGTTGTACTACCAAACAACATAACTGAGTTGAACTCCTCCAAAACATCATCGGACTCCCAATTCCCTGTTCGACATCAGGCCTCGCAATCCAAGCAGTATCGTACCAGTCTCCCTAAAAACATCACACCGAACTCCCCAATCCATTCACTTTCGCACCCTTCCAGAAACTCATTTCCTCCATCGAAACGCACTCCATCGATCAACATCGGAACCCCCCCACGACCCTCGGCAAAACCCCCTCGTGCTCCTGACGAGCTTTCGATTTTGGACCTTAGGAAATCAAGATATTCGATCGTGATACTCTCTTTCCAATTCCTTTGGGTTTCGTCGAGCTTCAGGGAGCTCTGTGACCCTCCATCGCAATTCGCGATTTTGGACTCTCTCTCTCTTTTTTTTTTATACTGTGGAATGATTTCGCTATTTAGAGGAAAAGAAAAATCAAAGGAAATGGGCTGAATTGGTTTCATTTTGTTTTCGGTGGAATGATTTTCATGACTAAGAAAAGAATAAAAATGGAGGCAGAGATTAAGAATTTACTTGTGGTTTTGGGATGGAGAAATAAGGGACGCAAGATGCTATTTATAAATGAACAATGAAGGAGGATAAGAACGACATCGCTTCTACAAGCATAGGTAGGTTCAGGCGTAGATGAGTGGATTTTGCCGTGTACTCGATTGAGATACTTCGGGGGCAAATGAAGTGAATTCGTACCTGTAGTTGAAAAGAGAAGACGATGCACAAATGTAGAATAGCCTGTGATCGAATTTTAGGTCGTCCCCTATTCCTATATTTTATATTTTATTTTTATTATTTAAAATTTTATTTTTATTTATTTAACGCGAACATTTCCAAGGTTATACCATTATTCCAAACACATTAAAACAGTTTCCACGGTCTAATTTGGCCATATAAAGATGATATTAAATTAAATTGATGATTTAACATTAAATTCGATTAATATATATATATATATATATATATATATATATATATATATATATATATATATATATATTTCGAACTCCGTTTTTTAATTAATATAAAATTCCATTTATATTATGATTTTAATATATAAACTAATTTAAATATTCAAATATAAACCGATAAAAATGCGGGACGTTACATATCTTTTTTATGACTAGGTGGGTATCAGTTTTTTTATTTATGTTTTCTGCAGATTTAAAGTATCATTATTAAAGGGTTTTGGGTATCATTTGTTGAATGAGTGATTTTTGCATGACTGTGAGAGTACAAATACTGAAATTTTTCGATATCAATTAAGTAATTTCCCATCCAACTCAGCAATATAAAAATTCATCACCATGTACATAAGCAAGATTAGTGTATATTATATCAATTCAGTCATTGTTGATATGCAAAAAAATTTCAACAGCTTACAATTAAAATTGAAATAAAAAACATTGTTCTCAAACCAAATACAACATACAACACTATTCTACTCATTTCTTTCAATCCTTTTCTTGTACTCTTTTTGCTCAATCCAGTGAAGATTCTAACCAAATTTCAGCAACAATCATGATTGGATATGAATTCACGCATAATTTGTGCTCGTGTTTTATCCATGTTCTCTATTGTTACCTTCATCGGAATTTCAGCTCTATTGTGTGATATCATATTTATCATGATGAATATTCTGCAATCTTCTCTGTATGAATTAAAAGTATTGATGTTTAGAAACAACAAAGAAGAAACTGCTGTCAAATTTTATGTAAATGAATACTGATTTTTGTTAGTCATAAACAATAATCAGTAGAAATTGCTATTACTTTTTATTCAAAAAGAAAACTTACTTATCCGAATGCTACCGCGCACATGGTAGTTGATAAATTTCTGTTTCTTCAATCTTTTTATCTACAATATTATTCTACACCCAAAGTTGTTGCAGAATTTCTTCTATTTTCTTTCGCTATAATGAACATATTTTAGTATGACTTTACAAAATAAAAAGCATAACAATTTCCCTTACCTGTTCATATGATTCTCTCAAATGCAGATTATTTAATTCACTTGATCTTCTTGGCCTCAAAGAATCATAGTGCGACCATTGCATGTTTGAATATAGTAATGCCAACAGCGTCCAATGATTGTTAAAATGTATTGGGAAGTAAATTGTGTCCGTAAAATTGTTCAACGCTGCTTCTATTAAGAAAGGAGTAACCAAACGTGTAATAATTGAACTCCTTCCTTCCAAAATGCCTTGCTGCTCAATTCGAAGTTTATTTGAAAAAGTATTACGGACGTGAATAATAGAAACAATAATTTTTGTTTATCGTAATTGAACTTACTTTCATCAATGTAGACATTACATAATTGTTTTCTACCAAATCACATTTAAGGTTGCACCAGTCAATAATTTGATTAAACAAATAAAACAATATATTACATAAACTGTATTGTCATGCTATAATTTGGTATACGACAGTTTTTGTATTTATTATTGATAAATATGTTTATTTTAAAACCATCAATTTAATATTACTCCCTATTAATATGTATCAGTTTTTTTATATTTTACAGTATCAGTTTTTTTAAATACAGGAACTAGGTAGTAGTTTAATGTCTATATAAGTATCAATTTTCGTATGACATATGTTTAATCAAGAAGTTTCAGTTTTTGAGTATCATTTTGACATTTTCTTAGGTATCAGTTCCTTAATTCTTGTACTTATTACATACAACATATAGATTTTGGGTATCATTTTTTAATATACATGGTTATTAAAAATAAAATTTGTTAAATATGTTTACCCGCTCATCTGTTAACGAACCTAACAGCACATTCGTCAGCATATCTTTCATAATAATGCATCCTCCCCTAGACAGATCGTGATCTTGCCAAGCGACTGGACTGTAATTTATTTAATATTCAAATATTTAGCATAACTATTAGTACGTTCTACAAGAATAAATTAAAATATTATTCTTACTTTTCTTCAGCTATTGACATTGAATAAAATTTCCTTACTATCCTTCCTTCCTCATCATTTAGATGTTTTTGTCACGTTTTTGCATTTCGACAAGCGTAAATCTTCCCATGTAGGTTCTTCGACATTTATTGGCTCTATTTGGTCTACAGATTGTTCTTGTCCTTCTTCATCTTCATTCATTTGTTTTTTTTACAGAACCAAATAACGATGAAGTTCTTCCTCTTTTCCTTCATATGAACCATCATTTTCCTTCTCTTCTATTTCCTGTGCTTTCTTCCTTGCTTCTTGAATATATTCATACTCCTCATTCCTCTTTTGTGTTCTAGATCTTGCTTTCATTCTTTTGACGTAAGAAGGTGGATTATCACTTGATGTGGCTGATTTTTTAACTCTTTGTTTGACCTTTTTTCCTATTTCCTTCATCGACTTTTATCTTTGAAATCTCTTGAGTTATATTCAAATTAACGTTCGAAGGAACGATTACTTCAACTGATTGTATCTTCTTTTCATTTCTACCACTATCATTGACAGTTTCAGTAACCATCATTGGCGTTGTTTCATTTTCTTTTCCAGCCGACTTGTCTTTTTTTCCAGAAGACTATTCATCGTCGTTTGAAATACTTTTAGTCTGTTTATCTTGGTCTGCATCATCCTTATTCAAATGAATTTTAATTTTTTCAGGGCTTTCCTCTTTGTCAACATTTGGTTAATCAATCAAAGTGGCTTCTGAATCGCCTCTGTCATCTATTTTGTCACGTTCAAATCCTGTTTTCTGCTCTTTCAACTATTGTCTAAGTTTAAATAGCTCATCCTCCGCTATTCTTCTCAACTTTCTTTCTTCCTTCAACTTCTTTTTTTAACTCTTTGTTTTCTTCCTCAATCTCTAAGATGTGATTGTTTAGAACTTTGTTTTCCACATCTTTATCAACATTTTCCACTTGTTCTAGCTGCTGACCACGCTCTCTTTTTTTGGTTTGCATAGCTTTTCCTTTTGTTGAAGTTGAAGTTCTTCTTGCAAAACTATCCTTTGTCTCCAAAAGAATAGGCTCGTGTGGCTCAATATTTGCAATATCCTTAATCTGCATATGTTTAAAAAATATATGAATCAATTTTTATATTGCTGAGTTGGATGGGAAATTACTTAACTGATATTTTTTTTCTTCAGTATTTGTACTCTCACAGTCATGCAAAAAATCACTCATTCAAGAAATGATACTTAAAACTGTTTAATAATGATACTTTAAACCTGCAGAAAACATAAATTAAAAAACTGATACCCACCTAGTCATAAAAATGATACCCAAGTACTGTGCGCAAACGAAATATAAAAACTGTTAACTACAACAGTATAAAAATGATAACTAAAAACTGAACAATGAAAGAATAACTACAATGAACACAAACTAATACCCAGAATCTGAAGTTAAAAACATAACACAAAACTGATAACTACAATAATAAAAAACTGATACCTATGAACTTTGAAGATGATAAAAACTTAAACTGACCCATACCAACTTACAAAACTAATACCAAAACAATTCTAAACATGTAATTAACACAAAAGTGATCCCTACAGAGACAAAAAACTGATAACCAAAAGTTGAAATAGAAAGAATAACATATTAAATCGATACATGTAAGAGTATAAAACTAACACATTAAGTATTGTACCCGTCCAGGCTTAAACTTGTTTAAAAATTCCTTGTTTGCTATCTTCTTCAATTTCATCAGATCCCACCTTGCAAATCGTGAGAGTTTATTGTCAAAGTTTCTTCATTGCATAATTAGAGATATCTTCTCGCACATCACATACTGCAAATACAAAATAACCAAATTTATAACTGAATTCATTTTTTTTAAGTATACATTTAGAGTAACAATATTGTAAAAAAAATTACCAATGGAAGCATCGAACAACCAGATATATCCCTCGGGTTATGTATGTAACTTTTTACAAACTTTGTAAAAGAAGAATGAATTGTTTTGGCCATGAAACTGAATTCATCTTCTTCACATCCAAGATGAACAGAAAAAAATCTCATCTAAATTTCTGCTAGCTATTGGGAAATAAAAAGGTAAGTATCATTAATATTATAGGAAGGAATGGCAAGTCTTCTTCAAACTGCTTCTTTTTCTTTCCTACTTATTTCTTAATTCTTTGTTTTATTAAATTTTTCGTAATGACCATTGCATTTCCAAGGTTTCTTGACACAAAATCCTTGAACTCTATTGGTATAGTTCTACATGTCAATTTCGGTGTCTTATCTATGTTGGTACCTTCCAAAGGCATGTAGAATTATAAACTTATATCTTCCAAACATATTTTCATTCTACTTTCACCAAACACAAAACAATCTTCCTCTGTTGAGTAGCAAGAATACACTACATCCAAATTCTCTGCATGTTTTTTGCACTTCTTCAATGAATTTTTTTGTCATAAAAACACAAAAGAACTCGTAAAATGGTGTTCTTTTCAATAAACCAATTTGTTTATTTGTCAAAGCTTTTTTCTCTTTTATCAAACTTATCATTTTGTACGACACTTGCAAACCGCATCTATAAGCCGTCTCCCGTTTTGTTTTATTATCCACAACTAACTCTCATTTACTTTCTACTGACATAGTCGAATTTATTTCTCTTGGCCCTGGATTAGCAAAATCATCATCCTAGTTAACAAAGAAAAAAAACATTAATGAATGTTCGCTACAACGGAATTTCTATTAAATTAGAAAACCGTCGCACGAATATTAAAATAACCGCAAGTGCACGGCGTACTATTGTAATATGTAGTGAGTGCGAGTCGATCCACAGGGAAAGAAGTGATTTCAATTTTATTCAACCGAATTAAACCAAACTTTGAATTGTTCTAATAAAAACTATGAAACTAGAAACTAAGTTGAGAGCTAAATATGAAATTAGAGAGTAATTTAGAGGTAAATCCACTCTCACATTTATGTAAGTTGTCAAACATACAATGTATGATCTCAACAAGTGATATAAATGCAATATTTACACCACTTATGATTCTCATGAAAATGAAACTAAAGCAAAACTATTCTAAGTATGGTCTATGAACTATTGGCTAGAACTATAGACCATCAAATTTTGTTCATACTTTCATTTCAAAATCAATAATCACTTAGCAAATATTGATGTAACTTGTGTTTATATTGAGTAAGCATAGATCATTTGCAAATGCAACATGACCTATCAAACCCATATGTATAGACTCACATCAATATTCACTAACATGAAGCACATATTAAAGATCACAAATCATACACATGTTGAACTTACACAAAGTTAGAGAGCATCATTACCCCTAAATCAAGGGATTAGCCACTCATATGTGTTGTAATATCAACACATGCAAGTTTCAACATTAGAAAATTAAGCAAAATGAAAGAAAAACTAAGTAAAACAAGAAGAGAACTAAACTAAGAACATAAAGTAAATCTAAGCTATGAGCATGAAAGTAAATCTAAGCTATAAACATGAATGTAAAAAGCATAGAAATTAAATTACATTAAAGCAAAGAAGTTACATAAAGAAAATGGCTAAGTAGCCATTAAAATAAAAGAGATCTATGAACTAAACTAAACTACTAAATGATAAAAGAGAGGATCCAAGAAAAGGGATGGATAAATGAACATGAAGGGGGTATATATACAAGATCACAAACCCTAAAACCCTAATCACTCATAATGGGAAATCCCCAAAATGGCCCTTCATGAAGCTTCTAATCCTCTCTTAGCCATTAATGAGTCATGTAGGATGCATGAGGCCTTTTGTCTCATTCAATTAGTCTTTAATAAGAAGCTTTAAGAGAAAAGGTTAATTTGAGAGGTGGGGTCCTCCATGATCATGTATGAGAATTATTTCCTCTTCATTCCTTTGTATGCATGCATTTGTGCTCCAAATCTTCATGTGTATGCATTATTTGTGCACCAAAATTCCTATTAGAGACAATAACAAAGAACAAGTAAATGCAATCACAAAATAAAACATGCATAAGTGATCCAATTTTTCCAAAATGAGTGATGATTTTGAAAATATTTAAAATATGGTTTGATCGTATAAAACACCCAAAAAATGTCCATTTATTTAGTTAACAAGAATAAATATGTGAATATAAATGTGCAATTTTACGTGCACATCAATGAACATAATTATAAGGTTTATGAGTGTGACAAGTATATGTTATGCATAAAAATAAAAAACAGTAATCTAATTAACAATTATATTTACAAATTTCAGTATCTGTTTTTCATTACTATATGCAGCGGTTTTTAAGTTGTAAACTGAGTGGGTATCACTTTAATTATAAACTTAAACATTAGTTTCCAGAGTAAAGTTATTAGTTTTAATCCATTGAAGGTATTAGTTTTATAAATTAACTCTATTGAAGTTATCAGTTTTAACTTACAGAATTTTCTTCAATATCTCCAGCATCCTTAACTTGAACTATTTTTCATTTTCCTTGCTCTTTACCCTGCACAATGAGACCATTATTGTTAGACAATATAAACAAACATTACTAAATTTTCTTTCTATCAATATCAATTCCCTTATTTTTATCATCTTTTTTTTCTTCTTTGCCATTTGTACTACAAATTTTCGATCATTATACCTTTTCGAACGTGCTTTTTCAGTTATCACACCACATTTCCTCACTCTGGTTTTTTCAACATTTTGGGAATCCAAAGTATCAGTCTATTTTCGAAGTTGCTCTTGTTCTTCATTTCCTATATTAACAGTATCATTTGCTTTTTTGAATTGTACTTCTTTAAAATTTTGACCATCAGCATTATCGATTTGATTTTCTACCACACTTTGTTCTTCCATTGCTGCATTAACAGTACCATTTTTTCCTTATTTTCTCTTTGATCCTCAGTTTCGCTATCAACAGTAACAGTTCTACTATCTTCTGCGATTTTCCCTATTGGTTGATCCTCAATTGGCATCTGAACATCAATTGTTTGTTGTTTACCACGACATAGAGTTTCGACTCTAGATGTATATTTTCTGCAGATTCGACTAGGATTTTAGAATTTTTTTTCAGTTCCTCCTCGATTTGATCGGCATAAGGTGCGATTATAGGGTTCCATTCTACATTCATATCCTCTGCAGCCAGAGTTGGTGACGATCTAGATTCGGTCGACATTTCTGTTTACCAGACGAATTAAACCCTAATGCTGAACGTATTTTTTACAATTGAGAAAAAAGAAAATAAAAAGTATGATAAAAAAATAAGCGAATGTACGGGTTATGTAGGGCTCGGCTATTAATTGTCCTTCTCGAAAAATTTATAATGCGTTGTCCTTATGGATAAAATATTTAGAACCCTTGTCCTTATAAAAATTTTTCCCATATAAATATGTATCATCCATCAGAATCTACATAAAAAGACAAAATATACATTATATTGAATGTTTTAATGGTATTCATTTATGGAATTATACATGTACATGTAATCCATATTAAATTAATATATTTCTGGTGACCATTATAGCACTTAATGTGATTGATTGCTATAAATAGGACCACAAATAAATAAATAACCATTGTAAACAATGATGATTTGGGAAAAATAAACTTAATAGGGAAATTAAGTAAAATGGTTACAATTCCTCAAATATATTAGGATTAATGTTTTAAACCCCAATTAGGAAATTTAATTTAAAATGCATCTAGACATGAGGTTAGGCTCAACTTGTGGTAGAAGTGTGCCTGAAACCGACCGGCAAATCCAACATCCACAGGTGGTCAGCTTAATTTGAGGGGTTTAAAGCGCAAATATAAATGTACTAAGACATGAGGTTAAATTCGACTTGTGGTATAAATCTACCAAGAACCGACCAGCAAACCAGCATCCACAAGTGGTTAACTTAATGTAAGAGGTTTGGTGCACAAATATATGTATATGTATAACAAGCAATAAATAAATAAATAAATAAGATTAGTTATGTCTGTTGGGGTAAAAAAAATAGATACATTTGGGACTGATAAGATAAGGACATCCATTATGAATTAATGCCTTAGGAAAATTGTGGCCATTAGGATCATAAATGACATTAACTATAATCAATGGTAATAAAAAGGAAATAAGAAATTTTACGATTGCCTTAGGAAAATATGACCGTTATGGCCATAAATGGCAATTAATATGTGAACAAAAGTAAATGAAATAAAAAAGGGGATAAATTGGTATTGATTTTTGTTTAAATACTAAGTTCAATTGGGGAAATAATCAAATAAATATCCTAGGGTAAGGAGGATATAACTTTTCTTATTTATATCAATTAATATAGAACTTATAATTAAAAGTTAGAGTTGGATTTAGTAGGTTAATGATGTAAAATGTTATTAAGCATAGGTACCCCTGATGATAAAGAATCGTGTGCGTATAGTATTTCCATGAAGAGAAATTAAACGAAAAGGACTTAATGGTGTAGCCCACTTTATCCCAATAGGGAAAGGTATTAAAGGCTGATGGGGTACGAACTTATTAACCTTCGCGTATATTCCGCTTCCTACGTCTTAAGCGTACAGGGTTAAAGAGTCCACCAAGGAGTAGGACTTTTAGTTTATGGGTCTTAAATGGCGTGAGTGTGTGGGGCCTACCCAAACCTGGAAACTTAAAATGTCAGATATGACTACCTATCCTACAGAAAGTAATAAGCGGCTAAGGAAGTTATCCAATAAGGTCAGCTAGACGGTACAACGAGCAATAAAATACCATCTCTCACCTTGCATGGGGCAAGGGTATATGTGTGAATAACGGAATCCTTAACTAGTAGGGCCCGTAGATAGTGCCCTCTAGTTTATGTTAACGTTGAATTTATTATCGAGGAATAATAAATGACCAATAGGTCTGCCTAGGTCTTAAGCGATCAGGGAGAATCCACCCTATCTATCATTAATAATGGGACATTAAAATATAAAGGATGAGCAAATGAAGATATATATGTATATATATAAAAAAACTCCGTAATTTGGGGTTCACTCTCTATTAAATAACCAGCCATGTTCTAGTATAAAGGATTCATAAATATGTGCGTAAACATTCTATCTCGGCATCATATTTTTGGAACTCTACCTTGGGAAGGGTAGTTAGAGTCGTGCGTAATTATGTCTACAAGGTTGGGTTAGAATCACTAATCTTGGTTGGCATACATCTTGGGTTGAACCAAACGGGATAATCTGTGTATTATAATCTGTGTTTACATTTCCTGTTCACTAGAATCTTATTGTTCTAACCCTCCTCCTCATTACAACCTCCCAGGTTTCTAGAGAAGGTTGGGTTCTCATAAGTGTTTTAGTTTGGATTTCAGTTCTTGTTCTCTCTCATGCTCGGTATTGGCAAAGTGACTTATTTTAAAAAGGTAGTTACTTGAGTTAATACTAATTTATCATATTATGTTTCCGCTGTGAGTTATCTTATCGTACTCCGATTATGCTCATGCTCATTTATTTTCAGGTATCAGATTTACATGCTCAATGCTTGGACGTGTTTGAGTTTCAATTTTTGTTGAAATTTGGGCACAAAAAATTGTAGGGTGTTACACAGAGTTTAGGTGAAAACAATAAACTCCAGGTCAGTCACGTGACTGGTGTAAGAGCTAAAACATTATTAAAACTTAGCTTTAAAATAGGGTAAATCATGTGACCACGTCGTATGACACAGAACCAGTTTACTTCACATGAATATCAGTTAAGAAATAAAACAACGCAATGCTTTTAGGAAAATGAAGCTATTATAAGACTCAGGTCCCATCAAACAATGCAACACAAACTGGAGAATAGAATTTTACCTTATGATAGCCAAACATGCTTGATACGCTTCAAAATAAATATTTTTGATATTATTATAAGTGCATAGTATAGAAACCAACTTCGAATATAAATCTATCAATCATAGACGACATAGTACCCCATCCTATTATGTCACCGATAGTATACAACTTAAACCGTAAAATCATGTATTGCAATTGGATTTCCATCATGAGTCGAGGCAAGGGATCTCTCCTCACAGAATTCAGACCATCTCTAGCAAGTTGTCCAGGACCAACACACATGAACCTTGGATCGGCAGGGACGGTCCACACTTACGTTAGCAGATTGACAACTCTGGAAAAATACGTTTCCCGGTCCTATCAGACCTCTTTGGTCAGTACTTTGACTACTTTGGCCTTGTGCGTTCATATCCGAGGGCCCTCGCTATCCATCATCCACATGAGTAAAATGTCTGGGCTCCATACCATGACATCACCTCTAGCTAGAAAGAAACGCATGTTCTCCCTGCTGTCCTCATCCCGTTTCTGACTCATACCGGGGTGTGAAGCTCGAAAATTAATTCTATATACAAAGCTATGCTATATTAAAGTCGTGCTTTGATCATCATCCAAAAAGCTCTGCTTTTCAACAAAAGCTTTGATCTATGCATCTCAGCATCCCACATTATCAATCCATACCATACCATTGATTTCCATCAATATATAACCTCTAAGCTCATACGTCTCGGAGAGGGGTGCTAAGCTAAGAGAATAAATTTTCCGCCACCAAACAGATATATGTTTGTAGAGATCACTGAACACCGCATAAATACAATGTCAGACATACAATCCATTTACAAGTTCGTTATGGTTCTGAACGAAACCGGAGACACGTTATTCCTTATCCCATATTTCCAATATAGGAGAGAGGCCCTCGCATATCCAGTCGGTTTTAAAGTATGTCTGGACAAATACCACTTATTACCTCATCTTGGGTGTACGACCCAACCGAGACATCATCAATAGCCCAAATGATATGAAGATCTCCAGTCTTCAACCACCGTCTTCATCTTCGACTTTTAATTATTGTAACAATCATTCAGAATGGGTAAAACCCTGTCTTTCCCAATAATTCATGCATATTTAAAATCAAGAGATAAATAAAGATAACATCCTAATCTAAAATATTCTTTTATTTAAATATTCCATTTCTGGGAATGGTTCTCACTTATTTTATCAAAGATCATTCCTTGGAAATCATTTCAAATGATTTCATAATATCTTTTTGCCACGAAAATCGTTACTTAATGATTATTTAATTTTCATAAATTAGTCTTGTCTTTAACTAGGTTAAAGAACAACTGCCCTTTTTAAAAGCACCGTTCACAATAAACCCAAAATCATCTTCCATTTAATATGGAATTATCATGGAAAACTAAATGAATTATAATTGATATAAATTTCCGTATCCGACTAATACTATGAGTGGAATAATGGCAATGCTTTTTAAATTCCATAAATAGTAATTGCCTTCCTTCACAGATGCTCATCCTGATTATTATTAATCGAATTCCATTCAATTCCAATTTAATTGAATAAACAAGGAAAATTTATTAAATCTTATTTAAAAGATCTATTCTTTCACAATGGGACTCAAGGATAGTATTGTTTAAGATATCGCTCAGAACAAACCCCAAATCCAATTTTATATTTAATATAAGATCTTAAACGGAAATCAAGTTGATTTATATTTAATATCCCCTTTTTAATACAATTTGTTATATTAAAACATTGGGTTCTTTCTTCTTGATTTCGAAACAACTCTTTCTAATGAAATTATCGTTTATCTTTTAAAACTTTAAATATTTTATCCAAACCCCTTTCAAATCACTTATTACGATTTATCATAATTTATTTATATTTTTAGTAATTTTATTAATGACTTACAGTCATTACCAACATCGGCCACCGAACTGCACCCATATCGACCTTTTTCAAATTGATTTGGAATTAAATAAAAATTGAGCCATAGAAATTTAAACCACTTGTACTCATTTGAAGGATATTTTCAATAAGAACCCAATGATTCTAGTTTTAGTAGAATCCAATGGTTGGATCTCCCGTTACGTCCATTCGAAGTTACACTTCAGCGAACTATCGCTGGACTATGCGTTATATTCAAACCCGAATCAATTTATAAATTGAAAATAAATCGAAAACGGATCCAAACTTCCTTCATAAATTATATAACCTATATAATTATCGTTGAAAAGTCCTTTCAGTCGTTTATCTTCAAGTTCAACTATTTCACTGTTCGGACAATTCTAATACTATTCTAATAAATAAGATACTATTATTTTTTGAAAGTCGTCATTTTACGCTCAAATTTTCCTTACCATAGTAATAAAAATAAATGAAAAACTTTCAAAAGAAAACTTCATTTCAAATGTTCGCTACATATCCTAACCGAACTTCGCTTTGAAAAGTTACTATTTCATTTTAAATTAAAACTTCGATATGCCGTAAGTATATTAAAAATACTTTAAAATCATTCGTTACAGTTACGAATATTCATTGATATTTCGATATAAACGCGTCCATCCAAAATCGGACATTGGAATCATACTTCGGGTTTTCACAAAATATTATATTATTAAAATTTTCATATTTATTCTGGATTGGAATAGCATTCAACCAAATCATCATATAATTTAACTTATGTGAATTTCATACATCCAACAATAGT
Organism: Allium sativum; assembly: GCA_030737875.1. Classification (NCBI taxonomy): domain Eukaryota; kingdom Viridiplantae; phylum Streptophyta; class Magnoliopsida; order Asparagales; family Amaryllidaceae; genus Allium; species Allium sativum. The sequence goes on from CM060920.1 coordinate 367,659,034, forward strand.
TGCAAACAACTAATAAACATCCAAAAGACATCCAGTGTGCACCTATGTTTACATAAGCTTCAAATAAACACTTGAAGCCTATTTCAATTTGTCAATCAAACGATCAACATACAAACTACATACTAGGGAGATATGTGTAAAAAATATCGTCCCGAGACCCGTGTGGGGTTTTCAACCAACAACAATCATTTCAAACAATTATTTATTCATGAATTTAATCATATCCAGTTCAGTTCAAATTATTTTTCAAACTAACCAATTTTACTTAACGAGTGATAATAAATTCACTGTTCACATTACAAATGGATATTTAATCCAATTTCAACTACCACAAAAATGTTAACATTATTTTAATATGTTAATCACCTCAAAATAACAACCACAACCTAACACAATCAATCTACAATTCATCCATCGGGTTTGCAAACAACAGTGATGTGAGCTACCATATACAGTATAACATTTTCTGATATTAACCAAATAAAATCTATAGTTTTCACCACTGTTTAAATCACTACCTGTAAAATATTTCAATGTCGTGTTAACTACATAATTAGTTTTTTCTAACTTGTAATTCACTTAAAATTTTCATAGTAACTTCTATCGTTAAACGGTTAATTATTTAACTTTTCAAACTTAATTAAACTACACAAATATGCTAGTTTGAATTAGAAACTCTCACCCCAGCCATTGAATAACAGTGCATAATAACGTCGGACCTTCGCGCGATTGCTACGACTTAAAAATGTCGCATTTTCTTCTCCAATCAACTTGAAACTTCACTTCAATGCTTGTACGCACTCTAGCTTGAGTTTGAAGCAAGAAAGCAACAATTTTTAGTGGTTTTTAGGATCGTGGGGTTCGGCGTTTTGCTGTCCAACAAGGGTACAGACTATGCTGCGGTCCACAAGGTGCTACATGGTTTGCGGCGGCCACTAAGAGGTTGCTAAATGTAGTATAAGAGGTGTAGACACTTAAAAGAGAAAGCTTTCAAGCATTGGAAGAATTTAAGAAGGAAAGAAGATGAAGGGAGGGGGTGACATGGCGCCATGGCTTGGTGGGGGATTGCCTATGTGATGACATCATCACATGTGGAGGCGGCGACCAATAGGGCGGCGGGCGGTGGAGTAGAGAGGAGAGGAGGCCATTAGCTAGTTTTTGGAAGCTTTTAAATGTATATAGAAAATGGAAGATAACATTAAGTTATAGTTAAACTTAATTAGCCACAATCAGTTCATTGAATGACCAACCAAGGAGAGGATGCCAAGCGAAAGAGAGAATAGGCTCTTTGTCTAATTTTAATTGGCTGAGCACGTTTCATGAGTTGACGTATTTTGACGGTGTATTAATTACATCGTGCTAACTTCGTTCTGGCCTCACGGCCACACGTTAACTCCAAAAATTACGAAATTTGAAATCTCTATACATTATGGAATTACAGTTCCAACGAATCTAGCCATGTTGAATTTGGAGACCATTGGAAAAATGACCTTATTTCTAGCTAAAATCGAATTCAAACTAAATTTTCAACATACGTTTATATGTCGTTCTTCCACATACAAATTCCGTTGGACTTAAAAATTTAAATCCTGACATCTTCCGACATTCTGGATCCGATGAAAGTAGTTTCATCAAATTCCAAGACTATCTCGGCAATGGTCCCTTTTAAGCAATCGATATAGCTTTGAAATAACGATATTCAAAATCTGAGTTTTAAATTGATTTAATTGTTTTACTGACCCTGTTTTAAGTCAAATAAAACGATAAAACTAATTATAAAATTATTCTCAAATTTTATCGAGAAAAAATCGGTGTTTTCTGTTCCAAAATTCATTAAAAATAGATTAAATTTAATTTTTAAATTGGCCAAAAAATACGGGTTATTACAATCTTCTATATTTGGAACCTTTTCATATGAAAAGGAATGGAGCTGAAAGTCGTTTAACTAACCAACTCAACTTTTATTCCAGCTCAAGTTCTTCAATTTTTCAGTTTCTAAGAACTTTCCAATTTTCTTGAAATTTGGCTAACACTTTAGATTTTCGAAAAATTTCACCATAATCTCCTTTGTATAGGTTGATCGAAAACATCACAACTCACCTTTCTAGGCCCTTATAAATCAATATATATATATATATATATGTATGTATGTATGTATATATATATCCAACCAAAATCATTTGGGAGATGTGTAGAAATTTATCATCCCAACACCCATGTGGGGTATATATCATGTTCACAAACAATTGTGACTTATCTACACCCAAGGGAGATGTGTAAAAATTTATCATCCCTTGACCCTGTGATGAGGATTATCTCGCGATCCATGTGCCTTATATAGATGCAAGAGATACGTATATGCTTCTGTCATCTCAAGACCCTGTGATGGGCTTTGTTATTACATCCTGCAATTTATCATTATATGTTTGTTAAGTCCACATCATATAAGCATCAACAATTACATGCTTATATGGTTGTACTGTCCAAGCCATCTCGAATAATCATCAGACAATTACCTACTATGTGGTTCCTCTTCTTTCTTCTTCCCTCATCGCATAAGCATAAAACAATTACATGTTTATACAGATATGTTATGCTATACAACGTGGTCCATAATTATTGTTCGCTATTCGTATGTTTAATTACACACAAGCAACCATCTAGCGCATCCAATTCACTCACAACAATAGTAATAATTAAATTGTGCAATCAATAAAATAAATGTGCACCTGTTTGTCGGGCCTATAATTTTATTCCCGTTCTTGGCTTTAAATCAATAACCTGCTCAATATATATATATGCACCTAAATATAAGATGTCCATAATTGTTTTGTTTATATGTTTTTTCTGTCCTCGTCATATAAGCATCGAACAATTACATGCTTATATGGATGTGCTATGCGGTCCACAATCTATGCTATGCGATATAGTCATATCACACAATACTTGTTACTCAATCAAATCGTACAAATTTCCAAGCATATATTTTATATCGTCAAGTCAAAACAAAAGATCAACTGTCATCATGTTATATATCATATCCTTGTGAAATCATCCCCAAAAAAGATCAACTACAATCATAGACATAGCGTACACCCTAGTTTGTAGTGCCACTTTAGGTATAAACCATGTATATGTATCAGACTATCTATATCTATTCTCGCCCGAGTACAGCTATGTACTTGAGGCGACCTACATCACAAAATATACACCACATGCCTATGTTGCACCATAACAGGACTAGCACATATATATATATATATCATATATATACAAACTAACAACTACTATCAGTGGTCAGTACTGGAGCTTTGCATGGAAGGCTTGGATAAGGCCAGCTCCTCTGCTTCCTGCATAAACTCATCCCCAAATCCAGGGGGGAATAGGCCAATCACCCGGCATATGGTCCTTCACCCAGAAATCGTTAGGCTGGTCATTACTATGTGGTCCGACCAGTATATGACTGCCTCATCTTCCTCCTCCTTTTCCTCTACATTTGGTATGGGTATATGTTCAGGCTCTGGCCACTCTAACGCAAGTTCTGGCTTTAACATCTCAGGTAAAACTAGAGCTACATGCAGCTCATATATATCTACTAACACCGGAGCAACTAGTGGCTCTCCCTTACCAAGTAACTCTGGGGCTAAGTCCCAAACAGGCGGCTTTACATGTACCGCAGGCTGAACAAAATGGGCAATCGTCATATCAACCTCGTGAATATAGTCAGGGACAATCTCCAATATTGGAGGTGGTTGGTTTACTAACATGGCATCAAGCTCGGGTATTACGGGTGGGTTAAAACCCTTTATCATCATATGCTCCCATGTCATAGATTCAATCATAGGGTGTGGAAGGTCAAAAAACTTTGGGCCAACATCATAAAAAACTAATTCTAACTCAGGCTCTGGGATATAATCAGGAATGATTGGTAGCTCAAGAGGTGGCTGCTCCTCAACAATACATCTATCTCAGGAGGGGCATAGGAACTCGGTCTCCCATGACTACAGGTCCATGCTCGTCAAACAAGATCCCCTCGTCGTTTTCTAACATCTAAGAATCGTAATCCGTCGAATCCTCAGGCTTGGGAAAGCCCAAGTCCATGTGGGCATCATTTGAATCTGAACTAGAATCGTTGTCTAGAAGCTTCAATTGTACAAAAGCAGATGTAGCATCTGATATATATCGTTGTCGCTACCATAGTTGGAGGTAATTGGAACAGTACTAGGGTAGGTCGAGACCAAAGAGCTATTATATGTACTATCAGACAAGCTATTGCAATCACTAGAGGATGAGCTACCCTCCGAAGAAGATAAAGAAGATAAAATGAACAAAACCTTGGGCTGTCCATCGGGTACGTGCTTGCCTCTCTCCGAATTCGAAACAAAGAATCTTAAATTAGGACATAAATTTAAATTAACTCATTTCAATTAAATAACAAGCGTTTTACGTATATTTACTATCCAAAATCGTGAACATAACTCCTTTACTAATTCAAACTGTAAGGCATGTCAAAATTCATCGACTGTCCAAAATCGCCGAAGATTCCGTTTGACTTACCCTAACTAGACAATTTAAGTAACGAAACAAGAAATCAAACAATTACATTGACAATCAATTGATTATTAAATTTTAAATCATACATGTTATCAAAATATAAATCTTCTTTATATTTAAAATATAATTGAAAATCATATTATATATATATATAGTCACAGATACGTTTACACTACAAGAAATGTGATCATTCACAATACCATCAGACAACGTTTTGACCTCTTATCGTAAAAAAAATGATTTTAGCGCTAAAATTTCATCTAATCGCTGTTAGATTCGCGCTAATATTTCACTTTCCCTCCCACAATTTCGTTCCCTCTATTTCGTCTATCGTAGGAAAAGAATCTCCAGCATGATTTAAAATACTTTACCAAATTTTTTTCTTTTCCCCAAATTAAATTTCCATTGTATGTCCATCGTCGTTGATTTCGTTATGGTTCCGGCATGTCCTTGAATGAAACTTCATGAAAATTGCGTTTCGGAATTTAGTAGAAGGAGAACGGTTTCCAGAGAAATTAATAAATAGGAAGTAAACCAAGGTGAAATTTTATACCTCTTTTGATGTTGATTTTCTCGATTTCAAGCACTAGATGAATAAAACTTGCCCTAATTTTAGCGTCGAACAGGAGATGAAATAGAATTGGTAAAGTGCAAAAGCAACATGGTATGTTTTCCTTTCGTAAATTATTTCATATTGTGGACTCATGAACTTGAATTCTACTTTGTTGCTCTCTTCTGCTATTAAACTAATTAGTTAGCATGTTCCCATATGCAGAATTCTGAAAGCTGAACTCAATCATTAGTGCTTAGGTTTCCTACTAACACAAATTTTCACAGCCTTGCTCATATAATGCCATTATTGGAGATAGTTTGTAATCAAGAGACATTTCTTCAAGTTGTAGTTGATCTATTAGATATTGGAAATAAAATATGAAAAATAATTATTGTAATTGAAAATTGCACTTGGTTTGCTATCAACTGTATATTCTTTCCTTATACCCAATCAGCCCTTCTCTTTGTTAATTGGGGCTTGGATGTGCATCAAATTGAATGAGCAATAACCAAATCCAGAATGCCGATGGGTCCTTTCAGGTTCAACAATCTCATAATTGAAAACCTTTGTGTTCATTTATGCCAGGCCAAATGAAATTTATTTGTTATATTGTGTTATAGGTTGGCCGATTTGCCAATGGGATGTTGTAATTTTATCACCCGTAGTGTTACCGCTTCTAGTATATCATCAAATATTTGATTCAAATACTATGATCTCAACCAACTCACAGGCTATTGATTTCTATCTTCCAATAAAAATTACTTTAATCATCAGTGGTTCAAATGATAATACTTTGCAATCTTGAAACAACTAATTAACCGCTTTGAGTTTTCGTTGCAACTTGACGTTGACAGAGATAATGGCAAATATTTTTATTAGACTTGATCATTCTACTACTTCAATATGTTACCCTGGTGAGATGAGAGGTATTCAATCTTATTGGTATCTTCCTATTGATATGCAGATTGTCATGGCTGGTTGCTGGTACTGTTTGAGTAACATGGTTTTATTGTATATATGGTAAGGAAATGCCATGTAAGTTGTTAAGCCGCTGTCATTCTAGCTGTCATCTCATCTTTGTAATAACTGTACATTGACCATTGATCACTTAATGTCATCGCTATTGGTTCCTATGATATGCAAAATCTTTGGTAAATATGCACATCTCCTGTCAGTGGTAGAGATCTCTAAGGACCTCTTGATAACCAGCTTTTGTTTATTTTAAATTCAAGGAGATATCAGGTGTTTCTATCTCTTTATATACCTATAAGCTAGAGCTTCCTTATATGTATTTCAGTAACCCATTTTTGTAACTCAAAATGCAATGTGATGTCCAAATTTTAGTTCATAGAATACACATCTTTATTTTATATCTATTGGCTTTTGGGTCAAGTTATGATTCTTGTGTGATGTAGTTCATGGCTGTATAACAATAAACATAATCGTTCCATTGGAATTAATCATTGTCTTATATTTTCTTTACTATTAACCATCACTTTATGTCTTTTTGCTTTCTATTATTCTTGTTCATAGTGATGGAGTTCATGGTGGACACTTATGCACATAGTCGGGCCACTTTATTGGATAAGCGGAGAGGAGTGCTTGCTTTATTTTATCCTCTTCCTTTAGTCATAGTATCTCTTTGGCTATTTTTAGGTTTAAATTTGACAATGATCGGATAATAAAAGAAGACATGAAAGAAGCGCTAGAAGAACAATAGAGTTGTGAGGAAGAGGTAATCTATTATGTCCGTTTGGACCTTCCAAATTAATTAAATATTATTAGTTATGTGAGCTGTTTTTTATTTTCGTGCATGGTAGTTGCCGCAGATGTGTAGTGGTTTGAATAATGAGTCATTAAAATTTATCGAGTATTCATTTTCTTACCATGCTAGTGTATGTTCGTGAATCCTGGATGGACAAACACATATTTACGCTTCACCATTTATGTTTGAACCGTTCCTGATTGTGCAGTTTTGTGCCAAATCTATGTTTTAAAATAATAGTAGGTGATAACTGGTTTGCTGGAAGAGCTGACTTGCGTGGGCGGAAAAACTACATTTGTGTGTGCATACCTAGAATTGTATGTACCATCTTATCAATGGTTATAAAACATTTTGATCAAATCTTGCCCATGTAGTATAAATGCGCATTGCGCATAATAAAGTGTATAAACAATGTGTGTGTCCATATATATTTTACCCTGTTAAAATCATTGCATTAATTTCTAATATTCATATAAATGAGTGCAGAAACTTGTAATGGGAAAGGAGCCTGCGTTTCATAAGACATTGCGATATTGGCATGTTTCTAGAGATCCGTCAAACTCCATAAAAAGCACTGAAAAATATATGTCAAAGCAGTGCATACATCGATAACAAAAGTCCGCAAAGACCATGGTACTTATTTTATATGGTTGAAAGAGTTAATACATACATAAATATGTAATATCGATTAATGTCTTATTTGAGTAGGAGAATGACCTTAAGGAAAATTCAGACACAAAGGAAGCTATGGATGTTTTCGATCCTCAACATTGGTTGGAGTCGTCAGGGGGACTTTCGAAAGGAAAAATGTATAGAGCGCCTCATTTAGATATCAATGGTTTACATCGCGGCTCTCAATCTTCAACTGACTCTCATCAAGATGTGCTTCTCAATCCCTTTCTACCCTGCCACTGCATATTTCGTTTTCGTTGGAGCAAGTTGGTAATTGGTTAGAGCAACAATATCCTGAAATATGCAATTATTTGAAAATTTATAGTTCATGTAATTTCTATTCTGAATCACATATTTTTAGGTTGTTGGAAAAATTAAGGCAATCATCTGATATACCACCACAGTCCACGGTACCAACGCAGACCACTACTATGCATGTCGGATCTTCACTGCCGATAGTGCCTATGTCACCATCAATTTCTGCTCAGCCCGACATGTTTACACAAGCTGGCATGCCTGCTCAGTCACCGCAGATGGGGTTTTCTCCCCTGCCTGCTACATTTCCTCATATGACGGGTTAGTAAATTTTCACTTGTATTTTTTGTTCATTTTGGTTCTTGTCTGGTTGCAATTATTGACTGTCAGATTTTTTTTCTCTATACCATAAGCCTGCTAATATAGTTATTAGTAATATACTTGAATAAGTTTGATATCCAACTTTTTGCTTCATTTCAGGCCATGCTATCATTCGACATATCCAATTGTTTCATGTCATGTATGATCATCTTAAATACTAGACAATCAACACTTCAGCCAGCTTCCAGTACAAGTGTTTGTGTGTATTGTTGCTTCCAGTACAATATCCCAGTTATTACACAATCCTATTTTCCAAAAACAATAGATATCAAAACACTGTTTAAAAGCTGCAAGTGGCAACTCTGTTGTGGATATTGACATATATAATTCACATTGACATTTAAATGGCTGTCATTAATAGCCGACTTTCAGTGCAGTAACATATATGGATATTACTTGATAGCTGAGGTTGAAAAGCTGCAAGTGGCAACTCTGTTGTGGATGGCTGCGCCCATGGGAGATGCAGAAAAAGATATGACAAGGGAAAAGGACATAAAAGGATATGCAGATGGACAACTGTTTAATTTATCTGCACTTTCACAACATTATTCGGTTTCTTTAGGAAATTACTTGGTTGAGCTTAGTTCGTTTGCTTATCGATTGTAATTGTTTATTTTTCTTGCTATTCAGCTCTCCCTACATGATGTTGTGCACCACGGTGGTGAATTGCACCAGGCTTAGGAATTATTTCCTTATTATCTAGCGAGAGGTGAACTTTTTTCTTACTTATCCTGTTGCTTTACTTCTCAAGAAAATGAATTCCAATCAAGACCATGATCATCAACATAACCATGGAAGATTATGTTGATGATCATGTAGTCTATCCTTGGTAGGCAGATGACCAAGAATAGATTTACACAAAAAATGTGACAACTTTGGAGTGAAACATTTGCTCCAGACAAACTGCCTCCGACTCATAGTAGGATGTTCATCACTTCTAAGGTCCCAAAATTCATTCAATTTAAACTACCCTTCAGGGTTATCGTTTGACGTCCATGAATCTTTAGTTAACTCGCTAGTGATTTGTCGGCTCATTATTTTGTCAAAGAAGTTAAGAGCCACTAATGGCCTATTACACGCCCATGAGTTGTCTGATATGATAGAACTGACTATTAAATAAGGTGCACCATATCAAAACAGAGCATAGCTCAATGTAAACTGAGCCGACACTTAAACTGAGGGAGCTTTGAGTCAAAATTGAGCACAATTTTGACTCAAACTCTCTTAGTTTTGTATCAAAAATGAGCATAGCTCAGTTTAAACTGAGCTGATGCTAAGTTTCGCATCAATATTGAGAGTTTTGAGTCAAAACTGAGCACAAGTTAAACTGAGTTGACACTCAGTTTTGTATCAAACCCGAGAGAGCTTTGAGTCAAAATTGAGCACAGTTTTGACTCAAACTCTCTCGGTTTTGATACAAAACTGAGCATCAACTATTATCAATATTGTTAGGCTAAAACTCAAGCGTTTGTTTTTTATTTTAACCGAATAAATAGACGACTCCTTTATGAATCCAAACGTCTGGTTTTGAAGTTTGATCGCATATTTTTGCTTTTTTATTGGTTAGCACAATTATTTGCCCAAGAACATTTTCAGACACTTGAAATAGATTTCAGACGTCTGAAATGGTCTTAAGGCATTGGCCGAAGTCCATTTCAGACGTCTGAACCAGGTCAAACGTCTTGAAATAGGTTCAGGCGTCTGAAATTTGTTGTTGTTTCTAGTTTTCCTTCTATCGACCGGTTGGTTGTATGCGATGTCAACTTATTACTTGTTTTTCTTATGCATCTTATGGCCCTTTTGTCAATGAGACATGCCTTCAGCTTTTCCAATGATGATGACGACGACGATTCTTCTGCATATTTTTCTGTAAGTAATTATATTACTCACACTACATGTTCAAGGCATTCATGTAGGATTAACAAAGTACATAAAAATACAAAACATAAGTAAACTTCTATAATAATAATAACAATAAGATTTATAATAGTAGTAAATTAACTTAGATTTATAAAAAAATTAAATAAACTTATAAAAATTAACTAAGTATTATTAAAATTAACTAAATAGTATAAAATTTTGACTAAGTTTACTAATTTTATAAAAACGAAGAAGTAGTTTATAAAATAAACTAAGTATATAAAAATATAAAATATTACCAAGTATTTTATAATAATAACAAGAATTAAAAATTGTCTAAGAATTATAAAATTAACTAATTATTATAAAAATTAACTATGTTTACTAACTTTATAAAAATTAAGAAGTTTAGTTTATAAAAGTTAACTAAGTATATAAAAATATAAATATTACCAAGTATTCTATAATAATAAGAGTAATAATTAAAAATTAGCTAAGTATTATAAAAATTAACTAACTATTATAAATAATTAACTAAGTATTATAAAAATCAACCAAGTTTACTAATTTTATAAAAAATTAACTAGGTATTAACTAAGTATTATAAAATTAACTAAAGTATTATAAAATTAACTAAGTATGATCTATTATAAAATTAACTAAGTATTATAAAATTAACTAAGTATTATAAAAATTAACTAACTATTATAAAAAAGTAATTAATTTTACTAATTTTATAAATAGTAACTAACTATTATAAAAATAAATTAAGTTTACTAATTTATTAAAAATTAACTAAGTATTATAAAAATTAACTAAGTTTACTAATTTTATAAAAAATAACTAAGTATTAACTAAGTACTATAAAACTAACTAAGTATTATAAAATTAACTAAGTATTAGGTATTATAAAATTAATCAAGTATTATAAAATTAACTAGGCATTATAAAAATTAACTAACTATTATAAAAAATTAATTAAGTTTACTAATTTTCTAAAAATTAACTAACTATTATAAAAATTAACTAAGTATTATAAAAATTAACTAAGTATTAACTAAGTATTATAAAATTAACTAAGTATTATAAAATTAACTAAGTATTAGGTATTATAAAATTAACTAAGTATTATAAAATTAACTAAGTATTATAAAAATTAACTAACTATTATAAAAAAATAATTAAGTTTACTGGTTTTATAAAAATTAACTAAGTATTATAAAAATTAACTTAATTTACTAATTTTATAAAAATTTAACTAATTGTTATAAAATTAATTAACTATTATAAAAATTATCTAAGTATTATAAAAATTAACCAAGTATTATAAAAATTAACTAAGTTTACTAAATTTATAAAAAAAATAGAAGTTTAGTTTATGAAAGTTAACTAAGTATATAAAAATATAAAATATTACCAAATATGACCAAATGCTAACATGAACACATGTGTATATGTATTGGAGATGGGCATCGTTGTGCATTCGGCTATAATCAGAGTATCGTTAGGCGCTTCTGAAGATCCCTCAACAAAAAGACCGCTTCTGGTATCTGATTACGGAGAAAGCGATAACTTTTAGATGTTCATTTTGTTGGCATTCGGCGCAAACTTGTTTTATGGAAATTTTGTTTTATTTGTAGATATTGTGACTTTGTTCGACGGATATTGTGTAAATTTAGTTTATGGTGTTATTTTTTTTGGAAATTATGTAATGTTTGTTTATTGATGTGTCTTTGTGTATGAATATTGTGTTATATAATTAGTTGGTTGATATATATTTACATGTTGTTGATATGTTTGTGCATGAATATTTTGATACTATAATTTGTACATGCTGTGATAGATGCAAAAAATGTTGTGATATGTGGCAAAACGCTGTGATAGTAAAGAACATGGAAACTTCCAGAAACGCTATGATATGTGGCAAAACGCTGTGGTAGTAAAGAATTTGTAAACTTTGAAAATGCTGTGATATGTGGCTAAACGCTGTAGAAAAGGGAAGATAACAACATTTCTGGAACAATATAAAACGCTGTATAAACATAAAGACAACACCATTTGAAACGCTGTAATATGTCAATTTTCTATAGTATTTTTGAAAGTGTTGTGATATACCCAGGGACCTATAACAACACGTTGGTAGACATCGTTCATTAAAAGGCTGTACAAGGCTATAACAGCGTTTTTTCAACGCTGTGAATAGACATATTTCTTGTCGTGTTACTTATAAACATATAACTCTCAACTCATCCTAGGTCATTACTAACCCTTTTTTTAATGAGTTTTCTCATTCTAGAATGTTGCTGATCCTGTCTCTAATGAGTATTCTTGAATAGTGTATTACTAATCTTATCTCTGACGAGTTCTTTTTATTTGGTTATGATGTATCTTGTTCTCGAGTTTTGTAATCAAAATCTCTGATACCACCTGTCACGACACGAAATCCCCAGTCGGCCTAAACCGAACAAGAATGCGGATTGTTTGAGAACACGACGCATTGGAACACCGAACAATAGAACTTTTCATTGCTATTACAATAATGTACATTAGAGTACAAGAATATCAGAGTGCGGAAAATAATTTACACAGCGGAAATACAATTATCAGAGAATAAATTACAACAATGCAACGGAAATAAAAATGTATAAATACAATGCACCGCGGATTTACATCAACTAACACAACTGAAAGAAATACGCGGATACAAAGATTTCCTGAATATAGGTCCAGCCGTAAATTAGTATCCTGTTAAATAAACACCTGCAAAACCCAAAACCACCAACTTCCCGTGTGGAAAATATGGGCACCCAGTGTTTAGGTGAAAACCGTAAACTCCAGAGGTCAGTCATGTGACTGGTGTGAGAATACAGTTGTTATTAAAACTTGACTTTAAAATAGGGTAAATCATGGGACCACTACTATGACAAGGAACGGGTTTACTCCACATGAATATCAGTTTAGAAATAAAATAACACAATGCTTTTTGGAAAATGAAGCTATTATAAGACTCAGGTCCCATCACACAACGCAACACAAACCATAGGATAGAGTTTTACCTTATAATAGCCAAATATGTCTGATACGCCTCTTAACAAATATTTTTAATATTATTACAAGTGCATAGTGCTGAAAACAACTTCGAATATAAATGTATCAATCATAGACAACATAATACCCCATCCTATTATGTCATCGCTAGTATACAACTAAAACCGTAAAATCGCGTATTAAAATTAGATTTCCATCATGAGTCGAAGCAAGGGATCTATCCTCACTAAATTTGGACCATCTCTAACAAGATGTCAAGGACCAACACACGTGACCATTGGATCGGCAGGGCCGGTCCGCACTAATGTAAATGGATTTGCAATTCCTGAACAATATAATTCTCGGTCCGATCAGACCTTTTGGTCAGTACGTCGACCACTTTGGCCTTATGCGACCATGTCTGGGGGTCCTCGCTATCCATCATCCACATAAGTAAAATGTCTGGGCACCATACCTGACATCACCTCTAGCTAGAAAGAAACGCATGTTCTCCCTGTTGTCTCTCTCCCACTTTTTACTCATATCGGGGTGTGAAACTCGCGAATTAACGTTATACACAAAGCTATGCTATATTAAAGTCATGCTTTGATCATCATCCACAAAGCTCTGCTTTTCCACAAAAGCTTTGATCTATGCATCTCAACATGCCACATTGTCAGTCCATACCATATCATTAATTTCCACTGTATAACCTCGAAGCTCATACGTCTCAGGGAGGGGAGTTAAGCTAAAAGAATAAATTCTCCACTACCATATATATATATATATATATATATATATATATATATATATATGCAGAGATCACTAGGTATGGCATAAATACAATGTCAGACACACATTCCATTCACAAGTTCGTTCTGGGTCTGAACGAAACCGGAGGCAACTTATTCCTCATCCCATATGTTCAATACAGGAGAGAGTCCCTCACATATCCTGTTGATTTCCAGGTATGTCTGGACAACCACCACTTATTACCTCGTCTTGGGTATATGGCCCAACCGAGACATCATCAATAGCCCAAACAATGTGAAGATCTCTGGTCTTCAACCACCGTATTCATCTTCGACTATTAATCATTGTAACAATTATTCAGAATGGGTCAAACCCGGTGTTTCCGAATAATTCATGCATCTTTAAAATCAAGAGATAAATAAAGATAACAAACATCTTATCCCAATCCAAAATATTCTTTTATTTAAATATTCCATTTTTTGGGGAATGGTTCCCATTAATTTTATAAAAGATTATCACTTTTAAAAATAATTGTTGTAATCCATTCCTCGGAAATTATTTCAAAAGATTTCATAATATCTTTTCACCATGAAAATCATTACCTAATGATATTCAATTTTCGGAAATTAGTCCTGTCTTTAGCTGGATTAAAGAACAACTTCCTTTTTTAAAAGCACCACTCACAATAAACCCAAAATCATCTTCCATTTAATATGGAATTTTCTTGAAAATCTGAACAATTTATAATCGATATAAATTTCCGTATCTGACTAATACTATGAGTGGAATAACGATAAACCCTTTTAAATTCCATAAATAGTAATTGCCTTCCTTCATAGAAGTTCATCTCGGTTATTATTAATCGAATTCTACTCAATTCCAGTTTAATTAAATAAAATGGGAAACTTCATTAAATCTTATTTAAAAGTTTTATTCTTCTATAATTAGGCTCAAGAACAATATTGTATAAGATGTCGCTCACAAAAAAAACCTAAATCCAATATGATATTTAATATAAGATCTTATATGGAAATCATGTTGATTTACATTCAATATCCCCTTTTTAATCCAATTAGTTATATTAAAACATTGGGTTCTTTCTTCTTGGTTTCGAAATAACTCTATCTGATAAAAATATAATTTATCATTTAAAACTAGGAATATTTTATCCAGACCCCTTTCAAATCACTTATTATGATTTATCATAAATTTTTTTTAATTTATTAAGGCCCTTACAGTTGGTTTCCAATATCGGCCACCGAACTGCATCCATAGCGACCTTTTCCAAAATTGATTTAGACTTAAATAAAAATCGAACCGTTTAAATTTAAACCTCTTATACTCATTTGAATGATCTTTTCGATAAGAATCCAGTGGTTCCATTTATAGAACAATCCGACAGTTGGATCTCCCGTTATGTCCATTTGAAGTTACGGGTTGACGTTCGCGAACTGTCGCTTCGCGATGCATTCTTTTCAATCCTAAATCGATTTATATATTATAAATAAATCGAAAATACTTCCAACCTTCCTTTATAAATTATATGAAATATATATAATTATTGTTGAAAAGTTATTTCAGCCGTTTATTTTCAAATTCAAACATTTCACTGTTCGGTCAATTCTAATACTATTCTAATAAATATAATAATAAACTTTTTGAAAATCATCATTTTATGCTCAAAATTTCCATACCATCATAATAAAGGTAAACGAAAAACTTTCGAAAGAAAACTTCTTTTCAAATGTTCGCTTCATATCCTAACCGAATTTCACTTTGAAAAGTTACTATTCATTTTAAATTAAAACTTCGATATGTCATAAGTATATTAAAAATACTTCAAAATCATTCGTTACAGTTACGAATATTCAACGGTATTTCGATATAAATGCATCCATCCAAAATCGGACATCAAAATCAAACTTCGGGTTTTCACTTAGTATTATATTACTGAAATATTCATATTTATTCTGGATTGGAATAACATTCAACAAAATCATCATATAATTTCACTTAGGTGAATTTCATACATCAAACAATAGTTGCAAATGGCTATAAACATCCAAAAGACATCCAGTGTGCACCCATGTTTACAGAAGCTTCAAATAAACACTTGAAGCCTATTTCAATTTGTCAATCAAACTATCAACATACAAACTACGTACTAGGGAGATGTGTGTATCAAATATCGTCCCGAGACCCGAGTGGAGTTTTCAACCAACAACAATCACTTCAAACTATTATTGACTCATGAATTTAATCATATCCAGTTCAGTTCAAATTATTTTTCAAACTAATCAATTTCACTTAAACGAGTAATAATAAATTCACTGTTCACATTATAAATGGATATTTAATCCAATTTCAACTACCACAAATATGTTAACATTATTGTAATATGTTAATCACCTCAATATAACAACCACAACCTAACACAATCAATCAACAATTCATCCACCGGGTTTGCAAACAGCAGTGATGTGAGCTACCATGTACCGTATAACATTTTCTGATATTAACCAAATAAAATCTATAGTTTTCACTACTGTTTAAATCACTACCTGTCAAATATTTCAATGTCGCGTTAACTACATAGTTATTTTTTCTAACTTGCAATTCACTTAACATTTTAATATTAACTTCTATTGTTAAACGGTTAATTATTTAACTATTCAAACTTATTTAAACTACACAAATATGCTAATTTGAGTGAGAAGCTCTCACCCCCAGCCATCGAATAACAGTGCACAACAACGTCGGACCTTCGCGCGCTTGCTACGACTTAAAAATGTCCAATTTTCTTCTCCAATCAACTTGAAACTTCACGGCAATGCTTGTACGCACTCAAACTTGAGTTTGAAGCAAGATAGCAACAATTTTTAGTGGTGTGGAGGCTCATGGGGTCTAGGGTTTCGCTATCCAACAAAGGCACGGACTGTGGTGCGGTACATAGGGTGCCACGTGGTTTGTGGCGGCCACTAAGAGGTTGCTAAAGTAGTATTAGAGGTGTAGAAACTTAAAGGAGCCAACTTTCAAGCATTGGAAGAATTTAAGGGGGAGGGAAGAGGGGGTGATGTGGCGCTATGACCTAGTGGGAGATCGTCATTGTGCTGATGTCAACACAGGCCGAGGCGGTGGCTAATAGGGCGGTGGGTGGCGGAGTAGAGAGGAGAGGAGGCCATTAATTAGTTTTTGGAAACTTTTAAGTGTATTTAGAAAATGGAAAATAACATTAAGTTATAAATAAACTGAATTAGTCACAATCACTTCATTGAATGACCAACCAAGGAGAGGATGCCATGTGGAAGGGAGAAGAGGCTCATTGTCTAATTTTATTTGGTCGGGCACTATTAATGAGTTGATGTATTTTGATGGTGTATTAATTACATCGTGCAAACTTTGTTCTGGCCTCATAGCCACGTGTTAACTCCAAAAATTACAAAATTTGAAATCTCACTACGTTATGGAATTACTGTTCCAACGAATCTACCCACATCGAATTTGGAGGCCATTGGAAAAAGTCCTTATTTCTAGCTAAAATCGAATTTAAACTAAATTTTCAACGTACGTTTTTATGTCGTTCTCCTACATACAAACTCCGTTGGATTTGAAATTTTAAATCCTGACAAGTTTCGACTTTCCGAATCCATTGAAAGAGGTTTGGTCAGGTTCTGAAACTACCTCTACAACGGTCCCTTTTAAGCGATTGATATAGCTTTGAAATATCGATAATCAAAATCTAAGTTTTAAATTGATTTAAACTTTTTACTGATCCTTTTTAATTCAAATAAAACATTAAAACTAATTTTGAAATTATTTTCAAATTTTGTCGAGTAAAAATCAGCATTTTATGTTCCAAAATTCGTTAAAATAGATTAAATTTATTTTTTAAATTGGCCCAAAAATACGGGTTGTTACAATCTCCCCTACTTAAAACTTTTTCGTCCCGAAAAAGGAACTGAGCTAAAATTCGTTTAACTAAACATCTCAACTTTCACTCTAGCTCAAGTTCTTCAACTTTTCAATTTCTACGAACTTTCCGATTTTCCTGAAATTTGTCTGACGCCTTAAATTTTTGAAAAATTTCTCCACGATTTCCTTTATACAGGTTGATCGAAAAAATCACAACTCGCCTTTCTAGGCCCTCATATATATATATGTCCAACCAAAATAATTTGGGAGATGTGCAAAAATTTACGGTCACAACACCCTTGTGTGGTTTATATCATGTTTACAAACAACTGTGACTTATCTACACTTAAGGGAGATGTGTAAAAATTTATCATCCCTTGACCCTGTGATGGGGATTATCTCGTGATCCATGTGCCATATATACATGCAAGAGAGAGGTGTATGTTTCTATCATCTTAAGACTCTATGATGAGGTTTGTTATTAAATCCTGCAATTTATCATTATATGTTTATTAATTCCATATCAATAAGCATCAACAATTACATGCTTATATGGTTATATTATCCAATCCGTCTTGAATAATCATCAGACAATTACGTGTTATGTGGCTCCTCTTCTTTCTTCTTCCCTCGTCTTATAAGCATTAAGAAATTACATGCTTATACGGATATGTTATGCTATTTAGTGTGATCCACAATTATTGTACACTATCCAATGGTGTATGTTTAATTACACACGAGCAACCATCACAGCGCATCAATTCACTTACAACAATAGTAATAATTAAATTACACATTCAATAAAATAAATATGCACCTGTTTGTCGGGCCTATACTTTTGTTGGGCCTGTAATTTTAGTCCCTTTCCTGGATTTAAATTAATAACCTGCTTAATATACATACATATATATATATACATATATATACACACATACATACACACACACATATATATATATATATGTATGTATATACCCAAATATAAGACGTCAACAATTATTTTTTCGATATGATTTTTCTATCCTTGTCATATAAGCATCAAACAATTACATGCTTATATGGATATGTTATGCTATACAGTCCACAGTCTATGATATGCGGTGTAGTCATATCATACAATACTTATTACTCAATCAAATCATCCAAATTTCCAAGCATATATTTTATATTGTCAAGTTATAACAAAAGATCAACTATCATCATCATGTCATATATTATATCATAGTGAAGTCATCACCAAAAAAAGATCAACTATAATCACAGACATAGCGTATACCCTACCGTGTAGTGCAACTTAAGGTATAAACCATGTATATGTATTTGACTATCCATATTTTATGCTCGCCCGAGTACAGCTACGTACTTGAGGCGGTCTACATCACGAAATATACCATATCCAAAATATACACCATGTGCCTATGTCGCACCAAAACAGGACTAGCACATACATATCATATATATACAAACTAACAACTACTGTCACTGGTTAGTACTGGAGCTCTGTACGGTAGGTCCAGATTAGGCCAACTCCTCTGCTTTCTACATAAAATTATCGAGGGAATATTGGTCAGTCACCTGATACATGGTCCTCAACCCAGAAGTCGTCGGGCTGGTCATCATTATTATCATGGTCCGGCCAGTATATGACTATCTCATCTTCCTCCTCCTTTACATTTGGTATGGGTATACGCTCAGGCTTTGGCCACTCTAACGCAAGTTGTGGACCTAAGATCTCAGGTAAAACTGGGGCTATAAGCGGCTCATCTACATCTACTAGTACCAGAGCAATTAGTGGCTCTCCCTCACCAAGCAACTCTGGGGCTAAGTCCCAAATGGAAGGCTCTACATATACTGCGGGCTGAACAAAATGGTAATCATCATATCAACCTCGTGATTATAGTCATGTACAATCTCCAATACTGGAGGTAGCTGGTTTACTAACATGGCATCAATCTTGGGTTTTACAGGTGGGTTAAAACCTTATATAATCATATGCTCCCATATCATAGCATCTATCTCAAGGTGTTGAAGGACAGGAAACTTCGGGCCAACATCATAACATACTAATTCTAACTCAGGCTTTAGGATATGATAGGGAATGATAGGTATCTCAAGAGGTGGCTACTCCTCCATAATAGCATATATCTCGGGAGGGGGCATGGGAACTGGCTCTCCCATAACTACATGTCCATACTCGTCAAATAGGATCCCCTCACTGTATTCTAACATCCAAGCATCGTAATCCACCGAAACTTCAGGCTCCGGAGAGCCCAAGTTCATGGAGGCATCGTGTGAATCCGAATTAGAATCGGTGTCTAGAAGCATCAGTGATACAAAAGTAGAGGTAGCATCTGATATATAGTCATTGTCGCAACCGTAGTTGGGGGTAATCGGAACACTAATAGGGTAGGACGAGTCCGAAGAGCTACTATCTGTATTATCAGACAAGCTGTCGCTATCACTAGAGGATGAGCTGCCCTCCAAAGAAGATGAAGAAGATAGAATGAACAAAACCTCGGGCTGTCCATCAGGTACGTTCTTACCTCTCTACGAATTCAAAATAAAGAATCTTAAATTAGGACATAAATTTAAATTAACTCATTTCAATTAAATAACAAGCGGATTATATATATTCACTATCCAAAATCGTGAACATAACTCCTTTACTATTTCAAACCCTAAGGCGTGTCAGAATTCATCGACTATCCAAAATCGACGAAGATTCCGTTTAACTTACCCAAATCAGACAATTTAAGTAACGAAACAAGAAACCAAACAATCACACTAAAAATCAGTTGATTATTAAATTCTAAATCATATATGTTATCAAAACAAATCTTCTTTATATATACATATACATATATATATATATATAATATAATTGAAAATCAGATTATATACATATAATAGTCACAAATACATTTACTTATAAACATATAACTCTCAATTCATCCTAGGGCATTACTAACCCCTTTTCTAATGAGTTTTCTCATTATAGGATACCGTTGATCCTATCTCTAATGAGTATTATTTAATATGATATTAATAATCTTATCTCTAATGAGTTATTGTCGTCTAGTTTTGATGTGTCTTGCTCTCGAGCTTTGTGAACCAAAGCTCCGATAACACCCATTAGGGGTGAGCGTTCGGTCAGTTTGGTTATTTTTGAGTTTAAAACAATCAAATCTAATTAAAAATGAATTTTTTTCAAATCGAACCGAAAAAATTAATTTTGTTTAATTCGGTCGGTAACCGACTTAATCGAATTTGATAGATATGATATTATTTAAATGATGAATTAACTCAAAGTAAAACATAAATTCATCTTTGGAGAAATTTTATACAGTAAATTTTATGTTTATAATGAAATTAGGCATATTTGCAACATATGTTTTTGTATTTTATCACTAAACTAACTATTTAAAGTGTCATAATAGAGTAAATTAGATAATAAATTAAAAGTTTGGTTAATTCGGTTAAACCGATAACCAAAAAAATATATTTTACAAACCGAATTCAAACCGCTTTAGTTTTAAAACCGAACCGGACCGACTGAAATGAACCGATTTAGTCGGTTAATTTGGTTTGGACCGAATGTTGCTTACCCTACCACCTGTCACGACCCGAAATCCAAGGCCGGCCTAAACCGAAAAAGAATGCAGATTGTTTGAGAAAACGATGAATCAAAATATCGAACAATAGAACTTTTCATTGCTATTACAACAATATACATCAGAGTATAAGAATATCAGAATGTGGAAAATAATATACACCATGGAAATACAATTATCAGAAAATAAATGTAATAACCCGGAAAATGTGAACCAATTTAAAATTTTTAAAATTGGTTATTACCAAAGAATTTGAATAATTGAAATAGCATATTTCAATAAAATAAAGAATTGGGTATGGTATTGCAGTTTGAAATTTTGTATACAAACTTTGTCTGACTGTACCGGGTGGAAAATATAACGGATTTTAGCGAAACTGAAAATATTTAAATCTGTCTATGAATACCTTTCTAACGAATCTGAAAAATTGAAGTTTCATAACGGGAATCAAAAGTTATGGCCAAATGAATTTTCAGAAAGGTCGCTATATAGCATATATAGCCCCTGAAAATTGATATTTTGCATACGACCTCGGAATTCGACGAAACCACTTTTGTTTGGTCCGGGATGTCAAACTATTGCTAGGTTTCAAATTTCATAATTTTTGAAGCTAGTATGTGAGCGGGGCAAAAGAAAATGTGATTGGTCAATTTCTGTTAAAATGGGTCGACCTAAAAATGGCCATTTTTCAAACGAGCTCAGAATTCGACGAAACTGGTTTTGTTAAGACCGTATCGTCAAAACAAAGCTAGATTTATTTTTCTGGAACTTTTCGATTCAGTTTGTGGCCCTGGCAAATTGAAATGTACGTTCAAATTGAATATAAAATGTTTTATACTTTAATTTGAAAAATAACTGACTGTAACAGTCGAATTGGCCAACGAAACATATCCCGTTGTGTCCGGGATGGGGGTATTTAGCTAGGGGCGACAGTCGTTGGGTTTGATTTCGAATTCGTTTGCAAAAACACTATTTAAAATTTCCTATAAAGTCTCGACCAATAGGATTTTTTCTTTTAAAAAAAAAACCTCAGAAACCCTAGCCGCCACAGGCGATATCGACGACCCTCATCGCTCAAAACTTCCCCTCGACTTTCCCGCCGCCACCGCCACCTACAGGCCGCGCCACCACCTCAGTTCGACAGCCCTTCCTCCCCTCTTCACATCCGACCAAACCTCACCCGCCACCATCGCCTGTATCGCCCGAACCATCCCCACGAAGTCGCCGCCTTTCCGACGCCGCACCGCCTTCCTCCGACCACCGAAGGAGACCGCACCACCACCGATAGAGAGCTGGTTCGTAGCTCTTCCACGTCGCAGGACCTGATCGGAGCAACATGGTGCGGTTTGATTTTAAAATTTAAACCTAGTTTTAAAGGTTTAAAAACCTTTCTGCTTCGACATTCTGAAATGAAAATAACACTATAAAGCGTTGCAAAACTTTGAAAAATAATATCTTTTTTGTTCCTTAACGAAATTTGATGAAACAGGAGACACCGTGACCGCAAGGAGGCTCTCTACATTCTAGAAGAAGCCGCGGATTTTTCTGATCTTCCTACGATTTTTAGCACTGCAATAACCAATGTGAGGAATCTAAACTAAATTGTGTGAATGGAATCGTGTTGTATAAATTATATAAGCGAAGTGTAAATTATATACGCATTGTATACCTCATGTACATGTGTTGTATAAGTTATATTAGCGATGTATAAATTATACAAGCGTTGAATGAAACATATATGCTTTGAATTGTGATGAAATGCAAGTGAATTATAGAAATAATATATATATATATACTCCCCTCGTCCACAGACCATGGACGATATTTATTGCTTGTGATTGACGTGATATTATATGGTATGACGAATGGTTGGAAATAATTGTTTGTGGTTGATATTGTGGTTGAAAAATACCTTTGTGGTTGAAAAATACCCTCTTGTGGTTGAAACAAATTAGAATAGGATTGTGGAATTGAAAATAAAACATGTCGCCTGTGTGCGAACTAGATGCATGATCCCCATTGTCAAAAACCGCGAGGTTTTAAGGTAGAGCGAGGAGCCGTACTAGGGACAGTCCCGGTTTTAACTACCCTGCCGTTATGCTGCCGAAATTTTCTGAAATTCATGTGTTGAATATTATTTGAATTTAAACAAATAGCTTTAGCGATAAAAATCACATTTTTATATATATACAAACTATAGAAAATATTCATGTGTTGAGTTGAAATTCATTCGTTGAGTTGAAATTCATGTGTTGAATATTATTTGAATTTAAACAAATAGCTTTAGCGATAAAATCACATTTTTATATATATACAAACTATAGAAAATATTCATGTGTTGAGTTGAAATTCATTCGTTGAGTTGAAATTCATGTGTTGAATATTATTTGAATTTAAACAAATAGTTTAGCGATAAAAATCACATTTTTATATATATACAAACTATAGAAAATATTCATGTGTTGAGTTGAAATTCATTCGTTGAGTTGAAATTCATGTGTTGAATATTATTTGAATTTAAACAAATAGCTTTAGCGATAAAAGTCACATTTTTATATATATACAAGCTATAGAGAATATTCATGTGTTGAATTGAAATTCATTCGTTGAATGGGAATTCATGTGTTGAATGTTATCGTATTTTAAAAATAAAATGGATAGACAATAAAAACTATATCTTCATTGTGAATATGAAGTGTTAAAAACATTCACGTGTTGAATAAATATTTTTGATGATAAAAATATTTCTTTTATCATGTATACGCTTTGATAAAAATACACACGTGTCGAAATAAATAATAGTTTGCTAGAAATATTATTATTAGCTTTGTTCTACATATATATACATGTGTTGAACAGGGAAAATGGATTAGCTGTAGAGTAAAGAAATTATTTGTGTGCCCGACAAATAGGTAAGCCTTGATGAGTTGGCTGCGCAATTTTATTTTTATATCAACTCCTGTGAATGCCATTGGATGCGGAGTGCTGGTTATTCTGTGTGAAATAATAAACATCGCTATAGGATAGTAACAATTAATTTTGAACTACACTACATGGCATACTTCTTGATGATAGGCATACTTCATCATATTCCACATAAGCAATTGGAGCTTGTGTGACGAGGTGGAAGATTTACCATACGAGCGAGAGGCTTGTATGGCGATGATTATATACTACAGGTTGAACTGATGACTGATATGGACTATATAAAATATAACGATAAATTGCAAGATTAATAAAAAACCCACACGGGTCTGGAGTTGACAATAATCACGTCTCTCTAGTTATTAGATACGGCACATGGACTATTTATTTCCACACGGAGCGGGGTGACGAGAAATTTGTTCTCTGGAGTTATTATCTATACACGCTCCCCCGTAAACACCAGAATATATCACTATAAATATGTGGATGCTTATTAGGATTTATTGGGTACCTAACACGGCCCAATAAATTTCCAAACCCCTTCCCGTACAAAGGAGGTTATGGCGAATTTTTTTGAAATATTAAGGCGTTAGTGAAATATTTGAAGTAAAAACGAAGTTGAAATTAATGAATGAACTATATTTGAAATTATAGAATGAACTATATTTATATATATACATATAAATATAATTATAAGAAATCGAAGCCGTGCAGTTCGTGTTTCGGAATCGTAATTTGAAACGATTAGTACGAGAAATTCGACCATCGGATTTTCCCGAAACCGCAACCGCTGGGTTCGCCTTTGAAATATCTTTCCAACGGCACCAACCTTGTAAAAATCCAACGGTTGGATTGTCTAGAATGTTTGATTCAAATCTGAAGAAAAACAGCGCCAGAATCGTTTATATTTATATATAAATATAAATATAATTAAATTAAATCGAATAACGGAGCTGCAGTTCGAATTTTGAAACTGTAACTTCAAATGACTAGTGTGGAAGATCCGACCGTCGGATTTTCACGAAACTGGAACCGTTGGGTTCGCTTTGGGAATATCTTCCCACTGATATAGACTTTGTAGAAATCCAACGGTTAGATTTTCCGATATGTGTAAAACAAATTAGGGGGAAAACAGCGCCAGTGCCACGACACGACCTGAAACGTCGTTTAAATTAAATATGGCCGTTTTTGAATAAATAAAAATGGCGAAAAATCATTATAAAATATTCTAAGCAACATAGATTGGGAATAAACCAATTTTGCTTGATCTTTTTGATATTTGATGGTTGTATGTGTTTGACACGAAAATAACACTAAAGAACTGAAATATGGATGTCGAATAATATAACCATAGAAAGAATTGATTTGAATTCTAATTACGTGAATTATTTGAAAAGGCCGAGCTAACCCTCATTTCAAATAATTAATCGAGCGATTCGAATTGGAAAATACAAAGACGATTCAAGACCGACGATCTTCGTATCGATTGGGTGGGCGCTGCTGAGGTTCCTGACTGGAGTAGCTACCGTGAAGGAACGGAAGCAGTAGCCGTCTGAACGTATGCGTTGATTGGACGGATATACGAGGATTTGACGCCTCCAGTTTCGTTCAGACCCAGAACGGACTTGTAAATGGACTGTGTGTCTGACATTGGATTTTGTTCTATACTGATTGATCTCTATTAAATATATATCTGTTTGGCGGCGGAGAATTTATTCTTTTGCTTAACGCCCTTCTCTGAGACGTACGTGCTCTGAGGTTATATATCGATAGAAATCAATCGTATGGAGTGGATTGCCTATGTGGCATGCCAAGATGTTGTGATCAAGGCTTCTGTTGCAAAGCAAAGTCTTGTGGTTGATGATCAAAGCACGGCCTACGTGGCCTGGCTTTGTGGATTGCGTGGATTCGCGAGCCTCACACCTCGGTATGAGTTAAAAACGGGATACGGACCGCTGGGAGAGCACGACGTTTCCTTCTAGCTATGGTGGTGTTAGTGACCTACCAGCCCTGACATTTATATCTACTTTTCACCTTTGTGGTTGTTGGAATGCGAGGCGCCTCGATTATAGGTCTGTAAGGACCGGGGAAACGTGTGTTTAGGAATTGCCAATCCTCAAACGTAAGAGAGGACCGGCCCAGCCGATCTGGGGTTACCCAGAGTGTGTAGTCCTGAGGCATTTGCTAGAATGTCTCGAAGCGGAGAGGAGCTTGCCCCTTGCCTCGACTCATGACGGAAATCCAATTTCCAATACGAAATAACGGATTCGATTGTAGAACTAGTATGGCGACATAGTAGATGGTAGCTATGCCGCCTATGATTGATATTTATGATGCTATTCGTTTTTGAAACATATATGCACTAGTAATAATATCAAATGATTTCGCTTTACACGTATTAAGCATATTTGGCCATTATAAGGTAAAACTCTGTCCTCCGGCTTGCGTTGCATTGTATGATGGGACTTGAGTCTTATAATGGCTTCATTCTTTTTAAAAGCATTGCGTTGTTTTAAAGAATTTACTTTGTTTTAAATGCACTAGCAATCACTGGAGTAAACCCGTTCCGCGAAAGTGGCATGGTCCTATGATTTGCTTATTACCGTTGTTTAAACTGTTAAATAGATTTCTCATACCAGTCCCCATGACTGACTCGTTGTTTGTTTCACTTTGCAAACGCGGGTGCCCTTATTTTCACACGGGCAGCCTAGTTCATAGGTGACAGGTTGTTTTTGGCTCTGCACTGTTACATAGAGTGCATTTTGGCTCATGGCGAGGCTGACTTCACAGAGATGACTTTGACATTTTCCGCCATTATTGTACTTATATTATGATTCCGCCACAGGCGATGCAGACTGCTTTACTTTCAGTACTTATTATCGTCTGTATATGTACCGCCTTCGGCGATGTAGACTGATACCCTTATTATGTCTCACTGCATGTATATATTCCGCCTCTGGCGATGATGACTGATCACTTCCCTTTTATTTACTAAGTTATATCCTACGTTGTGCTATTCTGATGTTGTTACATGTTGTGATTCCGCTGTCATATCTATGTAAAATTATTCTATTTATTGTTTCTGCTATTATCTGTACTCTGCTATGATGATTGATGTGTTATATTCCAATGATTATCCTTAATACCGTCACACGGATTTTGGGATCGTCACAATAAATTACAACAATTCATCTGAAATTAAAATGTATAAATACAATGCACAGTGGAAATACATCAACTAACACAACTGAAAGAAATACACTGATACAAAGCTTTCCTTAGTATAGTTCCAGCCGTAAATCAGGATCCTGTTAAATAAACATCTTAAAAACCCAAAAATATCATCTACCCGTGTGGAAAATATGGGCACCCAGAGTTTAGGAGAAAACAATAAACTCCAGGTCAGTCATATGACTGGTGTAAGAGCTAAAACAGTTATTAAAACTTGACTTTAAAATAGGGTAAATCATGGGACCATGCTGTATGACATGGAACGGGTTTACTCCATACGAATATCAGTTTAGAAATAAAACAACGCAAATCTTTTTGAAAAGTGAAGCTATTATAACACTCAGGTCTCATCACACAATGCAACACATACCAGAGGATAGAGTTTTACCTTATAATAGCCAAATATGCTTGATACGCTTAAAAATAAACATTTTTGATATTATTATAAGTGCCTAGTGCAAAAAATAACTTCAAATATAAATGTATCAATCATAGACGACATAATACCCCATCCTATTATGTCGCATATAGTATACAATTAAAATTGTAAAATCGCGTAATTGGATTTCCATCATGAGTTGAGCAAAGGATCACTCCTCACCGAATTTGGACCATCTCTAGCAAGATGTCTAGGACCAACACACGTGATCCTTGGATCGGCAGAGCCGTTCCGCACTTACATTAGCTGACTGGCTATTCCTGAACAATACGTTTTCCGGCCCTCGCCATCCATCATCCATAAGTAAAATGTTTGGGCTCCATACCATGACAACACCTCTAGCTAGAAAGAAACGCATGTTCTCCCTGTTGTCCCTCATCCTGTTTTTGACTCATACTGGGGTGTGAAGATCGTGAATTAACGCTACACACTAAGCAACGCTAGATTAGAGCCGTGCTTTGATCATCGTCTACAAAGCTCTGTTTTTCAACAAAAGCTTTGATCTATGCATCTCATCATGCCATATTGTCAATCCATACCATAACATTGATTTCTACCAATATAAAACCTCTAAGCTCATACGTCTTAGAGAGCGGTGTTAAGCTAAGAGAATAAATTCTCCGCCACCAAATATATATATATATATATATTTGCAGAGATAACTGAATACCGCATAAATACAATGTCAGACATACAATCCATTTACAAGTTCGTTCTGAGTTTAAATGAAACGGAAGGCCCCTTATTCCTCATCACATATGTCCAACACAAATAAGAGGCCCTTGCATATCTGCTGTGTTTCCAAGTATGTCTGAACAACCACCACCAATTACCTCGTCTTGGGTGTATGGCCCAACCGAGACATCAACAATAGCCCAAACGATGTGAAGATCTCCGATCTTCAACCACCGTCTTCATTTTTGACTTTTAATCGTCGTAACAATTATTCAGATTGGGTTAAACTCGGTCTTTCCAAATAATTCATGCATCTTTAAAATCAAGAGATAAATAATGATAATACATCTTATCCCAATCCAGAATATACTTTTATTTAAATATTCCATTTTTCTGGGAATGGTTCCCATTAATTTTATCAAAGATTATCTCTTTTAAAAATAATTGTTTTAATCCATTCCTCGGAAACCATTTCAAAAGATTTCATAATATCTTTTCGCCATGAAAATCATTACTTAATGATTATTCAATTTTCGGAAATTAGTCTTATCTTTAACAGGATTAAAGAACAACAGCCCTTTATAAAAGCACCGTCCACAATAAACCCAAAATCATCTTCCATTTAATATGGAATTTTTACGGAAATCTAAACAATTTATAATCGATATAAATTTCCATATCCAACTACTACTATGAGTGGAATAATGGCAAACCCTTTTAAGTTCCATAAATAGTAATTGCCTTCCTTTACATAAGCTCATCTCGATTACTAATAACTGAATTTCATTCAATTCCAATTTAATAAAATATACTGGGAAAACTTCATTAAATCTTATTTAAAAGATTTATTGTTTTACAATTGGGCTCAAGAACAGTATTGTTTAAGATAGCACTCATAACAAATCCCGAATCCAATTTGATATTTAATATAATATCTTAAATGGAAATCATGTCGATTTACATTCAATCTCCCCTTTTTAGTCCAATTCGTTATATCAAAACATTGGTTCTTTCTTCTTGATTTCGAAACAACTCTTTCTGATGAAAATATAATTTATCTTTTAAAACTTGGAATGTATTATCCAAAACCCTTTCAAAACACTAATTACGATTTATCATAACTTATTCATATTTTTAATAATTTTATTAAGACCCTTACAATCAGTTTCCAACATCGGCCACTAAACTCCATCCATTGTGACCTTTTCCAAAATTGATTTGGACTTAAATAAAAATCAAATCATTTAAATTTAAACCTATTACATCATTTTAAATATCTTTTCGATACGAACCCAACGATTCTGGTTTTAGGAGAATCCGACGGTTTGATCTCCAGTTACACCCATTCGAAGTTACGGGTTGACGATCGCAAACTGTCGCTGCGCGACGCATTCTTTTCAAGCCCAAATCGATTTATAAATTATAAATCGAAAACGCTTCCAAACTTCCTTTATAAATTATATAAAATATGTATGATTATCGTTGAAAAGTCATTTTAGCGTTTATCTTCAAATTCAAATATTTCACT
Organism: Allium sativum; assembly: GCA_030737875.1. Classification (NCBI taxonomy): domain Eukaryota; kingdom Viridiplantae; phylum Streptophyta; class Magnoliopsida; order Asparagales; family Amaryllidaceae; genus Allium; species Allium sativum. The sequence continues at coordinate 367,689,175 of CM060920.1, forward strand.
GTTCGGTCAATTCTAATATTATCCTAATAAGTAAAATTTTATTATTTTTCGAAAGTCGTCAATTTACGCTCAAAATTTCCTTACTATCATAATAAAAATAAATGAAACTTTTGAAAGAAAACTTCTTTTCAAACGTTCATTACATATCCTAACCAAACTTCACTTTGAAAAGTTACTATTCATTTTAAATTAAAACTTCAGTATACCATAAGTATATTAAAAGTACTTCAAAATCATTCGTTACAGTTACGAATATTCATTGATATTTCGATAAATGCATCCATCAAAATCGGACATCGAAATCAAACTTCGGGTTTTCATTGAATATTATATTTTTAAAATATTCATATTTATTCTGGATTGGAATAATATTCAACCAAATCATTATATAATTTCACTTATGTGAATCTCATACATCCAATAGCAGTTGCAAACAACTATTAAACATCTAAATGACATCCAGTGTGCACATTTGTTTGCATAAGCTTCAAATAAACTCTTAACGCCTATTTCAATTTGTCAATCAAACGAACAACATACAAACTACATACTAGGGAGAAGTGTAAATCTAATATCATCCCGAGACACGTGTAAGGTTTTCAACCAACAACAATCACTTAAAACTATTATGGATTCATGAATTTAATCATATCTAGTTTGGTTCAAATTATTTTTCAAACTAACCAATTTCACTTAAACGAGTGATAATAAATTCACCATTCAAATTATGAATGGATATTTAATCCAATTTCAACTTCCACAAATATATTAACATTATTTTAATATGCTAATAACCTCAAAATCACGACCACAAGCTAACACAATCAATCAACAATTCATTCATTGAGATTGCAAACAATAGATAGTGATGTGACCTACCATATAGTGTATAACATTTTCAGATATTAACCAAATAAATTATACATTTTTCGATACTATTTATGTCACTAGTTGCAAAATATTTCATGTCACATTAACTACATAATTAGTTATTTTTTAACTTGCAATTCACTTAACATTTTCATATTAACTTCAATCGTTGAACGGTTAACTATTTAACAGTTCAAACTTATTTAAACTACACAAGTATACTAATTTGAGTGAGAAGCTCTCGCCCCTGCCATCGAATAAAAGTACATTGCAACTTTGGACCTTTGTGTGCTTGCTACGACTTAAAAATGTTGCCTTTTCTTCTCCAATCAACTTGAAACTTCACGGCAACGCTTTTACGCACTCTAGCTTGAGTTTGAAGCAAGAAAGCAACGATTTTTAGTCTTTTGTTGGCTCATGGGGCCCGGGGATTCGTTGTCCACCAAGGGTACAGATTGTGGTAGGGTCCACGGGGTGCCACATGGCTTGTGGGGGCAACCAAGAGGTTGCTAAAGGTAGTATAAGAGGTGTAGACACTTAAAGGAGAAAGCTTTCAAGCATTGGAAGAATTTAAGGAGGAGAGAAGAGGAGGGCAGGGGGTGACATAGCGTCGTGGCCTGGTGGGGGATCTCCGTCATACTGACGTCAGCATAGGCGGAGGCGATGACAAATAGGGCGGCGGGTGGTGGAGTAGAAAGGAGGCTATTAACTAGTTTTTGGAAGCTTTTAAGTGTATTTAAAAACTGGAACATAACATTAAGTTATAATTAAACTTAATTAGCCATAGTCACTTCATTGATTGACCAACCAAGGAGAGGATGCCAAGTGAATGAGAGAAGAGGCTCTTTGTCTAATGTTAATTGGCCGGGCACTATTCATGAGTTGATGTATTTTGATGGTGTATTAATTACATCGTGCAAACTTCGTTCTAGACTCATGGCCACATGTTAACTACAAAATTACGAGATTTGAAAGATCGCTACGTTATGGAATTACGGTTCTAACGAATCTAGCCACGTCGAAATTGGAGATCATTGGAAAAATGACCTTATTTCTAGCTAAAATCGAATTCAAACTGAATTTTCAACGTGCATTTATATGTCGTTATTCTACATACAAACTCCGTTGGACTTGAAATTTTAAATCCTGATATGTTTCGACATTCTGGATCCAATGAAAGTGGTTTCATCGGATTTCGAGACCGTCTTTGTAATGGTGCCTTTTTAAGCGATCGATATAGCTTTGAAATATTGATATTCAAAAGAATGATAAGCAGTTCATTAGGATAGCAAACAACAATGATGTGAACTACCATATACAGTATAACATTTCTAATGGGCGATTACTACTAGCAACATGGTTTTCTTAACATTTCTTTTCATCTCGCTTCTGTCTCTCCAAAAATCAACCTCTTCTTTCTCGTTTCCTCTGAACACTCCTTCCCCTATCCTAGATTTTATTGTGCGTGGTCACCTAAGAATTACTTCTTCGTCTTTTAAAATCTAAGCTTAGCCATGAATCAGATCTAAGCACGAAATCCTTTCCATCTTCTTCCATGTTGGATCTGTTTTCACTCCTCCGCCTTATAGTCTCTAACTCCCCTTCCACCTCTGTGCTTTGCTACTTTAAGTAACTACTCTTCGCGAGTTATTCAACTGGCTGTACTTCACTAATTGGAAGACGTCACCAACGCGGGGTTTATAGTACAAAAACTCCCCTTTGGTCGTTTTGTTTTGCGTTTCGATGTAGCCTCAATGCTTATCTGTGATGGTACTTACTCTCCTTTTGGGTATTCAATGTTGTCTCTATTTATCATCTTGTTGATAGTACTGGGTTGTTGGATTTTGTTTGTGTAGCAGTGATTTTTCTGTTCTATCGATTGGAAGTTTTTTTCCGATTGTTTTTGCTTGGACCCCTATTTGTAATGCTAATTTCTACTATGTCATTGGTGCTTTTAGTTGTTGTTGGTCAGTCTTACTTGGTTTGGTTCATCGTCGACAAAGGGCGGTCCATGAGAAGGCTTGGCGTTGATTTTTGCCTCTCTATTCGGTGGTGTTCGTCTTTGCTAAATTAATCCGATCTTATGCTTCTTGGACGCTGTTTGGCTATAATTTTGTGATGTTGTGGCTTGTTTGGTTTGTATTTGGTGTTTTGGTCACTTCCCTGGCTTACTAGCAACACTCAGAAATGTATTGCTCGGTCGTTGCTGATTATCTGCTTTTTTACCTTCCTCTCCAAGCCAGTTTCAAGCTCGACTTTCTAGTTAACTATCATGTCAAATCTGGTAGTACTGGTCTTGAGAGTAGGTCATTGTGCCTTTTCCTTCATGTACTATCACCATGCTACTTTATGTCAAAGCTGTTTGTCAAAATGCTGTGTAGGTGAGGCTCCCCCATGCTTCCAGACTTCATCAACTTGGAGCCATGTGCCATGGTAGCTGCACAAGATGTGTGAAATTTGGAGAGTGGTCTTTTCAGCTTTACATGTCCTTATTAGGCGTTGTTTGTATGTTTGATACTTTGTATCATGAAATTTATTTGTGTACGTATATGTTTCAAACATGTGACTCCCTACGTGGAGCAGAGTTGTAGACTAGTCAATTTGGGCTAGCTTCAGTGCTATAAGCCGTAAGGTAGAGTGGACGGACGACTATAAATTTCGTAAGTGGTGGATAGTCCACCTTAAAAGTTGAATTAGTTGATTATTAATTTCTATCATACATACTACTCTATATTTTTTATTATTAGTTATAATAAAAGGTGTTTGCAGTCACCTTAAAAACCGGTCGGCTTTGCCAAAAAGAAATACCGATATTCAAAGTCCGAGTTTTAAATTGATTTAATTTTTTTGCTAACCCTATTTTAAGTCAAATAAAACATTATAACTAGTTTTAAAATTATTATCAAATTTTATAAAGTAAAAATCAGCATTTTTTGTACTAAAATTCATTAAAATAGATTAAATTTATTTTTTAAAATAATTGTTGTTACAATTGCCTTCAACTGTTATTGCCTTAAGGTTTCGAGTACTATCCTTAGACGAACTTCATAATCCTTCTCTCTCTTATAATATACTAATATATTGTTTACAAATACCAATACAAATCTATCCAAATGCTCTCGTAAAATTTGGTTCGTCAAGTCTACAAAGAAGTGAGCGCATTAGTAACCAAAATTGCATGACTAACCACTTATATGATTTGTATCTGATTCTGAATTTTGTCAATGGAACACTGTCTTCAACAATCCCTAATTGATTGAATCTTGTTATCAAGTCCAATTAGGAAAAACACTTTGGGTCCACTCATCTGATCAAATAAATCGTCGATTCTAGAAAAAGAATATCTATCGTTAATTGTAGTTTCCTTGAGCACTTGATAATCGATGCACAATCTGAACAATCCATTCGGCTTCTTCTTGAATATTGCAATGGCTCCTCAAGGTGAACAACATAGTCTAATTATGATTTTTTTCCTCCAAGACCACTAGTTGCATCTTCGAATTCTTCATCTCGATTGGTGCCATCGCGCTAAGTGGTTTATTCATCGGTTTAGCTCCAAGTACAAGATTGATTCTAGACCGGAGAGTTCTCTTTGTTTGTAATCTTATAACTACTTTAAATGCATCTGCAAACTCTTTTACTACACCGACGCCCAATTTTGTTGTTCCAATAATGCATACATTTTTGAACTTAGACCCCCGACTAAGTATACAATTCTTTGTCGACCCAAGATGGGGGTGGGTCAACCCAACTTGTCTGTAGGCGTGTGCCTTGGTGTGCATGCATTATTCGATGAATGTTATAATTTTCACATATTATTTCAGCTATGTGGCTTTGTAGCTTTGTTTTAGTGGTTTAGCATGAACCTTAGGATGATGCGACACTCTCTGATTAGTCCAGTGACATGGCCCACCCAGATTTAATCCTAAATTTGGACAGCTGATGATGCCCAGTAAACCGTATAAAAAATGAACAAAGCGTTTTTCTCATTTCTTCACATACATTATTTCTGCTTTCTTCTTCTTCCCCAGGACTATCCTCGAAAATTAGGAAGGGCCAAATAATTAAACTTTTACAAAAATAAAGAAGTTTTGAAATTTTAAATATTTATTTTATATAAATACCTATTACATAACCTCTCTCTGGTCTACTCTCCCTTCGAGATGGTCACTCAACCTATTGAAGAGCCTGGCTTAGGTCGAAAGGGCTTCCTAGCAGAAGCAACTTAGCCTTTCCCTTTACAAAGGATCTGCTGGAATAAGAAAGGCCATTAGGGAAGCTCTCTTCGTCAGATCTGTATTTTTATGTGATTTCTAGATTAGTAAATTGTATAAAAAAATTAGATAGTTAAATAATTTTAATTTGCAAGTTTGAAAGTTTACAGTATTTATGCATTTAGTTTTTCTGTAAAGTTATTGTAAGTTATTTACTATTTACTCCTATTTATTTCTAGTTATTTACTATTTATCAGTAATTCTCTTTCTTCTATCCCCTTCTCTATTGTGGTTTTATTTACAGTTCGGGCTATGCCCTATTTTATTTGTTTTATTTATTTTTGAGTCTAGGCCTTGTGAGTAGCCTATACCGTTTCCCTTTTATTTTTTGCTGAGCCTGGGCCAAAATGGGAGCCTAGACCTTAATCATTATTTTGCGTTAAAATTAGAATAATATTGAAGTTGTACAAAAATCGATTGTTGGGCACGTTGGAACTGATTAAATATTATAATCAGTGTTGGACTGTAATTTGGGGATAATACTTAGTATGTAATTGGAGAACATGCAAACGCATAAAATGGAATAGGATCAACTTAGTTAGACGTTGTGTAACATGGGTTTGGGTTGTATAAAAGGATAAACATTAATTAGGAATGTTTAATACAACCTAAGGACATAACACGAGATTATATTAGGCTTATTTCTAAACTTAAATTGTGTTAAGCTAAAATAAAGATATAATTAATAAGCTAAGGTAGTGGAGTCTGTTCCAGTAGTATGGGTTGATTGGGGGAAATAAGTGGCTCATAGGTCCGTTCTGACAGCGTGGGGCTGATTGGGGAAAATAAGAGGTCTAATTAAATATTGAGTTTATAGTGGGAGTCCATTCCGACAGCGTGGGGTTGATTGGGGAAAATATATGGCTCGTAGTTTAGGTCCATTTCGATAGGTCAGATCTAATGGATCGGGTGGCGTGAACATACCCGATCCCACATCAGCTGCGAGCACTAGCATGATACATCTAGAATTAGCAAACACTGGATCGAGTTGAAAGCACCTACGCGACACAACAACATGCGATCAAATGAACTCGAGACCTCAGCATCTCCACGGGGTCGGATCTACCCCCGTACGACCCGCTTGGGGCGGTTTACTGCACCTCAAGAGTGATCCTATTCTTATGCCTACTTCACCGGATCGAGTGACACTTGTCACCACACGACCAGAGGAGAATTTCTCCACTACTTCCCGGGATCACCTCTAGATTCACCACATGGCATCCGACCCGCTCCGCCCTAAAGCCTATAAATACATGCTCACGCATCATTTTAAGGGGATTTTTTCCGGCTATATGAAGCTCCATATTCCTTAGCCATGGCTTCCAACTACCTTTCATTTAGAAATATGTGTGATAAATATGATTGTATTTCAGAGATTGAGTGGCTATAATCACTGTACTTGTAATTCTCTATCGAATCAAAGAACTATGAAGTGGACGTAGGCTCGTTAAGGCCAATTGGGTCTGATTGCTTTTTTATATTTTTAGCTTATAAATCTTCACTAATATTTACAAAATTTAGTCAATTGGGTGTTAATGCCATTTTTTGGTCTAACATTTTGGTGCTTTACTGAGGAATGAAGATTTTTAGCGTTTAAGGATTTTCCAGTCTACTTATTGGATCGTCAAGTCCGATGAGAAAATCCTGTGGATTTCATACTGACTTTGCAGTCGTGGAGATCACCAGATGTGAAGTCAGCTCCATATCATTTAGCAAAAACCGCCAAAGTTCAGAAACAAAGTCCAGGAAAGCTTTAGAATCAGATTGAATTAGTTTCCATATCAGTTCGAGTAAGCCTCTAGATCGGATCGCATCCTACCAGGTCGGATCTATTGGAGAGGGTCGAATGAACATACCCGACCCCGTATCAACTGCGTGCACTGGAATGATGCAACTGGAATTTGGAACCCAATCAGGTCGGATCGCCCAATACCCGACCCGCCTGAAGCTTCCTCTACCTCACGAGCTATACAGATCGAATCCTCGGGTCAGATAGGCATGGACCCGACCACGTCTGAGCAGTCACATTAAAACGACGAATCAAAGTGTAATGACCCGGGATTTTGACGACTTTGGTTATCGCCATAAACTCAATGATGACTAACCAAACATCGAAAAATACCGGTCATTAATGAAAGAAATTAGAGGTTGAGGAAAGATAAGATAGAAACTTAGAATAGAAGAAGAAGAAGGACACAATATCAGAGTAACACGAATCTCACAGCGGAACGAATAAATATATTTCATAACAGAACTTTGAAATACAAATTTGTACTGGAATATACATATCATTATCAAAGTACAGCACTTACAACACATCGGAAATAACTATAGCTATATAATCCTGAAGCCTCCTACTCCAAGCTCTTCCAGTATGTCTGTAAATCCCGACTACTTGACTGCCCGTACAAATTTAGGCACCCAAGAGTTTAGGGGAAAAAAAAAAAATAAACTCCCGGTCAGTCATGGGACTGGTATGAGTAAAACAGTTTAAAACAGTTCAAGCAAGTAAGTGATATCTCATAAGACCACGCCGTATAATGGAACGGGTTTTTCCCTTATGAGAATCCAAATTATCTTTATATCAAAAACCTTTGATATTATAATAATGTCTATAAACCACAATATAAAAATCATCTAGCAGAAACACTTTCATCTCACGTTCTACATACATAGTATACAATCAAAACCGCAAGCACGTATTTGGTAATGGATTTCCAACTATGACAAGGTATGGAACCACCTTTCGCTAGTGTACCTCTAGAGAGGAATACATTGGTTCAACAAGAACATCTTGCAACCCGGCCACACATGACCGACCACTCATTTCGCTTGAGTGTATCGAATGTATATCACCAACGGTTGGGATCAGAAACCGTTTCCCAAATGGGACAACAACAACAATAGATTTTTAGAAGTAAATGAAACTCTAGATCAGGTGATTATACACCCTACTTCGGAGCGACCAACTTAGCCATGCTGCCTGCCTGATTTCTGTCATTTACCAGATGTGAGGCTAGAAGCTACGCTTTATCATCACACCAGATTCACTTTGAATGCCACATCGTCAAATCCATCAAATCACCGATTTGCGTCCTCAACCATACATTATGTGTTAGCTAAAAGAAGTTTCCTTCTCCGCTTTCACTCTTGGTACGGTTAGAGAAATCAATATACGTGATCGTCTGGAAATACTCTGTCAGACATCCGTCCATACAAGTCATCCAGGAACAGGATGAACCGAAGGCACTATTCTGTAAACAGGATAGCCCTTGCATAACTCCATCTTCAATTATATTTGGCATATATGATTCGCAATGCTTATGTCAATACAGAGTGGTTCTTTGGATAATAATCCAGCCGGTCTCTCCATATTAACAACGTTAAAATGGTCAAAACTTCGATAGTCTGTGATTTAACTATCGAATAAAAACAAGTGTGCAGACAACGATATTATTTCCAGATGGAAATTTATATCGATCAAACATCATTCAACATTTATCTCTTTATTTCATTAATTTACTTATCTCATGTTTCCTATACTCAATATTTCTTATTTTCTAAATTTGGAAAATATACGTTATTAACAATGGAAAACATTTCCATTTCTTGTTTTCTTTATTAGAAAACATTTCTGGTTTCTTATTTGGAAAACATTTCCAAAGCTTCTTCATTGGACTTAGACAGATGTTTAAACAAAACATCGCGATGCCAACTCAAACCAATTCCTTTAATTACTAAATTCACTTAACCATCCTTTACTATCGAACCTTAACCATTCCTTAGTTAAAAATGAAGTCAATCAAGTTAGGGTAATACTACCTCTCAGACCTTAACTGAACAACGTTTCTAACCTTGAAATAGACAAAGTTCACCCTTCTAATTCTTTAACAAACTTCCTTACGTAACTCTCTTTCAAATCCTTTCTATTCGGTAATTCTTTCCTTCGATAAGGTATATTCGATAACTCTATTCAATTTATTCTATTCACTTAACTCTTTTGATTTAACTCTAACTCTATTCACTTAACTCCTATCGAATAAACTATATTTGATAACTCTTTTAATTCTATTTGAATAAACTATATATTCGATTAACTCCTTTATTCTATTCGAATAAACTATATTCGATTAACTCATTTGCTTTAACTCTAATCGATTAAACTAACATCGATTAACTCCTTTATTCCATTCGAATAAACTATATTCGATTAACTCCTTTTATTTTCTATTCGAATAAACTATATTCGATTAACTCCTTTATTCTATTCGAATAAACTATATTCGATTAACTCCTTTATTCTATTCGAATAAACTATATATTCGATTAACTCCTTTATTCTATTCGAATAAACTATATTCGATTAACTCCTTTATTCTATTCGAATAAACTATATATTCGATTAACTCCTTTTACTTTCTATTCGAATAAACTATATTCGATTAACTCTTTTATTCTATTCGAATAAAATATATATTCGATTAACTCCTTTATTATATTCGAATAAACTATATATTCGATTAACTCCTTTATTATATTCGAATAAACTATATTCGATTAACTCCTTTTACTTTCTATTCGAATAAACTAAATTCGATTAACTCCATTTGAATAACTCTGTTTGATTAACTCTAATCAATTAATTCTATTCGATGAATTCTAATCGAATAACTCATTTTGGCTAAACTATATTCGAATACCTCCTTTTAACTTTATTCGATAACTTCCTTTATTCTATTCAAATAACTAATTCGATTAACTCCTTTTCGAATAAACTATTCATTTATAAAGATTTACTTTTAGTAACGGTTCTTCACTTTACAAATGATTTCTGTAATAACCCGGAAATTCTGAACCAGTTTAAAAATTTTATTTTGGCAATATTAGCGAATTTTGATTATTTAAAATGAATTATTTTAAATAATATCGACGATGAATTTATTTTGAACATAATTAGAACGTATATATTATATACGTCGTTGTTAGAATATAAATAATTATATATAATTATAAATAGAATTGAAAATGGCGCGGTAGTTCGATAATTCGATTTCAAACTTCAATTGAATGTACCGGGTGCAAAACAATCCGGATTTTAGTGAAATCAAAAACATTAGGATCTAATTGGGAATATCTTTCCAACGAATCCGAAAAATCAAAATTTCATAGCGGGAATCAAAAGATATGTCCAGTTGAAAATTCTGAATAGTCGCTGTGGAATTCAGGCCCTTAAAAATGGAAATTTTGCAAATGACCTCGGATTTCGGCGAAACCACTTTTGTTGGATCCGCAGTGTCAAGTTATTGCTAGATTCCAAATTTCATAATTTTCTGAATTAATATGTGAGCGTGGCAAATGAAAACGCGTTTGACCAGTTTCAGTTGATTTTAATCGACTGGAAAATGGCCATTTTTCTAACGATCTCAGAATTCGACGAAACTAGTTTTGTTAGGACCGTATCGTCAATACGAAGCTAGAAAATATTTTTCTGCAATTTTTAGAGTTCGTATGTGACCCCGGTAAATTGAAATGCGCGTTTAAATTCAATATATAGAGTTATATGTTGATTTTGACGAAACTGATCGAAACGATCAAATCAGCTTGCGATACCTATCCCATTGTGTTCGGAATGGGGGTAAATCGCTATGGACGACAGGCGGTGGGCCTCGTTTAGAGGTCGTTTGTGAAAGTCAACTTTTTGCAATTAAAATAATTAAATAAATTAAACTTTCCTCTTCCTCCCCTTAAATCACGTTGGCCCCTCCCCTTTTCAGTTCGTTTAAGAATCAAAAAAAAACTTGCTAAACCCTTGAAGGGCGTCGCCCTCTACTTGACCACCATCGCCGGAGGCGGCGGGCCCCTCCTCCCTCAAGCGGTGCACCGCTCCGTTCTCCCTCCCCTCCCTTTCCTCTGGCACCAGCCCCGACGCCCGAACCCCCACATCGAAGGAGCCCAACGCCTGATGCCAAGCCCTGCCGTGCCACGCCCCATCGCCTGTCCCTCCCCTCCTCCGTTCGACGACCTCCGTACCCTCTCCCCTCCTGATGTCAACCGACGCAAGCAAACCCCCCCCCTTCGAAGTTCAACAGCAAAACCACCCCCTCCTTTCAAAAAAAAAATGTAAGTTTTATTTATTTGTTTTTATTTGTTAATTATGTAGGTGTTATTATGAATTTAAAAAAATTGTTTTTAGCATAAAATAAAATCTGTTTTTATATATATTATGGCATCAAGAAGAAATGATTTTTAATAAACGTAAGAGAGGATTTTTATATGATAAAACATGTGATTTTTAGAAACTGAAAATATGCGATTGTTATTTGTGTAAAGGCAAGATCTTTCTTTGTTTGAAGTTTTGATTTTTAATTTAGAGGAAAGGATATAATTTTTATATAATCATGGAGTTAAAAATATGATTTTGATATTTTTAAAGTATTAAAAATATGATTTTTATATTTTTAAAGTATTAAAAATATAGTCTTTACTATATAGAAGGTGTAAAAATATGATTTTTGTTTATGTAGAGAATTAAAAATATAATTTTTACATGATAGGAATATTAAAAATAGCATCTTTATATGTGTAGCAAAATAAAGATGTGATTTTTATAATGATATAGTTGAAAGGGCGGAGTCTTTATATAGTGAATAGCGAAGTAAAAATTCGATTTTTATATATTGAATAGCAGAATAAAAATTCGATTTTTATATATTGAATAGCAAAGTAAAAATTCGATTTTTATATATTGAATAACAAAGTAAAAATTCGATTTTTACATATGTAGTGGCTACAACAACGAAGATGACAAGAATGCGATAACGATGAAGATTTCTATCAAAGAAGAGTCGTGGTATTGGATAGCTATCGGTGAGAATTCCTCACCTTTCAATTTCATTTTCTAGTTATATAAATATATACTTGGATGCAGAGGGTGCTTAGTAGCACCCGACACAATTGTCCACAGACCATGGACTTGTTTGTTTGGTTGTGTAAATTGGTTAGATGATTATGGTTGAATTGAATTGTTTGGTGAATTAAAATTGATTTGATTGATGTGCGAATGGCGTGGGCCTTCACTAGACTGGGGATAAGGCTAGGCCTCGTCCCATTTCTAGTATCGTGCCGTTATGCCGCCGAAATTTTCTAAAATATGTTAGAAAAATAAAAATATCATTTTATTTAAAGAATGAACTGAATAGAAATTCATATGTTAAAATAAAATGTTTTATCGTTAAAAATATATTTTTTAACGTGAAGTGAATAAAATAAAATATTCATTTACAAACCGGATGGTTTGTTTATGTACACCTATTTGAAGGACAATGATTGGGACGATAAATTTTACACATCGCCCAACTGCACAAATAAAATCTATGTTTGTTGATTTGAAACCCCACACGGGTGTTGGGATGAAATTTGAAGTTCACTCATCCTGATTGATTGAATATGTCGATCGATTGATTGACAGGCTGTTATAAGCGTTAGATATCTATATTTGATGCTTATACAGTGTAGTGCACTTTGGTTGATGGTTGATTATTTTTCAATGCTATAATATACATGTGTTGTATGAAAATCCATATAATTAATATTATATGGTGATTGATTGGGCCTCATTCCAATTTAGAAAATAAAGAATATTATAAAATAAAGGTTCATGTGTTGACTGTACTCGTCCGTTGAGATTAGTCATGTGTTGAACGAAATATTTTAACAATAAAATTTATATCTTTATCACTATAAAATAAAGGTTCATGTGTTGACTGTACTCATCCGTTGAGATTAGTCATGTGTTGAATGAAATATTTTAACAATAAAATTTATATCTTTATTAATATAAAATAAAGGTTCATGTGTTGACTGTACTCATCCGTTGAGATTAGTCGTGTGTTGAACGAAATATTTTAATAATAAAATTTATATCTTTATTAATATAAAATAAAGGTTCATGTGTTGACTGTACTCATCCGTTGAGATCAGTCATGTGTTGAACGAAATATTTTAATAATAAAATATACATCTTTATCATATTTAAAATTAGAACTACTTCACGGTGGAGTCTAATTGAAAATCAAACGATAGATACCCAAATTTTATAAAATATTTTAAATAACAAAAATAGCCACACGTGGACAGTACTCACTCGTTGAGATTAGTCGTGTGTGGAGAAAAAAGATAAATATTCATTTGTCGAGTAGAACATTTGAAAATAGAATTATATGAAGCCGTGTTGATTAGATTAACGCCATTTTGACGTGAACGATATTTATATCGATTTTATTCATTTCGAAATGAATTGAATATAAAACGATTTCGAAATGAATTGAATATAAAACGATTTCGAAATGAATTGAATATAAAACGATTTCGAAATGAATTGAATATAAAACGATTTCGAAATGAATTGAATATAAAACGATTTCGAAATGAATTGAATATAAAACGATTTCGAAATGAATTGAATATAAAACGATTTCGAAATGAATTGAATATAAAACGATTTCGAAATGAATTGAATATAAAACGATTTCGAAATGAATTGAATTGAAAACGATTTCGAAATGAATTGAATATATAATGAGTTTGATTTGAATAGGAAATGAATTTGAATCAAATAGAAAACCAATTTGAATTGAATCGAATAGAAAACCACTTTGAATTGAATCGAATTGAAAACGAATTCTAATTGAATTAAAAACGAATTGAAATGAATTCAAATTGAATTGAAATTTGAATAGAATAGAAATGAATTTTAAAACGAGTTTATAAGGAAAAATTCAATTTTGATTTGAATTGAAATGGAAGTTGAAAATGTTTTTGAAACGAATTCAAAACTATTTATAAAATTCGTTTTAAATAGAAATCGACGAAATATATATTATATATATTATATATATAATATAATGGCTTGAATAGAACGCGCCGCGCCGCGGCAGTTCGCGAATTTCGACCATTTATTTCAAGCGGACATTACGGGAGATCCGACCGTCGGATTCTCCTAAAACCGGAACCGTTGGGTTCGTATCGAAAAGAGCTTTCTAACGAATATTAGAAATTTGAAATCTAACGGTTAGATTTGGAGATACGTCCAAATCAAATTTGAAAAAGGTCGCTATAAGTGCAGTTCGATGGTCATTGTTGGAAATCGACTGTACGGGCCTTGATAAAATTATTAAAAATAGCGATAATTTGTGTAAAATCACAAGAAATGATTTGGGAAAATTTGGGATGAAAAACCCCATATTTGAAAAGATAAAAATAGATTTTTATCGAAATGAACTATATTGAACAAAATTTAAAACCCGATTTGTTTTTAAATAAATAAATTAGATTTAAAAAAAGGGGTTTTAAATAATCGGAATTCCTAATATATTTGATTTGAATTGAACTAGAACTGATTTGTGGGTTTATCGTGAACTGTGTTTTAAACAACACTAGTTCTTTAACCCGATAACAAATAGAATGTGATTTGGGTTTGTCGTGAACTGTGTTTTAAATAACACCTAGTTCTTTAACCCAGTAAAAGGAGTTTTAACGAATCTGCAATTAGGTTGAAATCTGAATCTAAAATCTAAATTATCAAATTTAGAAATGAGCGAGAATGGAGTATCGCCAGTTTTGCTCCAAAGCGATAGTTAAATCTTTAATTAGATTTGCACGTGAAATGGTAATTAATTTTACCGATAACACCGTGGTGTTAGATATGGAGTATTACCAGTTTTGCTTCATGGGATGAATAGGTTGGGATTGGGAAATAAAATAAATAATTACTTCGGTATGGTTCGCTAATCTCGACTAGTTTAGAAAACCATAATTTGGTTTGAAACGACATCCAAAGGAAGATTAAAGGATAAATTTTAAAGAATTTATCTTGGATAAAATTAATGGGAACATTTCCCTAAAAATGTGATTTTGTGAATAAAAGAATATTCTGAATTGGAATGAGGCGTATGTTGTGTTTGTGTAACATTTGTTTTAATATACGCGGGTTGTTCGGAAAGGCCGGGTTTATACCCATTCTGAATAACCGATTCGACGATAAGTCGAAGATGAAGACGGTGGTTGAAGACCGGAAGTCTTCACATCGTTTGGATAATTACTGACGATCCTGATTGGGCAGTACACCCAAGAGGATGGAAATAGTTGGTGGTCGTCCAGACGTACTTGGAGATGGATGGATATGCGAGGAAAGTGCCTCCGGTTTCGTTCAGACCCAGAACGGACTTGTAAATGGATTGTGTGTCTGACATTGGATTTTATTCTGTGTTGATTGATTTCTATTAAATATATATCTGTTTGGCGGCGGATAATTTATTCTCTTGCTTAACGCCCTTCTCTGAGACGTACGAGCTTAGAGGTTATATATCGATAGATATCAATCGCATGGCATGAATTGCCTGTGTGGCACGCTGAGTTGCATGGATCAAGGCTTCTGTTGAAAAGCAAAGTCTTGTGGTTGATGATCAAAGCACAGCCTTTGTGGCGTAGTTTTGTGTATAGCGTGGATTCGCGAGCCTCACACCTCGGTATGAGTTAAAAACGGGATACGGACTGCAGGGAGAGCACGACGTTTCTTTCTAGCTTTGGTGGTGTCAGTGACTTACCAGCCCTGACATTTATATACTTTTCACCTTTGTGGTTGTTGGATGAGGCGCCTCGATTTTAGGTCTGTAAGGACCGGGAAACGTGTGTTCAGGAATAAATAATCCTCTAACGTAAGTGAGGACCGGCCCTGAAGCATCCAAGGGTTGCCCAGAGTGCGTAGCCCTGGGACATTTGCTAGAGTGTCTCGAACGCGGAGAGGAGCTTGCCCCTTGCCTCGACTCATGACGGAAATCCAATTTCCAATACGTGTATTTCGGTTTTATTTGTAGAGCCTAGTATGGCGACATAGTGGGATGGGGCACTCATGTCGTCTATGATTTATATTTATGATTGAAATTGTTTCGACACTATACACTTATTATAGTATCAAATGATTTGTTTTAAACGTACCAAGCATGTTTGGCTATTATAAGGGAAAACCCTATCCTCCGGCTTGCGTTGCATTGTGTGATGGGACCTGGGTCTTATAATAGCTTCATTTTTCGAAAAAAGCATTGCGTTGTTTATTCTATGCACTTGTATTCTTGGGAGGAAACCCGTTCCGTGTTATACGGCGTGGTCCCTTGAATTACTCTCTTTTAAAGTAAAGTTTTAAATAACTGTTTTAGTTCTCACACCAGTCACATGACTGACCTGGAGTTTATTGTTTTAACCTAAACTCTGGGTGCCCCTATTTTCCGCACGGGCAGCTAGTAGTTTCGGTTTTGCAGATTTATATTCACAAGATCCTGGTTTACAGCTGGAATGATATCCGGAAAGCTCTGTATCCGTATATCACCTTCAGTTGTGCTTTGTATTATTTTTCCGCTGCTATGTAATTTATTGTAATCTCTGATATTTATCGAATGTAATTTATTCATTTATACTCTGTATATTCTTGTATCTGATGGAATTGTTGTAATAGAAATGAAATGTTCTTCTATTTGTGTTCTGATTTGTCTTGTCCTCACAGTAATTCGTTCTTTCTCATCTCTTCGGAGACTGGGGAAGTTTCGGGTCACTACATTTGGTATCAGAGCTTTGGTTTACAGAGCTCGAGAACAAGACACATTAGAACCATACGAAAGAATTCATCAGATATTGGATTAGTAATATCCTATTAGAATGACTCGTTAGAGATAGGATCAGTAGTATCCTAGAACGAGTGTAAAAAGTATATTTTTCAAAAGAAAGCAATTTTTGTTTTGAAAATTTAAATCAATTCTACGTACTTGAATATTTATTTATGTTAAATATGGACAATCCAATATATAAAGGTTTTGTATATACGCGTCATGAACGTATATTCGAAGTTTTAATATACTGGATGGATATAGGATTACACTCTAGTCGCTCGGAGATGATTTTGATGATGGAGCTCCATCACTAAAATTTATGTTCGTGTTTCGAAGGTGTGATATCTATATATTTCCATCGGACTGGTGTGAGAACCAAAACTTATATAGTTAGAACACATTGTTGTGAATTGGCATCAAAAATGCAATTTTTTGTATATATATCAAAATTATCAATTTGAAACTCTAATTCACTAATTGATTGATGTTTGTGTTGAATGTTTATTTGTTTGATAATTTTTGAACCTTTATGCCTAATTGAATCAAATATTGAACTGTATTCAAAATTGGTTGCATTTGCTCGCATATACATATACTTACATTGAACAGGTCATAGCAAGGAGGCTAGAGCCGAAGAATAAAATTTGTTTGCCCGACAAATAGGTACATGTTTACTACATAATTTACTGTTTTGTTTGGGTGATGATGATTTTATGAGCCTATTGGCTAGCCGCTTGGCTTTTTCTTTTTCTTTTTGAGATCAGAAGGCCTATATGGCAATTTCGGGATTTTCCCGTGGCTCCCGGTGCAGGGGAGGTTATGGCGAAATTTTTCGAAAATTTAGGGTGTTAGCCAAATTTTTGAAAATTTGAAAATTCTCAAAAACTGCAAAGTTGGAGAATGGAAGCCAGATCGAACGTAGAGTTGATTAATCAAACCACTTTCGACTTTGTTCCTTTTCGGGGACGAAAAGTTTTAAGTGGGGGAGATTGTAATAACCCGGAAATTCTGAACCAGTTTAAAATTTTTATTTTGGCAATATTAGCGAATTTTGAATATTTAAAATGAATTATTTTAAATAATATCGACGAGGAATTTATTTTGAACATAATTAGAACGTATATATTATATACGTCGTTGTTAGAATATAAATAATTATATATAATTATAAATAGAATTGAAAATGGCGCGGTAGTTCGATAATTTGATTTCAAACTTCAATTGAATGTACCGGGTGCAAAACAATCCGGATTTTAGTGAAATCAAAAACATTAGGATCTAATTGGGAATATCTTTCCAACGAATCCGAAAAATCAAAATTTCATAGCGGGAATCAAAAGATATGTCCAGTTGAAAATTCTGAATAGTCGATGTGGAATTCAGGCCCTTAAAAATGTAAATTTTGCAAATGACCTCGGATTTCGGCGAAACCACTTTTGTTGGATCCGCAGTGTCAAGTTATTGCTAGATTCCAAATTTCATAATTTTCTGAATTAACATGTGAGCGTGGCAAATGAAAACGCGTTTGACCAGTTTCAGTTGATTTTAATCGACTGGAAAATGGCCATTTTTCTAACGATCTCAGAATTCGACGAAACTAGTTTTGTTAGGACCGTATCGTCAATACGAAGCTAGAAAATATTTTTCTGCAATTTTTAGAGTTCGTATGTGACCCCGGTAAATTGAAATGCGCGTTTAAATTCAATATATAGAGTTATATGTTGATTTTGACGAAACTGATCGAAACGATCAAATCAGCTTGCGATACCTATCCCATTGTGTTCGGAATGGGGGTAAATCGCTATGGACGACAGGCGGTGGGCCTCGTTTAGAGGTCGTTTGTGAAAGTCAACTTTTTGCAATTAAAATAATTAAATAAATTAAACTTTCCTCTTCCTCCCCTTAAATCACGTTGGCCCCTCCCCTTTTCAGTTCGTTTAAGAATCGAAAAAAAAAACTTGCTAAACCCTTGAAGGGCGCCGCCCTCTACCTGACCACCATCGCCGGAGGCGGCGGGCCCCTCCTCCCTCAAGCGGTGCACCGCTCCGTTCTCCCTCCCCTCCCTTTCCTCTGGCACCAGCCCCGACGCCCGAACCCCCACATCGAAGGAGCCCAACGCCTGATGCCAAGCCCTGCCGTGCCACGCCCCATCGCCTGTCCCTCCCCTCCTCCGTTCGACGACCGCCGTACCCTCTCCCCTCCTGATGTCAACCGACGCAAGCAACCCCCCCCCCTTCGGAGTTCAACAGCAAAACCACCCCCTCCTTTCAAAAAAAAAATGTAAGTTTTATTTATTTGTTTTTATTTGTTAATTATGTAGGTGTTATTATGAATTTAAAAAAATTGTTTTTAGCATAAAATAAAATCAGTTTTTATATATATTATGGCATCAAGAAGAAATGATTTTTAATAAACATAAGAGAGGATTTTTATATGATAAAACATGTGATTTTTAGAAACTGAAAATATGCGATTGTTATTTGTGTAAAGGCAAGATCTTTCTTTGTTTGAAGTTTTGATTTTTAATTTAGAGGAAAGGATATAATTTTTATATAATCATGGAGTTAAAAATATGATTTTGATATTTTTAAAGTATTAAAAATATGATTTTTATATTTTTAAAGTATTAAAAATATAGTCTTTACTATATAGAAGGTGTAAAAATATGATTTTTGTTTATGTAGAGAATTAAAAATATAATTTTTACATGATAGGAATATTAAAAATAGCATCTTTATATGTGTAGCAAAATAAAGATGTGATTTTTATAATGATATAGTTGAAAGGGCGGAGTCTTTATATAGTGAATAGCGAAGTAAAAATTCGATTTTTATATATTGAATAGCAGAATAAAAATTCGATTTTTATATATTGAATAGCAAAGTAAAAATTCGATTTTTATATATTGAATAACAAAGTAAAAATTCGATTTTTACATATGTAGTGGCTACAACAACGAAGATGACAAGAATGCGATAACGATGAAGATTTCTATCAAAGAAGAGTCGTGGTATTGGATAGCTATCGGTGAGAATTTCTCACCTTTCAATTTCATTTTCTAGTTATATAAATATATACTAGGATGCAGAGGGTGCTTAGTAGCACCCGACACAATTGTCCACAGACCATGGACTTGTTTGTTTGGTTGCATAAATTGGTTAGATGATTATGGTTGAATTGAATTGTTTGGTGAATTAAAATTGATTTGATTGATGTGTGAATGGCGTGGGCCTTCACTAGACCGGGGATAAGGCTAGGCCTCGTCCCATTTCTAGTATCGTGCTGTTATGCCGCCGAAATTTTCTAAAATATGTTAGAAAAATAAAAATATCATTTTATTTAAAGAATGAACTGAATAGAAATTCATATGTTAAAATAAAATGTTTTATCGTTAAAAATATAATTTTTAACGTGAAGTGAATAAAATAAAATATTCATTTACAAACCGGACGGTTTGTTTATGTACACCTATTTGAAGGACATTGATTGGGACGATAAATTTTACACATCGCCCAACTGCACAAATAAAATCTGTGTTTGTTGATTTGAAACCCCACACGGGTGTTGGGATGAAATTTGAAGTTCACTCATCCTGATTGATTGAATATGTCGATCGATTGATTGACAGGCTGTTATAAGCATTAGATACCTATATTTGATGCTTATACAGTGTAGTGCACTTTGGTTGATGGTTGATTATTTTTCAATGCTATAATATACATGTGTTGTATGAAAATCCATATAATTAATATTATATGGTGATTGATTGGGCCTCATTCCAATTTAGAAAATAAAGAATATTATAAAATAAAGGTTCATGTGTTGACTGTACTCGTCCGTTGAGATTAGTCATGTGTTGAACGAAATATTTTAACAATAAAATTTATATCTTTATCACTATAAAATAAAGGTTCATGTGTTGACTGTACTCATCCGTTGAGATTAGTCATGTGTTGAATGAAATATTTTAACAATAAAATTTATATCTTTATTAATATAAAATAAAGGTTCATGTGTTGACTGTACTCATCCGTTGAGATTAGTCATGTGTTGAACGAAATATTTTAACAATAAAATTTATATCTTTATTAATATAAAATAAAGGTTCATGTGTTGACTGTACTCATCCGTTGAGATCAGTCATGTGTTGAACGAAATATTTTAATAATAAAATATACATCTTTATCATATTTAAAATTAGAACTACTTCACGGTGGAGTATAATTGAAAATCAAACGATAGATACCCAAATTTTATAAAATATTTTAAATAACAAAAATAGCCACACGTGGACAGTACTCACTCGTTGAGATTAGTCGTGTGTGGAGAAAAAAGATAAATATTCATTTGTCGAGTAGAACATTTGAAAATAGAATTATATGAAGCCGTGTTGATTAGATTAACGCCATTTTGACGTGAACGATATTTATATCGATTTTATTCATTTCGAAATGAATTGAATATAAAACGATTTCGAAATGAATTGAATATAAAACGATTTCGAAATGAATTGAATATAAAACGATTTCGAAATGAATTGAATATAAAACGATTTCGAAATGAATTGAATATAAAACGATTTCGAAATGAATTGAATATAAAACGATTTCGAAATGAATTGAATTGAAAAGGATTTTGAAATGAATTGAATATATAATGAGTTTGATTTGAATAGGAAATGAATTTGAATCAAATAGAAAACCAATTTGAATTGAATCGAATAGAAAACCACTTTGAATTGAATCGAATTGAAAACGAATTCTAATTGAATTAAAAACGAATTGAAATGAATTCAAATTGAATTGAAATTTGAATAGAATAGAAATGAATTTTAAAACGAGTTTATAAGGAAAAATTCAATTTTGATTTGAATTGAAATGGAAGTTGAAATTGTTTTTGAAACGAATTCAAAACTATTTATAAAATTCGTTTTAAATAGAAATCAACGAAATATATATTATATATATTATATATATAATATAATGGCCTGAATAGAACGCGCCGCGCCGCGGCAGTTCGCGAATTTCGACCATTTATTTCAAGCGGACATTACGGGAGATCCGACCGTCGGATTCTCCTAAAACCGGAACCGTTGGGTTCGTATCGAAAAGAGCTTTCTAACGAATATTAGAAATTTGAAATCTAACGGTTAGATTTGGAGATATGTCCAAATCAAAATCGAAAAAGGTCGCTATAAGTGCAGTTCGATGGCCATTGTTGGAAATCGACTGTACGGGCCTTGATAAAATTATTAAAAATAGCGATAATTTGTGTAAAATCACAAGAAATGATTTGGGAAAATTTGGGATGAAAAACCCCATATTTGAAAAGATAAAAATAGATTTTTATCGAAATGAACTATATTGAACTAAATTTAAAACCCGATTTGATTTTAAATAAATAAATTAGATTTAAAAAAGGGGTTTTAAATAATCGGAATTCCTAATATATTTGATTTGAATTGAACTAGAACTGATTTGTGGGTTTATCGTGAACTGTGTTTTAAACAACACTAGTTCTTTAACCCGATAACAAATAGAATGTGATTTGGGTTTGTCGTGAACTGTGTTTTAAATAACACCTAGTTCTTTAACCCAGTAAAAGGAGTTTTAACGAATCTGCAATTAGGTTGAAATCTGAATCTAAAATCTAAATTATCAAATTTAGAAATGAGCGAGAATGGAGTATCGCCAGTTTTGCTCCAAAGCGATAGTTAAATCTTTAATTAGATTTGCACGTGAAATGGTAATTAATTTTACCGATAACACCGTGGTGTTAGATATGGAGTATTACCAGTTTTGCTTCATGGGATGAATAGGTTGGGATTGGGAAATAAAATAAATAATTACTTCGGTATGGTTCGCTAATCTCGACTAGTTTAGAAAACCATAATTTAGTTTGAAACGACATCCAAAGGAAGATTAAAGGATAAATTTTAAAGAATTTATCTTGGATAAAATTAATGGGAACATTTCCCTAAAAATGTGATTTTGTGAATAAAAGAATATTCTGAATTGGAATGAGGCATATGTTGTGTTTGTGTAACATTTGTTTTAATATACGCGGGTTGTTCGGAAAGGCCGGGTTTATACCCATTCTGAATAACCGATTCGACGATAAGTCGAAGATGAAGACGGTGGTTGAAGACCGGAAGTCTTCACATCGTTTGGATAATTACTGACGATCCTGATTGGGCAGTACACCCAAGAGGATGGAAATAGTTGGTGGTCGTCCAGACGTACTTGGAGATGGATGGATATGCGAGGAAAGTGCCTCCGGTTTCGTTCAGACCCAGAACGGACTTGTAAATGGATTGTGTGTCTGACATTGGATTTTATTCTGTGTTGATTGATTTCTATTAAATATATATCTGTTTGGCGGCGGAGAATTTATTCTCTTGCTTAACGCCCTTCTCTGAGACGTACGAGCTTAGAGGTTATATATCGATAGATATCAATCGCATGGCATGAATTGCCTGTGTGGCACGCTGAGTTGCATGGATCAAGGCTTCTGTTGAAAAGCAAAGTCTTGTGGTTGATGATCAAAGCACAGCCTTTGTGGCGTAGTTTTGTGTATAGCTTGGATTCGCGAGCCTCACACCTCGGTATGAGTTAAAAACGGGATACGGACTGCAGGGAGAGCACGACGTTTCTTTCTAGCTTTGGTGGTGTCAGTGACTTACCAGCCCTGACATTTATATACTTTTCACCTTTGTGGTTGTTGGATGAGGCGCCTCGATTTTAGGTCTGTAAGGACCGGGAAACGTGTGTTCAGGAATAAATAATCCTCTAACGTAAGTGAGGACCGGCCCTGAAGCATCCAAGGGTTGCCCAGAGTGCGTAGCCCTGGGACATTTGCTAGAGTGTCTCGAACGCGGAGAGGAGCTTGCCCCTTGCCTCGACTCATGACGGAAATCCAATTTCCAATACGTGTATTTCGGTTTTATTTGTAGAGCCTAGTATGGCAACATAGTGGGATGGGGCACTCATGTCGTCTATGATTTATATTTATGATTGAAATTGTTTCGACACTATACACTTATTATAGTATCAAATGATTTGTTTTAAACGTACCAAGCATGTTTGGCTATTATAAGGGAAAACCCTATCCTCCGGCTTGCGTTGCATTGTGTGATGGGACCTGGGTCTTATAATAGCTTCATTTTTCGAAAAAAGCATTGCGTTGTTTATTCTATGCACTTGTATTCTTGGGAGGAAACCCGTTCCGTGTTATACGGCGTGGTCCCTTGAATTACTCTCTTTTAAAGTAAAGTTTTAAATAACTGTTTTAGTTCTCACACCAGTCACATGACTGACCTGGAGTTTATTGTTTTAACCTAAACTCTGGGTGCCCCTATTTTCCGCACGGGCAGCTAGTAGTTTCGGTTTTGCAGATTTATATTCACAGGATCCTGGTTTACAGCTGGAATGATATCCGGAAAGCTCTGTATCCGTATATCACCTTCAGTTGTGCTTTGTATTATTTTTCCGCTGCTATGTAATTTATTGTAATCTCTGATATTTATTGAATGTAATTTATTCATTTATACTCTGTATATTCTTGTATCTGATGGAATTGTTGTAATAGAAATGAAATGTTCTTCTGTTTGTGTTCTGATTTGTCTTGTCCTCACAGTAATTCGTTCTTTCTCATCTCTTCGGAGACTGGGGAAGTTTCGGGTCACTACAATTTCCTTTTATTCTAACTTATCCTTTGATTTTATAAATATTTCTTTTATAAAAATCCTTTCCCTTTTCTATATAAAATCCAACGATTTTATATAAATCATTCATTTTCAAAATACACTTTGGAAGTCCCCTTTCCCATATCCAGTATTTCTTATGGTATTTAACATACCATATAACAACGAAAAATATCGTCCAAACACACATAATCAACAACAGATTATATATCACATTATATATCACAATATATGAATCACAGTAAAATAAATGTTGAGGAATAAGGTTGGATTCCTCTAACCTGTCTCCCTGCGTCCACGGATGTTATACAATATAAAATCAACATCACTTTCAGTTCCATATGATATATTTTGTTAAACAGAATCAATATAGAAATTCAACTAACTGACTAGCAGTTCAATCAAACAGTCACACACAGTCAATCAGCCAATACTTAACAGTTCTAAAAGTACAACATGAAATTATAAACTGTTCAGAGTTAGTGAGATTTACTGACATTTCGCGTTAACCGTTAAATAACGATTTGCGTCTGTTGGTTCAGACGGACAATTTATTTTGCAATAAATTGTAACGAGCTTCGATTCCCTTCCCGTCAGTCTCATTTTGTTGCTCCCGTCCATACGATCCCATCGGATCTTGTTTCGCTGAATTTCGACCATTTATGATGAAGTTATACCCTTTCGAAGTTTACATGAAAATACACAATATAATATAACTTATATAATTTAATTTATTTGGGCCTTTACCCATTCATTCCTCAGCCCAATACGTGGCCCGCTCTCAACCTTTCTTCCCCCCATCGACGAACTGGAAACAGCAAGGGCCACAGCCAATCCTTCCTTCACCAACTCCTCCTCCTTCTTTCACCAAAAAGTCAAACTAAAATCACCAATATTCTCCTCGTTTCCAACTCTACCTCCTCATCTCCATTTCGCCCAACTCGAGCTTCATATCCCAGATCCGACGCACCCTTTCACGCAGCAGGCATCGACAACTTCATCCACCAAATCGTACAAAACTTCCACCCCTGATGTTAAACTCCTCCCCGATCTTCATTCCATCCTCAAATTCGAGTATTACTGCTTCATTTCCGCAGTGTTCCTAACCCTAGATTCACGTTGTTCCGAACTAGGGCCCATAACACAGCGTCGAACGGGATGCAAAGCATACTAGGTTGGAGAGCAACTCAAGAGAACCTCGAATCTATAGCTACTTCGATTTATAGATTTTTTTTTAGAACTTGCGAAAATGTTTCCCTGGAACCCAACACAGCGGCGGCTCAAAGAACAAATATATAGGGAATGATATTTTTGTGTGTGGCTGTAAAAGTTTGAGGGTGTGGCCTAGTTTGGTCCACAAGTCTTAGGATATATTCGTTTATTTATTTATTTATATCTGTCTCTACACTCTAAAAATCTGTGTGATCACCCACGATACCCAAAAATCACCAAACTGGACATACTGCTAGAGTTTGACATTACGGACCCAACAAAACTGGTTTCGTCGAATTTCGACTTCGTTTGCAAAAGTGGCTTATTTTTACAGCTCTGAATGACCCATTTAAATATATAAATATATTTAAATATAATTAAATTAAATATTTAAAAAATAAATATTATCGTTTATATTCACAGTGGAATACCATACAGCTCTACTGGGATTTATAACTTGATATTTCCAATCTGGGTCAACCCGATATTCGATTTATATTGAAATTCCTTTTAAAAATATAAATAATTCCTTTATAAATTATAAAGGAATTCCACATAGACTTTTCTAAAATTTGATTTGAACATATCTCAAAATCTACACGACGAAATCCTGATTTTTCTTTTCCACTAGAAAGATATACTCCACCAGCTCCACGCGTTTCTTGTTTCACAGAAATCCGGCTTAAAACGAATCCTGTACATTCAGTTGAAGTTCGAATCGCCAAATAGCGAACTGCAGCGCCATTTCGAGCTCGATTATAATTATATTATAATTTATACATTCAACCATCGTTAATTAAATATATTCGTTATTCTAATTCAAATTCTAAACTGAATTAAATATCACAGATGATCCAGTTCACACCATATCGCCATTTCAGCCAATTCTGATTATTTCAGAATTAAATATATTATTTAATTTATTATTTTAACTAAATATTCATCATTATTTAATTCCATGACCATTAAATTCACTATATCACTATTAATATAATTAAATTAATTAATTATAATACCTCTGCCAATGCAGGTCATTACAATCTTTCCCACTTAAAATAATTTCGTCCTCGAAATTGCTAAAAAGTAGAGGACGATCCTATCGACTGGTTAGAACATATATGTTCACTTCTCAACTTCAGTTTCCAACTGAACCAATTTAATTTCAATTAAATTATTAATTAATTCTTATCAATGAAAATTTTCAAAAATCCTGAAAATTTTCTAACACCTTAAATCTTCGAAAAAATTCGCCAGCACCTCCTTTGTACTGGTCAATCGTTCAAACTCCAACTCGCCTCTCTGGGCCATCTCCATCCCAAAAGAAAATCAGACAGCCAAGCGGCTTGCCAATTCGGCTCATACTCATATCGAATATAAACTTGTACCCTTTGTCGGCATATCATTATATCCTTTCCACCTGTTATCAATTCAGTGGATACAAGGGTCATCCCAATCAAATCCCACTCTGCTTTTATCCATAACACAACCATTCACTTATATCCGAGCCAAATATCATTTCAACTCAAGTTTCTCCTCGATTCCCAACTCTTAACTTGATTATCCCATTACACTTCAAATTTGAATCTCACAATCCAATTTGTATTGATATCATTCTAATTCAATCTCAGTTACCTCTTAACTGACTTTACTTTAATTCAAATTTGCTTTCACAAATTTCTGTTAAATTTGTTTTTAATTCAAACAGTCTTTCCCTGGGAGTTTTTAAACATTTTACTCTTTTCAAAAATCAAATTTTCCTTTTGAACATGTCACTGAGTCCTTAATTAATATTCCATTAGTTAAGTCACTTCTCTATTTCTTTATCAATATTTCTTAACCAAATATTTTCAATAACCATATTGGCCTTTTATGTTATTTGGAAAACATTTCCGAATATCGCCTTCCTTTATTTTCTAAACTTTAGAAAATATATACTATTTATAATTGGAAAATATTCCAATTACTTATCTCTTTTCCGATTTCTTTTATTTCTATACTTAGGAAATATTCTTTATTATATTTCCAAGCTTACACTTATTTGGGTTAAAATGGATGTTGTGTAAAACATCGTTACGACAACCCAAATACTATATTCAACTAACTCTTATTCAACCTTGATCTTCGAGCCTGAAATCTTACTATTTATTTGTTAATAATGAAATCAATCAAGTTGGGGTATAACTACCTCTCAGACCTTGACTGAATAACATTTATAACGCCAAAACAGATATGACTACTTACTCGAATAATCAATACCATACAACTACTTATTCACTTTTAAACACGTATATACTTCCTCTTTCTATTCTTACTAGATTTTATTCTTAGTCTTCCTTTTTGATTTTACTATTCTATTTCTAAGTTCGTTTCCTTATCGACTTCTATATATATATCGATACATTGATTTCTAACTATCAAATTATCTTTAAAATATTCTAACTCCTTAAATTCCCGGAAAAATTCGCCATAACCTCCTTTGTACCAGGAGCATCGGATATTTCAAATAGCCTCCCATGGCCCTCACCAATCCAAAAGAAAAAGAAAAAGCCAAGCGGCTAGCCGATACGGTGCATAAAATCTCATATATGAATTAAATACATACCTTTTCGTCGAGCACTCTTTCTATTTATATACCTTCATACCTTATCCATACCTATCTCATGTATATCCATACATTTCTAATTCATTTCAACTTAATCCAATCGTTTTAACTTAGTTCGTTAATTGATTTGCAAATTAACTCTTTAGTCTATTTCACTTTTATATTTGAACATGACATGTTCAAATATATTTTAACTTGTTTGTTAACTAATTTGAATCCAAATTTCAAATTTAAGTTCTATATTCGATTTCGAATATACATTTACAAATCCAATTCACCTTTTCAAAGTTCAACTTCAAATTCAAAACTCGATTAACTAATTCCTCTTCGACTTAGTTAATTCTATTCAATTTCTATTCAAAGTTTTATATCACTTCTATTATTCAAATCTATATATCAAATTCTATTCAAATTCTATATATTCAAATTCTATTCAAATTCTATATATTCAAATTCTATATATTCAAATTCTGTATTATAAATCCCATTTTGAAATTCAACATAACTTGTCTTTCCCAAAACAAATTCAAAATAGTATCTCTGGTAGTAATTCGTCACTTACAACTCGAAAATGAATACTGATGATGCAGCTGTCATCATCGGAATCTATTTTCCAGTGATTGAAGTGAGTTCAATACTATAAAACCATTTCTAAACATTTCCACCTTGAAATTCATTTCAAAATATAATTCACACTGCTTGTAAAACAATTTAAAATCCCCCAGGATCTTAAATTTTCCTTATTTTTAATCCCAATCCATTTACAAACACTTATCCAATTTTCCAGAATTTTAATTCAAATTTTTGGTTTAAATTTCAGATTTAACTCATCTGATTTCACGTATTTCACTTATATGAATTCTGATTGGTTATTTACATAACCATTTAATTTATAATCTTACCCGATTATAATAACAACCAATATATCCAATATATATATCAAAATATACGTTGGGTAAACTTATTTTAATTTACCCTCTTTTCAAAACATATCGTGTCGACCCATCGTATTCGAGTGTTTATAAACTCCTACCGATACGGTGGATCAAACTGATCGACCAGAACTCATAAACTACTCAACCAATAAATCTCCACAATATAAAACAAATTTTTATATCAACATACAAATACGTTCACTCGTATATATACATTCAAACTCAATATAGGGTATTACTAACCCTATCTCTACCGAGTCACACCACAAAGCCAAGGTAATTCTTAACTTAAGCTCTGATACCATCTGTAATGACCCGGGATTTTGTCGACTTTGGTTATCGCAATAACTCAATGATGACTAACCAAACATCGAAAAATACTGGTCATTAATGAAAGAAATTAGAGGGTGAGGAAAGATAAGATAGAAACTTAGAATAGAAGAAGAAGAAGGACACAATATCAGAGTAACACGAATCTCACAGTGGAACGAATAAATATATTTCATAATAGAACTTTGAAAGACAAATCTGTACTGGAATATACATATCATTATCAAAGTACAGCTCTTACAACACAGCGGAAATAACTATAGCTATACAATCCTGAAGCCTCCTTCTCCAAGCTCTTCCAGTATATCTGTAAATCCCGACTACTTGACTGCCCGTACAAATTTAGGCACCCCAGAGTTTAGGGAAAACAAAACAAAATAAACTTCGGGTCAGTCATGGGACTGGTATGAGTAAAACAGTTTAAAACAGTTCAAGCAGGTAAATGATATCTCATAAGACCACGCCGTATAACGGAACGGGTTTTTCCCTAATGAGAATCCAAATTATCTTTATATAAAACACTTTTGATATTATAATAATGTCTATCAACCACAATATAATAACCATCTAGCAGAAACGCTTTCATCTCACGTTCTACATACATAGTATACAATCAAAACCGCAAGCACGTATTTGGTAATGGATTTCCAACTATGACAAGGTATGGAACCACCTTTCGCTAGTGTACCTCTAGAGAGGAATACACTGGGTTCAACAAGAACATCTTGCAACCCGGCCACACATGACCGACCACTCATTTCGCTTGAGTGTATCGAATGTATATCACCAACGGTTGGGATCAGCAACCGTTTCCCGAATGGGAAAGCATCAACAATAGATTTTTAGAAGTAAATGAAACTCTAGATCAGGTGATTATACACCCTACTTCGGAGCGACCGACTTAGCCATGCTGCCTGCCTGATTTCTGTCATTTACCGGATGTGAGGCTAGAAGCTATGCTTTATCATCACACCAGATTCACTTTGAATGCCACATCGTCAAATCCATCAAATCACCGATTTGCATCCTCAACCATACATTATGTGTTAGCAAAATGAAGTTTCCTTCTCCGCTTTCACTCTTGGTACGGTTAGAGAAATCAATATACGTGATCGTATGGAAATACTCTATCAGACATCCGTCCATACAAGTCATTCAGGAACAGGATGAACCGAAGGCACTATTCTGTAAACAGGATAGCCCTTGCATAACTCCGTCTTCAATTATCTTTGGCATATATGATTCGCAACGCTTATGTCAATACAGAGTGGTTCTTTGGATAATAATCCAACCGGTCTCTCCATATTAACAACGTTAAAATGGTCAAAACTTCGATAGTCTGTGATTTAACTATCGAATAAAAACAAGTGTGGAAACAACGACATTATTTCCAGATGGAAATTTATATCTATCAAACATCATTCAACATTTATCTCTTTATTTCATTAATTTACTTATCTCCTGTTTCCCTATATTCAATATTTCTTATTTTCTAAATTTGGAAAATATACGTTATTAACAATGGAAAACATTTCCATTTCTTGTTTTCTTTATTAGAAAACATTTCTAGTTTCTTATTTGGAAAATATTTCCAAAGCTTCTTCATTGGACTTAGACAGATGTTTAAGCAAACCATCGCGATGCCAACTCAAACCAATTCCTTTAATTACTAAATTCACTTAACCATCCTTTACTATCGAACCTTAACCATTCCTTAGTTAAAAATGAAGTCAATCAAGTTGGGGTAATACTACCTCTCAGACCTTAACTGAACAACGTTTCTAACCTTGAAATAGACAAAGTTCACCCTTCTAATTCTTTAACAAACTTCCTTACGTAACTCTCTTTCAAATCTTTTCTATTCGATAATTCTTTCCTTCGATAAGGTATATTCGATAACTCTATTCAATTTATTCTATTCACTTAACTCTTTTGATTTAACTCTAACAGTATTCACTTAACTCCTATCGAATAAACTGTATTCGATAACTCTTTTAATTCTATTTGAATAAACTATATATTCGATTAACTCCTTTATTCTATTCGAATAAACTATATTCGATTAACTCATTTGCTTTAACTCTAATCGATTAAACTAACATCGATTAACTCCTTTATTCTATTCGAATATACTATATTTGATTAACTCCTTTTACTTTCAATTCAAATAAACTATATTCGATTAACTCCTTTATTCTATTCGAATAAACTATATTCGAATAAACTATATTCGATTAACTCCTTTATTCTATTCGAATAAACTATATATTCGATGAACTCCTTTATTCTATTCGAATCAACTATATTCGATTAACTCCTTTATTCTATTCGGATAAACTATATATTCGATTAACTCCTTTTACTTTCTATTCGAATAAGCTATATTCGATTAACTCCTTTATTCTATTCGAATAAACTATATATTCGATTAAATCCTTTATTCTATTCGAATAAACTATATATTCGATTAACTCCTTTATTCTATTCGAATAAACTATATTCGATTAACTCCTTTTACTTTCTATTCGAATAAACTAAATTCGATTAACTCCATTTGAATAACTCTAGTCCGATTTAACTCTATTCAATAAATTCTAGTTCGATATAACTCTATCGATTTACTTTAACTGATGAACACTAACTGTTTAACTCTAACTGGTTTACCCTAATGGTTTAACCTAACTGATTTACTCTAACCAATTAACTCTAACTGGTTAACCCTACCTGATTAACTCTGTTTGATTAACTTTAATCAATTAATTCTATTCGATGAATTCTGATCGAATAACTCCATTTGGCTAAACTATATTCGAATACCTCCTTTTAACTTTATTCGATAACTTCCTTTATTCTATTCGAATAACTAATTCGATTAACTCCATTTCGAATAAACTATACATTTATAAAGATTTACTTTTATTAACGGTTCTTCACTTTACAAATGATTTCCTTTTATTCTAACTTATCCTTCGATTTTATAAATATTTCTTTTATAAAAATCCTTTCCCTTTTCTATATAAAATCCATCGATTTTATATAAATCATTCATTTTCAAAATACACTTTGAAAGTCTCCTTTCCCATATCCAGTATTTCTTATGGTATTTAACATACCATATAACAACGATAAATATCGTCCAAACACACATAATCAACAACAGATTATATATCACATCATATATCACAATATATGAATCACAGTAAAATAAATGTTGAGGAATCCAGTTGGATTCCTCCAACCTGTCTCCCTGCATCCACAGATGTTATACAATATAAAATCAACATCACTTTCAGTTCCATATGATATATTCTGTTAAACAGAATCAATATAGAAATTCAACTAACTGACTAGCAGTTTAATCAAACAGTCACACACAGTCAATCAGCCAATATTTAACAGGTCTAAAAATACAACATGAAATTATAAAATGTTCAGAGTTAGTGAGATTTACTCACATTTCGCGTTAACCGTTAAATAACGATTTTCGTCTGTTGGTTCAGACGGACAATTTATTTTGCAATAAATTGTAACGAGCTTCGTTTCCCTTTCCGTCAGTCTCATTTTGTTGCTCCCGTCCATACGATCCCATCGGATCTTGTTTCGCTGAATTTCGACCATTTATGATGAAGTTATACTCTTTCGAAGTTTACATGAAAATACACAATATAATATAACTTATATAATTTAATTTATTTGGGCCTTTACCCATTCATTCCTCAGCCCAATACGTGGCCCGCTCTCAACCTTTCTTCCCCCCATCGACGAACTGGAAACAGCAAGAGCCACAGCCGATCCTTCCTTCACCAACTCCTCCTCCTCCTTTCACCAAAAAATCAAACTGAAATCACAAATATTCTCCTCATTTCCAACTCTACCTCCTCATCTCCATTTCGCCCAACTCGAGCTTCATATCCCAGATCCGACGCACCCTTTCACGCAGCAGGCATCGACAACTTCATCCACCAAATAGTACAAAACTTCCACCCCTGATGTTAAACTCCTCCCCGATCTTCATTCCATCCTCAAATTCGAGTATTACTGCTTCATTTCCGCAGTGTTCCCAACCCTAGATTCACGCTGTTCCGAACTGGGGCCCATAACACAGCGTCGAACGGGATGCAAAGCATACTAGGTTGGAGAGCAACTCAAGAGAACCTCGAATCTATAGCAACTTCGATTTATAGATTTTTATTTTCTTTTGTTTTGATTTTAGAACTTGCGAAAATGTTTCCCTGGAACCCAACACAGCGGCGGCTCAAAGAACAAATATATAGGGAATGATATTTTTGTGTGTGGCTGTAAAAGTTTGAGGGTGTGGCCTAGTTTGGTCCACAAGTCTTAGGATATATTCGTTTATTTATTTATTTATTTATATCTGTCTCTACAATCTAAAAATCTGTGTGATCACCCACGATACCCAAAAATCACCAAACTGGACATACTGCTAGAGTTTGACATTACGGACCCAACAAAACTGGTTTCGTCGAATTTTGACTTCGTTTGTAAAAGTGGCTTATTTTTACAGCTCTGAATGACC
This sequence comes from Allium sativum, assembly GCA_030737875.1. Lineage (NCBI taxonomy): Eukaryota > Viridiplantae > Streptophyta > Magnoliopsida > Asparagales > Amaryllidaceae > Allium > Allium sativum. The sequence continues at coordinate 367,723,297 of CM060920.1, forward strand.
CATTTAAATATATAAATATATTTAAATATAATTAAATTAAATATTTAAAAAAATAAATATTATCGTCTATATTCACAGTGGAATACCATACAGCTCTACTGGGATTTATAACTTGATATTTCCAATCTGGGTCAACCCGATATTCGATTTATATTGAAATTCCTTTTAAAAATATAAATAATTCCTTTATAAATTATAAAGGAATTCCACAGCGACTTTTCTAAAATTTGATTTGAACATATCACTAAATCTACACGACGAAATCCTGATTTTTCTCTTCCACTAGAAAGATATACTCCACCAGCTCCACATGTTTCTTGTTTCACAGAAATCCGGCTTAAAACGAATCTTGTACATTCAGTTGAAGTTCGAATCGCCAAATAGCGAACTGCAGCGCCATTTCAAGCTCGATTATAATTATATTATAATTTATACATTCAACCATCGTTAATTAAATATATTCGTTATTCTAATTCAATTTCTAAACTGAATTAAATATCACAGATGATCCAGTTCACACCATATCGCCATTTCAGCCAATTCTGATTATTTCAAAAATAAATATATTATTTAATTTATCATTTTAATTAAATATTCATCATTATTTAATTCCATGACCATTAAATTCACTATATCACTATTAATATAATTAAATAAATTAATTATAATACCTCTGCCAATGCGGGTCATTACACAAAGACATCTGAACCGCGACTCGAAGACATGACTCTACCCAACCCGGAGGTATGATCCGACCTGACTCTAAGAAAAGATCCGACCAGACCTGATACATCCATTTTTAGAAAAAAAACATTTTTCTGATCGTTTTAAAGAAGGATCAGTCTTTTGAAATCGAATGAATCGGGGGTACCCACTTGGTCGGTCTAGCTGGATCGCCACCGTAACTTTGGTTCCCCAGACCCCCACCAGCACTGCGCCCGGACCCGTTGACAGCTCGCCTTCGACTCGACGCATATTTTGGCTAACAGCAGTCGTCAAAGCTTATAATCAAGATTAAATGGATAGTCTGAGAATATCACAACAAAATGGAAACGACTGGGATTCTTCCAAGAGCCACGACACTGTTTACTAATGTTATTCAAAGTGAGGAGCTATTGAGCAGATTCAGTGTGTTGGTTATGGCAATATAGGAGAGAAATACTGTTTCCTGATAACCACTTCTTTCAGGGTTCCAATGGTGTAGACTTCACCAATGCATTTGACGTTATTCCTGAATGAGTAGTGACTATGTAACGACCCGGATTTTTTGTCGATTAATTTTGGGTATTTAATATTTATTTTAAATATTATTTTGATAATATAAATGAATTTTTATATTTTGTTATCGATTTAATAATCGATTTCAATTTAATATCGAATATATTAAATTATCGTAATATGAAATATAATTGAAATCGCAGTTAATACTGAATCCAAACAATTTAGATGATCAATATAAATTGTATTTGACTATAAACGATGATAACAATAATATATTATCAAGAAATTTATTATTTATGAATTTAAATTATATTATATCGATTTAATATAGTTATTATATACAAACGTTCGAATTAAATATTATAATCTATTCCATTGTGTTCAGACTAGTGCTATAATGTTGAAAGGTCGGTCGTTGCGTTAAAATTTCGGTTTGTGAGTACAAGTTGTGAACCCCTGAGATATTTTGAGTGTATAAGCTCAAATTCAAATCGATATCCATATAAGAAGAATAGAAATCGCTTTATATCAAATCAAATCAAATCGCAATTAAATTGGTGTATCCTACTTTGACTAAATTTCCTTACGGACCAAGTATCTTCCTGTATAAAATAACATGCAAGACCCCTCCCTCAATTCTTTCTTCTGTAAATTCATTCCTCCTCTTTTTAAATACCAAAGCCATTCCTTTTTGTACAACAACAAATCGAAAACTTCAGAAAATATAATGGCCAAATGGAAATGCTTTCTGCTCCTCCGTATAAGCAAATCGAGGTCTCACCTATTTCGTCCATTTCAGAAACCAAATTAATTTCAGTTGATTTTCATTCTTTTTCCAGCCATTTGGAAATCAATCCACCGATTCATCAAAAAGAAAAAAAGTATAAAATCATTTACTTCATGAAATCGTTTGAATCCTGTTTCGTGATGACCCTTGAATCAAGTACTTCAATTTGGTAGCCATTGCGTTCAGCCCGATATAATTTCTGGAGCTCGACAATGTCGAACACAACTGGATTGAGGGCATCGAAGTTAAGGTTGGGGGTGCTGGGAGATTTCCCTTTAAATTTTGATCGATGCTTTTCTGGTATGTGCCGGTTTCAAGCTGAAGTTGCGATGGCACAGGAGAGATGTTCGAACTGGGTTGTTTAAGGGAGACTACTATGTGAGTTTCTAATGATGATTTAGGAGGATGCAACATTCACTATTGCACTGCAGAAGCTGTCGCGATTTCTAGGAGGTTAGACATCTAAATTTAGGGGAGTTCGACTGTGTTAAGGATGGATCTAGGGTGCGGCTTTTTCTGTAGAAGTCGACGCTAGTTCAGATATCGTGGTCAACATGGAGTTCAAAATAGTAATATACACTAGAGTGCAATTTTTGCGATCATCGAAGAAGAAGATAAAAGGGAGGTTCGAATGAAGTCTGATGGCATTCACGTGCACTTTTTCTCAAAACTGGGAAAAAGAGGTTTAAAAGGGGGTTTCATGTTTTGAGGGGGTAGTGGATGTTTACTGGCATGATGTGGGAGATAGTTATGGTGTCATAGTAACAAAGGTCTGAAAGGGGAAATGCGCAATATGGGTTCATGAAGGTTGATGCTGATAAATTCGTGATGAAAGAAGGGGCTGGTGTTGTGTGACGGCCCGCCCCGCACCAACCGACACTTCCTCCAAGTGTGCGCTGTACACATGTCCAACTGGCACGGAACGGTCGTCATAAGAAAAGAAAGATGAGAATGAACTAATCAAGGAACCTGTAGAATGTCTCACAGCGCATGGAATAAAATATGATAATAACATACTTGACATAAAACAGGTGAGACAGTGCATAAGCTGATAACTAATAATAAATGTCAACATCAGAGCAGCGGAAATCCAAATACAGCTTATTACAACTTTTCAAAATCTACTGTCTCTAAACAAAAGAAAGCTAAAGTGGAAGATGCACCACCAATGCCCAAGCAGTGATCTTCGACAACACAGGGAGAATACTATATATATATATTACGTGGAAGCCTCCTGCTCGTCTCCGGATCATCTACCCGTGCATCACCAGCTAACCTGTCTCTAGTCTGCTCGTGTGAGCACCCAGAGTAATAAGAAGAGACATAAAACTCTGGGTCAGACAAAAAGTCTGGTATGAGCGATAAGCAGCTAAACAGAACAATAACAGGTATACTAAACCATACCTGAACCTGGACCTGCAACCAAAGAGTTAGCACTACATACTGTACAATACTCTAAGGTGCCATCAACATATGGTGTAAAGAAATACGGGGGTGGGGGTGTGCATGTCATAGGGATAGCAAACAATTCAATCATGGCAACCATCCTCACGTCTCTCACTCAGTGCATAAAGCATACGATGTATACCACTTTCAACCACTAGACCCATCGAAGTAGTGACGGAGTTCGGCTTGTACAACTATTGCTACCACCAAGCTTACCCCATGGAGTCATGACTAAACCTTTACAAATGACCCCACTTCATTGGTCTATAGCTCTTTTAGTCGTACCTAGACCACTGTGGCCCTGAATCCGTTCACGTACCCCCTATACATAGTGATCCAAAGTTACAGACATCGACAGCCCCTTAGCACACGTCCCGCAGCAAAGCCCAATCATGAAGTTAACTCGTTGATTCCCATCTGAATCCTTGGTACAAACTTCCCATTTGGACTACCTTTGCATCTCGGGTTATGGTCTTCTTCGGTTCGGTTCGGGTCTCTTCCTCCTATTCGGTTCGGTTCGGGCATCCTCCTCCTATCCGGTTCGGTTCGGGTCTCCTCCTCTATTCGGTTCGGTTCGGATCTCCTCCTCCTATCCGGTTCGGTTCGGGTGTCTCCTCCTATCCGGTTCGGTTCGGGTGTCTCCTCCTATCCGGTTCGGTTCGGATCTCCTCCTTCTATTCGGTTCGGATCGGATCTCCTCCTCCTATCCGGTTCGGTTCGGGTGTCTCCTCCTATCCGGTTCGGTTCGGGTGTCTCTTCCTATCCGGTTCGGTTCGGATCTCCTCCTTCTATTCGGTTCGGATCGGATCTACTCCTCCTATCCGGTTCGGATCGGATCTCCTCCTCCTATCCGGTTCGGATCGGATCTCCTCCTCCTATCCGGTTCGGATCGGGTGTTCTTCCTAACCGGTTCTGAAAATCTGCAACTTTTTCCAGCAAGCTATTTTCGCCGAACGACGGCGTTTTCAACCTTTCTAAACTTCCTATGACATTACAAAACATTCCAAACAGCAGTAACAACATATAGAATCAATCACAAACATTAAAACATCATTTACATGAAATACTTTAGATCAAACATACCCAGAAACCCATGTTTTCCCCTTAATCCTTCTTAACCGTGATTATGCATACAATTAGCAAAACTTATCCAAATTAGCCCAAATTTTTATCAGAGCCATAAAACATCATTATAGAATTTTAGGAATTTTTCCAGAATTTATTAATGTATAAATTCGCTAATCTTCACTAATTACCCATAATTAACCGTAATTAGTGTAAAAGCAAGCTAATCACTCACCTTTGCCACCACTAAAACCCCAAAACTGAAATATTCTCTGATTTGGCGCTGTTCCCAATCTTACACAGCAGCTCTACCTCGGTTCTCGTGCTAATACTCCTTGATTTGATGTTTGCTAAGCCTAATCTTCAATTAGAAAGCGATTAAGAGGTGTTTTGAAGAGATTTAGAGGGTGGAGGCCATGGCTAGGTTAAGAGGAATGAATAGTGACGGCTGAAAAATGAGAAAAAAGTATTCTCCAAACCCTAACAGCCCTTTTAAACTCCTAATCCCGAAATTCCCCTTTGGGCCAAGCTGTTAATCACCCGGTTAAGCCCAATTAAGCTGTTTTTCACCATCTGAAACTTGTTTCAGCCATATCTCCCAAACGGTGAGTCCGTTTGGCTAATGTGACCACTCTACGGAAAGAGAAACCATCATCCGGAGCCAATGGAAGTGGTTTCAGGTCAAAATTCCTTTCCAGTCAAAAGTTATGGCCAAAACAAGTTCAACTAAGGGCAAAACGGTCATTTAAAAATCGACAAAAATCATGAACATGGGAAATGACCCTACTAGTCGTTTACCAAAAGTACACGACCATACGACTTACTAAGAAAAAGAAATAAATATTCTACGATCTTCCGATGCGTAGAATGCAGGTCGTTACATTCTCCCCCCCTTAAGAAATTTCGCCCCCGAAATTCCTTAACCCAAAACATACAAAAGATCCCGCATGCCTAACAACCACATACAACAATCAAACATGCAAAACAGGCAAACAAACCTATCCTAGCATGCGGAAAACTAAATCGAAGTCAAAATCTTACCAGGCAAAGAGTTCTGGGTATGTCTTCCTAATGTTCTCCTCTGTCTCCCAAGTACAATCATTCTCGTCCTCGCTCCACTGTACCTTGACTAGCTTCACCGCCTTCCTTCGAAGTTGCTTCATGTCATGCGCGACAATACGGGCCGGCTTGCGGTTCCCAACCGCCTCGGGTTCTACTTCGAAGTCCTCTAACTGATCAGGTGAGATAGTCATATCTGAGTCGTGAACGAACTTCCTTAGTTGGGAAACATGAAATACGTTGTGAACTCCCGCCATCTTCTCTGGTAAGTCAATTCTATATGCCAAATTCCCGACTAGTTCAAGAACAGGGAATGGACCAACAAATCTTGGTGCTAATTTGCCTCTCCTGCCAAATCGTATTACGCTCTTCAACGGAGAAATCTTGACAAACACCAAGTCGCCAACGGAGAATTTTAAGTCTCTTCTCCTCTTATCGGCATAACTCTTCTGCCTATCTTGGGCAGCCTTCATTCGTTGTTGAATGGTCTTGATTTTATCTGAAGTTTCCCTCACCACATCTGGTCCAAGCATAAACTTCTCGCCAGTCTCTATCCAACATGATGGTGAGTTGCATGGTCTTCCGTACAAAGCTTCAAACGGAGCCATACCGATACTGGATTGGTAGCTATTATTATATGCAAACTCTACTAGATGCAAATGGTCATCCCATGATCCACCAAAATCCAATATACATGCTCTCAAGAGATCTTCCAAAATACGATTCACCCTCTCCGTCTGACCGTCGGTCTGAGGATGATATGCGGTACTGAGATGTAACTCTGACCCTAGAGCTTCTTGTAAGCTCTTCCAAAACCCACTAGTGAACAACGGGTCTCGGTCACTCACAATGCTTTTAGGTACTCCATGGAATCTCACTACCCACTTCATATACAATTCTGCTAACTTAGCTGCCGTTCTGGTCGATCTGACTGGTATAAATCTTGCACTTTTGGTTAATCGGTCCACAATCACCCAAATGCTATCATGTCCCGATCTAGTCCTTGGTAAACCATCAATGAAATCCATCGAGACTTGCTCCCATTTCCATTGGGGAATTTCTAATGGCTGTAACAACCCACTAGGCTTCTTTTGCTCGGCTTTAACTAGCTGGCAATTCATGCATTTGGATATAAACTCCCCAACGTCTCTTTTCATCCCTTCCCAGTAGTAAGTCTGTCTCATGTCTCGATACATCTTATTACCACCAGGGTGTATAGTCAGTTTTGAGTGATGACATTCTCTAAGCACTTCATCTCTCAATCCATTGACATTGGGTACAACGAGCTTTCCATTCTTTCTAAGCCATCCATCTTGATCAAGTCCATACTTGCTCATCTCCTCATTGATACCCATCTCTAACTTGGAGATGATTTCCAATAGGTTAGGATCGTCCCTCTGACTAGAGCCGATCCGCTCAATTAAAGTGGGTCTGATCGTCAAACTTGCTAACATTTCTGGGTCCAATTCGCACTTTGGTCTGAAATCAAACCCCGCGATATACTCCAGTTGCTTCCATTCAAGGAACATAGCCCCTAAACTGGCATGTCTTCGACTCAACGCATCGGCTACGGCATTGCCCTTTCCCGGTGTATATGCGATGTCGAAATCATATGAAGCTAAGAACTCTAACCACCTCTGCTGACGAAGATTCAAATCCTTTTGAGAGAAAAGATACTTCAGCGACTTATGATCAGTAAACAGCTCGAATCTTTCTCCCAAGAGATAATGTCTCCACATCTTCAATGCGAATACGATCGCTGCCAATTCCAAATCATGGATAGGATACCTCTTCTCATGCGGTTTCAGTTGCCTGCTTGCATAAGCTACAACCCTACCACCTTGCATCAACACAGCACCTAGTCCGGTACCACAAGCATCTGTATATACCGTCATCTCTTCACTCCCCTTGGGAATGACTAACACTGGTGCACTTGTCAACTTTTCTTTTAGACTCTTGAATGCATCCTCGCACCTTTCGTTCCAAACAAAAGCTTGATTCTTCTTTGTCAACTGAGTCAACGGTGCTGCTATCTTGGAGAAGCCTTGGATAAACTTACGATAATATCCCGCTAATCCCAAGAAACTTCTTACATCTGTTGCATTCTTGGGCGTAGACCAATCTTGCACCGTAGCCACCTTAGCAGGATCCACGGCGATACCATTTTCTGAAACAACATGGCCCAAGAATCTCACTTCCTTCCTCCAGAAGTGACACTTAGAAAACTTTGCTTTCAATCGGTGTTTCCTCAACACCTCCATCACTGTCCTCAAATGTTCCTTGTGTTCTTCCTCGTTCCTTGAGTAAACCAAAATATCATCCACGAACACAAGAACAGACTTATTCAAATGATCTCTGAATACCCTATTCATAAGATCCACAAAATATGCCGGGGCATTAGTCAGCCCAAATGGCATAACCAACCATTCATAAAATCCAGACGGCGTTCGAAATGCCGTTTTAGCTATACTCTCAGCTTCCACTCTAAGCTGATGAAAACCTGTCGCGAGATCCAACTGGGAGAACACTCTCGCGCCACTCAACTGATCGAACAAATCATCTATCCGCGGGAGAGGATACTTATTCTTCCTCGTCACCTTGTTCAACTCGCGGTAGTCTACACACAAACGAAGGGAACCATCCGCCTTGGTAGCAAACACAACTGGTGCTCCCCATTCAGAGACACTCCTTCTGATAAATCCCTTCTTCAAAAGATCGCTGACTTGCACCTCGAGCTCTCGCTGCTCCCTTGGTGCCATACGACGAAGTGGCATCACTATAGGCCTGGCATCCTTTACCAAATCAATACGAAACTCAATCTCTCGGTGTGGTGGAAGTCCGGTCACTTCTTCGAAAACATCCGGATACTGGACAACCACGGGCAGACCTGACAACTCACTATGCGGAATGTCGAGGGAGTTTAGAAAACTAGCCAATACCCCCTTACTGGGTAGACCACCAAACACTATCCTCCGCCCATCATCCGCTCTAGCTGTCACTAAAAAGCCCTCACAGTCTACCACCACCCCGTATCTTCGGAGCCAATCTACTCCCAAAATAATGCCAAACCCAGTAAAGCCTAAAACAAAGCAATCACAAACAAACATGCATCCATGACTCGATAAGACCACATTACGACAAATCATGCTAAGGCTAGTAGAACCACCAATCGGGTTCGTCACTACTAAAGGTCTATCGATAATCTCGGGCTCCAATCCCAACCTATCTACCAGGTCACTAGATATGAAAGAACTGGAAGCTCCGGTATCAAACAAAACTCTAACAGGAACATCATAAACAGAAAGCATACCTTGGATGACGACATTCTTTCCCTTCTCCGCCGCAGTTGGGGCATTCGACGAAGAAGGAACAGCATTAAGGGCGTATGCTTTCACCATTTGCTTTTCTTTAGGGGGTTGCGGACACTTGTCCTTGTGATGTCCCATTTGGCCACAGTTGAAGCACTTCCTATCCGCTGGCTTGGCCCGACAATTACTAGCATAATGGCCCTTCTTACCACAGCTGAAGCACTCAACATCTTGTTTATTCTTTTTCTTCTGGCCATCCTTAGCCTGACTCTGCTTTCTTTTATTCTGGGAACCACCCTTGCCTCCACCACTTGCTTGTGGCTTTGGCTCATCTGCGGATGCAACCTCAGTCTTCGGCTTAGGGTAGAGACTCTCTGATCTTAATGCTTTCCCCACAATCGACTCAAACGTCTCATCGATGTGGTTAATAAGCCTTTCCCCTAAGTACTGATCTAACCCAGTTATGAATTTCTCATTCTTCTTCTCGGCAGTATCAATAAGAGATAACCCATACTTTGACAAAGTGTCGAATTCAGCAATGTACTCCGAGACAGCTCTGCCATTCTGCTTGAGCTCCAAGAATTTCTTAAACAGCACTGACTTCTGAGCAGCTGGAATGAACTTCTCGCTAAAGCGAGCTTTAAACTGCTCCCAAGTAATCTGATCTTCGGGACTAGCTGCCTTTATAGCATTCCACCAATTCATTGCCCGCCCTTGCAGCTGACGGGACGCTAGCTTTCTCTTCATCGCATCCTCGATACCCAAATCCTCGAAGATACGTTCGCAACTATCCAACCAATCCTGAACATCTGTGGCCGACTCCGTTCCGTGGAACGGCTTCCCACCAAGGCTAGTATAATCCTTATTCAGCTTGGCGAAGTCGACTCTTGGCGCCTGCACTATTGGACCACCACCATTTCCACCATTGGGAGCTGCCCTCCGTACATCTCTAAGCATCTCTCTCATGAGGTCAGTAAACATCGTCCTCATGTCAGCAGCATTCCCATTATTGGCTCCCCTACCAGCACCTCTAGTATCTCGGCTCATCGTCAATCTGAAAAAGGAAACGATTAACGATTCCATAGTGGTGCTAGTGCAGTACGACTTCATTATTATACTACTAATAGTATATATATAGCTTTTGAAAACCAAAATAACCACAAATACGCTCTCTCGTATACGTATATTATCTCTCCCTGATAACTTCCCTAGGTTAATTACGCAACCTAGAGCTCTGATACCAAGTGTGACGGCCCGCCCCGCACCAACCGACACTTCCTCCAAGTGTGCGCTGTACACATGTCCAACTGGCACGGAACGGTCGTCATAAGAAAAGAAAGATGAGAATGAACTAATCAAGGAACCTGTAGAATGTCTCACAGCGCATGGAATAAAATATGATAATAACATACTTGACATAAAACAGGTGAGACAGTGCATAAGCTGATAACTAATAATAAATGTCAACATCAGAGCAGCGGAAATCCAAATACAGCTTATTACAACTTTTCAAAATCTACTGTCTCTAAACAAAAGAAAGCTAAAGTGGAAGATGCACCACCAATGCCCAAGCAGTGATCTTCGACAACACAGGGAGAATACTATATATATATATTACGTGGAAGCCTCCTGCTCGTCTCCGGATCATCTACCCGTGCATCACCAGCTAACCTGTCTCTAGTCTGCTCGTGTGAGCACCCAGAGTAATAAGAAGAGACATAAAACTCTGGGTCAGACAAAAAGTCTGGTATGAGCGATAAGCAGCTAAACAGAACAATAACAGGTATACTAAACCATACCTGAACCTGGACCTGCAACCAAAGAGTTAGCACTACATACTGTACAATACTCTAAGGTGCCATCAACATATGGTGTAAAGAAATACGGGGGTGGGGGTGTGCATGTCATAGGGATAGCAAACAATTCAATCATGGCAACCATCCTCACGTCTCTCACTCAGTGCATAAAGCATACGATGTATACCACTTTCAACCACTAGACCCATCGAAGTAGTGACGGAGTTCGGCTTGTACAACTATTGCTACCACCAAGCTTACCCCATGGAGTCATGACTAAACCTTTACAAATGACCCCACTTCATTGGTCTATAGCTCTTTTAGTCGTACCTAGACCACTGTGGCCCTGAATCCGTTCACGTACCCCCTATACATAGTGATCCAAAGTTACAGACATCGACAGCCCCTTAGCACACGTCCCGCAGCAAAGCCCAATCATGAAGTTAACTCGTTGATTCCCATCTGAATCCTTGGTACAAACTTCCCATTTGGACTACCTTTGCATCTCGGGTTATGGTCTTCTTCGGTTCGGTTCGGGTCTCTTCCTCCTATTCGGTTCGGTTCGGGCATCCTCCTCCTATCCGGTTCGGTTCGGGTCTCCTCCTCTATTCGGTTCGGTTCGGATCTCCTCCTCCTATCCGGTTCGGTTCGGGTGTCTCCTCCTATCCGGTTCGGTTCGGGTGTCTCCTCCTATCCGGTTCGGTTCGGATCTCCTCCTTCTATTCGGTTCGGATCGGATCTCCTCCTCCTATCCGGTTCGGTTCGGGTGTCTCCTCCTATCCGGTTCGGTTCGGGTGTCTCTTCCTATCCGGTTCGGTTCGGATCTCCTCCTTCTATTCGGTTCGGATCGGATCTACTCCTCCTATCCGGTTCGGATCGGATCTCCTCCTCCTATCCGGTTCGGATCGGATCTCCTCCTCCTATCCGGTTCGGATCGGGTGTTCTTCCTAACCGGTTCTGAAAATCTGCAACTTTTTCCAGCAAGCTATTTTCGCCGAACGACGGCGTTTTCAACCTTTCTAAACTTCCTATGACATTACAAAACATTCCAAACAGCAGTAACAACATATAGAATCAATCACAAACATTAAAACATCATTTACATGAAATACTTTAGATCAAACATACCCAGAAACCCATGTTTTCCCCTTAATCCTTCTTAACCGTGATTATGCATACAATTAGCAAAACTTATCCAAATTAGCCCAAATTTTTATCAGAGCCATAAAACATCATTATAGAATTTTAGGAATTTTTCCAGAATTTATTAATGTATAAATTCGCTAATCTTCACTAATTACCCATAATTAACCGTAATTAGTGTAAAAGCAAGCTAATCACTCACCTTTGCCACCACTAAAACCCCAAAACTGAAATATTCTCTGATTTGGCGCTGTTCCCAATCTTACACAGCAGCTCTACCTCGGTTCTCGTGCTAATACTCCTTGATTTGATGTTTGCTAAGCCTAATCTTCAATTAGAAAGCGATTAAGAGGTGTTTTGAAGAGATTTAGAGGGTGGAGGCCATGGCTAGGTTAAGAGGAATGAATAGTGACGGCTGAAAAATGAGAAAAAAGTATTCTCCAAACCCTAACAGCCCTTTTAAACTCCTAATCCCGAAATTCCCCTTTGGGCCAAGCTGTTAATCACCCGGTTAAGCCCAATTAAGCTGTTTTTCACCATCTGAAACTTGTTTCAGCCATATCTCCCAAACGGTGAGTCCGTTTGGCTAATGTGACCACTCTACGGAAAGAGAAACCATCATCCGGAGCCAATGGAAGTGGTTTCAGGTCAAAATTCCTTTCCAGTCAAAAGTTATGGCCAAAACAAGTTCAACTAAGGGCAAAACGGTCATTTAAAAATCGACAAAAATCATGAACATGGGAAATGACCCTACTAGTCGTTTACCAAAAGTACACGACCATACGACTTACTAAGAAAAAGAAATAAATATTCTACGATCTTCCGATGCGTAGAATGCAGGTCGTTACATGTTGTTTGTTTTGGAGTGCACAAATAAAAAAATTCACTACAATGGCTATGGAGCTAGAGTTGTTTGGAAAGCCGAGTCGAAGGTGACGTGGTTCATGAGCTTGGGTAATTGGATGTCAATGTAAAGAGCTGATTTGGGAAGGACCATAATTTGTAAGGTAATTAGTTTAAAAATAATTTGAGTTTAAGTAATAATAAAATTTTAAGATTTATACAAATCATAAATCTTATAAATGCGTTATTAAATTAGTACGAAGCCAAAATCAAACAAAATCAAATCGAGAATATCCATAGCTGCAAATACGATCTAGGATGGATTCAGGATTCTTCCAAACACAAGTCGTTCAACCACGGTGAGTAAATCTCACTCAAATTTTACTATTTAAATTTCATTTTTGAATAGTTAAAAATATTGGTTGATTGTTTGGATTCGTTTAAATATTTTTATGCGGCTACTCTAAATATATATTAGTTATTTAGGATTGGTGTTTGTGGCTATTATATATATATTGGTGGTTGGATTCCCGCAGTATCACTAGCGGATGCCCGTAGTATCATTAGTGGATGACCCTATACGTCCCACGCTATGATAGTGGATGACCTTCATACCGCGATATCCTGCCTCGAAGCAGGATGGGTATTATTTATGTTGGCTAACGTCTGTGGATGCAGGAAAACAGGTTGGAGGAATCCAACTAGATTCCTCAAAAATATTATCATTAGTTTGGTTTAATATATGTTATCTTATATGATGTGTTAGAAAAACCTGTGATTTGATAATTTGGTATTTTTGTTGTTTGAAATATCACTGGGCCTAAATGGTAATTTATAGAAATATCGTAAATAGGGTTTTGAAATTTAAAAAGGAAAATTCTATTTTTCTAAAAAATAATTTGAATTTAGAATGGGATAAAGATGTTTACTTGTTTTGAAAATAAATAAAAACAAGTATTGCATTTATAAACGATGTTTATAAATTAAATAACCAGGGAATTGAAGTAAGTTTATAAACGGTGTTTATAAATAAAATGGAGTGATTTTGATTGGATAATAAGGGAACTGAATTGAATTTATAAATGATGTTTATAAATGAAGGGAAATAAATTATCATTGGATGATATGAATATTTTAAATTCTAATGTGAATTTAAAGATATGAATTGGAAATCATTTTAAGTAGAAAACGATGAAATCTATTCAAATGTTCGAAATGGAAATTAAATTGGATAATTAAGTTAGATTATACTGGATTTATAAATTGTATCAAGAAGGAATATTAGAATTGAATTAATTAGAGACTAATATTTAAATAGATTATATGTTATATATAGATTAGTTATAATAATTAGAATATTCCAAAATAAGCTTTTGGTTTTCAAACAGATTTTGAAATGGGACTTGTTTTATTTTAAAATAAGGAAGTTGGATTTATAAACGATATTTATAAATCTAGTAAATTAAATTATCATTACATAATTTAAAGATTTAAATTCAAGTATGAATTTGAAAAAAGAATTTGAAAATAGAATTTGAAATGGAATCGAAATGGGAACTTGTTTTATTTATAAAACAAAGAAATTAAATTTATAAACAATGTTTATAAATTAAAGATAAATAAATTATCATTTGATAATTTAGAAATTTAAATTCAAATATGAATTTAACCGTGAATTGGAAATTTGTTTCAGAAAAGGGAACGAAGGGTTTATTTCTGGAATTCGGAATATAAACTGTGATGAGATAAATTAGAAGGATTTATAAATTGAAATTCGATTATATCGAATTGTATAAATAATTTATTTATAAAGGGAGTTGGAATTTAATATAGCAGATTGAGTTATAAATAAATTTATAACCGAGTATGAAAAAATCGACAATTAGGGAAAATCAGAAATGTTAAGTTGGATTTGAAACTGGATTTTGAATATATACTAAGATATATATTAGAACGAGATTGGAATTTATTTTTGAACAAATTTTATATTTAAATATAATTAAAACGAGCTCGCCGCAGCACGGTAGTTCGTAAATTGGCGTTTTGAACTGCAATTGAGTATATAGAACTTAGTTTAAGTCAGAATTCTTTGAAACAAGAATCGTCAGGACCGTTGGAATAATAGTTTTCTAATGGAAGAGAAAAATCTGGATTTCGTCGAATAGATTTTGAGTTATGTCAAAAACAAATTTTTAGAAAAACAGCGGCAGAACCATTATAAAGCCATAACGGTTGATTTAAATAAATAAAAAGGATTTTAAGGAAATAAAATCCGAATTCCCATCAGAAAAATACAGACTGGAGATATAAAATAAATTTGAACTCCAGTGAAGTAAGTGAAATGATTTTGGAAAAAAAAAATCAGATTTCTTGTTATTAAATAGATTTAACTAGTTTGAAAAATAAATAGTAAATCAAGATTTGAATCGAAATTGGGCGCTGGATAAGTGAAAGAGATTTGAGAATTTTAATTCGAAATTGAATATGTAACTCAAGTTGAAAATGAAATTTGATTGGGTTCATAAGTAGATTAAAATATATGTTAATGTGATATATTCAAATAAGAAGTGAGATAGGCAAATATAGCTAATTAGAAAATAAATTAGCGAATTGGGTTAAGACGAATAGATTGAGTTGAAACCAAATGGAAATATTTGGATGGGTTAAGCAGGTATGGGAATGAAGTATACGAAGATTATAATTTGTGTGCCCAACAAAAAGGCACACGTTTAATTTCCATATGAGATTTTATGCGCCGAATCGGCAAGCCACTTGGCTTTTTGATTTTCTTTTTGAATGGAAAGGGTCCAGAGAAGTGTTTGGTAGTCGTACCGAGTGACCCGTACAAAGGAGGTTACGGCGAATTTTTTTAGAAATTTAAGGAGTTAGAATATTTTTAAGAAAATTTGATAGTTAGAAATCAATGTATCGATATATATAGAATTCGATAAGGAAACAAACTTAAAAATAGAATATTATAAACAAAAGGAAATCTATAATTAAATCTGGTAAAAATAGAAAGAGAAATGTATATATGTTTTAGAAATGGAAAATTGGTTTAATATGGTGCTGATTATTCGAGTTAGCGGTCTTGTCTGTTTTGAAGTTAATAATATTTTCAGTCAAGGTCTGAGAAGTAATTATACCCCAACTCGATTGATTTCATTATTAGCTGATAAATAGCAAGATTCGGCCTCGAACAGAAATGTTTAACGAAATTTAGTCAAATGCAGTATTTTGGGTTGTTGTAGCATAACATTCGTTTTAACCCAAGTAAGAGAAATTTTGGAAATATAATAATAAATAATTCCTAAGTATCAAAATAAATGGTCGTGAAATGGAGAAGTAATTGGAATATTTTCCCATTATTAATAGAAGATATTAACTAAGCATAGAAAATAAAAGATGACGAAATATGGAAATGTTTCCCAAATAGCCAAAAGGCCAAGATGATAATTGAAATTATTTGTTTAACAAATACTGATAAGGAAATGGAAAGGGTGATTTAATTAATGAAATATTAATTAAAGGGCCAAGTGACGGTTTGATGTTATGGATGAATGTTTGTTTGTTTTTCTTTGTAGTTAAATAACCGACTATCGAAGTGTTTGCCAATATGGTTGTCAATTTGGAGAGACCGGTTGGATTATTACCCGAGAACCACTCCGTATTGGCAGTAGCATTGCGAATCAGATTATATGAAGATAATCGAAGACGGAGTAAAGTGCAAGGACTTTTTCTATTTATGGAAATTGTGCCTTCGGTTTCGTTCAATCCCAGAACGAACGTATATGGACGAATGTCTGACAGATTATTTCCAATGATCGCATATGTCGGCTTGTATAGATATATATGGTGGCGGAGAATTTATTCTCTTAGCATAATATCCAGAATATATTTGTGCAAATCAATTAGTGATTAACGGATGTGACAATGTGGCATTCAAAGTGATTGTGCTATCAATGAATGATAAGAAATCGTAGCCTAAGGCCTCAATAATCGGGAAATGACTAAAATCGGACAGGCAGCATAGCTATGTGGGTCACTCTCATTAGGGTGTATAATCACCTATCTAGAGAAATTCCTTTTACTTCTTTAATCTATCGATGTTGTCCCTTTTCGGGAAACGATTGCTGATCCCAACCGTTGGTGATATACATTCGATTCACTCAAGCAAAATGAGTGGTCGGTCATTTGTGGGCTGGGTTGCAAGATGTCCTTGTCGAACCAAGTGTATTCCCCTCTAGAGATACACTATCGGAATGTGGTTCCATACCTTGTCATGTTGGAAATCCAATCTCCAATAAGCGCCCGGCGGTTTCAAATTTTATATTATATATGAAGCGTGAGATGCAAGCGTTCCGCTAGATTCTATTTATTTGATGTAGACATTATTAAATATCACTGGATTTGATATCAAAAATATTTTGGGTTATCGTAAGGTAAAAACCATCCGTGTTTATGTGTGGATCGGTCTTACGATTATCATTTCTTTTGAAAGGATTTTTAAAGTTAAACAAATGATTGGAATTTACTTACACTAGTCCCATGACTGACCCAGAGTTTATTTTGTTTGTTTTCCCTAAACTCTTAGGTGCCCAAATTTGTACAGGCAGTCAAGTAGTCGGGATTTTACAGATTCACTTGGAGGAGCTTGAAGCAGGAGGCTTCACCTGTTAGCTATAGACTATCATATTTCCGCTGTGTACTATGTGCTATCTGGAAACAGGTGTTTATAACTGCTCCAGGAATAACTATTGTGCTCTGATGATGGTACGTGTATAAAGTTACTGATTTGTATTTCAAAAAGTTATGTTATATAATATATTTTATTCGTTCCGCTGTGAGATTTGTCTTCTTTGTTTTCTTCTATTCTAACATTTATTTCCTTCTATTTCTTATCCTCTAACTTCTTCCAAATAATGATTCGTATTTCTTTGCAATTTAGGTTTGACGTGTGGTGTTATTAGTCAACTCAGATAGTACGGATTTCCGGGCCGTTACAGTTGGTATCAGAGCTTAGGTTGAGCGAATACCTTGGCTTTGGTGGAGTTATGCTCATTAGAGATAGGGTCAGTAGTACCCTAGAATGAGTTGAGTGTATATATACGAGAGCGCGTATTTGTTAGTTGATATAAAAGTTGTTTTATGTTGTGTTGGCTAGTTTGTTGAGTGGTTTATGAATTCTGATCGAATTGTGGGACGCTACGAAGTTGATAGGAATTTCTGAACACTTGAACAGAAGATACGACATAATATGGTTCTAAAATGGGTAAATGAAATAATTTTACTCAAAACTATATTTTAATATGGAAAGAATAATTTTCTGAAATTATTATAAGATATGGATGTGTTGGCTGATTATAATCCTACGAAATTATAAAAATTGAAATGGTTATATATAACAAATTGAACTTGTATATGAATAATATATACAAATGAGATGGATTAAAATTGGATTTAAACCAGAAATTGGAATTTTAAATCCTGGGAGATTTGGAAATATTTTTTGAAGTATATTAAAGTAATATAGCTTTGTTTTGGAAAGATTTTTGAATAAAAATAGTTTTGGATGGATATTGAAATAATAAAGCACGGAATTCACTTCAGTGGCTGGAAAATAATTCTGATGATGACTGTAACATCATTAGTGTTCATTTTCGAGTTTCTAAGTGATGGATTGCTACCTTAGAAAAGTTTTAGATGGAAATTCGTTTGAAAGAAAATAAGTTGATTTGGAAAATTCAAATGTTTTGAATTTGAGATGGAAATAAATATTTGTATATATTTATATGATTTCTAAAGCATTTGAAATCAAAACCCGGGAATTTAAATTAACTTGAGAAAGTTAAAAGGATCGATGTGAATAGATTGACCAGAATTAGATATGAATGAATGGTTTGAAATCACTCGAAGTAAATTAATGAAGACCAAAAGTTTTGGTAGAGCTAAAGTTTGTAGAAGTATAAAGTGTGAGTTTAAAAAGTTAATGGGTTTGAAGCACTTTTCTACCTTAGAAATTTCGGGGACAAAAATCTTTTAAGAGGGGAAGAATGTAACGACCCGGATTTTTGGTCGATTAATTTTGAATATTTAATATTTATTTTAAATATTGTTTCGATAATATAAATGAATTTTTACATTTTGTTATTGATTTAATAATCTATTTCGATTTAATATCGAATACATTAAATTATCATAATATGAAATATAATTGAAATCGAAATTAAAACTGAATCCGAACAATTTAGATGATCAATATAAATTTTACTTGACTATAAACGATGATAACAATAATATACTATCGAGAAATTTATTATTTATGAATTTAAATTATATTATATCGATTTAATATAGTTATTATATATAAATGTTCGAATTAAATATTATAATCTATTCCGTTGCGTTCAGAGTAGTGCTATAATGTTGAAATGTCGGGCGTTGCATTAAAATTTTGGTTCGTGAGTTCAAGTTGTGAACCCCTGAGATATTTTGAGTGGATAAGCTCAAAATCAATAGAAATCGCTTTATATCAAATCAAATCATAATTAAATTGGTGTACCCTACTTTGACTAAATTTCCTTAAGGACCAAGTATCTTCCTGTATAAAATAGCACGCAAGACCCCTCCCTCAATTCTTTCTTCTGTAAATTCATTCCTCCTCTTTTTAAATACCAAAGCCATTCCTTTTCGTCCAACAACAAATCAAAAAATTCAAAAAATATAATGGCCAAATGAAAATGCTTTCTGCTCCTCCGTATAAGCAAATCGAGGACTCGCCTATTTCGTCCATTTCAGAAACCAAATTAATTCCAATTGCTTTTCATTCTTTTTCCAGCCATTCGGAAATCAGTCCACCGATTCATCAAAAGAAAAAAAAGTATAAAATCATTTACTTCATGAAATCATTTGAATCCTGTTTTGTGATGACCCTTGAATCAAGTACTTCAATTTGGTAGCCATTGTGTTCATCTCGATATAATTTCTGGAGCTTGACAGTGTCGAATTGGATCGAGGGCGTCGAAGTTAAGGTTGGGGGTGCTGGGAGATTTCCCTTCAAACTTTGATCGATGCTTTTCTGGTATGTGCCGGTTTCAAGCCGAAGTTGCGATGGCACAGGAGAGGAGTTCAAACTGGGTTGTTTAAGGGAGACTACTATGTGAGTTTCTGATGACGATTTAGGAGGATGCGACATTCACTGTTGCACTGCAGAAGCTGTCGTGATTTTTGGGAGGTTAGACATCTAAATTTGGGGGAGTTCGAATGTGTTAAGGATGGATCTAAGGTGCGGCTTTTTCTGTAGAAGTCGACGCTGGTTCAAATATCATGGTCAACATGGAGTTCAATATACGCTGGAGTTCAATTTTTGTGATCATCAAAGAAGAATATAAAAAGGGAGTTTCGAATGAAGTCTGATGGCATTCAGGTGCATTTTTTTCTCAAAACTGAGAAAAATAGGTCTAAAAGGGGATTCATGTTTTGAGGGGGTAGTGGATGTTTACTGGCATGATGTAGGAGATAGTTACGGTGTCATAGTTTGGAAAAAAGTTCTGATAGGGGAAATGCGCAACATGGGTTCATGAATGTTGATGCTGATAAATTCATGATGAAAGAAGGGGCTGGTGTTGTTTGTTTTGGAGTGTACAGCTTAAAAAATTCACTACAACGGCTATGGGGCTAGAGTTGTCTGGAAAGCCGAGTCAAAGGTGACGTGGTTCATGAGCTTGGGTAATTGGATGTCAATGTAAAGAGCTGATTTGGGAAGGACCATAATTCGTATGGTAATTAGTTTAAAAATAATTTGAGTTCAAGTAATAATACAATTTTAAAATTTATACAAATCATAAATCTTATAAATGCGTTATTAAATTAGTACGAAGCCAAAATCACACAAACTCAAATCGAGAGATTCCATAGCTGCAAATACGATCTAGGATGGATTTGGGATTCTTCTAAACACAAGTCATTCAACCACGGTGAGTAAATCTCATTCAAAATTTACTATTTAAATTTCATTTTTGAATAGTTAAAAATATTGGTTGCTTGTTTGGATTTGTTTAAATATTTTTGTGTGGCTACTCTAAATACATATTAGTTATTTAGGATTGGTGTTTGTGGCTATTATATATATATATATATATATTGGTGGTTGGTCGCAGTATCATTAGCGGATGCCCGCAGTATCATTAGCGGATGACCCTATACGCCCCACGCTATGATAGTGGATGACCTTCATACCGAGATATCCTGCCTTGAAGCAGGATAGGTATTATTTATGTTGGCTAACGTTTGTGGATGCAGGAAAATAGGTTGGAGGAATCCAACTGGATTCCTCAAAAATATTATCATTTGTTTGGTTTAATATATGTTATTTTATATGATATGTTAGAAAAACCCGTGATTTGATAATTTGGTATTTTGGATGTTTGAAATATCACTGGGCCTAAATGATAATTTATAGAAATATCGTAAATAGGGTTTTGAAATTTAAAAAGGAAAATTCTATTTTTCTAAAATAGAATTTGAATTTAGAATGGGACAAAGATATTTACTTGTTTTGAAAATAAATAAAAACAAGTATTGCATTTATAAACGATGTTTATAAACTACATAACTAGGGAATTGAAGTAAGTTTATAAACGGTGTTTATAAATAAAATGGAGTGATTTTGATTGGATAATCAAGGAACTGAATTGAATTTATAAACGATGTTTATAAATGAAGGGAAATAAATTATCATTGGATGATATGAATATTTTAAATTCTAATGTGAATTTAAAGATATGAATTGGAAATCGTTTTAAGTAGAAAACGATGAAATCTATTCAAATGTTCGGAATGGAAATTAAATTGGATAATAAGTTAGATTATACTGGATTTATAAATTATATCAAGAAGGAATATTAGAATTGAATTAATTAGAGACTAATATTTAAATTAAATATTTAAATATATTATATGTTATATATAGATTAGTTATAATAATTAGAATATTCCAAAATAAGCTTTCGGTTTTCAAACGGATTTTGAAATGGAACTTGTTTTATTTTAAAACAAGGAAGTTGGATTTATAAATGATATTTATAAATATAGTAAATTAAATTATCATTAGATAATTTAAAGATTTAAATTCAAGCATGAATTTGAAAAAAGAATTTGAAAAAAGAATTTGAAATGGAATCGAAATGGGAACTTGTTTTATTTATAAAATAAGGAAATTAAATTTATAAACAATTTGTATAAATTAAAGATAAATAAATTATCATTTGATAATTTAGAAATTTAAATTCAAATTTGAATTTAATCGTGAATTGGAAATTTGTTTCAAAAAAGTGAACGATGGGTTTATTTCTGGAATTCGGAATATAAACTGAGATGAGATAAATCAGAAGGATTTATAAATTGAAATTCAACTATATCGAATTGTATAAATAATTTATTTATAAACGGAGTTGGAATTTAATATAGCAAATTGAGTTATAAATAAATTTATAACCGAGTAAGGAAAAATCTACAATTAGATAAAATCAGAAATGTTAAGTTGGATTTGAAACTAGATTTTGAATATATATTAAGATATATATTAGAACGAGATTGAAATTTATTTCTAAACGAAGTTTATATTTAAATATAATTAAAACGAGTTCGTCGCAGCGCGACAGTTCGTAAATTGGCGTTACGAACTTCAATTCAGTATACGGAGCTCAGTTTAAGTCGGAATTCTATGAAATAAGAATCGTCAGGACCGTTGGAATAATAGTTTTCTAATGTAAGAGAAAAAACTGGATTTCGTCGAATAGATTTTGAGTTATGTCAAAATCAAATTTTTAGAAAAACAGCACCAGAACCATTATAAAGCCACAACAGTCGATTTAAATAAATAAAAAGGATTTTAAGGAAATAAAATCCGAATTGCCATCAGAAAAATCCAGACTAGAGATATAAAATAAATATGAACTCCAGTGAAGTAAGTGAAATGATTTTTGAAACAAAAATCAGATTTCTAGTTATTAAATAGATTTAACTAGTTTGAAGAATAAATAGTAAAACGAGATTTGAATCGAAATTGGGCGTTGGATAAGTGAAAGAGATTTGAGAATTTTATTCGAAATCGAATATGTAACCTGAGTTGAAAATGAAATTAGATTGGGTTCATAAGTAGATTAAAATATATGTGAATGTGATATATTCAAATAAGAAGTGAAACAGGCAAATATAGCTAATTAGAAAATAAATTAGCGAATTGGGTTAAGATGAATAGATTGAGTTGAAACCAGATAGAAATATTTGGATGTGTTAAGCAGGTATGGGAATGAAATATATGATGATTATAATTTGTGTGCACGACAAAAAGGTACACGTTTAAATTCCATATGAGATTTTATGCACCGAATCGGCAAGCCACTTGGCTTTTTGGTTTTCTTTTTGAATGGAAAGGGTCCACAGAGGTGTTTGGTAGTTGTACCGAGTGACCCGTACAAAGGAGGTTATGGCGAATTTTTCCAGAAATTTAAGGAGTTAGAATATTTTTAAGAAAATTTGAAAGTTAGAAATCAATGTATCGATATATATAGAATTTGATAAGGAAACAAACTTAAAAATAGAATATTATAAAAAAAAGGAAATCTATAATTAAATCTGGTAAAAATAGAAAGAGAAATGTATATACGTTTTAGAAATGGAAAATTGGTTTAATATGGTGTAGATTATTCGAGTTAGCGGTCTAGTCTGTTTTGAAGTTAATAATATTTTCAGTCAAGGTCTGAGAGGTAATTATACCCCAACTCGATTGATTTCATTATTAGCTGATAAATAGCAAGATTCGGTCTCGAAGAGAAATGTTTAAAGAAATTCAGTCGAATGCAGTATGTTGGGTAGTTGTATCATAACATTCGTTTTAACCCAAGTAAGAGAAATTTTGGAAATATAATAATAAATATTTCCTAATTATCGAAATGAATGGTCGTGAAACGGAGAAGTAATTGGAATATTTTCTAATTATTAATAGAAGATATTTTCTAAGTATAGAAAATAAAAGATGGCGAAATATGGAAATGTTTCCCACATAGCGAAAAGGCCAAGATGATAATTGAAATTATTTGTTTAACAAATATTGATAAGGAAATGGAAAGGGTGATTTAATTAATGAAATATTAATTAATGGGCCCAGTGATGGTTTGATGTTATGGATGAATGTTTGTTTGTTTTTATTCGATAGTTAAATAAACGACTATCAAAGTGTTTGCCAATATCGTTGTCAATATGGAGAGAACGGTTGGATTATTATCCGAGAACCACTCCGTATTGGCAGTAGCGTTGCGAACCAGATTATATGAAGATAATCGAAGACGGAGTAAAGTGCAAGGACTTTTCCCATTTACGGAAATTGTGACTTTGGTTTCGTTCAATCCCAAAACGAACGTATATGGACGAATGTCTGACTGAGTATTTCCAATGATTGCATATGTTGGTCTGTATAGATATATACGGTGGTGGAGAATTATTCTCTTAGCATAATATCCAGAATATATTTGCGCAAATAAATTAGTGATTAGCGGATCTGACAATGTGGCATTCAAAGTGATTGTGCTATCAATGAATGATAAGAAATCGTAGCCTCAAGCCTCAACAACCGGAAAATGACAAAAATCAGGCAGGCAACATGGCTATATGGGTAGCTCCCATTAGGGTGTATAATCACCTATCTAGAGAAATTCCTTTTACTTCTTTAATCTATCGATGCTGTCCCTTTTTGGGAAATGGTTGCTGATCCCAACCGTTGGTGATATACATTCGATACACTCAACAAAAAGGAGTGGTCGGTCATGTATGGGCCGGATTGCAAGATGTTCTTGTTGAACCCAGTGTATTCCCCTCTTGAGATACACTATCGGAAGGTGGTTCCATACCTTGTCATGTTGGAAATCCAATCTCCAATAAGTGCCCTGCGGTTTTAAATTTTATATTATATATGGAACGTGAGATGCAAGCGTTTTGCTAGATTCTATTTATTTGATGTAGACGTTATTAAATATCACTGGATTTGATATCAATAATATTTTGGGTTATCGTAAGGTAAAAACCATCCGTGTTTATGTGTGGATCGGTCTTACGATTATCATTTCTTTTGAAAGGATTTTTAAAGTTAAACAAATGATTGGAGTTTACTCACACCAGTTCCATGACTGACCCAGAGTTTATTTTGTTTGTTTTCTCTAAACTCTAGGGTGCCCAAATTTGTATTGGCAGTCAAGTAGTCGGGATTTTACAGATTCACTTGGAGGAGCTTGAAGCAGGAGGCTTCACCTGTTAGCTATAGACTATCATATTTCCGGTGTGTACTATGTGCTATCTGGAAGCAGGTGTTTATAACTGTTCCAGGAATAACTGTTGTGCTCTGATGATGGTATGTATATAGAGTTACTGATTTGTATATCAAAAAGCTATGTTATATAATATATTTTATTTGTTCCGCTGTGAGATTTGTCCTCTTTGTTTTCTTCTATTCTAACATTTCTTTCCTTCTATTTCTCATCCTCTAACTTCTTCCAAATAATGATTTGTATTTCTGTGCAATTTGGATTGGACATGTGGTGTTATTAGTCAACTCAGATAGTACGAATTTGCAGGCCGTTATAGACTACCTAGTTTACATAACTTAAACCTGTCCAACTGGCGGAGTCTTGAATGACATTGATATGGAGTAGTCCAAGCACCATTTCGAAGATGACTCAAATGATCTTGGCGACAGTGATTCTCAATGATTGGATACCAGAAAGTAGCTAAGGATTCTCACACCAGAAAGCCACTCTTCGCTCAGGTGACGTAAAGAAGATTATATGTATCATGACTCACTACCCGAGGAACTTAGCCAACACTTGCAGTGACTATCTGCTATCAACTGCATCGATGCCAATTGATTTCCGTCGGATAAGGGTTATATCAACATACTTTGGTGCCTAGAGTCAGGTACCAATCGAACCACCGTAGGCCATGGTTGGACTGATGGATCCCTGCCCGGATGATAGCTACTTGACTACTCGCCAGCCACTGTGCGACTCCGCAAAGAAATGAGAGCTTGAGATCAAAGCAAGTATCAATAAACCATTAGCTCTCCACTTCATGCTTCCATTGTAACGGAACACATTGACATTGCTTGAAGTCTCGCAAGTTATGCTACTGTATTCAGGCTTACCAAATCAAAGTTAGGCCAACCAACTACTACACTAGGTCCTGTAGTGACCTGAGGTATCTGGAGGATTGCTCAAATGAACCTTGAGCTAAGTCAATTTGAACTCAACTTCCTTTCGAGAAAGTTTATAAGAGGGCAGGCATTAGCGGACTTCATCGTTGAGTTCACCATTCCCCGATGAGGATGTGATAGTTGAAAAAGATAGCCCCCTCCCCCCAGAACGAAAGATGGAATCGAGCACTTGGAAATTGTATACAGACGGTGCTTGAAATGATTGATGGTCAAGCGCCAGAGTCGTACTGATAACTCCTAAAGGACGATCAATTTACTATGCATTGCGACTGGATTTCCCCGCTACTAACAACGATTCTGAGTACGAAGCCCTGATCATCGAGATGAAACATGCCTAAGAATTAAGGGTGACTGCATTGGGTATCTTTTGTGACTCGTAGATTGTCGTTTTCCAGGTTCGGAAAAAGCTTCAAGCGAAAGGACCACGACTTGCAACTTACCTAGAAAAGGTCGAGGAGCTGTTGGATTGCATGGAACACTATACCTCTCCCATATTCCCCATACAAAAAATCAGAAAGTGGACAAACTAGCCAAGATTGATAAGCTTGGATAACCCAAGAGAGATGGAGATGGTCCCAATCGAGACGTTAGACACTCCATGCATTGATCAGATGGAAGTTGATCCTGTGATGGAGACCAAAATGGAGAGAGAGTCATGGATAATGTAAAAAACCGGAATTTCTGAACCAATTTAAAATTTTAATTTTAGTTATTTTAATGGGTTTTGAATATTTAAAATGATTAATTTTAAATAATAATGACTAAAATTTTATTTTAAATCGAAGTTGGAACGTATATATTTAAAATTTAATTAAAACGAACTCGAAATGGCGTCGTAGTTTGAAAATTCTATTTTAAATTCTAGTTGAATGTACAGAATTCAATATAAATCGGAATTTAATAAAACAAGAAATGTTGGAATATTTTGGACTGTAATTTCTAACAAAAGAAAGAAATTGAGATTTTACTTTATAAATTGTAAGTTATGTCCAGTTTAAAATTTAAAATACTCGCTATGAAATAAATATATATATATTTAATATAATATATAGCCCTCAAAAATAGCCATTTTGCAAATGAACTTCGTTTTCGATGAAACCACTTTTGTTGGATCCGGAATGTCAAATTATTGTCAAGTTTAAATTTTCATAATTTTTGGAATTAATATGTGAGCGTAGTAAATTGAAACGCGTTTTCAATTTCAATTTGAATTTAATCGACCGGTTAAAAGGCCATTTTTCAAATAATCTCCAAATTAGATGAAATTAATTTTGTTTGGTCCATATCGTTAGAACATAGCTAGATTTCAAAATACCTAATTTTGGAAGTTAGCATGTGGCCTCGATAAAATAAAATGTACGTTCAAATTCAATATTGACTGTTATATTAATTTATATTATAATTTTGATGAAAACTTATCGAAACAATCGAATTGGCTTACAAAAAATATCTCGTTGTGTCCGGAATAGGGGTATTTGATTAGGAATGACAGTTGTTGGGTTTGTTTGGAGTTTGAGGCATTAAACAAGTAATGTTGATTAAAATAATAATATAAACTTATTATATATATCTAGAAAATCGCTAACCCTAGTTTCATTATCATTTGTGCGCCGCCAGTCCAGAAACCGAAGGCCAAGAAACTCCAAAAAAAATTCACAAATTTCTTTCCATCCACATTAATTCGTTCGAAATTTATAAAACAAAAATTGATGAGCCTCATGAGATCTTGAATTTCATACGGATGAGATCGAGTATGGGTTGGTATTTGGTTTGATTTAGGGGTGAAAGCACAGCCGTTTCAGGCTATTTTTAGGACGGATCAGAGCCACGAATTTGACGTGGTCATGGGTGTAGGAAGGCAACACTGGCAGCTTCAAGGTGGAGGTGTTCGATCAAGTTCTGGCGTGGTAACAAGGCAGCGATTTTGAACCCTAAGGCTTGAGATTTAGGTTTCTCGATATAACCTGGAGCGTGTAATTGGGGAAGAGGATTAAGGGTAACGATGGAAATAATTTTGGTTAATAATTTAATAATTATTTTAGTTTGTAATCAATTAAATTGTCGAATGTTTAAACCGGCGTAACTTCGTCAAACAGAATCAGAATTCAGCAAACTTTGGTCCGTTAGAATCGTTTTAACAAGAGCTACACAATGGAACAAACCAGAATGGAAACAGAAGCTATTGTGGTTTTTGATAAAATTAAACTTCCAATTTAATTTTATTAAAACAATCCTCAATAAAAGAATGACAGTGTGGAAACGAAAGTGAGAACTCTCTCACTCAAAATTTTGTACAGTTATTTATTTTTATAACTGAATATGTATTGATTTACTATGATTACAATATTTGTTTGGTGGATAATGGATGTGTACAGTTTTAATATTATTATTATTAAATTGTAATTATATTCACATGGAATGTGATATAAACCCCACACAAGAATTGGGACGATAATTTTACGCATCGCCCAATTATTTGTTGATGACTGAAAACCCCACACGGGTCTAGGGATTATAATTTATTCACATCTCCCCTGAATTTAATTATATGTCAACCGATTGATTGACAGACTGTTATTAGTGTTATTTAATTATTTAATGCTCATACAGTTGTAAATGGCACTATGGATGTGAATTGACTGTTTAATAGTTGTTTATCACTATTTTTGAATACATGTGATATACGGAATCCATATATATATATATATATATATAAATTTATATGGTAATTGATTGAGTCAGATTCTAATTTAGAAATGATGAATATTTTAAAATAATATTCAGTGAAGAATCCAAATATGATTTTGATGTCCGATTTTGGATCTACAAGAAAATATTGAAATATATGGAGCCAAGTTAAGTAGATATTCGCCATTTTAACTCGAACGAATTTTTCTGTCGATTATATTTATTTTATAATGAATATCAAAAAGATTTGATTTCAAAATCAGATATTTTGAAAATATTATCATTTTAATATTAAAATGATATGGAATATTCAATTTTGATTTAAAATTGAAATGGAAGTTGGAATCGTTTTTTAAACGAATTTATAAAATATGTTTGAAGGAGAAATCGATGGAATATATTATATATATTTAAATGGTTTGAATAGAACGTGCCGCACAACAACCGTTCGCGAATTTCAACCATTAACTTCAAATTGATGTAATGGGAGATCAGACCATCGGATTCTCCTAAAACTGAAACCTTGGGTTCGTATCGAAAAGATCTCTCAAATGAATAAATGAGATTTAAATTTGAATTGGATTTCAAATTATGTCCAAATCAATTTCAGAAAAGGTCGCCATGGATGTAGTTCGGTGGCCGATATTGAATACCGACTGTAAGTGCCTTAATAAAATTATTAAAAATATGGAAAAATCATGTAAAATCATAATAAATGATTTGAAAAGATTTTGGATGAAATATTCCTAGTTTTGAAAAGATAAAAGATATTTTTATCTGAATGAACTAGTTATTAATTAGAATAGTAATCCAACATTCTTAAACAAATAAATTGGATTTGTAATGGTTTTTAATATAACCAGAGTTTTCCAACGTGAGAATTGGAAAGGATTTGAATGGAAATTATCTTTGGAATATTTCGATATTGGGTTCCGTGATTATACGGATATTGTTGAGGAAATTGGAAGATATAGATATCGTTATTCCCAAAACGATATTTGTTGGTTTCAGAATTTGATATTGAATATAAGCCGATATTAATTTCTATTCAGCGCCTTGTAATTAATATCAAATTGGATTTTGGGGTTTGTCATGAATGGCGCCTTTAATAACACCGTTCTTAAACCCCGTTGAGAAAGAATGAATCTTTCAATTAAGATAAACGAAGTTTTCCAATTTATAATTATAAAATGGAATTAAACGGAAAATGATTTTGGGTTCATTGTGAACGATGTTTTAAATAAAATTTGTTCTTAAAACCCAATTAACAGTGAAGTATGATCTGGAATTCATAATCTTTTAAATAAGATTAATGGAATTTTCCAAAGAAAAGTTTTCCAATTTAATATATTAAATTGGGATTGAATGGATTTCAATTTGGTAATAATCGAGATGAGCTTCTGTGAAGGAAGACCGTTAATATATATATGGAAATTAAACGGCTTTGCCGTTATTCCATTTATATTATTAGTCTGATACGGAAATTTATATCAATTATATATTGATTTGTTTTCCATGAAGATTCCATAATTAATGGAAGTTGATTTGGGTTTATCGTGAACTGTGTTTTAAATGACATTCGATTTTTGTCCCAGTAAAAGACAGGATTAATTTCCAGAAAGTTGAATAATCATTAAGTAATGATTCTTGAGATTGAAACTAAGAAGAGTTTTAATAAATCTTTAATTATATTTGGAGTGAATAGATGGTAATTAAATTTACCAAAGCATGAGATGTGGTATAAACCAAATACACTTAGTTGTTGATATTGATTGTGATTGATTGATTGTTTGGATTGTGCTCAACCAGTTTATGTTCAAAATATGCTTTTACATTTAGCATTGGGTTGGGTAGAAATATTTATATCGAACATCTTATGAAACACTTCACAATTTGACTATGAGATGTTTAGCGATTTTGTTGAGTATATTTCAAAATTAATGAATGATTTTGTAAAGATATTTTCTTAAGTGAAAAGAAAAGTTTTCCCGATTTTGGCTAGGGAATGTTTTATAAAACATAAAGGATTTTGAGGGCTAAACCCGATGTTTTTGAAATGATTTAGAAAAGTATTATGTGTTTGACATTGTGGTTCATCACGTAACTGATTACTTGCTACTGTTGATGTATCTGTTTGGTGGCGGAGAATTTATTCTCTTGCTTAACACCCTTCTTCGAGACATGCGAGCTCAAAGGTTATATGATTAATAGTGACTGATCATATGTGTGAATTGCTGATGTGAAGTACCATAAGTATAGTTTGAAAGTACTTGTGATTATTATGTTGTGAAATGATTTTCCCTACTTCGGGATATAAAAATGATTTAGTATGTGGCTAAAGATTCGGGTAACCCGGACGACTAAAAGTTTATGGGCATTGTACGATGTAGCCTGCTCCATGTGTGGGAGATGCACGTATATATAGTGAGTTGGTAAGGTGCGAACTCGTCGCCTTGTATGAGGGCTAAATACCTCTCGATATTTGGTTGTATATTATTTGTATGCATTTGTTTTGGAATTCATATTTCCAAATGATTTTGGTTTGAGGTCTCGAAGTGAAATCTATTTTGATATAGAAGCTAGATATGTATTTCAAATGATTTGAAATATGAATTCAGAAATAATTTCTGTAAAGTGAACTGGATTTGAAAAAAAATCTAAATTTGTGGTCTAAGCCTAAATGGGTATATTGAGGAATTGCTTGTTGTCTGATGCATTGTAGATCCATATATCTATTATTGGTTATTGTCGTTCTGTGACATGCGGCGTGGTCCCGTGATTTACCATATTTTAAAGTAAAGTTTTAGTAACTGGTTTAGTTCTCACACCACTCCCTTGACTGACTCGGAGTTTATTGTTTTCACCTAAACTATGGGTGCCTATATTTTCCACATGGGCAGCTTGTAGTTTTGGTTTTGCAGATTTCTATTTAGTAGGATCCTGGATTACAGTTGGAGCTATATTCGGAAATCTTTATATCCGCGTATTGCATTTAGTTGTGTTAGTTGATGTATTTCCGCTGAGCATTGTATTTATACATTTTAAATTTGTGTATTTTAATCTCTAATATTTTTCCGCTGTATATTATTTGTTCATACTCTGATATATTCTTGTACTCTGATGTAAATTGTTGTAGTAGCAACGAAATGCTCTCGTGTTCTCAAAACAATCCGGGCTCCTCCGTCTCTTCAGGGATCGGGGAAGTATGGGTCATCTCATTTTGGTATCAGAGCTTTGGTTTACAAAACTCGAGAACAAGACACATTAAAGTCGAATGAGAGAATTCATCAAAGACAGGATTAGTAATGTCCTATAAGAATGAATCATTAGAGATAGGATCAATAGCATCCTAGAATAAGTTTGAAGAGTATTATTTATAAAATAAAAAAATGAATTTAGTTTTAAAAAGAAAAAAAATCTTATTATACATATTTGATTATTTTATTTTAAATTGATTTTGGACTATCGAGTATAAGAAGATTTTGAATATACATCTGATTTACGTGTATTCGAAGTCTCAAATATACTGGGTACATATAGAATCACACTCTAGTAGCCTGGGGATGATATTGATGATTACTAGTATCATCAGTGTTTATGTTCGAGTTTCGAAAGTAGATGTCTATATATTTCCAACTGACTGATGTTAGAACCAAAACCTTAGTAATAATTTATTGTTTGTGATTTGGTCTTGAAATTGGATTTTTGAGTATATATAAAAGTTATATATTTGAAAGATAACCAACTAATTGATTGCTGATTGTGTTGTGTGGTTATTAGTACAACTAATAAAAATATTGGAATGATAAAACCTATATGAGAATGAATGATAAATAAAACCAAACCAAATATAATATAAAGCTGAATAGAAAATTTAGTTTGAATTGGATTTATATATTAGATAGATATGTACATATATATATACATGCTGAGCAGGTTATGGACTTACTGTTGTGTAGAGAAATAAATTGCGTGCCCGACAAACAGGTGCACCTTAATGAGTTGGTTGTGCAATTTTATTTATTATAAACTACTATGAGTGTTTTCGGATGTGCGGTGATGGTTGTTCTGTGTGAGATTAAAAACGTACGCCACATGATAGCAACAAATAGATTATGAAGTACACCACATGACACACTACAAGAAGACAACATATCATATCATATTCCATATAAGCATTTGGTGCTTATATGATGAGGTTTGGATTACCATACGAGCGAGATGCCTGTATGGAGATGACTGAATCACGGGTTGAATAGAAGACTGATTATGGACTTAATAAACATAAAAAGGTGCTCGGGCAGGATTTAATAAAAACCCTACACAGGTCTGGAGATGACAAAAAGTCACGTCTCTCTTGTTTTTAATTAAGGCACATGGATATTTTATTTCCAATACTGGGGCAAGGTATGAGATTTCAACTTTTTACACATTTCCCTTGGGCATAGATAGGTCACAAAAATTGTGTATGCTTTTATTGATTTATTGGATGTCTAATACGGCCCAATAAAATTTTCAAACCCTCCCCATACAAAGGAGATTATAGCGAAAATTTTCGAAATTTTAGGGTGTTAGCCAAATTTTTGAGAAATTAGAAAGTTCTTAGGAACTAAAAAGTTGAAGAACTCAAGACAGAATGAAAGTTGAGTTGGTTAGTTAAACAACTTTTAGCTCCGTTCCATTTCGAGGACGAAAAGATTTTAGGTGGGGGAGATTGTAACAACCCGGAATTTCTGAACCAATTTAAAATTTTAATTTTAGCTATTTTAATGGGTTTTGAATATTTAAAATGATTTATTTTAAATAATAACAACTAAAAATTTATTTTAAATCGAAGTTGGAACGTATATATTTAAAACTTAATTAAAACAAACTCAAAATGGCGCGGTAGTTTGGAAATTCAATTTTAAATTTCAACTGAATGAACAGAATTCAATATAATTAATAAATTAAGAAATGTTGGAATATTTTGAACTGTAATTTTATAACGAAAGAAAGAAATTGAGATTTCACTTTATAAATTGCAAGTTATGTCCGGTTTAAAATTTAGTATAGTCGCTTTTAAATTTATATATATTTTTAATATAATATATAGCCCTTAGAAATAGCCATTTTGCAAATGACCTCCATTTTCGACGAAACCACTTTTTTTGGATTTAGAATATCAAATTATTGTCAGGTTAAAAATTTACGTAATTTTTGGAATTAATATGTGAACATAGTAAATTGAAACGCGTTTTCAATTTTAGTTTGAGTTTAATCGACCAGTTAAATGGCCATTTTTCAAATGATCTCCAAATTGGACGAAATTAATTTTGTTAGGACCGTATAACGAAAACATAAATAGATTTCAAATTACATAATATTTGGAGTCAGTATGTGGTCCCGGTAAATTAAAATGTAAGTTTAAATTCAATATTGACCGTTATATTAATTTATATTTCAATTTTGATGAAAACTGATCGAAACGATCGAATTGGCTTATGAAACATATCTCGTTGTGTCCGGAATAGGGGTATTTGGTTAGAATTGACATTCTTTGGGGTTCATTTGGAGTTTGAAGCATTAAACAAGTAACGTTGATTAAAATAATAATATAAACTTATTATATATCCTAGAAAATCGCTAACCCTAGTTTAATTATCATTTGTTTGCCGTCAGTCATGAAATCGAAGGCCAGGAAACTCGAAAAGAAATTCAACAATTTCTCTCCATCCATATGATTTCGTTCGAATTTTATAAAACAAAAATTGATGAGCCTTATGAGATCTTGAATTTCATACGGATGAGATCGAGTATGGGTTGGTATTTGGTTCGATTTAGGGGAGCAAAGTGTCGCTATTTCAGGCTGTTTTTAGGACGGATCAGGGTCGCGAGTTCGACATGGTCAAGGGTGTAGGAAGGCGGCACTGACAGCTTCAAGGTGGAGGTGTTCGATTAAGTTCTGGCGTG
This sequence comes from Allium sativum, assembly GCA_030737875.1. Taxonomy (NCBI): domain Eukaryota; kingdom Viridiplantae; phylum Streptophyta; class Magnoliopsida; order Asparagales; family Amaryllidaceae; genus Allium; species Allium sativum. Next base: position 367,757,869 of record CM060920.1, read on the forward strand.
GTAACGAGGTAACGGTTTTGAGTACTAAATCTTGCGATTTGGGTTTCTCGATATAACTTGGAGTGTGTAATTGGGGAAGAGGATTAAGGGTAACAATGGAAATAATTTTGGTTAATAATTTAATAATTATTTTAGTTTTAATCAATTAAATTGTTGAATGTTTTAAACCAGCGTAACTTCATCAAACAGAATCAGAATTCAGCAAACTTGGGTCCGTTAGAATCATGTTGACAAGAGCTACACAATGGAATAGACCAGAACGGAAACGGAAGCTGTTGCGGTTCTTGATAAAATTAAATGTCCGGTTTAATTTTATTAAAACAATCCTCAACAAAAGAATGATAGAATGGAAACAAAATTGAGAACTCTCTCACTCAAAATTTTGTACAGTTATTTATTTTTATAACTGAATATGTATTGATTTACTATGATTACAATATTTGTTTGATGGATGATGGATATGTACTATTTTAATATTATTACTATTAAATTTTAATTATATTCACATGGAATGTGATATAAACCCCACAAAGGTATTTGGGCGATAATTTTACACATCGCCCAATTATTTGTTGATGATTGAAAACCCCAAACAGGTCTGGGGATGATAATTTATTCACATCTCCCCAGAATTTAATTATATGTCAACCGATTGATTGACAGACTGTTATCAGCGTTATTTAATTATTTAATGCTCATACAGTTGTAAATGGCACTATGGATGTGAATTGACTGTTTAATAGTTGTTTATCACTATTTCTGAATACATGCGATGTATGGAATCCATATATATAAAATTATATGATAATTGATTGAGTCTGATTCCAATTCAGAAATAACGAATATTTTAAAATAATATTCAGTGAAGAATCCAAATATGATTTTGATGTCTGATTTTGGATGGAAACGAAAATATTGAAATATATGGAGCCGAGTTAAGTAGATATTCGCCATTTTAACTCGAACGGATTTTTATATCTATTTTATTTATTTTATAATTAATATCGAAAAGATTTGATTTCAAAATCAGATATTTTTAAAATATTATCATTTTAATATTATAATGATATGGAATATTCAACTTTGATTTAAAATTGAAATGGAAGTTGGAATCGTTTTTAAAACGAATTTATAAACGATTTATAAAATACATTTTAAATAGAAATCGATGAAATATATTATATGTATTTAATTGGTTTGAATATAACATACCGCGCAACAACCATTCGTGAATTTCAACCATTAACTTCAAATTGATGTAACGGGAGATCCGACTGTCGGATTCTCCTAAACCGGAACCTTGGGTTCGTATCGAAAAGATCTTTCAAATGAATATATGAGATTTAAATTTGAGTTGGATTTCAAATTATGGCCAAATCAATTTTAGAAAAGATCACCATGGATGCAGTTCGGTGGCCGATATTGAATACCAACTGTAATGGCCTTAATAAAAGTATTAAAAATATGGAAAAATCGTGTAAAATCATAATAAATGATTTGGAGAGATTTTGGATGAAATATTCCTAGTTTTGAAAAGATAAAAGATATTTTTATCTAAATGAACTAGTTATTAACTAGAATAGTAATCCAATGCTTTTAAATAAATAAATTGGATTTGTAAATGGGTTTTAATATAGCCAGAATTTTCCAATGTATGAACTGGAAAGGATTTGAATGGAAATTTTCTTCGAAATATTTCAATATTGGATTCCGTGATTATACTGATATTGTTGTGGAATTTGAAAAATGTAGATATCGTTATTCCTAATACGATATTTGTTGGTTTCATAATTTGATAGTGAATATAAGCCGATATTATTTTCTATTCAGAGCCTTGTATTTAATATCAAATTGGATTTTGGGGTTTTTGTGAATGGCGTCTTTAATAATACCATTCTTACACCCTGTTGGGAAAGAATGAATCTTTTAATTAAGATTAATGAAGTTTTCTAATTTATAATTAGAAATTGGAATCAAACGAAAGATGATTTTGGGTTCATTGTGAACGATGTTTTAAATAACATTTGTTCTTAAAACTCAATTAACAGTGAAGTATGATTTGGAATTTATAATCTTTTAAATAAGATTAATGGAATTTTCCAAAGAAAAGTTTTTCAATTTGATATATTAAATTGGGATTGAATGGAATTCGATTTGGTAATAATGGAGATGAGCTTCTGTAAAGGAAGACCGTTAATATATATGGAATTTAAAAGGCTTTGCCGTTATTCCATCTATATTATTAGTCTGATACATAAATTTATACCAATTATATATTGATATGTTTTCTGTGAAGATTCCATAATTAATGGAAGTTCATTTGGGTTTATCGTGAACTGTGTTTTAAATGACATTCGTTCTTTGACCCAGTAAAAGACAAGATTAATATCCAGAAAGTTGAATAATCATTAAGTAATGATTCTTGAGATTCAAACTAAGAAGAGTTTTAATAAATCTTTAATTAGATTTGGAATGAATAGATGGTAATTAAACTTATCAAAACATGAGATGCGGTATAAACCAAATACACTTGTTTATTGATATTGATCATGATTGATTGAATGTTAGGATTGTGCTCGACCATGCACAATATACTTTTACATTTAGCATTGGGTTGGGTAGAAATATTTGTATGCTAACATCTTGTGAAACACTTCACGATTTGACTATGAGATGTTTAGCAATATTGTTGAGTTTATTTCAGAATTAATGAATGAATTTTAAAAGAGATTTTCTTAAGCAAAAAAAAAGTTTTCCCGATTTTGGGCAACAAATGTTTTATAAAAATGTTTTATAAAATAGAAAGGATTTCAAGGGCTAAACCCAATGTTTTTGAAATGATTTAGAAAAGTATTATGTGTTTGACATTGTGGTTCATCACGTAGGGATTAGTTGCTAATGATGATGTATCTGTTTAGTGGCGGAGAATTTATTCTCTTGCTTAAGACCCATCTTCGAGACGTACGAGCTCAAAGGTCTTGTGATTAATAGTGACTGATCATATGTGTGAATTGCTGAGGTGAAGTACCATAAGTATAGTTTGAAAGTACTTGTGATTATTATGTTGTGAAATGATTTTCCTACTTCGGGATAAAAAAATGATTTAGTATGTGGCTAAAGGTTTGGGTAACCCGGACGACTGGTAGTTTATGGGCATTGTACCTTCTCCGTGTGTGGGAGGAATACGTATATATATCGAGTTGGTAAGGTGCGAACCCATCGCCTTGTCTGAGGGCTGAATACCTCCCGATATTTGGTTGCATATCATCTGTATGCATTTGTTTTGGAATTCATATTTCCAAATGATTTTCGTTTGATATCCCGAAGTGAAATCTACTTTGATATAAAAGCTAGATATGTATTTCAACTGATTTGAAATAAGAATTCGGAAATAATTTACGTAAAGTGAATTGGATTTGGAAAAATCTAAATTTAAGGTTTAAGTCTAAACGGGTAGATTGAGGAATTGCATGTTGTCTGATGCATTGTAGATCCATATATCTATTATTGTTTATTGTTTAGGCACTGATATTCATGGGGGTAAACCCGTTTCGTGACATGCGGCATGGTCCCATGATTTAGCATATTTTAAAGTAAAGTTTTAATAATTGTTTCAGTTATCACACCAGTCCCATGACTGACTCCGAGTTTATTGTTTCCACCTAAACTTTTGGTTTTGCAGATTTCTATTTAGCAGGATCCTGGAGTATAGCTGGAGCTATATTCAGAAAGCTTTGTATCCGTGTATCACATTCAGTTGTGTTAGTTGATGTATTTCCATTGAGCATTGTATTTATACATTTTAAATTTATGTATTTTAATCTCTGATATTTTTCCACTGTATATTATTTATTCATACTCTGATATATTCTTGTACTCTGATGTAAATTGTTGTAATAACAATGAAATGTTCTCGTGTTTGCGTTCTGATGCGTCGTGTTCACAAAGCGATCCAGGATCCCCCGTCTCTTCGGTGCTCGGGGAAGTCTGGGTCGTCCCAGATAACCCCAATAAAAAACTTCCTGCAACATCGAATGTTTTCGACAAGAAAAAGTAAAAGGTGTACCATCGTTCGTAAAGCCCCAAGATACGACATGCAAGGCGACATTGCTTATTTCCCTTGGAAGATCATCCCGACATATTCGACAAAAGTAATTGCCGACTTCCCGCTTGATGGAAGATGTATGCTAATGGGACTTCTAGCAGTTTACGTTTCGACCTTAGAATGTGAAGATTCAAAATTCCGCTCCCATTGGTGACCATTCGTTAATGGACTCATGCCCAGACGCAAGGGCAACTTGGAATCTTAGCATGGATTGCTCATAGTTCTACTATCTAGTCCAAAGCTGAAGCAACATTACCCTGCATGACTGACTGCCTTGTCTTGCCCGAAGATGGTGAGTTAAAGGTTTGGAACACTTAGGCTTTGATGTTGATTAATTTTACACACATCAACTCTTATTCTCGATGTGGGTCGAAGATAAATGCGGATGGACAAGGCATGTCTATCTTCATAGCCCCCGCATCCACTTCCTGACATGGAAAGGGCTAAGCTTCTGCAAGTAGGATTCATTTTTAGCCATATCCTACTTCCTAGCATGGAATGGGCGAAGTTTCTATGAGCATGGAGTCCGTACTGACCTGCCAATTTTCATTGGAGCACCGAAAAGATGAGATGCTACCATTAACGGTTTTGATCGGATTACCTGACCCTCGTTCCTTGCCCTTTACATGGGGGCAAAAAGGCGATTCAAAGGGGATGTGATCTCATCCTTCACTCACCAGAGTATGCCTAACCGCCTTTTTCATTCCAAGACCCCAATCAAGGTCTATTTATCGTTGGGACTGTCGCCCCGCAATTATTTGAAAAGATATTCGTCATCAGCTAAAGACTTTGGCAGTGATCTTCTGGCAGAGATAGGAGAAGGCAAAATGGACCTGCAAAGAACATGCAATGCCATTTTCTCCCAGAGTGATATTCATTCCTTTGACAGGATTTGTAACAACCCGCAAAATCTGGGCCAGTTTAAAATTTTTATTTTGGCAATTTTAGCGAATTTCGATTATTTAAAATGAATTATTTTAAATAATATCAACGGAAAATTTATTTTGAATAGAATTCGAACGTATATATTATACGCGTCGTCGTTAGAATAAAAATATTTATATATAATTATAAATAGAATTGAAAATGGCGCGGTAGTTCGATAATTCGATTTCAAACTTCAATTGAATGTACCGGGTGCAAAACAATCCGGATTTTAGTGAAACCAAAAATAATGGAATCTAATAGTGAATATCTTTCCAACGAATCCGAAAAATCAAGATTTCATATCGGGAATCAAAAGATATGTCCAGTTGAAAATTCTGAATAGTCGCTATGGAATTCAGGCCCTTAAAAATGGACATTTTGCAAACGACCTCGGATTTCGACGAAACCAGTTTTGTTGGATCCGCAGTGTCAAGTAATTGCTAGATTCCAAATTTCATAATTTTTCGAATCAATATGTGAGCGTGGCAAAAGAAAACGCGTTTGACCAGTTTCAGTTGATTTTAATCGACTGGAAATTGGCCATTTTTCCAACGGTCTCAGAATTCGACGTAATTAGTTTTGTTAGGACCGTATCGTCAATAGGAAGCTAGAAATAATTTTTGTAGAATTTTTAGAGTCCGTATGTGACCCCGATAAATTGAAATGTGCGTTTAAATTAAATATGAAAAGATTTATATTTTAAATTCAATGGAAACTTAGCGTAACAGCCGAATTGGGCTATGAAACATATCCCATTGTGTTCGGAATGAGGGTAATACACTAGGGACGACAGGCGTTGGGTCTCGATTGGAGTTCGTAAATTAAAACAAGTAAGGAACGAATTAAATATTATAATATTATTAAAATATATAAATTCCTTTAAAACCTTTCCTCCCTCCCCGGTTGATCATTCAGACAAAACGAAATAATAATAAAAAAAAAAAAAATCGAGCTGCCCTAACCCGTCGACGGAGCCGCCGACGTTCTCCCCCCCCCTGACCGACGTCGCACCCCCTCCTAGAGCCCCTGCTCCTCCTCCTTCATCGTCTCCCTCATCCTCCCTTCTCCGTTTCAGAAACCGCGCCCCGTTTCCCCTTTTCCTCCGCCTCCTCCTCCTCCTAATCGAGAGCACCCCGCCGCCTGCCCAAGCCTCCAACACCCCCTCCGCAGCAAGCAACGCCGATCAGCCCCCCCCCCCCTCTTCCTTTTTTTCTCGGTAAGTGTTTATTTAAATTCCTTTTCTGTTTTTATATATATATTTAAATTAGAAATAAGTTTGATTTTTTTTAGTAAAAGAAAAACTGTTTTGCTTTAAAAAGTAGTTTAAAACTGAATTTTTATAAAGTTAAAACTGAAAATTTTTAAAAACTAAAACTGCATTTTTTTTTATCAAGACAAAAACTGATTTTTTTTAGTAAAAGAAAAACTATTTTGCTTTAAAAAGTAGTTTAAAACTGAATGTTTTTAAAAGTAAAAACTGAATCTTATAAAAAGATAAAAACTGATTTTGTAAAAGAATGAAACTGATTTCTTTTAGAAAAGTAAAAATCATATTTTTATATGTTGAAAGCAAAAGTAAAAATCATATTTTTATATGTTGAAAGCAAAAGTAAAAATCAGATTTTTATATATTGAATAGCGAACTAAAAATTCGATTTTTATATATTGAACTTTGAACTAAAAATTCGATTTTTATATATTGAATAGCGAACTAAAAATTCGATTTTTATATATTGAATAGCGAACTAAAAATTCGATTTTTATATATTGAATAGCGAACTAAAAATTCGATTTTTATATATTGAATAGCGAACTAAAAATTCGATTTTTATATATTGAACTTTGAACTAAAAATTCGATTTTTATATATTGAATAGCGAACTAAAAATAGAATTTTTATATATTGAACATTGAAGTAAAAATTCGTTTTTTTATATATTGAATAGCGAAGTAAAAATGTGATTTTTACGTATGTAGAGAAAGCAGCAACGAAGGTGACAAAAAGGCGAAACGATGAAGACTTCTGCAAAAGAAGAGTCAAGAAGATTGGATAGCTATCTGTGAGAATTTCTCACCTTTCAATTTAATTTTTCTAGTTATATATATATACTAGGATGCAGACAGTGCTTAGTAGCACCCGACACAATCGTCCACAGACCATGGACTTGTTTGTTTGGTTGCATAGCTTAGTTATATGATTTGATTTGAATTTGATTGTTTGGTGATTTTGATTGATGTGTGAAAGGCGTGGGCCTTCACTAGACCGGGGATAAGGCTAGGCCTTGTCCCGTTTCTAGTATCGTGCCGTTATGCCGCCGAAATTTTCTGAAATAAGTTAGAAAATTAAAAATATCATTTTATTTAAAGAATGAACTGAATAGAAATTCATATGTTGGAATAAAATGTTATATCGTTAAAAATATAATTTTTAACGTGATGTAAATAAATAAAATATTCATTTACAAACCAGACGGTTTGTTTATGTACACTGATTTGACTGACGTTGATTGGGTCGATAAATTTTACACATCGCCCAACAGCACAAATAAAATATGTGTTTGATTGTTTGAAACCCCACACGGGTGTTGGGATGAAATTTGAAGTTCACTCATCCTGATTGATTAAATATGTCGATCGATAGATTGACAGGCTGTTATAAGCGTTGAATATCTATATTTGATGCTTTTACAGTGTAGTGCATTTTGGTTGATGGTTGATTATTTTCAATGTTATTATATACATGTGTTGTATGAAAATCCATATAATTAACTTTATATGGTAATTGATTGGGCCTCATTCCCATTTGAAAAACAAAGAATATTATAAAATAAAAGTTCATGTGTTGACAGTACTCATCCATTGAGATTGGTCATGTGTTGAACGAAATATTTTGATAATAACAACTATTTTGAAAAAGAAATATTTGAAATAGAATATTTGAAAATAGAAATTTATGAAGCCGTGTTGATTAGATTAACGCCATTTTGACGTGAACGATATTTATATCGATTTTAACGATTTCGAAATGAATTGAATTGAAAACGATTTCGAAATGAATTGAATTGAAAACGATTTCGAAATGAATTGAATTGAAAACGATTTCGAAATGAATTGAATTGAAAACGATTTCGAAATGAAATGAATTGAAAACGATTTCGAAATGAAATGAATTGAAAACGATTTCGAAATGAATTAAATTGAAAACGAATTCAAATTGAATCGAAAGTGAATTGAAATGAATTCAAATTGAATTGAAATTTGAATTGAATAGAAATGAATTTTAAAACGAATTTATAAAGAAGAATTCAATTTTGATTTGAATTGAAAAGAAAGTTGAAATAGCTTTTGAAACGATTTTAAAACTATTTATATAATTCGTTTTAAATAGAAATCGACGAAATATATATTATATATATTATATATAATATAATGGCCTGAATAGAACGCGCCGCGCCGCGGCAGTTCGCGAATTTCGACCATTTATTTCAAACGGACATTACGGGAGATCCGACCGTCGGATTCTCCTAAAACCGGAACCGTTGGGTTCGTATCGAAAAGAGCTTTCTAACGAATATTAGAAATTTGAAATCTAACGGTTGGATTTGGAATTATGTCCAAATCAAATTCGAAAAAGGTCGCTGTAAGTGCAGTTCGATGGCCGTTGATGGAAATCGACTGTACGGGCCTTGATAAAATTATTAAAAATAGCAATAATTTGTGTAAAATTATAAGAAATGATTTGTGAAGATTTGGGATGAAAAACTCCATATTTGAAAAGATAAAAATAGACTTTTATCGAATTGAACTAGTTTTGAACTAGAAATATAATTCTATTTATTTTTAAATAAATAAATTGAATTAAAAAGGGGTTTTAAAAATAACCAGAATATCCAATGATTGCATTGGGGTGGATTTGAATCGAAATTGTCTTCGGAATATTTCGATGTTGGAATTCGTGATTATACAAGTGGTGTTATGGAAATTTGAAAGATATATATTTATATCGTTATTTCCAATACGACATTTGTTAGTCGTAGAATTCGATATTGAATATAAGCCGATATATTTTCTATTCAGAGCCTTGTATTGAATATCGAATGTGATTTGGGTTTGTCGTGAATGGTGTCTTTACTAACACTATTCTTGAACCCAGTTGAGAAAAGATTAAATCTTTTTATTTAGATTTAATGAAGTGTACCAATTAAATAACATTTAATTGGAATTGAATCGATATTGATTTTTGGGTTTATCGTGAACAGTGTTTTAAATAACACTCGTTCTTTAACCCGATGATTAATGAATGTGATTTTGGGTTTATCGTGAACCGTGTTTTTAAATGACACTGATTCTTTAACCCAGTCAAAGATTAAAACTAAGTGGAGTTTTAATGAATCTTTAATTAGATTGAAATGATCGAAAATGGAGTATCACCAGTTTTGCTCCAGGCGATAGTTAAATCTTTAATTAGATTTGAACGTGAAATGGTAATTGAATTTACCAATAACACTGTGGTGTTAGATATGAAGTATAACCAGTTTTACTTCATGGGATGAATAGGTTGGGATTGGGAAATTAAAACAAATGATTACTTCGGTAAGGTTCGCTAATCCCGACTAGTTCGAATTGAGATTCAAACATAAATTCAAGGAATTTATCTTGGATAAAATTAATGGGAACCTTCCCCTATGAATGTGAAATTTAGAAACTAACTGTCGGTTGGCCAAGCAGAATGGTTTTCTGGGTATTGATCTGATGTTGGTTTCGGCCTTCGGGGTTAATATTTGGGGAATTATTCTCTTGATTAATTTACGGTTAGTGACTAATGAATTGGAATGAGGCGTATGTTGTGTTTGTGTAACACTTATTTAAAATATACGCGAGTTATTCGGAAAGACCGGGTTTATCCCATTCTGAATAACTGATGCGACGATAAGTCGAAGATGAAGACGATGGTCGAAGACCGGAAGTCTTCACGTCGTTTGGGTAATGACTGATGATCTTGATTGGGCTGTACACCCAAGAAGATGGAAACAGTTAGTGATCGTCCAGACGTACTTGGAGATTGATGGATATGCGGGGTACTAGGTGCCTCCGGTTTCGTTCAGACCTAGAACGGACTTGTAAATGGATGGTGTGTCTGACATTGTATTCCTTTATATTGTATTTGTTGATCTCTGCTAAATATATATCTGTTTGGCGGCGGAGAATTTATTCTCTTGCTTAACGCCCTTCTCTGAGACATATGAGTTCAGAGGTTATATATTGGCAGAAATCAGTGGTACGATATGGATTGATAGTGTGGCATACTGAGATGCAGTGATCCAAACTTTTGTTGAAAAGCAAAGTTTGGTGGTTGATGATCAAAGCGCAGCTGATATAGCATGGCTTTGTGTATAGCGTTGATCCGCGAGCCTCACAGCCCGGGATGGTGGTAAACTGATGGTTTGATCAGTATACATTTTTTTTAGTGTAGTGGATTCGGTCGACCGATATTGAGCTTCGTGCTCGGAGGGATAGAGTAAGCGGTGTTTTCTCTCGCTGAGACGTAAGCCGCGGTGATACTTGAGTCCCCAAAAGTGCGGATGTGCATAGCGGTGTTTTCTCTCGCTGAGACGTAAGCCGCGGTGATTTGTACTACGCGAGCGATCTTTCGAATCAGGAGCCACCATGATGGAAATCCAATTTCCGATACGTGTATTTCGGCTTTATTTGTAGAGCCTAGTATGGCGACATAGTGGGATGGGGCACTCATGCCGTCTATGATTTATATTTATGATTGAAGTTGTTTTGACACTATACACTTATTATAGTATCAAATGATTTGTTTTAAACGTATCAAGCATGTTTGGCTGTTATAAGGGAAAACCCTATCCTCGGCTGCGTTGCATTGTGTGATGGGACCTGGGTCTTATAACAGCTTCATTTTTCTTTATTTAGCATTGCGCTGCTGGTTTTATGCACTGGTATTCTTGGGAGGAAACCCGTTCCGTGTTATACGGCGTGGTCCCTTGATTTACCTAGCTTTAAAAATAAAGATTAATAACTGTTTTAGTTCTCACACCAGTCACATGACTGACCTGGAGTTTATTGTTTTAACCTAAACTCTGGGTGCCCTTATTTTGACACGGGCAGCTAGTAGTTTTGGTTTTGCAGATTTATATTCACAGGATCCTGGTTTACAGCTGGAACGATATCCGGAAAGCTTTGTATCCGTATATCTCTTTCTAGTTGTGTATTGTATTATTTTCCGCTGCTATGTATTTAAATGTAATTTAAATCTCTGATATTTCTGTGTAATATTCATTTATACTCTGTATATTCTTGTAATCTGATGCATTGTTGTAATACACAGTGAAATGTTCTTCTGTATGCGTTCTGTTTTGTCCTGTTCTCAAACGATAGGGCGTTTCGAACGGCCTGGATCGGTTTAGCGACTGGTTCGGACCGAGCGAGATTCCTTGCCGTCACAGTTGGTATCAGAGCTTTGGTTTACAAAGCTCAGAGAACAAGACACATTAGAACCATATGAAAGAATTCATCAGATATTGGGTTAGTAATATCCAATTAGAATGACTCGTTAGAGATAGGATCAGTAGTATCCTAGAACGAGTGTGAAGGGTATATTTTTAAAGTGAAAACAAATTTTGTTTTGAAAATCTAAATCAATCATTCGTATTTGATTATTTATTAGTATTGATTTGGACAGTTCAGTATATAAAGAATTTGCATATACGCCTTGCAAACGTATATTCAAAGTTTAATATACTGGATAGATATAGAGTCACACTCTAGTCGCCCGGAGATGATTCTGATGATAGTCTAGACATCATCAGAATTGGTATTCGAGTTTCGAAGGTGTGATTTTCTATATATTTCCATTAGACTGGTGTGAGAACCAAAACTAATATAGCTAGAATACATTGTTATGATTTGGCATCAAAAATCTGATTTTTGACTATATATCAAAATTATCGATTTGAAACGTTAAATTCACTAATTGATTGATGTTTGTGTTGTTTATTTATTTGTTTGCTAATTTTTAACCAATTAGCCTAATTGAACCAAATATTAAATTGTATAGGAAATTGGTCGCATTTGCTTGCATATATGTACTTACCTTGAACAGGTCATAGCAAGAAGGCTAGAGCCAGAGAATAAAATTTGTTTGCCCGACAAATAGGTACATGTTTACTACATAATTTCCTGTTTTGTTTGGGTGATGATGATTTTGTGAGCCTATTGGCTAGCCGCTTGGCTTTTTCTTTTTCTTTTTGAGATCTGAAGGACCGGGGAAGCTATTTGAAATTCCCCGATGCTCCCATTGCAGGGGAGGTTATGGCGAAATTTTTCGAAAATTTAGGGTGTTAGCCAAATTTTTGAAATTTTGAAAATTCTCAGAAACTAAAAAGTTGGAGAATGAAAGCCAGATCGAGCGTAGAGCTGAATAATCAAACCACTTTCGACTTTGTTCCTTTTCGGGGACGAAAAGTTTTAAGTGGGGGAGATTGTAACAACCCGCAAAATCTGGGCCAGTTTAAAATTTTTATTTTGGCAATTTTAGCGAATTTCGATTATTTAAAATGAATTATTTTAAATAATATCAACGGAAAATTTATTTTGAATAGAATTCGAACGTATATATTATACGCGTCGTCGTTAGAATAAAAATATTTATATATAATTATAAATAGAATTGAAAATGGCGCGGTAGTTCGATAATTCGATTTCAAACTTCAATTGAATGTACCGGGTGCAAAACAATCCGGATTTTAGTGAAACCAAAAATAATGGAATCTAATAGTGAATATCTTTCCAACGAATCCGAAAAATCAAGATTTCATATCGGGAATCAAAAGATATGTCCAGTTGAAAATTCTGAATAGTCGCTATGGAATTCAGGCCCTTAAAAATGGACATTTTGCAAACGACCTCGGATTTCGACGAAACTAGTTTTGTTGGATCCGCAGTGTCAAGTAATTGCTAGATTCCAAATTTCATAATTTTTCGAATCAATATGTGAGCGTGGCAAAAGAAAACGCGTTTGACCAGTTTCAGTTGATTTTAATCGACTGGAAATTGGCCATTTTTCCAACGGTCTCAGAATTCGACGAAATTAGTTTTGTTAGGACCGTATCGTCAATAGGAAGCTAGAAATAATTTTTGTAGAATTTTTAGAGTCCGTATGTGACCCCGATAAATTGAAATGTGCGTTTAAATTAAATATGAAAAGATTTATATTTTAAATTCAATGGAAACTTAGCGTAACAGCCGAATTGGGCTATGAAACATATCCCATTGTGTTCGGAATGAGGGTAATACACTAGGGACGACAGGCGTTGGGTCTCGATTGGAGTTCGTAAATTAAAACAAGTAAGGAACGAATTAAATATTATAATATTATTAAAATATATAAATTCCTTTAAAACCTTTCCTCCCTCCCCGGTTGATCATTCAGACAAAACGAAAAAAAAAAAAAAAAAAAAAATCGAGCTGCCCTAACCCGTCGACGGAGCCGCCGACGTTCTCCCCCCCCCTGACCGACGTCGCACCCCCTCCTAGAGCCCCTGCTCCTCCTCCTTCATCGTCTCCCTCATCCTCCCTTCTCCGTTTCAGAAACCGCGCCCCGTTTCCCCTTTTCCTCCGCCTCCTCCTCCTCCTAATCGAGAGCACCCCGCCGCCTGCCCAAGCCTCCAACACCCCCTCCGCAGCAAGCAACGCCGATCAGCCCCCCCCCTCTTCCTTTTTTTCTCGGTAAGTGTTTATTTAAATTCCTTTTCTGTTTTTATATATATTTTTAAATTAGAAATAAGTTTGATTTTTTTTAGTAAAAGAAAAACTGTTTTGCTTTAAAAAGTAGTTTAAAACTGAATTTTTTATAAAAGTAAAAACTGAATTTTTATAAAGTTAAAACTGAAAATTTTTAAAAACTAAAACTGCATTTTTTTTTATCAAGACAAAAACTGATTTTTTTTAGTAAAAGAAAAACTGTTTTGCTTTAAAAAGTAGTTTAAAACTGAATGTTTTTAAAAGTAAAAACTGAATCTTATAAAAAGATAAAAACTGATTTTGTAAAAGAATGAAACTGATTTCTTTTAGAAAAGTAAAAATCATATTTTTATATGTTGAAAGCAAAAGTAAAAATCATATTTTTATATGTTGAAAGCAAAAGTAAAAATCAGATTTTTATATATTGAATAGCGAACTAAAAATTCGATTTTTATATATTGAACTTTGAACTAAAAATTCGATTTTTATATATTGAATAGCGAACTAAAAATTCGATTTTTATATATTGAATAGCGAACTAAAAATTCGATTTTTATATATTGAATAGCGAACTAAAAATTTGATTTTTATATATTGAATAGCGAACTAAAAATTCGATTTTTATATATTGAACTTTGAACTAAAAATTCGATTTTTATATATTGAATAGCGAACTAAAAATAGAATTTTTATATATTGAACATTGAAGTAAAAATTCGTTTTTTTATATATTGAATAGCGAAGTAAAAATGTGATTTTTACGTATGTAGAGAAAGCAGCAACGAAGGTGACAAAAAGGCGAAACGATGAAGACTTCTGCAAAAGAAGAGTCAAGAAGATTGGATAGCTATCTGTGAGAATTTCTCACCTTTCAATTTAATTTTTCTAGTTATATATATATACTAGGATGCAGACGGTGCTTAGTAGCACCCGACACAATCGTCCACAGACCATGGACTTGTTTGTTTGGTTGCATAGCTTAGTTATATGATTTGATTTGAATTTGATTGTTTGGTGATTTTGATTGATGTGTGAAAGGCGTGGGCCTTCACTAGACCGGGGATAAGGCTAGGCCTTGTCCCGTTTCTAGTATCGTGCCGTTATGCCGCCGAAATTTTCTGAAATAAGTTAGAAAATTAAAAATATCATTTTATTTAAAGAATGAACTGAATAGAAATTCATATGTTGGAATAAAATGTTATATCGTTAAAAATATAATTTTTAACGTGATGTAAATAAATAAAATATTCATTTACAAACCAGACGGTTTGTTTATGTACACTGATTTGACTGACGTTGATTGGGTCGATAAATTTTACACATCGCCCAACAGCACAAATAAAATATGTGTTTGATTGTTTGAAACCCCACACGGGTGTTGGGATGAAATTTGAAGTTCACTCATCCTGATTGATTAAATATGTCGATCGATAGATTGACAGGCTGTTATAAGCGTTGAATATCTATATTTGATGCTTTTACAGTGTAGTGCACTTTGGTTGATGGTTGATTATTTTCAATGTTATTATATACATGTGTTGTATGAAAATCCATATAATTAACTTTATATGGTAATTGATTGGGCCTCATTCCCATTTGAAAAACAAAGAATATTATAAAATAAAAGTTCATGTGTTGACAGTACTCATCCATTGAGATTGGTCATGTGTTGAACGAAATATTTTGATAATAACAACTATTTTGAAAAAGAAATATTTGAAATAGAATATTTGAAAATAGAAATTTATGAAGCCGTGTTGATTAGATTAACGCCATTTTGACGTGAACGATATTTATATCGATTTTAACGATTTCGAAATGAATTGAATTGAAAACGATTTCGAAATGAATTGAATTGAAAACGATTTCGAAATGAATTGAATTGAAAACGATTTCGAAATGAAATGAATTGAAAACGATTTCGAAATGAAATGAATTGAAAACGATTTCGAAATGAATTGAATTGAAAACGAATTCAAATTGAATCGAAAGTGAATTGAAATGAATTCAAATTGAATTGAAATTTGAATTGAATAGAAATGAATTTTAAAACGAATTTATAAAGAAGAATTCAATTTTGATTTGAATTGAAAAGAAAGTTGAAATAGCTTTTGAAACGATTTTAAAACTATTTATATAATTCGTTTTAAATAGAAATCGACGAAATATATATTATATATATTATATATAATATAATGGCCTGAATAGAACGCGCCGCGCCGCGGCAGTTCGCGAATTTCGACCATTTATTTCAAACGGACATTACGGGAGATCCGACCGTCGGATTCTCCTAAAACCGGAACCGTTGGGTTCGTATCGAAAAGAGCTTTCTAGCGAATATTAGAAATTTGAAATCTAACGGTTGGATTTGGAATTATGTCCAAATCAAATTCGAAAAAGGTCGCTGTAAGTGCAGTTCGATGGCCGTTGATGGAAATCGACTGTACGGGCCTTGATAAAATTATTAAAAATAGCAATAATTTGTGTAAAATTATAAGAAATGATTTGTGAAGATTTGGGATGAAAAACTCCATATTTGAAAAGATAAAAATAGACTTTTATCGAATTGAACTAGTTTTGAACTAGAAATATAATTCTATTTATTTTTAAATAAATAAATTGAATTAAAAAGGGGTTTTAAAAATAACCAGAATATCCAATGATTGCATTGGGGTGGATTTGAATCGAAATTGTCTTCGGAATATTTCGATGTTGGAATTCGTGATTATACAAGTGGTGTTATGGAAATTTGAAAGATATATATTTATATCGTTATTTCCAATACGACATTTGTTAGTCGTAGAATTCGATATTGAATATAAGCCGATATATTTTCTATTCAGAGCCTTGTATTGAATATCGAATGTGATTTGGGTTTGTCGTGAATGGTGTCTTTACTAACACTATTCTTGAACCCAGTTGAGAAAAGATTAAATCTTTTTATTTAGATTTAATGAAGTGTACCAATTAAATAACATTTAATTGGAATTGAATCGATATTGATTTTTGGGTTTATCGTGAACAGTGTTTTAAATAACACTCGTTCTTTAACCCGATGATTAATGAATGTGATTTTGGGTTTATCGTGAACCGTGTTTTTAAATGACACTGATTCTTTAACCCAGTCAAAGATTAAAACTAAGTGGAGTTTTAATGAATCTTTAATTAGATTGAAATGATCGAAAATGGAGTATCACCAGTTTTGCTCCAGGCGATAGTTAAATCTTTAATTAGATTTGAACGTGAAATGGTAATTGAATTTACCAATAACACTGTGGTGTTAGATATGAAGTATAACCAGTTTTACTTCATGGGATGAATAGGTTGGGATTGGGAAATTAAAACAAATGATTACTTCGGTAAGGTTCGCTAATCCCGACTAGTTCGAATTGAGATTCAAACATAAATTCAAGGAATTTATCTTGGATAAAATTAATGGGAACCTTCCCCTATGAATGTGAAATTTAGAAACTAACTGTCGGTTGGCCAAGCAGAATGGTTTTCTGGGTATTGATCTGATGTTGGTTTCGGCCTTCGGGGTTAATATTTGGGGAATTATTCTCTTGATTAATTTACGGTTAGTGACTAATGAATTGGAATGAGGCGTATGTTGTGTTTGTGTAACACTTATTTAAAATATACGCGAGTTATTCGGAAAGACCGGGTTTATCCCATTCTGAATAACTGATGCGACGATAAGTCGAAGATGAAGACGATGGTCGAAGACCGGAAGTCTTCACGTCGTTTGGGTAATGACTGATGATCTTGATTGGGCTGTACACCCAAGAAGATGGAAACAGTTAGTGATCGTCCAGACGTACTTGGAGATTGATGGATATGCGGGGTACTAGGTGCCTCTGGTTTCGTTCAGACCTAGAACGGACTTGTAAATGGATGGTGTGTCTGACATTGTATTCCTTTATATTGTATTTGTTGATCTCTGCTAAATATATATCTGTTTGGCGGCGGAGAATTTATTCTCTTGCTTAACGCCCTTCTCTGAGACATATGAGCTCAGAGGTTATATATTGGCAGAAATCAGTGGTACGATATGGATTGATAGTGTGGCATACTGAGATGCAGTGATCCAAACTTTTGTTGAAAAGCAAAGTTTGGTGGTTGATGATCAAAGCGCAGCTGATATAGCATGGCTTTGTGTATAGCGTTGATCCGCGAGCCTCACAGCCCGGGATGGTGGTAAACTGATGGTTTGATCAGTATACATTTTTTTTAGTGTAGTGGATTCGGTCGACCGATATTGAGCTTCGTGCTCGGAGGGATAGAGTAAGCGGTGTTTTCTCTCGCTGAGACGTAAGCCGCGGTGATACTTGAGTCCCCAAAAGTGCGGATGTGCATAGCGGTGTTTTCTCTCGCTGAGACGTAAGCCGCGGTGATTTGTACTACGCGAGCGATCTTTCGAATCAGGAGCCACCATGATGGAAATCCAATTTCCGATACGTGTATTTCGGCTTTATTTGTAGAGCCTAGTATGGCGACATAGTGGGATGGGGCACTCATGCCGTCTATGATTTATATTTATGATTGAAGTTGTTTTGACACTATACACTTATTATAGTATCAAATGATTTGTTTTAAACGTATCAAGCATGTTTGGCTGTTATAAGGGAAAACCCTATCCTCGGCTGCGTTGCATTGTGTGATGGGACCTGGGTCTTATAACAGCTTCATTTTTCTTTATTTAGCATTGCGCTGCTGGTTTTATGCACTGGTATTCTTGGGAGGAAACCCGTTCCGTGTTATACGGCGTGGTCCCTTGATTTACCTAGCTTTAAAAATAAAGATTAATAACTGTTTTAGTTCTCACACCAGTCACATGACTGACCTGGAGTTTATTGTTTTAACCTAAACTCTGGGTGCCCTTATTTTGACACGGGCAGCTAGTAGTTTTGGTTTTGCAGATTTATATTCACAGGATCCTGGTTTACAGCTGGAACGATATCCGGAAAGCTTTGTATCCGTATATCTCTTTCTAGTTGTGTATTGTATTATTTTCCGCTGCTATGTATTTAAATGTAATTTAAATCTCTGATATTTCTGTGTAATATTCATTTATACTCTGTATATTCTTGTAATCTGATGCATTGTTGTAATACACAGTGAAATGTTCTTCTGTATGCGTTCTGTTTTGTCCTGTTCTCAAACGATAGGGCGTTTCGAACGGCCTGGATCGGTTTAGCGACTGGTTCGGACCGAGCGAGATTCCTTGCCGTCACAGGATTATTCTTTAACCATGACTCTTATATTTTCATGTTTTATGAGTTATTTATAATTGTGGAGCACTGCCATAACGAGCCCGACTGAATTGCTCGTTTACAAAGCCATGCCCTCCATTTAAGGAAAGTTGCATAGCTCAAGGTGGATCTGATGTGACTAACAACTCCGTGGTTCATGCGTGGCAGACTTCAACATAATTGTGCATTGATCTTTGCATTGCAAGTCAGAATCCAGCTTCAGATGGACGCGGTTCGACCATCTATATGGCTCGATCCTGTGCTCGACGCCATCAGATTACATGAATCTAAATAGAGGAGGCAGCACTGCCCATTGATATGTTTACTTTTCAATCATGCACTTTACATTTACATGCTTCCTGAGTTATTAACAAGACTAACTCATGCGATAGAATGATGAAGATACCAAAAGTTTGGTGCCAGTCAGTCCTTCCACATATTGATTGGAGGAACGTAAGGCTTTTGTGAATGTGAATCGATTACTCACCTGCTTATCCTCAGAGCTTGGATAGGAGTTTACTCCCAGGATGAGTATGATAGGCGCGCCAAGATTAAAGACCACTCGATCCCTGACTCTAACCCAAAGTGATGTTGGGAGAGTATAAAGGATGAACAGTGACGTCCGTAACTCTAACTCTCATGACTTGAGAGAGTATAAAGGATGATACTGCGACATCCACACATACTCCATCCCACGATTCGATAGGATAAGAGAGACTTGATTGACGCAGATGGCCACCTCTACCCATGAATCAGAGGTTAAGAGGTAGCGCCTTGGCAAGTATAACCCGAGCGCTTCCCCGACAAGCTCGTTCGCCAGAGTGAAGCTTGGAGTATGGATTAAATTCGAGTTCGAGAACGACACTTGAGTCAGTAGAATCCCGCTCATGAAAATAGAGTGTAGAAGGAAAGCCGGGGCAAATGACATGAGTGTTCGCCCAATCAACTCAAACTCTTCCGATTCGAGAGTGAGTATAAAGATGGGCATGATTGGTGCACCACGATAAGAGATCGCCTTAACCACACTCTAAACTGGGCATATGACAGGAGAGTATAAACACACCAAGATCCAGTGCCGAAGGAAATTGGCTCCTACCCTATAGAAGGGTTGAGGGAAAGAACGAAAATTGAGCCCGAACTCTAACTTGGGAATACGACAGGAGAGTATAAAGGTAATGTGACCAAGTGCCGAAGGAAATTGGCTCCTACCCCATAGAAGGTTTGGGGGAAAGACTGAAAGCTATTCCCAAACTCTAACTTGGGTATACGACAGGAGAGTATAAAGGCACTGTGACCAAGTGCCGAAGGAAATGGGTTCCTATCCCACTGAATAATTGGGGGCAAGATTGAAAGTTGAGCCCGTACTCCCCACAAAAGGATTGAGGGCATTAGAATATCGCTACTAATCAATTTCGAACAAGCCCTGGCCATGCAGATTATTCAAGATTGATTAGGGACATACACATACACATCACACCCTCTGTTGTTTATTACTAAGTTTAGTAATAATTTTTTATTGCACGAATTTTTGTTTGCAGGGATGCTGGATTGAAACCCATGTTCGATTTGAGATGGATTTATTTTTTATTACTTAAATTAGTAATGCTTTGACTGCAAGTACATTTGATTGAAATATATGACAAACTTGCAAACATACGACATTGCAGGAATACTACATCATTTACATATTGCAGGTTTGTACAAAATAACAAGACAAAGATGCGAGATCCGCACTCACAACACCAATAAAGGGCCGCGTTCGAAGGGTTGACGTTGATGCCTGATGCTAGACTTTCCGCACGACTTAAGGCAGTGACCGAAAGGAGGCCTTAGGAGCGGGATGTTCAATAACATATCATGCGACCTGAGGCAACGACCGAAAGGAGGCCTTGGGAGTGATATCTCAAGTGCAACAACGAATGGCACCCTGCAAGTACATTGAATGGAAAATGCAATGACTCAAGCACTTGGATAACTCAATCACTTAAGCTTTGAAAGCAATGTCTCTTTTCCATGCATACATGTTTAACTTGAAAGGGATGTAATACGACCACCTGTCTTTTGCCATTACCCCCAGACTAGGGGCATAATTATTGAAAGTACTTACAAATAGCATAACTTACTCGTCTGTATCTAACTTATGCTTTGACCTTGACAGGATGCTTGAGGACCACGAAGCGGATGCAGACTGAACATCTATTTGCTAGTCCTAACCAACTTCCCGACTAGAAGGCACACATAAGATCGGTTGTGGATTGACTATCCTATCTTGCACACCTACTGGACGTGATGCAACTACTTTGTCTACGACCTCTTGCTTGATGCAGGAGAAAGAAAGAGCACTCGAGGCGACTACAGTCTGGCTCATCGCTACCTTACCCCGATCCTCAGAGGTTGGATGGAAGACTGGAGATTAGCATGGGCTAAATACCAACAAATCGTTACGCATCTAACTATAACTCTTGACTTGATGAGGGTGTATGAATTCAGAGGAAACACATGTTTGATGCTCACCACATATCAAAAACCCCCATGGATGTGGGCATGAGATATGAGCATCAAGCGGCATGATTCGACTCCCTGATGACTCTATGCACGCTTGTTATCCTCAGAGTTCCGCTAGATCCCAGACTACAACCAAAAGAATGACTGTTCTAGGTTAACCTGCATACATTTGAGTAACAGATCATCATCTAGAATTAAATGAAAGAAGCTTGATTGATGACAATTACATATGCGGAACCAAGAAACCAGAGGCTGGCTTCCACCCACTTCAGAATTTCAGGCTGGGGGCACCAGCGCTAAATTGG
Organism: Allium sativum; assembly: GCA_030737875.1. Classification (NCBI taxonomy): domain Eukaryota; kingdom Viridiplantae; phylum Streptophyta; class Magnoliopsida; order Asparagales; family Amaryllidaceae; genus Allium; species Allium sativum. Next base: position 367,779,729 of record CM060920.1, read on the forward strand.
ACAATTGGCGACAACTTCTCGAAGACGTAGGTTAGATTTCTAACATTATTCGATGCTCCACCAGAGGTGGCACATCACCACCCTTTCACATAGGACATCCGGTATTTCTGCAATCCCCCGAACTTCAAACTACCATCTCTGGTGACTTACAGCAGCAAGACCGATCCTATCATGCATCTAATGCACTGAATGTGACGTATGGAAGTGTTATAAGCATCGGACAACATCATAGCTAAGGGATTCTTTCCACTCTTGACTTACATTGTTGTTATACAATTTTGTAGCCTACGTCTGAATCGATCAATAGTTGGAACGTATTGGTCACCCACTTCATTAGGCAGTTAAAGGTCCACATCTCTCGACCCAAGAACGTCATGTTACTCACTTCAATCAAACAGAGGTCCGGCGAGACCTTGCATTAATTCCTGGAATGATTCAACGCCGCAGTGGTATTAGAAGATTAACTTGAACTGTCTATGGAGTTGATGGCAGCTGTATCCGGTATTCTTGATAGCTCAGACTTCAATGTCTCTCGGCATCAAGACCCACCAAGAGACTTTGGCGAATTCTACTTCGAAGCAGACTGATTTCTGCATAAAGAGGATGTAGATCCTGAGAAGGACATTCTCGATGTTAACATAGTCAAGGACGGAGGACCATCTTATTTCAGAAAAGGCAATGACAGAGGCAATGGAAAGGTCGCTGCTAAGAATGATCGCAATGTTAACATGGATACGAAAGATGATTTCTATGCTCTTTGCTGGAAAGGAAAAATATGGCAGTGTCGTTGAGGGATTGACTGAAATTGTCCATGGTACTTATCGCTGCTGAGTAAAGCATCTTGGCTGAAATAGAATTCAAAATCTCTCTACTTGAGATTCCCCGGAGACCTTGATGAATTCCACCCTAGATGCAAATAGATTCTTACGACTAACGTTAGGATAGATGATCTTGATATGTTTATGAAATATAATAGAGGACCATCCAACTCTTGAGATAATAAAGACAAAAGGAAACCCCAAAAAAGAATGATGGGAATGTGCAATTTCGGAGAGGACCAATTTTGTCGATCAAGTCAACAATCTTGTTTATTAAGCTCAATGGAACTTAGTAAGAGAAATAGACTCAACAAGAATGTGATAGTTATTTAGGATTATGCTAAAGCATGAACGAAGTGATCAACTAAGTCCTTAATGACGTTCCTTTGCTTGCATTTTGATGAACTTACTCAACTCTGGGGCCGACCTAGTGAGAGTAGTTATGTTCGCTGAAGCATGATGAGGCAATCCTCACTTTTTGACTAAAGTGAAGGGACGATGTCAAAGAGAATGTGATTCAACCATTCACGTATACAACTCCAACTCTTGTCAACTTGAGAAGGAATACAGAACAAATTGGGTTGACTATGATTGTTGAACCTGCAGCTCTAACCCGATGTGACAATGGAAAGTATAAAGGTTAGAAAACTGGATGTCTGATTGACTTGGCCCAACCCCCACCGACGCTGGAGGCATAAGCACTAACTTTGCTTGCCCTACACTGACGCTGGTAGCACGATCTTCAACTCATAGACTGACTTTGAATATGACCCTGACTTAATGTGTGATATAGAACATATACACTATAACCTCGGAATGTGACATGATTCGTCTTGATTGTTCAAGCGAGCTAACTAACGGGTCAAGCATGACTTCATAGACTTGATCCACAACTACATCGAATGGAGAGTGTGATGAACTCGTCTACTTCCTTGCGATTGTGACGATCATAACAGACACTAGCTTGCATGTTTTCAACAACATCTCGTATTAACTAGTATGTGATCATAGGACTATGAAACGGTCCGGAGCAGTCGTGGATTTCTTTCAAATACGGTCTGATGCTACCATGGATTTCTGATTTTTCATTGATATGGTCTTGAGTGATGGTGGCTTTCGAATTCCTTATTGTTACGATTCGATGCAATCGTGGAGTCCTAGATTAATATCCTAATATCAAGATAGTCCAAAACCGAGTACAAATGATATATTTGTATGCCAATTCTGATGTGCTCTATCCCAATGGTCCAGATGCTAGATAAGAGCCCAAAGATTCTTATACTATCCCATGATTTGGATAACTATTTCATACATTGAATGATATGTTAAAGAAAGTCTGACTCGGGAACACGCTTGATGTAACACCCCGTAATTCTGTAACACTAAGATTCACGAATCAAGTCAGAATTAAATTTTAAAATCAAAATCAAGGGAAACGGGCTGCGCCATTGCTTTCGTCTCGGAATTCTGCATGAAAACGAGTCTGAGTTTGCGTAAATCGGAGTCCATATGAGTAAGATATGGCCTCCGGAAGTTTCGGCAAAGTTCAAATTTCAAAACAGTTCAGAAAAGCGAATTCAAATTCAAAATCGGACCCAAATTGGGCTGGGCGGGAATTTTCCCGCCCAAGGCACCCAGGTCGACTGGGTAGTCGATCTGGGGGTCGACCCCCCCTCCCACTCCCCCCCCCCCCCCCCGCTTTTTCCAGCTTTCTGAACCTGATTCGTTTCTCTGTATCTGGACGCCATTCTGACCAGATTCGTTGACTTCTACACTATATAAACAGCCTTAGCCTCCTTCTCTATTCACAATTCTTTTCTATCCTTATGCTGCCTCTAAGAAAATATATAAATAAGTAATATATAAAATAAATCAAGACGAGGAAGTGCTGCTCAAGTTGTCAAGAGGAGGTTCGAATCAAGATTAAGGCTTCAGAATGAGAATCAAAGGCTACCTCAAACGATTTCGAGCAACGTCGCACGAATCATAGCATCGCCATCTTTCTATTCTAATCTAATCTTTGTAAGTCAGTTATTTTTAGATTTGAACATTTTTCTCTGTTCGTGACATGAAATTAAAGGAATAAAAGAATATGCCAAATCTCTCTCTCTCTATTCGAATCTGTGCCTATATCTTTGGACCTAATTAAGAACTGTTGTGACTCCATGACCAATTAGGCCTTGCCTATGACTATGAACATTTCCTATGACTATGAACATTGCCTATGACTATGAACATTGCCTATGACTATGAACATTGCCTATGACTGTGACTGTGACTATAAGAATTATTTCCTTGACTATGAACACCAGCCTATGCCTTTGACTAGGAAGCATAAACTATTGCCTATGACATAACAAGGGCTACTGTGATTAAACACCTATGATTCATGGCTAGGAAAGTATTGTTTAAGTTTTGTGATTGTGAAATTGGGTCTAAACCTGATTTCCCATTCTGACTATTCTTGGTTTTCTTTGGTTTTAGACCTTGGGAATTTACCTATTAAGTTAGGTCTACCCATGTTCTTGAACCTACGCCTCTATTCTATCTATTCTTGGTTTTCTTTGGTTTTAGACCTTGGGAATTTACCTATTAAGTTAGGTCTACCCATGTTCTTGAACCTACGTCGTTATTCAACCCTTTTTATGCCAGTTATTATGTCTATCTTTTTCATAGCATCTTTGGTTCATTCCCTATCTTCTACGAATCTAGAATTATCTATAATCTAGATTGAATCACGATTATACGAACGGTGGGAATACGATTTGGGCAAAATGTGAAATTTACTAAAAACGTAATATAAACTTGGAAATTGGCATAAATTGGGGAACATGTATTATGGCATGTTCATAGAAATGCAAATTGGATACATTTGACATGAACTATAGGATGTGTAATTTGAATCTAGTATTGACTTGTAAACTAGAATAATAAGTCTAGTTTGACATGAACTGTAATTAGAATATTGAATCGGAATTGGATTAGCTAAATTGGTATGATAAGTATAATGGCATAAAATTGATATTGGCCATAATTGGGAGTAAATCGTCAGGTTTAGCAAAATCATGGTTAGTGACACTTAATTTGGTATAGTTTACATACCAAAAAGGCATAAATGTGATATAGAGGGGAAAATGGGCCATAGAAATAAATGTAGACAATTTACATTAAAAGAGTAATTGGGAAATAAGTAAATTAGGAATAATTTACTTATAGAATTTGCCCTAAATGAGAAAATACAAATTTAGACAAATTAAAGGTTTCTTAACGACATCTCTTTTAATAATACATACACCAGAAAGTTCTAGGGTGACAGAGAGGATAGTGTCTAGACTTGGGTTTGGAAAATACAAGTTTCCTGCTCTCCCGGGCTATCCCTAACTGATCCGACGAACGGGATGGTTACTTTCAAAACCTGATTTGAAAATTAATCAAAACCCTTTGAACTTAGAAAACACGAATATGCCTAACCCGAGGTTAGACTGAGTTGCGATGTAAACCTGCCCGGAACCAACCGGCACATCCAGTATTCGCAACAATATCTGTCTAATGTGAGTGGTCGCGGCTTTAACCTATTTAATTAAAGCTAGAACAAGAATGGTAGGGTTAAGTTAACTAAGACACTTAACCGATTCAACATGATAACCAGACCGGTGGGTGGGGTTAGGTTCATACAGGCACTTAACACAGTTAAACTAGAATGGGAGGGTTAAGTCCATAGGAACACTTAACTAACTTAGCACAGTATAGTTAGAATGGAGGGCTAAGTCCATAGGGACACTTAACCAAACTCATGGTAACAAGACAAGATTTGTAGAGGTTAAGTAACTAAGAAAACACTTAGCCAAATTAACATGTTAACTAGACTAGAGGTTGGGGTTAAGTAAAATCTAATACACTTAGCCAATTTGATATGTTAGCTGGGCTAGACCGTAGGGTTAAGTAAACTTGAACACATAACCATCAGATTGTGATAAAGGAATAGGGTTAAGTCTAAAACATGAAGGGATAATACTTAACCGTTAATAACATGTTAGTTAAAACAGACGGGCAAGGTTAAGTTAAAAGGAACACTTAACCAATACAGGGTGAATGGGTAGGGTTAAGTAATAAGAAATACTTAACCAATATAACTTGGTTTGTGGTGGGGTTAAGTCAACATGAATTACTGATAACACTTAACCAGTTTAACAGGATAAATGAAGGGGGTTAAGTTAGCTTGAATTGACTAACGACACTTAACCAATCCAAATTTACGGGAAAGGGAAATAAGTAGTAAACCTTAGTTAAGAACAATGATTCTGGAAACTAAGTGGTAAATCTTAGTTAGTAAAATTAAGTAGTAATTCTTAGTATAACACGGGGAGGAGCGAATGTCCGTCTGAGTAAAAAGAAGGCTCCAATGAATTGGGTTACGAAGCCCGAGGCTTCGAGTGGACGTGAGGGTACTCTTGGTATCCCTTTGTGAGGCTACAGATGATCCTCCTGGGCTCACAGAGGTTAAGGTCTGCGTAGAAGAACCAGGGGTATGCCTTGGTTACAATATAGGGAAACCTAAAGACTAGGATGGACCGGCGTGATTCGGCGAGAAAACAGTAGCCATGTGATAGCAACTCGTCGTCTACCATCCATTTTGAGTCAATCAAGATACGTGAAGCGGAAAGGCGGAGAACTCCAAAAGACCATATACTTGCTATCTAGTTATGGGTGAGGATGGCCATAGGATAGTAGGGCACCGGGGGCCTGCGTACAGTTCTCATTTTTCAAGGTGTGCCTTTCATTAGTTGAGGGAGGGGTCAAGTGGGACCATAGCCACTGGAATAAAAACAGACCTTAGCATCTGCATCGGTAGATATCTGTAAGCTCCCGACCGAGTTCTGTATTCCTTGATTTGCCCTGCCACAGGACTCGGGCTGCACATTACAGGACATGTGCATCTAGACAAGCGATAACGATTCGCGATACATGCGTGGGTAAGTATAGGAACATATACCATTCTAGGTAGTGTGTCCTAGACTTGGGGGCATCGTTCGACAGGTGGCATAATTCCTAGTGGAACTAGGTGGCATAAATCCTGAATCCGAGAAGCGTTCAGCAGATAGCGTAAACTCTAGTTGAATCTAGAAAGCACTTGATAGAAAACCCTAGATTAGGTCTAGGTAATAAATAATAAATGTATGCCTGAAGTCAACGGAAACTACAGGGATTGGGATCACGTTATCGTTACTAGTTGGGACACTAGTTAGGCGGTGCAGAGATATAGAAACCAGTATAACAAGGAAATAGCGAAGCGGCGAAAGTATTAGAGCATATCCAGTTTATCTTAGTTTAGCATATCTTGTGTTAATCTTGTCTAATCTTGCCAACCCTATCATCATGGTGTTATCTTGTATTCAGTTAATTCATGTCGTTTTGTTTTCCCATGTTCACGTGTTAGAAGTTACTGAACTTACTCAGGCTTTATGTCTGACTCTATTTTTCTTTCGTCTTCTTTTCTTCCGTTCCCCCCCCCCCCCCCCCCAGGTAGTAAAGGAGGGAATAGTATAGCTCAGGTTAAGTTGGACTGTCACTCTTTCCCAGCTTGAAGATTTGTCGAAGTTTTGCTTGGATTCTCTATTCAGATGCTATGGCTGGCTCTTGCTAAAATTGGGGAATATAAATGTTTGTTTTATGCTTCTTTATTTTGTAAGACAGATGATACTCTGATATTGTAAAGAAATCATTGTACAAACTATTTTATCAATAAAGCAAAGTTTTATTTTCCGTTGTTTAATTTCTGTCTGTCTTGTAATTTATCTGCATCTTTTACCCTAAATGCTCCACAGAACTTAGTGCATTCCCTTTGTGAGTGACACTAACGGATGTGGGGTGTTACACGTGGTATCAGAGCTGAAGGTTACCAGATCAGATAAAGGATTTGAAAAATTATTTTCAAAACGGTTTTAAAAGAAGCATTTTCAAAAGAAAAGATTTGTTTTAAAGGCATATTCCCCAAAGCCTTACGCACTATCTTCTCTTCCTCTGTTTGAATTCTTGACTCCTTCTTTCTTGAGTCTCTGAGGCTCCTGGCTTTCTGGGAGGTAACCTCATTGATGGGCGAAGTCGTGCCTGGCTTCCATCCATAACCGTAGTAGTTCCACCTGCGGTTAGTTTTCTTTCAAGCTTAGTAGGGTTTTCTGTACGATGGAAGCAGTTTTCGAGAGATTTGTCAACATGACTACACCCGGAAGGAGATGAGGAGTTTGGCAAAGGAGCACAACCCTAGGATGAGGAATTCATGGATGTAGATTTAGCTCACAAAGGAGGAAGGAATTATAAAACCTAAGACAAGAGGAAGTATCTTTACTAGGGTATGATAGGGCATATAAGTAAGGACAAGGGCAAGAATGAGGAACAAGATTTTCAAAAGGGCAAGTACATACTTTCACCACCAAGCGTACCTAGGAGTAAGGTAGTAAAGTTCTGTTGGAAGAGTCTAGTATTTGCTGTTCGTACCCTTTCCTTTGGTTTTAGCGCTTCACATTTGTTCATATCCACTTCCATAGTTGAGTCTCTGCACCATAGTACTTGTATAGTAGAAAGATCCCACTAGAGTCTCAAATCCAATTGGTGGTCCGACAAGTTTATTTTTGGTTAGTAGGGAATTGAGAATAGCTATCGAGTTCGCTTATATCATCTCACGTAGATCGTCTAAATTCGGAGGAGATATTCCTTGGGTGCTTGTCTGATATTGGTTTAGGCCTTTGGGGCTTGTACTTGAGGAATGTCGAGTTCGACTAGGATGGTTTGTGTGAGAGATAAATAGTTGTGGCAGGCACTCCAAAAAGCACGTAGTAACCTTTCGACCCTTATAGTTATGGCATGGTGGAGGAGAGGGAGACCTCTAATCATCTTAGTACATACACTTGATACCGTAATAGACATCTGTTTATTTTGGAAATGGAGGTCAGAAACTTCACAATCGTGAAGTTAAATTAGTTAAGATACAGTGGAGTAAAGCTCAAGAAGGCTAGATACTAGCATCATACCCTTTTCCTTAAGGGTGCATTCTTGATTTCTTTTTCTGTAGGAGCTTTACGCATAATTGTTTCTCTCTTTCCAAAGTATATCCTCTAGGTTGTATCTTTGATCCTTTAGATAGAAGCCAATGGATGTAAACATGTGTTTGAAACATGTTATGGTTGATGGTTGCAAGTGGTTGCTAATGGTTGCTCGTGAATGCATATGCATACGTATTAGGCACTAGATCAGTTCGGACGCTTTCATATTGCATTTACAGATATGTATCTATTTGTAAGCTGAAATTGATATGTTATCATATGGATGTTGCGTATGGATGAATGGCTATGCACACATGTAGTATTTACATAGCTAGGGATGCTTGCATACATGATTGGACGTATGGCACTGACATGATTCGCATTAAGGAGGTCGACAGAATCAGTAGACCGCCTGATTTTGCATTAGATAAAGACATATACACACACTATGCATATGAACATGAAAGCATTAGAAATCTTTAAGGACAATGAATGCATGTGCTTGAATGGTTGAGTAGATGGGTGATTGGATGGTAGGACACATTCTTCCTAACTTGAAGATTTCGGGGACGAAGTCCTTTTAAGTGGGGGAGAATGTAACACCCCGTAATTCTGTAACACTAAGATTCACGAATCAAGGCAGAATTAAATTTTAAAATCAAAATCAAGGGAAACGGGCTGCGCCATTGCGTTCGTCTTGGAATTCTGCATGAAAACGAGTCCGAGTTTGCGTAAATCGGAGTCCGTATGAGGAAGATATGGCCTCCGGAAGTTTCAGCAAAGTTCAAATTTCAAAACAGTTCAGAAAAGTGAATTCAAATTCAAAATCGGACCCAGATTGGGCTGGGCGGGAATTTTCCCGCCAAAGCCACCCAGGTCGACTGGGTAGTCGACCTGGGGGTCGACCCCCCTTCCCCCGTTTTTTCCAGCTTTCTGAACCTGATTCGTTTCTCTGTATCCGGACGCCATTCTGACCAGATTCGTTGACTTCTACACTATATAAACAGCCATAGCCTCCTTCTCTATTAACAATTCTTTTCTATCCTTATGCTGCCTCTGAGAAAATATATAAATAAGTAATATATAAAATAAATCAAGACGAGGAAGTGCTGCTCAAGTTGTCAAGAGGAGGTTCGAATCAAGATTAAGGCTTCAGAATGAGAATCAAAGGCTACCTCAAACGATTTCGAGCAACGTCGCACGAATCATAGCATCGCCATCTTTCTATTCTAATCTAATCTCTGTATGTCAGTTATTTTTAGATTTGAACATTTTTCTCTGTTCGTGACATGAAATTAAAGGAAAAAAAGAATATGCCAAATCTCTCTCTCTCTATTCGAATCTGCGCCTATATCTTTGGACCTAATTAAGAACTGTTATGACTCGATGACCAATTAGGCCTTGCCTATGACTATGAACATTTCCTATGACTATGAACATTGCCTATGACTATGAACATTGCCTATGACTGTGACTATAAGAATTATTTCCTTGACTATGAACACCAGCCTATGCCTTTAACTAGGAAGCATAAACTATTGCCTATGACATAACAAGGGCTACTGTGATTAAACACCTATGATTCATGACTAGGAAAGTATTGTTTAAGTTTTGTGATTGTGAAATTGGGTCTAAACCTGATTTTCCATTCTGACTATTCTTGGTTTTCTTTGGTTTTAGACCTTGGGAATTTACCTATTAAGTTAGGTCTACCCATGTTCTTGAACCTACGCCTCTATTCTGTCTATTCTTGGTTTTCTTTAGTTTTAGACCTTGGGAATTTACCTATTAAGTTAGGTCTACCCATGTTCTTGAACCTACGTCGTTATTCAACCCTTTTTATGCCAGTTATTATGTCTATCTTTTTCATAGCATCTTTGGTTCATTCCCTATCTTCTACGAATCTAGAATTATCTATAATCTAGATTGAATCACGATTATACGAACGGTGGGAATACGATTTGGGCAAAATGTGAAATTTACTAAAAACGTAATATAAACTTGGAAATTGGCATAAATTGGGGAACATGTATTATGGCATGTTCATAGAAATGCAAATTGGATACATTTGACATGAACTATAGGATGTGTAATTTGAATCTAGTATTGACTTGTAAACTAGAATAATAAGTCTAGTTTGACATGAACTGTAATTAGAATATTGAATCGGAATTGGATTAGCTAAATTGGTATGATAAGTATAATGGCATAAAATTGATATTGGCCATAATTGGGAGTAAATCGTCAGGTTTAGCAAAATCATGGTTAGTGACACTTAATTTGGTATAGTTTACATACCAAAAAGGCATAAATGTGATATAGAGGGGAAAATGGGCCATAGAAATAAATGTAGACAATTTACATTAAAAGAGTAATTGGGAAATAAGTAAATTAGGAATAATTTACTTATAGAATTTGCCCTAAATGAGAAAATACAAATTTAGACAAATTAAAGGTTTCTTAACGACATCTCTTTTAATAATACATACACCAGAAAGTTCTAGGGTGACAGAGAGGATAGTGTCTAGGCTTGGGTTTGGAAAATACAAGTTTCCTGCTCTCGCTGGCTATCCCTAACTGATCCGACGAACGGGATGGTTACTTTCAAAACCTGATTTGAAAATTAATCAAAACCCTTTGAACTTAGAAAACACGAATATGCCTAACCCGAGGTTAGACTGAGTTGCGATGTAAACCTGCCCGGAACCAACCGGCACATCCAGTATTCGCAACAATATCTGTCTAATGTGAGTGGTCGCGGCTTTAACCTAATTAATTAAAGCTAGAACAAGAATGGTAGGGTTAAGTTAACTAAGACACTTAACCGATTCAACATGATAACCAGACCGGTGGGTGGGGTTAGGTTCATACAGGCACTTAACACAGTTAAACTAGAATGGGAGGGTTAAGTCCATAGGAACACTTAACCAACTTAGCACAGTATAGCTAGAATGGAGGGCTAAGTCCATAGGGACACTTAACCAAACTCATGGTAACAAGACAAGATTTGTAGAGGTTAAGTAACTAAGAAAACACTTAGCCAAATTAACATGTTAACTAGACTAGAGGTTGGGGTTAAGTAAAATCTAATACACTTAGCCAATTTGATATGTTAGCTGGGCTAGACCGTAGGGTTAAGTAAACTTGAACACTTAACCATCAGATTGTAATAAAGGAATAGGGTTAAGTCTAAAACATGAAGGGATAATACTTAACCGTTAATAACATGTTAGTTAAAACAGACGGGCAAGGTTAAGTTAAAAGGAACACTTAACCAATACAGGGTGAATGGGTAGGGTTAAGTAATAAGAAATACTTAACCAATATAACTTGGTTTGTGGTGGGGTTAAGTCAACATGAATTACTGATAACACTTAACCAGTTTAACAGGATAAATGAAGGGGGTTAAGTTAGCTTGAATTGACTAACGACACTTAACCAATCCAAATTTACGGGAAAGGGAACTAAGTAGTAAACCTTGGTTAAGAACAATGATTCTGGAAACTAAGTGGTAAATCTTAGTTAGTAAAATTAAGTAGTAATTCTTAGTATAACACGGGGAGGAGCGAATGTCCGTCTGAGTAAAAAGAAGGCTCCAACGAATTGGGTTACGAAGCCCGAGGCTTCGAGGGGACGTGAGGGTACTCTTGGTATCCCTTTGTGAGGCTACAGATGATCCTCCTGGGCTCACAGAGGTTAAGGTCTGCGTAGAAGAACCAGGGGTATGCCTTGGTTGCAATATAGGGAAACCTAAAGACTAGGATGGACCGGCGTGATTCGGCGAGAAAACAGTAGCCCTGTGATAGCAACTCGTCGTCTACCATCCATCTTGAGTCAATCGAGATACGTGAAGCGGAAAGGCGGAGAACTCCAAAAGACCATATACTTGCTATCTAGTTATGGGTGAGGATGGCCATAGGATAGTAGGGCACTGGGGGCCTGCGTATAGTTCTTATTTTTCAAGGTGTGCCTTTCATTAGTTGAGGGAGGGGTCAAGTGGGACCATAGCCACTGGAATAAAAACAGACCTTAGCATCTGCATCGGCAGATATCTGTAAGCTCCCGACCGAGTTCTGTATTCCTTGATTTGCCCTGCCACAGGACTCGGGCTGCACATTACAGGACATGTGCATCTAGACAAGCGATAACGATTCGCGATACATGCGTGGGTAAGTATAGGAACATATACCATTCTAGGTAGTGTGTCCTAGACTTGGGGGCATCGTTCGACAGGTGGCATAATTCCTAGTGGAACTAGGTGGCATAAATCCTGAATCCGAGAAGCGTTCAGCAGATAGCGTAAACTCTAGTTGAATCTAGAAAGCACTTGATAGAAAACCCTAGATTAGGTCTAGGTAATAAATAATAAATGTATGCCTGAAGGCAACGGAAACTACAGGGATTGGGATCACGTTATCGTTACTAGTTGGGACACTAGTTAGGCGGTGCAGAGATATAGAAACCAATATAACAAGGAAATAGCGAAGCAGCGAAAGTATTAGAGCATATCCAGTTTATCTTAGTTTAGCATATCTTGTGTTAATCTTGTCTAATCTTGCCAACCCTATCATCATGGTGTTATCTTGTATTTAGTTAATTCATGTCGTTTTGTTTTCCCATGTTCACATGCTAGAAGTTACTGAACTTACTCAGGCTTTATGTCTGACTCTGTTTTTCTTTCGTCTTCTTTTCTTCCGTTCCCCCCCCCCAGGTAGTAAAGGAGGGAATAGTATAGCTCAGGTTAAGTTGGACTGTCACTCTTTCCCAGCTTGAAGATTTATCGAAGTTTTGCTTGGATTCTCTATTCAGATGCTATGGCTGGCTCTTGCTAAAATTGGGGAATATAAATGTTTGTTTTATGCTTCTTTATTTTGTAAGACAGATGATACTCTGATATTGTAAAGAAATCATTGTACAAACTATTTTATCAATAAAGCCAAGTTTTATTTTCCGCTGTTTAATTTCTGTCTTGTAATTTATCTGCATCTTTTACCCTAAATGCTCCACAGAACTTAGTGCATTCCATTTGTGAGTGACACTAACGGATGTGGGGTGTTACACTTGACCTGCGTACGAAGACGATATCGTTCGATAATGACCTGTGCATGTACAATCACATATAAGGGCCAACGATCCTGCACGATTTATGATGAAAGAATTTGACAACTTGATTCGAGGAGGTTTAAACGATTACTTGATCATGTCAACTACTCTAGCCATAGGATTTGGCTCAATAAGCACCTAAGGAAACAGTGCCATATATGACAAGCCGCTTATACAATGAAGAGTCGAAATATCAGTACTACTCAAGAGGATTTGATAAAGCCTTCTCAAGGGTGGATGACGTGCCAAAAATATTCAGCTCGACTTATTCAAAGCACAACTCATCTGCGATAAGATGTACTTATGGGGGTAAAATGTTAGCCTGCTTTGTGACCAGGCTACCCAAAGCCAGGGACTTGAGTATGAACTTACATTGATTGGCGATCACTTGGATGGAGTGAGGAAAGTTGAAAAACTTGGATTCTATATGCAAACATCATCGGGTTGGATCTTCACTTTTAGATCGGGTTTGATATTGCAACCCAACATCATCAATTTGGTATGGATACAACACTAGATCAGGTCACACCCCCCGGGTCGGATCTTCCCCTACCCGACCCGCCTGGGGCGGATTATTGCACGTCAAGAGCGACCCTATTCTTATGCCTACTTCACTGGATCGAGTGACACTTGTCACCACACGACCAGAGGACAATTTCTCCACTAATTCCCGAGATCACTTCCAGGCTCGCCATGTGGCATCTGACCCTCTCCGCCCTAATGCCTATAAATACATGTTCACACAACATTTCAAGGGGACTTTTTGGCTATATGAAGCTCCATATTCCTTAGCCATGGCTTCCAATTACCTTTCATTTTGAAATATGAGTGATAAATATGATTGTATTCAAGAGATTGAGTGGTTATAATAATTGTACTTGTAATTCTCTATCGAATCAAAGAGCTATGAAGTGGACGTACGTCCGTCAAGGCCGAACCACTATAAATCTCGTGTGTTTGATTGCTTTTTTATGTTTTTAGATTATAATTCTTCATTATTCTTTATAGTCAATTGGGTGTTACTGCCATTTTTTGGTCTAATAGATAAAATGGGCACTCTTTGTCAAACGATCCACAATAACCCAAATAGCTTCATTTCCCTTGGTAGCCCATTTATGGAATCCATTGAAATAAGTTATCATTTCCAAGTGGGAATATCCAACGGTAACAACAACCCTCTGGGCCTACCTTTCTCTGCTTTAACTCTCTGACACATCAACACCTTTCCACAAACTCAGCAATGTTCTTCTTCATACCTTCCCAATAAAAACTCCTTCTCATGTCCTTAAATATTTTATTCCTTTGGGGAAGTATGGTAATCCTCTAACGATGACACTCCTTTAAAACACCTTCCCTCAGATTACCACCCTTAGAGGCATAAAGTCGGCCACCCTATCAACAAAATACCGATCAGAATGAGGAGAGTAGTCTCCTCTATCAATCCTTTCTCTTAACACTCCTAATTCTTCATCGAGACCTTGCACGTGGTTAATCCTATCCACCAAAGGGGGTCTCACTTCCAAAACTGCGAGAAATTTATGAGATGTTTCAAATGGCGGATGAAGGTTAAAACTAGAAAGAAACTCCAACTGCTTCCACTTGGCAATCCCACTTTAGATAGCGTGTTTCCAACTTAAAGCATCCGTGACAAGATTACCTTTCCCTACGGTATACCGAATAGCGAAATCGAACAAAGTTATATACTACATCCACCTTTGCTACCTAAAGGTCAAATCTCCCTGAGAAAACAAGTACTTAAGAAACTTATGATCTGTAAAAAGCTCAAACTTTCCCCTGAAAGATATTGCCTCCTAATCTTTAGGGAAAACACCACGTTTGCTAACTCCAAATCATGTACAGGGTACCTCTTCTCGTGATCCTTTAGTTGTCTACTTCTGTGGGCAACTACCCTTCATTCTTACATCAGCATTACTCCTAATCCTATCCTACAAGCATCGGTGAAAAGAGTAAACATCTTAGTACCACCTAGAAAAATAAGGACATGCGCATTCATAAGTGACACTTTCGATTTATCGAACGCACAACTACACTTATCACTCCAAACAAATCAATATTTTCTTAGTCAAACGTGTTAGAGGTGTAGCAATCCTTGCGAAGTCCTTAATGAATTTCCTATAATATACCACTAATCCTAGATAACTTCTAACCTCTGAAGCATTGCAGGGAACCTTCCATCCTTGAACAACTTCTACCTTTGTGGGGTCTACAACCAATCATTTCCCTGAAACTATGTGTCCAAGGAGCTTGATTTCCCTTCTACAAAAGTGGGATTTTTATACTTGTCCTTGAGTTGATTCTCCCTCAAAATTCCTAAGACTTTCCTTAGGTGATCTTCATGATCTTTAATTTCCTTGGAAAATATGAGAATGTCGTCTACCAATGCTATGAATATCTTATGGAGAATGCCCCTAAACACTCTACTCATCAAACCTAACAAAGAAGGCTGGGGAATTCGTCAATCCAAAGGACATCACTTTCCACTCGAATAACCATTAGGCATTCTAAAAGCTATCTTCGGTTTGCTTTTGTGACAACCCAAACCCCCAACCCAGGCAAAAAGGATAGTCGTTGGAATATAACATATTAATCACAATAGCAAAACACATAACACCAAAAAATAACGTACATGAATTTATATCAAAAGACAATATAAGAGTTTACAACATTGCAAGATCATAATTATACATAACAGTGTCTTAGATAGCAAATGAATACACAGCGGAATCAAGTAGTTAACATCATAAAGTCTGGGAGAGTTCAAAAGAAACAGCCAAAATCCTATCCAGCTCCAAGTTCAAAACCAACTACCAAAGCTACCATATTCATCCAAAAAGATATGAGTTAATAACCTATTTACTTGGTTACTCGTGTGAAAATATTGGCAACCGAGTTTGCAAGGGAAAAACAAACTATGAATCAGTCATGGGACTGGTATGAGAAACCCTATAGTTAACTTAACTTATTTAAAATAAGGCATGTCACATGACAAACCGTATAGCGCGGAACGGGTTTAATCCACACGAATGCCAGTGCACAAAACCACGTAATGCTTTTTGAAAGATGAAGTCATTATAAGACTCAAGTATCATCATACAATGCAAGCGCAAACCGAAGGATAGATTTTTACCTTATAATGGCCAAACATGCTTGATACGAGAAAATCATTTAATATTATTATCAGTGTTTAATTGTTGAAAACAAATTCAAAAATAAATGTATCAATCTTACGCGGCATAATTCCCCATCCTATTATGTCGCCAAATAGGTTTACAACTAAAACCGTAAAGTCTCATATTGGAAATTGGATTCCATCATGAGCCGAGGCAAAGGATCTTCCTCATCCGAACTTCGGATCATCTTTAGCAAAATATTCTAGGGAAAATAAAATCCCTTGGAGTGGCACAGCCGGTCCACATATTCTCGTGGATTAGTCAATTGCCTGAACATAACGTTTCCTGGTCCTATTGGACCTATTATCTGGTCAGTACGTCGACCACCTTCCGAGGCGCCTCGGTTCCAACATCCACATAAGTAAACAGCCTGGGCTCCATACCATGACATCACTTTTAGCTAGAAAGAAACGTATGCCCTCTCTACTGTCCTTCGTCTCATTTTTGGCTCATCTCGGGGTGTGAAGCTTGCGAGTTAACACACCACAAAGCTCTGCTTTTCAACAAAAGCTTTGATCTATCTGCCGACAGCACTTGGCATGCCACACAGTCATTCCATACCAAACAACTGATGTCTATTAATATATAACTTCTAAGCTTATACATCTTAGAGAAGGGTGTGAAGATAAGAGAATAATTTCGCCGCCACCAAACAGATTTATATTTAGTAAAGATCAATCAATACAACACAAAATACCATTTCAGACATACATACATGCATACAAGTTCGTTCTGGGTCTGAATGAAACCGAAGGCACCTTATTCCTCATCCCATATGCCAAATACATGAGAGACATCCTTGCATACCTGGACAATCAAAAAGTACGTCCGGACCACTATCATTATAACCCCTTCAGGGGAGTTACCCAAATCCAGAGCATCAGCAAGCAGTCCATTCGATATAAAGATTTCTGGTCTTGCACCGTCTTTAATATCTTCGGATTTTAATTGTCGTTCAATTATCCGAAATGGGTTGAACCCGGTCTTTTCAAATAATTCGCGCCAAAACAAATCAAATCAAATACTTATTGAATTATTGACTCACCAATTATGTCTCCTTTAATTAGTTTCCTTTCATAATATTTAAAATCTTATTCTCAAACCTGGTTAAGGTATTTGGCTTTCAAAAAACATTTCTTAACCTTGTAAAAATGTTTACTCAAGAATTCGCTCGATTTATGAACTAAAATTGTTATTTCCAAACATCCTTTTAAATCTATTATATAAGCTTTTATAGAAAATAGCCAAACTCCACTTAACCACTTATATAATTTAAAACCGTATAAAATTGGTTTAACTCATTCTAAATTATTTATAATGATTTTTCACTATTTTTATTTATATAAAGCAGTCCATACTCGTAATTTCCAATTACAGGTTATTACGGGTCATGACGCTATTTTTATTCAAATTTGATTTGAACATTTCTCAAAATCTAGCTGTTAGATTTTAAAACTTAACATATCATTTGAAAGATCTTTTCGATACGAACCCAACGATTCCATTTCGAGAAAATCCGACGGTCGGATCTCCCAGTACATTCATTTAAAGTTAGAGGTCAAAATTCGTGAACTACCGCTGCGCGACACGTTCTTTTCTGACCAATATTCGACGTATAATATAAAATAAGTCGAATATCTTCAAAAATGTTTTAGTTGTTATATAAAATATATATAACAATTTCCCAAAGCCATATTTTAATTTTCTAATCTCAAAATCAAGTATCTTAATATTACTATATTAAAATATTATTTAAATAATTAAAACAATATTGTTTTTCCAACTTCGTTATTTTTAATCCAAACTTTCTTGACATTCGTTATAAAAATAAATAATAAAGTTTTGTAAAGGAAGTTGTTTTAAAACATTCCCTAAATTCCCTAATCGAACTTCACTTTTCTCGGTTACTATTCATTTCGAAAATAAATCTTGAATAGGCCATAAGTACATGAAAATTATTTCAAAACAAACTTGCTGCAGTTATAAATATTCATCGATGTTTTATAATCTTCACGTCCATCCAAAATCGGATATCAAATTCAAACTTTGATTTTCAACCTATTATTATATTAATAAGATATTCATAAAAATTCAATTTTCTTGATGGAGACTTAACCGATGATCCAATGACCACTCCTGTTGGTCATTTTCAATCAGTGTATTATATAACACTCAATCAACCATCAAACAATATCCAATTCACACACAAAGTGGAATTCATTGTATAAGCCTTAAGTCAATAATGCTTATACAGGTTTGTCAATCAACAGATAAACCGCAAATCAAACAATTGGTATTAGTGTCAGTTATCATCTCAATACCCATGTGGGGTTTACATAACGTTCAATAACCAATAATTAATAAATTACTCAACCAAAACCATTTAAGATTTAGCTGCTTTTCAATCGACACTGTTTGTGTTTTAAGGGTCATATACCCAAGTGATCTCACATATATCAAATAAAAATAACATTTTTATCATATTAATCATCACTTAGCATCATAACAAACTTATATGATTAATCACAAGTCATTATCTAACACAATCAATTAACTATCACTATGCCATAAGTAGGCAAATTCGACACTAATGTGTGTGTGTTGCATGAAAAGTGTGGCGAAAGCTATGCTTTCTTTGATCTTCTGCAACAATATTCATATGTTGTTACATTAGATGTGAATGCACTGTTGCGGTTGGAATTCTAGTGTTGTGACGTGGAACATAATTCAAAGCGTAGCTTTTCATAAATACAATCCATGTCAGCGATCCACGTTATCAGAATAAACAAATAAATAATCGTAGATGATGATTAATCCAACGGTTCAAACCGATCTCCGCTTCAGTTGTATGAAATTTTGGCTCGACGTTCCCCCCTTTCACGAAATACTTCCCCCCAAAATAAATTTCTCCCTCTCTACTCTTCTCTCTCTGTCGACAAAATCACTCGACAAAATCAACACAAACTCTCTCCACGAAATCCATCCACAAACACCTCCACAACACCTCCGGTTGCTCCTATTTTACAAACTTTACACCTCCAATTTGGATCATTTAGGAAAATTACAGTTAGTTAGGGTTTCATCATTTGGGTTTTATATAGGTGATTTCATCTCTAACTTATTTTGGTCTAATTCAAAGCCTCTATGGGATTTGGGTATAGCAATTGCCTTAAATTAGGGTTTTGCTGCTCATTCTTATTTGAATGTTTATATGTCAGGGGTTTTTTATTTGAATATTTCAGGTTTTTTATACTTGAAGTGTTGTATTTATATGTTTGCATATGTTGAAATTGTGCAAGTTTTGTATTTTTATGTTTGCCAAACCATTGCTATATTGGTAAATAAATTAATAATGACTTAATATGTTCAAATGTTAAATTGCGAAAAGTGGAAAAAAAATTAAAGGACAAAAGAAAAAAGAAATCCAATTTAAATGTTCAAATGTCTATTTCTGTTTGTAGTAAAACAATGTCTATTTTCTCTTCTTACATCATACGCCTATGAAGATACCCTGGGTATGGGTGATCTGGGACTGTTAAACCCATCATCACCAGAAACTCCTATTGATTTCTACATAGAGATGTAGAAAGGCACTACGAAGATTTACGTCAGTACTATGCAGTTAAAGCCCCGTAAAGCCCCGCAATATCCCCGCTATAGCCTATAGCGCTCTTCAACTGCTACGTCATTTCAATTTAGCGCTGATGAACAGTAGATCTGCTTCTAGCCCCGCTATTTTCCGCTGCATCACTAAATCAAGGCTTTTTAGCGCCCGCTTTAGCAATATTAATATATAGAGTTTGATTTGACTAGTTCCCTTTTCAAAAAATTCAGTAAAATTAGCGTACAACGATAAATTTAAGGCATAAGTGCCTAATATATAGTAACAATCAATTACACTCATCAAATTTTGCATGTAAAACTATGATAGTCCATGATTTTCTTATATGATTAATTAATATTAGTTCCTTGTACACATATAATGTAAGAAACATGATTAATTAATTTTCAAATATTTGGTTTTACATTTAATGAACTTTTTTGCGTCTCCGCTATTTCCCCGCTTTATCCCCGCTACACCTTTTTGCATCTCCGCCGCTATAGAGCAGCTAAGCGCTTTAACTGCACAGCGTCAGTATGAACTAGAGAAAGAAGAACTCCGGAGAGAAAACCGAGGACAACAACGGCGTGAAGAAATGCTACATCGACGGCAAAGTCATGCAGCCTTGTGTCGTTAACATCAAGACAACCAAGTAGTTAACGAACAACAAGTTGACTCACCAATCATAATGTGTGAGTGTGGGTATGCCGCTGTAGAAGATGTTATTTCGATCGGAGTTATAACATTGGTTGTCGTTATTTTAGATGTTATGTTTGTCCAAGAGGGTGTACCTTTTGGCAGTGGATTGACCAATGGTTTCCAAGTTCAGCCGCTAAGTATGCAAATGAATTAAAACATCAACTTACAACACTACGAACTAGATTTATTGGTTTTCAAATGAAATTAGTAGACTTAACGACCAGCTTCACGGGCTAAACCTTAGAAGACAAAATTAAATTATTGTATCGTTCTTTATATATATCCAACTGTATCATCTTTGTATCACCTATATCATCTTTGAATATGTACTGTTTTATTTTAGTGCATCCATGTAATGTTATGAGTTTGTGTTTAGTATCCTTAGTTGCTTGTTTTATTTATTCTCCTGATAATTCAGTTCCAAAAGTTAGTAATAATTCAAATCAAAACAATCGTTGATTTGGCCACACACTGATTTCACCACATTGATTTTGTATATTTGTAAATTATTAACTTATTGTGTTTTTATTTCTAATTTAATCAAACATTACAGGGTAGCCTCTGTTCGTGTCTTGAAACAATTAGTGGTATCAAATTTAGTCTTACTAGGTCGTGGTTAGATTGTGGCAAAGGATAATGAGTATTACATATGGATATAACTTCCGAGATCGAGTGCAGAATATGTAAGAGAGGTAAAAGATTTTCTAAGAAATGCATTTCTCATTTATAAAGTAGGCAATGAGATGAAGTTCCCGTGCAAAAAATTTATAGAATGTAATTGGTATTGTGAAAATGTCATATACGATCATCTTATTTTTAATGGTCCTTCTCCAGTACATACTGGGTTGATTTGTGAGGTTACGCAGATGAAATTAATAGGTGTTGGTAACCATAAGGATTGTGAAACGGAAATGGATTTTGAGGATAATTTAGATGTTATGTTCAAATGTGTCTTTTATACATTTTCTACAGACATGAACTCTTACAGATAGAAAAGGTTTCATCATTTTCTGTACATGTAACCATTTTTGTTAAGTTAATTAATATATTCAGCAACAATTAAGTTTTGAGCCATCTCTATTGACTACAGCATGTCATTCATGAAGTTTAGAATCTTGGTGAATTATTATCCTTAATTTGTTTAGCTATCTAAAGCATTTGTTGCCTGAGTTTGATGAGCATATGGACGGATATTAATGTACTTAACTATAAATACAATCGATTTTTAAGGGTTATTAAATGACAAAATCGTATACAAAAATAATTTTGCAAAGCTCCTTTAATCACTATTGTTATATGTTTGATCTTTTAGGGACAATGTTACTTGAATTGCAAATTAAATGTTATTGAACTTGACTTGGAATTTGTTATCCTTATGTGATACTGATATCAAAATTTATATAATTTTCTTTTGTTTGTCTCTTTTAACTTGATAAAATTTTGTTAGCCTCATACCATTTTTAGACAAGCCGATAACTGAAATAGTCATTTACCAGTTTTAGACAAGTGATAAAAATTTATCACCATCTAAATATTGTTTCCCTGCTAGGATTAAGTGTTTATTATATCAAACATATTATTGTTGGAAACTCCACTGGATATTATATCATTTAATTATTTTACGTACATAAAGTTTAGAAACCACTCAAAATATGTTGTGTTTTAATATCAAACACAAGTGTATTACAATTTTTTATTCTAAAATGCGATACACAGGAACATAGTCGATGATAAGGACAATATTTACTAACCACAAATGAATTAGAAAATGGGGGATTCATTCAATATTATGATTTTGGGTACACAAACCTTCGTGAACATATTGATCTTTTCTAAAATTTAAAAGTATTTTCCAACAGTAGATAATTTCATCCTGTTCTGAATTGGCCGTCCACGTTCACTTACCAGAGAAATGTGTGTGTGTGTGTGTATATATATATATATATATATATATATATATATATATATATATATATATATATATATATATATATATATAATACATGTGTAAGCGTTTAGTTATGCAAGCTAGCTATAGTTGAATATCAGGATTAAGAGAGAAATAGTGAAGCCACATATGCATATTCGTTTACTGTGTTGTTGGTGACCCCTTCAAATTTATATATCATGTATTCATAACTGAATCCTATTTGGTCGCAAATAGAAAATGCTTTAAGCATAATGCACCACCTTGCTGGCATATAACAACTGCTCTATAAGATCTTCAACAGGGAAATATTTCCATTTAAATTTTTATGCTTTCCTGTTTCAGACTCCATCTTGCTCTTCAATAAACTAACCATCCACCGGCTGAGTCCAACGAGTGGAATATAGTGATCACGTTTGCTTATAGGTGATCTTTTTGCAAATTTTGGACATGAAATATACAACGCAAATAACATAGTAAATCCATTTTCTTTTCAATAACATATATGAATTGTAAAAATAGATAAGTGTACATCTGTGAATTGTATATTCCCAAGGAAATCTATTTTCTTATCAAAGTAAATCTATAAATTCTATTTTGAGCAGGATCAAAGTCTGTTTGAAGAGCTTGATTAAATGCTATCATTGAAATTTAAGTTGTAAGTTATTCCAATATCTTATTTCGATACAATTTTAAATGGTACAAAAGTTCCAGTGGTTATGCCACCAATCAATAATATGGATTTGCTCCATTTTGTTTCATACCATGTTGCAGCACATCAACAGATTTTTTTCTTTGTGAAAGATCCCCGAATTAATACAACTGTAGTTTACTAAAAGGTTACACGCCCTATACACTGATGGAGTAGTCTGCATTTACCATGAAAATAACTAGCTAAGTCATTTGCTCTAGGAACTTTTGTAGCCTACAGTTGATAACTCACAGAGTGTTTCATTTTTAATCTTCTCATTTTAAGCATTACCTTCCCCATGATATTAAACGACATACCGTTTCTCCCCTTTACTATTGAACAAAAAAGTTAATTCATTGTATCTTAATTTGTCGCTCAATTATACTACTCCACAATGTTATCATTATTCAGACTATTGGCAGTTCTCTGCTTCATATTTGCCATTAAAATCACAGTACCATGGCCAGTATAAATATTCACCTGATTTTTATCTCTTTGTCGTGCTTTTACTTTTTGTTGTGGTTAAATTAGGTCGGTGTTGTTTGCGTTGTTGAAGTTTACTTCCATCTTTCTCTAATATCAGTGTATTTGTTGACCTATTTTTCCTTACAGTGTACGAGGGTAACTCATTTGTTTCTTTCCTTACCATTTAAGCATCACTTCCCATTCATTGTGCATTTTTGTATTCATTTGTTTTTGCATTTACATTTTGAGTTTTGCATTTTTCTTACATTCTTTGCATTGGTTTGTACTTGTTTGTTCTCACTTTATGGTGCAATTGTTCTGAGTATTAATTTTGTTTTGAGTATCATTGTGTGATGAATTCATTTTCATTGTTTCAGTTTTTACTATCACCTGTTTTCAATTTTCTTGGCTAGCATTTCATTGTTACAGAACTTATTGCTACAGAATTTTTAGTATAATACAGTTGAGTTATATTCTGTTACAAGCATTTTGCTTTTATAGTTCACATCTACTTTTGGAATAAAATAAAATAAATCCTCAACTTCAGTTTGTAAGAGTTGACGAAAAATTCTGAATTCTGAAAGCTTTTTTGAACTTATTGCATTTTTTTAATGGTGGACTTTCACTTGCTTTTTGATGCTTATATGCAATTTGCTGCTTAGTACTTTAGTTCTTTCATGTTGCCATTTCTTGATCATTAGTACCTTCTTCATTGGCTATCGCTGAACATGTACATTGTTGCAATGCTGGAACAGGGTAGGCTGGAGCAATATCTGGGAATTCAAGAAGTTTTGTGAGACTAAGGTAGCGTTTGGTTTAGATTTTTCAATTTTGAGTTTTCACACATACAAAAATACCGACAATGCAAATATATCGTGAAAAATGACTGTTTTACAAAATGGAGTTAACACACAAAACCGAAAACAACTTTTTATTATTTTTCATATTTTAAGAAACAAGGGAATGACAATAACAAATCCGTCTATCCACAATTCCCGCGGTCTCCTCCGTCACTCTTTTTTCCTTTGATCCATCACCACCGCTACACTTTAAATCTTGACAACTTTCATAATTAATGCCGAAAACTAAAAATGCAAAACACAAAATAAACCAAACACAAAATAAACCAACTTTCATAATTAAACCAAGCTGTTGGGAGCATGGATTCTTAAATCCATTATAACCATATGATGCTGTTGAAGAAGAAAAAATAAATATTCAAAGTATGACGTCACATCATCGTTCTAGCTAAGACGTCCGCCATGAGATTGATTTTGGCCATGACATGGTGGCTGCTGTTAGTTTGTCAAGTGGAGCATGGATTACTTCAACATAAGGGAAATCATCATGTAGACTTGAGCTTTAAATATCATATCCATATATTTGCTAAAAGGCATCCAAGCAGAATGGTTGCGACAGTCAAAGTCATGACTATGGTACATATCCTTGCTCTATAATCTTCCCTCGCTATTGAAATTTCCTGCACTTGACTGTCTTTGTTTGTGACGAGTTATTCTGCTTGTCATTTTTGGAGATGAAACTTGAGGTTATTGGGTCTGGAATATATTGGTAGGTGAATTAGAGATGATTTGGTTGTATGGTTTATAATGCAACTTCATGGACGTTGTAAATTGCTAGAAAATGAAGATGGATTTGAGTCCACATGATTAAATAATACTTTTGTCTTGCACTATCCTGAACCGTTGGTTAATGTCTTGTGTTTTGGTATTGTTTTGTGTCTGAATTGTTGGCTTTATGGTTTATGTTTTATTTCTTGGTAATTTATATTACATTTAAAAGGTGAAATCTGGTCTATGTACTTTGGCATTTTTATTAGGGTGCGTTTTTTACATGTTCTTATTAAGTTTTTAGATTAGGCTCACATCCGGTCATAAACTTATTGCAAATTTAGCCCCTATTTTTTTAAAATTCATCAAAAGAATATTAAAAAATCACATAAATTTGTATTTAAATTGAACATGTACTCGCCCAAAAATTCAGCTCATAAAAAAAAAAAAAAAAAATGCATCAAAATAAAAAATATACAGAAAACAGCAAAAAATGCAGTAATTTGCGTCAAATCATGCACATATTTAAAATTCTTGCATTCATCTGTGCAAGTATTTCACCGTTGAATTTGCGTTGGCTTTTTTTTTCATACATGTAAGCAAGTTATATAGATTCTTGCATACAAGTGTGCAATAATCTACAGGTCAAAATTTCAGTTTAGTTTTCTTTATACAATACTTGCATACATGTGTGCAATTATTTCAAATTGTTGCACACTTGCATGCAGGTTTCGGTACAAAATTTTCAAAGAAAACAGTTTTAGCAACAGTTACATACATGTATGTGTGTGTGTGTGTTTTTTTTTTTGTTTTTTTTTTTTGTTTTTTTTGTTTTTTTTTGCGTAGTCTTCTTTGAGTATATATCTGGAATTTAGATTATTATTTTTTATTAAGTGCCGCACTTTTTTTCCAGGAAAAGGCGGAAAAGTGAAAATAAGGGGCGGGTTAAAATGTATACTTAGGGAGGGATGTGAGCTTAATTAAGTTTGGTTTTAGGAATGTGTTCCTAATTTTCACTTTTTATTATGGTAGCTAACCAAAATTCAAAATCCATAAATTTTATCTTTTCCTTATCAAACAACTTTATTATAATTTAAAGAAAAGGCCCTAGGACACTTTGTCCTAATTTCCATAATCAATAAATTTCTATGGGAGATCATGCTTATGGGTAATCTGCTCACTTTGAGTAGAAAGATTTTTTATTTTATTTTTTATAACTGCTAGAATATCTTACAACCAAGCCATTAATATATTGGATCTAACATTCATTAATTCTAAGCAGGTACGGTAACCCCTCTGAGTTATATATTCATCTTGTATAGATTTAGGACGAAATACCTAAGCATGTTAATTGTTCATCATATAAATTCATAATTGTAATTGTAGTTAACCGATGGATATTCTTGTCAATATTGGTACACTTATTGTTGATAACAAGAAGTTGATTAAGGGAACATTATGAGGAAACAGTTTCTGTAATTAAAGTATAACCGGAAGCTAAGATTTAGTTTGCTCAAAGGAGAAAGGAGGAGTCGTGTTCTGATACTACAGATTTCTTAGACCTGAAATTGGAATTCAGAGTAAGACATTTTATTCCGTATCTTTATGAAAAGACAATTGGCAACTCAATTTTTATCTACATATCTATGTACAGAGGCAACTAATTTATTTACCCAATAAGGTCTTTTAACTCATTTTTTTATTTAGGTATTTATCATGCATACCATTAGGAGCATCCAAATTCTACTTTTTCCAATTTTTTAAGATAATTGTTATTTGTCATGCTATCTATGTACTAAGCCGCCGACTCGGTTTGCAAAAACTGAGTCGACGACTTAGTTTTTGCAAAACTAAGTCAAGCCTTAGTTTTTGCAATGCACTTGTTGTAAATACACTTGTTATTTATCAGTTCTTGCAATGCACTTGTTATAAACACTCAGTTTTGTTGTTTATAAATACACTTGTTATTTATCAGTTTTGCAACTTGATATTTCTACAAAAATGAGCGCATTTATATTTTGTAGGCACTTGTGGAAGAAGATGAAAAAAACATAATACGGATGGAGGCTTTGTGATATGATCCACGTTTCGCCTTCGTAGTATTTAAAATTTTATATACCTTTAGTAAAACTTTGTATTGCTTTTTATAATTTGAACATGATATTATGGTATTTTGAAATTGGAAGCATATTGCAAACATTTGAGCATTATGGGAATGTGACATTATTGAATTTGAAATATGGAAGTGTACTAAATCTTATGTTGAATTGATATGTTGAATTATATATGTGATTGGAAATCATGAAGACATGTTATATTCATTTATTGTAACAATTTTAATATTAATTGTGCAAAAAATAGAAAAGAACTTAATTTCGTATTGTAATACATATGAGTGTTAGTAGAATTACGATACTGACATTAATAAGTGTTACTATATCATATGGTTCCAACATTTATAAGCGTTTGCAATGAATATGTTTGTACCACTTATAAGTGTCACAATATATTATGGTTCCAACATTTATAAGCGTTAACAATGAGTATGTTTGTAACACATATAAGTGTTACAATATCTTATAGTTCCAACATTTATAAGTGTTAACAATTAGCCTGTTTGTAACACTTATAAGTGTTACAAATTTTGCTGTTCATTTCCCTACATGACATTGGTAACACTTAAAAGTGTTACAGAAATTATTTGTAATACTAATACTCGTTGATAATCCCCTGTTTTGGTGTAGTGGCTGAGAAATTTTATCGGCATGTTAAAGAAGGAAAACAATCGTTATATCGTGCCTGCTCTAAATTTTCTCGACTAAGTTTCTTGGTTAGGCTTTATCATTTAAAGTGTGCTGATGAAATTAACGAGTCTGCGTTTGGGGAATTACTAAAGCTTATAAAAAAAAGCCTTTCCTGATGCTCAGTTGTCTTTGTCTTCCTACGCTGCAAAGAGTGTCATTAAGGATTTAGTTCTTGATTAACATAAAATACATGCTTGCCCAAATGATTGCATGTTATATTGGGCAGAGAATAAAGATAAAGAGGCTTGTGACACTTGTGGTTTTCGAGGTGGATTGTAAAAGAAAAAGAAGACATCGCTAATGACAAGGATTCACCAAAGTTGTATCCCAAAGTGCCAGCAAAAGTTATGAGGTACTTTTCATTAAGAACAAGGTTACAAAGAATGTTAATGTGTAAAGAATTTTCCAAACCTATGAGATGGCACCAAGTGGAACGAAAAGAAGATGGAAAACTAAGACACCTGGCCAATGGTGTGGCTTGGAAGATGATGGATGCTCGCTATCTTGATTTTTCATCAGAAAATCGTAATGTTAGATTGAGTCTAGCATCTGATGGATTTAATCTATATCGTTCAATGAATTCAAGTTATAGTACCTGGCCAATTATGTTGGTAAACCACGATCTTCCATCTTGGTTATGTATGAAATAAGAGAATTTGATTCTTTCAATATTAGTATCTAGTCCAAATTCTCTAAAGAACAGTGTTGACATATATGCAGCCTTTAATTGCGAAATTGAAAGCATTATGGAATGTTGGCGTCGAAACTTATGATTCGTTGACTAATGGAAATTTTAATTTACGTGCAAGCGTCTTATGGACCATTAGTGATTTTCCGGGATATGACATGTTGTCAGGTTGGAACGCGAAGGGGAAACTAGCATGTCAGTATGCCATTATGAAACTTCTTCAAATTATTTTAAGCATAATAAAAAAATGTGTTATATGAGCCATAGAAAGTTTCTTGATCTGACACATAAGTGGAGGATAGATAAGAGGAGATTGGCAAAGGTGGTGAACTAGAACCGGAAGTTGTTGATGCGGGTTGGATTAGGGATGATGTCCCCATAATACAACTAGAAACAGAAGTTCCTCCTGTTCCATCTCTTTAGAAGAAAAAAATTCCTCTTTGTTATTGCTTTATTTTGGTCTAATCTGTTGTCTAATTTATGATGTATTTGGCACTTTTTGTTTTAGCTATAAATTATTATCTTTGATTAATGTATTTGGCACTTTTTGTTTTAGCTGTAAATTATTATCTTTGATTAATGTATTTGGCACTCTTTTTCATAATGCAATTTACACTATTCACATGTTTTATGATTTAATGTCTTTCTTTACTGTCATCTAAATTTGTTATAGTCCAAAATGTTAATTGTTTTATTTGTCCACTTTAACAGGCATGTACCTTGTTCTAATGTATTCATTTTGCATAAAATGGATGAACTTATGAATATCCGGCTGCACCATGTTGGAGAGTTTCAAAGGACATGTTACATGGGTGGAAAATCCTTTTTAGTAAAACAATATGATGTAGACTGCTTTTCTTATAGTGTGCTTATGGAGTGCGTTAAAGATTACCTCCAGTACACTGAAATAGGAGGAGTCTACGTCAGCAAAGGTGTGACACCCCACGTCCATTAATGTCACTCATTAAGAGAATTCATTAAATTTCGTGAAACGTTATAGGTAAACAGACACAGAAACATTACAAGGCAGATATAAAAGGTAGAAGCGGAATTTAGAATTTTATTTAAAACATAATTCATAACATCGTGGTCTAAAATATCACAAGTCTGGAACTACATAAAAACTATTACAATAATATAGAGCTTCTGTCTTGTACCATCAAAGTATAGAAATACATAAAAAAAAGCATAATTCCCCAAAAGAGACAAAGTCATAGTAGTAAAGACAAGAACTTGAGCAATACTTCAAAAACAACTCCTAGCAAGATGATAACTGAGTCCTGCTTAAGCCTGAGTATTCCAACCCTGCGAACCGGGGGGGAACCGAAGAGAGATGAGGAAACAGAAAGGGTCAGACATAATGTCTGGCGAGTCTAGTAATTTTTAGCAAGTAAATAAGTAAAAGTATCATGACAGGCATATAAGGTGGATAAGAAAGATAACATCATAAAAGGTAAGTATGACAAGGTAAACATGATAGAATGTGTTCGCTTCCCTAATTATTAATCTGATTCTCTGCACCGATACTAGTATAACCAGAATGAGACGATCCCAACAACTATAAGATGGTAGACTTAGGCCTACTTCTGATGAGAGGTGTTAACCCCATAAAATCCACAGGCAGCCCAACCTAACAGGCTCCTAAATTTTTTACCAGAGTTTAGACGTACCTTAACTACTACCATAATCGATTGGCTCCCTACTCCATAGATACCCTGTGCCGACCCTACAGTAGGAGGTATCACTTTCCTAAAATGGCAAACCTTCGTGATGTTCATAACCATATCTACTAGTGTCACGGTCGTCTTATCCCCTTCTGCCCGGCCCATGCACACACATGTCCCCGGTTGGTTTGCACCACCCACATCGTCCTCCACGTTTGGATCTCTTACAATCAGCCCAGTAAGCGTGCCCCCACTCCAACCTAGGGCAGAGTACTCGTTTGATATCATTATATGGGTTACTGACTGAAACAGGTACCCCACACAAAATGATACAAGCTCTCCACCTTGTCTTGTATCCCCACAAGGTTTCCACCGGTTTACCTATTGGTGTCTTTAATTACATAACCCCCTTAGGTTAAGTTTGTAGGCATATATATAAATATTATCCACCCCCTCAGATTTGCTTAACCCACCCACAGTTCAACTAAATTTACTTAACCCCTATTCAAGTTCATGTTCATACAACCTCTATGGATTCAACTAGGTTAAGTATTCCAATTCATTACCATGTCCGTTTATGGTTATAATGTACTGGACTCCTCACATTAAGCCTACCACTTATGGATGCTAGATATGCCGGTCGGTTCCCGGCAGACTTCTTCCACAAGTCGGCTTAACCTCGTGTCTTAGCACGTCTCGTATTTGTGCACCTAGACCCTCACATTAGACTCACCACTTGTGGTCGCTGGATATGTCAGGCGGTTCCGGGCATACTTCCACCACAAGTGTAATCTAACCTCGTGTATAGGCACAGTTACAGTTTCTAATTACTGTAATCCTAGGCATTTCATTTTTAGCCAATTTTTACCTATGTCGTTATAGGTTATAGGTTTCATGCTCCATTTTCCCCAATTATGTTCATAGTGAATTATATGTCCAAATTCATATAAATAAACATTATTCAAGCTATGCCAAATTCCCCATTTACCAATTATGCCCAAATTCCCAATTTACAAGTTATACCCAATTTCAATGTTCTCCTCCTCATCCCCAAACTAACGCATTCGCATATTTTTAGCGGCATGCCGAGGCTCGAAAGTAGCCTGGCTAATATAAAAGGGAAAGGGTGAAGGGAAAATGACCTAAAGGATTGATCTAACAAAATTGACATAAACGTATAATGGCATAATGTTAAGATGGACGTATAAGAACAGATCCGGTGAATTTGTGATAGTAAAACTAGTTCTAACAAAGTACGGTTGTCATAATAGGCATGATTAGATCTAAACAAGGATTTAGATGTCCAATTAATGACAGATCTAAATTAACCACAACATGATAGGTACAAGATGATCTAAATATTGAATTAGATCTATAATTAAAAGTAGATCTGACATGATAAAGGTTAAGATCCAAGTCATAGTTAATTCAGAATATCATGGATTCACAAATTACAATAGATCTGATATGATCCAGTCACAGAGATAGATCTAAATTACAGTCATATCATGTTTTACTTTTAATCGTTTAAATCTAAAGTTAACTTAAACTCAAAGCGCTCGGATCTAGAACAATAGAAGGAGAAAAGCGGAGGTTGAATCACAGATCTACACTTGAATCTCTAAACTTTGATTGTAGAAGAAGAAAAGAATTTGATTCCGTCCAGGCACCGACATCATTTAGGCCTCCATTGATTTTAGCATGAGAAAACTAGGAAAATGAGGTCGTATATATAGCTGTCAGTCCCCAGAACCGACCTAGCCACGTCAGCCCTAGGGGGTAGACACCCCCTTTAAGGGGTCGACTCCCCTAGGCGGGATTTTTCCCGCTCACCCGAATGTTCGTGATTTTGAATTTTCTGAACCATATTTTGTTCTGGACCTTGTATATATATTATTATCTTGCGCGTATACAAACTTCAAACCTTCATAACTCCTTCATACTGTGTCCATTTTATGCAAACCAAATGTCTATCTTGACCAAAATTTCGAGAAGGACGCAATGACGCAGTCCGTTTCCCTTAATTCTGAATATTAAATTAATTATTATTTAGTTTATCCTCTTTAATGTTGCTAAAATTACGGGATGTAACATTCTTACTCAAAGTATTTCGTCCCCGAAATCTTTAAGTTAAGAAGAACGTATAACCTACCATCCATCACCCATCTTCTCATCTATCAATCTCAAGCATCCATTGTTGTTAAAGATTTCTAATGTTTAGATGAACATATGCAAAGGTGTGCGTATATGTCCCAATACTAATGCGAAGATCAGGCGGTCTACTAATTCAGTCGACCTCCTTAATGAAATATATATTAGTGCCATGAATCCAACATGTATGCAATTATCCTATTATAACAAGTAAGTTCTATATATGTGCACAATCATCTGTCCAAATGCAACATTCATATGATAATACATCCATTTCCATCCATTAAAAGAAGAAAAATGCACACACATCCATATGCAGTAGGAGAGTGATTGAGCCGATCTAGTGCCTAATGTATGTGTATATGCATCCATGAGCAACCACTAGTAAACACTTGCATACATCAAACATAATATGTCTCAAACACATGTTTACATTAATGAGATTCCTAACCTAAAGGTCGGAAGATTCAATCGACAGGACATACTTAAATGATAGAAACAAGCATAGATAAAAACTTTAGAAAAAAGGAGTTAAGAACATACCCTTGAAAAGAAAAGGGTACGAAGCACAAATATTGTCTTCGGTCCCCCATTTTGCATCCTCTGGGTCATCTCCCCACTGAATTTTCACCAACTTGACTTCTCTATTGCATAGCTTCTTAACTTCTTATCTAAGAATATGGGAAGGAACTCGTCCAACTGTCGCCTTCCGGTCCACCTCTACCTCTTCCAGTACACTTGGCTCAACTACTTCCGTAGTATCATGCAAGCACTTCCACAAATGAGAAACGTGGAAAACATCATGAATGTCGGCTAGTCTCTCTGGCAGCTTTACTATACAAGCCATTTGGCCGATCCTTTCTATTATGGGAAATGGCCCTACGAATCTTGGTGTCCACTTCTCTACAGATCCGAAGTGAACCACATTCCTCAAGGGTGACACTTTAATGAAAACCATATGTCCTGCTTCAAATTCAATGCCAGTCCTTCTCTTGTCTGCGTAGTATTTCTGCCTATCTTGAGTGGTCTTCATTCGTCGTCTAATAAGATCAATCTTCTCGGACATTTCTCTAACCATATCTGGTCCAAGTAATAGTCTTTCTGTAGATTCCCACCAACAAGTTGGTGATCTACAGGGTCGTCTGTATAATGCTTCGAAGGGTGCCATGCCAATGCTAGCTTGGTAATTGTTGTTGTAGGAAAACTCTACTAAAGGAAGATGTTCTTTCCAAGTACCCCGGAAGTCTAGAATACACAGCCTCAAAAGATCCTCTAGAACTCTGTTCACCCTTTCCGTCTGTCCATCAGTCTGAGGATGATAAGCGATGCTCGAACATAACTGTGTACCTAATGCTTCTTGCAAGCTTCTCCAACATTCACTAGTGAAGATGGGGTGATGATCGCTTACAATACTGGAAGGTACTCCATAAAAACAGACATTCTCACGAACATAAATTGTTGCCAACCATGTTGTCATCCTCTTACTCTTAACTGGAATAAAATGAGCGTTTTTTGTTAGTCTATCTACTACTACTCAAATACTGGTGTTACCCTTCTTTGATCTAGGCAAACCATCTATGAAGTCCATAGAGATGCTCTCCCACTTCCATTGTGGAACCTCCAAAGGATGAAGTAAACCACCAGGCTTCTTTTGCTCAGCTTTGACTTGCTGACAAACTATATAAACATTGAGAAACAAACTGTGCCACATCCTTCTTCATCCCAGCCCAAAAGAAAACCCTCTTCATGTCCCTATACATCTTATCACCGTCTGGATGAATAGTCATCTTAGAATGATGGGCTTCTTCTAAGACTGCCTTTAAAAAACTTCCAGTTTGAGGAACATAAAGCCTTCCATCTCGTAGCAACCACCCGTTATCTCAATGGAATATCTATTGAGGTGATTAGAAGTCTCCCGTTTACTGAGTTTATCCAAGATGTCTGAAATCTGTGGATCATTTCGCTGCGAAGCTCCTATCCAATCCATGAGAGTAGGTCGTATCTCTAGCGATGCAAACAAGCCAGGCAAAAACTCGGTGGAGGGTCTAAAATCAAAAGTCGATATGAACTCCAAGCTTTTCCTCTCCATAAACAGAGGACTTAAGGCCATCCTTTGCCTACTCAGTGCATCTGTCACCACATTATCCTTGCCAGGGGTATAAGCAATCTCGAAGTCATAAGATACTAAGAACTCCATCCACCTTTGCAGCCTCGGATTAAGACCAATCTACGAGAACAAGTACTTGATAGATTTATGATCGGCGTACAACTCGAGCTTCTCTCCAAGCAAATAATGATGCCACATTTTAAGTGCAAATACTATGGTAACTAGCTCAAAATCATGGGTAGGGTAGTTCTTCTCATAAACCCTTAGCTGTCTA
This sequence comes from Allium sativum, assembly GCA_030737875.1. Classification (NCBI taxonomy): domain Eukaryota; kingdom Viridiplantae; phylum Streptophyta; class Magnoliopsida; order Asparagales; family Amaryllidaceae; genus Allium; species Allium sativum. The sequence continues at coordinate 367,814,520 of CM060920.1, forward strand.
CCACCATAACACACTACCTTCCCTTGTTGCATCAGAACCGCACTAAGCCCTTTACCACATGCATCAGTGTAAACCGTAAACACTTTATTTCCATCAGACAAGGTCAAGATTGGGGTTGTTGTCAGATACCTCTTCAATCGTTGGAAAGCAACATTGCAATCTATATCCCATGAAAACGCCAAATTCTTCTTTGTCAGCCTCGTGAGTGGGGCTGATATCTTTGTGAAGTCCTTAATGAAATTCCTATAATGGCCTGCCAATCAAAGAAAGCTTCTCACCTCTATTGCATTTTTCGGAACTTGCCAATCTTGAACTGCAACTACCTTTGTGGGATCTACTGCTATCCCATCTTTGGAAACCACTTTCCCTAGAAATCTCACCTCTTTTCTCCAAAAATGGCATTTGGAGAACTTTGCCTTAAGCTGACGCGCACGAAGAGTTTTCAAAACTTCTCTCAAATGTTAGGCATGCTCTTCCTTACTCTTTGAGAAGATCAAAATATCATCAACAAAGATCACCACAAATTTATTTAGAAACTTCTGAAACACCCTACTCATCAGATCAACAAAATAGGCGGGTGCATTAGTCAACCCAAAAGGCATTACGAGCCATTCAAAGAAACCATCTGGAGTCCTAAAAGCGGTCTTATCTATACTGTCCTCGACCACCCTCAACTGATGAAACCCCATGGCCAAGTCTAACTGAGAAAATACCGAGGCACCAACAAGCTGGTCAAACAAGTCATCTATCCTTGGAAGTGGTTTGTGTTCTTCTTAATGAGTTTGTTCAACTCTCTATAGTCTACACAGAAACAAAGCGAACCATCCGCCTTGGTCGTGAATTCTACTGGAGCATGCCATTCAGATATGCTTCGCCTGATAATCCTTTCTCAAGTAGCTCCCCTACTTGCTTGCGAAGCTCCCTCCATTCTCTTGGATCCATATGGTGCATAGGAAATGCAACTGGATTTGCATTGCCCACCAAATATATGAAGAAATCGATCTCGCGCCCCGGAGGTAAGCCCTGTAACTCATCAAAAACATCAGAATAATCTCGGACTACTGGAACTGATTAGATCATCGATAGATGCATCTAGAGACTCTAGGAAACTAAGCATAACAGACCCTTGTAGGTCACAAGAAATCTCAAGGGTCCTCCCATGACAGGTCAAAAGCCTAACGACCCTTCTCTCACTATCCAGAATGGCACCATACATGGTTAGCCAATCCATCCCTAGAATCAAACTGTAGCCCATAAAACTAAGCACATGCGCATCGCACTCAAATTCGACGCCTAAGACAGATATTCTTAAACCTTGACAAATCATAGACAAATGAGCTGAACCACCAATGGGGTTTGAGACAACCACGGTATCTACTACCATACTAGTATTTAAGTGCAGAGATTCAACCACATAACTAGATATAAATGAATGTGAAGCGCCAGAATCAAATAAGTTCTAATAGGGTGACTGGAAAGAGAAATAAAACCTTCCACAGAAATTTTACTAACTCTATCCAGAGCACTAGTCGCGAGAGCATGCGCCTGCCTTCTAGAAGCTCATGCCCTTTGCCTTATACTTGTGGTCCCTGTTTCTTCGGGCACTCCCTAGCAAAGTGTCCAACATCTCCACAATTGAAGCAAGTATTCTTCCTACTTTTGCAATCCTTGACCAAGTGACCCTCTCATCCACAACTGTGACATTTACTCTTATCCATACCCTTGTCATTCTTTCCTCCCTTCTTCTGTTATTGTTGTTGTTGTCCTTTCTTGGGCCATACCTTCTTGTTTTGCATTGTTTCCTCAGCTTTAGCTTCCTTCTTTTCTCCTTTGTCTTCCTTATGCATCAAGGCCATATCAACAAGCCTTTCAAAAGTAGATCGCATTGGAATATGGGACATAGCTAACCATGAAGAGGTTCATTTAGCCCTTTAGCAAACCGCAAAGCTTTCTTATGCGGTGTGTCTACCAGTTCCAATCCAAATCTTGCCAGTTGGTTGAACTTGTTCACATATTCTTTAACAGTCATATTTCCTTGTTTGAGCGCCAAGAACCTCTCTATTTGCATGCTTTTCTCAGCTTGAGAAAGAAACTTCATTTCAAACCTCTGCCTAAAATCATCCCATGTCTCCACCGGACATCCAGCTTGGGTAACTTCCCATCAGAATGAAGCTTCATCTTTCAGTAGCCAGGCAGCTAACTGAATCTTCCTTCGATCTTCCACTTCAAATATTACAAATAAGTCCTTGGTCTCCTTGAGCCAATTCCTTGCCTCTATGAATGTTTCAGTTCCATGAAATGGCTTCCCTCTCATGGCACAGAAATCTTTGCAGATCTTAGCAAAATTATCTGCTCTTGGAGGAGGAGGAGGAGGAGGAGGAGGAGTAGGAACGACGGGTGCAACTGGGGGAGGAATGTCAGCTTGACCTCTGGCAGGCGTCGTGGCCTCTAGATACCTATGGAACCAGCCTGGTATCGTAACGCTCTCAGTTATATTAGGTTCCCAGACATGTTGAAACGAAAAGGAAAGAGATTTAAACAAAGGACCGAAGGAAATTACATATGGCTTTGGGGAATATGTTTTCCAAAACATACTTTACTTTTTTTTGAAAAATTATTTCTTATACAACCTTTTTGAAAATAGTTTTCAAAAATTTTTATCTAATCTGGTAACCTTCAGCTCTGATACCAAGCATGACACCCCACGTCCGTTAATGTCACTCATTAAGAGAATGCATTAAGTTTCATGAAGCGTTATAGGTAAATAGACACAGAAACATTACAAGACAGATATAAAAGGTAGCAGCGGAATTTAGAATTTTAATTAAAACATAATTCATAACATCGTGATCCAAAATGTCACAAGTCTGGAACTACATAAAGCCATTACAATAATATAGAGCTTCTGTCTTATACCATAAGAGTATAGAAATACATAAAAGAAAGAGACAAAGCCATAGTAGTAAAGACAAGAACTTGAGTAATACTTCAAAAACAGCTCCTAGCAAGATGATAACCGAGTCCTGCTTCAGCCTGAGTATTCCCACCCAACGAACCTAGGGGGAAACGAAAGAGAGAAGAGGAAATAGAAAGGGTCGGACATAAAGTCTGGCGAGTCTAGTTACTTTTAGCAAGTAAATAAGTAAAAGTATCATGACAGGCATATAAGGTGGATAAGAAAGATAACATCATAAAAGATAAGTATGACCGCTTCCTTAATGATTACTCTGATTCTCTGTACCAATACTAGTATAACCAGAATGAGATGATCCCAACAGCTATAAGATGGTAGACTTAGGCGTACTTCTGGTGAGAGGTGTTAACCCCATACAATCCACAGTCAGCCCAACCTAACAGGCTCCTAAACTTTTTACCAGAGTCTAGACTTACCCTAACTACTACCCTAATCGATCGGCTCCCTACTCCGTAGATACCCTGTGTCGGCCCCACAATAGGAGGTATCACTTTCCTAAAGTGGCAACCCTTCGTGATGTGCACAACCATATCTACTGGTGTCACGGTCGTCTTATCCCCTTCTGCCTGGCCCATGCACGCACATGTCCCTAGTTGGTTTGTGCCGCCCACACCATCCTCCACGTTTGGATTAATTAGAATCTGCCCAGTAAGTGTGCCCCCACTCTGACCTATGGCGGAGTACTAGTTTGATATCGTTATATGGGTTACTGACTGAAACGGGTCCCCCACACAAAATGATACAAGCTCTCCCCCTTGTCTTGTATCCCCACTAGGTTTTCCACCAGTTATGTATACATATTGGTGTCTTTAATTACATAACCCCTTAGGTTAAGTTTATGGGCCTATATATAAATATTACCCACCCCCTCAGATTTACTTAACTCACCCACAGTTCAACCAAATTTACTTTACCCCTATTTAAGTTCATATTCATATAGTCCATATGGATTCAACTAGGTAAAGTATTCCAATTCATTACCATGTCCATTTATGGTTATAAAGTCTAGGACCCCTCACATTAAGTCTGCCACTTATGGATGTTGGATATGCCGGTCGGTTCCGAGCAGACTTCTTCCACAAGTCGGCTTAACCTTGTGTCTCAGCACGTCTCGTATTTTTGCACCTAGACCCCTCACATTAGACTCACCACTTGTGGTCGCTGGATATGTCGGGCGGTTCCGGGCAAACTTTCACCACAAGTGTAATCTAACCAGGCGCAGTTACAGTTTCTAATTACTGTAATCCTAGGCATTTCATTTTTAGCCAATTTTTACCTATGTCGTTACAGGTTATATGTTTCATGCCCCTTTTTCCCCAATTATGTTCATAGTGAATTATATGTCCAAATTCATATACATAAACATTATTCAAGTTTTGCCAAATTCCCCATTTGCTAATTATGCCCAAATTCCCAATTTACAAGTTATGCCCAATTTCAATGTTCTTCCCTCGTTCCCAAACTAATGCATTCGCATATTTTTAGCAGTATGCCTAGGATCGAAAGTAGCATGGCTATATAAAATAAAAGGGAAAGGGAAAGAGTGAAGGGAAAATGAAAGAAAGGAATGATCTAACAAAATTGACATGAACGTATAATGGCATAATATTAAGATGGACATATAAGAACAGATTTGATGAACTTGTGATAGTAAAACTAGTTCTAACATAGTAGGGTTGTCATAATAGGCATGATTAAATCTAAACAAGGATTCAGATGTCCAACTAATGACAGATCCAAAATTAGGTATAAGATGATCTAAATATTGAATTAGATCTTTAATTAAAAGTGGATCTGACATGATAAAGGTTAAGATCCAAGTCATAGTTAATTCAGGATATCATGGATTCACAAATTACAATAGATCTGATATGTTTCAGTCACAGAGATAGATCCAAATTGTAGTCATATCATGTTTTTACTTTTAATCATTTAAATCTAAAGGTAAGTTAAACTCACATTGTACGGATCTAGAACAATAGAAGGATAAAAGCGGAGGTTGAATCACAGATCTACACTTGAATCTCTAAATTTGATTGCAAAAGAAGAAAAGGATTTGATTCAGTCCAGACACCGACAGCATTTAGGCCTCCATTGATTTTAGTGTGAGAAAACTAGAAAAATGAGGTCGTATATACAGCTGCCAACCCCCAGAACCGACCTAGCCACGTCAGCCATAGGGGGTCGACCCATGGGTCGACACCCTCATTGAGGGGTCAACCCAGGGGTCGACACCCCCTTTAAGAGGTTGACTCCCCTGGGCGGGTTTTTTCCCGCTCACCCGAATTTTCCTGATTTTGAATTTTCTGAACAATATTTTGAATTCTGGACCTTATATATACATATATATATAATTATCTTGCGCGTATACAAAATTTAAATCTTCATAACTTCTTCATACAGTGTTCGTTTTACGCAAACCAAATGTCTATCTTGACCAGAATTTCGAAACGGATGCAATGGAGCAGTCCGTTTCCCTTAATTCTGAATGTTAAATTAATCATTATTTAATTTATTCTCTTTAATGTTGTTAAAATTATGGGGTGTTACAAAAGAAAATTAGGGTGGCTGGTAGCTGATATGGAATGACAAGGACGTAAATGAATATGTAGAGGGCTGCAATAAGGAAGAATAAGTGGATTTTTACATTGACAACACCGTTGACAAGGACAGCGAGCCGTTGATTCAACTGCAGCCACATGTAACTATGCGGCCAAGGAAAATATAATTCAATGTATATAAGTATATGTAATATAGATCCATTCTTGTGTATATATATATATGTGTGTGTGTGTGTGTGTATGTAACACCATTATTATTTCTATTGTTGAAGATTCTTCTAAGAAACCGGTTGCAAAGCGCAAGTACATTGCCGCACATAAACTTCAACAGCAGCGCAAAATGATAAAAAAACAAGCCCACTCAAGATGGTCAGAAGAAACTATCGTCGGAGCCTGATATATGGTGAAGAAGATGTTATTGTGATAAACAAAGGAACCAAGAGGAAATTAAATGTAGAAAATGAACTAGATAATGATGATGATACCCAAGAGAATGAAGCTGATGTTGAGGAATTTTTCAGTTATCATTTCAAATTTATTAATCAGGTTAAGATCATGTATTTCAAATGGTCTTTTATAAAAAATTTGCATGTAAAAGAAAGAACTGCATTTTAGTGTTTTCTATTATTGTGCCGATTTCCTATTTCGACCATGAAGGCTGCAGCTAATTCAAGTAACTATTAGTTCTTTGTGCATGCATTCCGTCGAAAATGCAAGAACTGTTTATAGTCGACTCTATTTGGTTAACTAGAATAATAATGCTAATCTGCTTGCAGTTTTCACAACCACCAGTGTTGATGAAGTATGAACAAGAGCGAATTGCGCATATGCAAGAAAATGATGTAGTTAGTAGACCACTTGGGGTGCCATCATTGGTTAGTAGTATGAAAGAGGCCGCAACACGAAATAGGAAAGAAAAGGTAAAGATATTAATGGATGTGATGAATACATCCCAGAAAATAATGGTGAAGATGACAGTGATGATTCATCGGATTAAGAGGTATAAAAAAGTTACTTGTTTACTACTTATTGTCTTTGCCTTTATAAACATAAAAAATCTCAAACTAAAAATCTTGAACTTTGACTTAACTGCAGAGAATCAAAGTTGTAAAGTCAAAGGAACCTTTACCTGGATCAAGAACTCGTTCGCGAGACAATGCAGCCCTTGAAATTGAAAAGGAAGCAATGACCCGCACCCCCTCCAAAGAAAGCTGGCTCTAACAAGGAAGTGATGACACACACTCCCACTCCAAAGCAAGTCAGTAACCTGGATAAAACTGCAGAAACATATAGGAAATTGATGCAACCTATAATGTCTCATCCAGTAGTTTTAAAATCTACAAGTCTCTTCCACTAGTTTTAAAACTACATGTAGCAAAATGTTCAAACAATCAACCAGTCGTGAAGCTGCTAGTTCAGTCGCTGCTTATTTAGCGATGCGGGAACGTCAAATGCAGAATGTTGTGGCTCCAACAATGGAAAATGTTATTAATCAATTAAAGCAGGAATGGATTGTAGAGGAAGATGAAGCAGGTACAATGTTTCTTTATTTGTGCATTGCACAGTTGAGTTGTTTATTATAAGTTTTGCATGCATAGTATATGTTTCTGCAAGGCCATACATTAATTTTCTATTCATTTTTTTGAATCTGGTGTATAAAGTACAAGCTTCAAAAAAACCTAGAGCGAAGTCAAAAATGACCAACGTGCATGCTAGAACCACCGACGATAAAGTACTCATTGCTTTGAATGAGGATGGTCAGCCAGTTCCTGATAATGTTATGGAGTTAAGCAATTTTCTTGGGATATTAGCAAAGGATAATGTGTCTCTTACTTACATCAATTAGCATGTTGTTCCTGATTAATTAAAGTGGAAAATGTTGGAATATGCTCTGGTAAAATTTATCACCCTAAACCTAGTTCAACTGACTTCCTAAATGTCTGGTTTTAATTAATTAGTTTGTTTCCTGAATTTTGGGATTGATATATTGTAGGATAGGTATGTCATTCCGATAAAGGACACAAGTGGGTCTTGAACACACTTTATGACTCTTGGAGGCAGTACAAGTCTCGTATGAAAGCAAGGTATTATAAAAAAAAATCCAACTGATAAGGAAAGGCTTGCGAATAGGCCCAATACAATTCTGTTGGAGGATTTTAAAATGCTCTTGAAATATTGGGGGGATGAAGCAGTTCAGGTATGGCTTAAATGTGACCACAAAAGAAATCTAATTTGTATAATGCTAACTTAATAATCATGCAACAGAAGGATTCCAATAGACTTTCATAGCTCTCTTCCCCATGGCGTCCTTTCCCTATACAAACCATACCCAGAGTGCAATTTTGTTGACACCCAAAAAGGGATGTCAACAAAACTTCCACCCCTGATTGGTGGAAATCAGGGGGGCCCATATGGGTCCCCCTGATTTCCACTAATCAGGGGTGGAAGTTTTGTTCACACCCCTTTTTTGGGTGTGAACAAAATCGTATTCACCATACCCACCCACCCCGCCCAATCCCATCGTCATTCCACCTCCTGTCATTTCAGACTCCATCCCACCTGCTTTTGTCCTAAACCCACTGCCCATCCCTCCAATTCCGAACCCACCCCCACCGTATCAACCCTCCCCTCCGTCTGTGGTCCTAAACCAATGTTCAAAGCTCTCTTTGCAAATAGGCCCTGCAATGCAGTATCTTTTAATCCTCTGGTAGCTCCCCTTGTTTTCCTCGACGATGTGCTTGTGCCTTTAGAGGAAATTATCAAGGCAGGGGATGAGAAATGGAATCCAAACAATTGTTGGGTTTTTCCTGGATCATCCGTTGTTGTTTTCAACTATAATCAATAGTCAGAAAAATCGATGGAGGTTGAAAGGTAGTATTAAAGTTCAAACTAATGGTTTCTTGTTCCTATTCAATATGTCTTAAGACGAAGATAGAAGGAAAATTCTTGCGTCTGATCCAGTCGTTATGAGGAACAAGTTGTTTATTGTGAAGGGTTGGGATCCATCTATAGGAAACGATAGTAGCAGGATTAAAGCGGTCCCTGTTTGGATCAAAATGTATAAAATCCCAATGCATTCTTGGACACTCCTAGGCGTTAGCTGGTTAGCAACTAGAATTGGGAAATTCCTCTATATGGATGAATCCACTGAGAAAATGGAAAGACTTAACTACGCGAAGTGTTTAGTTGAAATTACGCCTAACTCTGAGCTGCCAGACGATTTTCCTATCCAATTGCCTGATGGATCCATTCAGTTTGTGAGAATAGAATACATTTGGCTGCCAGAAATTTATGGTCTTTGTAAATGTTCTGGTCACATTAATCAAAACTATAGGAAATCACCTATGGACAAAATTAATGAGGAGAATATGGTGCACAATAAGCATGCTGACATGCAAAACAAGCAAGTGGACAAGCCAATTGACCAAACGGTGTTAACCAAGATGTTGTACCTGTGCAGAAGCGACCGCAAGGATGGACGAGAGTGAGAAGTAACAATTCACGAAGATTAAGTAAGGATGTTATTGATAATAGAGGAAGAGCTAAGGATAAATCCGTTGCATCATGCTCTGATGCCACTGCTAGTTATGGTGTAACAAGGCGTAATGGTAATACCGGAGCTTCTACCAATGGTAATGCTGGTACATTGATTGAGGACCAGCATTTTCGTGCTCCTCTTCATAAAAATGCTTCAATTCCCAGTGTTAAGCAGAAGTCAATAAATGGCATTTCTATGAATAATAGTTTTAACTTGCTTGCTATTGAATCAATGGATGAACAAGTTAGTGATGATAATGAAGATGGTGAAATTAATGAGACACAGACCAATGTTACGTAGGATGAAGAATTTGAAATTCCTGAAGTTGACTTGTCCGAGTTTCAGATTGACATGCACGCTGATGTGCAACTGCATGATCCATCATTCCCTTTCCCATCATCAGTTTTTGTTCCAACCCACCTTTTATTGTCCTCTCCAATCATTGAATCAACCACACCAAACTAGGAGTTATTATTCGTTGAAACCATTCAAAATGATATTATTCAGTTATGCCTTTCCAATGCTACCCCATCACATGAAGTCATTCATCCACCGTTAAATGCTCTCGCCCCTTTGATCTCTGATGTCAACTTTATTCAATTGCTCGTTAATCCCCCAGTTTCCTCTTGCATGGTTTCTGCATGCATTAGGCCTCCTGAGCTCCCTTGTAACCCTTCAGTCTCAATTCCCCTGCTCCATTCATCACCTATCTTGTTAGACCCATCTCCAAAGCCTCCTTACTCTTTTGTTGGGAAAATTCCTGGTTGGCCTCCTCCGTATCTTGCTTCAGTCCCCTCTTCTACCTCCTCTTCTCCTTTTGTTAAGGTATCAACTAGGTCTGTAGTTGAGAAGTTAACTCCTCCTCGAACGAGGAGTATGACATTGGCCGATTCCCTAACTAAGACTTTAATCAATGAATAAGAACTTAGCAGTGTGTAATATTCGGGGTGCTCACAAACCCCTGAAGCTTGACCAAGTTAAAAACCTTATTTTTCAATACGACATCCATCTCTTTGCCATCCTTGAAACAAAACTCAACCATTCTTTCACCATCTCCTCTGCAGCGTACATTAATCCTTCGTGGTCTCTTTCTCATAACCTTGACCATGCCTCCTATGGCTGTATTCTTGTTGTGCACAATCCCTCCACATACACCCTCAGACTTGAATTATCCACCCGCCAACTCATGCATTTTCACGTCACTGTTTGCTCCAATAATGAAACCTTCTACATTACCATAATTTATGCTGAAAATAGTTTGGTTGCAAGATAATCTCTCCTTACCTTACTCCCTGCTTTTCGCCAAGACTCCCATCCTTAGCAGGTCATCGGAGACTTCAATTGTTGTATTAGTTTGGATGATAAACATGGTGGTATCCCGCTCAGTTTAAATGACACTGAACCGCTTAACTCCGCTGTTGTGGACTCCGACCTATTCCCTGTCAATAGGTCGGGTGCAAGGTTCTCGTGGAATAACCATAGCAGAAGTGGAGTTCGAACTTTCACCAACATCGACCATGCCTTTAGTAACTTTAATGCGCAAATGTCTTGGCCTTCTGTCCATGCTTATCTACCTAACCCTGCCTTGTCCGACCATTCTCCCATTATCTTATCCTTCGGACAACAAGCGAGAAGAGAGCATCGAATTTTTAAATTTTTTAACTCTTGGATCCATGATCCGGAGTTTTCTTCTAAAATTGTCACTTCTTAGTCTCCTCAAATTTCTGGTAACCCCACGTTTGTTCTCTGCAAGAAATTAAAATTAACAAAAAATAATCTCAGGTTATGGGCGAGCTCTAAGTTCGGAAACGGGGCTAAAGTTTCAACACATCTTAAAGCTCTTTTAAATGAGGCTCAAAACAACATGCTCAACAACCCTGATGATGCTATCCTTGTGCATGAAGAGAATATACTGTTTGGTGAACTAAATGAGACTCTAGCTGTCGAGGCCCATATGAAAAAACAACAATCTAACCGAAAGTGGAATCATGAGGGAGAGAGAAGAACTCGTTTCTTCCATGCGGCTGTCAAGCTGAAACAACCGTCGGAGCAAATTCATAACATCACTGATGAGGCAGGTAATTTCTATGATACTCCTGATGACGTCGATGCTGCATTGCTTGATTATTTCACAGATCTTCTTGCCAATGGAGACAATTTCTCGCCTGATCTGCTTCTGATTGATGGAGTCAGTCTGCCTTCAATTACAGCTTCTCAATCGGATTGTCTCGTCCGGAAAGTTACTGATGTTGAAATAAAGGAGGCTCTATTTTCTATGAATCGTCAATCTAGTGGTGGTCCAGATGGGTTTAATGTAAATTTCTTTATTGCATCTTGGGATATTGTTAAGGCGGATTTTTGCAGAGCCATACACAATTTTTTTGATAAATTCTGGATGCTTATTGAAGTCAACTGCACCAATCTTGTTTTGATACCCAAAGTTAAACATCCAAGTTCGGTGAACTCCTTTCGTCTGATATCTTGCTGTAACAACACATACAAATGCATCTCAAAAATCTTATCAAACAGGCTTCTTGCTGCTCTGCCATCGCTGATCTCTGATAATCAATCTGCGTTCCTCCCTCAAAGAAACATTATTGAAAACATCCTACTAACCCATGAATTAATTAAGAGTTATTCTTGCGCCAATGCCACTCCTTCAGCTGTTCTGAAACAGGATTTTAGCAAAGCTTACGGCAGCATTCACTGGTCCACCATTGTTCGTATTCTCACTTGTATGAACTTTCCAAAGGTCTTTGTTGCTTGGTTGTATAGGTGCATTTCAACTCCCCATTTCTCGCTGGCTGTTAATGGACACAATACTGGGTTCTTTAAAAGCAGCCAAGGACCCCGACAAGGCGATCCGATCTCCTCTTATATTTTTATCATCGTAATGGAAGTGCTTACGTCCAAGTTCAAAGATCGTTTTGAACGTGGAATTATCCGATACCACCCTAAGTGTAAACACAATACCATATCCATTCTATTATTCGCTGATGACATTATGGTGTTTACAAAACCTAAAGAAAAAATTCTTTTTGCAGTTATTGATACCCTTATAAGCTTCTACAATATGACTGGATTAAAGCTCAATCCTCACAAATCTCAAGCCATGTTTGTGGTTACTCATGAAGGCCAAGCCGAGAGGTTATATATCCTAACTCAGATGCAACCACTTCTTAGAGGTTCCATCTATCTTGGATTACCTCTATGCTCTGCTAGGATAACAAAAGCGAACTGTATGCAACTATATAATAAAATAACAACTATGTTGATGAATTGGGCTAATCGGTTTCTTTCTCAAGCTGGTCGTGTTTCACTTGTGCAAAGCATTGGCTTTACTTTATCCTTGTACTTGACATGTGCTTTCTTGCTTCCCAAAAAACTGATTAAGATGGTGAATGCGGCTTTGCTTCGTTTTGTGTGGACTGGTTCTGTTCTAGGAAGAAAACCGATACCTTGCTCGTTTCATAAAATGCTTCTTCCTAAAACTAAAGGTGGTCTTGGCCTGTACTCGCTTCATGAGTGGAATTTGGCAGCGATGAGTACCCACTTCAACAACTTCATTGGGCGCAAAAACAGCATTTGGGTCAACTGGTGTTGGTATCACAACGTTGAGCATCGGATTTTTTGGCTCATGGATGTTCCTCAGTCATGTAGTTGGAGTTGGCGGTGTATTTTGGCTTTAAGGGAAAAGTTTCTCCCCTATATTCAATACAATACAAATCCGGGAAGTAGTGCGTCGTTTTGGGATGAACCATGGATAAAGAAAGGTATTATTTGTCGAAGTTAGTGGACTACAATGCAATCAAACAGTCCGGTATCCATCGCGAGGCTAAGGTGAGAAATTGAATGGCAAGATCACTTTGCCGTATTTCACTAATGTTAGTACAAGAAATATTTGCAACAGTTATCTTCAAAACATTGCGTATAAAACTGATCAAGACATAGTGTGGGATAGCTCATCTCACAGCATAAAGGGTACCTACCACTTACTGATTGGACATAAGCGACTTTCTGATTGTTTATGGCACAAGTTGGTGTGGAATAATTATGCAGTTCCGGCTGAAAACTTTATGTTCTAGAAGGCTATTAAGGGGTCATTGTTAACTAAGAATCGTTTAATCCAAATGGGTATGAATGCGAGCGATACTTGCCTTCTTAGTGACAATAATGAGGAAACTAAGGCGCATATTTATTTTGAATGTGGGTATTCGGTTGAGTTATGGAGGAAAATCCTTGCGTTGTTTCAATATCATGTGCATCCGTTGGATTCCGCGCAGCAATGGCATTTCATTCGCGTTTCTACTAGATGGAGGAAACAATAGCACATCCTCTTCATTCTTTGCATCAAGAAGCTTGTGAGACTGTTGTGGGATGAAAGAAATTTGCGTGCCTTTATGTCTAGAAGGAGGTCCTCAAATGATTTATGGATGCTTCTTAAACTTCAAGTTCGGCGGGATTTGTCTTCATCTTTGTTTCATTTTGACAATGCTTCTTGGGTTCTTGGTTCCAGTTACTGCTGTAGTTTGGTTTTGTTTGTGTGGTTGTTGTCTGTGTTGTCTCTTTGTTGTTTGGGTTCCACACTTTTGCCGAGTTTCCTTGTATGTTTGTTTTTTCTGTGTTTAATAAACATGGTAGGGGTCCACTTAACCCTGCTTGACTTGCAAAAAAAAAATCATGCAACAGATGGGAAAAATAAGTAAAATAAATTAATGGTATTCACATTTAATTTGTTTAGTAGTTCACATTATCTTGTTTAGTGCTAATCTTTTCTTCAATAGTTCGCATTATCTTATTTAGTGCTAATCTTTTTTTTTTTGGATTTCCAGTCCCTAACTGAGACTAATTCAGCGCATCGTAATTCATTAAGTGAGACGTATACCATGAGTCCCAAAACTCATGCACTAGCTAAAGAAAAGATAGTGTGTGTTTTTTTAACTTTAAGTTAATTTTTTTACAATTAAGTTGAATTGGCCAAGTGATAATTTTAATTTGTTATATAATTGAATTATATTTTATATCATTGTCACGATGTTCATAGGCAGCAACTAAATTTGTAAATTCTTAAGATTGAATATTAAAAATTCTGTTTAATTTTTGATAATCCTTATACTTGATAGAGAAAGAAGGACCCGGAAAAAGCCAGCCCATCTGCTGCCTTGGTCTATTTGGAAACGTGTAAACGAGAAACGGGGAGAACATACAAGACAAATACAGAAGAACTAAAATCCAAATACGTAAGTACATTAGACACTGAAACAGCAATTTAATAGTTAGTTTGAAAGATAACCACAATGCAGCTAAAGCTTCCATATTTTAATAGTTAGTTTGAAAGATAACCAGTTCTGTTAATAAAAAAATTCGAGTAGCTTATATAAAGTATTTGACCCAAGACCAATTATGAATCAATATTTATGTCAGTACAGTAGGCACATTGTACATTTGTTAGAGTTTCTTATTAAATTGAACAAATAGTTAGTTTGAAAGATAACCAGTTCTGTTAATAAATTCATTCCTACTTGCCCGTGTTTGGCATAGCTTTTCATTATATAGTCTACTTATGAAACTCAAAACATCTATACTTTTTTGTAATTCTTGCTTTCCCTGGTTTTCATTTTATATGCTTGCCTGGTTTTAATTTTGTAGGGGAAGATTCAAGCAATAGTGGATGTAGGAAATATTGTTGAGGCAGATGCAATTGTCTCTGTTGGGAAGACTCGTGGACGAAACTGGCTTGTGGGAAGGTGAGGTAAAATATCTGAAAAGTATCCAACAACTTCTGGTTCTATAGATAGTTATGTGCAAGAGCTGACCAAAAACATAAGACAAGAGCTTGAGGCTGATTTGGAAGCAAAGGTGAACAGAAAAGTGAAAGAGAATGTATCATGGATATTGAAAAAGCTAGGTGAAGCCAATCCAGATTTTAATTTAGATGTCGGAGACTTTTGTATCACCACAACAAGTGATGAAGATGACATTGGTACTCCTGCAACCCTTGCAACTGAATGAAACTTTTGGATGGTATGTGTTAACGCTTGTGTTATATTCGAATTGTACTTTTAAATTATGTACTTGATCATATGTGTTGAAGATGGCACTTGTGGAATGTGTTAGTGATAGAACTTTTGGTTTGGTACGTAGAATTGGATGGTCTGAATGTGGTGATGAAAGTTTTAGGTGGATTTATTATAGGAATATTTTGGTATGTTTGAATATGGTACAATGTTTTGGATTGTATATATTGCATAATTTGTAATTACAGGGTTGTATTTGCCTTCTTCTAATGTAGCATTTGCCTTCTTTACTATTGCATTTGATTTTTTTTCTGATGTTGCATTACAAGATAATGGTGTTGCATTATGTTGAAGTCAAAAATTGGTCACTAGTGACATTCAACCCCCAATCGTGTGAAGAGCACACTAATACTGATTATAAAATACAGAAAAAGTAGAGGAAACGGGGAAAACACATAGTCTTTTTGTAGTGGTTCGGCAAAGACTGTGCCTACGTCCACTTTATATATTACTTCTGCTTTAGATTACAAGTATAATGCTTTTTCTATTTGAAGAAAAGAAAGAAGACGGATTTTTTCTTTTCCAGATAATGCCTTTATGGGAAGAAGAAGAAGAAGTATCAGCCAAAAAGGATCCCTTTCCTCTTTAAGCTTTGAGGTATTTATAGGTGGAGATGGAAGCTTGGGCTGTTGTGACGTGGCCCGGCCTTACTGGGAAGACTTGGATGCGTGGAGCTTACCCTTTGGATATAATAGCGGCTGGAAGACTGGTTCCACTATTCATAAATAGTATCCTCAGAAGTTGCGGTTTACGTGGCATCCATAGTGAGGTGCATCAAAAGTAGAGCTTTGTCTGGATGTGGTTGACCGCCTTTTCTTCCTTGAGAGTCAGGGCAAGTATTTGAACAGCTCAACTGGATATTTCATGTAGACCCGAAATACTCGGTCGATACTCTCTGTGCGAGAGCAGTTCTCTCGATCGATTGGGAGAGCGAGTCTTTCGGAGTGAGATACTGGCTTGATTGGCCCGATGCATGGCAGCTGGGCTTCCTGGAATGCGATCTGTCTAACTTGATTGGTTGCACGTTTAGGCTTCGATTTGGCCCGTGTGTCTTTTACCAAAAAGAAGGCTAACATTTTTCCCCTTGGAATGCATCTTCTTCGACCGATGGAGGTGTGTTCTAAAATGTGAATCGAAGCACAATTGTTCGAGCAGCTATGGTCG
This sequence comes from Allium sativum, assembly GCA_030737875.1. Taxonomy (NCBI): domain Eukaryota; kingdom Viridiplantae; phylum Streptophyta; class Magnoliopsida; order Asparagales; family Amaryllidaceae; genus Allium; species Allium sativum. The sequence goes on from CM060920.1 coordinate 367,830,834, forward strand.
CGCCGTACCATATTAAGGCCAGAAATCCGACGGCTCTGATGTTGTACTAAGGCTAAAACACCAACGATCGAACTAGGTCGTATTAAGGCCGAAAAATCGACAACTATCGGGAACCGTATTAAGGCCGAGATGTTGATCGTCTTTATGAGAGTTGGTTCCTGCAAAGACAAAAATAAACCATTCTTGGCTTGGAGAAGGCTGATGGGTCGAGCATTTTAGTTCACTTGGCTTTGAGGGGTGGCGAGTATCAACCATACTCGGCTTAGTGGCGAGTATTAACCATACTCTGCTTGGTGGCGAGTATTAACCATACTCGACTTAGTGGCGAGTATTAACCATACTCGGCTTAGTGGCGAGTATTAACCATACTCGGCTTAGGACAAGTGTTTTTCATGCTCGACTCATGTTAGATTACTGTGTCCAGCGAGCGGTAAAAGCTTGTGGTGTAAAAAAAGAAGAGGTGATTATCACTCATACTCGGCTTAAAGAAATATACCACACTCGGCTAGGGGAGTAGGTGTTAAGATATGGTAGTAGGCTTTCGCGCTGACCACATTAAAAGAGGGGGGCGAGAATTATCCATGCTCGGCTTTAGAGTTTTCCAAACATTATCCATATTTGTAAAAGAACATTCATAGCAACTAATGAATTATTACAAAGAAATTTTAAGAGGACATCGATTGATTCCATAGCATGCCTATAGCTAAATCCTAACCCCATACATGTGTACATCAAGGTGTCCTTTTTATTGAAAAAAAATACATCAGAAAAAATCTAATTAACGATAATGCCGCGAGTGCTAGTCTCAAGGTCCTTTCCGTTTCTAGGAGCTCATGGATCGACCTGAGGAGCTTGGGCAGAAGATCGTGGCGGCAAGGCCAGGGCACGATTTTTGACATATTCGGGAAGCTCTCTTTTTTGACTCGATCCTCAATGAGATCACGCAGATGTCGGCATTCATTGGTGCTATGTCCAATTACATTGTGGAATATGCAAAGTTTGCTGGAATCGAGCTTCATCTGTGTTGGCTCTCGACGAGGTGGTCTCGGAGTGGGCAAGGACCCTCGTATGTCAAGGTAGATATCGAGCAGAGAGGAATTGAGTTTGGTGTACTGAAAGTACTTACTTTCTATCCGAGGTCGCACATGACGCTCGCTCTTTTCCGGGGCCTTTCCCCTTCCTTTATTCTGGCCGTTGTTGTGGGATGGACCTTGTTGTTTAGTGGCTAAGGCCTCTAGGCTCTCCATCTCAATGCTGACATCTTCTTGTCGGAGGAATCGCTCGGCCTTAGAATAGAAATCATCTATATCCTTGGGGGATCTCTGGTTAAAGAGATTGAGAATTATGATCGATTATGAACTCCCGTAATAGCGGCCATAAGTACCATCGATGGCTCAGGCCGATCGACTGACGCTACAGCTGCGTTGAATCTTTCGAGGAAGGATCTGAGCGTTTCTCCTGATCGCTGCTTGATGGTGGATACGAACATAACGCTCTTTGGTTGAGAGATATGTACTCTGAATTGTTCGATGAAGCGGGTGACCAGATTGTTCCAGCTGTTGATCGACTCCATTGTCAGCTGTCGAGACCACATTCCAGCTATGTCTGTAAGAAAGATTGAGAAGCACTTAGCCATGATGTTGGTCGATGCTCCAAGTACTTCCATATGTCGCATTTATCGCATGAGGTGGATGGTGGGGTCAGTGCGGCCATTGTATGGCTCGATAGTTGGAAATTTGAAGTCCGGAGGGTTTTGGGAATTTCTGATTCCCCTGGTGAAGGGGCTGCAATAGACATTATCCATGTCTTGCTGCGAGGAAGTGCCCCGAGTGAAGTGTTGGATAATGCTTGCAAGCTGGCTTCCATCTCCAAGTAGTCGTTGCTATGAAATTAGCTCAGCATCTGGGAGAACTTCGGTGCGAGGATCCGCAAAAGCATGCTCAGAAGGGCGGCTGTTAGCTGGGCCCGTCTTCCTAGACTTGAGTGAAGGTGTGTGGAAGGTGAGCTCTGGTAGGTGGTTTTGGGGAGAATGGCCCCTCTTGAACCCGAGGAGTAGTGGGTCGGGCCATACCCATAACAGAGGGCCTAAGCTGATCCAGCATAGCATGTGATGTTCGGAGCTCAAAGGTGCCCCTAGTGGGAGCGAGGTTAGTGGGGTCTACAGTAGCATTTTCTTCTGCCACTGTGAGGATCGGTATAGCGGGGTAGCTTCCCTGGTTCGAAGGAAGGCCGCACCATCTCTTCGTTGAAGGGGAAGAGTGGTTACACTGGTCTGTGGTAAGATTCCTAGTTATAATGGGAATGACATTGATTTTGGTGGACCCGGTGGTTTCTCGACTGGTTCGATAGGCCGATCTGTTCCCAAGAGTGGAGGCAAAGTGTTCGACCGATATAGATCTTGATCGCGAGCCACCTGAGGTTCTGTTGCTGCAGCTGCGTTGGTCGCTGGAAGAGATACTACTGGTTGTGATCAATCGGTTAGTGGGACCAAACCAGGATGAAATAAATGTGTAGCCTGATCAGCGACCTGATTATGTGTAGACCGAGGATCACTTATTGCCCCAGTCCTGGCCGATGGAGGAATTGATGTTGAAGCATTCAATCTTGTCTCCAGTCGACCGAGAAGGTGATCCATCAACTGTTGCTGTCGTTCGAGGAGTTTATCCTGAGATGTCATATAGTCTCTGAACTCGACCATGATTTTATCCATGTCGTCCCAAGTAAGAAATCGAGATATATCTTCATGAGAGGAAACTTCGTGGCTTGCTTCTGTAGCATTAGTATCGGTTGCATCGGCGTTTGTGGGACGAGAGGATGTTGCATCTTTCTTTCGTTCGTTCGCCATGGACTAAGGCAAGCTTCCCCTTCTTGGCGCGCCAAAGTGTTGAGATCAAAAGTTGGTCACTAGTGACGTTCAACCCCCCAATCGTGTGAAGAGCACACGAATACTGATTATAAAATACAGAAAAAAAAGAGGAACTGGGGAAAACACACAGTCTTTTTATAGTGGTTCGGCAAAGACTGTGCCTATGTTCACTTTATATATTACTTCTGCTTTAGTTTACAAGTACAATGCTTTTTTTATTTGAAGAAAAGAAAGAAGACGGCTGTTTTCTTGTCCGAATAATGCCTCTGGGAAGAAGAAGAAGTACCAGTCGAAAAGAATCCTTTTCCTCTTTAAGCTTTGAGGTATTTATAGGCGGAGATAGCAGCTTGGGTAGTTGTGACGTGGCCCGACCTTTCTGGGAAGACTTGGACGCGTGGAGCTCACCCCTTGGATAGAATAGCAGCTGGAAGACTGGTTCCACTATTTATAAATAGTACCCCGGAAGTTGTGGCTTACGTGGCATCCATAGTGAGGTGTATCAAAAGTAGAGCTTTGTCCGGATGTGGTTGACCGCCTTTTCTTCCTTAAGAATTGGGCTAAGTATTTGAATAGCTCAGCTGGATATTTCATGTAGACCCGAAATACTCGGTCGATACTCCCTGTGCGAGAGCAGTTCTCTCGGTCGATTGGGAGAGCGAGTCTTCCGGAGTGAGATACTGGCTTGATTGGTCCGATGCGTGGCTTCTTCAGGTCGAGCTTCTGCTGGGCCTCCTGGAATGCGATCTGTCTAACTTGATTGGTTGCGCGTTTGGGCTTCGATTTGGCCCGTTGCGTCTTTTATCAAAAAGAAGGCTAACACATTACATAGTGCAGTTGTGTTGCATTAAGTACAATATTATTAATTCCACTATGGTACAACATGTGGGACCACAGCTAAGTAGTGCCATGTGGATAACTGATGTGGCATGTGACACATGGGCAGCTGACGTGGCATGTGACACATTGGCAACTGACGCGGAAAGTTCATGTGGGCCCCACTATCGAGACCTGGAAGTCAGGCTCTGACTTATTCTTAAGGCAATGCTGTATATTGTTGCATTACTTGCAAGTAATGTTGCAATACGGTTATAATGCAATACTTTCTTTCCATGGTAGTAGATGGGAAAAAGCGTCGCATTGGAGAGCTATGGAAACGGTTGTGAATGCCACTCCCCTCGAGTGTTGCCTATTTGAAAAAAATGGCTTAAGACAATGCTTTTTCGATCTACGACCACATAAAACTAGTGTTGAAAGTGCCCACTTTTGTAGTAGTTAAACAGTTAATTCTAACTATCTCATTTTAGTGAGTTTCGTTTTCTCACCATGTGTTTCAAGTCTGCCAATCTTTGTACGGAAGGACTCCGGACTCTCTTATACAACCACTACTCTCGTACGGTGTCTACTAAATTTTCCGAAAGCTTATGAGACTTAATTCGAAGGCTACAGGGTTCCTACACCTTAAAGATACACACACACTTGCATATCTAGATTTTTAAAGAAAATAGAAAGAGAATATGGGTCTAGGGGGCACAATAGGTCTAGCACATGCTAGGGGGTCCTTGCCTGGGGAATGGGGGTGGTTAGAGGTGGAAAAATGAGTTTTTGGAGGGGTTAAATTGCAAAATCGAGTGAAAATTGAATTTTCGAGAGATTAAAGGGGGAGAGGAGCACGACAAGGGAGGAGGGGAAGGGGAGGGATGGTGCATGCTGGTGGAGAGTAGGGGAGGTCACGACGAGGTCAGGTGGAGGGGAAGAGAAGGAAGGCGACCATGGAAGCTTGAGGAAGGAGGAGAAGAGGTTAAAGGAGAAAGGAAAAGAGTAAAATGAAAAGAGAAGAAAGAGAAAGAGAAAGAAATGGAGTTTTTTTATAATGGGAAGCATGTAGATTGATGAGCTGTTGGAGAGAAGAGAGTGGTGAAGGAAAACTCCCCAAGGCCTTGAATAGTTGACACCTCAAATAGCGATTTTAGGCTTAAGTTGCTTATTCGAATGTTAGGGTGTTTTAGTTCAAAATTACGTCTTTTGCTCGTGCAATCAAATGACAAGTCCGTTTTGCACGAAAATTTGAACCTTAACATAAAACGTAACTCTGGATCCAACAAAATAGGTCTCATTAAGTTTGGAGTTCGTTTGACCCTCCGTTTTATTTTTTATCGCGTTTCTGGTTAATTTCGATGGGTTAACCCGGTATGCGTTTAATTATCGCACGCTCACATACTAACTCCAAAAATTATGAAATTTGGAATCTTACCATTTTTCGACATTACAGATCTAAAAAAATTGGTTTTGTCGAATTCTAAGATCATCTGAAAAATGTTCCTTTGTGAGCTACTGAAACAACGTTAAATCATCGAATTTTCAAAATCGACCGTAAATTCTCGTAAACTTAAATTAAAAATAAATTTTAAATTGGTTCCAAAATTCTGGGTCATTACAGCTTTTCTTAACTAGAGAAATCCCGTCACCAAGTCCAAATGAGAAAAGACTTGGGCACCTCCCAAATAGTCGAAAAGGTCGTTTATCCTAGGTAAGGGATACCAATTCTTCTTGGTTAACTTGTTAGCTCCCTATAATCGATGCACTGTCTCAAAGATATATCTGGCTTCATGGCAAAAAACACAGGAGCTCCCCATTTTGAAGTACTTCATCAAATAAATCCTTTTTGTAGCAGTTCGGGCTTATCCAACTCTCTACTTTCCCTAGGAGCCATATGCCTCAACGACAAAGCTATAGGCATAATGTCCTTCTCGAGATCTATTCTAAAAGATATCTCCCTATAGGGTGGAAGCCTCATAACTTCTTTAAAGGCATCCAGAAATTCAAAGACAACAAGCACTGCGGATGGCCCTACCGAGGTAGAAGATAAAGAATGCAACAAGGCAAAATCCCTTATATGCCCTACCTTACGAGGGACTACTAAATTACGATCTGCTCGACTTCTCAAATGAAAAACGTTTCTATCACAATCAAGGATATCACCATACTAAGATATCCAATCCATACCAAAGATAAGTCCATACCCCTCGAAACTTAGGACATACACATCACACGAGAAATCGACATCGTCGATATCTAGTACTAGGTCTTTACAAATGATAAGAGTTGCTTAACTCCTCCGATATGGTTGGACACCGTTATCGGAGCACTACCAACAGAAATTGGAAGTTCCAAAAAATCAACAATGCTCCTAGCTATGAAAGAATGAGATGCTCCAGAATCAAACAGGGTACGTATAGAAGTCCTTGAAATAGAAATTATGCCTTCTAAGGCTGGCTGGCCTTAGTTCTTTGGTGGTTGACTCTGAAGAGGTATTATTTCCAAAGCGTACTTTTGCCCACTCGATCCTCCCTTAATTTGGGGTTGTTCCTAGCAATATGTTCTTGCTCATGATAGTTATAACATTTCCTTTTGAATTCCAGTTTCGCCAGACTGACCCTACAGTATTTGGCCTCATGACCCTTCTTACAGCATCTCCCACATACTTTAGCCTCTTTCTTAAAATTTCCATTCTTCAACTCCTTCAGCCAAAATTTATTCTTCTTGAATCTAGAAATACCTTCACCTTTCTCGCTCTTAGTCTCCTTCCTTTCCTCTATAGCACATAAGATAGCAGTCCCCACAAGCGCCTCAAAAGTTTCTCTAAAAGTTACTTGAGCCAACAAAATTCTCTCAAAGGGGGATTAATTCCTTTCACAAATCATAGTGTCTTATTTATAGGTGTATCTTCAAGACCTCTTCCAAATTTGTACAACTCCATTAACTTTGCAATATACACTCTCAAACTTAACTCTCCTTGTTTAACTTGGATAAATTTCTCTATTTGCAAACTCATCTCAGCATTAGGCAAAAACTTAACTTCAAATCGGGCCTCAAACTCATTCCAAATAAATATCACGCTCACTTTCTCCTCGTAAATCATATTCCACCATTATAACGCTTTGCCTTTAAGATGCCAAAACGGCTACCCAACATTTTAGCAGGTCCTCCCATCTTGCAGCTTCGAAGATACCATCACACTCAAATATCCATGCCTTAGCTTTAAGGAAGCCTTCCATTCTAAGAAAGGTCTTTCCTCCAAGGTTAACAAAGTCCTTGCAAAGACGAGGAAAGTTGAGAACCACATCAGCGGGTTGAGCTACTGGTTCCACTATGGATGGAGGATCAACAGGAACTTGTTGCACAACCCTTAAGTACCTTTGGAACCACTCAGGAAAGTACCGAAGCCTTACATGATTCCCTTGCTAAGGTCGATTATCAGCCATTTCTATTATCTGAAAAAGAAAAAACCTTCAGTAGAAATTCCTAAGATAGTATTTAAGCCAAAAACAAATAGGAAGAAAGGTAGAGTTTTCCTTCTATAATCCTGTATGTCTTTGGGGTATATTGCATATATTTATATATAATTTCAGAATCTTTTCAAATAACAACTATGTCTCTCATACGTATATTTCCCCGTAATCGGGTAACCTATGTTTTGATACCACAAGCAATAACCCATCCAGAATGGACCTAAATCCCAACTTAGAAAAGGCCTATCAGAACTTAAAGGAATTCTAAACGGATCGTTGACTCCTACAAGGAATACATAAAACATAGCCAAACTTAAAGCAAAATCAGTGTCTCAGAGCAGAATGGATAGAACATAATAATTAAAAATAGATGTACCATTAAATAAACCCTAATAAGTTTAATAACATCAAGTTCCAACTGTCGTGTCAAGGTACATCAATAATAATATCCCATGATTACAATGAACTTACATACATGATAGTAGTAATAATAAGTTATAGAATCTCCTTCGTCAGGCTCCAGTCTCCATGAGTTCATCACTCAAGCGTTCCCACCTACTAACTTGTTTAATTCTTATGAGGAGGGAGGTAAAAACAACAAGTTTTGGTGGATGAAAATCACATAAGTTTAAGTAATGTTTGTTTACTATACTTGAGTTCATTAAATTATGTCTATGCAATTTAAACACACAAACATATTTACATAAGGTCCACATACTTACATAAGGGCAGATATCTACATAATATCCTACGAGATGAATAATCATTTGATCACTTAAGGCCACTATCTATATTTAATTATGGGCGTATTTATACTATCACTTAATACTCTATGGTGGACCCTAGTCACTTAAGATCTTGTCTTAACGTTATCAAATAATCTCTCTTTTGTAATACAAGAATAGTAATCTGCCACTTAATACTAGGTGAAGGCAGATAATTATCGCCATTTAAGACCTCTCAGGCGAACCCATGCATTACTATTTAATTGGTATTACGGGTGAACTCTTAGCCACTTAATACTTTCCTTAGACAGGCGGTCCCTTGGGAACTCTTCTATTGGTCGTCCTTAGGTATGCCCTCACGTATCCCCTAGATAAGAAGTGGACAACTTCCGAAGAACTACCTTGCTCATACATCTATCTTTTTAATTAGGACCATTTAATAGCTTATTAGTGAAATGCGGACCCAATGACCATTTTTAAACATAATAAGGGCGGGTCCCATGACATTGGACTAGAATCAAGGAGTGAACCTTAGGAATAGACCTAGTCCTAATCACTTAATACCAAAATATGTTATGTCAATGACTTAATAACTTCTCGAGGCAGGCCTACTTTACACATACACACATATATGTACACTAGACGTCCCACATTAAAAAACTACTTGTAGATGCTGGATTTGTCAGGCGATTCCGGGCAGACTTCTATTATAAGTTGGCGTTAACTCGCGTCCTTGTGTACTTATTATAATGGTCCATGACACCTTGACCTCTCACATTAACCCGACTTACTCGTAGACAATGGATATGCCGGTCGGTTATGGGCAAGCTTCTACTACAAGTTGGCGTTAACCTTATGTTCATGTGTCATTAATATTAATTAATATCCATTAATACTCACATACATACAAATTTCCTATTGGGACAATAAAATTTTAGTTTTCCAGTTTAATGTATGCATTTATAATACATTAATTACGCTATAAATAGTAATAAATAAAATGTAAACTTAGTGCACGTAAAGAAACATCCTAAAATGTAGGAATATCAATCCTAACTACAAGATTAAGTTTGCAAGTTTATTTCCCTAACTTCATCAACATTGCATGCATATTCACATTCAATCAATAATAGGGAAATAACAAAGATATACAGAATAACTTGTAACCTAGGTTTAAAAGATAACTTTACTAATAGAAGGAAGATGAGGTGTAATTTTCCAATATATGTATAATCTCTTTTTGGAAGTGCTTCACTTTTCATATGATCTTTATAATAAACTTAAGACTTTGGTGATTTGTGTTATAAAACGTTCAAACTATCTATTTAAGAATAGTTGCTTAAACCTATTTAAATTACAAACACCCAAATCCTATGCTTTTGCACGTATATGAAATAGCAAGTGAATCATATTATCATCAAGACTATACAACACCTGAAAGTCTAACTTTTTTTACATTTACGACCAAAACCCAATATGCATCAATGATTAACCATTTTCGTAAATTATAAGGGATTTAGAGGATTTGAATATATTTTGTTTTCGTGCAAATCCAAACCTATTTAGGCATAACAATCCAAATATACACTATCAAAATATAGAAAATAGTTAACCTATACAATTTCCACTCACAATAACACAAGGAGAAGGATGAAGATGCTGTGTAGAATCAGTTTCTGGATTGTTTCCTCGTGATTACAGTTTTCTAAACTTCCTCCTAATCCAATATATACATCTAAGAATTTGATTAAAGTCTTATGAATATGTATATTATAATTCTAGACTATTCTTAGATAAATAAAAAATAGATTAAAATAGTTCCAGGAAGAAGAAGAATCCAAATCTGCCAAATTATTGGAATTAAGAATAATAGTGGAGAAGTAGAGTGAAGGCGTGGAAGAGAATGAATGTAACATTCAAGGGGAGAGACTAAGGTTTTATTTATAGTTGCTAGAGTGTTGTGAACCGTATGATTAGTTATATAAAATCTAGACAATCCTTTCGAACAAAAATAAAGAAAAGAGTACTTTTGGCATAGGTCCTTATTAAAGTTTAAAATACACGAAAAGTCCTTCACTAAATTTGGTGTAAATTAGGTCCTTGTTTTTTATTCTCAATTGTTGCAGACATATCAACAACATTCATAAAAGTTGCTGACATATCAGCAACTTTTTTATACATGGTATAAAAGTTGCTGACATATCAGCAATTATTTACAAAAATTGTTGACATTTTAGCAATAATTTTTCACTTTTTTGTGTGTTGCATAAAAGCTGCTGACATGTGGGCAATTATTTATAAAAGTTGCTGATATTTCAACAATAATTTTTACTTTGTTTCTGGAAATGGGGGGCGAATTTACAATGAAACTTTACCAATGAAAGTTGCTAACATATCAGCAATTATTTATAAAGTTGTCGACGTGTCAGCAATAATTTACTTTGTTTCTAGAAAATAGGAACCGAAATTACAATGAAACTTTGACAGGGACTGGCTTTACAATATGAAAGTATAATTGGGATGCCTCCCCAATTTTCACTAAATAAAAACCCTTAACAATAGTTGCCTCTCTCCTACCCTCGACCAGGAGGGCGGTCAACCCCCTCTTAGGGAGCGGTCGACACCCCTCTTGTGTCAACGCAAGAGGATTTGTTTCCCTTACATTCTTAATTTATTAATTATATTAATTAATTATGATTGGTTCTTTCCGTTATTTCTTTATTCTTGTTCCCTCTTATGTACTTATATATACACACAATTTTGAATTCCCACGGAATATTCCATTATGCCAAAAGTGTATTATTTTATCCCTAGTTTATATTCTTACAGTTTGAATTTCAAATCCTGTGTGTATACAATCCTCGTATAACTCATCTTTTTTTGAAACCAAATGGTACTTAATTACATAAAAAGAAAGAAACAAAGTTAGTGGATGAGAAGGTAAAAATTACCATACAACAACAACGACAAATTATACACACACAAAATAAGCCCTCTCATCCAAAAAGGTTGTAATAACCCGGAAATTCTGAGCCAGTTTAAAATTTTTATTTTGGCAATTTTAATGAATTTTGAATATTTAAAATAAAATATTTTAAATAAAAACGACAAGAAATTTATTTTGAATATAATTATAACGTATATATTTATATGCGTCGTCGTTAGAATATAAATATTTATATATAATTATAAATAGAATTGAAAATGGCGTGGTAGTTCGATAATTCGATTTCAAACTTCAATTGAATGTACCGGGTGGAAAACAATCCGGATTTTAGAGAAACCAAAAACATTAGGATCTAATTGATAGTATCTTTCCAACGAATCCGAAAAATCAAAATTTCATAGTGGGAATCAAAAGATATGTCCAGTTGAAAATTCTGAATAGTCGCTATGGAATTCAGGCCCTTAAAAATAGAAATTTTGCAAACGACCTCGGATTTCGACGAAACTAGTTTTGTTGGGTCCATGATGTCAAATTATTACTAGATTCCAAATTTCATAATTTTTCGAATCAATATGTGAGCGTGGCAAAGGAAAACGCGTTTGACCAGTTTCAGTTGATTTTAATCAACTGAAAAATGGCCATTTTTCCAACGGTCTCAGAATTCGACAAAACTAGTTTTGTTAGGACCGTATCGTCAATACGAAGCTAGAAAATATTTTTCTGGAATTTTTCTAGTTAATATGTGACCCCGGTAATTTGAAATGTACGTTTAAAATTCAATATAGTGATTTAAATGTAAATTCAACGGAAACTGATTCAAACGATCGAATCAACCTACGAAACATGTCCCATTGTGTTCGGAATGGGGGTGAAACGCTAGGGGCGACAGGCGGTAAGTTTGATTTTGAGTTACTAAAAAAAGTTACTTTTTGGCAAATAAATTAATTAAATTAATATATAATTATATATAGCGTTGACCTCACCCCTCCCCCTCCTCTCATTTCAGATTAGGGAAAAAAAAAGAGAAACACGCTCGCTCGAATCACGCCGCCCCCTCCCAACGCCATCGTCGGAGGCGTCGCCGCCCACCACCCTCTCCTCCCCGTTCTCTCTCCGCTCCCCTCTTTTTACGCCATCCTCCAGCCTACTGGACGTCGCCAGAACCCTGAACCACCCCACAGATCGAGACCACCACCGCGCTACCCAGATGCTCCGCCTCCCTCTCCTCTGGCCACCGCTGGCCTCCATCTCAACCCCACTCCACTGTCGAGCTTCCCCCCTTTTTTTCCCCTTCGAAAATCCAGCCACCCAAACCCCTGAACACCAAAACGACGTCGCCACCAAGCCTCACCGCCCCCTCTTCCTCCAGGCCGACGCGCTGAACTTCCCTCCCCCCTCAGCACAGTACGTTTTTTTTTACTTATTCGTTTATTTATTATTTTTCTTTTCATTTATATATGAATAACATTGTTTTGTTCTAGTTTTAATATAATAGAAAAGTTAAATTTTTGGCAAGAAAAAGGAGTGATTTTTGATTAGTAATTAGGTAAATTTTCGGTTTTTAAAAACAATGGAAAAGCCATGATCTTTAATATAGAATGACTTGATTTTTAAATATATAAAGATTCGATTTTTAATAGTAAAGTTACGATTTTTATCATCTAGATAGCTAAGTAAAAATATGATTTTTAAAACAAGAAAGCCATGATTTTTATACCGATAATGATATGATCTTTATATTTGTAGAAATAGAAATATGATTTTTATATTTTTAAAGTATTAAAAATATGATTTTTATATTTTTAAAGTATTAAAAATATAATCTTTACTATGTAGAAGATGTAAAAATATGATTTTGTTTATGTAGAGAATTAAAAATATTGTTTTTACATGATAGGAGTATTAGAAATATCATCTTTATATGAGTAGCAAAATAAAAATGTGATTTTTATAATGTTAAATTCGAAAAGGCGAAATCTTTAAAATAGAAAAATTCGATTTTTATATATTGAATAGCATTATAAAAATTCGATTTTTATATATGGAATAGCGAAGTAAAAATTCGATTTTTATATATTGAATAGCAAAGAAAAAATTCGATTTTTATATATTGAATAGCAAAGAAAAAATTCGATTTTTATATATGGGATAGCGAAGTAAAAATTCGATTTTTACATATGTAGTGGCTACAGCAACAAAGATGACTAAAATGCGAAAACGATGAAGACTTCTGCAAAGAAAGAGTCAAGATGGTTGGATAGCTATTAGTGAGAATTTCTCACCTTTCAATTTCTTTTTCTAGTTATATATATATATATACTAGGATGCAGACGGTGCTTAGTAGCACCCGACACAATCGTCCACAGACCATGGACTTGTTTGTTTGATTACAAAAAAATTAGTTAGAGTAATTGATTGAAATTTGTTTGTTTGATGAAATGAAATTGATTGGATTGATGTGTGAATGGCGTGGGCCTTCACTAGACCGGGGATAAGGCTATGTCTCGTCCCGTTTCTAGTATCGTGTCGTTATGCCGCCGAAATTTTCTAAAATATGTTAGAAAAATAAAAATATCAATTTTATTGAATAAATGAACTGAATAGAAATTCATATGTTAAAATAAAATAGTTTGATCGTTAAAAATATAATTTTTAACGTGAAAGTGAATAAATAGATATTTATAGACAAATCGGGCGATTTGTTTATATGCACTGATTTGACTGATATTGATTGGGTCGATAAATTTTACACATCGCTCAACTGCACAAATAAAATCTGTGTTTGATTGTTTGAAACCCCACACGGGTGTTGGGATGAAATTTGAAGTTCACTCATCCTGATTGATTAAATATGTCGATCGATTGATTGACAGGCTGTTATAAGCGTTGTATATTTATATTTGATGCTTATACAGTGTAGTGCACTTTGGTTGATGGTTGATTATTTTTCAATGCTATTATATGCGTGTGATGTATGAAAATCCATATAATTAATTTTATATGGTAATTGATTGGGCCTCATTCCAATTTAGAAAATAGAGAATATTATGAAATAAAGGTTCATGTGTTGACTGTACTCATCCGTTGAGATTAGTCATGTGTTGAACGAAATATTTTAAATAGAAATATTTGAAATAGAAATATTTGAAAAAGAAATATTTGAAACAGAATATTTGAAAATAGGAATATATGAAGCCGTATTGATTAGATTGACGCCATTTTGACGTGAACGATATTTATATCGATTTTATTCATTTTAAAATGAATATTGAAAAGTGATTTCGAAAACGCATATTTTGAAATGAAATTTGAATCAAATTGAATAGAAAACGAATTCGAATTGAACATATAACGAATTGAATTCGAATTGATTATAAAATGAATTTGATTTCCATTGAATATATAATGAATTTGATTCAAATAGAAAACGGAAATGAATTAGATTGAAAACGATTTCGACATGAATGGAATATAAAACGATTTCGACATAAATGGAATATAAAACGATTTTGAAATGAATTGAATTGAAAACGATTTCAAAATGAATTGAATTGAAAACGATTTCAAAATGAATTGAATTGAAAACGACTTTGAAATTTGAATTGAATAGAAATGAATTTTAAAACGAATTTATAAGGAAAAATTCAATTTTGATTTGAATTTGAAATGGAAGTTGAAATTCTTTTTGAAACGAATTCAAAACTATTTATAAAATTCGTTATAAATAGAAATCGACGAAATATATATTATATATATAATATAATGGCCTGAATAGAATGCGCCGCACCGCGGCAGTTCGTGAATTTCGACCATTTATTTCAAACGGACATTACGGGAGATCCGACCGTCGGATTCTCCTGAAACCGGAACCGTTGGGTTCGTATCGAAAAGAGCTTTCTAACGAATATTAGAAATTTGAAATCTAACGGTTGGATTTGGAGTTACGTCCAAATCAAATTTGAAAAAGGTCGCTGTAAGTGCAGTTCGATGGCCATTGATGGAAATCGACTGTACGGGCCTTGATAAAATTATTAAAAATAGTAAGAATTTGTGTAAAATCATAAGAAATGATTTGGGAAAAATTGGGATGAAAAACTCCATATTTGAAAAGATAAAAATAGATTTTTATCGAAATGAACTGGTTTTGAACTAGAATTATAATTCTATTTATTTTTAAATAAATAAATTGAATTTGAAAAGGGTTTTAAAAATAACCAGAATATCCAATGATTGCATTGGAGTGGATTTGAATCGAAATTGTCTTCGGAATATTTCGATGTTGGAATTCGTGATTATACAGGTGTTGTTATGGAAATTTGAAAGATATATATTTATATCGTTATTTCCAATACGACATTCGTTAGTCGTAGAATTTGATATTGAATATAAGCCGATATATTTTCTATTCAGAGCCTTGTATTGAATATCAAATGGGATTTGGGTTTGTCGTGAATGGTGTCTTCACTAACACTGTTCTTGAACCCAGTTGAGAAAAGATTAAATCTTTTTATTTAGATTTAATGAAGTGTACCAATTAAATAATATTTAAATGGAATTGAATTGATATTGATTTTTGGGTTTATCGTGGACAGTGTTTTAAATAACACTCGTTCTTTAACCCGATAATTAATGAATGTGATTTTGGGGTTTATCATGAACTGTGTTTTAAATGACACTGATTCTTTAACCCAGTTAAAGATTAAAACTAAGTGGAGTTTTAATGAATCTTTAATTAGATTGAAAAGATCGAAAATGGAGTACCACCAGTTTTGCTCCAGGCGATAGTTAAATCTTTAATTAGATTTGAACGTGAAATGGTAATTGAATTTACCGATAACACCGAGGTGTTAGATATGAAGTATAACCAGTTTTACTTCATGGGATGAATAGGTTGGGATTGGGAAATTAAAACAAATGATTACTTCGGTAAGGTTCGCTAATCCCGACTAGTTTGAATTGATATTCAAAAATAGATTAAAGGATAAATTCAAGAAATTTATCTTGGATAAAATTAATGGGAACCTTTCCCTATGAATGTGAAATTTAGAAACTAACTGTCGGTTAGCTAAGTAGAATGGTTTTCTGGACATTGATCTGATGTTGGTTTCGGCCTTCGGGGTTAATATTTGGGGAATTATTCTCTTGATTAATTTACGGTTAGTGACTGATGAATTGGAATGAGGCGTATGTTGTGTTTGTGTAACACTTATTTAAAATATACGCGAGTTATTCGGAAAGACCGGGTTTATCCCATTCTGAATAACTGATACGACGATAAGTCGAAGATGAAGACGATGGTCGAAGACCGGAGGTCTTCACGTCGTTTGGGTGATTACTGATGATCTTGATTGGGCTGTACACCCAAGAAGATGGAAACAGTTGGTGATCGTCCAGACGTACTTGGAGATCGATGGATATGCGGGGTACTAGGTGCCTCCGGTTTCGTTCAGACCCAGAACGAACTTGTAAATGGACTGTGTGTCTGACATTGGATTTTAGTCCGTGTGATTGATCTCTATTAAATATATATCTGTTTGGCGGCGGAGAATTTATTCTCTTGCTTAACGCCCTTCTCTGAGACGTACGAGCTCAGGGGTTATATATTGATGGATATCAAACGCATGGAGTGAATTGCCTGTGTCGCACGCCTAAGTGGCAATTGATCAAGGCTTCTGTTGAAAAGCAAAGTCTTGTGGTTGATGATCAAAGCACGACCTTTGTGGCGTAGCTTTGTGTAACGTTTTACTTCGCGAGTATCACACCCGGTATGAACCAAAAACGGGAGACGGACCTCAGGGAGGGCATGCGTTTCCTTCTAGCTAAAAAGTGGCGTCAGTGGTTTTACACGCCCTAACGAGTTTGACTTATGTGGTTGTTGCTGTTGCGAGGCGCCTCGGATATATCGGTCGTTCTCGAACCGATGGAGTCATTTGTTGGCTCATTGACACCCCAAAGGGTGGGGAAACGCAGTGTTCAGGCATTTTAATCCACATCGGTGGACCGGCCCTGACGGTCCAAGGGTCACTCGAGCTCTGATCCTGAGACACGGGCTAGAGCGTCTCGAATCGGTTGAGGACTATCTTTTGCCATTGTCCATAGGCGGAAATCCAATTTCCAAATACGTGACATTTGCGGTTTTATTTGTAAACCTATATATGGCGACATAGTGGCATGGGACGCTCATGTCGCCTATGATTGATACTTATGATTCGAAGTTGTTTTATACACTATACACTTATAATAGTATCAAATGATTTGTTTTAAACGTATCAAGCATTCTTTGGCTGTTATAAGGGAAAACCCTATCCCCCGGCTTGCGTTGCATTGTGTGATAGGACCTGGGTCTTATAACAGCTTCATTTTTCTTTATTTAGCATTGCGCTGTTTGTTTTATGCACCGGTATTCTTGGGAGGAAACCCGTTCCGTGTTATACGGCGTGGTCCCTTGATTTACCTAACTTTAAAATAAAGATTTTTAACTGTTTTAGTTCTCACACCAGTCACATGACTGACCTGGAGTTTATTGTTTTAACCTAAACTCTGGGTGCCCTTATTTTGACACGGGCAGCTAGTAGTTTTGGTTTTGCAGATTTATATTCACAGGATCCTGGTTTACAGCTGGAACGATACCCGGAAAGCTTTGTATCCGTATATCTCCTTCTAGTTGTGTATTGTATTATTTTCCGCTGCGATGTACTTAAATGTAATTTAAATCTCTGATATTTCTGTGTAATATTTATTTGTTTATACTCTGTATATTCTTGTAATCTGATGTATTGTTGTAATATACAGTGAAATGTTCTTCTGTATGTGTTCTGTTGTGGCTTGTTCTCGAACTATCCGCTCTTTCCTTTACGGGGAAGTTACGGGTTTTTACAGTTGGTATCAGAGCTTTGGTTTACAAAGCTCAGAGAACAAGGCACATTAGAACCGTACGAAAGAATTCATCAGATATTGGATTAGTAATATCCAATTAGAATGACTCGTTAGAGATAGGATCAGTAGTATCCTAGAACGAGTGTGAAGAGTATATTTTTCAAATGAAAACAATTTTGTTTTGAAAATTTAAATCGTTTTAAACGTATTTGATTATTTATTTATATTGAATATGGGCAATCCAATATATAAAGATTTTGCATATACGCGTCATGAACGTATATTCGAAGTTTTAATATATTGGATAGATATAGGGTTACACTCTAGTCGCCCGGAGATGATATTGATGATAGCGATCGCATCATCAATATTTATGTTCGTGTTACGAAGGTGTGATAGCTATATATTTCCATTAGACTGGTGTGAGAACCAAAATTAGATAGGGCTTATTGTTGTGATTTGGCATCAAAAATTTGATTTTTGTATATGTATCAAAATTATGAATTTGAAACTCTAATTCACTAATTGATTGATGTTTGTGTTGTTTGTTTAGTTGTTGGTTAAATTTTGAACCATTATGTCTAATAGAATCAAATATTGAATTATATTGAAAATTGGTCGCATTTCCTTGCATATACTTGTACTTACATTGAACAGGTCATAGCAACGAGGCTAGAGCAAAGAATAAAATTTGTTTGCCCGACAAATAGGTACATGTTTACTATAATTTACTGTTTTGTTTGGGTGATGATGATTTTATGAGCCTATTGGCTAGCCGCTTGGCTTTTTCTTTTTCTTTTTGAGATCTGAAGGACCGGGGAAGCTATTTGAGATTTCCCGATGCTCCCGGTGCAGGGGAGGTTATGGCGAAATTTTTCGAAAATTTAGGGTGTTAGCCAAATTTTGAAAATTCTCAGAAACTGAAAAGTTGGAGAATGGAAGCCAGACCGAACATAGAGTTAATTGATCAAACCACTTTCGACTTTGTTCCTTTTCGGGGACGAAAAGTTTTAAGTGGGGGAGATTGTAATAACCCGGAAATTCTGAGCCAGTTTAAAATTTTTATTTTGGCAATTTTAATGAATTTTGAATATTTAAAATGAAATATTTTAAATAAAAACGACAAGAAATTTATTTTGAATATAATTATAACGTATATATTTATACGCGTCGTCGTTAGAATATAAATATTTATATATAATTATAAATAGAATTGAAAATGGCGCGGTAGTTCGATAATTCGATTTCAAACTTCAATTGAATGTACCGGGTGCAAAACAATCCGGATTTTAGAGAAACCAAAAACATTAGGATCTAATTGATAGTATCTTTCCAACGAATCCGAAAAATCAAAATTTCATAGCGGGAATCAAAAGATATGTCCAGTTGAAAATTCTGAATAGTCGCTATGGAATTCAGGCCCTTAAAAATAGAAATTTTGCAAACGACCTCGGATTTCGATGAAACCAGTTTTGTTGGTTCCGTGATGTCAAATTATTGCTAGATACCAAATTTCATAATTTTTCGAATCAATATGTGAGCGTGGCAAAGGAAAACGCGTTTGACCAGTTTCAGTTGATTTTAATCGACTGAAAAATGGCCATTTTTCCAACGGTCTCAGAATTCGACGAAACTAGTTTTGTTAGGACCGTATCGTCAATACGAAGCTAGAAAATATTTTTCTGGAATTTTTCTAGTTAGTATGTGACCCCGGTAATTTGAAATGTACGTTTAAAATTCAATATAGTGATTTAAATGTAATATGAAGACCCGCAACTTCCCCGTAAAGGAAAGCGTCGGATAGTTCGAGAACAAACCACAACAGAACGCATATAAAAGAACATTTCATTATATATTACAACAGTGCATCAGAATACAAGAATATACAGAGTATAAATGAATATTACACAGAAATATCAGAGATTTAAATTACATTTAAATACATAGCAGCGGAAAATAATACAACACACAACTAGAAGAGATATACGGATACAAAGCTTCCCGGATATCTTTCCAGCTGTAAACCAGGATCCTGTGAATATAAATCTGCAAAACCAAAACTACTAGCTGCCCGTGTCGAAAATAAGGGCACCCAGAGTTTAGGTTAAAACAATAAACTCCAGGTCAGTCATGTGACTGGTGTGAGAACTAAAACAGTTATTAATCTTTATTTTAAATCATTAGGTAAATCAAGGGACCACGCCGTATAACACGGAACGGGTTTCCTCCCAAGAATACCAGTGCATAAAACAAACAACGCAATGCTAAATAAAGAAAAATGAAGCTGTTATAAGACCCAGGTCCTATCACACAATGCAACGCAAGCCGGGGGATAGGGTTTTCCCTTATAACAGCCAAAGAATGCTTGATACGTTTAAAACAAATCATTTGATACTATAATAAGTGCATAGTGTATAAAACAACTTCAAATCATAAGTATCAATCATAGGCGGCATAAGCGCCCCATCCCACTATGTCGCCATATATAGGATTACAACTAAAACCGCAAATGTCACGTATTTGGAAATTGGATTTCCATCTATGAACCGAGGCAAAAGATAGTCCTCAACCGATTCGAGACGCTCTAGCCCGTGTCTCAGGAACAGCCGCAACTGCCTCTTGGATCCTCAGGGCCGGTCCACACGGAGTGGATTATTATGCCTGAACAATACGTCTCCCCACCCTATGGGGTGTAAGTCTGGTCCGTCAGCCGACCAGAATGCATTCGGCCGAAACCGATATAACCGAGGCGCCTCGCAACAGCAACAACCACATAAGTCAAACTCGTCAGGGCGTGTAAAACCACTGACGCCACTTCTAGCTAGAAAGAAACGCATGCCCTCCCTGACGTCTGTCTCCCGTTTTTGGTTCATACCTGGTGTGAAACACGCGAGGTAAACGTTACACAAAGCTACGCCACAAAGGCCGTGCTTTGATCATCACCACAAGACTTTGCTTTTCAACAGAAGCCTCGATCAATTGCCACTTAGGCATGCCACACAGGCAATTCACTCCATGCGTTTGATATCCATCAATATATAACCCCTGAGCTCGTACGTCTCAGAGAAGGGCGTTAAGCAAGAGAATAAATTCTCCGTCGCCAAACAGATATATATTTAAAAGAGATCAATCACACGGACTAAAATCCAATGTCAGACACGCAGTCCATTTACAAGTCCGTTCTGGGTCTGAACGAAACCGGAGGCACCTAGTACCCCGCATATCCATCGATCTCCAAGTACGTCTGGACGATCACTAACTGTTTCCATCTTCTTGGGTGTACAACCCAATCAAGATCATCAGTTATCACCCAAACGACGTGAAGACCTCCGGTCTTCGACCATCGTCTTCATCTTCGACTTATCGTCGTATCAGTTATTCAGAATGGGATAAACCCGGTCTTTCCGAATAACTCGCGTATATTTTAAATAAGTGTTACACAAACACAACATACGCCTCATTCCAATTCATTAGTCACTAACCGTAAATTAATCAAGAGAATAATCCCCCAAATATTAACCCCGAAGGCCGAAACCAACATCAGATCAATATTCAGAAAACCATTCTGCTTGGCTAACCGACAGTTAGTTTCTAAATTTCACATTCATAGGGAAAGGTTCCCATTACTTTTATCAAAGATAAATCATTAAAATTTATGCTTTAATCTACTTTTGAATATCAATTCAAACTAGTCGGGATTAGCGAACCTTACCGAAGTAATCATTTGTTTTAATTTCCCAATCCCAACCTATTCATCCCATGAAGTAAAACTGGCTTTACTTCATATCTAACACCACGGTGTTATCGGTAAATTCAATTACCATTTCACGTTCAAATCTAATTAAAGATTTAACTATCGCCTGGAGCAAAACTGGTGATACTCCATTTCGATTATTTCAATCTAATTAAAGATTCATTAAAACTCCACTTAGTTTTAATCTTTAACTGGGTTAAAGAATCAGTGTCATTTAAAAACACAGTTCACGATAAACCCAAAATCACATTCATTAATTATCGGGTTAAAGAACGAGTGTTATTTAAAACACTGTTCACGATAAACCCAAAAATCAATATCAATTCAATTCCAATTAAATATTATTTAATTGGTACACTTCATTAAATCTAAATAAAAAGATTTAATCTTTTCTCAACTGGGTTCAAGAACAGTGTTAGTGAAGACACCATTCACGACAAACCCAAATCACATTCGATATTCAATACAAGGCTCTGAATAGAAAATATATCGGCCTATATTCAATATCAAATTCTACGATTAACAAATGTCGTATTGGAAATAACGATATAAATATATATCTTTCAAATTTCCATAACAACACATGTATAATCACGAATTCCAACATCGAAATATTCCGAAGACAATTTCGATTCAAATCCACTCCAATGCAATCATTGGATATTTTGGTTATTTTCAAAACCCTTTTTAAATTCAATTTATTTATTAAAAATAAATAGAATTATATTTCTAGTTCAAAACTAGTTCATTTCGATAAAAATCTATTTTTATCTTTTCAAATATGGAGTTTTTCATCCCAAATCTTCACAAATCATTTCTTATGATTTTACACAAATTATTACTATTTTTAATAATTTTATCAAGGCCCGTACCGTCGATTTCCATCAATGGCCATCGAACTGCACTTACAGCGACCTTTTTCAAATTTGATTTGGACGTATCTCCAAATCCAACCGTTAGATTTCAAATTTCTAACATTCGTTAGAAAGCTCTTTTCGATACGAACCCAACGGTTCCGGTTTTAGGAGAATCCCACGGTCGGATCTCCCGTTATGTCCGTTTGAAATAAATGGTCGAAATTCACGAACTGCCGCGGCGCGGCGCGTTCTATTCAGGCCATTATATTATATATATATAATATATATAATATATACTTCGTCGATTTCTGTTTAAAACGAATTATATAAATAGTTTTAAATTCGTTTCAAAAGCAATTTCAACTTCCATTTCAATTCAAATCAAAATTGAATTCTCCTTTATAAATTCGTTTCAAAATTCATTTCTATTCAATTCAAATTTCAATTCAATTTGAATTCATTTCAATTCGCTTTCAATTCAATTTGAAATCGTTTTCAATTCAATTTATTTCGAAATCGTTTTCAATTCAATTTGAATTCTTTTTCAATTCATTTCATTTCGAAATCGTTTTCAATTCAATTCATTTCGAAATCGTTTTCAATTCATTTCGAAATCGTTTTCAATTCATTTCGAAATCGTTTTCAATTCAATTCATTTCGAAATCGTTTTCAATTCATTTCGAAATCGTTTTCAATTCATTTCGAAATCGTTTTCAATTCAATTCATTTCGAAATATTCGATTTCGAAATCACTTTTCAATATTCATTTTAAGATGAATAAAATCGATATGAATATCGCTCACGTCAAAATGGCGTCAATCTAATTAACACGGCTTCATAAATTTCTATTTTTCAAATATTCTATTTCAAATATTTCTTTTTCAAAATAGTTGTTATTATCAAAATATTTCGTTCAACACATGACCAATCTCAATGAATGAGTACTGTCAACACATGAACTTTTATTTTATATCGATAAAGGTGTAAATTTTATTACTAAAATATTTCGTTCAACACATGACCAATCTCAATGAATGAGTACTGTCAACACATGAACTTTTATTTTATAATATTCTTTATTTTTCAAATTGGAATGAGGCCCAATCAATTACCATACAAAGTTAATTATATGGATTTTCATACAACACATGTATATAATAGCTTTGAAAATAATCAACCATCAACCAAAGTGCACTACACTGTATAAGCATCAAGTATAGATATTCAACGCTTATAACAGCCTGTCAATCAATCGATCGACATATTTAATCAATCAGGATGAGTGAACTTCAAATTTCATCCCAACACCCGTGTGGGGTTTCAAACAATCAAACACCTATTTTATTTGTGCTGTTGGGCGATGTGTAAAATTTATCGTCCCAATCAATGTCATTCAAATAAGTGTACATAAACAAACCATCTGGTTTGTAAATGAATATTTATTTATTCGCTTCACTATTTTCATATTCACGTTAAAAATTATATTTTTAACGATAAAACATTTTATTTCAACCTATGAATTTCTATTCAATTCATTTATTCAATAAAATGATATTTTTATTTTTCTAACATATTTTAGAAAATTTCGGCGGCATAACGGCACGATACTAGAAACGGGACAAGGCCTAGCCTTATCCCCGGTCTAGTGAAGGCCCACGCCATTCACACATCAATCATATCAATTTCATCTCACCAAACAATTCAAACAAATAATTCAACTAATCTATGCAACCAAACAAACAAGTCCATGGTCTGTGGACGATTGTGTCGGGTGCTACTAAGCACCGTCTGCATCCTAGTATATATATATATAACTAGAAAATAAAATTGAGAGGTGAGAAATTCTCACATATAGCTATCCTAGCTCCACGGCTCTTCCTTTGCAGAAGTCTTCGTCGTTTCGCCTTTTTGTCACCTTCGTTGCCCAAGGCCACTATATATATAAAATCGAATTTTTACTTCGCTATTCAATATATAAAAATCAAATTTTTATTTCAAAGTTCCATATATAAAAATTCTATTTTTCTATCGAAGTCCAATATATAAAAATTCTATTTTTCTATCGAAGTTCAATATATAAAAATTCTATTTTTCTATCGAAGTTCAATATATAAAAATTCTATTTTTCTATCGAAGTTCAATATATAAAAATTCTATTTTTATTTCGACTTCCTAATCTCCTTTTAGTTTATAAATCATTTTTTAAATCATCTTAAAAATCAGTTTTTATACTTTTATAAAATTCAGTTTTTACTTAACTTAAAAAAATCAGTTTTTACTTAACTTAAAAATCAGTATTTTATACTTTATAAAATCAGTATTTCGTACCTAATTAAAATCAGTTTTCTAATCTTATTAATATAAAACAAAATAAAATATAAATAAATAAAAACAAAAACTTACAGCCGAGGGGGGGGGTTCCTGCTGAGAGTTCAACGGAGGAGGGGGTTCGCGGGTTGTCAGGCGCGGTGGCCTGGAGGTGGGGCCAGGGGGGCTGTGGGGTCGCGTCGTCGAGGTGGGTAGGGGAAGAAGGAAGGAGGAAGAAGAGGAGAGGGTGCGCCGCCTCTGGCGCGGCGGTGGCCAATTGGGGGGGGGGGGGGGGGGCGATGCGGTGTTAATCGCCAGTTCGATTTAGGTTTCTTTTTTTTTTTTTGATTTTGATTTAAACGAACGGGGGGGGGCCTAGGTAGTTAAGGAGAGAGGAGGGTGAAGGGTTTTTTTTTTAATTTAATTATTTAATTCAATTTAAAGTTGACTTTTAAATACGAACTCGAAACGAGGCCCACCGCCTGTCGTCCATAGCGTTTTACCCCCATTCCGAACACAATGGGATATGTATCGCAAGCTGATTCGATTGTTACAATCAGTTTCCTTTTGAATTTTCATTTAAATCTTTATATTGAATTTTAAACGCACACTTCAAATTACCGGGGTCACATACTAACTAGAAAAATTCCAGAAAAATATTTTCTAGCTTCGTATTGACGATACGGTCCTAACAAAACTAGTTTCATCGAATTCTGAGACCGTTTGCAAAATGGCCAATTTCCAGTCGATTAAATTCAACAGAAACTGGTCAAACGCGTTTTCCTTTGCCACGCTCACATATTGATTCGAAAAATTATGAAATTTGAAACCTAGCGATAACTTAACAACACGGACCTAACAAAACTAGTTTCGTCGAAATCCGAGTCCGTTTGCAAAATTTCCATTTTTAAGGGCCTGAATTCCATAGCGACTATTCAGAATTTTCAACTGGACATATCTTTTGATTCCCGCTATGAAATCTTGATCATTCGGATTCGTTGGAAAGATATTCACTATTAGATTCCATTATTTTTGGTTTCACTAAAATCCGGATTGTTTTGCACCCGGTACATTCAATTGAAGTTTGAAATCGAATTATCGAACTACCGCGCCATTTTCAATTCCTTTTATAATTATATATAATTATTTATATTCTAACGACGACGCGTATAAATATATACGTTCGAATTATATTCAAAATAAATTTCTCGTCGATATTATTTAAAATAATTCATTTTAAATAATCAAAATTCGATAAAATTGCCAAAATAAAAATTTTAAACTGGCCCAGATTTTACGGGTTGTTACATGTAAATTCAACGGAAACTGATTCAAACGATCGAATCAACCTACGAAACATGTCCCATTGTGTTCGGAAGGGGGGTGAAACGCTAGGGGCGACAGGCGGTAAGTTTGATTTTGAGTTAGTAATAAAAAGTTACTTTTTGGCAAATAAATTAATTAAATTAATATATAATTATATATAGTGTTGACCTCACCCCTCCCCTCCTCTCATTTCAGATTAGGGAGAAAAAAAAGAGAAACACGCTCGCTCGAATCACGCCGCCCCCTCCCAACGCCATCGTCGGAGGCGTCGCCGCCCACCACCGTTTCCTCCCCGTTCTCTCTCCGCTCCCCTCTTTTTACGCCATCCTCCAGCCTACTGGACGTCGCCAGAACCCTGAACCACCCCACAGATCGAGACCACCACCGCGCTACCCAGATGCTCCGCCTCCCTCTCCTCTGGCCACCGCTGGCCTCCATCTCAACCCCACTCCACTGTCGAGCCTCCCCCCTTTTTTTCCCCTTCGAAAATCCAGCCACCCAAACCCCTGAACACCAAAACGACGTCGCCACCAAGCCTCACCGCCCCCTCTTCCTCCAGGCCGGCGCGCTGAACTTCCCTCCCCCCTCAGCACAGTACGTTTTTTTTTACTTATTCGTTTATTTATTATTTTTCTTTTCATTTATATATGAATAACATTGTTTTGTTCTAGTTTTAATATAATAGAAAAGTTAAATTTTTGGCAAGAAAAAGGAGTGATTTTTGATTAGTAATTAGGTAAATTTTCGGTTTTTAAAAACAATGGAAAAGCCATGATCTTTAATATAGAATGGCTTGATTTTTAAATATATAAAGATTCGATTTTTAATAGTAAAGTTACGATTTTTATCATCTAGATAGCTAAGTAAAAATATGATTTTTAAAACAAGAAAGCCATGATTTTTATACCGATAAAGATATGATCTTTATATTTGTAGAAATAGAAATATGATTTTTATATTTTTAAAGTATTAAAAATATGATTTTTATATTTTTAAAGTATTAAAAATATAATCTTTACTATGTAGAAGATGTAAAAATATGATTTTGTTTATGTAGAGAATTAAAAATATTGTTTTTACATGATAGGAGTATTAGAAATATCATCTTTATATGAGTAGCAAAATAAAAATGTGATTTTTATAATGTTAAATTCGAAAAGGCGAAATCTTTAAAATAGAAAAATTCGATTTTTATATATTGAATAGCATTATAAAAATTCGATTTTTATATATGGAATAACGAAGTAAAATTCGATTTTTATATATTGAATAGCAAAGAAAAAATTCGATTTTTATATATTGAATAGCAAAGAAAAAATTTGATTTTTATATATTGAATAGCAAAGTAAAAATTCGATTTTTATATATGGGATAGCGAAGTAAAAATTCGATTTTTACATACGTAGTGGCTACAGCAACAAAGATGACTAAAATGCGAAAACGATGAAGACTTCTGCAAAGAAAGAGTCAAGATGGTTGGATAGTTATTAGTGAGAATTTCTCACCTTTCAATTTCTTTTTCTAGTTATATATATATATACTAGGATGCAGACGGTGCTTAGTAGCACCCGACACAATCGTCCACAGACCATGGACTTGTTTGTTTGATTGCAAAAAAAATAGTTAGAGTAATTGATTGAAATTTGTTTGTTTGATGAAATGAAATTGATTGGATTGATGTGTGAATGGCGTGGGCCTTCACTAGATCGGGGATAAGGCTAGGCCTCGTCCCGTTTCTAGTATCGTGCCGTTATGCCGCCGAAATTTTCTAAAATATGTTAGAAAAATAAAAATATCAATTTTTATGAATAAATGAACTGAATAGAAATTCATATGTTAAAATAAAATAGTTTGATCGTTAAAAATATAATTTTTAACGTGAAAGTGAATAAATAGATATTTATAGACAAATCGACCGATTTGTTTATATGCACTGATTTGACTGATATTGATTGGGTCGATAAATTTTACACATCGCCCAACTGCACAAATAAAATCTGTGTTTGATTGTTTGAAACCCCACACGGGTGTTGGGATGAAATTTGAAGTTCACTCATCCTGATTGATTAAATATGTCGATCGATTGATTGACAGGCTGTTATAAGCGTTATATATTTATATTTGATGCTTATACAGTGTAGTGCACTTTGGTTGATGGTTGATTATTTTTCAATGCTATTATATGCGTGTGATGTATGAAAATCCATATAATTAATTTTATATGGTAATTGATTGGGCCTCATTCCAATTTAGAAAATAGAGAATATTATGAAATAAAGGTTCATGTGTTGACTGTACTCATCCGTTGAGATTAGTCATGTGTTGAACGAAATATTTTAAATAGAAATATTTGAAATAGAAATATTTGAAAAAGAAATATTTGAAATAGAATATTTGAAAATAGGAATATATGAAGCCGTATTGATTAGATTGACGCCATTTTGACGTGAACGATATTTATATTGATTTTATTCATTTTAAAATGAATATTGAAAAGTGATTTCGAAAACGCATATTTTGAAATGAAATTTGAATCAAATTGAATAGAAAACGAATTCGAATTGAACATATAACGAATTGAATTCGAATTGATTATAAAATGAATTTGATTTCCATTGAATATATAATGAATTTGATTCAAATAGAAAACGGAAATGAATTAGATTGAAAACGATTTCGACATGAATGGAATATAAAACGATTTCGACATAAATGGAATATAAAACGATTTTGAAATGAATTGAATTGAAAACGATTTCAAAATGAATTGAATTGAAAACGATTTCAAAATGAATTGAATTGAAAACGACTTTGAAATTTGAATTGAATAAAAATGAATTTATAAGGAAAAATTCAATTTTGATTTGAATTTGAAATGGAAGTTGAAATTCTTTTTGAAATGAATTCAAAACTATTTATAAAATTCGTTATAAATAGAAATCGACGAAATATATATTATATATATTATATATATAATATAATGGCCTGAATAGAACGCGCCGCACCGCGGCAGTTCGTGAATTTCGACCATTTATTTCAAACGGACATTACGGGAGATCCGACCGTCGGATTCTCCTACAACCAGAACCGTTGGGTTCGTATCGAAAAGAGCTTTCTAACGAATATTAGAAATTTGAAATCTAACGGTTGGATTTGGAGTTACGTCCAAATCAAATTTGAAAAAGGTCGCTGTAAGTGCAGTTCGATGGCCATTGATGGAAATCGATTGTACGGGCCTTGATAAAATTATTAAAAATAGTAATAATTTGTGTAAAATCATAAGAAATGATTTGGAAAAAATTGGGATGAAAAACTCCATATTTGAAAAGATAAAAATAGATTTTTATCGAAATGAACTGGTTTTGAACTAGAATTATAATTCTATTTATTTTTAAATAAATAAATTGAATTTGAAAAGGGTTTTAAAAATAACCAGAATATCCAATGATTGCATTGCAGTGGATTTGAATCGAAATTGTCTTCGGAATATTTCGATGTTGGAATTCGTGATTATACAGGTGTTGTTATGGAAATTTGAAAGATATATATTTATATCGTTATTTCCAATACGACATTTGTTAGTCGTAGAATTTGATATTGAATATAAGCCGATATATTTTCTATTCAGAGCCTTGTATTGAATATCAAATGGGATTTGGGTTTGTCGTGAATGGTGTCTTCACTAACACTGTTCTTGAACCCAGTTGAGAAAAGATTAAATCTTTTTATTTAGATTTAATGAAGTGTACCAATTAAATAATATTTAATTGGAATTGAATTGATATTGATTTTTGGGTTTATCGTGGACAGTGTTTTAAATAACACTCGTTCTTTAACCCGATAATTAATGAATGTGATTTTGGGGTTTATCGTGAACTGTGTTTTAAATGACACTGATTCTTTAACCCAGTTAAAGATTAAAACTAAGTGGAGTTTTAATGAATCTTTAATTAGATTGAAAAGATCGAAAATGGAGTACCACCAGTTTTGCTCCAGGCGATATTTAAATCTTTAATTAGATTTGAACGTGAAATGGTAATTGAATTTACCGATAACACCGAGGTGTTAGATATGAAGTATAACCAGTTTTACTTCATGGGATGAATAGGTTGGGATTGGGAAATTAAAACAAATGATTACTCCGGTAAGGTTCGCTAATCCCGACTAGTTTGAATTGATATTCAAAAATAGATTAAAGGATAAATTCAACAAATTTATCTTGGATAAAATTAATGGGAACCTTTCCCTATGAATGTGAAATTTAGAAACTAACTGTCGGTTAGCTAAGTAGAATGGTTTTCTGGATATTGATCTGATGTTGGTTTCGGCCTTCGGGGTTAATATTTGGGGAAATATTCTCTTGATTAATTTACGGTTAGTGACTGATGAATTGGAATGAGGCGTATGTTGTGTTTGTGTAACACTTATTTAAAATATACGCGAGTTATTCGGAAAGACCGGGTTTATCCCATTCTGAATAACTGATACGACGATAAGTCGAAGATGAAGACGATGGTCGAAGACCGGAGGTCTTCACGTCGTTTGGGTGATTACTGATGATCTTGATTGGGCTGTACACCCAAGAAGATGGAAACAGTTGGTGATCGTCCAGACGTACTTGGAGATCGATGGATATGCGGGGTACTAGGTGCCTCCGGTTTCGTTCAGACCCAGAACGAACTTGTAAATGGACTGTGTGTCTGACATTGGATTTTAGTCCGTGTGATTGATCTCTATTAAATATATATCTGTTTGGCGGCGGAGAATTTATTCTCTTGCTTAACGCCCTTCTCTGAGACGTACGAGCTCAGGGGTTATATATTGATGGATATCAAACGCATGGAGTGAATTGCCTGTGTGGCACGCCTAAGTGGCAATTGATCAAGGCTTCTGTTGAAAAGCAAAGTCTTGTGGTTGATGATCAAAGAACGGCCTTTGTGGCGTAGCTTTGTGTAACGTTTTACTTCGCGAGTATCACTCCCGGTATGAACCAAAAACGGGAGACGGACCTCAGGGAGGGCATGCGTTTCCTTCTAGCTAAAAAGTGGCGTCAGTGGTTTTACACGCCCTGACGAGTTTGACTTATGTGGTTGTTGCTGTTGCGAGGCGCCTCGGATATATCGGTCGTTCTCGAACCGATGGAGTCATTTGTTGGCTCATTGACACCCCAAAGGGTGGGGAAACGCAGTGTTCAGGCATTTTAATCCACATCGGTGGACCGGCCCTGACGATCCAAGGGTCACTCGAGCTCTGATCCTGAGACACGGGCTAGAGCGTCTCGAATCGGTTGAGGACTATCTTTTGCCTCGGTTCATAGGCGGAAATCCAATTTCCAAATACGTGACATTTGCGGTTTTATTTGTAAACCTATATATGGCGACATAGTGGCATGGGACGCTCATGTCGCCTATGATTGATACTTATGATTCGAAGTTGTTTTATACACTATACACTTATAATAGTATCAAATGATTTGTTTTAAACGTATCAAGCATTCTTTGGTTGTTATAAGGGAAAACCCTATCCCCCGGCTTGCGTTGCATTGTGTGATAGGACCTGGGTCTTATAACAGCTTCATTTTTCTTTATTTAGCATTGCGCTGTTTGTTTTATGCACTGGTATTCTTGGGAGGAAACCCGTTCCGTGTTATACGGCGTGGTCCCTTGATTTACCTAACTTTAAAATAAAGATTTTTAACTGTTTTAGTTCTCACACCAGTCACATGACTGACCTGGAGTTTATTGTTTTAACCTAAACTCTGGGTGCCCTTATTTTGACACGGGCAGCTAGTAGTTTTGGTTTTGCAGATTTATATTAACAGGATCTTGGTTTACAGCTGGAACGATACCCGGAAAGCTTTGTATCCGTATATCTCCTTCTAGTTGTGTATTGTATTATTTTCCCTGCGATGTATTTAAATGTAATTTAAATCTCTGATATTTCTGTGTAATATTTATTTGTTTATACTCTGTATATTCTTGTAATCTGATGTATTGTTGTAATATACAGTGAAATGTTCTTCTGTATGTGTTCTGTTGTGGCTT
This sequence comes from Allium sativum, assembly GCA_030737875.1. Lineage (NCBI taxonomy): Eukaryota > Viridiplantae > Streptophyta > Magnoliopsida > Asparagales > Amaryllidaceae > Allium > Allium sativum. The sequence continues at coordinate 367,862,825 of CM060920.1, forward strand.
GTTCTCGAACTATCCGCTCTTTCCTTTACGGGGAAGTTACGGGTTTTTACAAAGGTTCAGCCCAAAGACAAACACTACAAAACATAGCAAAGAAGCCAGCTTGAACAAATTAATCGACTGTCCTCCTTATCTCGAAGAACTCGCGAATTAAAAGATTCATAGTGGCTTAAACAAGTCTTCAACAGATCCCGAGTCGATATCAGTTGAAGAAGAAGATCTCACTGTAAGTAAACTGCTTTGTCTGTTTCTATGCTCGGAACTATGAATGATAGAAGTGATCTAAGCGTGAATGATTTTAGCTAATAAATACATAGGAAAACAAGAATTTTTGTACACCCTGCTAAACCTCTCTTTCCATATCAAATTAATAGTTGTAACGATAACAATTTTTGCCGTTTTACTCTTTCCGTGTGAAGTAGATAATTCTGCTAAAATATCCTGAAGATTAGGGGAACTCTTCATTTTGATGCTTAACTTGTCGTTAATATAATCCCAAATAAACTTAGAATATAAGCAGTTGAAAAACAAATGATCTCTGTCTTCCTCCTCACGATTATGCAGTTTACATGTTTTTTCCACTTCTGCATTCCAATTACCCACCCTATCCAAAGTTTGTAATTTATTGAGACACACAAGGTAGGTAGTAAAAGCAAACTTCTGAATAACAAAAGACTTCCATAAATAAACAACCCATTCTAACTTGTAAGTGTGAGGCATAAACAACCTATAAGCTGATTTTATACTGAATTTTCTATTGCAATTAATACACACATTTGTGTGTATATTTTACCCGCTTATTTATCTTATTTTCTCTTTAAAATAATTGATACCATGTATTTATAGTTGTATTTTCGGATTATTTAAGACGAATGGATTGATGCACTTAATTGTTGAAAAGCTTGAAGAATTGGTGCAAGAAGAGTGTTGATTTTTAGAGCTAGATAAAAAGCTTGAAGACCTGAAGAAATGTTAATGTTCAACCACCTTCTACCGCATGTTTAACGTCAAGATTCAATGCCTTTTCATTATGATCGCTTGTCTCAGATGTTATGGAGTTATTATTTATGCTCAAAACGATTGAAGTTGATGTCGTTTGATGCCCGCAAGCTATGACAGTTGCATTCAGACGCGTTCACATTGGTTTATTTGTTACTTGGGCTAAGTCTTTAGTCCCACATTTTGTAATTGGCCAATTAGTCTTGGTCATAGCAGCTATAAATACACTGTATCTCTTTCATTTAGAATTAAATTGTGTTTTATTATATAACTCTTCTCTTGGGATAAAACTATTTTGCCCCTATTCTCTTTAGTTTTAGTTTTATTTTATTTATGTTAGTTCTTTTATTTTTCATATTTTATCATTTAGCTATGTCTAGCTAATCCCCTTTAATTAGGGGGTGATGATGCTTATATGCTGGATTCAATATGAATCACATAGCCAAATAAATTAGGACTTTATACACATAGATCTGGATTTGAACCTTCATATTATGTGTCGTTTAAGAGCTATGCTCCTTCACAGGGTATATTCGTGTTCGATCTGACGGTTATCAGATTTAGATCTAATTTTTAGGGTTTTAGAAATAAAGTAGTGAATCTGTCCTGATAGCCTGTGGTTGTTTAAGAGCTTAGCTCCTGTATAGGCTATGCTTGCCGTTATTCACACGTTTGTTTCTAAAAACCTAATTATCGTTGATTCATGTTTGTGACAAAAACATGAGTTAGATCTATATTACTATGTTTGGTTATAGATAAGTATTAATTCAACTTATGTCATTACTTCTTAACAGCTTTCGTTTATTATTAAAAAAGACGCTTTCTTTTTCTTTATTTTCTGTTATTTACAAACAATCAAAATTTCGGAATAACTTAATTGGATTTATTAGCAAAATAATTTTGGTCCTAGAGTTCGACACCCTTTGCAACAACCCATGTTGTTTAGGAAAGCCGAACAAATTAAATAACTGTTTACAGCTATTCAATTTGTTTGCAAACAAATTTTGGTGCCGTTGCTGGGATCAAAATAATTTTTATTAGTAAATCCTTTGGGTTATATTTTTATTTTCTTATTTTTCCATTTTAAAAAAAATAAAAAAATATTTTTATTTTATTCCTTTTGTTTTCTTTCATATATAGAAAAAATATCTTGTTGGTTTATTTGGTGTTGATTATTGATACTGTAATCGTCTACAAAAAAAAAGTTGCCAAATTTTATTTCATTTCTTCTTTCCTAATTTCAATACAATTTCTTTCGCTTTTTACATTTTTTTCTTTCCTTTGTGCAATTTCTTTCTAAAAAAGTTATTGCTTTTCGTTTTCTTCTCTTCTTTCCTCTTGTTTCTTCAGCCTTGAAGTTTTCTGCATGGCACCACTCATCAAACACCAATTACAGATTCGATGAACATCCTTTGCAACGTTTGCCGCAACCCTGTATTCCTCGATCCTCAATCATACTCCAATCACACAAACAACAATCCACCACTGCCGTGAATTACAAACTACCCCTTCACAAACATTTCCTAACACTTCCAATCATCAGACCGTATCAACCAACCTCTCAACATCATTCATCTACCCCTTCTCGCATTCACATAACCACCAGCAACCAAAAAATTCATCTACCACCGAACCGTCAACTCCACCACCGTCCTCCTACACACAACCTTCCACATAACAATCCTACAGACCTGTCATTGCCTCTTCGGCCACTTAACAACAGTCCATCACCTTATGCCATTTCACCCTGCAAACTGCTTTCCCACCTCACGTTCAACCTCACGTTAACAGTCCTCCTCCACAGTTCGACGTAGCCACAAACAACACCACACCGACAATCCTATCCACTTCCTCACAACCACTGGAAACTGCCTTTCAAACTTCAACCAATATTAACTTCAATATACCATCCATCAAACTCATTCTTCCACCTGCCAACTTCATTCTAGTTCCAGCCTCCTCAAACAAAAAAAAAACTGAACTTCATCTATCCACCACCAATTCACGGCCTTACTTCATTCATCCCGAAACCGCAAGCACAACCACATCATCATCCAGCAACGTCACAAAGTCGAAACCCTACCCTGTGGAACCCAAATCCCAAATCGAAAAACCAATATTTCCAAGGCATCGATTCAAGACTGTAAAAATTTGATTCGAACAATCCCCTTTCTCAACTCAAACACCCTTCAAACAATGAAAAGGGAACCCAAAAACTCAATTCGAAAACCCTAAACCGAATTCTGAAAGAAAAAGGAAACAAAGTTCTTTTATTGAATTCGAATTTTGACTGAGAGAGAAAACAGGAAAGCGTGTATTTTTTTATTTTTATTTTTGGGGAGCTGTTGAAATTTCTGGAGAACCGAATAAGGAGGCTGAGTGTATTTACTGTGTACGCACTGTATTGGATGGGTGTTTGGGCTTTGTTCTAAATTTGGGCTCTAATCTGCTTGGTGAGTTAGTTTTGCTTACTTATATTTATTTTGAGCCTAGTTTGTTGTTAGATTTAATTTTCCTTTTAAGATCTGCTTTAGTTTGGCTTTAGTTTAGTTTTTTTTAATTCTATTTAGTCTTTTGTTTTTGTTTCTTTTTATTGCTTCCAACCAAAAAAAAAATGGAATCTCCAAAACAAATCAAAACGCCAAAGGAACGAACATGCAAGCGATCAAATAATTCAGGGGTTAAGCAACTTGAAATTAGCAGAATTTGAATTGTTAGAGCGGTTGCACACCAAGTGAGATGTGAACGCGCTAGCACTAGTTAGTTGCACTGGACGGACTGCCGATCTAGGTGAAAATTTTCAAAACTCTATAGGAACTACTGCTGCTTGATATATATATATATATATATATATATATATGTATATATGTAAATTGCTTATAAAGATTTTGTGCAGGTGTCGCGACTTGCTTGTAAAAAAAATTTATTTTTGCAATTAATTACTTTGTGACTGTGCTGTGATTGATTATTTTGCCTGTTGATGTGTGGTTGGAATTTTTAAATTGAACGTCGGATGAACTGAAAAGTTTGTTTTTGAAATAAATTATTTTTCAAATCAAATCGAGGATTCCTTAAAGCTCACAGGACAAAATATTTGTTAAATTGACAATTATGATTGATACTCTCTTCGGTGTCTAAGGAACGCTAGAGTTTAGAACTCAAACAGGCTCTTAAACCTTCGGTTGTGTTTCTACGGTGACTCGTGGCACACTGGTAACCCTATCCGAACCTAACCTAGATTTTATTCATATAATCCGAAATTGTTAATTTTAACATATTTTTTAAGAGCTTCTTTAGTGCCAAAAAGTTTTGCAACAGATTTTTTGATGAAAAACTTTCTTGAAAATGTCCCAATTTTCTTATTCCTGTGGACTTTATGATAGTTGTGAAAATCAATATAATACATATAATTTTACACCAAACTCATATGGATATTTTAATAACAACTATTGTATAAACAATTTGGATTTTACACCATCAACTTTTCAAAATTTTCAAAATAATTCGGATTTTGCACCACAAAATTTTCAAACTTACGATCAACCCTCAACTTTGGAAACAAAAATTGAATCTTTACTTGAAATCAGCATACTACAAAATCAAAGAATAAATGAATGGTGTAATTCATATTTGTGCAACAATTCAAGTCAAAGTTTTCAAAATAATCAAAATTAAAATTAAAATTCAAATTCAAATGATTTTGATTACAACCCTTGTCAATCCAATTTCGAACTCCAAAATGAATTGCAAATTCAAAATGGAAATGTGAATAACTTTTCAAATGGTTTTAGCAATGAGAATAATTTTAATTGTGGTGCAACTGAAATTTTTTGTTCTCAACAATTTCAAATTGAAAATTCTCATGTAAATAATTATAAATTTGATTTTCTTGAGCAAATGAATGAAATTCACGATAATAACACGAATTAGTTTTTGCAAGACTACTTGTATTTTCGTGAAAAACAAAATAATTAAAACCGAATGTGTGACAATTCGAATGATAATTCATCTTTTACCAAAATCGATGATTTTCAAATAATAACTTTTGAAATTGATGAAAATCTTAATGAAGTTGTGGAAATCTCTGTAATCGATTGAATTTAAATTCTCTAAAAAACGAAGACGTCAATCTTCAATTTGATCTTCCTCTCTCGGATTATGAAAAATTTGAAAATTTAACAACTTTAAATTGTCAATCTGACAAAAATGATGAAGTTGTTAACAACTATTTAAGTGAGGATGACTTTGATAAGCAAAAACTTCTTAAACTGATTGACGATAATGTTATTGTGTCTGAAACTGAAAACGAAACATTTGAAAACTTTGAAATTCTTGAGGTTGAAAACAACGAAATTGTTGAATGTGATCTTAAACACAATGACGATTTTTCTAAAATTGTTGAAACTCCTTGCGACTTGATCGTTTCAACTGAACCTCATTGTGATCACTTGTTTTTCAATGATAAATTTCTGTACTATATGAACTCTTTTTGGAATAACATGGCTTCTGAGAAAACAAAATTCCTGAAAATTGGTTTGTTTGAATTTAACTTTAGTTTACGAATGAACCTTTAGTCAACAAAATTTCAAATATCAAAGCAAAACTGAACAATATTTCTCAAAACAAGTGTGGGGGTGAGAATGATGCACACGTCTCTCAATTTATACATCATCTGAATAAATCAAACTTTGTTTTTGAAACTTTTAGGGAACCCCGACTCAATGACCTCTCTTTAGTTGCTACCGAAATTCAATTCGATCTTAGGATTAATTGTAAGCTCAAAATTTCAAAGTTAACAACTCAAAATTTTGAAAAAACAAAATTTGTTTTCCCAAATCTGAAACATAATATAAAATCCTTTATGATTTGGTTTTCTATGCATAAGTTGTGTCTTATAATCTTTATGAGGCTAATCCGTTGGTCCATTGTGGACAAACTCATCTATTCGACGACTGCGTATTTTCTGCACACGATCCGGTAAGTCGCGCTTACCCTCTTATTTTATTTCCCTTTCACTAAGATATGTCTAATTAACGACTATGAGGACACAATCACACTCAAGTGTGTGAGTGGCGGGAGGGGATTTACATTACATCAGCAATGAAGTTTTATGAACTAGGTCATTTGTTGAACAAGGACTAACTTAAATTCCTAGGTTCTTTATTGGTAAGTTGAATTGTTGGGTGATGGGAATGAACATTAATTATTCATTGAGTCGTAATGTGTCTTTCTAAGATGCAAGCTTGAGAGTGTGCAGACGCTAGTCGTGTTCTGGAATAAGCGTGTCAACCCTTATTATACTTGTTAGAATGTGCAAGTAAAAAAATCATTAAAAAAATCAAATAAAAATGGTTTTGCACCTACATTTGTTGGATTTTCTGAGTTCATAACATGCATAATATTTTTTTTTCACTCAAATTTCCAAACTCGTAAGTTCTAATTTTCACTTGGCCCACTTAAGGAGAAATGACTCATTGTAGTGTTCTTCTTTGATACCCCACATTACTCAAAATCCAAGTTCTATCGATTTACATCCATGTCTCGACAAGTTTTCCTAATATTGGTATACTTAAGAACCTTTTTACTGATTTATTTTCAAAGGTAGTAAAACGTCACCTTCTATACCAATATTACATTACCTAATCCGTACTTGTTTTAAGGTAGGATAACCATATACCACATCTTATTTCATATGGGTTATCTATCTTACGAAACTTTGTTTATCTTTCATTTCAGCTTTTTATATAACATCAATCTAGACTTGTGTGTTGAATTAGGGTTACAGAAGTAGAGTGACTTTGGCACAAAACTTTCCTTTCATGAAGTGTTAGTTATGATTCGCTTAGTAGAGGATGAATCAAATGAAATAATGTACGGTATCATTCCATTCCATCTCCACTCATCATTCATCGTGCATTTTTTTAAAAAAAGGGAGAAAAAAGAAAGACAAAAATGCAATAAAGAGAAAATCTCCAAGAACAAAATAGTCATTCATCATTCTTGACTATAAAGCATTTATTTCCATTCAGTCCACATCCATCATACCGTACGTAGAAGTGAGGACTGTAGTAGAGGAGATGAAAAGAAACAAAACGTCCATATGTGCCTTAGTATTACTTTATCTTTTGTAGCTTGAAGTTCAAGTAATACACTTGCCCTCTTATCTATAATATTTTTAGAACTTACAAAAATTTTCCTTCATCTATGCATAACTCATATCCAATATATTACAATTACACTAGTGCAAAATTATTCCAAAAAAAAGAATAAATAAATGACTGGGTGCACATTATCAATGTGTAGAACTTTGGTTGACACCACGCTCTTAATCTTCAAGACAATTACAGTATTATCAAGGAATTACGATTCAACTTGAAATTTTTTATTCATTTTTGCACCAATAATGGGATGGACAATTTAGGACTAAAACATTATTATTGAAGTTAGGTAAAGTCCTTGGAATCTGAAAGACCATAAATATATTATTTGATTAATCCACGTACATAAGACGCTTTAGATTTTGTGGGTAGTATCCGCTGAAAACCCTCATGAGACAACACTCGTCCTACTAGGGACTCCTAGGTGTTTAACGGCTTGTTGCATACGCTCAATGCAATCGTGTTTCCTACGAAAGTGTGACATATCTTAGTTTAGTTTATTCGAGGACGAACAAAAAGATAAGTGTGGGGGTATTTGATATACACATTTATGTGTATATTTTATCAGCTTATTTACCGTATTTCTCTTTAAACTAATTGATACTGTGTATTTATAATTGTATTTTCAGATTATTAAAGACGAACGGATTGATGCACTTAATTGTTGAAAGGCTTGAAGATTTGGTGTAAGAAGAGTGTTGATTTTTAGAGCTAATAGAAGCTTGAAGACCTGAAGAAATACTGTTGTTTAACCACCTTCTACCGCATGTTTATAGTCAAGATTCAATGCCTTTTCATAATGATTGCTTGTCTCAGACGTTATGGAGTTATTATTTATGCTCAAAACGATTGAAGTTGATGTCGTTTGATGTCCGCAAGCTGTGACAGTTGCATATCCATTCACACACGTTCACATTGGTTTATTTGTTATTTGGGCTAAGTCTTTATTCCCACATTTTGTAATTGGCCAATTAGTCTTGGCCATGGCAGCTATAAATACACTGCATCTCTTTCATTTAGAATTACATTGTGTTTTATTCTGTAACTCTTCTCTTGGAATAAAACTATTCTTCCCCTGCTCTCTTTAGTTTTATTTTATTTTATTTATGTTAGTTCTTTTATTTTTCGCATTTTATCATTTAGCTATGTCTAGCTAATCCCCTATAATTAAAGGGTGATCACGCTTATATACTGGATTCAATATAAATCACATAGCCAAATAGATTATGACTTTATACATATAGATCTGGATCTGAACCTTCATATTCTGTGTCGTTTAAGAGCTATGCTCCTTCACCAGGTATATTCGTGTTGGATCTAACACTTGTTCGATTTAGATCTAATTTTTAGGGTTTTAGAAATAAAGTAGTGAGTCTGTCCCGATAGCCTATGGTTGTTTAAGAGCTTAGCTCCTGCATAGGCTATGCTTGTCGTTATTCACGTGTTTATTTCTAAAAACCTAATTATCGTTGATTCATATTTGTGACAGAAACTTGAGTTAGATCTACATTAATCTGTTTGGTTATAAATGAGTATTAATTCAATTAATGTCATTACTCCTTATTTGCTTTCATTTATTATTGAAAAAACTCTTTCTTTTTCTTTATTTTCTATTATTTACAAACAATAAAAATTTCGGAATAACTTGATTGGATTTATTAGTAAAATAATTTTGGTCCCAGAGTTCGACGCCCTTTGCAACAACCCTTGTTGTTTAGGAAAGCCGAACAGATTGAATAATTATTTACAGTTGTTCAATTTGTTCGCAGACAGCGATTATTATCCCAATAGTAATGATCAGAAGAATAATTGGAACAAAACTTGAATGTTTGCAATATGCTCTTTAACCTTTGGAGGAAGCTGAATATTATCCAGACGCCATTCATTCTGAAGAATAATATCAGAGACTTTCTTCTACTGAAAATAGTTTGTAGGTAAATCCTGCATACCAAGAACTGAAATTAAATTGCTGCCTTCATACCAGGGGTCATACCATAAGTGAGTGCTTCTTCCATCCACTATGTGTTTAAAGCAAACTTTTTACAAGCTTCTCTATGCTTCAACATGATTTTTCAAGTAAATGTGGTATTGTTGTCAATATACATAGCCCAAAATATTTTATTACTAGAATATATATTATGCATCCATCTAGCCTATAATGACTTGCTCTGCAAATAACACCAAATTAATTCGATGGCCACAATAGATTGTAAACTTCTAATATCTCTCAAACCCATTCCTCCAGTTTCCTTTGGTAAACATAATTGGCTCCAAGAAACCTTATGCTTCTTATTATTCCAAATAAAATTAGCACAAAGGGTTTCAAATTTTGAAATAATATAAGAAGGCAATTAGCAGGTCTGAATCCAAAACTGAACAATTGGATAAATAATGGATTTAATAAGCTCAATCCTACCAGTGATGGATAAAGATTTATTGCTTTAGAAATTGATTTGATTAGAAACGATATCCAGCAATTGATGACTGTCTCTACTGCTCATTTTTTAATTAGATAAAAGAAGGCCAAGATATCTAAAAGGAAGTTCAACTTCATTAATCTAGAGAAATCTTGTAACACCTTCCTTAGATTTATTCCCTTTGCTAAAATAAAATTTTGATTTATCACCATTTACATTGAAGCCTATAACAGCCATAGCTTGGAGAACCTGTTGATAGCTTCCACACTGTTTTGATAACACTTAGAAAAGATCAACAAGTCATCTGCATAAATAAGATGAGTGTTAATAGGAGATACCTTGTAAATAGGAGAAACGTTACCCTGCAACATCTCAATATCTAACAAAACATAAACATACTCCATGGCTAAAGAAAAAAGATAAGGAGAAATAGGGTCTCCTTGCCGAACACCCCTATTACTTTTAATAAATCCCACATGAATGCCATTAACCATGATAGAGAAAGTCGGAGATGATATACAAGCATATATAAAGTTAATAAACAAATCCGGAAAACCCATTTGTCTTATCACATGCATAATGAACTCTCTATTTATACTATCATATGCTTTTTGCAAATCAATTTTGATACACATCCTATCAGCACCAGGTTTGCTGAAATTTCTGATCAATTCATAGGCTAACAAATTGTTTTCAATCATATATCTCCTTGAAATAAAGGCATTTTGATACTCAGATATGGTATAAGGCATGATCCTTTTAAGTCTATTACAGCAAATAATAATTAGAATTTTATACAAGACATAGCAATAAGAAATAGGCCTAAACTCATGAGGTTCAGTAGCATTTTGTTTCTTAGGCACTAGTGTAATAAAAGTATGATTGATCTCTTTGATAATTTTTCCCTTGTAGAAAGCATCATTAAATGCAGAAAGAAGATCATACTTTATCTCATTCCAATGTGTTTTTATAAAATTTGGCATTGAATCCATTAGGACCAGGGCTACTTTCATCCTTCATATTGAAAATTGCATCATATATCTCCTCTAAACTGAAATGATTAATCAACATCTCCTTACCTGTTTCTGAAATAATCATTCTAGGGGTAAAAGCAGGAAAACTATGCTGGGCAACAACACCATTAAAAAGCTCTTGAAAATAATAAACTTCTTTTACAACAAAACAAGAATTGTCAATAACTGGCTTTCCACCCACATTAAGACATATTTAATTTTCAAATTTTCCCTCTTAGCAGATATATGCGAGTAGAATTTTTATAAAGGAATATCTCCATCGATCAACCATCTTATCTTAGATTGTTGCTTGAGAAACATGCTTTGAGAAAACAATTTTATATTTATCTCATTTAAATTATTACTGTAATTATACAGTAAATCATCATCACATGGATTGAGAAGCAGCTTATTATAAGGAACGTCATTATATTCTCGCAGCTTGTCAATATCTCTCGCAAGGCCAATCTGACTTCTTTTCCATCTTTTAAGGTAAGCTTTAATAAGTTTCAATTTCATGATAACATTAAATATACGACTACCTGAACCCTTACTTTTTAAAATAGGAGAAACAATGTCTGCATATTCTCTATAATTACACCAGCTCTTTATATATCTAAATGGAGGGTACCTTTTGTTAGGATTGTCTCGCATGTTGTTAAGGAGGAATGATGGTTTGGATACAATAGTCCCACATCATGGAATAAATTGAGGAATTGTGTGCAAATATGAGCTGATAGGCACGTAACATCAGGGATTCCTTTTGTTATATGGGAGTTGTATGCTAGCTCGTATGCGTGCAAGGAAGGGGGCTTTATTCCGACCGTCATTACATAACAGTGGTATCAGAGCCGAAGGTTCAGACCGGGCCATGCAGGCAAGGCAGTGCTCCCAAAAGATACTCGTAGGATGCGATTCAAGGGGAGACTATTAGGATTGTCTCACATGTTGTTAAGGAGGAATGATGATTTGGATACAATAGTCTCACATCATGAAATAAATTGAAGGAATTGTGTACAAATATGAGCTGGTAGGCACGTAAAATCAGGGGATTCCTTTTGTTATATGGGAGTTGTGTGCCAGCTCATATGCGTGGAAGAAAGGCGGGGCTTTATTCCGACCGTCGTTACATAACACCTTTTATCCTTCTCTTTAATCTTTTCATATGCAACATTTATCAACAATGGAGTATGATCACTGGTAAAGTGGTTGAGAACTTGAACAATGAATGAAGAAAATAAAGAGGCAAATTTTTAATTAATAAATATTCTATCAATTCTATAATGTGAACAGAAATCCAGTCCCCCTTTGCATGTATAAAAATTATCAATGCATTTAGGTTCCAAAACATTCAAAGAGGTAATGCACTAACTGAAATCTTGAATAGGCTGAGAAGCATTATTTATGAAGTTAATTCTATCATTAAAATATAATGAATCATTGAAGTCACCTGCTATAAGCTATGCACAACTACCGTCAGGTCTAACTTTCAAAAGATGTTTCCATAATTCATTCCTCTCCTTCAACATACTAGAACCATAAACAGAAGAAAAAATAATCTGAAGCCCCCTTTATTAATATAACTACAAGTGACACATTGAGAGTCCATTTTAATCAACTTATGCATCCAGTAATTTCTATCGTATCCAGTAAGAATTCTCCCCTTCGAAGTGGATGAGTTGTTATTTATAAATTCCCAATTTTTAAACTTTAACACATAGTTGGCTATGGAATAATTAGACAATTTGTGCTCAACAACAGTCACCCAGTTTACATTTCTACCTTGAATAATATCTAATAAATCCTTTTGCCTCGTAATAGAATTAAGACCCCTTACATTTCAAAAAAGAAGAGCCATGAATAGTAAATAGATTATTTAGCTTTAGATATACCCCTAGTACTCACACCACTAGGGAAGCTGCTGTCTTCCTTCTTTTTCTTTGCTTTTGACCTTGTTTTTAGACCATTAGCTACCTTAGTCCATTTAGGATTTGATTCAACAAAAGGCTCACCTTCAACCATGACATTTTCTCCATTTAAGTTATTAAGGTTCAGCTTCTTTTTCTTCTTTTTCATACCGGATGTCAAGCACTCACTTTCAGATTCCTCCAGATTCATATCATCAGAATTATTCGTGTTATCATCTGCATCTCTAGCTGTTTTATCCTCCTCTAAATCAACAGCATTAGATTCTTCTTCTATATGCTTATTAATCAAAGAAATATGATTGTCCACTTCAATCATCATGTTATCTACATCAGTTTGATGATCATGCCTTTCTTCATTTATAAAGTCATCACTATTATCCATCTCTATACTGGATAGTTTTTCAAATTTATTTTCAGAGAAAATATTATTCAAATAAGGAGTCTGACTTTTTTCTTGAACACAATAATTTTCCTTATTACAAACTTTAGACTTATGATTTACAAAGGAAACACCATCATCACTTGAAACTGTCTTACATTCACTTGTCGTCTTCTGATTAGCTACTTCACTCTTTGGAAATACAGCAGGTACGTTATTATTTTTTCTAGCTTCAGCGGTAGTATGGTTAAAGTTATCCACATCCATCTGTACTTCTTTATTTTGATTTTCTTTCTGGACCCATATCTTCTTTGCCATGCATGAACTATAATTGTGGCCAATTTTATTTACAATTTGAGCACATAGTAGGATTCCATTCTAAAATCACTTTTTGAACCAAAACCGAGCCATCAAAACTCTGAATGTGTATTTCTTCTGGGAAAGAAAAGCATGTATCTATTTCAATTAACACTCTAGCATAAGAAATTCTGATAATATCTTCTGCCACTTGATCCAATTTGATAGGTTTACCCAAAACACAAGCGATCCTACTGATTGCCTCAGTCGACCAGAAATCAAGCTCAAGATTGGGGAATTGAACCCAAATAGGCATGGTGTTAAGAGACCCTCGTGACAAACAAAGACCAGGACTCCATCTCTTCATAAAGGTCAACTTTTGTTATAGAAATATGGTCCACCAGCAAGTACATTTTCACAATCTACATTGATATCCAATTTGATTATAAAAAACCGTTTTCTCTTGTGAATAGTTGATAGCTTCCTTTAATTTGCCAAGATCTATCAATGCAATCCTTTAAAATTTTGTAGCAAGGTTTGTTACCATAAAAATAGAATGCTATAGCATTTTTTCATTTCTCTCTTGCCACTTCTATCGCGTTTTCATCAATAAATGCATATTTGATATTATCTTTAACCACTGTCTTATGATGCTGCAGTTGTATGAATTTGTTGTGATAATTATTAGCCTTCATAACTTCAGTCCACGATTTAGAGAAATTATTGATCACATTACCACCGTTGCCATTTGCAATTTCACCCGATCTTGGGAATTCCGCCAGAGAGCTAAAATTAGGATTAGGTCGTTTTCCTTTATCTTCCAAATTTTGCTGCATTCTTAAAAGATTTACTTCTATTATTCCCAGACTGTCCAGTATGAGCGAGATTTATGCTTAAATCAGGTGGATGATTGACATATAGAGTGGTTGAATTAGAATTAGGGAAAAGGGAGGACGCCATTCTTGAACCTTCTTTTTTTTCGTCTATTCACAAGAAAGCAGCTTTCACAATCGTATAACTTATTTTATTGATTACTTTTTCATATGAACTCTGTTTTAGACAAATAAAATAAGAAAATGGACTAGAATCACACCACAAATATAATGATAATATTTTCGTGGCTTAATTTTCAATTATCCAAAATTCTTATTTTCAGCTCATTAATATATTTCGTTGATTTTTGCAATAATTGCTTCATTTACAGCAAAATTCACTGCATTTTACATGTTTCGAATGTATTTACTTACCTTTGATGGACATTTGCATGCTCATTTTCAAAATTACAGTAGCGCTCAAAATAGTTCTTTTTATTCAATATCTTTATGAGGAAAATGAGAAGAAATAAAAAAACAATTGTTGTTTTTAATAATGAGTACTAAGGTTTCTTTTTTCCAGAAAGTACATATCAAATTTAAAATGTTTTTCAAAACAGAGTATGACTCTTTAATACTTATTTTATGAATAAATATACTTACACCTATCCTCATGAGTCGGACAATACCATGTTATTTCCCATGCTTATATTAATATTATTTACTTTATTGATTGGATCAATCAGATTTGATTTTGGTGGACTAGATCCTGATCTATTATTAAAGTGGTAAACTCCATTTACAAATTTTTTTCCATTAATTTATTATTGTCTATTATAAATTTAATTATCTATGTCTATTTAAGGTATATTTTACGGTGTGTTACAAGAGAAATACGGATCTCCACATACATAATCATAAAATCCACGTTTTCGAAAACTCCGCGACTTCAACTAAGTTCATGTGAAGTTGTCCGGGTTTTCCAAGTCCGTACTTAGGGCTGTCAATGAATAACCGAAAAATCCGATATCCGTCCGAATCCGTATCCGAAATACCCGTTATCTGGCATTATTCGAAAAGCGGATATCCGATATCTGGAAAGCTTTTCGGATAATGATATGGTTATAGTGATATCCGTATCCGAAAAATATCCGTCCGACTAATTGATGAAATATATATAACTCAAAACAAAAAGCAGAGTTAATAATTATTTTGTAAATGTTGATGATGTAAATTTTTGTCTATTTTTAGTGAAAAATGGTAGTTCTAATGTATAATTTTGGAATATTTTTGGATATGCCTATGGATATTAGTAAAAAAACAATGTTTCATCATCACATTTCTTTATTTTCTGGTTTTTTTTACAAACATTAATATAAAAATTATTTTACGTTGATCTAATTTTTTCATTTATACTCTTAAATTTATTAATTACAAGCGGACGGATAAATATCCGATATCCGTCCGTATCCGAAAATTAAGCGGACACGGATATCCGATATCCGAAAATTAAACGGATACGGATATCCGAAAATAATTTCGGATACGGATATGGCACTATCCGTATTCGAAAGCATCCGTTGACAGCCCTATCCGTACTCAAGTCCTAAGCACTTCGACAACCAGAATTCCAATGTGTGTTTGCTTTGTAAAAAGGCAGGTCAACACTAACCATTATGATTTTCATCACACATTCTTGTTTCTCTCTTTTCACACCAACTCTCTCCCCCTCACTAATTTATTTAAATACAAATAAGTGCTCCAAATTAAAGGGAAATTGGGGTGCATGGAAATAGTAGTGCCATAGAGTCGCTCTCTCAACACACACACACACACACACACACATATATATACAGGGCCGACCCTGGTAAGTTGGAGGCCCAAGGCAAAATGAGAACCCAAAATTAAAGGCGGAAATAGTTTGGCAAAAAATTGTAGCTATCAAGAATTGAACCCAGATTTCCCACAAAGCAGTGCAACAACTTTACCACTAAACCAAATGCAGCTTTACAACAGAATCAAATAGGCTAATTTTATATACAAAATTTCAAAATTCTGAGGCCCTAGGCCACCGCCTTGGTGGCCTTGGGCCAGCGCCGGGCCTGTATATATATATACATATATATATATATACGTATATATATATATATACGTATATATATATACGTATATATACATATATACATATATATACATATATATATATGAGGCAGGTTCAATGACACCCCAAATAGTGAGCACCCCTTTAGCCTACCACTTTTCCACTACTCATTTCCCACTAACTCCCCTTCTCTCTCCTTCCACTAACTCTCTCACTTCCTACTCACTTTTTTTAATATAAATGAGAGGTGGAAATCAGGGGGCTTTTGGGGTGCTCCATTTTTGGGGTGCCACGGAACGCTTGTGTGTGTGTGTGTGTGTGTATATATATATATATATATATATATATATATATATATATATATATATATATGCGGTCGGTTTTCTCCATCGTTGTGCGGTAATACTAGTATATAATAAATTTATTCATTTAATATTTCATGAAAGCCACCGTTCACCTTTAATAACAGTTGGAATGCCTTTGATGTCACTTTTTTTGGTGTAAGCGTGAATTACCAAAAATGTTCTTATATATATTATAAACTTATTATTATTAAAATATAAGATTTTGAATCATTTACCGATGTCAATCTACAAATATTATTAGATCATAATGGCGTTTGAAAATAAGGTTTCCCGCATGAAATTTCTTTACAAATTTAAAACATACATCTATAAATATTAATAAGTCTTAATATCGTTTAAAAATAGGATCCAATAAATAAGTTATATATAAAATTTAGTTTTCGTTATCAAATAATAGAAATGAGGATTCACACTTAAAAATCATAAGATATTGCAATATAAAAATTTGATTTAAAACAAAAACCACGTGATTTTAAAGAAAAACCACGTGATTTTAACATTAAAATATACATGTAAATAATTTTATTTTAAATGAGTTGAATATATAAGATTTGTAAAACAATAACTCACGCACAAAGCGTTTGAGTCATGTTTTAAAAACTTTGTTTTATAGTTGGTTCGGATGTTGTCGGTGACAAAACGTTTGAGGCAATGGTTTAAAAGGAGAACGACTCATTGATAGAAAATCCAATACGGGGCCGTTAAAGAGGCTTTTTCTGACCGGCCCAACTTGTAGTCAATATAATTGTTAGAAACAGGAAAATGGACAAGGCTATTTTTCACTCTTAAACCCTAGCCTCCTCTCAGAACCTTAGTCAAAATTTGCGGTATATTTCTGTTCTTATTTTCGATTTGATTGAAGAAAACAAATACCTATTTGAAATATTTCCAGTTTTGTTAGAACTCTTAGTAGATATCGATCGTTTTTGCAGGGTTTAAGATTCGCTGTGCGTAGGATGTTTCTTCAGTTTTACATCAACGATAACGGGG
The DNA here is from genome assembly GCA_030737875.1 of Allium sativum. NCBI lineage: Eukaryota > Viridiplantae > Streptophyta > Magnoliopsida > Asparagales > Amaryllidaceae > Allium > Allium sativum. The sequence goes on from CM060920.1 coordinate 367,880,281, forward strand.
ACAAAGTGTATACCACCAAGGTATTTTAAGGTCCTCTTTATTTATTATATGTATATCGTTTGCTAAATAGAAATATGAAACTGAGTGTAATGGTATGCTGTTTTGGGGGGTTAATTTTAATCAGAGTCGAGTTGGTATAAATGCTGATAAAGTGACACACTAATTGCTAAAAGAACATATTTAAAGGTTTGAGTTCATTTTTACAAATTGCTGAATATTTCCATGTTAATGGTGTCAAATAGTCACAACTCTATGCTGTGCAAAATATGCTGGCTTTTGTTTTTCATTCTCATTTGTTATACAACGTCAGTGTTACTTTCTTTTCTTTTTTTTTTTTTTTTTTTTTTTTTTTTTTGGTATACATCCAGTTGATTATAAAAAAAAACTAGAGTTTGGTTCCTCTTAATTATCTTTTATATAAAATCAATATTTGAAGTTCTTAGGGGTAGTTGATTAATTTTACCAACTTGAAATGCACTTCAAGGATATATGTCAATAATTCATAAAAGCCATCATACATATCTGAGTGACAGCTTTTTAAATCTAAAATTGACAGAGTAAAAAAGGAAGAGTTGAAAAAATGTGGAAAATAATTTTTGAAAGGGAAGAAGGTAAAACAAATAAGTTCAGATAAGCAGGATTTGTCCTTATTTTCACCTTTCTTTAATCTGAAATTAATCTGTGCGATGCTTTGAACTATCATGAGGCTTGGCTAACCTCACTAAATTTTTCTCGCACGTTTTTAAATAAAACATGGTGTGGATTGTGGACTTTAAGCATATAGCACAAAAGCCGTGACCGTGCTTTGTAAATACACTAAATTTTTGCTAGTGTAAAGTCTTATACTTTGAGTTAGTTTTTGTGTTTATGAAATCGTACTTGATCAAACAAAGCTATATGAATTTCATTTATCAAAGCCAAGTTCTATGTTATTGAAATATGACATTGTGCTTTAAAATCAGAAGCATTATAGTATGGTATTAATTTTTTACATGCTCTCAAAACCGAAGTAACAATTTCTTTTGGTTTGTATGTATGCAAAATTTTCACATAAGGTTACTGTTGTGATAACATCTGTTTTCTTTGTACAGAAAGAAACACCACTTGGGAAGGTAACAGAATCCGCTCATCCAGGTTTGAATCTGCAACTACTTTTTTTCTTTTTATAAGTATTTTAACCTTGGTTTTTAAATCTCTATGGTTGTCTCATTTACTCAAGGTTGTCATGTCTTATTATGTACCCATGATAATTTTAATGAATCTTGGTTGTTACATCATGGTGCACTGATTTAATTGCCTTATCCATCATCACTTATGTTAAATTTCGAAGCATGGTTAGTAATTAATATGTCAGATGCCCACAATAGTATTCGTTAAAACATTTTTATTTGACTACAACCTACATAGCATTTTTCCAACTTTTGTCTTCAGTCAAGATTTTACGTTAAGTTTGCATATGAATATGCATATTACCAAGCACACATATGCTTAGGCTCATTAAATAACGTAAATATTAGCAGTGAAATAACTGGCTGCCGTTGTCGAAATAAATGTAGTCTAATTTGTTTCTCTGGTTGGCGCATTAATACCCTGAAATTGCACAAGCACGATAATAAACCTGTACAAGCTGTAACTATGAGGGGACTTCTAGGCAACGTGTATTTGCTTCGCCATAACTAAAAAGGATTGGTAGCAGATATGGACTAGGCGTATGTACTAAAAATCACTCATATATTGAGTGAATTTCTAATTATTTTATAATTATAGTTTGAAGGAATATGCTAAACTTGTCGGTTTTTAATGGTTATGGTGGTCTTGCAGCCCGTTTCTCACCAGATGACAAGTACTCAAGGCAGCGAGTTCTTCTGAAGAAACGCTTTGGATTGCTCCCAACTCAAAAGCCAGCACCCAAGTATTGAGTCTTGTCAATATTTATTTTTAAGCACCCGGTTTAAGCAGAATGTAATGTTTTTATATTTGAAAACCGTTTAGAAACGATTTATGTGCATCAAAACATTTATGCTTAGTTGAAATTATTTTGGATTGCAATTTTATATGTGGTTTGCAGGGGATTTTATGCATATGATGAATGTAATGCGTTACGATTGTTGAATCATGTGCTCTATTTTATGTAGCATGCGTGCTGGTGTAGGTGTGATCTGTGGTTTACTGTTTGTTTTGTCCTTGCTATTCTTTTTTTGTTTATCAAACGGTTACGGGGGTTCACTTACTCTCATTGTTCAAAATTAATTAATTTTTGTATTGGAATTGATTTTTTTTTTTTTTTTTTTTTTTTTTAGCAGTTCAAATTCCGATTTTTAGTTTTTCTTTAAAAGATCCCGTTTACTTCAGATTTAATATCTTACTTTCAGTTTCTAGTCGATCATCTTATTGTCAATTGATTTAAAAATTCAACATTTTTTTAGGTTTACTTGCGGTTTGCATTTCAAATGAAGTGTACCAAATAGGAAATGTAGCCATTTGTTTTTTTTCTCTTGAGCAGTCATTTATTGGTTATTTTTATATTTACTCTATATTTCTATTCTCCTTTTCATTCACCATCTCAAATATTTTCTAAACAGGTTCCGTTTTGAAATTTCTTCTACCAATAATTATCAAAAACATTGACCATGAAAACAAATGTCCCTCAACGACAAGCAGTGTACCCATTGTATCCTCCTGTTGGTTGGTGCATGTGAAGAGCATTTAGCTTTCATGTCGTCGTTGACGAACGGTTATCGTCAACAACACCATCGTACTGCTCATCATCTAAAGAGTTGTGCAAAATTTGGCAAGGTAGTTCTTTCCTAATGCTCTAAAAACTGTGATGTCAAAAATGAAAGTATTTTTGGAGAACAAGAAAATGCAAAAAGGGACGAGGAAGAAAACACTGAAGAAGCCAACGAAGAGGATGTGCAGTAAACTCCAGTTGCTCAAAGTCCGAAGTTAAACTAGTAGAAAAATAAGTAGATTTCTTTGAGTGGTAAGATTGGAGAAATACATGAAACTTCAAAGGAGTTGAATCGAAAATGTTGACGCTAGCGAAGACGAAGTTAGAAGAGACAATGAAGAGGTAGAATTTTAACCTCCAATGGCATGTACCGTTTACTGAATCTTGATTAGAATATTCAGATCATTAGATGGTACTACTATCCAAAATAACACGAAAGGCGAGAAGTTTTGGCAAAAAGTTGTCAATAGTGCAATGCTTAAAAACTACAAAAAAGATTTGGTTTCACTAAGAGGAGGATAACAAGTAACGAACCCTGTATTTCAATACTTTTTTGCTACACTACATAGAGATGCTTATCATTTTGATCCCAATATTTTTTATTTCATGGTTTATTTATATATTTTAGTTTTTTCTAAAGAAAAAAAAAAGCTCGTATGGCTTACAAGATCAGTATAATTTCCCGTTTAAGTTTCAAGAGTCTTGCAACTTTTTCAATGTGAAAGCATCCCAACAGCTCTATCCATGAGCACCATCATAAAACAAAAAGAATGAATTGCTCTGATTTTAAGAGTTAGCCAATTTTCCAAAAAAAATCACTGCTATTTGAAAATGCAAGTAGCACTTTGCTTGAAATAAACAAGTCTACTCAATCATCGCAATGAAATGAAGAGTTTACGAGATTTTTAAGGGCTTAAGAAAATCCTATTTTTAAAATCAAGAAAAACATGCAAACTTTTTAGGATAGTCGGTAAAAGGATGAATTTCAACTAACACTTGTGCAAGGCAGCGAGTTGAAGCCAGCAGCTACAGCAAAAATGGGAAGCTAATACATGAGTACAAACTAAACTAACTACTTGCGATCTTAGCCCGCATTTACTCTATAATAAGAATGCTTAATGAAGAATTAGAATCTAATGGAAGAAGAAAATGAAGTGGAAGTGATAATTCTAAGTATGACCATTGAAGATAGATGATAATCTTATATTGTTTTGGTATTTATGATGTATTTGCATAATCTTGTGTTTGTATTTGTATGTTTTCTATATTAACAAACTATTTTGTAGTGTAAGTTAAAAATCTTTGTTTATCTAAACTTGCATAAGTGAGAATTTGGTAGACAAATAACTTAACAAGGAATTCAACTAGCAACTTGTACACACAACTTTAACCAATTGAGTAAAAATTACAATATACAACGCATACAAACAACATCCAGACAATTTACTGAAAAATACAACAAATAACTCACATAAGTTATTTCAAATACAACTTTAACAAGAAACTACAACAAACATACTTCATATTACCATGCAATCCTAGCATTTCTTTCTTTATGTACACAAAGGCATGGTCAATCAGGTCAAAGTATCCTAGTCGATCATCGGTATGCCTTACTATTGGAATCTACTCTTCCATTGGATTGTTTTTCCATTGGGTTTTTGTATTTGAATCCTTGAACATGTTCAGATAATTGTTTCATTAGTTTTTGTATCCACCACTTTTTTCTCCATAACCATGTTGTGAATTATAATGCACACATAAACAACCTTAGAACAACTCGTGCATTCGTGAAATCGAATGGATTTTTGTAGACTTTGAAACCTTCGGTGAAAACCCTAGAAGTTAGGCCTGTTACGATAACGATAAATTTACCATTACCATACCATTACCAGTCAATCGGTAACCATTTTTGATTGAAATCGGTATACCGATTAAAACGGTATGGTAACGGTAAATTTACCATTTTTAACGGTAAATTATCGGTAACGTTTCTTCAATACCAGTGGTAACTGTAATTTTACCAGTTAATTCAAAACATAAGTGTACTCATCTGACATTTTTTATTATATGTACATAAAGCCAAATAAATGATTATATTTAGTTCAATAATTAGATGAAATAATTGCAGATACACTTATTTTCTTTTTCATATATGTTTTTATAAACTAACACTACATATAGTATAATAAAAATGCACTATGTACAAAAAATATGTTAAGATATAAACTTTGATGGACAAACGGTAATTTACCATTACCAGTGTAACGATTACCAGATTATTGATATACCAGTCATCGGTATACCAGTCGATCGGTAACGGTGACGGTAAGCAATTCTTACTTACCAGTAAAACGGTACGGTAACGGTATTTGCTAAACGGTAACGGTAACCATTACCATAACAGCTCTACTAGAAGTGCATTCGGTATACTTCCTAAAGCTTGTCGCTTTCTCCACGAAACATCCGGCCCTTGTCGTTTATTAGATGAACCTTTTTATTATCGTTCTCCATTTCAAATTATCTCCATCCACAAGTTAGTATCACATTTGATGCATTACATTCCTAAATTTTTGCTTAACGTCTAATGACAATCCAATTATCACTCCCTAGAATTAGAAAGATTGTATTAAAACATCAATATAGTTCAATGAGCGATGCAATAGCTTCAAAATCATAGGTGTTATTTTTTAGGTTCTATAAACATTCATTCCAACCAGTTGGACAATTTTTTCAAGCCAAATGCATGTTGTTCAAACTTTTTAACATACCCTCTTGCTTTTTCTTTAAAGGAATCGAGCCAGGTTGTAGTAAGTTAAGTAGGCAAGTTTCCATTTAGATCTTCGTTGGGCCTATGAAGCCTAAATGGATTTCAGACCTTATCTAAAAAATTCTAAACAAAATCTTTATATTATTTAATTAGTAGTTTTGCATTGGATTTTAATTTACATGTGTATCAAATACACTAATTTGTGTAAAGTGCAAATGTTATAATAAAGAAGTGTATATCGTAATGTGATTGTATGTAGGTGTTGCGATTTACACCACAATAGATCATTTTCCTCTTTGTCGTATAAGGTTTTAATTTAAATTTATACGTATATATATGTATGCATGTATGTATAGGCATATATGATCACTACGGAAAGCGCTTCGTCAATTTTTTTTTAACAAATTATGTTTGTCTAACACATTCAAAAAATGACTTTCATGAAAATATTAATCTATATTTGTGCATTGAAATCATGTATAGTTAGTTATATTTTTATTTCTAAATTGCAGCGACTTGTGGGAGGAAATTTAAAACAAAAGTGAAGGGAAGAAGGAAAACACAAAGAAGGAAAATTTGATTTGTCCCATATTATGAAATGTAAGTGTGTTTGCCACTATATATGCGAATGCATTACATATGATATCAAAAGAAAGAAGAAAAGGGAGAGATGAGACATGAGCACATGATATTGGCATGATAATATTTAAATGTCAAAAATGGGCCTTGGGCCTTGAGGCTCTTGGGGTCTCGTGATTAGGCGGGCCTCATAACGTTTCAGAGATGTTGCAAAAGAAAGGGGCCGTCTATTCATCATTCAAATTTGCAAAAGATAGTGTATCACTGTGTTTGTGCAAACACCCCGATTAAAGATACTCGATATACTCGATATCTGCTCCGTTACATCTTCGAACAGATTTGTCATTACTCGTCCATAGAAATAAGAGGGAAGATATTGTTTTAGGATAACGATCACCACATCGTGCCTCAGAGATTTGTGTTTTCAAAGATTAGAAGATCCAACGACGAATTCAACGAACAACAATCTAAAACAATATTTCTGCAATGGCTACTCACGGTCTCAAAAAGTTCGCCGTTGATTTTGCAAAACTAGAGCGCTTTGATGGTGTCAATTTCCTACGACGGCAGAAGAAGATGCATTTGTTATTGGTTGGTATGAAAGTTGTTTATTGTAACACCCCACACCCGCTAAGATCACTCACTAAGGGAATGCCTTAACTTCGGTGGAGTATTCTAAGTGAATATAGAACAGAAAAATTACAACAAGACAGATATAAATAATACTTGAAATCTGAAACATCATTTCATTGCAGCAGAAGATAAACATGTTTGGTTACATATCAAAACCAACTAAAACAAGAGTCAAGTACTAAATATCCATACTGATAAAACATAAGTACATAATCCCACTACATAACTAATAGCCATAATAGAAAAGATAAGCTGGGCTTTACATCACGGTCCAAGCTCCAAAAGATAGATAAAGCAATCTGATCAAAGCCCACTAGTGCTAGGCCCACTCTGAGAACCTGAGGGTTGGGAAAAAGATAAAAACAACGGGGTCAGACATAAGTCCGAGTGAGCCCTATAACTTTAACAATACAATCATTAAAGTAATTAGGGTATGATATAAACTTGGTACGGTGATGACTGGGGATAAATGACTACACTAAGCAGCCAACTAGACATAGGATGAACTAAGATAACGGTAAAGACGCATCTACCCACCCAAGGGTAATTACTACACTGCACCACACCAGTCATTCCTATTTAAAGGTTGATCCCACCCAAGGACTTAGAAAATATAACTAGTAGTTTCTTGTACCCCTAGCTGACCACATAGGTGTCGTCTGCCCCTATCTCCACTAGGTGTACCCACTACTCCCCAAGCGATCGGCTCCCTAACGTAGATACCCGTGCTGGCCCCACAGTGGGGTGTATCACTCCCCAAAGTGGCAACCCGATACAACCAACGGTGCACGGCTTATACCTACACGATGCAACAACGTCTTACCGACCAGCCCGGGTCCACACACGCATATGAAACCCGTTGGACTTGCGTTGCCACCACTAACCCGTTTTTGGCCTCTTATAGTCAAGCCTAGTACGCGTGTCCCGTCCTCGACATGGGTCGAGCCCAATAAGATACATATGGGTTACTGGTTGAAATGGGCCCCCACAAGCTACCCACCTAAGCTTGTCCCTTTTTCTAGTGCATCCCACTTAACCCTTTAATCATGTTTAATTACATGTTTCCACTTAGTTAAGTATTCTAATCGTATTTTCTATTGCCACCCAAGGCAACCCACTAGATTTCCACATGCCACCCAAGGCACCCACTTAACCCCTCATGCCCCACTACATGCTTATCTGGTTAAGTATTTCTTAATTGATTAAGAACGTAACCATTGTAAAGACCTCTCACATTAGACTGTCTTTTATGGCAGTTGGATTTGCCGGTCGGTTCCGGGCAGCCTTACGCCATAACAGAGTCTAACCTCGTGTCTTTACACTTGTCACGTATTTAGTTTATGCCTAAGACCTCTCACATTGGGCCAATCATTTGTAGCCGCTGGATTTGCCGGTCAGGTCCGGGCAGTCTTATGCTACAAAAGGGTCCAACCTCGTGTCTTAGTCGACTAATTACACCTAATTAATCACCCCCATATTTTGAATTAATTTTCCCTAATTAATTCCAATTTAATGATGTACATAATTGACTCATTTATGTCCATCCACTTATGGTATGCAACATCATACCAGTTTCATCACAATTTTGTTAACATGAATATTAACCCCATCGTTTCCCACGTAATACGCTAACATGACATACTTAAAAGGGAAGATTCATCACAAATACAATGGGTTCAACTTAGCATAACATTAGCATCAACATGGGTTTTAAAGGTGTCAACTTGCATATATGACCATAGTATCAAACCCAACTAGCATAAATAATCAACCCAACTTGCATGAATCACATATGTCATAAAGAGGGTAACTTGCATAAGTTACTTATGTCATACAAAGGGGTAAACTTGCATATATATGTGTGACATATAAAGGGGTTAACTTGCATATGTATGCATCTCATATAAAGATGTAAACTTGCACATGTTACTTGCATATAATCAAACACCAAACTTGCATAACATGTCATATATGAACTTGCATATAATCAAACACCAAACTTGCATAACGTGTCATATATGAACTTGCATATAATCAAACACCAATCTTGCATAACATGGTGTCATAATGGATCAATGTTTATCATAGTGATTTGCATAACTAGCATCATGAACACATAGCATAAAACTTGCATAACTAGCATCATGAACATATAGCATAAAACTTGCATAACTAGCATCATGAACTCATAGCATATGACTTGCATAACTTGCATAACATCATGAACACATAGCATGTGACTTGCATAACTTGCATAACATCATGAACACATAGCATATGACTTGCATAACTTGCATAACATCATGAACACATAGCATATGATAACATAACTTGCATTGATCCACATACATAACCATAACCTCATTATATCCTATCATAATTAGTTTAGCAATTGCTTGCTAAAGGCATAGAAACTCACAACTTGTTTAGAAGTTGATTTGAGAAGCTATCTTCTTCTACAATTTGATGGAGGCTCCTTCAAGTTGCATTTTGACGGCATAACGACGTTGTATCTATTTTTAGTATGAATTAGGGTAGTCTTAGGGTGTATTTATAGAATTAGGATGTAGTTTAGGCCCTTAGATTAACCCTAATTTAGTTTAGAGCCGTCAGATTTCGTCACAAGCCACCAAAACATAGCCCAAAGCTCAAATCAGTGCACCCAGGCCAAACTGACCGACAGGGGGGGTCGACCCCTGGGTCGACATATGGGTCGACCCCTTGGGGGGGGGGGGGTCGACACCCATGTTGACCCTAGTGTCGACACCCTCTGTCTGGCGGGAATTTTCCCGCCTCTTCTGAAATTTGAATATTTTAAATCTGTTTTGAATTTTCTGAAACTTCGGATGGCCATAACTTCTTCATACGAAGTCCAAATCACGCAAACTCGGACTCTATCTCAACCAGAATTCCGAGACGAACACAATGGCGCAACCCATTTCCCTTAATTCTCACATCTGAGATTAATTATTATTTAATTACCAAACATTAATATTAAGTGAAATTCGAGGTGTTACATTCTCCCCTACTTAAAGGATTTCGTCCCCGAAATATCTAAGTCAAGAAGAACGTATCCTACCAACCAAACAACCATCTACTAAACCATCAAACACTGGCATCCATTGTCCTTAAAGTTTCTAATGCTGTATGAACATATGCAAAAAGTGTGTGTATATGTTCCCTGTCTAATGCAAAATCAGGTGGTCTACTGATTCAGTTGACCTCCTTTATGCAAACCATGATAGTGCCATGCATCCAATATGTATGCGAAAGAACCCTATCTACACATACTATTTCTACATGTGTGCACAACCATACACCAAAATGCATCATCCATATGATAACACAACCATTATACATCCATTAATATAGCTACCTACACACAATTATATGCAATACAATATGAAGTGACTGAGCCGATCTAGTGTCTAAAGTGTGTGTGTATGCATCCACGAGCAACCACTAGCAAACACTTGCATCCACACGCATCCATCAATCATATATGTCTCAAACACATATTTCAACCATAGGTTTACCCTATCTAAAGGTCAAAGGTACTAATGAGAGGACATACTAAAGATAAGATAAGTACTAGACAAACGATAAAGGAGAAGTTAAAAGACATACCCTCAAAAAGGAATGGGTACAATGAACGCTTCTTCGCTTCTGTCTCCCAAGTAGCATTGCTCTCATCCTCTCCCCATTGCACTTTGACTAGTCGAACCTCTCTGTTTCTCAACTTCCTAATCTCTGACCCAAGGATGCGGGTAGGAGCTCGTCGAATAGTCGCATCACGCTCTACCTCCACTTCTCTAAGCAAGCTCGGCTCTACCACCTCTGCGGTCTCATGTGGGCACTTCCTCAAATGTGACACATGGAATACGTCATGTACCCCACTAAGTCTCTCGGGTAAATCCACTCTATATGCCATCCGTCCAATCCTTTCCTTAATAGGAAACGGTCCTACAAATCTTGGTGCTAACTTCCCAACGGACCCAAAGCGAACAACATTCCGTAATGGAGATACTTTGACAAAGACCATGTCCCCAACATCAAACTCCAGATCCGTCCTCCTCTTATCCGCGTAAGATTTCTGCCTATCTTGCGCCGCTTTCATCCTTCTTCGAATCAAATCAATCTTTTCTGAAGTCTCTCTAACCATATCAGGCCCAAGCAAGATCTTATCCGTAGATTCCCACCAACATGTAGGTGATCGACAAGGCCTTCCATAAAGAGCTTCGAAAGGAGCCATACCAATACTAAACTGAAAGCTGTTATTATACGCGAACTCCACCAATGGAAGATGCTCTTCCCATGTACCTCCAAAATCTAAGATACATAGCCACAAAAGGTCTTCTAGAACACGATTCACCCTCTCGGTCTGGCCGTCCGTCTGAGGATGATATGCGGTGCTCAAACACAACTGAGTCCCTACTGCCTCTTGCAAACTCTTCCAAAACTCGCTAGTGAAGATAGGATCTCGATCACTCACTATGCTAGAAGGTACCCCATGCAATCGAACTATTTCTCGAAGGTAAACAGGAGCTAGCCATGGAGCAGTCCTCTTGCTCTTCACGGGTATGAAATGGGCGCTCTTAGTAAGTCTGTCTGCCACAACCCAAATTCCCGTATTACCCTTCCTCGATCTCGGTAACCCATCAATAAACGCTATCCCACTTCCAATGGGTGAAGCAACCCACCAGGTTTCTTTTGCTCCGCTTTCACTTGTTGGCACACCAAGCATCTAGCGACATACTCGGCCACATCTTTCTTCATACCGGCCCAAAAGAAAACTCGCTTCATGTCTTGGTACATCTTGTCCCCACCGGGATGAATGGTCATCTTTGAACGATGCGCATCATCAAGAATAGCCTTCCTCAAACCCTCGTCTTGCGGTACACAAAGTCTACCGTCTCTACGCAACCACCCCCTATCGTCTAGGCTGTACCTACTCAAATGGCTGGACGACTCCCACCTTATGAGCTTCTCTACTAACTCAACCAACTGTGGGTCATCCCGCTGTTCCTCGCCAATCCGTCCCAAAAGAGTAGGTCTGACCTCTAAGGATGCTATCAAACCGGGTATAAAGTCAACGGAAGGTCTGAAATCAAACATCGAGATAAATTCCAAGCTTCGTCGTTCCACAAACAATGGACTCAAGGACAACCTTTTTCTGCTTAAGGCGTCTGCCACCACGTTACCCTTGCCAGGGGTATACGCTATCTCGAAATCATAGGATGCTAAGAACTCCATCCACCTTTGCTGTCTCAAGTTCAAATCCTTCTGAGAAAACAAGTACTTCAATGATTTGTGGTCAGTGAACAATTCGAACCTCTCTCCAAGAAGATAATGGCGCCAAGTCTTAAGCGCAAAAGCAATAGCGGCTAACTCTAAATCATGGGTAGGGTAATTTTTCTCATGCTTTCTCAACTGCCTTCCCCCATAGGCTATTACCCTTCCCTCTTGCATTAAGATTGCGCCTAGTCATGTCCCACAAGCATCGATATAAACAACAAATGGCTTACTCCCATCTGGCAACACTAAGACTGGAGCTGTGATTAAAGCTCTCTTTAATCGTTGGAACGCATCATCACAATCTACGTCCCATGCGAAGACTAGATTCTTCTTTGTCAAGCGAGTTAATGGGGCTGATATCTTCGCGAAGTCCTTGATAAACTTCCTATAGTAGCCAGCCAACCCCAAGAAACTCCTCACCTCGGTAGCACTCTTCGGAACCTTCCAATCTTGGATGGATACTACCTTCGCGGGATCCACAGCTATCCCTTCCTTAGAGACCACGTGCCCTAAGAACCGCACTTCCTTCCTCCAAAAGTGACATTTAGAGAATTTAGCCTTAAGGCTATGCGCTCGAAGAGTCTCTAACACTTCCCTAAGATGTAGGGCATGCTCTTCTTCACTCTTAGAAAAGACTAAGATGTCATCCACAAAGACCACCACGAACTTATTAAGGTACTCCCTGAACACCCTACTCATCAAATCAACAAAGTATGCAGGTGCGTTCGTCAAACCAAATGGCATCACAAGCCACTCATAGAAACCATCCGGAGTCCTAAAGGCAGTCTTGTCTATGCTATCCTCAGCCACTCTCAACTGATGAAACCCCGTGGCCAAGTCCAACTGCGAAAACACTGAGGCGCCAACCAACTGATCAAAGAGATCATCAATCCTCGGCAATGGGTGTCTATTCTTCTTTGTGAGCTTGTTGAGTTCTCTATAGTCTACACAAAGTCTGAGGGACCCATCCGCCTTCGTGGCAAAAACTATTGGAGCACCCCACTCCGATATACTTCGTCTTATGAGCCCCTTCTCAAGCAACTCCCCTACTTGCTTATGGAGTTCCCTCCTCTCACGAGGAGCCATATGGCGCACTGGCAAAGATACTGGTTTAGCATTGTCCACCAGATATATTCGGAAGTCTATCTCCCGCTTCGGAGGTAAGCCCTTCACCTCCTCAAACACATCCGAGTATTCCCGGACCACTCTAACAGATCGCAAACTCTCGCCCGAAGCGTCAAGAGATTCAAGATAGCTTAGCATAACAGAATCCATGGGATTACAAGAGATCTCGAGAGTGTTACCCAAGCGGGTCATGAGCCTAACAACTCTCCTTTCACAATCAAGAACGGCACCATTACTGGATAACCAGTCCATGCCCAAAATCAACCCATAGCCCGTGAAGCCCAAAACAAAGGCATCACATCTAAACTCAACGCTAAGTATGGAAATCTTCAAACCCAAACATATCATGGACAAATAAGTGGAGCCTCCAATTGGGTTTGAAACAACCAAGGGATCATCTACTAGACTGGTGTCTAAGTGCAGTGACTCAACTAATGATGATGAGATAAACGATTGCGATGCGCCAGAGTCAAACAAAGTACGGACAGGATGATCAAACAGAAAAACCAGACTTTCAACGGAAATAGTTCTACCTCTTTCCTGAATCGGTGGAACCGCGAGAGCCTGAACTTGCCCCCTTGCCTGACCTGGTGCCATAAGAGCTTGCACCTGTCCCCCTGAGGTAGATCCCGTCCTCTGCCCCTTCTTAGGGCAGTCCTTCACTAGATGCCCTGCTTCGCCACAGTGGAAGCAGCCCTTCTTCTTCTTCTTCTTCCGACAATCTTTGCTTAGGTGGCCTGGTGTCCCGCAATTGAAGCACTTCTTCTTTCCCTTGCCACCGTTGCTTTTCCCACCTTTGTTTTGTTGTTGCTGTTGAGGTCTCTTCTGATCTCCTTTCTTCTCGGGTGCCTTATTAGCATTGGAACCCTTCTCTTCCTCACGCATGAGTGCCATGTCTACTAGCTTCTCAAAGGTGGCCCCCATAGGGATGTGAGTCATAGCCAATCCATGCATTGGTTCATTCAAGCCCTTAACGAACCTCAAAGACTTCTTCTCCGGTGTATTCACCATGTCTAAGCCAAACCTTGCTTGCTGATTAAACTTGTTGACATATTCCTTTACTGATAGGTTTCCTTGCTTTAGAGTCAAGAACCTTTCCATATACAGATTTTCTTCCGCCCTTGAAAGAAACTTTGCCACAAACCTTTGTCTGAAATCCGCCCAAGAGTCAACAGGGCGCTCTCCATTAGTGACCTCCCACCAGGACGAGGCCTCTCCCTTCATTAATCAAGCAGCTAACTTGACTTTCTTTCCTTCTTCCATCTCAAAGATATCTATCAACTCTTCTACCTCCTTAAGCCAATCTCTAGCTTCCACAAAAGTTTCTGATCCTTGAAAAGGTTTCGCTCCCATAGCCTTAAATTCCTTGCAAATCTTAGCAAAAATATCCGTGCGAGGAGGAGGAGGGGGAGGAAGATCGGGTGCTACTGTTGGTGGAGGAACATTTGCTGGACCCGCAGTGGCGGCCCTAGCCTCCATTAATCTCCTATACCATACTGGTATCGTCACACCCTCCGGAAAGTTAAGATCCTTAGCCATGCTGAAACGAAAAAGGAAAGATTCAAAACGGAGAATTCGAACGATAAAGGTATGGCTATTGGGGATTATGCTTTTCTTTCAAAAACTTTTCTCTTAAAAGACATGTTTTTGAAAATACTTCTTCCAAAAATGTTTTTAGAAAAATAGTTTTCTAAAAATTTTATCTGTTCTGGTAACCTTCAGCTCTGATACCACGTGTAACATCCCACACCCGCTAAGGTCACTCACTAAGGGAATGCCTTAACTTCGGTGGAGTATTTTAAGTGAATATAGAACAAAAAAATTACAACAAGACAGATATAAATAATACTTGAAATCTGAAACATCATTTCATTGCAGCAGAAGATAAACATGTTTGGTTACATATCAAAACCAACTAAAACAAGAGTCAAGTACTAAATATCCATCCTGATAAAACATAAGTACATAATCCCACTACATAACTTATAGCCATAATAGAAAAGATAAGTTGGGCTTTACATCACGGTCCAAGCTCCAAAAGATAGATAAAGCAATCTGATCAAAGCCCACTAGTGCTAGGCCCACTCTGAGAACCTGAGGGTTGGGAAAAAGATAAAAACAACGGGGTCAGACATAAGTCTGAGTGAGCCCTATAACTTTAACAATACAATCATTAAAGTAATTATGGTATGATATAAACTTGGTACTGTGATGACTGGGGATAAATGACTACACTAAGCAGCCAACTAGACATAGGATGAACTAAGATAACGGTAAAGACGCATCTACCTACCCAAGGGTAATTACTACACTGCACCACACCAGTCATTCCTATTTAAAGGTTGATCCCACCCAAGGACTTAGAAAATATAACTAGTAGTTTCTTGTACCCCTAGCTGACCACATAGGTGCCGTCTGCCCCTATCTCCACTAGGTGTACCCACTACTCCCCAAGCGATCGGCTCCCTAACGTAGATACCCGTGCTGGCCCCACAGTGGGGTGAATCACTCCCCAAAGTGGCAACCCGATACAACCAACGGTGCACGGCTTATACCTACACGATGCAACAACTTACCTACTAGCCCGGGTCCACACACGCATATGAAACCCGTTGGACTTGCGTTGCCACCGCTAACCCGTTTTTGGCCTCTTATAGTCAAGCCCAGTACGCGTGTCCCGTCCTCGACATGGGTCGAGCCCAATAAGATACATATGGGTTACTGGTTGAAATGGGCCCCCACAAGCTACCCACCTAAGCTTGTCCCTTTTTCTAGTGCATCCCACTTAACCCTTTAATCATGTTTAATTACATGTTTCCACTTGGTTAAGTATTCTAATCGTATTTTCTATTGCCACCCAAGGCAACCCACTAGATTTCCACATGCCACCCAAGGCACTTACTTGATTTCCACATGCCACCCAAGGCACCCACTTAACCCCTCATGCCCCACTACATGCTTATCTGGTTAAGTGTTTCTTAATTGATTAAGAATGTAACCTTTGTAAAGACCTCTCACATTAGACCATCTTTTATGGCAGCTGGATTTGCCGGTCGGTTCCGGGCAGCCTTACGCCATAACAGAGTCTAACCTCGTGTCTTTACACTTGTCACGTATTTAGTTTATGCCTAAGACCTCTCACATTGGGCCAATCATTTGTAGCCGCTGGATTTGCCGGTCGGGTCCGGGCAGTCTTATGCTACAAAAGGGTCCAACCTCGTGTCTTAGTCGATTAATTACACCTAATTAATCACCCCCATATTTTGAATTAATTTTCCCTAATTAATTCCAATTTAATGATGTACATAATTGACTCAATTATGTCCATCCACTTATGGTATGCAACATCATACCAATTTCATCACAATTTTGTTAACATGAATATTAACCCCATCGTTTCTCACGTAATACGCTAACATGACATACTTAAAAGGGAAGATTCATCATAAATACAATGGGTTCAACTTAGCATAACATTAGCATCAACATGGGTTTTAAAGGTGTCAACTTGCATATATGACCATAGCATTAAACCCAACTAGCATAAATAATCAATCCAACTTGCATGAATCACATATGTCATAAAGAGGGTAACTTGCATAAGTTACTTATGTCATACAAAGGGGTAAACTTGCATATATATGTGTGACATATAAAGGGGTTAACTTGCATATGTATGCATCTCATACAAAGGTGTAAACTTGCACATGTTACTTGCATATAATCAAACACCAAACTTGCATAACATGTCATATATGAACTTGCATATAATCAAACACCAAACTTGCATAACATGTCCTATATGAACTTGCATATAATAAAACACCAAACTTGCATAACATGGTGTCATAATGGATCAGTGTTTATCATAGTGATTTGCATAACTAGCATCATGAACACATAGCATAAAACTTGCATAACTAGCATCATGAACATATAGCATAAAACTTGCATAACTAGCATCATGAACTCATAGAATATGACTTGCATAACTTGCATAACATCATGAACACATAGCATATGACTTGCATAACTTGCATAACATCATGAACACATAGCATATGACTTGCATAACTTGCATAACATCATGAACACATAGCATATGATAACATAACTTGCATTGATCCACATACATAACCATAACCTCATTATATCCTATCATAATTAGTTTAGCAATTGCTTGCTAAAGGCATAGAAACTCACAACTTGTTGATTAGCACTCCTATGAAGAAGATTAAGTTGCTAGAGTTGATTAGAAGTTGGTTTGAGAAGCTATCTTCTTCTACAATTTGATGGAGGCTCCTTCAAGTTGCATTTTGACGGCATAACGACGTTGTATCTATTTTTAGTATGAATTAGGGTAGTCTTAGGGTGTATTTATAGAATTAGGATGTAGTTTAGGCCCTTAGATTAACCCTAATTTAGTTTAGAGCCGTCAGATTTCGTCACAAGCCACCAAAACACAGGCCAAAGCTCAAATCAGTGTACCCAGGCCAAACTGACCGACAGGGGGGGTCGACCCCTGGGTCAACACATGGGTCGACCCCTTGGGGGGGTCGACACCCATGTCGACCCTAGTGTCGACACCCTCTGTCTGGCGGGAATTTTCCCGCCTCTTCTGAAATTTGAAATTTGAATATTTTAAATCTGTTTTGAATTTTCTGAAACTTCGGATGGCCATAACTTCTTCATACGAAGTCCAAATCACGCAAACTCGGACTCTATCTCAACCAGAATTCCGAGACGAACACAATGGCGCAACCCGTTTCCCTTAATTCTCACGTCTGAGATTAATTATTCTTTAATTACCAAACATTAATATTAAGTGAAATTCGGGGTGTTACATTTATGTTTTGGCTACGCCAAAACTAGCGGAGGCAGAAGATGAAACCATTACAGACACGAGATCGGATCAAATGGGAACAAGATGATTATATTTGCAAAAGCCATATCTGTAATGCGATGACAGACACGTTTTTTGATATGTGCTACAACAAGACAACTGCAAAGGATGTTTGAGATGCATTAGAGGTGAAATATCTGATGGACAACGCAATAAGTAAGAAATTTCTGGCCACTAAATTTTTTAATTACAAAATGACTGATGATCGTTCAATAGTAGAGTAATTCAACGATATCATACATACACTCAGAGCCGGCCCAGAGGGAAGCCCACCAAGCCCTCGGGCTGGGGCAACCCACTGGGTCCGGGCAACAAGCCTGATAAATAGAATGTTGTCATGAACTAAATAACAGCATGTTGTGATGTGTTAACATAAAAGTATGGTACAGTGGAAAAGGGGTATGATATTTGCGGTGCAACAATGGTTCAAAACCTGCTAACATCAAATTTTTACCTGAAGAATTGTAAACTAAAACCTTTATATCTATATGTTTTTTTAAACGCAAAGTACATACAATATACTTTCCTACTGAAACCAATATATATTTTATAAAGCAAGGAAAATAAAGTATACTTTTCAGACTAAAATCTACATGTATATATATTGTGTACATCAGAAAGCATAAACCGTTAATGTACATTTGTAAAAATATGATAGTATACATACATACATAACTCTTACGCATGGCAGAGAAAAACATGGAGGCTGCGGTTGTGCAGGTGGGAAAGCAATGATGCGAGGTCGGGTTCGAACGGAGGAGGATGCCAGGCTTAGAGGGGCGGATCGTTGGGGGAAGCTCGGAGAAGAGGAGGGTCTCCTGGTAGGAGGGATGTAAAGTGAATGTTTTGTCAGTTCTAGTCTTTTATGCAATCTTATATCTAATGCTAAGAGTAAAGATAAAAATATAAAACAAGCCTTGAAATTATATATATGAGAGGACAACAAATTTTGAATGTGGCTTGGGCAATGTATTGTTAGGGCCGACACTACATACACTTAACCAATTCAGTCAATATAAGTTAAATATGGATGAAGAAATTAAGGTTTCCTCAATTATAGACAAATTACCCCCTTCTTGGAAAGATCAGAGGTAACTACTGAAACAAAAGGAGGATATGAGTCTAGACAGCCGTGCACAGTATCTGCAAGTTGAACAACAACTGAGGCAAAAAGATGCCCAAGATAAAAAAGTTGTTGATACATCAAAAGTCCATAAGGTGGAATAAAAGCAAGCAAATAATGCTTCAAATAACTCTTCTAATGAAAAGTGGAAAGGACAGAACAACAACAATTCCCAAAATCAGAACAAGAAAGGAAAAAATGGTGGTTGCTACTTTTCTGGTAAACGGGACATTTCAAAGGGATTATCGCTTCTAGAAAAAGAAGCAGCAATCTAAAAAGGAAAAGTTTTCCGTAGTCATATCAGAAGTGAATATGATTGAACATGACTATTTTTGGTGGATCGATTCTGGCGCTACTAAGCATGTCTGCATTGACAAGAATCAATTCAAGAAACTAGAATCAATTGAAGATGAAGATTATCTTTATATGGGAAATTCAACAAAGGCAGCGGTCAAAGGGAAGGGGACTGTGGATTTGGAATTCACATCTAGAAAAGTTCTGACATTAAATGATGTATATTATGTACCTAAAATTAGGAAGAACCTTGTATCGGGAGGTCTTCTTAATAAGTTTGGCTTCAAACAAGTCTTTGAGTCAGATAAATATGTGTTGACCAAAGGCGGTGTATTTGTGGGAAAAGGGTACATGTGTGATGGTATGTTTAAACTGAATGTTGATATTAGTAAAAGTATGAATTCTGCTTATATTGTTGATTCATTTTCATTATGGCATAATAGATTAGAACATGTTAATCATAAACACATGCTTGATATGATATCTTTGAATCTAATTCCCAAACACCTAAATGATATGCTAGATAAGTGTATGATATGCTCATTAACTTAGATAACTGGAAAACCATTTCTTTATAAACCAGAAAATACAATAAAATTGTTACAACTTATTCATAGTGGTGTATGTGGTACACGTAGTACTCCTAATAGAGGAGGAAAGAGATATTTTGTCACATTTATAGATGATTACTCTAAATATTGTTATGTCTTCTTATGCATGCTAAAAGTGAAGTTAAACTCACTTATTACTTATAAAACTGAAGTAGAAAACCAATGTGATGCTAACATAAAAACTTAGGTCTGATAGGGGTGATGAATATAAATTTCCTGAATATTGTGACTCAGTAGGAATTATACATGAGACATCTATTGCTTACACTCCATAACAAAATGGAGTGGCTGAAAGGAAAAACAGAACTCTTACCGAAATGGTTAATACAATGTTGTGTAATTCCAGACTTAATACTAGTTTTTGGGAAGAAGCCCTACTTACCGCGTGTTATTTTCTAAATAAAATACCTCATAAGAAAAGTAAAGTTACTCCTTATGAACTTTGGAAGAAACGAAAATCAAATCTTGATTATTATCGAGTCTGGGGATGTAAATGTAATGAACCGGTAACTTCGACATATTTAAATATAAGTCAAATTAAAATTTAACGATAAAATAAATATTTATATTTGGATTTTTTGTAGAATTTGGAATTTTATCTATTTTGAACCAATTTGAATCTTTAAAATTAAATTGCCTTTGTTGTTTAAAACATGAACGCTATTGAAACAAGAGTAACTATCATTTTTATTTATTTTGTAATTTTAATATCGATCTTGTGATTTGGTTTATAAAAGAAAAATATGCTGATACTTGAAGTCTAATTTGGAAATTGGACTGTTATTTATTTTGGATGGAATTAGAATATATTATATATGGATTATTTTGTAAATTATATTTTACATGAACGTTTTGCTAATAAAGACTTTTACTTTACTAATCAACTTTAAGTTATACATATATTTGGAAATATAATGTTGAATGTTATCTTATTTAATTTAGAAAGAAATTCTTATCAGTGGCAATATTGATTTCAAAAAAAAAATAAAAAAAAAATTGAATATAAATAATGATTAATTTAGAATTAAACGCTAAACTTAAATTTATGACAAGACGGTATCATTGGTATGTACAGTTAATGTAATGAAACCAAAGAGAGAAAATGAATTAATAGTTTTAATATTGAATACAAAATTTCATGTTAATTAAATTTCTAAAATTTAACATTGGATAAGTTCAACATTTTCCATTATATAAATTTTAGCGTTGTTCATGCGCAGTGTGTAAAACAGTTTAACATTTGTTATCGCATGCGCTGCGTTGTCCGTTCACATCCATCTAAATAAATAATAATAAATAAAAAGAATGAATAAATAAAAAGAAATTTTATTTTTATTTCCCTTAACAGTGTGAACAAACAGAGATTGTAATGAAATGGTAAACACAAATTTGGACCAGGAAATAACGGTAGGAAATTTTCAGCTAAAATTGACCTTATCTCTATTATTAAGTATCCATTCTCTCTTTAAAACAGCTCATTCACATTGCCCCTTGATTTGAAATTCACCCTTTCCTAAAAGTATGATGGCAGCAGAAAATCTCTCCTTGTCTGTAGATATAGATTTGAAAATACTATGCAAGATTTTTGAATCTCTTTCTGTCAGTGGCAAAGATATCGAAACAATAAACTAAGATTTCATATGGGTACAGAGAATCAGGGGCGGAGCCACATTGTGCCTGACATGGGCACGTGCCCCCCCAGGAATTAGAGAAAGAATAAAAACTATAACAGTACAGAAACAAAAAAAGAAAGGGAAATGGCGACTGGTTCTCTCTACACGTCGCCTCTTCTTCTCCTCTTTTCTCCTCATCTCCGTCTCGCTCATCTTCTTTTCTCCTTCCATCTTCCTTCGAACCAGTTTTCGTAACCCCTGTGACATGGCAAAAGCTCACTGCTAAACCCTAGTTTTCCATTCCCAGATCTGCTTTGCGTCACCTCATTTTTCTTCGGTTCTGAGGATCCAAAGGTGGCTGAATCTAGCGTGAAGGCTCGTCTATTCTTGTTGCTACTCAGTCAATGCCGTACTTTGCCCAAATCGAGATTGGAAACAGCTGAACAGGGTATATGGTAATCTTTTACTTGGTGGTAATACGGATTTGAGTTATTTTGTGTGTTTCGGTCCCATTGGTTTGCGTCTGCCTGCTGTTGTGGTTGATGTATTGTTTTGGCTGCAGAGTTGGATCTGTTCTTTTTTGGGTGTAGTGGTTTTTTGTGATGGGTATTCACAGCGTAAAGTTCTTCCATGTAATGGTGTCTTGGAAGCTGAAACCTGGTTCCTTCTCAAGACAAGCTGCACTTCTAGCCGCAGCCGCTTCTGTATGTGTTCGCGTCCGCTTGTTTGTTACTTATAAATGATTATTATGATTGTTAAATATATTTAGTTCTTCTTATTTGATACTTAGAAATCATTATTCATACATGTAATTATATGGTTGGCATAAAAAAAAATCGGGGTTGCCGCCCCCGAACCCCCGGAACCAATTACTTGCCCCTCCCAGCGAACTTTTCTGGCTACGCCACTGCAGAGAATGCAATGTTTTCTCTAACAAAAAATACCAACCGTAGAAATAAAAGCTCTCACCGTCTTCCGCGCCTGACCATACTAATTTCTTCCACCCATTTTTCTTCAATGTCGTTCTCCATTTCTTAGTACTCAGAGAGAATATATATAAGAACCAAAAGTAAACAAAGGATTTCAAACATCAGGAACTAGATTCCCACTTTCCCCTCCACGCGCATTTTTCCTTGTTTCCATTCCAGGATCTACCGTACCCAATTATAAAAAGAAATAAAAGCAATCAGACAAATTCAAACGCATGGAAATGGGAAGTGGAAGCTTCACGTCTTCTCCCTTTTCACCATACTCCTTCCACCTTGTTTTACAGCATCAGTACCCAACATTTAAGAAGGGAAGCACCCTCCTTCACACTTTACATCGGAGCACCAGCAACCTGTCCACCATCGCCGGAATCTCCAACTCCGGTGGTCGAAGTCCACTGCAACCGCCGAACCCGAGCGTGCTTCCTTCTTGCGTCACCTGGAAGAAAGAAAAGAAAAAAAATGTGTAAACCGCAAAGAGAACACAACAGCATCTCAACTAAACTTCGGCATGTTGTCACCAAGCCACGACCATCTCCTGTGAAGTTGTGTGAGAACTTTGGCATCCACTTCTTGCGTTGACAGTATATGAATGTATACTTAGAATATATACCCGACAGTTGCTCTAATTTGTACCAAAGTGAATCCTTAGCCTACTGTCGCTTTTCAGCTTCACCTCGCCGTCGCTACTCATTGCGGTCAGGCCACCAACAGCTCGTCCGAGCTCCAGCTCCTTTTCCGGCGAGCCAAGACAAGTAGCATGAGTTCCTTTTCCCCTGTTCTTCTTTTGCATGAGTTTCTTTGCGGACCTTCCTTAACAGTATATACATATATACTTAATATATACTAAGTAGCTCCTTTTATGTGTCAAAAATGAATTTTTACACGCTATTGTATAGCAGCTCTCCCCCTTCTGTGACGCATCTCGTCCGGATAGGCCGCCAGCACCTTGCCGAGTTTCTGCACCTCCTTCTGCGGTGTGAGCTTAGCACGTGAGGTTTTTTTTTTTTTTTTTTTTTTTTTGCGTGACCCTCTCTTTTTACTTTGTTTTGCTGAGGAAGGCATGCATATATAATATATATATATATATATATATATATATATATAAATGTGTGTGTGTTAGTTTGTCCAATTACTCCATGCGTGAAGAATACCATGATTTTCTTTTTTGGCCATACATGAGTATTTTGGCTTAAATCTTACTGCGCTGGTTCCATGCATGTCCATAGCAGCGCTGAACTGATATATACTCAGGATTCGAATATTTTAAAGAACAGATTGTAATGATAAATATCCGTATCACTTGACCATAGGATAGAAAATTTTATATGGACACCATGGTCAATAAAATAAAGTATTTAAAAATATTTTATCAATTTTATAAGTAGAAATTTTAATGGAATCCCTATATAACATAAAGGAAAGTTTTAAAAAGTAATTTTGTTCAAATATTTACTTAAAATTTTTATGAAATCCAATTTGTATTAAAATAAGTTTTAAAGTGATTTTTGCAAGTAATACCTAAGTTTATTTTTTTAAAACAAATTATTTATAACTTTATGTTCATATAATGAGTGTAATTATGTGACAATTTTTGAATTGAATGATTTAACATAAGGGATTTGCAAAGACTTGATAAATGTTCCCAAACTTATTTTGTTATATGATTTGTTAATGAATTTTCGCCATGTTGATATAAGAAGGATTTTACAAAATAAAAAGTGTTAAGTTCAAGTATAAAAAGGAATATGTTTATTTAAGTCATGGTGAATATGAGTTGTTAACAAGCTAGAACTTAACAAATCACAATTTGATTTATAACTATCGCTAAAAGTGATTTGGGAATTTATTATATGAAATGGATGTGTCGAATCCAAGGTAACATTGGTTTGAAAATCGTTTTAACCATGAAGTATTGAAATTGAACCAAATGAATGGGAATTTTTTTAAATGTGAAATTTTGATGGGAAAACAAATTGTGAGACATGGATTTGGATTTGGATTGAATCAACATTATTTGAATAGAATTTCAATTTCGTAGAAGTATTTTTTCCTCATTACTTGATTTTGTAAATATTTTTCTATAAAATGGTTTGATTACTTTAACTATATGATTTTTTTTTATACTTTTCTAACCATATATATGTTTATACAATATTTTCAATTTAGTAAACATATACTTTTCCAACTATATATATATGTTTATACAATATTTTCAGTTTAATATACATATAATTTTCCAACTGTGCATATGTTTATACATTACTTTCAATATACATATACTATTTTCAAAACTTAACTTTCTAAATATATTTTTAATTCAGATAAAATTCTATGTCCAATCCAGTTTAGTGAATCCAAAAAAGTGAAATAAAGGATTTCAAGCAATAACAATATTTCATGGAATTTAAAACTTAAAACCCAATGGTTGACAAAGAAATGGTGAATATTGTTTTTATGATCTTAAATCGAACCAATGACGAATGTTTTGAGTAATTGATTTTGGGCCATACTTGAAATAAACCGATTTGCGATACTTGAATTATGATTTCAAATATAGTGGCCACGGTGTGAAGAAAAAAAAAATGTAAGCGTTCGGTTGTTAAAAAGACCGGAGTCGGTAAATGGTATACTCTCTGTTAGTGACGATACCACTTTAACAACTGTGTACGTAACAGAGTATCCAGAATGATAGCAGGATGGGTTGGAGGCGATTACTGGATCGAAGAAGATGAACGATAACGAAATAGCCTTGAACTTCGGGTCATAATTAAAATGACTAAAACAGGAGCTATACCGTGACTAATTGAGGTCGCACCTCATATCGGACACGCTTCTTCGATACCATCTCTATTGCTATGTAATTGATTTGGGGCGCCCTTTTGATTTGGGAGTGTGTTCCGAGGTGGGTGATAGTTGCTGCTATGCGTTGCCACCGGTCCTGGAGTGCAACTGGTAGAATCCTACCCTGAGTATTGCCACATGTGCCTTGTCATATTTATCCTATACGAGCCCCATACGGTTTTTGATTTAGCATTTCTTTCTATGGAGTGTCTTCTGATAACACCAGTGCAGTGAATTTACGTTACTGTATAGACTGTGATGCCTATAAACTGCGTAAGGGTAATATGGTAATCCCGCTTACACTATTTTCATTATATTTACTTTACGGAGTAGACAATACAATAATAGCTTACTATTATATATATATATATATATATATTAGTTTCACGGATCCTTAGAGGATGGAAATCCCAAACATCTTTTAAGTTATTGTACATTTCAGTGAACATGTCACTTGAATTAATTCACTTATATGAGACTGTTAGTCCTGACTCGTGTATTTTGTTTGTTTTATTCCTTGCAAAATGCCCGGTCAGACCGAGTATTTCAGCTTGGAGGTATATCTGTCAGGGCTCGAGATTTGTTGGAGGTCCAGCTATCCATCTGCTATGTCATATGCAGTTATGCCCATCTCTGCTTATTACAGAATATCGGTATGTTCGATATTCATCTTTCCGTTGTGTCTATATTTATTTCTGCACACTGATATTATGTAAATTTTAAAGGATTTTGTAATATTGTATAATTTTTTCATCCTCTTTGAGATATTGTGTGTGACGACCCAAACTTCCCCATAAAGAAAAGCCTAGATTGCTTTGAGAACAACACACATCAGAACACAAACTGAAGAACATTTTATTGCTGATTGCAACAATTACATCAGAGTACAAGAAAATCACAGAGTATGAGTACTTATTACACAATTGAAATACAATAATATCAGAGATTTAAATTACACTTAAATAACAGTGGAAAAATATTACATTGTGCATCTGTGATTCTATGGTGATTTGTATTTCAACTTCATAAGCAGTAACAATATGTCCTTTTGAACGGTTCGAGTTTTAATTACCTACTTGAGGCGGTCAAAAGCCAGGTTGTTATAATAGAGCTATTGTCCGATCACCTGAACCAAAAATCGGGAAATTGGGACAAAAAGCTATTGAGTTCATATTCTTAGAATATGCTCAACATAGCAAAGGATATAGGTTTCTAGTAATAGAACCTAATAGCTCTATTGAAATAAATATAGTAATAGAATCAAGGGACACAATGTTTTATGAGAATAGAGTTACATCTATTCGAAATAAACTGATTCATGAAACGGTGGAGGTCAATGCACCTATTGGTGAAATGGCGGAGGTTAATGAACCAACAGTTGAACCTGCAGAAAACACTGATAAAAGTATCGACAAAAATGGTGATTCTCTTAGGAGAAGTAAACGTATAAGGATAGAGAAATATTTTTGGACTAGAATTTGTCATATATTTAGTTGAAGGATCAAGAAATAATGTAGAGCATCAATTAATGATATCTACAAGTATAGAATCTGACCCTTTAACATTTGCTGAGGCAATGAAATCTCAAGATTCATCATTTTGGCAAGAGGCCATAAATGATGAAATTGATTCTATTATGGGAAATAAAACATGGAAATTAGTAGATTTACCTCCTGGTTCTAAACCAATAGGATGTAAATAAATATTTGAGAAAATGTTAAAAGCAGATGGCACAATCGAAAAATTTAAAGCTAGATTGATTGCCAAAGGATTCACACAAAAAGAAGGAATAGATTATTTTGATACGTATGCCCCAGTAGCTAGAATTTTAACTATTAGAACTTTAATTGCATTAACTTCAATCTATAATTTTGAAATTCATCAAATGGATGTCAAGGCTGCATTTCTGAATGGAGAACTTGATGAAGAAATATATATATGTATCAACCAGAAGGTTTTTTAATGCCTGGACAAGAACATAAATTATGCAAACTTGTCAAATTACTTTATGGTCTTAAACAAGCACCAAAGTAATGACATGAAAAGTTTGTAAAACTATTATTTCTGATGGCTTTAATTTTTGAATCTGACAAATATGTCTATAGCAAGTTTTATTTAGGTAAATGTGTAATTATATGCCTTTACGTGGATGATATGCTTATATTTAGAACGAATACTTTGAGTATTGAAGAAACTAAAAGATATCTACCTTCATGCTTTGACATGAAAGATATGAGAGTAGCTGAAATGATTCTTGGAATAAGAATCATGAAAACAAAAGATGGGTTATCAATTTCTCAATCTCATTACATTGAGAAAATTTTAAAAAGATTCAATCTATTCGATTGTAAACTTATGTCTACTCCGTTTGATCCAAATATGTAGTTATACACTAATATTGGACGAGCTATAGAGCAATTGGAATATGCTAGAGTTATTGGAAGTTTGATATATGCAATGACATACACACGACCTGATATTGCCTATGCTGTTGGCAAAATGAGTAGATATACTAGCAACCCTAGTCATATCCATTGGAATGCAATACATAGAATTTTAATGTATCTAAAAGGTACCACAAATTATGGTATACATTACAACGGTTATCCGAGTGTAATAGAAGTATACGCAGATGCTGGTTAGAACAGTGGAACTGAAGATAATAAATCAACTAGTGGATGGAGATTCACTCTTGGTGGGGGAGCAATATCCTGGGCCTCAAAGAGACAAACATGTATTGCTGATTCAACCATGGCTGCTGAGTTTATAGATCTGGCTTCTGGTAGTAAAGAAGCGGAATGGTTAAGGAATTTATTATTAGAAAATTCCTGTGTGGCCAAAACCTATGCCACCAATATCTATGCATTGTGATAGTCAATCTACATTATCACAAGCATACAACCAAATTTATAATGGTAAATCTAGACATATTAGTCTAAGGCACAGTTTGCCTAGGCATATGCTCATTGAAGGGCTAATTACCATAGATTTTGTGATATTTGGCCAGGACTTGGTAGATCCATTTACTAAAGGACTTGCAAGGAACTCAGTGATAAAAACATCACAGGGAATGAGTTTAAAGCCTATACAATACAATCGCTTATGAAGGAAACTCAACTCAACATAATAAAGAAATTTGTTAGCTTGAGTTCAAAGAGCAAAAGTACTTAATATGTTTGCGGTTGGAAGCACTATAATATTTAGTCTGAAAAGTTAAGTATTATCATACATTCCAAGAAAAAGTGCTTGGTACTTATAATGACGAAGAGAGGATGTTCTTCTTAGAATTTATTTGGTTTATAACAGATATACTGTTGAGGTGTGTGTTACAAGGCACTTCTGATAAACCTACCTATATGAATGCAAAGAAGGTGGTGTCGCCTTCTGCGAGATTTTGGCTTGATCTCTAAGGGCATTTCATGAAAGAAGATACTGACCTAAGGGCAATCCACGGGTCGAGCATGCATACTATCTGGATAAAATGAAAATAAGTTTGTGATAATCACATCCGGTAGATTATATAGGATCGATGGTTCAATGCTTAGTCAACCAATCGATCCTAATATACTTTGATGGGTTTTCACTATGTATAGATTCAAGTTTGTAAGACATCTATACTTATGCACAAATTATCCTGCAAATAAATGAAAAGAGGAATTTATTTAAAATTTGGTGGAGGATTGTTGGAGAAAATATAAAATAAAAGGGAAGGGAAGAAGGAAAACACAAAGGGGGGAAATTTGATTTGTCCCATATTATGAAATGTAAGTGTGTTTTCCACTATATATATAAATGCATTACATAAGATATCAAATTAAAGAAGAGAAGGGAGAGAAGAGACATGAGCACACGACATTGGCATGATAATATTTAAATGTCAAAAGACGGGCCTTGGGGATATTGGGGTCTCGTGATCAGATGGGCCTCGAAATGTTATTGGGATTGCGCAGATCCAATAAGTTTTTACGTGCACTGATTTCAAATTCATAACGTTTCGAGCCGTTGCAAATGAATGGACGCGTCTATTCATCATTCAAATTTGCAACGCTTCTGAACTGTTGCAAAACGAAAAGATGTGGCTGTTTAAATTCAAACAGTCATAGCCGTTGGAAACAGATATGTCTCTTCATTGCCTATATAAAGGCTATCCGAATTCATTTTTTAATAAGTCGAATTCCTCTTCCTCTCCTTCCTTTTCTGCCATTAAAATAATCTCGAAGCTTTGCCAAATTCTTGAATAAACTATATGAGTTATAGTTCTGTAGGCTATAACTCCTTGATCTTGTCACTGCAGCGAGAAAATCCAACATAGTGAATTGTTGCGTTTATGCAAACACTCCAATTAAAGATATTTGATATCGGCTCCATTGTATATTCGAACAGATTTTCCATTACTCGTGCATATTAATAAGAGGACAAATACTGTTTTTGGATAGCGATCACCATATCGTATCTCAGAGATTTGTGTTTTCAAAGACTAGAAGATCCAGCGACGAATTCGACAAACAACAATCTAAACCAGTATTTGTGCAATGGCTCCTCACAATCTCAATGAGGTCGCAGCGGATTTCGCAGAATTAGAGCGCTTTGATGGTGTCAATTTCCTACGATGGCAGAAGAAGATGCATTTCTCATTGGCTGGTATGGAAGTTGTTTATGTTTTGGCTACGCCAAAACCAGTGGAGACAGAAGATGAAACCATTGCACAAAGGATCAAATGGGAACATGATGATTATATTTGCAAAGGCCATATCTTTAATGCGATGACGGACACGGTTGTTGATATATATACTACAACAAGGCAACTACAAAGGATGTTTGGGATGCATTAGAGGCGAAATATCTGATGGAAGACGCAACAAGTAATAAATTTCTAGCCACTAAATTTTTTAATTAGAAAATGACCGATGACCATTCAGTTGTAGATCAATTCAATGATACCATACATTTACTTAACCAATTCAGTCAACATAAGTTAAATATGGATGAGGAAATTAACGTTTCCTCGATTGTAGACAAATTACCCCCTTCTTGGAAAGATTATAGGAAACTACAAACACAAGAAGGAGGATATGAGTCTAGACAGCCTTGCACAATATTTGTAAGTCCAACAACAACCGAGGCAAAAAGATACACAAGATGAAAAATTGTTGATACATCAAAGGTCTATATGGTGGAAGAAAAGCAACCAAATAATGCTTTGAATAACTCTTCTAATAAAAAGAGGAAAGGACGGAACAACAGCAATTCCCAAAATCAGAGCAAGAAAGGCAAGAATGGTGGTTGCTACTTTTAGGGTAAACTAGGACATTTCAAAAGGGATGGTCGATTCTAGAAAAAGAACCAACAATATGAAAAGGAAAAGTTTGCCGCAGTCATGTCAGAAGTGAATATGATTGAACAAGACTATTCTTGGTGGATCGATTCTGGCGCTACTAAGTATGTCTGCATTGACAAGAATCAATTCAAGAACTAGAATCAATTGAAGATGAAGATTATCTTTATATAAGAAATTCAGCAAAGGCAGCGGTCAAAGGGAAGGGGACTGTGGATTTGGAATTCACATCCGGGAAAGTTCTGACATTAAATGATTATTATGTATCTGAAATTAGGAAGAACCTCGTATCAAGAAGTCTTCTTAATAGTTTTGGTTTCAAACAAGTCTTTGAGTCGGATAAATATGTGTTGACCAAAGGCGGTGTATTTGTGGGAAAAGGGTACATGTGTGATGGTATGTTTAAACTGAATGTTGATATTAGTAAAAGTATGAATTCTGTTTATATTGTTGATTCATTTTCATTATGGCACAATAGATTAGGACATGTTAATCTTAAATGCATGCTTGATAGGATATCTTTGAATCTAATTCCCAAACACCAAAATGATATGCTATATAAGTGTAGGATATGTTCATTAACTAAGATCACTAGAAAACCATTTCCTTATAAACCAGAAAGTACAACAAAAAATTTACAACTTATTCATAGCGATGTATGTGAAATACATAGTACTCCTGCTAGAGGAGGAAAGAGATATTTTGTCACATTTATTGATGATTACTCCGAATATTGTTACGTCTATCTTAGGCATGCTAAAAGTGAAATATTAAACTCATTTATTACTTATAAAACTGAAGTAGAAAACCAATGTGATGCTAAAATAAAAACACTTAGGTCTGATAGGTGTGATGGATATTAATTTCCTGAATATTGTGAATCGGTAGGAATTATACATGAGACATCTACTGCTCACACTCCACAACAAAATGGAGTGGCTGAAAGGAAAAACAGAACTCTTACCGAAATGGTAAATGCAATGTTGTGTAATTCCGGACTTAATACTAGTTTCTGGGGAGAAGCCTTAATTAGCGCGTGTTATATTCTACCTCATAAGAAAAGTAAAGTTACTCCTTATGAACTTTGGAAGAAACGGAAACCAAATTTTGATTATTGTCGAGTCTGGATATGTAGAGCTATTGTCCGAACCTGAACCAAAAATCAGAAAATTGGGATAAAAAGCTATTGAGCGCAATTCTTAGGATATGCTCAACATAGAAAAGGATATAGGTTTCTAATAATAGAACCTATTAGTTTTATTGAAATAAATACAGTAATAGAATCAAGGGAAGTAGTGTTTTATGAGAATAGATTTACATCTATTCAAAATAAACCGATTCATGAAATGGTGGAGGTCAATACACCTACTGGTGAAATGGTGGAGGTTAATGAACCAACTATTGCACCTGCAGAAAACACTGATGAAAATATCAATTAAAATGGAGATTCTCTTATAGAGAAATCTTTTGGACCGGATTTTGTCGTATATTTGGTTGAAGGATCTAGAAATAATGTAGAGCATAGATTAATGATATCTACAAATGTAGAATCTGACCCTTTAACATATGCTGAGGCAATGAAATCTCAAGATTCATCATTTTGGCAAGAAGCCATAAATGATGAAATGGATTCTATTATGGGAAATAAAACATGGAAAATAGTAGATTTACCTCTTGGTTCTAAACCAATAGGATGTATATGGATATTTAAGAAAAAGTTAAAAGCAGATGGCACAATCAAAAAACTTAAAGCTAGATTAGTTGCCAAAGGATTCACACAAAAAGAATGGATAGATTATTTTGATACGTGTGCCCAAGTAGCTAGAATTTTAACTATTAGAACTTTAATTGCATTAGTTTCTATCTATAATTTTGAAATTCATCAAATGGATGTCAAGTCTACATTTCTGAATGGAGAACTTGACGAAGAGATATATATGTCTCAACCAGAAGGTTTTGCCTGGACAAGAACATAAAGTATGCAAACTTGTCAAATTACTTTATGGTCTTAAACAAGCACCAAAGCAATGACATGAAATGTTTGATAAAACTATTATTTCTAATGGCTTTAGGATTTTTGAATATGACTAATGTGTCTATAGAAAGTTTCATTTAGGTAAAGGTGCAATTATATGCCTTTACATATATTTGGAACGGATACTTCGAGTATTGAAGAAACTAAAAGATATCCATCTTCATGCTTTGACATGAAAGATATGGGATTAGCTGAAATGGTTCTTGGAATAAGAATCATGAAAATAAAAGATGGGTTATCAATTACCCAATCTCATTACATTCAGAAAATTTTGAAAAGGTTCAATCTATTTGATTGTAAGCCTATGTCTACACCGTTTGATCCAAATATGTAGTTATACACTAATACTGGAAGAGCTATAGAGCAATTGGAATATGTTAGAGTTATTGGATGTTTGATGTATGCAATGACATGCACACGACCAGATATTGCCTATGATATTGGCAAAATGAGTAGATATACTAGCAACCCTAGTTATACCCATTGGAATGCAATACATAAAATTTTAAAGTATCTAAAAGGTACCATAAATTATGGTATACATTACAACGGTTATCCGAGTGTAATAGAAGTATACGCAGATGCTGGTTAGAACACTGGAACCGAAGATAATAAATCAACTAGTGGATGGAGATTCACTCTTGGTGGGGGAGCAATATCCTGGGCCTCAAAGAGACAAACATGTATTGTTGATTCAACCATGGCTGCTGAGTTTATAGATCTGGCTTCTGGTAGTAAAGAAGCGGAATGGTTAAGGAATTTATTATTAGAAATTCCTGTGTGGCCAAAACCTATGCCACCAATATCTGTGCATTGTGATAGTCAATCTACATTTTCACAAGCATACAATCAAATTTATAATGGTAAATCTAGACATATTGGTCTGAGGCACGATTTGGTTAGACAAATGCTCACTGAAGGGGTAATTACCATAGATTTTGTGTGATCTAGCTAGAATTTGGCAGATCCATTTACTAAAGGACTTGCAAGGAACTTAGTGATAAAAACATCACAGGGAATGGGTTTAAAGCCTATACAATACAATCGCCAATAAAGGAAACTCAACTCAACATAATAAAGAAATTTGTTATCTTGAGTTCAAAGAGCAAAAATACTTCATATGTTTGCAGTTGGAAGCAATACAATATTTAGTCTGAAAAACTAAGTATTATCATACATTTCAAGGAAAAGTGCTTGATACTTATAATGATGAGGAGAAGACGTTCTACTTAGAACTTAATAGGTTTATAATAGATATACTGTTGAGGTGTGTGTTATAAGTCACTTCTGATAAACCTACCTATATGAAAGCAACGAAGGTGGTGCCGCCTTCTACAAGATTTTGGCTTGATCTCTAAGGGCATTTCATGAAAGAAGATACCGACCCAAGGCCAACCATGGGACGAGCATACATACTATCTGGACAAAATGAAAATGTGTGTGTGATAATTACATCCGATAGATCATATAGGATCGATGGTTCAATGCTTAGTCAACCAATCCATCCTAGTATGCTCTGATGGGCTTTCACTATGTATAGATTCAAGTCTGTAAGACATCTATATTTATGCACAGATTTTCCTGCAAATTAATGACAAGAGGAATTTATTTAGAATTTGGTGGAGGATTGTTGGAGGAAATTTAAAATAAAAGGGAAGGGAAGAAGGAAAACACAAAGGGGGGAAATTTTATTTGTCCCATATTATGAAATGCTAGTGTGTTTGCCTCTATATATGTAAATGCATTACATATGATATCAAAAGTAAGAAGAGAAGGGAGAGATGAGACATGCGCACATGACATTGGCATTATAATATTTAAATGTCAAAAGATGGGCCTTGGAGCTCTTGGGGTCTCGTGATCAGATGGGCCTCATAACGTTCCACAGTCGTTGCAAATGAATGGATGTGTCTATTCATCATTCAAATTTGCAATGGCTCTGAATTCCTTTTCTGCCCTTAAAATAATCTTGAAGCTTTGCCAAATTCTTGAATACTACACCAGAAAATGCCTTTCGTAGTGTTGCAAAAACGCTACAATAACTTGTAGCAGTGTTTCGATAAACGCTACTATACGACATGCAACTAAAAGTCCAAAAGTTTTTGTTGCGTTTTAGTAAACGCAACCAAAAATGGAAATATTGTAGCGTTTTAGAAACCCTACAAAAAGTTTTTTGGAAGCTTCTTAAAAATGCAACTAAAGTGATACCTGCATCATTTTTCAATTTTTTTGTAGCGGTTTTCCAGTCCTACTATATGTTTTTTGTAGCATTTGATTTCAACTACAATATCTTTCATAAATTACATTTGTAGCACTTTTTCAGTGCTACTAAAACCTACTGATGTACACCACATTTTAATTACGGTTATTTACAGTTAATGGCTTGTAACGTTTATATCAATCGCTTATATATAATAGAAATATTAAAACAAATAATCATATGAGTATCATTTTCAAACTAAAATCAATAATTGCCATACTTAAATACTTAAAAAAAACACATTACTCGCACTATCAAATATAACACCCATAATTATTTCAATAGTAGTATTTCGACAAAATAAGTGAATCCATATACCATAAGTGCTTAAAAACAAGTCTACACGGCTAGTACAAATAAAATAATAGTTATAGTCTTGTTCATAGCTTAATTATCACTGGTTCTTTGATGCGGTTGTTCTTCACTTCGGAAATCTAATTACCTGTACATAGTATAACGGGTAACAGTAAGATTTACATACAAGTATAACGGTCAACAAACAGAATTAAATAAATGTGCAATGGAATGTAAGCGGTGCTAACAGCCCTGACATTACATAAATGTGCAATGGAATGTAAGGGGTGCTAACCAGCCCTGAAAGATGGTTAGACACTTGTAATGTTATCAAAAGGAATAAATACTCTATAATTACATTGCTGGAGACCAAAATCAGAAAAGAAAACTTTCTTCTTTCAAGAGATATTGGGATAATAACAGGATATCAGAAAACAAACTGAATTTTGTCGTAAGTGCTGAATTCCAACCCATTATAACAAGCAATTTTGTGAAGGATTTCAAATATCAGTTTGCGATCATCATATAACCATGTTATTAGGTAACAAAGGAGGAGCAGAGTTTGTCATATCATTTATTTAATCAGAAAAGCATGAAACTCAAAGAAAGAATTTGGCTGATTTAATCATGATCAATATTTCTTGGCTTATCACAAGTGATTTCAATTGTATGAGACTTTCTAAAAAAATCAGGAAGAAAAACTCTGCCTACTAGAAAAACTGAGGAACTTAATTCCCTTTTAATATGATATGGTTTGAGGAAGCATTAAGTTAATGGCCTCAGATATTCTTGGAGATCAGGTTTGACAAAAATAATGGATGTAAACTAGATTGAATTCTTATCAACCAAGAACGGTTGGCCAAATTTCCTCAAATCTACTGCAAAGGCAATCAACTCTCTAGTCAATGACCATACTCCTTTAGTTATGAATCTGAGTGTTAATAGCGAGCTCTCAGGGGCAAGGCCCTTCAAGTACCGTATTGCATGGAGCCTATATGATGATTATAATATCACATTTGAAAATTCTTTGTTTGTTCCTAATCTTGGTAATCATCTATGCAATCTCCTAATGTCTCAAAAGCACGTTTAACAATCAATTTGATGAGAAGTGATTACTTAGACAAACTCAACTATACAATCATTTGATGATTAGTGATTACTTAGACAAACTCAACCATAAATGAATTAAAATACAGTATTTTTTAAAATTTTACTTAATACTAATCATTTCCAAAATTAAGTTAGCATAAATATGTAAATAAATTCATTTCCTTCTCTAAATTGTGAAATTTATAAATTGTTACTCTAAGCATAAATGAAAATTGTATTTCTTTCAAAAACACATCTAAGATTCCTATAATTTATAGCTAAATTCATTTTCTCCCCCAAATTCCTAATAGAAAATCAATTATATAATTCATTCAAAAAAATATTCTCAACAATAATGTAATAATAATAGCTATCCAAATCTTAATTGCGAGCTTTTGTTCCTGTTTTAGCCTGCATGATCCAGTAGCCTAACCATCTTGTATCCAAAAATGGTAATATAATATATCTGGAAATAAAAAATGATAGATCAAAATCACTAAATAATTACTTGCGATCACCTAAACTTTTGAGCTATAATATTGACTAGTGCTGATATATGAAATTAGTTTTATGACAGATTTTGAGCTATAAAATTATTAGCAAATTGGATGATGGGCTATTTGTTGTGTAACTTTTAAAAAAAAATGTTGCATGTTTTCCAAATTCATTTTTATCTTCACAGATGTTATCTTTCACCTTAATTTCTACACCCATACAAATTTCACCTTCTTCCAATGGATATCTTCGCATGGAAGTACGCTGAGGATTCATTGCCATTACTTGATCACTTACACATTTCATTTTTGTGATACTTCTAATATTCTCGCTTCAGAGCCTTGTATAATTCGTTTTTCATTTTTAGTAACACCGCCAGGTCTTTAATCATTGCAAATATACCTATCAATGTTTGATCCAATATGCAAGATCCTGCACAAACTATCAACTAGAAAACCACCATTCATATGCGAAAAATATTTTTTGGAAAGCAACGAATAAGGTTAAAAAAGGAACTAAACAGCGGATTAATCAAAAGAGGCCACTGATGAAAGAAAACTAATGTAAAAAAAGTTACCTGATAGCCACTAGTCAAGCCATCAATGCTCCAACCACATGATATTCCATACTCTTTTTTATGCCCAGATCATAGCATCATTCAACCATGCCACGCTGAGCTTTCCCCCTTGACCTTCCACCATGCTAATCCCCTTTTCTCTACAATGTATACTAAATAAGCACGTGCACACCAATCCTCAAACATTAATCGACCAACAAACCAACCTTTCCTGCTAAGCTGATCAAACAACAACAAATCAGTCTAGTGTATCTTCCTAACATAAGATGATATATAATTTGCTAGTGCACATTTCAAGCTATTCGACTCTTAAAACTCCAGATCTGTCATCTCCCTCCAAGAACAAGAGACCTCTTACTTCCCCAAGAGAAACCAGATCTGTCATCTCCTCCGACACAAAATATAGTCCCTGTCATCCTCCCTTAACCAAGTCTGAACATCTCTAAAGCTCAATCCATTTAGCCATCTCATGATTTCAAAGCAAGACACTAGAACTAGAAGATATAAAGCACCTTTAAGATGTCGATCAACAAAATCTATCCAAGAATGATTAGAAGCCGATCAAGAGATTTAGAGAAGGGGTATCGATATCCGAAAGGCGGTGTAAAACTAATATAAAAATTCAGCTCCTTTTCATTACTTCATGGATAATGGTTATGCACTATAAATGAATTTACTTCCAATTTACTTTACATACGCCCAACAGACATATCTAATGTACTGCTTCGATATTTAACAAAATAAGAGTGTATTGGTTATCAGTATACAACCCATAACTTCAGATAAAAATGAAAAATATATAACAGTCTCCATAACAAAAGGAGTACATAGAATATGTTTTACAGAGAAATTTTAAGGGATATAGACAAAATAGTATGTGAGAGAAAGAACTGTGATGGCTTTGGAAGAAATGAAATAAATATATGTGAATAGTACATGATAACAATGGAGTTTATCTATTTTGTGTAACATGCATACAAAGTTGAGCATTAATCTAATTATGAAGAGCAAAAACAGAAGGGAACGGTAACAAGTTATGCATGCACTGTGATAGATGGTAATAGGTTGGCAGTTCAAATCAAACATTACTTGTGCTGATCTAGCAAGACAGTAATTGAGAATAGCGATGGTTGGAATAGTCACTCAGAGTAGTGATGGTTGGAATAGTATCAAAGTGAGCTGGTTTGAACTAAATTCGAACAACTTTCAATTTTTTAATTTATTTGTTTTTGTAAATTGTTAACATATTAGTTGTTAAAAAAACATATGATTAAATGTAAAATTATGATTCAATTAAATTAAAAATGATAATTTAAATGTACCATTCGAATGCTTTGCTCGTGGCCGAAATGTGCTTATCGTTCCTTCAATTTTCCCACTCAAATGTTTTATTCAGATTTTCCGTTCTCGTGCTGGAACCGCCAAACCACATACTTATGGGTATGTTGACTTTGAATTTTATTATTTCATTATGTGAGAAGATGCCTGGATTCTAGACTTATGGCGATGTGAAGGGAGTCAATAACATGTCAATACTATGATGGAAAACCAAGCAATCAGAAGGTTACTCCTTCCACCGCCATGCAAGATCACCTCATTAACTATAAACCCAAATATTCTCCATGCTTGACAAGATAGGAATGTAAGAGGTGGCAATGACATCCCAAAGAAAAATGAAATCAAAAGAGTTATCCTTCAACACAAACTCCAATCAATTGTAATTTTAGAAAACAAATAAAGCCTTCAAACTATAAACCAAATATGTAAATGCATTCAGCTTACATTGAATTCCTTGCATAACCCTCACCAGACACCTTTTGGCATAATTTTTGTCTTGTAAAATCCTGATATTTACCATGCCACAGTATTAATTGTTATCGACCAAATGTGCCATACCTAAATTAGGTAAGGATTGATTTTATGATAATTACATATAAAACACAACCACTAAGTAATTCAGAAACTAACTGGCCCTATTGGTTCTTCAAACTATCATGATTTCCAACCTGCATGACTTTAAAATAGTCATTTTAGACCACATAAGTACTGTTTTAAGAAAAGAACACATCTTTTTTTGAACTTATTCAAGATTTGTACGACATAAATATATGTTGTCGAAGTGTAATTCATAAGTTAAGCAACCTGGGAGTATAGAGTTGTATATTTAATATTAATAAAATCTGTCATGCTAAAATATAAAAAAATAA
The DNA here is from genome assembly GCA_030737875.1 of Allium sativum. Lineage (NCBI taxonomy): Eukaryota > Viridiplantae > Streptophyta > Magnoliopsida > Asparagales > Amaryllidaceae > Allium > Allium sativum. Next base: position 367,920,080 of record CM060920.1, read on the forward strand.
AAAATAAAAAATTGAGATTGCCAAAGAAAAGAACATGCACCTATAGCTGAGATTTGTCATCTTCTAGCTTTTCAGTTTCTGACTGTACCCGCTTTCTTTTTATCACAGTAAATTCTCTAAAATCAACAATGTCATATTACATATTAAATGTATAATCTGTCTTGTTACATCCACTAAAATGAAATCCTTACAAAACAAAGGCATAAACCTAGAGTAGTAATGCAGTTAATAAAATGAACACTCGAAAAACGATGATCAGTGAATGAAACTAACCTTCGGATCGTAATTCGAATAACCAACGTCAACAAGGCATAGGCCATCTGGAGGAGCTGTAGCACGTCTACATGAAGCATCCATTAGTTTTATTAAACCATTAGCACCAACTGCTGCCTCTCTAATTGTTGTCGCAACAAGCACCCTAATTATCTTACGCAAGAAGCGGCTTGCCACTAGTTCCATGCACATCACTCTTGTGTCGGTCCCTTCCTCGTATACCTGGTTAGCACAAGGTAGAATGGTTTCTACAGCACGAGAATGGAACATAAGACATTCGGTTGGTGGTCCACTGCTTCGTGAGGCTTTTGTGTCCCGTATCTCAAATTTCTAGCACCGACCTGCTTTAAATACAGTAAAATAGGAACCGTTAGTGCATGTAACTTTATTTTACATATCCAAATAAAACAAGTACAATGAAATAACAGTAAAAGAAAAAATGACACGAACCCATAGATTTATTACATGTGATCAAACAGGGAATTGCTCAAATAAAAAACCATAATGACTTTGCTCACAAATTGTCTTCACTCTGAAGCAATTATTATTATCTATACCATATCTATATATAGTGCCTTTGACTAAAGATCCAAGGTAATTAAGGCATTTTCTTTACCAAAATAATATAATCCACTATCCTTATGCATCTATTCACAATTAGCATTTTCATGTAACATTAAGGTAAGATTACAAGTTTTATAAACATCAACTAAAAGGGTGAAGAGGCTAACTTACGTCAACGTATGAAATAGTACTGATCAAACATTCATATTGTAAGTAATAATATAGAAAATGAGTTCGCTAAAAGAGCTCGATACGACAGAACTTGAAGTGTAACTTAATCCCTATTCTGCCGATCACTTCATCCCACATAAATTCTTATTGTAATCCACCACTTGCATCCTTACCACATCCACCATTTGGAAAGCATCACTCAACCAAAGTACATGATGACTGAAATGCAAATTGTTTAATATATGTTAACTGAGATTTAACACAGTCAGAACTGACCATGGAGTTGCTGCAATGTACATTGTTTTCAGTTTCCTATACTTCAAAATTTATTACGTTGCATCTTGGGTGACCACAGAGTTTGCCCCCGGTAAGATGCAGAAGGTAACATAAATTTCCCGTTTAATTTCCTTAAAGATTACAAACTCGTTTTCATCAAAATTGTTAGCAAATTTTCTTTTCTCAAAGTTAATACCTTATCTCAAATGAAATGCACATATTCACATTCAAAACAAAAAGGAGAAAATAAAGACTTTGATGTTTCAGCAATCTTGTTGCATATAATACAAGAGCACTTATGTATTACGCCTCTGTTATAAAGATTGACCTTTGTACGCATAGCATGTCAAAACATTTTCCAAAGTAACTGTTGTTTTGTTTTGGTATATGTACCATATTCTACAATTCCAAAGGAAGTAATTAGTTAAATAATTTGTGGTTATCAACTTGTAAACACGCTTTATAAATTGATGTTTCCCACCGTAAATAAAATTGTCAACATTTGAATTTTTGAAATTATTTGATTGGGCCTAATTCCAAATATTTCCAATAACTAGACCACATTAATGACGAGTTTACTATAGGAATATGCTGACATAAAGAATTTGACAAGATCTATTGTTTAAACAAGCATTATAGTTTAACTCCTCTATCATAGTTTGTCCCCGGTAAAATGGCATGACTAGTTTGTTTATCTCTGATTCTATGACTTTTAAAACTGTACTATTTTCAACATTAAAGTTCAAACTCAAAGCACTGTGCTTAACAATCAACATAGGAAATTAGATGTCAAAAAGTTACCTGTTTATATCTCTCGCTCATTTACTGATCAAACCATCAGCATGTTTCTTTTCACTTACTCTGATCATATCATATTCCTCTTCGGTTTGATACTCATTCAATCACGCCATCCTTCAAAGGCTTTAAATCAGAAACTCAAAGAATCAATCTTAACAAAATTACGTCAGTCCTAACATATAATCAAGTATGTTTAAAATTATTTACATGGTCAGGATTAAGAATTAAATTAAGGAATATTGGGAATCAAAGATTAAATGACCTGACCTGCTTCCTAGTCTAGTGATCGAGCAGCAGACTCATGATTCTTGATCATCCTCTTCTGCCTCCTTTCAGCAGTCTTATCCTCATCAACCTTCCTTATTCCTCTTTCCTATCCTGATTTGTATTCATAACTGTTGTTCATGTCGTCCAGTGCGTTGTTGCTGCCGCCGTTGGTACTGTTTGTTCTTTTGCAATGCCAAAATTACCATTTTTGTAGAATCTACACCGTTGTCATCCTCGTCCAGAAGCATTCGCTAGAAAAATCTTCCACAATAATTTCTCCAAGCTTTATATTCATACTTCTTCCTTGGATGCTCTTCTCTTCCTGTATAATTGTCCATACTTCATCAACTGTCTTTTTGCTCAATGCCGGATTCATTCCAATGTTTACCTTGCTGGTTAAGATTGTATCTTGTCGTTGAATTATCGGTACCAAGCACTATGTTCTTAAAAAATCATTGAGGTTCACGCTATGTAATTTGCTCCCAGATGGTTCTCAACTTCATCTGGTGTGAGGCTGTAAAGTGACCCCTGCCTGCTTATGATTTCTCCACAGTTTCCATTGTTTGAGTGCCCATTCATAATATTGAATAAAACTAATTAGATGTGGGTTACTTCAAGCTATATGATTCCAAACCTAGATATGTCAGAAATGAAATTGACTTATTTACAGTAGAAGTAAATATTAGAACCCAAAAAATAACTGGATGTTTAATCTGATTTGGCACCTCAGTGTGTTTAAAAAAAAACTGATCTCTAAGCTAAAAGAGATGGAAGCAGGCAGATACAGCAAAAGCAAACAAATATGACTACAGGACAAGAGGGTTCAAAAAATATAAGTTCACAGAATATTAGATTAAACTGCTTTTACTAAAACAAGAGGGAGAGAAACTCAGACTATTCAGTAACATTATCTGATGAATCATGAGGGTACTTACTGTTAGTAAAACAACACATCACATTTCATGGTTAATCAACTAAGTTTGGAGCAAACATGCCTTTGGGAAAGAAGAAATTTAAAAAGTACAAATATCACAGTTGCTGCATTGCATGGAGCTCAACTTAGGCCCATCCAAAAAAGATATTGTGCTTGGAAGTTTTTTTAACTACTTTGGTCATCAGTACACCAAAGTATAGAGGTAAGCAAATCTGATATACATATATATTATTGTCTATTTAGATTCATGGCAGATATTATGTTCAGGTTCCTAATCTGTAAAATCTAAAAACCAATTGAAAATATTATGGATTTCTCATTCCAACAACTGATAGCCATACTTTGATTAAAGCTACAGTTTGATATGCATAGGCTAAGCTCTAAAATGAAACAAGAATCATTCATATGAAGCAATTACAAAAATCATTCATATGAAGCAATTACAAAAATCATTTATATGAACCAATTACCCTCTAACGGTCTAACCAAAGCATTTCATAGTTACTATATGTACTAGTTCTTATATACAACTTGTCTTCGAAGTTTGAATAGCTTGGTACTAGAAATTAGCATAATAACTACAAGTGTTACTAGTTTGTCTTGTTTGTTAATTATGTGCCTCTAAACAAAGGAAAAGTGAAAAATATAATATAATAATGGTTACTTCTTCTTTTTTATATTTTCTCTATCTACAATACAAAAAGCATCAAAATTTAAATCTTCATCTTTTTTATGATTGTTGGATTGATTATGATGTTCCGACTATTCCATTTTGACGTTGCAAGTATTGAAACCTCAAGAAAAATTATTTCCACACTAAACTGCGTCAGTAATTCATCTTAAATAAAATATATTTGAACCACCGGTAGTGCGAGCTTGTTGAAAAGGACGAAATTTGATTGTAAACTTGTTTAAAATCAGCTTAGCATATACTCAGCATGATCCGTATTGTAAAAGGAAATATATTTTAATTGTTTAATGTCATGGCATCATTGACATTTGAGGAAAATCAAGCCCACCCTACATATTTTTATATATTAAATCAGAACATTCACATTTTATGTTACTGTTTACATTTAAGGATAAGCTGGACTACTTATAAGAAATGGTTGTAATATAAAAAATCGATTAATCATTGAACAGGAAAAATGGAGCACAAACCAAAGGATAAGTTATGCCTTCCAAAAATGGATAATTGTAATGATGTGAAGATTATAAGTAGAATAAACACACATGTTAGCTCACGGCGTCTTTGGCATTGAGTCGTGACCTATATAAAACGAATCATTTCAAATCTAACTATCAATTAAATGATTATTTCTTTGCACACATTAATTTCATATCATATTTGTCAGTTGAATTTGTATAACTCTTTGTCAATAATGACTAGCATATTGTGATTTACACATTCATATACATAACAGTTGTCCCCTGCTATAAATTTGAACTGCTAACATTTATATTCATTTAAATACATAACATTTATAATCATAAACGTGATTCTACCAACATTATTTACTAGTAGTAATAACTAAGTGATTCAGTGTATTGCCTCTCAAATCTTTTAAAAAATAACTTTATTAACTACTTATCAATAACAACATAACGACCCCGTTTATGATTTAAGAATGAAAGTAATGACAGAACAAACAACGCGATTCCTACAATAATTTATCCTTTCTTTTTAGTTGTTTGATGGAATACATTGGATGATACAACCACTTAGTGTTAATGAATGTAAGAAGATCTAAGAAGAGAGGGAGAGAGACAAAAAGAAGAAGATTTAATAGTATGTGAACTTACATCAATGACGTCATCACCAATCCTATGGCGGAAGTACCGTTTGGGATCGTTGAAGAGTCACCTTTAATGATTACGAACCTCCTGTTGCTTCTTCTGCATCTTCCCTTCTTCTAAAATTACACAAAATCACAACTGATATCAAAACAGCTGACAGTACTCAGATTGAATTCCAGCTATATAGCTTGAAAAGTTGAACCGAACGTATAGCTAGTAAAATAAACCAGATCTAATGAGCATCAAATTCAAATTTTTCTATAAAAAAAAAAATCTATGAAAACCTCACCGATGCAGCGTGGCATGGGAGGCTGAGAAGTGAAATAATATGCGGAGGCAGTAGATAGGCTGGGTCAAGTGGTAACGGGATGAGATTCCAAGCATAAGAAAAATGGGGGATGATCTTTTACAAATCTGGAAGATCATATTTGTGTTATGTGAGGAAGATGTTTGATTTTACGGATTTGGTTATCTCCGAAAAAGACAAGGGATAATGAAAATGAGAGCGGGTAACGAAAATGTTGGCGGAATAAGTAAAGCAGCATTTAATTTCATAGTTCATTTATTTTTGATACGACGGATGCACTTAGCCATCAACGTTGCTATATATTATAACCAAAAATAGATTTTCTTGTAGTGTAAACAATTTCATATATACATATTAATTTTATATTCATGTCAAACATGTTAGATCTATTTTCACAAGTTTTAAATGCATTTAAATGCACATATTATGACAACGCAAACAGAAATTCTAAGCAGATATTATTTTGAAGATGGGTGAAATTCTAAAGTTCTGAATACACTAAACACATGTAGCCTTGCATGTATATATGATCTCGAATGAATATATATAGTTGCAGATGACATGACTTCATATAAATCGCAGATACACTCACACTTCAGGGACTGTTGTATATAGATGTTAAGGGTGTGTAGATGTTGGCCACTATTTGAAAAATTATGCTTGCAAGGATGTTAACTACTACCACGCTAGATAAATGTCAAAGAAGGAAATTCATGATAATTGCATAAAATGAAATATCTGAACATAGCCGATCGCCTAATTTTTGAAGAAGAGCTTGCAGCCTGCGTGTTATTTTATTGTTGTTGTAAATACATGAAATAACACGGCAGGCTCACGTTGAACTAGTAGTATAAAATATAATTAACTTGGCTTTTCAGTACCTCTTGTGCCTTTATTTAGGTTCCATGGGCTCTAACAAATTTTCTAACCTTCGCTGCATGCACTGAAAAGAAATGAAATTTAATACATGCACTGAAACTTATCCAAGACATGCATAAATTACATTGTTAGAAAAACTTGAACAGGTTTTGTAGCCATAGAGCCAAATAAATTTGCAAGCACATCCAACAGTTCACTGGTCCTACAAACTCAAATGAAGAACAAATATTATTTGATCAAATCAGGACAGTAAACAATTATCTGAATTCTAAAGACATGCCATTAATGACGAAAAAGTCGAATAAAGTTGAAGCTTTAATCCAGCCTTAAAAAACTAGGCAAATAGCTTATAAAGCTCTGATTCTTCTCAGATTTTTGTTCTCACTCCGCAGCATGGTTTGCTATCCACATTTTAGATTTATCTAGTCTTGACTTAGAAAATATTTAACTGTAGTAGACTAGTAGGGCACTGTGATATTAAATTGTAACATAGGAATATTCTTGTACATGTATTGTCACAATTTTGAAGGGCAAGCTTGTTGTCAGGATAAAGGCAAACCATGACCTTTTCATGGAATCATCGGTCGCAAGCTTGAGGCCTGGTATATTAATATAATGCTTTTTAAAGACTAGCTTCCATAAGGACTCTGTCCAAATTAATCTTGCATAGTAGGAAGTCTTCTGTGTAGGGTTTAACCCATTTTCGATGGTGTCAAAAATTCATATTGTGTTACGGTTTTCAACTCAGTTAGCTCTAAATCTAGTAATGTTCAAGTTACACATGGTGACATGGATACTCTAGCGCCTATTCAATTAACCAGTGCTATAAAATAATAGTCCATCCTTCTCAAACTTGTTAATATTATTAAAACATGAAGGAACAAGCAAGGCGATTTCTCCTATATGCAGCAGGGAAAAAGGAAAAAAAAGTACTTACAGAAATACTATGAAGGCTTGTTATATATCACAAGAGGATCAAACTATGGCCATACTAGCAGGGCCGGCTTGAAGGCGATGGTTGCCCTAGGCGGGTTGACAAAGTAATCACAAAATCGGCAGCTTGTAAGTAAAAAAAATAGCAAAAGTAGCAGCAAACAGCGGATGGAGCAGTAAAAATTGCAAAACATCATGGCGGCGATGGGGGCAGTAAAAAAAAGTGAACAAAGAGGGAAAATACACAAAAGAACAAGCAGACAGTGGATGAAGTAGAAGAAATTGCAAAAATTGATCCATGGTGAGACTTGAAAACCACACCTCAAGTTATAAGGGCAAACACACAACCAACTGAGCTGTAACTACTTCTACATCAAAGAGTGGTTGCCTCAGTTTAAAATATATATTCTAATCACAATCACCACCACAGCCTTCACCACCTCCGCTGTTGCCCTCCGGCACTGGGTTGCCCTCTTCGGCCGCCTAGGTAGCCTAGCCCTTAAACCGGGCCTGCATACTAGCCTCACAAGTCCCTGTTCTGCCCTTCTATTAGCTATTTATTAATTACGAGAATATGCTATATCCAAATCTACAACTGCATGATGATTCCCATGCTCCAAAGATTAAATTGCCTTTGTACTTCCACGGTGAATTTGTTGGAAATAAACATGGTTTAAAGGAAAGTTTTAATAAGAAACACTATGGAATAAAATTAACTATTGTATTAGGGGAAGGTTAAAATATATGACAAGAAATTTTAGATTTATCAGATGGAGAATTTTAGAATTGATTTGTTGAGGAAAGTAGAAATTAGAGAATAAAAGAAAACTCTAGAATAAGAAGACTCTAGATACTTGGCTATGTTATAAAAGGGTTGTACTCCCTCATTTGTAATCAAGTTGTATGAAGAAAAAGTGAAGCAATAAAAAAAAATGTAGTCATTCAATTTTTCTACGTTCTATCTCTCTCCTCCTCCCTATATCCAAATTTCCAATAGAATTTTAGTTCAGAAACTACTCACTATTTTAAGGTATTCTATCAATTCTCCATTGATTAACATGGATGGCAATCTTTCAACTTCGCTTGACTTGAACAACAACCGTGACTTACAAGAAAAAACAAAAATAAAATTAGTATTTTGATCGGCCCACAACCACCAATCACAAAAAGAGAGAACCAGACATTAAAGAGAAAGATCTATTACATCATATCTATGGTCACAAAATTTCAGTAAGCATAAAAAAGTTGTACTAAGAATCATACCTTATCATGAAGCACGACAACCAAATCATGTGCATTCTCTATAAGATTCTAGACGTCCAAAAACCTAGCCATACTGTTACACTCCCTTATAATTTCATCCATGTTGCTACAGCTCTGGATAATCAACTTCCTCCTCTGCGGAACGCTAGCTGCAATTGCATGCAGCAGCAAATCACCACTTGGCATCCCTTAAACTGATCCTACCTCTAGTCAATAAATGGCATGAACCCAAACCAAAGCAGAGACCATATAGAAGAGAATCATAAAGCAAAAATATGAATGCACCCTCATATAGCATCACGTAGGTGAAAAGCCATCCATTACGAAACCAACAAGACAACCACACAATATGCTTACAGACCCAGCATGACCAAAAATACTGATAAAGAGTGAAACATAGATCAACAAACAAAAAACCACTAGCGTAAACAACCGAAACCCCAGGAAAATAAATCTGAAACTGGACCGCCATTATAGGGAAAAAAGCTCCCTTCACAAGAAATGGGGACATCGAATCACCAGAATGAATAGGAAATATAAACACAGGCCAACCAACAACACACTATGGTGCAACACTAGTACCAAGAACGATAACAACCGAGGGAACATCCACCAACCAATGTGCATAAATGGAATGAGCATGACAAAAAACAAAAAAAGGCAAAGGACATACCTGCCACAGGGAAAAGGTAGGACCAGTAAAGCAACTCGCACTTGACGCAGGACACGCATCCTCAACCTCACTTCATACCACGGATGTCACGCCAATCGTAGAAACAACTATCTACATCGGCCGAATAGGGAGCTTCTTATCACTACTCGATCGTGTAAAGGCGAACGAACGAGGCTACTCTCTCCCCCTTAACCAATATGTTATGCCGAGGCAAACAGGGCGAATTACTAATAATCAGCGGACTAGACATAACGTCGTGCCCTTCAACCAAAAAAATCTGACCAAATCTGTTACTCGTGGCAAGGGGACAGTGCACCGGAGTGTGCACCCCTACCAGCAGAAATTGAGCCCACAGCCTTACACGAACGATATGATAAAGAAGCGGAGCGAACTGAAAGCACACGAGTAGGTTAAAGGGGGACTTGCCTAACAAATATACGCTACTTCTTACAAGTAGAAAAAACCCAACTTCAGCCACTCACCTAGATCAGGTGAGTAACAAGAGACCAATTTAGTAAAGAACTTAAAAGAAGGCACCAAATCTTTACTACACCCCTAGCAGGGAAGGGAGCAAATCAAACACCATGGGAAATACCATCGTATACGGAACTGCACACCACACGAGGTTACACATAAAGTGAGATGAGAGAAATTTGTAGGGACACACCTCCATAAAAACCAACCAAACAAAGTCAAAACGGTGGTGAAGGAGCTTTAAATCATCCAACAACATAGATCGTACCATCATCAAGGAGGGGATAACTTGATAGACAGGCGTCGAAACGCCTGAGGCCAAGCAAAGAGCCTCCAAAATTGATCCAACATCAGGGCACAAATCCACAAACAAAGCAGTTGCGCAAAATCCCCAATATGGAGAAACCACCGCTAACACCCCATGTCCATTAATGTCACCCACAAAGGGAATGCATTAACTTCTATGGAGCGTTTTAAGTGAGTATAGAACAGAAACTTAACAACAAGACAGATATAAACAGTACTTGAAAAATTAAAACTTTATTTCAATGCAGCAGAAAATATATAAGTTTGATTACATCATCAAAACCAGAGTCAAAGTACATAATATCCATCTTGACCAACTCAAAGTACATAAATTGAAAGACATAATCTTCAATACAAATTAGCCATAAATAAAAGAGAGGCTGGACTTTACTTCAACGATCCAAGCAATCTTCTAAAAGCAAGTGATACAGCTGTCCAAAATCAAGCTCCACTGGTGCTAATTCCAACCTGAGCACCTTGGAGGGGGGGGGGGGAAGGAAGAAAAGAGGAGGAAACAAAGGAGGTCAGACATAAAGTCTGGTGAGTGCGATATCGTTAAAGCGCACCTAAACCACTATAAGATAATTACTAAACTACACCAACACTATAAGATAATTGCTATACTGCACCACCACTAGTCACCCTAAGGTTGATCCCGCCGACAGACTTAAATAATGATAATGGTAGTTTCGTGCACCCCTAGCTGCCTTCATAGATACCGCCTGCCCCTATCTCCACTAAGTGTACCCGCTACCCCCAAGCGATCGGCTCCCTAACTCGTAGATACCCGTGTTGGCCCCACAGTGGGGTGTATCACTCCCCAAAGTGGCAACCCGGTACCACCAATGATGCACTGCTTATACCTACACGATGCAACGTCTTACCTACTAGCTCGGGTCCACACACGCATATGAACCCGTTGGACTTGCGTTGCCACCGCTAACCCGGTTTGGCCTCTTACAGTCAAACCCAGTATGCGTGTCCCGTCCTCGACTTGGGTCGAGCCCACAAAGATACGTATGGGTTACTGGTTGAAACTGGCCCCCATTATTTGACACAAGCTATCCACCTAAGCTTGGTCCCCTCTAGTACATCCCACTTAACCCTCTTCTTAGTCATGTTCACTTACATGTTTCAATTTTGGTTAAGTGTTTCTAATCGTATTTCAAATGCCACCCAAGACACCCACTTAATTCCACATGCCACCCCAAAGCACTCACTTAACCCCCTCATGTCCCACTACATGTTTATCTGGTTAAGTGTTTCTTAATTCATTAAGACCGTAACCTCATAAAGACCTCTCACATTAGACTGGCATTTGTGGCAGCTGGATTTGCCGGGCAGGTCCGGGCAGTCTTACACCACAAAAGAGCATAACCTCGTGTCTTTACAATTGTTACATATTTAATTTATGCCTAAGACCTCCCACATTAGACTGGCATTTGTGGCAGCTGGATTTGCCGGGCGGGTCCGGACAGTCTTACACCACAAAAGAGCCTAACCTCGTGTCTTAGACGATTAATTACTCCTAATTAATCATTCCCCAATTTGAATTACTTTCCCTATTCAAATTATCAATTAATTCCAAATTTAACTATGGCCATATTTGACTCAATTATGTCCATCTATTTATGGTATGTAAAGTCATACCAATTTTCATCACAAATTTATTTTATGTCTTTTAAGGCTTCTATGCCGATTAAATCTTTTAATATTATCCCCTTTTACCCCACGTTGTACGTTTATTCGTTTAACGTAAAATATATGCTAGACTCGAATAGTCTAACTCATGGAATAAAGAGAAAACATCACAACATACATATAATTAAAACTAGATCTGAACATAAGGGGTGAACTTGCATGTGTGAATGATGTTCTACATCTAAAACTTGTATAGGCCAAAGTTGCAACTTGCATAAAACTACATATGTCATAGACCCAAATCTAAAGGTGTGAACTTGTTGGGATAATGGTCATAAACTTGCATAAATCATGTATGTCATAGATCTACATCTAAAGGTGTAAACTTGCATAGGCAGTAACCACAAACTTGCATAACATGATTCATATTCAAACACATGTATTCATATAAAATTGCATATGTGATTTATGCAACATAACAATGGTATAAACCTACATCTAAACATGTAAACTAGCATGTAGAATTTGGCATATAACTCACACATGTCATAGCCTAACTTTAGATCTAAAATAGATGTCATGAAGCATGTAAGGTTACATATAATTTTCTCCAACTTACATATGATTCATGTCTTTATAAAAATCTAAACTTGCATACATACTTATGACTTATCATATGAATCAACATACCCAAACTAGCATATGAACAACATGGTGATTCGATTATACATAAGCCAATCATAAAATTACAACATAGATGATCACAACTTTACAAGATAGCATCATAGAATTTACAACATAAACATCACAATTTTACTACATGAATAATAACATGCGGTCAATAATTCACATCATATCCAAATAGTCCACATCATAACTCAATCCAATTAATTTGCTAATTATTTTATTAAAATTATCGAACTCATAACTCAAAGAAGGTCTTGAGTTCTGAATTCTGAGTTCTGAAGTTGTAATAGCTTTCCCTTGAAGAAGATTCATTGTTTAAGTTGAAAAGAATTGAATTAGATTAGCTTTCTTCCTCTCTAATTGGTGGCGGCTATGCTGAGTTGCTAGGTGACGACATGGAGGCCATGAATCTAATTTTTGTTTTGATTTTAGGGTTTGAGTCTATAGGTGTTTTTATAGAGTTTAGGATTAGTTTAAGCTGTCCGATCAACCCAGAATTAATCCCAGCCAATCAGAGCATATCAGAAACCCTAATGAGTCAGCATCTAGTCATCAATAGGTCATAAAACAAATCTGCCCCCGTGGGGGGGGGGGGAGGGGCAGGTCGACCCTGTGGTCGACCTGGCCCTGGCGGGAATTTCCGGCCTAGCCTGTCTGACTCCGAAATTTGAATTTTCTGAAATCTGTTTTGAATTTTCTAGAACTTCCGATGGCCATAACTTCTTCATACGAAGTCCAATTCACGAAAACTCGGACTCTATCTCAACCAGAATTCCGAGACGAACACAATGGCGTAACCCGTTTCCCTTAATTCTCATGTCTGAAATTAGTTATTCCTTAATTTTTGAACATTAGTGTTAACAGAAATACGAGGTGTTACATTCTCCCCTCCTTAAAGGATTTCGCCCCCGAAATCTCCAAGTTAAGGAGAATGCATATCCTACCATCCAAACAACCGTCTACTCAACCATTAAACACTGGCATACATTGTCCTTATAAAATTTCTAATGTTGTATGAACATATGCAAGAAGTGTGTGTATATGTTCCTTATCTAATGCGAAATCAGGCGGTCTAATGATTCAGTTAACCTCCTTAATGCAAACCATGATAGTGCCATGCGTCCATTACGTATGCGAAAGAACCCTATCGATACATATTACTTCTACATGTGTGCATAACCGTTCACCAAAAAGCCGCATCCATATGATAACGCAACCATTATACATCCATTAGCTTAAATATGCACACACATTTATATGCAATATGCAATATGAATTGACTAAGCCGATCGAGTGCCTAAAGTGTGTGTATATGCATCCACGAGCAACCACTAGCAAACACTTGCATCCACATGCATCCATCATACATAACATGTCTCAAACACATGTTTCAACCATAGGACTACCCTATCTAAAGGTCAAAGATATTAGCGAGAGGACATACTAAAGATAAGATAAGTACAAGCTAAGCGATAAAGGAGAAATTAAAAGACATACCCTCGAAAAGAAAAGGGTACAATGAATGCATCTTCTCTTCCGTCTCCCAAGTAGCATTGCTCTCATCATCTCCCCATTGCACTTTGACTAGCTTGACCTCTCGATTCCTCAACTTCTTAACCTCCGACCTAAGAATGCACGTAGGAGCTCGTCGAATCATCGCATCACGCTCTATCTCCACCTCTCTAAGCAAGCTCGGCTCTACCACTTCCGCGGTCTCGTGCAAGCATTTCCTCAAATGTGATACATGGAATACATCGTGTACGCCACTAAGTCTCTCGGGCAACTCCACTCTATACGCCATCTGTCCAATTCTCTCCTTAATAGGAAACGGCCCTACGAACCTTGGTGCTAACTTCCCAACGGACCCAAAGAGAACGACGTTCCGTAATGGAGACACCTTGACAAAGACCATGTTCCCAATATCAAACTCAAGATCTGACCTTCTCTTGTCCGCATAAGATTTCTGCCTATCTTGCGCCGTCTTCATCCTCCTTTAAATCAAATCGATCTTCTCCGAAGTCTCTCTAATCATATCGGGCCCAAGTAAAATCTTATTTGTAGACTCCCACAAACATGTAGGCGAACAACACGGCCGTCCATAAAGAGCCTCGAACGGTGTCATGCCAATGCTAGACTGAAAGCTGTTATTATATGCGAACTCCACCGACGGAAGATGTTCCTCCTATGTACCTCCGAAATCTAAGACACACAACCTCAATAGGTCCTCTAGAATACGATTCACCCTCTCGGTCTGGCCCTCTGTCTGAGGATGATATGCGATGCTCAAACATAACTGTGTCTCTACCGCCTCTTGCAAGCTTTTCCAAAATTCGCTAGTAAAGATATGATCGTGGTCGCTCACTATGCTAGAAGGAACACCGTGCAAACGAACTATTTCTCGAATGTATACGGAGGCTAACCATGGAGCAGTCCTCTTACTCTTCACGGGAATGAAATGGGCGCTCTTGGTAAGTCTGTCTACCACGACCCAAATCCCCGTATTACCCTTCCTCGATCTCGGTAACCCGTCAACAAAATCCATCGAGACGCTTTCCCACTTCCATTGTGGGACCTCCAATGGATGAAGCAATCCACCGGGTTTCTTTTGCTCTGCTTTTACTTGTTGGCACACCAAGCATCTAGCGACAAACTCGGCCATGTCCTTCTTCATGCTGGCCCAAAAGTAAACTCGTCTCATGTCCATGTACATCTGGTCCCCGCCGGGATGGATGGTCATCTTCGAACGATGTGCATCATCAAGAATGGTCTTCCTTAGGTCCTCGTCTTTTGGTACACAAAGTCTGTCATCCCTACGTAACCAACCCTTATCATCTAGAGTATACCTACGGAGATGGCTTGATGACTCCCCTCCTTTGAGCTTTTCTACTAACTCAACCAACTGTGGGTCATATCACTGTGCCTCGCCAATCCACCCCAAAAGCATAAGTCTGACCTCAATGATGCTAGCAAACCGAGTACAAAGTCAACGGAAGGTTTAAAGTCAAACGTAGAGATGAACTCTAAGCTTCGTCGCTCAACAAACAACGGACTCAAGGATAACCTCTTCCTACTTAAGGCATCTGCCACCATGTTACCCTTGCCCGGGTATATGCTATCTCGAAATCGTAGGATGCTAAGAATTCCATCCAACTTTGCTGCCTTAAGTTCAAGTCCTTCTGGGATAAGTATTTTAGCGACTTGTGGTCAGTGAACAATTCGAATTTCTCGCCAAGTAGATAATGACGCCAAGACTTAAGCGCAAAGACAATAGCGGCCAACTCTAGGTCATGTGTAGGGTAATTTCTCTCATGCACTCTCAACTGCCTTCCACCATAGGCTATTACCCTTCCCTCTTGCATTAAGACTACGCCTAGTCCTGTCCCACAAGCATCGGTATAAACGGTAAATGGCTTACTCCCATCTGGCAACACTAAGACTAGCGTTGTGGTCAAAGCTCTCTTTAGACGTTGGAACGCATCATCACAATCTACGTCCCATGTGAAAACTAGGTTCTTCTTCGTCAAGCGTGTTAATGGGGCTGATATTTTTGCGAAGTCTTTGATAAACTTCCTATAGTAGCCAGCCAACCCTAAGAAACTCCTCACCTCGGTAGCATTTTTAGGAACCTTCCAATCTTGGATGGCCACTACCTTTGCGGGATCCACGGCTATCCCTTCTTTGGAAACCACGTGCCCTAATAATCGCACTTCCTTCCTCTAAAAGTGACATTTAGAAAATTTAGTTTTAAGGCTATGTGCTCGAAGAGTCTCCAACACTTCCCTAAGATGTAGGGCATGCTCTTCCTCGCTATTAGAAAAATCAAGATGTCATCCACAAAGACTACCACGAATTTATTAAGGTGCTCCCTAAACACCCTACTCATCAAGTCAACAAAGTATGCGGGGGCATTTGTCAAACCGAAGGGCATCACAAGCCACTCGAAGAAACCGTCTGGAGTCCTAAAGGCAGTCTTGTCTATGCTATCCTCAGCCACTCTCAACTGATGGAAACCCGTGGCTAAGTCCAACTGTAAAAACACTGAGGCGCCAACTAACTGATCGAAGAGATCGTCAATCCTCGGTAGTGGGTGTCTATTCTTCTTAGTAAGTTTATTAAGTTCTCTATAGACCACACAAAGTCTAAGGGACCCATCTGCCTTCGTGGCAAATACTACTGGAGCACCCCACTCCGATATACTACGTCTGATGAACCCCTTCTCAAGCAATTACTTCACTTGCTTACTGAGTTCTCTTCTCTCTCTTGGATCCATGTGGCGCACTGGCAATGCAACTGGCTTTGCATTATCTACTAGATATATTCGAAAGTCTATCTCACGTTTTGGGGGTAAACCCCTCACCTCATCGAAAACATCAACATATTCACGGACTATGGGAACATAATGTAAGTCATCATCGGATGCGTCAAGGGATTGTAGGTAGCTAAGCATTACTAGACCTCTAGGGTCATAAGAAATATCAAGGGTCTTTCCACAATGAGTCAACAATCTAACTACCCTTCTTTCACAACCTAGGACGGCCCCGTATCTAGTTAGCAAATCCATACCTAGAATCAAGCCGTAGCCCATGAAGTCAAGAACAAAGGCGTTGCATTTAAACTCAATGCCCAAGATAAACATTCTCAAATCCCGACAAATCATAGAAAGATGAGCCGAACCACCAATAGGATTTGAGACTACTAAGGGATCTGTAACTAGACTAGTATCTAGGTGCAGTGTTTCAACTAATGATGTAGAGATAAACGAATTCAATGCACCAGAATCGAATAAAGTACGGACAGAATGATAAAACAGAAAAACTAAACTTTTAATGAAAATTGCTCTACCTTGTTCTTGCAGCGGTGGGACCACGAGAGCCTGAATTGTCCCCTTGCCTGCCCTCGTGCCATGAGAGCCTGCACCTGTCCTCCCGAGGTAGATCCTGCCCTCTGCCCTTTCCTTGGGAAGTCCTTAATAAGATGTCCCGCCTCGCCACAGTGGAAACAACCAGTCTTCTTTTTCTTCCTACAATCTTTGCTTAGATGGTCGGGTGTCCCACAGTTAAAGCATCTCTTCTTTCCCTTACCATCGTTGCCTTTACCACCTTTCTTGTTCTGTTGTTGCTGTTGCGGTTTCTTTTGATCCCCTTTCTTCTCGGGTGCCTTATCCATGCCTCCACTATATGTTCTCCATTTGTGACCTCCGACCTACAAGAAACTTCGTCCTTCATCAACCAAGCAGCTAGTCGAACCTTCCTCCCTTCGTCTATCTCAAAGATACCGACAAGTCCTCCACTTCCTTGAGCCAACTTCTAGCCCCGACAAATGTCTACGTCCCATGAAGCGATTTTCCGCCCATCGTACGGAAGTCCTCATATATTTTAGGAAAAAGCATCTATACGCGGAGGAATAGATTCAAAAAGGGAAAGAGGAAGAGATTCAAAACGGAGAATCAAAGGAAAGATATATGGCCCTTGGGGATTATGTTTTTCTAAAATAAGCTTTTCTCTTGAAAATACTTTCCTTAAAACATACTTTTGAAAGTACTTCTTTATAAAAATTGTTTTTCAAAAACACTTTTCAAAATTCATATCTGTTCTAGTAACCTTCAGCTCTGATACCACGTGTAACACCCCACGTCCATTAATGTCACTCACAAAGGGAATGCATTAACTTCTATGGAGAGTTTTAAGTGAGTATAGAACAGAAACTTAACAACAAGACATATATA
This sequence comes from Allium sativum, assembly GCA_030737875.1. Taxonomy (NCBI): domain Eukaryota; kingdom Viridiplantae; phylum Streptophyta; class Magnoliopsida; order Asparagales; family Amaryllidaceae; genus Allium; species Allium sativum. Next base: position 367,938,048 of record CM060920.1, read on the forward strand.
AACGGTACTTGAAAAATTAAAACTTTATTTCAATGCAGCGGAAAATACATAAGTTTGATTACATCATCAAAACCAGAGTCAAAGTACATAATATCCATCTTGACCAACTCAAAGTACATAAATTGAAAGACATAATCCCCAATACAAAATAGCCATAAATAAAAGAGAGGTTGAACTTTACTTCAGCGATCCAAGCAATCTTCTAAAAGCAAGTGATACAGCTGTCCAAAATCAAGCTCCACTGGTGCTAGTTCCAACCTGAGCACCTGGGGGGGGGGGAGGAAGAAAAGAGGAGGAAACAAAGGGGGTCAGACATAAAGTCTGGCGAGTGCGATAACTTTAACAATATAATTACCAAAGTAACTAGGCTAAGGCATAATTTGGAAAATCAGAAAATGACCATGAACCATTGAGTATAGCAGAGTAAACAAGGAAATAAGATGAACAACGATATCGTTAAAGCGCACCTAAACCACTATAAGATAATTACTATACTGCACCACCACTATAAGATAATTTCTATACTGCACCATCACTAGTCACCCTAAGGTTGATCCCACCTACAGAACTTAATAATGATTATGGTAGTTTCGTGCACCCCTAGCTGCCTTCATTGGTGCCGCCTGCCCCTATCTCTACTAGGTGTAACCAATACCCCCAAGCGATCGGCTCCCTAACTCGTAGATACCCGTGCTGGCCCCACAGTGGGGTGTATCACTCCCCAAAGTGGCAACCCGATACCACTAATGATGCACGGCTTATACCTACACGATGCAACAACGTCTTACCTACCAGCCCGGGTCCACACACGCATATGAACCCATTGGACTTGCGTTGCCACCGCTAACCCGGTTTGGCCTCTTACAGTCAAGCCCAGTATGCATGTCCCATCCTCGACTTGGGTCGAGCCCACAAAGATACGTATGGGTTACTGATTGAAACGAGCCCCCATTATTTGACACAAGCTATCCACCTAAGCTTGGTCCCCTCTAGTACATCCCACTTAACCCTCTTCTTAGTCATGTTCACTTACATGTTTCAATTTTGGTTAAGTGTTTCTAATCGTATTTCAAATGCCACCCAAGGCACCCACTTAATTCCACATGCCAACCCAAGGAACCCACTTAACCCCCTCATGTCCCACTACATGTTTATCTGGTTAAGTGTTTCTTAATTCATTAAGACCGTAACCTCATAAAGACCTCTCACATTAGACTGACATTTGTGGCAGTTGGATTTGCCAGGCGGGTCCGGGCAGTCTTACGCCACAAAAGAGCCTAACCTCGTGTCTTTACAATTGTTAAGTATTTAATTTATGCCTAAGACCTCCCACATTAGACTGGCATTTGTGGCAGCTGGATTTGCCGGGAGGGTCCGGGCAGTCTTACACCACAAAAGAGCCTAACCTCGTGTCTTAGACGATTAATTACTCCTAATTAATCATTCCCCAATTTGAATTACTTTCCCTATTCAAATTATCAATTAATTCCAAATTTAACTATGGCCATAATTGACTCAATTATTTCCATCTATTTATGGTATGTAAAATCATACTAATTTTCATCACAAATTTATTTTATGCCTTTTAAGGCATCTATGCAAATTAAATCTTTTAATAGTATCCCCTTTTACCCCCACGTTGTACGTTTATTCGTTTAACGTAAAATATACGTTAGACTCGAATAGTCTAACTCATGGAATAAAGAGAAAACATCACAGCATACATATAATTAAAACCAGATCTAAACATAAGGGGTGAACTTACATGTGTGGATGATTTTCTACATCTAAAACTTGCATAGGCCAAAGTTACAACTTGCGTAAAACTACATATGTCATAGACCCAAATCTAAAGGTGTGAACTTGTTGGGATAATGGTCACAAACTTGCATAAATCATGTATGTCATAGATCTACATCTAAAGGTGTAAACTTGCATAGGCAGTAACCATAAACTTGCATAACATGATTCATATTCAAACACATGTATTCATATAAACTTGCATATGTGATTTATGCAACGTAACAATGGTATAAACTTATATCTAAACATGTAAACTAGCATGTAGAATTTGGCATATAACTCACACATGTCATTGCCTAACTTTAGATCTAAAATAAATGTCATGAAGCATGTAAGGTTACATATAATTTTCCCCAACTTGCATATGATTCATGTCTTGATAAAAATCTAAACTTGCATACATACTTATGACTTATCATATGAATCAAACATACCCAAACTAGCATATGAACAACATGGTGATTCGATTATACATAAGACAATCATAAAATTACAACATAGATGATCACAACTTTACAAGATAGCATCATAGAATTTACAACATAAACATCACAATTTTACTACATGAATAATAACATGCGGTCAATAATTCACATCATATCCAAATAGTTCACATCATAACTCAATCCAATTGATTTGCTAATTATTTTATTAAAATTATCGAACTCACAACTCAAAGAAGGTCTTGAGTTCTGGATTCTGAGTTCTGAAGTTGTAATAGCTTTCCCTTGAAGAAGATTCGTTGTTCAAGTTGAAAAGAATTGAATTAGATTAGATTTCTTCCTCTTTAATAGGTGGCGGCTATGCTGAGTTGCTAGGTGACGGCATGGAGGCCATGAATCTAATTTTTGTTTTGATTTTAGGGTTTGAGTTTATAGGTGTTTTTATAGAGTTTAAGATTAGTTTAAGCCGTCCGATCAACCCAGAATTAATCCCAGCCAATCAGAGCATATCAGAAACCCTAATGAGTCAGCATCTAGTCATCACTAGGTCATAAAACAAATCTGCCCGGGGGAGGGGGCGCAGGTCGACCCTATGGTCGACCTGGTCAGGGCAGGTCGACCCCCAGGTCGACCCTATGGTCGACCTGGCCCTGGCGGGGATTTTCCCGCCTAGCCTGTTTGACTCTGAAATTTGAATTTTCTGAAATCTGTTTTGAATTTTCTAAAACTTCCGATGGCCATAACTTCTTCATACGAAGTCCAATTCACGCAAACTCAGACTCTATCTCAACCAGAATTCCGAGGCGAACACAATGGCACAACCCGTTTCCCTTAATTCTCATTTCTGAGATTAGTTGTTCCTTAATTTGTGAACATTAGTGTTAATAGAAATACGGGGTGTTACAACCGCCATTACTCACAAATAGATCAATTGATTTTTTAATCAACTAGATCTTAAATAATTTTAGGAATAATGCAAAGTTTCATCCCAATGTAGCATAACCAACTGATAGATGATAAGAAACGATACTTTTCAAAATTCAAAAAGTGACACTTGGTAATATTCTTTTACCATAGTAGCTATTATCTTCTTAAATAATTTTGGGTTTTGTTTATTGTTTCCATCCACTAATGTACGTTAAACATCTACTTCATTTGTAGATATACCCAGCGAGTCGGCCATGTCATCATTTTTAGAATCTTAACAAATTACATTTTTGAACAGACTAAAAAGTAAGTTCAATAAGGTTCAATATGTTTTTTTTCGTAATCAAGGTTGGCTATTTGATTGGATCGTGAACTTTGCCAAATTATTCTTTCCTATTTGTATATAAACCTTAATCACTAGCGATTAAATATATTAGATATTTAATAGGACACTACTATAACATCAAAGTAGACTGATATGCAATAATATAAAATATAAATAGTTAACAGGATAATTACTCTCACAATACATCATCTATTAAAATTCTTGATCACCCATGCAGATTCATAAATAGTAAGTGGAATCAGATTCTCTTTATTGCTCTGATCATTGTTTAGGGTAACTTATAAACAATAAATTTTGAAGTTAATTCTGTAGTGCACCAGCAAATAAAAATTATGATAACAATGAGCTAAATCCCCAATACTCTCAGGATTTAAAAAAAATCAATGAAACATCCATTGAAGTTGCAGGCTAGTTTCTAAAAAATACAAATTAAAGTTAACTCCAAAAGAAACTCCGAAATATAATTTAAACGGAAGCAAAAATCGTAAATGAAAAAATAGGGCTGGGAAAATACCTAGCATTCTGGATGAGAAAATATCTAGCTGGGATGAGCAATGGAAAATTTGAGGCGAGCAATTGTGAATTAGGACTGGGAAGCTGAAGAAGTGGCAACGTGATTCATAGATGTTATTTTGAAAATTAAGGTGGAAGGATTTATGGGTTGATTCGAAAATCAGGATGGAGCGATAGAATTAGGATTTTTGTAGAGTGGGAGTTTTTCAAAACAAAATTTTCAGAGAATGAAAATAAGACAATGGTTAGTGGGAATGAAAAATAAATACCGCCCATTATATGTAAAACGCAACAACTTCGGTTGCTCCAACCAAACAGATGCTTTTATGTACAAACGCCGCTATATTAAGTTATTAAAAGCATAATTTGTTGTAGTGATAAACTATACGAGTTACAGTTCTGCAGGCTATAACTCCTTGATCTTATCACTGCAGCGAGCAAATACAAGATAGTGAATCGCCATGTTTGTGCAAACACTCTGATTAAAGATACTCGATATCTGCTCTGTTGTATCTTCAAACAGATTTGCCATTACTCGTGCACAGAAATAAGTGGGCAAATACTGTTTTAGGATAGTGATCACCATATTGTGCCTCGGAGATTTGTGTTTTCAAAGATTAGAAGATTCATCAAACAACAATCTAAAACAGTATTTCTGCAATGACTCCTCACAGTCTCAAAGAGTTCGCTGCTGATTTCGTAAAAGTAGAGCGCTTTGATGGTGTCAATTTCCTACGATGGCAGAAGAAGATGCATTTCTTATTGGCTGGTATGAAAGTTGTTTATGTTTTTGCTATGCCAAAACCAACGGAGAGAGAAGATGAAACCATTGCACAGCCACGAGATTAGATCAAATGGGAACAAGATGATTATATTTGCAAAGGCCAAATCTGTAATGCGATGACAGATACACTTTTTGATATGTACTACAACAAGGCAACTACAAAGGATGCTTGGGATGCATTAGAGTCGAAATATACGATGGAAGACGCAACAAGTAAGAAATTTCTAGCCACCAAATTTTTTAGTTACAAAATGACCGATGATCGTTCAATAGTAGAGCAATTCAATGATATCATACATATACTGTAATGACCAGCATTCTATGCATCGAGGATCGTAGAATAATTATTTCATTCGAAGTCGTATGGTCGTATAACTTTGGGGAACGACCATTGGGGTCATTTCCCATGTTCACGATTTTTGTTGGTTTTTAAATGACCGTTTTGACCCTGGAAAATCTTATTTCGCCTATAACTTTTGATTGGTAAGCTGTTTTGACCTAATACCACTTCCATTGGATTCGTATGATGGTCTACCTTTTCATAGAGTGGTCACATAAATCAAACGGACTTACCATTTGGGAGATATGGCTGAAACAAGGTTTGGAAGGTCAGAAAGTGCTTAAGCGGGCTTATTAGGTTAATTAGGGGATGAGCCCATAGCCCATTTCGGGATTAAGCTTATGGGGAGGCTGAAATCAGTTAGGAAACCATCTCATTTCTTTTTCTTAGCCGCCACTTTCATTTCTTCAAACCTAGCAATGATCTCCAACCCCCAAATCACCTTCTAGTCTCATTCTAATCACATATTAAGCTAATCTACATCAAATCAAGGCAAATTAATATCAGATTGGAGGTAGAGCTGTTGTGTTGCATTGGGATTCGAATCAAATCAGAGATATTTTCAGATCTGAGATTTATTTATGGCTAAGGCGAGTGATCAACATGTTTTTACACTAATTATGGCTAAATAGGGGTGATTAGCGATAATTAGCGAAATTATGACTCAGAAAAATATGTAGAAATTCTTAAATATTATTTTATGCCTCTGTTAGAAATTTGGGTTAAGTTTGCTAATCCTATAGTTAAAAACATAATTAAGGGGATTAAGGGAAAACATTGCCTTTGGGTATGATGATCTATATTTACATGATTATTCATTGTTTTGATGTTTATGGTCGATCCTATATGGTGTTATTACTGTTTGGTATGATTTGTGATTGTATAGAAAAGTTAGAATGGTTGAAAATGCCATCGTGTGGGGTAAATAGCTTGCTGTAAGAAGTTCAGGAAATGGGACCGGATTAGATCCCCCTCCCACTTGTGATGTATCACGAACCAGTGTAAGGGAGCGAGCCACGAGCCGATCCCTATAACCCGAACCAGTGTACCTCTCGCACCAGAAGGCCACGACCCCGAACCGATGAGTGTCACGAACCGCCATGAGAGGGAGCTCATGAGCCGACCAGCAGCACTCTTGGGAGCATGACCCGAACCAAGTTGGTAACCACGAATCGACCCGATCGAACTCGACAACGAAATGAGACCATGAACTGGACTGGAGAATCATGGTGATGCTCACGACACGAACCCAAATGGAGTAACAACGAGTCATGCCACTGCTCGATCACGAACCACTTTCTCACGAGTCGCTATGGTCATGAACCGCTCCAGAGCACCACGACCCGAATGGACCCACAAGTAGATCACGAACAGAGTAGGGTGCTTGGCCATGAATGGAGATCACGTCCCAGAGAGCTCGATCACGAATCGCGTACCAAAATTGATTGCATATCACGAATGGGGAACATTGAACTGAATACATCGAACCAAACTGGACGAGACCAAAACCCAAGATGCAAAAGAAGTCCAGATAAGAAGTGATGGCTCAAGATCCAAATGGGGATTAACAGGTTAACTTCTAAAGTTGGACTTTGTTGCGGGACGTGTGCAAAGGGGTTATTGATATCTATAACTTTGGTTCACTATTATGGTAGGGGCATTGACTATGGACCTGTGGGGTCAGAGGTTTCAAGGAGTCGTACTCCATCAGGGTCCCTAAAGACAAAGTGGTCGTAGTGATAGTTGTACGGAGTTGCCGTCATGGCACCAATAGTTCTGGTGATCAAAGTGGTGGATATCGTATGCTTTATGCATTGAGTGAGTGATGTGAGGATGATTGCTATGTTTGATGTTTGCTATCACCATGACACGAACACTTCCATTATTTTCACACTATATGTTAGTGTCACCTTAGAGTACTGTACATCTTGTTGTGCTAAATCTTTGGTTGCAAGTCTAGGTTCAAGTATGATTATTTACACCTGTTATTGCTTTATGTTGATGTTATCGCTCATAGCAGACTTTTGTCTGACCTAAAGTTTTATGTCTCTTCTTATTACTCTGGGTGCTCCTAAACGAGCAGACTAAAGACATGATAGGTGGTTATGCACGAGTAGCTATCCAGAGACGAGTAAGAGGCTTCTACGTACTATTTACATATATTCTCCCTGTGTTGTTGCTGGTCACTGCTTTGGGCATTAGTAGTGTACCTTTTCTATTTTGCTTTAGAGACAGTATTTTGAAGTTGTAATAATGATTTGGATCATAAGCTGTATTTTAGATTCCGCTGCTATGATGGTTTAGTTTTCAGATTATGCACTGTCTCACCTGTTTTATGTTAAGTTATGTTATTATTATATTTTCTTTCATATGCTGTGAGATATACTACAGGTTCTTTGATGATTCATCGTTTCAAACCCTTTTCTTTTGACGATTGTCCCGTGCTAGTCGGGCATTAGCACAATGCATTTCGGAGAAATGTCGACTGGTCCGGGGAGGGTCGTCACACTTGGTATCAGAGCGTAGGTTGCGTAGTTGACCTAGGGGAAGACATTAGAGAGATAGTATAAGTATATGAGAGTGCGTATTTGTGTTATTGTGGTTTTCAAAGCTATATATATACACTACTATATATCTAAGGATGAAGTCGCACTGCACAGGCACCACTAAGGAGATGGTTAATCTTTTTCTCTGTACAGATTGAACAATGAGCCAAAATACGGGGAGTACGGTGAGAAACACCGCATCGAGAGTTGAAGAGGGAGCCGATTCAGGGGCTAACAATGGGAATGTCCCTGATATAAGGACGATGTTTACTGCCTTCATGCGAGAGATGCTTAAGGATGCTCTGGGAGCAGCTCCTAATGCTGCTAATGGTGGTGGTGTTGTAGTGCATGCGCCTAGGGCCGATTTCGCCAAGCTTAATAAGGAGTCCCAGAAAAAGAAAAGCATAACCAAGACAAGGCTGGCCAGAAAAAGAGGAATAAGAAGGATATCCAGTGCTTTAGCTGTGACAAGAAGGGCCACTATGCTAGAGACTGTTGAGCGAAGCCAGGGAAAAGGAAGTGCTTCAATTGTGGCCAAGTGAGACATCTCAAGAAAGAGTGCCCACAACCTCCTAAGAAGAAGCAGATTGTGGAAGCATATGCTATAACGCTGATCCTTCTCCGTCGAATGCCCCAACTGCGACGGAGAAGGGGAAGGGTGTCGTTATTCAAGGTATGCTTTACATTTAAGAGGTTTATGTTCTAGTTTTGTTTGGTACTGGGCTTCCCATTCCTTCTTATCTAGCGACCTGGTAGATAGGTTGGGATTGGAACTTGGGATAGTCAACAGACCTTTAGTTGTGACAAACCGATCGGTGGTTCGACTAGCCTTAGTATGATTTGTCATAAAGTAGTCCTATCGAGTCATGGATGTATGTTTGCTTGTGATTGCTTTGTTTTGGGCTTTACTGGGTATGGCATTATTTTGTGAGTCGATTGGCTCCAAAGGTATGGGGTGGTGGTGGACTGTGAGGGGTCTTGAGTGACCATTAGAGCAGATAATGGGCGGAGGGTACTGTTTGGTTGCATACCTAGTGATGGGATGATGGCTAGTTTTCTAAATTCTCTCGACATCCCTCATGATGAGTTGTCAGATGTGCCTATTGCTGGCGAGTATCCGGACATCTTCGGGGAAGTGACCGGACTTCCACCACATCGACAGATCGAGTTTCAGATTGATTTAGTGAAAGATGCCAGACCTATAATGATACCTCTTTATCGTATGGCACCAAGGGAGCAGCGAGAGCTCGAGGTGCAAGTAAGTGATCTTTTGAAGAAGGGAATTATCCGAAGAAGTGTTTCTGAGTGGGGAGCACCAGGGACTCGAGTTAAATATGGAGTTGTGGATAGCTCTTCTAATGAGACTGCCAAGGAATCATCGATAGTTCGGAGTGTTCTAGGCGGATTCGAAGCAGGGTTATCTAGGGACGCCCATTTACCTTGGATTCATGGGATGTGATCTAGTTATTCTGGGAGGATAAACATACGTTGGACGTGCGATAGTCCGTTTGGAGCCGGGGGTTTCCATTAACCCTTGATATTGGTGGGACCAGTCATACGAGTATCAACGTATTCATGGCTTTAGCAGGTGATAGATAAGACTTGTTCGATGGATGCTATGGTTGCTAAGTTTGTTCTTGTGTTCATGGGCGATATCTTGGTTTACTCGAGGACAGAGGAAGAACACAAGGAACATTTAAGGACAGTGATGGAGGTGTTGAGGAAACACCAATTGAAAGCGAAATTTTCTAAGTGTCACTTCTGGAAGAGGGAAGTGAGATTCTAGGGCCATGTTGTTTTAGAAAATGGTATAGTCATGGACCCTGCAAAGGTGGCTATGGTGCAAGATTGGTCTGCATCCAAGAATGCAACAGACGTAAGAAGTTTCTTGGGGTAAGATGGATATTTTCGTAAGTTTATTCAAGAATTCTCAAAGATAGCAGCACCGTTAACTCAGTTGACCAAGAAGAATCAAGCTTTTGTTTGGAATGAAAAGTGTGAGAATGCATTCAAGAGTCTAAAGGAAATGTTGACGTGTGCTCCAGTGTTGGTTATTCCTAAAGGGAACGAAGTGATGACGGTATTTACAGATGCCTGTGGTACCAGACTAGGTGCTGTACTGATGCAAGGAGGTAGGGTTGTAGCTTATGCAAGTTAGTAATTGAAACCACATGAGAAAAGATATCCTACTCATGATTTGGAATTGGCAACGACCGTGTTCGCATTGAAGATATGGAGACATTATCCCTTGGGAGAAAGATTAGAGTTGTTTACCGATCATAAGTCGGTAAAGTATCTTTTTTCTCAAAAGGATTAAAATCTTCGTCAACAGAGATGGTTAGAGTTCTTGGCTTCATATGATTTCAATATCGCATACACACCAGGAAAGGCAATGCGGTGGCTGACGCACTGAGTAGGAGACATGCCAGCTTAGGGGCTATGTTTCTAGAACTGAAGCAACTAGAGTATATCGTAGGATAAGATTTCAGACCTAAGTGTGAATTAAATCTAGAGATGTTAGCAAGGTTGACGATCAGTCCGACTTTGATTGGTCGAATCGGCTTCAGCCAGAGGGACGATCCTAATCTATTGGAAATCATTTCCAAAGTAGAGATGGGTGTGCACGGTAAGGAAATGAACAAGTATGGTCTTGATCGAGAAGGATGGCTTCGAAAGAATGGAAGACTAGTTGTACCCAATGTAAATGGATTGAGAGATGAAGTGCTTAGAGAGTGTCATCATTCGAAATTGACTATACATCCCAGTGGTAACAAAATGTATCGAGACATGAAGCAGACCTACTACTGGGAAAGGATGAAGAGAGATGTTGGAAACTTTATATCCAAGTGCATGAATTGCCAGTTAGTTAAAGCTGAGCAAAAGAATCCTAGTGGTTTGTTATAACCATTGGAAATTCCTGAATAGAAATGGGAACAAGCCTCAATGGATTTCATCGATGGTTTACCAAGGACTATATAATGTCATGATAGTATTTGGGTGATTGTGGATCGATTAACCAAGAGCGCAAGGTTTATACCAGTCAAGTCGAATAGAACGGCAACTAAGTTAGTAGAACTATACATGAAGTGGGTTTTGGAAGAGCTTACAAGAGGCTTTAAGGTCAGAATTACATCTCAGTACCGCATACCATCCTCAAACTGACGGTCAAACAAAGAGGGTGAATCGTGTATTAGAGGAGCCCTTAAGGGATTGTATATTGGACTTTGAAGGATCATGGGATGGCCATTTACATCTGGTTGAATTCACATATAATAATAGTTATCAATCCAGTATTGGTATGGCTCCATTTGAAGCTTTGCATGGAAGACCGTGCAACTCACCATCATGTTGGTTGGAGACCGGTGAAAAATTTGTGCTTGGGCCGGATGTAATAAGAGAAACTTCAGATAAGATCAAGGTTATTCAACAGCGGATGAAGGCTGCCCAAGATAGGCAGAAGAGTTATGCTGATAAAAGACGAAGAGATTTGAAATTCTTCGTTGGCGACTTGGTATTCATCAAGATTTTTCCGTTAAAGAATGTAACTCGTTTTGGCAGGAGAGCTAAGTTGGCACTAAGGTTTGTTGGTCCATTCCCAGTTCTTGAACAAGTTGGGAATTTAGCATATAAAGTTGGATTGCCTGACAAGATGGCGAGAGTTCACGATGTATTTCATGTTTCCCAGTTAAGGAAGTTTATGCACGATTCTGATATGACTATTTCACCAGATCAGTTGGACAATGTCGAGGTAGAACCCGAGGCAGTTGGGAGCCGTAGGATGATTCGTATTGTCGGACACGATATGAAACAACTTCGAAGGAAGACGATGGAACTAGTCAAGGTCCAGTTGGGCGATAATGAAAATGATTATACTTGGGAAACAGAGGAGAGCATAAGGAAGCTGTATCCAGAACTCTTTGCCTGGTAAGATTTTAATTGCAATATAGTTATTCCCTCGTTAGTAAGCTGCATGCTAGGATAGGCTTGTTGTGCTGTTATGTATGTTTGATTGTTGCAAATGGTTGATAGGCATGTGGGACCTTTTGGCTGTTTTCTTAGTTAAGGAATTTCGAGGACGAAATTTCTTAAGGGAGGAGAGTGTAACGACCCGCATTCTACGCATCGGAGGATCGTAGAATATTTATTTCATTCACATACAATGTCGAATGGTCGTGTAACTTTGGGGAACGATTATTGGGGTCATTTCCCATGTTCATGATTTTTGCCATTTTTAAATGACCATCTTGCCCCTAGTAAATCTTGTTTTGCCTATAACTTTTGATTGGTAAAGAGTTTGACCTAAAATCACTTCCATTGGATTCGGATGATGGTCTATCTTTCCGTAGAGTGGTCACATTAATCAAATGGACTTACCATTTGGGAGATATGGCTGAAACAAGGTTTCAAAGGTTAAAAACTGCTTAAACGGGCTTAATAGGGTAATTAGGGGATGAGCCCGTAACCCATTTCGGGATTAGGGTTATGGGGAGGCTGAAATCAGTTAGGAAACCATCTCATTTCATTTTCTTAGCCGCCACTTTCATTTCTTCAAACCTAGCAATGGCCTCCAACCCCCAAATCACCTTCTAATCTCATTCCAATCACATATTAAGCTAATCAATATCAAATCAAGGCAAATTAATATCAGATTGGAGGTAGAGCTGCTGTGTTGCATTGGGATTTGAATCAAATCAAAGATATTTTCAGATCTGAGATTTGTGGCTAAGGTGAGTGATTAGCATCTAATTACAGCTAATTAGGGGTGATTAGTGATAATTAGCGAAATTATGACTCAGAAAAATATGGAAAAATATGTAGAAATTATTAAGTATTATTTTATGCCTCTGTTAGAAATTTGGGTTAATTTGGGTTAAGTTTGCTAATCCTATAGTTAAAAAAAAGTTTAAGGGGATTAAGGGAAAACATGGGCTTTGGGTATGTTGATCCACATTTACATGATTATTCATTGTTTTAATGTTTATGGTCGATCCTATATGTTGTTATTATTTTTTGGTATGATTTTTTGATTGTATAGAAAGGTTAGAATGGTTGAAAGCGCCGTCGTGTGGCGTAAATAGCTTGCTGTAAGAAGTGCAGGAACTGGGATCGGACCAGATCGCCCCCCCACTCGTGAAGTATGTATCACGAACCGGTGTAAGGGAGCGAGCCACAAGCCGATCCCCATAACCCGAACCGGAGTACCTCTCGCACTAGAAGGCCACGATCCCGAACTGATGAGCTTCACGAACCGCCACGAGAGGGAGCTCACGAGCCGACCCGGACCACTCCAGGAGCACGACCCGAACTGGGTTTGTAACCACGAATCAACCCGATCGAGCTCGACCACGAAGCGATACCACGAATTAGACTGGAGAATCACGGTGATGCTCACGACATGAACCCAAATGGAGTACCCACGAGCCGTGCCACTACTTGATCACGAACCACTTCATCACAAGTCGCCATGGTCATGAACCGCTCCAGAGCACCACGACTCGAATGGACCCCACGAGTAGATCACGAACCGAGTAGGGTGCTTGGCCATGAATGGAGACCTAGACCCGGAGAGCTCAACCATGAACCGCATACCAAAAATCGATTGCATATCACAAACGGGGAACAACGAACTGAATATGTCGAACCAAACTGGAGGAGACCAAAACTAGAGATGCAAAGGAAGTCCAGATGAGAAGTGATGGCTCAAAATCCAAATGGGGATCAACGGGTTAACTTCTAAAGTTGGACTTTGTTGCATGATGTATGTAACGGGGTTATCGATATCTATACCTTTGGTTCACTATTGAGGAAGGGGGCATTGACTATGGACCAGTGGGGTCAGAGGTTGCATGGAGTCGTACTCCATTAGGGTCCCCAAAGGCAAAGTAGTCGTAGTGATAGTTGTGCGGAGTTGTCGTCATGGCCCCTATAGTTCTGGTGATCAAAGTGGTGGATATCGTATGCTTTATGCACTGAGTGAGTGATGTGAGGATGATCGCTATGTTTGATGTTTGTTATCGCCATGATACGCACACTTCCATTATTTCCACACTATATGTTAGTGTCACCTTTGAGTACTGTACATCTTGTTGTGCACACTCTTTGGTTGCAGGTCCAGGTATGATTATTTTCACTTGTTATTGCTTTATTTTGATGTTATCGCTCATACCAGACTATTGTCTAACCTAGAGTTTTATGTCTCTTCTTATTACTCTGGGTGCTCCTAAACGAGCATACTAGAGATAAGATAGGTAGTTATGCATGAGTAGCTGTCCGGAGACGAGCAGGTGGCTTCCAAGTACTATTTACATATATTATCCATGTGTTGTTGCTAGTCACTGCTTTGGGCATTAGTAGTGTACCCTTTCTATTTTGCTTTAGAGACAGTATTTTGAAGTTGTAGAAATTGTTATATTTTAAATTCCGCTGCTATGATGATTTAGTTTTCAGCTTATGTACCGTCTCACCTATTTTATGTCAAGTTATGTTATTATTATAATTTTTCCATGCGCTGTGAGATATACTATAGGTTCTTTGATGATTCATCATTTCAAACCCTTTTCTTTTGACAACCGTCCCATGCTAGTCGGGCATTAGCACAGCGCATTTTGGGGAAATGTCGGTTGGTCCGGGGAGGGCCGTCACATATACTTAACCAATTCAGTCAGCATAAGTTAAATATGGATGAGGAAATTAAGGTTTCCTCGATTATAGAGAAATTACCCCCTTCTTGGAAAAATCATAGGAAACTACTGAAACACAAGAAGGAGGATATGAGTCTAGACAGCCTTGCACAATATTTGCAAGTTGTACAACAACTGAGGCAAAAAGATGCCCAAGATGAAAAAGTTGTTGATACATCAAAGGTCCATATGGCGGAAGAAAAGCAAGCAAATAATGCTTCGAATAACTCTTCTAATAAAAAGAGGAAAGGACAGAACAACAATAATTCCCAAAATTAGAACAAGAAAGGCAAAAATGGTGGTTGCTACTTTTGTGGTAAACCGGGACATTCAAAAGGTATTGTCGCTTCTGGAAAAAGAAGCAGCAATCTGAAAAGGAAAAGTTTTCCGCAGTCATATCAGAAGTGAATATGATTGAACAAGACAACTCTTGGTGGATCGATTTTGGCGCTACTAAGCATGTCTGCATTGACAAGAATCAATTCAAGAAACTAGGACCAATTGAAGATGAAGATTAACTTTATATGGGAAATTCAGCAAAGGCAGCGGTCAAAGGGAAGGGAACTGTGGATTTGGAGTTCTCATCCGAAAAAGTTCTGACATTAAATGATGTATATTATGTACCTGAAATTAGGAAGAACCTATTATCAGAAGTCTTCTTAATAAGTTTGGTTTCAAACAAGTCTTTGAGTCTGATAAATATGTGTTGACCAAAGGCTGTGTATTTGTGGGAAAAGGGTACATGTGTGATGGTATGTTTAAACTGAATGTTGATATTAGTAAAAGTATGAATTCTGCTTATATTTCTCAAATGATTTCAAATAAATTGTAATTTAGTCTTGGATGATGAACCATTTTTGATTGTCTGAATCATCTTATGTGACCGTCACCTTGATAAGTCTTATTTGAATTTGATTTTTTTTTGTGCTGCTCAGATATTGTTTTTGAAAATATTTTTTGGTGACTGCTTGTTTTGGTATCAAATATATACCTTGCTCTGATAGATGAAATTAATTCGCTTGATTTGTTAACAGTGTCTGCTTGGGCTTTGCGATTAAAATTCTGTTGTCTGTAATGTCCTTGTTCATCTGCAGTGTCGTGTTAAAATCATCGTAAATAGAGACATCATTTGGTATTAGAAGCACCATATATTTTTATTCATCTGTCTTTTTGAATCTTCCCCTTGTATAGTTCTACACACTCTTTTTGCCTTGTACAAATTTATCCTTCTTGGTATGTATAGATCTTCATATTCCTCTTGTCAATTTTAAAATTATTTATTGATTATTCATTCAAAAATTGAAATCAATATCCAAATTGAACTGTATTTATAATTCATCAAATATATATTAGATTTTGAAATTATGATGAATCATGACTGCAGTATATTTCACAAAAAGAGGGGATTTTATTTTTCATGATGGTTGAACATTTATTATAATATCTTTGAATTGGCAATTATTTCACGACCATCTACTTTATCTACCATCATTTTGCCATCCATGATAATTTTATATAAATGTGGAGAGTTATTTTTTTAAAAAAAAATCATCTTGAATAAACAATAAAAATATTTGTGATGGAATTGTGGTTATGTTATTATTCAGAATTAGTGATAATTGAAAATTTTCAATGATCCCCGTACAGTCGAGCATATTTCATAATATAATTAATTTAGAAATTCATTTCACAAACCATTTCTGTACTTACCGCATTTCTATCATCCATTTTTGGTTTTATATACTGAGGAGTTTTTCATTTTCAAATTGAAAATAATTAAATTAATATATAAGTGTGTCTCTAACCTCATTTAAAAATCCAAGCTCTGGTCATGCATGGTTAAGAGACAACTTATAATTTAAGCTCCGACTAACCCTATTTAAAAATCCATGCTCTGGTTATGCATGGTCAGTGTGCTCTTAAATAAATAAATAAAGGTTTGAATAAATAAACATTTTATATGAATTTCCCATTGGTTTGTGAAAACCAATATATCGGTCCATTTTCTAATTTGTGAAATATGTTAATATTTTATGACGTATTAGGATTTGTTAATTGATAGGTATTAGGATTTGAGATTATTCGATTTTGTCACTTAAGTTGAATTATTAACTATAGTCCAAATCCATCACTGTTTTTGTGATTTAATTTTATTGGAAAATAATTATATTTTTTAAACTCTCTCCATTTTTATAAATTCATCATAAATCAGTCATTCTCTAAAATGTGAAATATGCCACCTATTCCTAGAATATTATGATTTTTGTTTGACTGATTGAGAATTATGATGACCGTTCTTCCTCTTAAGCTGAAATTATATTTCTAGTCAGTATACATCTATATTTTAAATTCTATATCCTTTTGTTGATAACAAAAGGGGGAGAATGGGTTGAGATTGTGATTTATGAGTGAATATTTTATAAATATTTTTAATTTTGAAAATTCATTATTATTCATTTCATTTTCATGCACAGTTATAGAGGGAGTCTCTGCTGTAGGGGGAGCTTTCAAATAGGCGGAGTTATGTTCTTCTCTGTAAAACACATTTATTGTATTCAAAATCTTAATATTTGTTTGTCATCATCAAAAGGGGGAGATTGTTGTATATAACAGTGTTGTATACACAATTATATGATTTTTGTTTGTTGATGACAACCAAATATATATATATATATATATAATTATAAATGTGTTTGCACTATATTGTTTCATATATATTATTACAGACATGAATATAATATTTATATTCAAATAAAATACAACTGTACAGACATTCAGATATTTATACAGTATTTTGTTTAAATATAAATGTTTTATTTCAAATATTCAAACAGTACAACTATTTATAACTCCACTATTTGAACACATCACATTTCATATACATTCCAGATTATTGTGCTTGTAAATAAACTGAATATAATAGACAAGTTTGTTTGAACACAATAAAATAATTTTTTTTTATTTCAAACAAATTTGTTTATTACAAATACCAGTACAATTACATTCATACACTGCTCCCCACTATAACATTGTCACTCAGTTATACAATTCTATGTACATTCTTTACATTTCATATACACTTATACACTCTTTCACTGTCTTCTGTCTTCTTTAGTTTTCTGTCTTCACTGCTCAGTCCAGTCATCATCTTAATACCTGTCATATATAGAAACACATACAGAGTAACTGCGATAGAATTTAAACTGAATATATGTGAATATAAATTTTATTTTTAAAATTTTATTTTCCTCAGATTTCTAGTGTGTTTCTCATCATTTTTCATGACTTGATCTGATTCATCTGTGACTAGGCAGACAGTTTATATATGTAGAGGGATAGAAAATTTTCTGAATGGCTGCATATACACACGTGTATATATATGCACGTGTGCACTGCCACGCCAATTCAGTGTGCAACAAGAGGAGTAGCCACGTGGACCTTCTCCACTCAGTGCACACATGAAAACAACCCAATGTAAAGTCAACAAGAATACATGGTCAAAGTGGTCGAGCTAGGAAGATTCACACATGGATGGAACTGGATGCAAAATAGCTCAGTTTTTTTTCCAAATATAAACATGACAGATCAGAGCAAAACTTTTCAGTAAGACTCAAGCTACATGTGCATAACATCTATGGTGTATACAAGAACAAGATCAGCTCAATACATATAGTCAAATGAGGCAACACTTACGCACAAATGCAATTCAGCAAGTCAAAGTTTTTTAAACATGGGTCAAGGTCATAACATGAATAGATCAGATTTATAAACATGCAACAATATTTAAGCCAGAGAGATTGCAAGTCAGCAACATAGTGAAAACAGATTGATGTTCGTGTGTGGAACTTCAAATGTATGATGACACAGCAACAACCATTCAAATATTCCAGATCACATTCAAATCAGTTCAGGCAAAACTAGTGGACAAATAATCATGGCAGATCAGCTACAGGGCAGTTTCAACACAACATGATGGTCAGTGAAGCGAGCATATACAGTGGCAAGTATAGACCAGCATAGTTATAGACAAGTGCAAATGGTTCAAGTCAAACAGCAAGTCTCAAGTAAAATGCTCACAACAAAAACATGGCCGAGCACATGCAAACATTTCTCAGTTTTCTTTTATAAATGGTTATACACATAAACATGATTCAGTTCAGAAATTCGAAATGGTACATCTCTCAACATGTACAAGGCACTGATCAAACCAGCATGCGAGCAAAATGAAGCAAAACATGTTAAGACAGAATACATCAGGTGGTAAAGTGCACAAGCACTGGTTTGTACATACGTGCACAGTGCAGTCAACATGTTTTTATGCAGTGTGAACAGGAATGCATCATGTAAGAGTGACATAAGGTTATAATGGAGAAAACTGCTAAACATGATTATGCAAAATTGTATATAGCATGGCAAGTGTTTAATTGTTTTCCAAAATTAGCTCGAGGAAATTACAACATGGTATGATTCTCAAAGGGTAAGAAATCTATACTGTTTTTTTTCCAGAAATTACAGGTTGACTTAAATGACAAGTTAACAATCAAATTTCACTTTTATATCTAAAATGAAATTTCTCAATCAAGAAAAATGGTTTATGGCAAGAGAAATCAGTGTTGATTTATTGGAAAATAAACAATTCTTTTTGTTTTCTGATATAACAGAAAAGTTTTTTTAAAAAAGAAATGAAATAGCACAACATTTACAACGTCAAATCAGGCCGATTTTATCAAGGTATCAAATGGGGATTGCTTGTAAGAATTGTTCAAGGGGTCACGAACATTCTAGGAAAGTTCATCACAACAAAACAGGAAAGCTATCAAAGCCAAGGCAACAAATTCAAATTCATTTTCTATGCCGAGGTGATTAAATCAAAAAGGAAACATGCAATCAATCAGGGCCAAGCCATCAGAGTGTTGATTTAGGGTTTCTTAAATCTTGTAAATACCCACACCAATTCATCACTGGAAAGATCAAAAACCACAAACAAATTCAAAGCAAGAAAATTTGGAAAACTCACGGTTTTCGATCGCTGAAGAAAAACCCCAAATCAGTGAAGTAAGAAGCATCACAAATCGACCGACATCATCAAAGTGAAGCAATCAGAGAACCACGAATTCATTTTCATCAAGCATCGATTCAGATTTGGGAAGAACAAGAGAAACCCTAGTTTTTCTTCCAAGCCACCGCCATTTTTCATTTGCAAATAACAAAAGAGATCGTACCAAGAGAATGGGTGCAACACAAACAAAAGGGGCCGGCCAACATTATTAAAAGGGCTTAGTCTTTGTTTAAATTTGCTAAAGGAAGTTTTTAAAGTCCTTTTTTAATTAGGGTTTTGAATTTATTTTTTGTATTGGTGTTTAATCTGTGTTGTAAAACAATTCTGAACAGTTTCTAGGTTTGTAAAATCTAGGGGGAATCAGTCAGGGTGTTTACTGACAGTTGACAGAGTATGTAAAATCTGGGTTACTAGTTACGGGGTCGTAACTAGGGGAAATTTGATCGAGGGGATATCAGTCAGTCTAGGGTTTTGTGCGTAGGGTTAGAATAGGAGCAGAGATTGCGAGTGTACATGGTCTTATATGCGGATCTGTTCTATCACCTAGTAGAAACCTTAGGAATGCAGCAGTAGGTAGGGTTTTGCCGAAGCTGGGTATCTCTTGTGTTATTTACTTTATGCATTTCTATTTCTGCTATTATATGTGATCTGTTTATTATCCTGTAACATTTGAACTCAGTAAAAATTGTAATTAACCCTATTCACCCCCCTCTAGTGTTAATCTAGATTCAACAATTGGTATCAGAGCAGGTATTTTTAACTCTAGAGTCATGGGTAACCCTAGTTGTCAGTCTAGCGAGAGTAAGTCCAGTTCTTCTCCAACTATTTTCACTGGAACAGATTTTTTAAACTAGAAATCCAAAATGGAATTTTATTTAAAATATGTTAATATTAAATGTTGGTATGTTGTTATCAATGGGTAGGATAAAAGTTTTTAATTCTCGTGCTACACATATTCTTTATTCTTATCTCGATGATGATCCATACAGTCTGATCTCCCATTGTTTGACTGCGTAGGAAATCTGGAAAACTCTCAAAAAGCTATATGGAAAATCTGACAACAGCTCAAAACCCCAAGATTATAACTCAAATTCAAATATATGCTTAACAGGTCATGTAGATGAAACTTTAGATGGATCAGATGATGGAGAATCAACAGATGCTGAAACAGAAAATTTCTCATATGAAGAACTGGTTTACATGTGTCTTGGTTTAACGAAATATGTTGATAAACTCCAACTGAAAAATAAGTCTCTGGAATCTAGGAATTCTGAGTTGACCAGCAAAATTGATAATTTGGAATCACAACTTGAGTATTTTAAAAACCTTTCAAATTCAAATTGCAAAAATAGTTTGAAATTGGAAACCAATCTTGTTCATCTCAATAAAAATATTCAAAGGTTTCAAAATGAAATTTTGATCTTAAAAAGAAAAAAAGATTGAGTTATCAAATTTGAACAATTTTCTGCAAAAGGAATTTGAAGTTTTTAAGACTAATATAAATTCCAAATTTGAAATTACTGAAAAAGAAAATTTGTTGAAAAGTGATTCGATTATGAAAGAACTTGAAAACGAAATTGAAAAGTCCAAGAAATTTGAATTTGAAAGTCAAAAACTTTTTGAAATTGAAATCTCTGAGTCCCAAGCCAAAATCAAATTACTTGAATCTGAAAATTTGGTTTTGAAACAACATGATATTGAAAGGAAGATCACTAATAATCGATGTTCTGATTTAATAAAAGAAAACAGTGATCTTAAATCCAAAATTCAACGATTAAAATCAACTTTGGATAAATTTTCTAATGGGGAAAAATCGTTGAATATGTTGTTGCAAAATCAGTTTTCTATTGGAAATAAATATGGTATTGGCTTTGGGAAAAATAATGTTTTTGAAAATATCAACTCAAATGGTTTTAAAAATCCCTCAAGTTGCTTCAAGAAGGATAGTTTTGAAAAGTTGAACTCTGGATATTTCAAAAGTTTTGTGAATCACAAACGTGAAAAGAAATTGTTTGACAATAGTCTATCTAATCCATTTTGGACCCCAAAAAGAAACAAAGTGAATTCATATAAATTCAAATAGATTTGTGTCTCTAAAGGAACTTTAGTAAATTCAGATGGACTGTTATACAAACACATTTGGGTACCAAAACGTAAGAAAACAATTGAGAGTGGTTTTACAAATTTTGTTAGACCACTCAATCCTCTTAACAGTTAGGTACCGAAGGAGGCTGAGGAACTGCATAGCTAAAGAAAAACTGGATTCAAACAGCTACATATCACAAAATCATTCACAGTTCTTTAGCCACATCTTTTGAGTTAGAGATTCATTTGCTTATATTGATTTCAGGTATAATCTCTAAACTCATCTTTGTAAATATTCTCATTTTTTTATTTTCTTCTTTTATTCCTCCTTCAACCCCCTCTATTTATTTACTTTATCTCTTCTTTTTTGTTTTGACACTGCCATATTTTTTTTTCTGAGCTTCATTAACTTCAAACTGCAGTACTCTTGTTTCTTTGGAAATCTGCTTCAATTGAATGAAAATATGATGTTTTAATTTTTTTTCAAGATCTTGAATATAAATTTGTAAATATCAGCAATTGTTTTGGAGTTTATTTTCTGTTTTCTGAATTCATAACAGAGTTGATGTATTCTTGTCATATTTTGAACTCTGTTAATTTGAATTCTAAATTTTTTGAAAATCGGAAAGTTTAATGGAATTTCACACAACACCGCTGTTTTGAGTTTTCTTCTAATTCATTTTAGAAAAATTTAAAATGTTATACTCATTACAGCACACTGCTATTTGTCAGTTGTGATAATTTCATTGTTTTTCAGATTGGCTTAGAAATTTTAATCTATCTTAAATCTCAGTGATACATCTTGAAAATCATCGTTATTTATGATCATTATGGCTAGAATTTGTTTGATTGAAATCATCTGAAATTATTGATATTTTGAATAATCACACACCTCCTAAATTTGAAATTATCAACCTTGTGTGACTGATTCATGTAAATGATCTAAAATTTGAAATTATTTTGGATCAAGAATATCTATCAAACCTGATGTAAATGATCTGAAATTCTTGAGTACTTGTTAGAAAATTCTTGTGAAAATTCTTTGAAAATCTGGTCCTGAAATTCTCTGTTTTTTTCATGATTATTTGATTTAAATATTAGTTTGTTTAAAATCATTTGCATTTATTGATTTATTGAATCACACGCATATCTTGGATCTGAAATTTATAATCTGGTGTGATCGATTCACTGAATCTGTGATTTTCATATTTCTCAAATGATTTCAAATAAACTATATTTTAATCTTGGATCATGAACCATTTTTGATTGTTTGAATTATCTTATGTGACCATCACCTTGATAAGTCTGATTTGAATCTGATTTTTTTTGTGTTGCTCAGATACTGTTCTTGAAAATATTTTTTGGTGACTGCTTGTTTTGGTATCAAATATATACCATGCCCTGATAGATGAAATTAATTTGCTTGATTTGTTAACAGTATCTGCTTGGGCTTTGCGATTAAAATTCTGTTGTCTGTAATGTCCATGTTCATCTGCAGTGTCGTGTTAAAATCATCGTAAATAGAGACATCATTTGGTACCAGAAGCGCCATATAATTTTGTTCATCTATCTTTTTGAATCTTCACCTTGTATAGTTCTACACACTCTTTTTGCCTTGTACAAATTTATCCTTCTTGGCATGTATAGATCTTCATATTCCTCTTGTAATTGATTTTCAATTTTAAAATTATTTACTGATTATTCATTCAGAAATTGAAATCAATATCCAAATTGAACTGTATTTATAATTCATCAAATTTATATTAGATTTTGAAATTGTGATGAATCATGACTGCAGTATATTTCACAACAAAAGGGGATTTTATTTTTCATGATGGTTGAACATTTATTTTAATATCTTTGAATTGGCAATTATTTCGTGACCATCTCCTTTATCTACCATCACTCTGCCATCCACGATAATTTTATATAAATGTGCAGAGTTAATTTTAAAAAAAAAACCATCTTGAATAAACGGTGAAAATATTTGTGATGGAATTGTGATTATGTTATTATTCAGAATTAGTGATAATTGAAAATTTTCAATGATCCCCGTACAGTCGAGCATATTTCATAATATAATTAATTTAGAAATTTATTTCACAAACCATTTCTGTACTTACCGCATTTCTATCATCCATTTTTGGTTTTATATACTGAAGAGTTTTTCATTTTGAAACTAAAAATGATTAAATTAATATATAAGTGTGTCTCTAACCTCATTTAAAAATCCAAGCTCTAGTCATGCATGGTTAAGAGACAACTTATAATTTAAGCTGCGACTGGCCCCATTTAAAAATCCAAGCTATGGTTATGCATGGTCAGTGTGCTCTTAAATAAAAAAAAGGTTTGAATAAATAAACATTTTATATGAATTTGTGAAAACCAGTCTATCAATCCATTTTCAAGTTTGTGAAATATGTTAATATTTTATGACGTATTATGATTTGTTGATTGATAGGTATTAGGATTTGAGATTACTCGATTTTTTCACTTAAGTTGAATTATTAACTATAGTCCAAATCCATCACTATTTTTGTGCTTTAATTTTATTGGAAAATATTTATATTTTTTAAATTCTCTCCATTTTTATAAATTCATCATAAATCAGTCATTCTCTAAAATGTGAAATATGCCACATATTCTTAGAATATTATGATTTTTGTTTGACTGATTGAGAACTATGATGACCATTCTTCCTCTTAAGCTGAAATTATATTTCTAGTCAGTATTCATCTATATTTTAAATTCTGTATCCTTTTGATGATAACAAAAGAGGGAGAATGGGTTGAGATTTTGATTTATGAGTGAATATTTTATAAATATTTTTAATTTTGAAAATTCATTATTATTCATTTCATTTTACTCATGCACAGTTATAGGGGGAGTCTCTGCTGTAGGGGGAGCTTTCAAATAAGGGGAGTTATTTTCTTCTCTGTAAAAACACATTTATTGTATTCAAAATCTTAATATTTTTTTGTTATCATCAAAAGGGGGAGATTATCATATAACAGTGTCGTATACACAATTATATGATTTTTGTTTGATGATAACAACCAAATATATATATATATATATATATAATTATAAATGTGTTTGTATTATACTGTTTCATATATATCATCACAGACAGGAATATAATATTTATATTCAAATAAAATACAACTGTACAGACATTCAGATATTTATACAGTATTTTGTTTAAATATAAATGTTTTATTTCAAATATTCAAACGGTACAACTATTTATAACTCCACTATTTGAACACATCACATTTCATATACATTCCAGATTATTGTACTTGTAAATAAACTGAATATAATAGACAAGTTTGTTTGAACACAATAAAATAATTTTTTATTTCAAACAAATTTGTTTATTACAAATACCAGTACAATTACATTCATACAATACTCCCCACTATAATATTGTCACGCAGTTATCTCTTATACACTCTTTCACTGTCTTCTATCTTCTTTAGTTTTCTGTCTTCACAGCTCAGTCCAGTCATCATCTTCATACCTGTCATATATAGAAACACACACACAAAGTACACTGAGATAGAATTTAAACTGAATATATGCGAATATAAATTTTATTTTTAGAATTTTATTTGCCTCAGATTTCTGGTGTGTTTCTCATCATTTTTCATGACTTGATCTGATTCATCTATGACTAGGCAAACAGTTTGTATATGTACAGGGACAGGAAATTTTCTGAATGGCTGCATTGCACACGTGTATATATATATATACACGTGTGCACTGCCACGCCAATTCAGTGCAACTGAGGAGTAGCCATGTGGACCTTCAGTGCACACACGAAAACAACCCAATGTAAAGTCAACAAGAATACATGGTCAAAGTGGTCGAGCTAGGAAGATTCACACATGGATGGAATTGGATGCAAAACAGCTCAGTTTTTTTTTCAAATATAAACATGGCAGATCACAGCAAAACTTTTCAGCAAGACTCAAGCTACATGTGCATATCAGCTATGGTGTATATAAGAACAAGATCAGCTCAATACATATAGTCAAATGAGGCAATACTTATGCACAAATGCAATTCAGTAAGTCAAAGTTTTTCAAACATGGGTCAAGGTCATAACATGAATAAATCAGCATTTACAAACAAGCAGCAATGTTTAAGCCAGAGTAATTGCAAGTGAGCTGCATAGTGAAAACAGATTGATGTTTATGTGTGGAACTTCAAATGTATGATGACACAGCAACAACCATTCTAATACTCCAGATCACATTCAAATCAGTTCAGGCAAAACTAGTGGACAAACAATCATGGCAGATCAGCTAAAGGGAAGTTTCAACACAACATGATGGTCAGTGAAGGAAGCATATACAGTGGCAAGTATGGACCAACATAATTCAAGACAAGTGCAAAATGTTCAAGTCAAACAGCAAGTCTCAAGTAAAATGCTCACAACATAAACATGGCCTAGCACATGAAAACATGTCTCAGTTTTCTTTTACAAATGGTTATACACATAAACATGATTCAGTTCAGAAATTCAAAATGGTACATCTCTCAACATGTACAAGGCAGTGATCGAACCAGCATGCGAGCAAAATGAAGCAAAACATGTTAAGACAGAATACATCAGGTGGTAAAGTGCCCAAGCACTGGTTTGTACATAAGTGCACAGTGCAGTCAACATGTTTTTATGCAGTGTGAACAAGAATGCATCATGTAAGAGTGACATAAGGTTATAATGGAGCAAACTGCTAAACATGATTATGCAAAATTGTATACAGCATGGAAAGTGTTTGATTGTTTTCCAAAATTAGCTCGAGGCAATTACAACATGGTATGATTCACATCGGGAAAGAAACCAATACAGCTTTTTTCAGAAATTACAGGTTGACTTAAAATGACAAATGAACAATCAAATTTCACTTTTATTTCTGAAATGAAATTTCTCAATCAAGAAAATATGGTTTGTGGCAAGTGTTAGACCAAAAAATGGTCCTAAAACCCAATTGAATATGATTTGCGAAGAATAATAATCTAAAACATAGAAAATTAGGCAGAGACACGAGATTTATAGTGGTTCGGCATTAACTAGCCTACGTCCACTTCATAGTTTCTCATTTCATTCTAGAATTACAATTAAAATGAATACATTCACACAATCACTCGAATACAATGAATTATTCTCTCCGAATTCATTGATTTTTGTTGGGGAAGAAGGTGGTTGTTGATTGAGAAATCCGGCCATGGATGCCATTAATGAATTAAATGTCAGAACCTCCCTCAAATGATGCACTGTATGTTTATTTATAGGTGTAAAATCAGTTGGGATGTGTGGCCACGTGGCAACATCATGGTGGACTTCGAAAATGATGGAGAAAGTGGGGAGCGTGGCTTCATTCGTGGGCTTACAAGTGTCAATCGGTCTGGGTAAATAGGCACAAGAATAGGTCTCCAATGAAAGGAAGTTGCATGTTTCAGGCAATTCGGTTAGGAGGCTTAGATCCGATCCGAACCGATGTTGTTGCACCCATCCGATCCGACCTGGCTATTCCATCCGAACCGATCCGAGCTATCCTAATCCGTTCGATCCAAGCTCTGGTTTTAGGACGTATGAGATTTTTATCCTCTAACATATGTAACCCTGATCATCGGAGTTTTGGGTGGCCTGGTCACAAAACAGGCTAACAGCAGGAGAAATCAACATTGGAAAAGAAATAATTCTTTTTGTTTCCTGATATAACAGAAAAGTTTTTTTAAAAAAGAAATGAAATAGCACAACATTTACAGCATCAAATCAGGATGATTTTATCAAGGTATCAAAGGGGGATTGCTTGCGAGAATTGTTCAAGGGGTCACAAACATTCCAGGAAATTTCATCACAACAAAATAGGAAAGCTATCAAAGCCAAGGCAACAAATTCAAATTCA
The DNA here is from genome assembly GCA_030737875.1 of Allium sativum. Classification (NCBI taxonomy): domain Eukaryota; kingdom Viridiplantae; phylum Streptophyta; class Magnoliopsida; order Asparagales; family Amaryllidaceae; genus Allium; species Allium sativum. The sequence goes on from CM060920.1 coordinate 367,965,492, forward strand.
TTTTCTATGCCGAGGTGATTAAATCAAAAAGGAAACACGTAATAATTTAGGGCCAATCCATTTATCACGAAATCAGAGTGTCGATTTATGGTTTCTTGAATCTTGTAAATACCCACACTAATTCATCACTGGCAAGATCAAAAACCAAAAACAACTCGCAAGAAAATTCAAAGCAAGAAAATTCGGAAAACTCAAGGTTTTCGATCGCTGAAGCAAAAACCCAAATCAGTGAAGTAAGAAGCATCACAGATCGACTGACATCATCAAAGTGAAGCAATCACAGAACCACGAATTCATTTTCATCCAGTATCGATTCGGATTTGGGGAAGAACAAGAGAAACCCTAGTTTTTCTTCCAAGTCGCCGCCATTTTTCATTTGCAAATAACAAAAGAGATCGGACCAAGAGAACGGGTGCAACACAAACAAAAGGGGCCGGCCAACATTATTAAAGGGGCTTAGTCTTTGTTTCAATTTGCTAAAGGAAGTTTTTAAAGTCCTTTTTTAATTAGGGTTTTGACTTAATTTTTGTATTGGTGTTTAATCTGTGTTGTAAAACAATTCTGAACAGTTTCTAGGTCTATAAAGTTTAGGGGGAATTAGTCAGGGTGTTGACTGACAGTTGACAGAGTCTGTAAAATCTGGGTTACTAGTTACGGGGTTGTAACTAGGGGAAATCTGATTGAGGGGATATCGGTCAGTCTAGGTTTTTAACCTTGGGTTAGAATAGGAGCAGGGATTGCGAGTGTACATGGTCTTGTATGCGGGATCTGTTCTATCACCTAGTAGAAACCTTAGGAATACAGGAGTAGGCAGGGTTTTTCCGAAGCTGGGTATCTCTTGTGTCATTTACTTTCTGTATTTCTATTTCTGCTATTATCTGTGATCTGTTTATTATCCTGTAATATTTGAACTCAGTAAAAATTGTAATTAACCCTATTCCCCCCTCTAGTGTTAATCTAGATCCGACATGTGATATACATAGCAACTGATTCTATTATGGGAAATAAAACATGGAAACTAGTAGATTTACCTCCTGGTTCTAAACCAATAGAATGTAAATGGATATTTGAGAAAAAGTTAAAAGCAAATGGCACAACCGAAAAATTTAAAGCTAGATTAGTTGCCAAAGGAGTCACACAAAAAGAAGGAATAGTTTATTTTGATACATGTGCCCTAGTAGCTAGCATTTCAACTATTAGAACTTTAATTGCATTAGCTTCTATCTATAATTATGAAATTCATCAAATGTATGTCAAGACTGCATTTTTGAATGGAGAACTTGACGAAGAGATATATAGGTCTCAACCAGAAGGTTTTGCAACGCCTGGACAAAAACATAAAGTATGCAAACTTGTCAAATCACTTTATGGTCTTAAACAAGCACCAAAGCAATGACATGAAAAGTGTGATAAAATTATTATTTCTAATGGCTTTAGAATTTTTGAATTTGACTAATGTGCCTATAGCAAGTTTCATTCAGGAAAAGGTGTAATTATATGCCTTTACGTGGATGATATGCTTATATTTGGAATGGATACTTCGAGTATTGAAGAAACTAAAAGATATCTATCTTCATGCTTTGACATAAAAGATATGGGAGTAGCTGAAATGAATCTTGGAATAAGAATCATGAAAACAAAAAATGGGTTATCAATTATCCAATCTCATTAAATTGAGAAAATTTTGAAAAGGTTCAATCTATCCGATTGTAAACCTATGTCTACTCCGTTGATCCAAATATGCAGTAATACACTAATACTGGAAGAGCTATAGAGCAATTGGAATATGCTAGAGTTATTGGAAGTTTGATATATGCAACGACATGCACACGACCTGGTATTGCCTATGCTGTTGGCGAAATGAGTAGATATACTAGCAACCCTAGTCATATCCATTGGAAAGCAATACACAGAATTTTAAAGTATCTAAAAGGTACCATAAATTATGGAATACATTAAAATGGTTATCCGAGTGTAATAGAAGGATACACAAATGTTAGTTGAAACACTAGAAGTGAAGATAATAAATCAACTAGTGGATGGATATACACTCTTGGTGATGGAGAAATATCCTGGGCCTTAAAGAAACAAACTTGCATTGATCATTCAACCTTGTCTGCTGAGTTTGTAGCACTGGCTTCTGGTTGTAAAGAAGCTGAAATGTTAAGGAATTTATTATTAGAAATTCCTGTGTGGCTAAAACCTATGCCACCAATATCTATGCATTGTGATAGTCAATCTACATTATCACAAACATACAACCAAGTTTATAATGGTAAAGATAAACATATTGGTCTAAGGCACAGTTTGTTAGGAAAATGCTCACTGAAGGGGTAACTACCATAGATTTCTTGAGATCTAGCCAGAATTTGGTAGATACATTTACTAAAGGGCTTGCAAGGGACTTAGTGATAAAAACATCAAGGGAATGGGTTTAAAGCCTATACAATACAATCGCCAAAGAAGGAAACTCAACTCAACATAATAAAGAAATTTGTTATCTTGAGTTCAAAGAGCAAAAGTACTTCATATGTTTGCGGTTGGAAGCACTATAATATTTAATACGAAAAACTGAGTTTTATCATACATTCCAAGGAAAAGTGCTTGGTACTTATAATGACGTAGAGAGGATGTTCTACTTAGAAATTAATAGGTTATAACAGATATACTATTGAGGTGTGTGTTATAAGGCACTTTTGATAAACCTACCTATATGAATGCAATGAAGGTGATGCCGCCTTCTACGAGATTTTGGCTTGATCTCTAAGGGAATTTCATGGAAGAACATGCTGACCCAAGGCCAATCCATGGGTCGAGCATACATACTATCTAGATAGAATGAAAATGAGTGTGTGATAATCACATCCGGTAAATCATATAGGATCGATGGTTCAATGCTTAGTCAACCAATCCATCCTAATATACTTTGATGGGTTTTCACAATGTATAGATTCAAGTCTGTAAGACATCTGTACTTATGCACAAATTTTCCTATAAATAAATAACAAGAGGAATTTATTTAAAATTTGGTGAAGGATTGTTGGAGGAAATTTAAAATAAAACGGAAGAGAAGAAAGAAAACACAAAGGGGAAAATTTGATTTGTCCCATATTATGAAATGTAATGGTGTTTTCCACTATTTATGTAAATGCATTACATATGATATCAAAAGAAAGAAGAGAAGGGAGAGATGAGACATGAGCACATGACATTGGCATGATAATATTTAAATGCCAAAAGATGGTCCTTAGTGCTCTTGGGGTCTCGTGATCAGAAGGACCTCAGAATGCAAATGGGCTTGCGCAGATCTGCAAAGTTTTTGTGCGCGCAGTTTTCAAATTCATAATGTTTCAGAGCCGTTGTAAATGAATGGATGCGTCTATTCATAATATAAATTTGCAACGCAACGCTTCTGAACTGTTGCAAAACGAAAATATGTGACTGTTTGAATTCAAATAGTCATAGCCGTTGGAAGCAGTTGTGTCTCTTCATTGCCTATATAAAGGCTATCCAAATTCATTTTTTAATAACTTGAATTCCTCTTCTTCTCCTTCCTTTTCTGCCATTAAAATAATCTCGAAGCTCTGCCAAATTCTTGAATAAACTATACGAGTTATTGTTCTGCAGACTATAACTCCTTGATCTTGTCACTGCAGCGAGCAAATCCAAGATAGTGAATTATCGTGTTTGTGCAAACACTCCGATTAAAGATACTCGATATCTTCTCCGTTGTATCTTCGAACAGATTTGTCGTTACTCATGCACAGAAATAAGAGGGCAAATACTGTTTTAGGATAGTGACCACCACATCGTGCCACGAAGATTTGTGTTTTCAAAGATTAGAAGATCCAGCGATGAATTCGATGAACAACAATCTAAAACAGTATTTATTCAATGGCTACTCATAGTCTCAAATAGTTCGCCACTGATTTCGCAAAATTAGAGTGCTTTGATGGTGTCATTTTCCTGCGATGGCAGAAGAAGATGCATTTCTTATTGGTTGGTATAAATGTTGTTTATGTTTTGGCTATGCCAAAACCAGCGGAGACAGAAGATGAAACCATTGGACAGACATGAGATCAGATCAAATGGGAGCAGGAAGAACCTTGTATCGGGAAGTCTTCTTAATAATTTTGATTTCAAACAAATCTTTGAGTCAAATAAATATATGTTGACCAAAGGTGGTGTATTTGTGGGAAAAGGGTACATGTGTGATGGTATGTTTAAACTGAATGTTGATATTAGTAAAAGTATGAATTTTGCTTATATTATTGATTTTCATTATGGCACAATAGATTAGGACACTCATAAACACATGCTTGATATGATATCTTTGAATCTAATTCCTAAACACCAAAATGATATGCTAGATAGTGTAGGATATGTTCATTAACTAAGTTCACTAGAAAACCATTTCCTTATAAACCAGAAAGTACAAGAAAATTGTTATGACTTATTCATAGTGATGTATGTGGTATACATAGTACTTCTACTAGAGGAGGAAAGAGATATTTTTGTCACATTTATAGATGATTACTCTAAATATTGTTATGTCTATATTATGCATGCTAAAAATGAAGTATTAAACTCATTTATTATTTATAAAACTGAAGTAGAAAACCAATGTGATGCTAAAATAAAAACACTTAGGTCTGAAAGGGGTGGTGAATATAAATTTCCTGAATATTGTGAATCATTAGGAATTATACATGAGACATCTATTGCTTACACTTCACAACAAAATGGAGTGACTGAAAGGAAAAACAGAACTCTTACCAAAATGGTACATGCAATGTTTTATAATTCCGAACTTAATACTATTTTCTAGGGGGAAGCCTTACTTGCCATGTGTTATATTCTAAATAGAATACCTCATAAGAAAAGTAAAGTTTCTGCTTGTGAACTTTGGAAGAAACGGAAACCAAATCTTGATTATTATCGTGTCTGGGGATGTAGAGCTATTGTCCGATTACATGAACCGATAATCAAGAAATGGGGACAAAAAGCTATAGAGTGCATATTCTTAGGATATGCTCAACATAGCAAATATAGGTTTCTAGTAATAGAACCTAATAGCTCTATTGAAATAAATATAGTAATAGAATCATGAGATGCAGTGTTTTATGAGAATAGATTTACATCTATTCAAAATAAACAGATTCATGAAACGGTGGAGGTCAATACACCTATTGGTGAAATGGTGGAGGTTAATGAACCAATTACTGAAAATGTAGGAAACATTGATGAAAATATCGGCGAAAATAGTGATTCTGTAACACCCTGTAATTTTAAAATGGGACATAAGAGATAATTAAAGAATAATTAATCTTTAAAAGAAGAATTGGGTGAAACGGGTTATGCCATTGCGTTCGTCTCAGAATTCTGCTTGAGATAGAGTCCAAATTTGCATGAATCAGACTCCGTATGAAGAAGTTATGGAGGTTAGAAGTTTTCAAGTTTAAGCAGAAATTAAATTAAAATAATTAAAGCAGATTCGAATTTCAAAACTTCAGAAAACAGCTGAGCGGGAAATTTCCCGCTCAGGGTTGTCGACCCCCCTAGGGGTGTCGACCCCCTTATAGAGTCGAAACCAGCAAACTGATCTGGACAGTGACGATTTTCTGAGGTGTTAGGGCATATGTGTCATGTTCTGCTTGGGTCTCTATGGTTTGGATGGCTTTCATGACTCCTAGGTCGATCTAAAGGCCCATATTAATCGTAAACTTATATATAATCACCCCAGATCTCAACCCTAGACCTCATAACCCTAAACTATGATGTCGTCATGTTGTTCATCTACAAACTAACCTAGCCACCGCCTTAACAAATCAAATTCTATATTAAAGATAAAAAGATAAGAGATAAAGATTCAAAGCCTAGGAATTTCGAAAAGGAATTCTAGAACAACAACGAACGAATCAACGCCTACATCAATGGATTAGCTTAGCAACTTCAGAAATCAGATCCCAGAATTCAAGATCTATTTTCTGTGAGTGCAGTTACTTTCACAAGATAATTGTTTAAACGTAGTTGTAACGAGTTATGAATTGGACTGTATGAAAATGTTTGTAAATTATATAAAGTTTATGTCTTTGCAAACTATGTTTTTATTTATGCTTGATTTGATTCATTATATGCAAGTTATGTTCTATGTTAATTCATATGCCTAATTACATATGCAAGTTATGTATGCAAGTTTGCTCGATCTATGAAAGTTATGAAAGATTATATGCAAGTCATGTTCATATATGTAAGATCATATTTTACATGTTCATATGTATAGATCTACATATTTATATGATTAGATCCATATTAGTCCATATGTTTAGAACTATATGTTCATATGTTTAGATCTACATGTTTATATGATTAGATCCATACCAATTCATATGTTCAAATCCGTGCAAGTTTATGTTCAGATCTATGCTAGTTCGCATTCCACATGTTGATTGGATCTATTTTTATATGTTTACTAGATTTATGCCGTCTTAGATCTATATTGTTTATTCAGTTATGATGTCATGTGTTTCTTCCCTTTTTCCTTTTTATTGTTATGAGTTGGGCTAATTGCAAGCCTAATGTATCACATGAACTATACGTACGAATGATGTGGGAATGTTGGGGAAAAGTTTGGGTAAAAGTTGAATATTATGTAATTGGCATAAAAAGGGGTTGTAATCATATAATTAATTTTGGGCATAACTAGAAAATGTGGCATAACTTGAATTGACCATACTTATGGATAATTTACATATAAACTTGGACATGAATGGTAAATATGTAAATTGGCTAAAAGATGAACATGCCTAACCCGAGGTTAGATTGAGTTGCGGTGTAAGACTGCCCTGAACCGCCCGACACATCCAGCGACCGCAACAACATAGATCTAATGTGAGAGGTTAGCGCAGTAAGCCCAAAAACCCAAGGTTAGAATGAATTGGCGGTAGAAGTCTGCCCGGAACCGCCCGGCACATCTAGCAACCTCAAACAATAGTTTTAATGTGAGAGGTTGGTGCTTTAATGAATAAATTAAGGCTAAGGAACATACATGCTAAGAATGGAAAGGTTAAGTAACATATGAACATGCGACACTTAACCAATACAACATGTTATGTGGGTGGGTTAAGTTAACATGGACAAGAAGACAACTTAACCAATATTACATGAAAAAAGTGGGTAGGCTTAAGGCAAGCTTAACCAATAATACATGTGGACTTGATAAGGGGAAGAGTTAAGTAAATCTTGGGTAAGTGGGTAATATTAGTATATATAGGCCCACAAACTTAACCGTTAAATAAACATGCGTGAATCAGTGAGAAGGTTAAGTAACATATGAATAGGCAACACTTAATTAGTACAACATGTTAATTAACCAAATCGGTGGGGTTAAGTTAAATTGAGAACACTTAACCATTATAACATGTTGATTAGGAAACCCTAGTAACGGGGAACCATTTCAGCAGTAACCCACAAAGATGTATCATGGTACCCTGAGCTTGGCAGAGTGGGGCACGATTACTGGGCTGATTATAAGCAGTCAAAATAGCGGCGGGTGGTGCAGAAGTGTAGGTTCCGACGGAGTATGAGCGTGCATGTGCTCCGGAGTGGAAAAAGCAGGCACTGGGCATCAGTAGTATACACTGTGCATCTTGAATCGTGTCGGGTTGCCGTCACGGGAATTGATACACCCCATGATGGGGCCAGCGCAGGTATCTACATAAAAGCGGGGCCGAATGACACACGTAATGAATACATACAAGCGAGGTCGAATGACACAAGTAATAAATACATGCGAGTTAGGGAGCCGATCGAACGAGGAAGGTAGTGGGTACAACTCGTGGGAGTAGGAGCAAAAAGGGGCACCTACGATAGCAGTTAGGAGTACACAAACCTACCATTATCATGATTAGTAAGAGGGATCAACTTTTAGTATGGGACTAGTAAGGGTGTGGTGTAACTAGTAATGATACAGTGTTACTAGCATTGGTGCAGTGTAGTAATTATCCTATAGTGATTACAAGCGCAATCAATGTTATATCTTGTTCATCTTGTGTGCTTTATCATGCCTGTTAATTCTACAGTCATTTCTTGCTTTCCAGTTTATGTTCTTATCCTGTTACTTTAATGATTATATTGTTAAAGTCACTGGACTCACCAGACATATGTCTGACCTAGTTTGTTTCGCCTCTTTTCTTCCGTTTTCCACCCAGGTTCTTAGGGAGGAAATACTCAAGCTTAGTTCAGATATCTCTTTCTTCCAGCTTGAAGTTGAAAGGTGTATTGCTTGGCTTTGATTCAGCGTATGGCATTTTCATTTGGGGATTATGGCTTTAAAATTATGTACTCTGAAGGTTTTGTACAAGACTGATATTATGTACTTGATTTTTGGTATTTGGAAGTGTAATCAAACTTATTTCTGTTTTCGCTGCAATAAAGTTATAAAATTTTCAAGTACTACTTTTCTATCTAGTAATATTCCATTCCATTTACTTATAATGCTCCACGAAACTTAATGCATTCCCTTTGTGAGTGACATTAACGGACGTGGATGTTATAGATTCTCTTAGGAGAAGTAAACATATAAGGATAGAGAAATCTTTTGGACCAGATTTTGGCATAAATTTGGTCGAAGGATCTAGAAATAATGTAGAGCATCAATTAATGATATCTACAAATATAGAATCTGACCCTTTTAAATATGCCGAGGCAATGAAATCTCAAGATTCATCATTTTGGCAAGAAGCCATAAATGATGAAATGGATTCTATTATGGGAAATAAAACATGGAAACTAGTAGATATAACTCTTGGTTCTAAACCAATAAGATGTAAATGGATATTTAAGAAAAGTTAAAAGACGATGGCACAATCGAAAAATTTAAAGCTAGATTAGTTGCCAAAGGGTTCACATAAAAAGAGTTAATATTTTATTTTGATACGTATCCCCCAATATCTAGAATTTCAACTGTTAGAACTTTAATTGCATTAGCTTCTATCTATAATTCTGAAATTCATCAAATGAATGTTAAGATTGCAATTTCTGAATGGAGAACTTGACGAAGAGATATATATGTCTCAATCATAAGGTTTTGTAATGCCTGGACAAGAACATAAAGTATGCAAACTTGTCAAATCACTTCATGGTCTCAAACAAGCACCAAACAATGCCATGAAAAGTTTGATAAAACTATTATTTCTAATGGCGTTAGAATTTTTGAATATGACAAATGTTCATATAGCAATTTCATTCAGGTAAAGCGGTAATTATATGCCTTTACGTGGATGGTATCCTTATATTTGGAAAGGATACCTCGAGTATTGAAGGAAATAAAAGATATCTATCTTCATGCTTTGACATGAAAGATATGGGAGTAGCCAAAATGATTCTTAGAACAAGAATCATGAAAAAAAGATGGGTTATCAATTACCCAATCTCATTACATTGAACAAATTTTGAAAATGTTCAATCTATTCATTAGTAAACCTACGTCTACTCCATTTGATCCAAATATGCAATTATACACTAATACTGGAAGAGCTATAGAGCAATTAGAAGATACTAGAGTTATTGGACGTTTGATGTATGCAATGACATGCACACGATCAGATATTGCCTATGCTGTTGGCAAAATGAGTAGACATACTAGCAACCCTAATCATATCCATTGGAAAGCAATACATATAATTTTAAATTATCTAAAAGGTACCATAAATTATGGTATACATTACAACAGTTATCCGAGTGTAATAGAAGGATACACAAATGCTAGTTGGAACACTAGAAGTGAAGATAATAAATCAACTAGTGGATGGATATTCACTCTTTGTGGGGGAGCAATATACCGGGCCTCAAAGAAACAAACATGTATTGTTGATTCTACCATGGGTGCTAAGTTTATAGCACTGGCTTTTGGTATTAAAGAAGCGGAATGGTTAGGGAACTTATTATTAGAAGTTCCTATGTGGCCAAAACCTATGCTGCCAATATCTGTGCATTGTGATAGTCAATCTACATTATCACAAGCATACAACTAAGTTTATAATGGTAAATCTAGACATATTGGTCTAAGGCACAGTTTGGTTAGGCAAATGCTCACTAAAGGGGTAATTACCATAGATTTTGTGAGATCTAGCCAGAATTTGGCAGATCCATTTACTAAAGGACATGCAAGGAATTTAGTGATAGAAACATCACAAGGAATGGGTTTAAAGCCTATACAATACAATCGCCAATAAGGAAACTCAACCCAACATAATAAAGAAATTTGTTTTCTTGAGTTCAAAGAGCAAAAGCACTTCATATGTTTGCGGTTTGGAAGCACTATAATATTTAGTTTGAAAAACTAAGTATTATCAAACATTCCAAGGAAAAGTGCTTGGTACTTATAATGACGAAGAGAGGATGTTCTGCTTAGAACTTAATAGGTTTATAATAGATATACTGTTGAGGTGTGTGTTATAAGGCACTTCTAATAAACCTACCTATATGAATGCAACGAAGGTGGTGCCGCCTTCTGCGAGATTTTGGCTTGATCTCTAAGGGCATTTCATGAAAGAAGATGCTGACCCAAGGCCAATCCACGGGTCGAGCATACATACTATCTAGATAAAATGAAAATGAATGTGTGATAATCACATCAGGTAGATCATATAGGATCGATGGTTCAATGTTTAGTCCACCAATCCATCCTAACATACTTTGATGAGTTTTCACTATGTATAGATTCAAGTCTGTAGGACATCTATACTTATGCATAAATTTTACTGCAATTAAATGACAAGAGGAATTTATTTAAAATTTGGTGGAGGATTGTTGAAGGCAATTTAAAATAAATGGGAAGAAGGAAAACACAAAGGGGAAATTTTGATTTGTCCCATATTATGAAATGTAAGTGTGTTTGCCACTATTTATGTAAATGCATTACATATGATATCAAAAGAAAGAAGAGAAGGGAGAGATGAGACATGAGCACATGACATTGGATGATAATATTTAAATGTCAAAAGATGGGCCTTGGGCCTTGGGGCTCTTGGGGTCTCGTGATCAGATGGGCCTCGGAATGCTAATGGGCTTGCGCATATCCGCTAAGTTTTTGCGCACAGATTTTAAATTCGTAATGTTTCAGAGCCATTGCAAATGAATGCACGTGTCTATTCATCATTCACATTTTCAACGCTTATGAACTGTTGCAAAACGAAAAGATGTAACTATTTGAATTCAAACAGTCATAGCCGTTGGAAATAGTTATGTCTCTTCATTGCCTATATAAAGGCTATCCGAATTCATTTTTTAATAACTCGAATTCCTCTTCTTCTCCTTCCTTTTCTGCGATTAAAATAATCTCGAAGCTCTGCCAAATTCTTGTATAAACTATATGAGCTATAGTTCCGCAGGCCATAACTCCTTGATCTAGTCACTGCAACGAGTAAATCCAAGATAGTGAATCGCCATGTTTGTGCAAACACTCTGATTAAAGTCACTCGATATCTTCTCTGTTGTACCTTCGAACAGAATTGCCATTACTCGTGCACAATAATAAGAGAGAAAATTCTATTTTAGGATGGAGATCACAACATTGTGCCTCAGAGATTTATGTTTTCAAAGATTAGAAGATCCAGCGACGAATTCGACAAACAACAATCTAAAATTGTATTTCTGCAATGACTCCTCACAGCCTCAAAGAGTTCGTCACTGATTTCGCAAAATTAGAGCGCTTTGATGGTGTCAATTACCTACAATGGCAGAAGAAGATGCATTTCTTATTGGCTGGTATGAAAGTTGTTTATGTGTTGGCTATGCCAAAACCAACGGAGATAGAAGATGAAATCATTGCACAGACACGAGATCATATTAAATGGGAACATGATGATTATATTTGCAAAGGCCATATCTGTAATGGGATGACAGACACGCTTTTTGATATGTACTACAACAAGGCACCTGCAAAGGATGTTTGTGATGCATTAGAGGCAAAATATCTGATGGAAGACGCAACATGTAAGAAATTTCTAGCCACAATTTTTTTAATTACAAAATGACTGATTATCGTTTAGTAGTAGAGCAATTCAATGATACATACATATACTTAACCAATTGAGTCAACATAAATTAAATATGGATAAGGAAATTAAGCTTTCCTCGATTATAGACAAATCACCCCCTTCTTGGAAAGATTAGAGGAAACTACTGAAACACAAGAAGGAGGATATGAGTCTAGACAATCTTGCACAATATTTGCAAGTTAAACAACAACTGAGGCAAAAAGATGCCCAAGATGAAAAAGTTGTTGATACATCATCAAAGGTTCATATGGTAGAAGAAAACAAGAAATAATGTTTCGGATAACTCTTCTAATAAAAAGAGGAAAAGACAGAACAACAACAATTCCCAAAATCTGAACAAGAAAGGCAAAAATGATGGTTGCTACTTTTGTGGTAAACCGGGACATTTCAAAAGGGATTGTCGCTTCTGGAAAAGAAGCTACAATCTGAAAAGGAAAAGTTTGCCACATTCATATCAGAAGTAAATATGATTAAACAAGACAATTCTTGGTGGATTGATTCCGGCGCCACTAAGAATGTCTACAATGACAAGAATCAATTCCAGAAACTAGAACCAATTGAAGATGAAGATTATCTTTATATGGGAAATTCAGCAAAGGCAGCGCTCAAAGGAAAGGGGACTGTGGATTTGGAATTCACATGCGGAAAAGTTCTCACATTAAATGATGTACGTTATGTACCTGAAATTAGGAAGAACCTTGTATCGGGAAGTCTTCTTAATAAGTTTGGTTTCAAACAAGTCTTTGAGTCAGATAAATATGCGTTGACCAAAGGTGGTGTATTTATGGGAAAAGGGTACATGTGTGATGGTATGTTTAAGCTGAATGTTGATATAAGTAAAAGCATGAATTCTGCTTATACTGTCAATTCATTTTCATTATGGAACAATAGACTTGGACATGTTAATCATAAATGTATGCTTGAATAGATATCTTTGAATCTAATTCCCAAGCACCAAAATGATATGCTAGATAAGTGTAGGATATGTTCATTAACTAAGATCACAAGAAAAGCATTTCCTTATAAACCAGAAAGTACAACAAAATTGATACAACTTATCCATAGTGATGTATGTGGTAAACATAGTACTCCTACTAGAAGAGGAAAGAGATATTGTGTCACATTTATAGATGATTACTCTAAATATTGTTATGTCTAACTTATGCATGCTAAAAGTGAAGTATTAAACTTATTTATTACTTATAAAACTGAAGTAGATAACCAATATGATGCTAAAATAAAAAACTCTTAGGTCTGATAGGGTGGTGAATATCAATTTCCTGAATATTGTGAATCAGTAGGAATTATACATGAGACAACTATTGCTAACACTCCACAACAAAATGGAGTGGCTGAAAGGAAAAACAGAACTCTTACTGAAATGGTAAATGCAATATTGTGTAATTCCGGACTTAATATTAGTTACTGGGGAGAAGCCTTACTTATCGCGTGTTATACTCTAAACAGAATACCCCATAAGAAAAGTAAAGTTACTCCTTATGAAATTTGGAAGAAATGGAAACCAAATTCTCATTATTATCGAGTAAGGGGTTGTAGAGCTATTGTCCGATTACCTGAACCAAAAATCAGGAAATTGGGACAAAAAGCTATTGAGTGCATATTCTTAGGATCAACATAGCAAAAGATATAGGTTCTAGTAATAGAACCTAATAGTTCTATTGAAATAAATCCAGTAACAGAATCAAGGGATGCAGTGATTTATGAGAATTGATTTCATTTATTCAAAATAAACCGATTCATGAAACAGTGGAGGCCAATACACCTATAGGTAAATTGGTGGAGGTTAATGAACCAACTATTGAACTTGCAGAAAACACTGATGAAAATATCGATGAAAATGGTGATTCTCTTAGGAGAAGTAAACATATAAGGATAAAGAAATGTTTTGGACCAGATTTTATCGTATATTTGGTTGAAAGATCTAGAAATAATGTAGAGCATCAATTAAAGATATCTACAAATATAGAATCTGACCCTTTAACATATGCTGAGGCAATGGAATCTCAAGATTCATCATTTTGGCAAGAAGCCATAAATGATGAAATGAATTCTATTATGGGAAATAAAACATGGAAACTAGTAGATTTACCTCCTGGTTCTAAACCAATAGGATGCAAAAGGGTATTTAAGAAAAAGTTAAAAGCAGATGGCATAATTGAAAATTTTAAAGCAAGATTAGTTGCCAAAGGATTCACATAAAAATAAGGAATAGATTATTTTGATATGTATTCCCCAGTAGCTGGAATTTCAACTATTAGAACTTTAATTGCATTAGCTTCTATCTATAATTTTGAAATTCATCAAACGTATGTCAAGACTGCATTTTTGAATGGAGAACTTGACGAAGAGATATATATGTCTTAACCAAAAGGTTTTGTAATGCCTGGACAAGAACACAATGTATGCAGACTTGTCAAATCACTTTATGGTCTTAAACAAGCATCATAGCAATGGCATGAAAAGTTTGATAAAACTATTATTTCTAATGGCTTTAGGATTTTTAAATCTGACAAATGTGTCTGTAGCAAGTTTCATTCAGGTAAAGGTGTAATTATATGCCTTTACGTGGATGATATGCATATATTTGGAACAAATACTTCGAATATTGAAGAAACTAAAAGATATCTATCTTCATGCTTTGACATGAAAGATATGGGAGCAACTGAAACGATTCTTGGAATAAGAATCATGAAAACAAAAGATGGGTTATCAATTACCCAATCTCATTACATTGAGAAAATTTTGAAAAGGTTCAATCTATTCAATTGTAAACCTATATCTACTCCGTTTGATTCAAATATGCAGTTATACACTAATACTGGAAGAGCTATAAATCAATTGGAACCTACTAGAGTTATTGGAAGTTTGATGCATGCAATGACATGCACGCGACCAGATATTGCCTAAGCTATTGGCAAAATGAGTATACCTACTAGCAACCCTAGTCATATCCATTGGAATGCAATATATAGAATTTTAAAGTATTTAAAAGGTGCCATAAATTATGGTATACATTACAACGGTTATCCATGTGTAATAGAAGGATACACAGATGCTAGTTGGAACACTGGAAGTGAGGATAAAAAATCAACTAATGGATGTATATTCACTCTTGGTGGGGGGGGGGGGATATCCCGGGCCTCAAAGAAACAAATATGTATTGCTGATTCAATAATGGTTGCTGAGTTTATAGCACTGGCTTCTGGTAGTAATGAAGCGGAATGGTTAAGGAATTTATTACTAGAAATTCCTGTGTGGCCAAAACCTATGCGACCAACATCTGTCCCTTGTGATTGTCAATCAACATTATCACAAGCATACAACAAGTTTATAATGGTAAATCTAGACATATTGGTCTAAGGCACAGTTTGGTTAGGAAAATGCTCACTGAAGGGGTAATTACCATATATTTTGTGAGATCTAGCCAGAATTTTGCAGATCAATTTATTAAAGGACTTGCAAGGAACTTATTGATAAAAAATCACAGGGAAGTGGTTTAAAACCTATATAATACAATCGCCAATAAGGAAATTCTACCCAACATAATAAAGAAATTTGTTATCTTGAGTTCAAAGAGTAAAAGCACTTCACATGTTTGCGGTTGGAAGCACTATAATATTTAGTCTAAAAAACTAAGTATTATCATACATTCCAAGGAAAAGTGCTCAGTATTTATAATGATGAAGAGAGGATGTTCTGTTAGAACTTAATAGGTTTATAACAGATATATTGTCGAGGTGTGTGTTATAAGGCACTTCTGATAAACCTACCTATATGAATGCAACGAAGGTGGTGCCGTCTTCTTCAAGATTTTGGCTTGATCTCTAGGGGCCTTTCATGAAAGAAGATACTGACCCAAGGCCAATCCACGGGTCAAGCATACATACTATCTCGATTAAATGAAAAAGAGTGTATGATAATCACATCCGGTAGATTGTATAGGATCGATGGTTCAATTCTTAGTCAACCAATCCATCCTAATATAGTTTGATGGGTTTTCACTATGTATAGATTCAACTCTGTAGTACATCTATACTTATGCACAAATTTTCCTACAAACAAATGACAAGAGGAATGTATTTAAAATTCGGTGGAGGATTGTTGGAGGAAACTTAAAATAAAAGGGAAGGGAAGAAGGAAAACACAAAGGGGGGAATTTTGATTTGACCCATATACTGTTTCAAATCTCGCAAATATCGCCCGAGTTCCCCTCCAAGATCTCGTTTTGGCTCCTTCCGAAACGAAACAACAAATATCACTCTAAATCTCCTTTCGAATATATCACCTGAGATATTGCAATATCGAACGGTATAACGACCGAGACGAAATACTGGAATATCGTCCGAGATCTTAGTTTTTTTGGTTATAATTTAATTTGTGCCTGAACTAGAACTATATTTAAAAAACTCAAATCTAGCCACATCAATCTTTTGTTATTTTACATTTTGCATGTTAAATGACTATATTGTATGTTCGTATATGTTTTACAATACTTATGATTTTCATATTCGTCCTTTTACATACATGTTACTTAAGAAACTATGTATTTTATGGTCTATTTGTGCTGAATTTTTTAATGTTTTGGATCCTTTTAATGTTTCATGCTAACAATATTCCTGTTTTAAGCATTTTATGATTTAGAGTATAAATAACCTTTCGCAAAATAAAGAATAATAATTTTATTTTGCAATTTAAGTTCAAGTAACTATGTTTTTGATAGCATTCATAAAAATCATTTTGTTAAAATATCATTTTTAACATATAATATACCCCGAAATTGTTCCTATATGAATTTTCAGACCCGAGATGAAAATCCAAGACGAACTCCCGAGTTAGACTCATCTCATCCTAGATCTGCCCCGATACGAGACCATGTCTATAAAATCCCCGAGATGAAACACAACCGATATCCGAGATTTAAAACCTTATCCATATTATGAAATGTAAGTATGTTTGCCACTATATATGTAAATGCATTACATATGATATCAAAAAAAGAAGAGAAGGGAGAGATGAGACATGAGCACATGACATTAGCATGATAATATTTAAATGTTCAAAGATGGGCCTTGGACCTTGGGGCTCTTGGGATCTCATGATCAGATAGGCCTCAGAATGCTATGGCTTGTGTAGATCCACTAAGTTTTTGCGTGCACAGATTTCAAGTTCGTAAAGTTTCAGAGCCGTTGCAAATGAATGGATGTGTCCATTCATCATTCAAATTTGCAACACTTCTGAACTGTTGCAAAATGAAAAGATATGACTATTTGAATTCAAACAGTCATAGCTGTTGCAAACAATTATGTCTCTTCGTTGGCTATATAAAGCTATCCGAATTCATTTTTTAATAACTCGAATTCCTCTTCTTCTCCTTCCTTTTCTGCCATTAAAATAGTCTCGAAGCTCTGCCAATTTCTTGAATAAATTGTACAAGTTATAGGTCTGCAGACTATAACTCCTTGATCTTGTCACTGCAGCGAGCAAATCCAAGATAGCGAATCGTCGTGTTTGAGCAAACACTCTGATTACAGATATCCGATATCTGCTCCGTTGTATCTATGAACAGATTTTCCATTACTCATGCACATAAATAAAAGGGCAAATATTGTTTTAGGATAACAATCACCACGTCATGCCTCAGAGATTTGTGTTTTCAAGGATTAGAAGATCCAGCAACGAATTCGATGAACAACAATCTAAAACTGTATTTTTTTCAATAGCTCCTCACAGTCTCAAAGAGTTCGCCGCTGATTTCGTAAAATTAGAGTGCTTTGATGGTGTCCATTTCCTACGATGGCAGAAGAAGATGCATTTCTTATTGGTTGGTATGAAAGTTGTTTATCTTTTGACTACGCCAAAATTAGCGGAGACAGAAGATGAAACCATTGAACAGACACAAGATCGGATCAAATAGGAACATGATGATTATATTTGCAACGGTCATATCTGTAATGCGATGACGGACATGCTTTTTGATACCTACAACAACAAGGCAACTACAAAGGATGTTTGGTATGCATTAAAGGCGAAATATCTGATGGAAGATGCAACAAGTAAGAAATTTCTAGCCACCAAATTTTTTAATTACAAAATGACAGATGATCGTTCAGTAGTAGAGCAATTCAATGATATCATACATATACTTGACCAATTTAGTCAACATAAATTAAATATGGATGTGGAAATTAAGGTTTCCTCAATTATAGACAAATTACCCCCTTCTTGGAAAGATCAGAGGAAACTACTGAAACATAAGAAGGAGGATATGAGTCTAGACAGCCTTGCATAATATTTGCAAGTTGAAAAACATTTAAGGAAAAAAAAATGCCCATGATGAAAAAGTTGTTGATACATCAAAGATCCATATGGTGGAAGAAATGCAATCAAATAATGCTTTGAATAACTCTTCTAATAAAAAGAGGAAAGCACAGAACAACAACAATTCCCAAAATCATAACAAGAAAGGAAAAAATCGAGGTGGCTACTTTTGTGGTAAACCGGGACATTTCAAAAGGGATTGTCGCTTTTGGAAAAAGAAGCAGCAATCTGAAATGGAAAAGTTTGCCGCAGTCATATCAGAAGTGAATATGATTGAACAAGACCATTCTTGATGGATAGATTATAGCGCTACTAAGCATATCTGCATTTACAAGAATCTATTCAAGAAACTAGAAACAATTGAAGATGAAGATTATTTTTATATGGGAAATTCAGCAAAGGCAACAGTCAAAGGGAAGGGGACTGTGGATTTGGAATTCACATCCGGAAAAGTTTTGACATTAAATGATGTACATTATGTACCTGAAATTAGGAAGAACCTTGCATTCAGAAGTCTTCTTAATAAGTTTGGTTTCAAACAAGTCTTTGAGTCATATAAATATGTGTTGACCAAAGGCGATGCATTTATGGGAAAAGGGTACATGTGTGATGGTATGTTTACACCAAATGTTGATGTTAGTAAAATTATGAATTCTGCTTATATTGTTGATTCATTTTCATTATGGCACAATAATTTAGGATATGTTAATCATAAATGCATGCTTGATATGATATCTTTGAATCTAATTCCCGAACACCAAAAATGATATGTTAGATAAGTGTAGGTTATTTTCATTAACTAAGATCACTAGAAAACCATTTCCCAGAAAGTACAACAAAATTGTTTCAACTTATTCATAGTGATGTATGTGATATACATAGTACTCCTACTAGAGAAGGAAAGAGATATTCTGTCACATTTATAGATGATTACTCTAAATATTGTTATTTCTATCTTATGCATGCCAAAAAAGAAGTATTAAACTCATTTGTTACTTATAAAACTGAAGTAGAAAACCAATGTGATGCTAAAATAAAAACACTTAGGTCTGATAGGGGTGGTGAATATCAATTTTCTAAATATTGTGAATCAGTAGGAATTATACATGAGACATCTATTGCTTACACTCCACAATAAAATGGAGTGGCTGAAAGGAAAAACAGATCTCTTACCAAAATGGTAAATGCAATGTTGTCTAATTTCGGACCTAATACCAGTTTCTGGGTAGAAGCCTTTCTTACCGTGTATTATATTCTAAATATAATATCTCATAAGAAAAGTAAAGTTACTCCTAATGAACTTTGGAAGAAATGGAAACCAAATCTTGATTATTATCGAGTCTGGTGATATAGAGCTAGTGTTCGATTACCTGAACCAAAAATTAGGAAATTGGGAAAAAAAAGCTATTGAGTTCATATTATTAGGCTATGCTCAACCTAGCAAAGGATATAGGTTTCTAGTAATAGAACCTAATAGCTTTATTGAAATAAACTCAGTAATTGAATCAAAGGACGTAGTATTTTATGAGAACAAATTTACATCCATTCAAAAAAATCCGATTCATGAAACAGTGGAGGTCAATACACCTATTGGTGAAATGGTGGAGTTTAATGAACCAACTATTGAACCAGTAGAAAACACTGAGGAAAATATTGATGAAAATGGTGATTCTCTAAGGAGAAGTAAATGTATAAGGATAGATAAATCTTTTGGACCAGATTTTGTTGTATATTATGTTGAAGGGTCTAAAAATAATGTAGAGCATCAATTAATGATATCTACAAATATAGAATCTAACCCTTTAACATATGCTGAGGCAATGAAATCTCAAGATTCATCATTTTGGAAAGAAGCCATAAATGATGAAATGTATTCTATTATAGGAAATAAAACCTGGAAACTAGTAGATTTACCTCCTGGTTCTAAACCAATAGGATGTAAATGGATATTTAAGAAAAAGTTAAAAGCAGATGGCACAATCGAAAATTTTAAAGCTAGATTAGTTGCCAAAGGATTCACACGAAAGGAAGGAATAGATTATTTTCATACGTATGCCTCAGTAGCTAGAATTTCAACTATTAGAACTTTAATTGCATTAGCTTCTATCTATAATTTTGAAATTCATTAAATGGATGTCAAGACTGCATTTCTGAATGGAGAACTTGACGAAGAGATATATATCTCAACCAGAAGGTTTTGTAATTCCTGGACAAGAACGTAAAGTATGAAAACTTGTCAAATCACTTTATGGTCTTAAACTAGCACCAAAGCAATGGCATGAAAAGTTTGATAAAACTATTATTTCTAATGGCTTTAGGATTTTTGAATCTGACAAATGTGTCTATAGCAAGTTTCATTCAGGTAAAGGTGTAATTATATGCCTTTACGTGGTTGATATGCTTATATTTAGAATGGATACTTCGAGTATTTAAGAAACTAAAAGATATCTATCCTTAAGCTTTGACATGAAAGATATGGAAGTAGCTGAAATGATTCTTGGAATAAGAATCATGAAAACAAAAGATGGGTTATCAATTACCCAATATCATTACATTGAGAAAATTTTGAAAAGGTTCAATCTATTCGATTGTAAACCTATGTCTACTCCATTTGATCCAACTAATACTGGAAGAGCAATTGGAATATGCTAGAGTCATTAGAAGTTTGATGTATGCAATGACATGCACACGACTAGATATTGGCTATGTTGTTGGCAAAATGAGTAGATATACTAGCAACCCTAGTCATATCCATTGGAATGCAATACATAGAATTTTAAAGTACCTAAAAGATACCATAAACTATGGTACACATTACAACAGTTATCCGAGTGTAATAGAGGGATACACAGATGCTAGTTGGAACACTAGAAGTGAAGATAATAAATCAACTAGTGTATTGATATTCACTCTTGGTGGGGGAGCAGTATTCTGGGCCTCAAAAAAACAAACATGTATTGTTGATTCAACCATGGATGCTGAGTCTATAGCACCGACTTTTGGTAGTAAAGAAGCGGAATGGTTAAGGAACTTATTATTAGAAGTTCCTGTGTGGCCAAAACCTATGCCACCAACATCTGTGCATTGTGATAGTCAATCTACATTATCACAAGCATACAACCAAGTTTATAATGGTAAATCTAGACATATTGGTCTAAGGCACAGTTTGGTTAGGCAAATGCTCACTGAAGGGGTAATTACCATAGATTTTGTGAGATCTTGCCAGAATTTGGTAGATCCATTTACTAAAGGACTTGCAAGGAACTTAGTAATAAAAACATCACAGGGAATGGGTCTAAAGCCTATACAATACAATTGTCAATGAAGGAAAATCAACTCAACATAATAAAGAAAATTGTTATCTTGAGTTCAAAAAGAAAAAGTACTTCGTGCGCTTGCGGTTGGAAGTACTATACTATTTAGTCTGAAAAACTAAGTATTATCATACATTCCAAGGAAAAGTACTTATAACGACGAAGAGAGGATGTTCTGCTTAGAACTTAATAGGTTTATAACAGATATACTATTGAGGTGTGTGTTATAAGGCACTTATGATAACTCTACCCATATGAATGCAACGAAGGTGGTGCCGCATTCTACGAGATTTTTGCTTGATCTCTAAGGGCCTTTCATGAAAAAAGATCCTGACCGAAGGCCAATCCACGAGTCGAGCATACATACTATCTGGACAAAATGAAAAAGAGTGTGTGATAATCACATCCGGTAGATCGTATAGGATCGATGGTTCAATGCTTAGTCAACCAATCCTTTCTAATATACTTTGATGGGTTTTCACTATGTATAGATTCAAGTCTGTAAGACATATATACTTATGCACAAACTTTCCTGCAAATAAACGACAAGAGGAATTTATTTAAAATTTGGCAGAGGATTGTTGGAGGAAGTTTAAAATAAAAGGGAAGGGAAGGAGGAAAACACAAAGGGGGAAATTTGATTTGTCCCATATTATGAATTGTAAGTATGTTTGCCATTATATATGTAAATGCATTACATATGATATCAAAACAAAGAAGAGAAGGGAGTGATGATACATGAGCACATGATATTAACATGATAATATTTAAATGTCAAAAGATGGGCCTTGGGGCTCTTGGGGTCTCGTGATCAGATGGGCCTCGGAATGCTAATGGGCATGCGCAGATCCACTAAGTATTTGCATGCGCAAATTTCAAATTCGTAACCTTTGAAGCCGTTGCAAATGAATGGACCCGTCTATTCATCATTCAAATTTGCAACACTTCTGAACTATTGCAAAATGAAAAGATGTGACTGTTTGAATTCAAACAGTCATAGCCGTTGGAAACAATTATGTCTCTTCATTGCCTATATAAAGGCTATCTAAATTCATTTTTTTATAACTCGAATTCCTCTTCTTCCCCTTCTTTTTAAGCCATTAAAGTAATCTCGAAGCTCTGCCAAATTCCTAAATAAACTATACGAGTTATAATTCTGCAGGCTATAACTCCTTGGTCTTGTCACTCCAGTGAGCAAATCCAAGATAGTGAATATCTGTGTTTGTGCAAACACTCTGATTAAAGGTATTCGATATTTGCTCCGTTTTTTCTTTGAATAGATTTTCCATTACTCGTGCACAGAAATAAGAGGGTAAATACTATTTTACAATAGCGATCACCACATCGTGCCTCGGAGCTTTGTGTTTTCAAATATTAGAAGATCCAGCGACGAATTCGACGAACAACATTCTAAAACAGTATTTCTGCAATGGCTCCTCATAGTCTCAAAGAGTTCGCCGTTAATTACACAAAATTAGAGCGCTTTGATGATGTCAATTTCCTATGATGGCAGAAGAAGATGCTTTTCTTATTGGCTAGTATGTAAGTTGTTTATGTTATGACTATGCCAAAACCAGCGGAGGCAGAAGATGAAATCATTGCACAAACACGAGATCGGATCAAATGGGAATAGAATGATTATATTTGCAAAGGCCATATCTGTAATACGATGTCGGACACACTTTTTGATACGTACTACATCAAGGCAACTGCAAAGGATGTTTGGGATGCATTAGAGGCGAAATATTTGATAGAAGACGCAACAAGTAAGAAATTTCTAGCCACCAAATTTTTTAATTACAAAATGTCTGATGATCGTTCAGTAGTAGAGCAATTCAATGATATCATACATATACTTAACCAATTTAGTCAACATAAGTTAAATACGGATGAGGAAATTAAGGTCTCCTCGATTATAGAAAAATTACCCCCTTCTTGGAAAGATCAGAGGAAACTATTAAAACACAAGAAGGAGGATATGAGTCTAGACAGTCTGGCACAATATTTGCAAGTTGAACAACAACTGTGGCAAAAAGATGCCCAAGATGAAAAGTTGTTGATACATGAAAGGTCGATATGGTGGAAGAAAAGCAAGCAAATAATGCTTCGAATAACTCTACTAATAAAAAGAGGAAACGACAGAACAACTACAATTCCCAAGATCAGAACAAGAAAAGAAAAAATGGTGGTTGCAACTTTTCTGGTAAATCGGGACATTTCAAAAGGGGTTGTCATTTCTGGAAAAAGAAGTAGCAATATGAAAAGGAAAAGTTTGCCACAGTCATATCAGAAGAGAATATAATTGAACAAGACTATTCTTGGTGGATCGATTATGGCGCTACTAAGCATGTCTGCATTGACAAGAATCAATTCAAGAAACTAGAACCAATTGAAGATGAAGATTATATATATGGGAAATTTAGCAAAGGCAACGTTCAAAGGGAAGGGGACTGTAAATTTGGAATTCACATCCGGAAAAGTTCTAACATTAAATGATGTATAATATGTACCTGAAATTAGAAAGAACCTTGTATTGGGAAGTCTTATTATTATGTTTTGTTTCAAACAAGTCTTTGAGTCAGATAAATATGTATTAACAAAAGGCGGTGTATTTGTAGGAAAAGGGTACATGTGTGATGGTATGTTTGGACTGAATGTTGATATTCGTAAAAGTATGAATTTTGCTTATATTGTTGATTCATTTTCATTATGGCACAATAGGTTAGGACATGTTAATCATAAACACATGCTTGGTATGATATCTTTGAATCTAATTACCAAACACCAAAATGATATGCTAGATAAGTGTAGGATATGTTCATTAACTAAGATCACTAGAAAACCATTTCCTTATAAACATAAAAGTACAACAAAATTATTACAACTTATTCATAGTAATGTATGTGATATGCATAATACTTCTACTAGAGGAGGAAAGAGATATTTTGTAACATTTATAATTTAATCTAAATATTGTTATGTCTATCTCATGCATTCTAAAAGTGAAGTATTAAACTCATTTATTACTTATAAAACTGAAGTAGAAAACACAATGTGATGCTAAAATAAAAACACTTAGGCCTGATAGGCGTGGTTTTTTTTAAAACAATAATGTGTGATCTTCTGAAGAGAAGAGAGCACACACATATATATATAATAAATTCAAAGATATAGAGTCCGACTATAGTACATAAGAATACAAGATAAAACCTAACACAACTCTAGGGAAGTAAGGATTGTAGATAGATGAGCTCCGGATAAACCACCGCCCATCTACTCCAATATCGAGTTCCGGCCAGGCCACCACCCGATATTGAAGTATATTTACTCCCATACAATAACCCACACTCTCTATGTAACAACAAAAATAATGAATAAAAACATAAAAAAACTCTCTAACAAAAAGCCCAAATGAATAGCGAATCATCAATCCAACCAGCACTCCTCTATGTTCCACAGTAATATCCATCAACCTGAACACCTGAAAAGTACATAACTGCTACCAATCCATCCAGCTATCCGCTAAGTACTTCCTGATAATCCACAATCTGTATCTGCGAAAAGCTCAACAAAACTATCAGTAATTTTTCAAAACATATATATATGGAAGTATATGTGTATAAATATATATATATATATATATATATTATAAGTATATATATTCATACATATTTGTCTATCATACATATATGTGTAGAAGAAAAATACAATGAAAAAACTAATAAAAGAAATTAACAACCAATGCGATATCTATTACGAAAAAATAGCTGATTCTAATAAATAGATACAAATTAAATCTAACCTTAATCAATAACTCTCAAAGCCCACTTTCCCGAATAGCTTGTAATGTGAATTAGACATCCATTCCAAACAAAAATAAACTATTTTAATAATTAAATTATCCGTAGAAATAGAATTAGACTGAAAACATCTCTGATTTCTCTCAAACCAGATGAACCAACTTATGATAGTGACTAAAGAATCTGGAATGTATCTTTTACTACCATTATAAACAAATCTATAAGAATCCCAATATTCGACACAACTATTGTAAGAATTAGGCCAATCAAAAACAAATATCCTTAAAATCGTATTAAATATAAAATCTGTGATATTGCATGAGAAAAATAAATGATCAACATCCTCGTTCAAAAGATTACAAAAATAACACTTAACATCAAAAGTGATATTCTTTCTCTTTAAAAGCTCAACCGTATTAAGTTTCTTATGAATGATTAACCACATTAGAAATTTGGCCTTAGGAGGAGAATTATATTTCCAAATAAACTTAAAAGGCCGAAATGAGGTTCCCGAAAAGTTTATAAAGTTAAACATAGAATTAACCGAATAAACTTGAATCTTATCCATACCCCAACTAATAGAGTCTCTATACTCATCAATGTGATATAATGATAACTTAGCATATAGTAAAGCTAATTGTCTTAACATTTCCCCTTCTAAGATATTAACAAAAGAAAACTCCCATGGGGGGTCCAAATCTCTTCTAAAAACATCTTTAATCAACGCATTTTTAAAACTACAATTATTAAAGAGTTCCCTGAATTCAATTTTAAGTGGTAATCTAGAAATCCAAATATCATGCCAAAAGTAAGTCATATCACCCGAATGAACAATCACCTTATAACCTAAGTTAAGAAAATCAAAGCACTTTAATACTGACTTCCAAAAGCAAGATAATCTGTTATACCAATTTTCCCTAGATCTCACAATAAACTCTCCTCCTGAATAGTAAAATTTAGATACAATAAGCTTCCACGTAATCGATAATAAAGGACTCCTGAATTTCCACAACCATTTGGCTAATAAGGAAGAATTAAAATTAACTAAATTAATGACCCCCAATCCCCCATCTTTCTTAGGCTTACAACACACCTCCCAGTTTACTAAACAATTGAAACCCCTACAAATAGGATCTCTACCCCCACTCCATAGGTAATTACGTCTTATTCTATCAATCTTTTCAATAACCCATTGAGGAAATCTATGTATAGACATCCAATAAGCAGGGATAGCAGATAGTACCGAATTAACCAAAATTAATCTACCTGCTCTAGACAAAAATCTATTGTTCCAACTAGATACTATTAATCGTATCGATTATGACTAGCCAGTCCTCCTTCTTTAGTTTCGAAGGCCTAATCCTAAAACCCAAATAATCAAAAGGGAATTTCATGACCGAACAGTTTAAGGTGTTAGCAACCATAGCCTCTACATTACCAAAATCATTAATGACCATAACAGAACTCTTGTCAAAATTAATCCTAAGTCCTGATAACATATCAAAACAATAAAGAATAAACTTACTAAAATGGAATTATACATGAGACATCTATTTCTTACACTCCACAACAAAATGGGGTGGATGAAAGGAAAAACAGAACACTTACTAAAACGGTAAATGCAATGTTGTTAAATTCCAGACTTAATACTAGTTTCTGGGGAGAAGCCTTACCTATCGCGTGTTATATTCTAAATAGAATACCTCATAAGAAAAATAAAGTTACTCCTTATGAACTTTGGAAGAAACAGAAACCATATCTTGATTATTATCGAGTCTGGGGATGTAGAGCTATTGTCCGATAACTTGATCCAAAAATCAGGAAATTGGGACAAAAAACTATTGATTGCATATTCTTAGGATATGCTCAACATAGCAAAGGATATAGGTTTCTAGTAATAGAACCTAATAGCTCTATTGAAATAAATACAGTAATAGAATCAAGCGACGCAGTGATTTATGAGAATATTTTAAATCTATTCACAATAAACTGATCCATGAAACGGTGGAGGTCAATACACCTATTTATGAAAAGGTGGAGGTTAATGAACCAACTATTGAACCTGCAGAAAACACTGATGAAAATATCGACGAAAATGGTGATTCACCTAGGAGAAGTAAGCGTATAAGGATAAAGAAATCTTTTGGACCAGATTTTGTTGTATATTTGGTTGAAGAACTAGAAATAATGTACAACATCAATTAATGATATCTACAAATATAGAATCTGATCCTTTAACATATGCTGAGGCAATGAAATCTCAGGATTCATCATTTTGGCAAGAAGCCATAAATGATGAAATGGATTCTATTATGGGAAATAAAACATGGAAACTAGTAGATTTACCTCCTGGTTCTAAGCCAATAGGACGTAAATGGATATTTAAGAAAAAGTTAAATGTAGATGGCACAATCAAAAATTTAAACTAGATTAGTCGCCAAAGGATTTACACAAAAAGAAGGAATATATTATTTTGATACGTATGCCCCAGTAGTTAGAATTTCAACTATTAGAACTTTAATTGCATTGGCTTCTACCTATAATTTTGAAATTCATCAAATGGATGTCAAGACTGCATTTATGAATGGAGAACTTGACGAAGAGATACATATGTCTCAACCAAAAGGTTTTGTAATGCCTGGACAAGAACATAAAATATGAAAACTTGTCAAATCACTTTATGGTTTCAAACAAGCACCAAAGCAATGGCATGCAAAGTTTGATAAAACTATTATTTCTAATGGCTTTAGGATTTTTGAATCCAACAAATGTGTCTATAGCAAGTTTCATTTAGGTAAAGGTGTAATTATATGCCTTTACGTGGATGTTATGCTTATATTTGGAACGGATACTTCGAGTACTGAAGAAACTAAAAGATATATATCTTCATGTTTTGACATGAAAGATATGGGAGTAGCTGAAATGATTCTTGGAATGAGAATCGTGAAAACAAAAGACGGGTAATCAATTACCCAATCTCATTACATTGATAAAATTTTGAAAAGGTTCAATCTATTCGATTGTTAACTTATGTCTACTCCGTTTGATCCAAATATGCAGTTATACACTAATACTGGAAGAGCTATAGAGCAATTGGAATATGCTAGAGTTACTAGAAGTTTGATGTATGCAAGGACATGCACACGACCAGATATTGCCTATGCTGTTGGCAAAATGAGTAGATATACTAGCAACACTAGTCATATCCATTGGAATACAATACATAGAATTTTAAAGTATTTAAAAGATACCATAAATTATGGTATACATTACAACGGTTATCCGAGTGTAATAGAAGGATACACATATGATAGTTGGAACACTGGAAGTGAAGATAATAAATCAACTAGTGGATGGATATTCACTCTTGGTGGAGGAGCAATAGCCTAGGCCTCAAAGGAACAAACATGTATTGCTGATTCAACCATAGCTGCCGAGTTTGTAGCACTGGCTTCTGGTAGTAAAGAAGCGGAACGGTTAAGGAATTTATTATTAGAAATTCCTATGTGGCCAAAACCCATGGCACCAATATCTGTGCATTGTGCTAGTCAATCTACATTATCACAAGCGTACAACCAAGTTTATAATGGTAAATCTAGACAGATTGGTCTAAGGCACAGTTTGATTAGGCAAATGCTCACTGAAGGGGTAATTACCATAGATTTTGTGAGATCTAGCCAGAAATTGGCAGATCCATTTACTAAAGGACTTGCAAGGAACTTAGTGATAAAAACATCACAGGGAATGGGTTTAAAGCCTATACAATACAATCGCCAATGACGGAAACTCAACTCAACATAATAAAAAAATTTGTTATCTTGTGTTCAAAGAGCAAAAGTACCTCATATGTTTGCGGTTGGAAGCACTATAATATTTAGTCTGAAAAAATAAGTATTACCATACATTCCAAGGTAAAGTTCTTGGTCATTATAATGACGAAGAAAGGATGTTCTTCTTAGAACTTAATAGGTTTATAACGGATATACTATTGAGGTGTGTGTTATAAGGCACTTCTGATAAACATACCTATATGAATGCAACAAAGGTGGTGCCGCCTTCTGCAAGATTTTGGATTGATCCTAAGGGCATTTCATAAAAGAAGATACTGACCTAAGGCCAATCCATGGGTCGAGCATACATACTATTTGGATAAAATGAAATTGAGTGTGTGATAATCACATCCGGTAGATCATATAGGATCGATGGTTCAATGCTTAGTCAACCAATCCATCCTAATATACTTTGATGGTTTTCACTATGTATAGATTCAAGTTTGTAAGACATCTATACTTATGCACAAATTTTTCTGCAAATAAATAACAAGAGGAATTTATTTAAAATTTGATGGAGGATTGTTGGAGTAAATTTAAAATAAAAGGGAAAGGAAGAAGGAAAACACAAAGGAAGGAAATTTGATTTGTCTAATATTATGAATTGTAAGCGTGTTTGCCACTATATATGTAAATGCATTACATATGATATCAAAAGAAAGAAGAGAAGGGAGAGATGGGACATGAGCATATGACATTGGCATGATAATATTTAAATGTCAAAAGATAGGCCTTGGGGCTCTTGGGGTCTCATGATCAGATGGGCCTCAGAAAGGTAATGGGCTTGCGCAGATCCGCTAGTGTGCAGATTTCAAATTTGTAACGTTTCAGATCCGTTGCAAATGAATGGACGAGTCTATTCATTATTCAAATTTGCAACGCTTCTGAAATGTTGCGAAACGAAACGGTGTGACTGTTTGAATTCAAACAGTCATAGCCGTTGGAAACAGTTATGTCTTTTCATTGCCTATATAAAGGCTATCCAAATTCATTTTTAATAACTCGAATTACTCTTCTTCTCCTTCCTTTTTTGCCATTAAATTAATCTCGAAGCTCTGCCAAATTCTTAAATAAACTATACAAGTTATAGTTCTGTGGACTATAACTCCTTGATCTTGTCACTGTAGCGAGCAAATCCAAGATAGTGAATCGCCGTGTTTAAGCAAACACTCTGATTAAAGATATTCGATATCTGCTTCGTTGTATCTTCAAACAGATTTGTCATTACTCCTGCACAGAAATGTGAGGGCAAATACGGTTTTAGGATAGGGATCTCCATATCGTGCCTCGGAGATTTGTGTTTTCAAAGGTTAGAAGATCCAACGACGAATTCGACGAACAACACAACTTACTTAATTTTTTTTGTTTGGAATTTTATTTATATTACTAAATAATAAAGTAGGTTTTTTAAAAGAAGTGAATATTTATTAGATCTAATTTTTAAGTGACAATAAATTTTGGTAATATTTGTAATACATTAAATTTATAAAGGAATTTAATCATTAGATCTTGTTTTGAAGTTTGGTTTGTAAAGTAATTATTTTTTAACAAATTGCATATGTATAATGCATTCAAAAGAAAATGATGTGCATAAATATTATTCTAATTTTTTCATTAAAACCAAATGTAAATTTGAATTTGTATTTCTAAGTTAGAACATCTAATTTTTTTTGTTACTTTGAAAATGTATTTATATTATTATATAATAAAGAACTAGTTTTAAAGTAAGTTATTTGTTAGATCCTAATTTTAGGTGACATTAAAAGTTGATAATATATGTGGTGCATTTTGAATTTATAGAGAAAGTTTACTAGATAAATCATACTTTCAAGTGAATTAAGATTTGATAATATCTATAAACGAGCATCTTTGTTAGTACAGGCTAATAGCATGACACCAAAGATATTACAAATATCATTAAGGATGTGTGAATATATATATATATATATATATATATAATTCGGCTATTTTTTTCTTTGAAACCTGAAATTAACAATGATGAATTACGTTTCAATTAAAAAAATAGGTTAAGATTATGTCTTATAGTTTTACACAGAAGTCCATTTTATAAATTTAAGGTAAAGCAATAAACAGTATGTTTCATATATAAATTATTGCAAATAATGTTTAATTTTTTTTGAAATTACGTAATAATTGTAATTTATTTAATATTTGTGTGAATGCTCGAGTTTAAAGTTAATGATTCAAACGATACTTTTAATTTGAAAAGAAATAAATAAACTTAGGATTTTACATTACAGGAAAATATTGTGAAGGACAAATTGTTTGAAATTTTAAACCATAAGGACAAGAGACTAAAAGTTTATTCAAAAGGACAAAACATAATCCAAATTTATTCAAAAGGACAAAACAAACGATATTTTTTTTCTTCTAATTTTTCTTTAATTTTTTTTTAAATATATATATTAGCAGATTTTAGGTATCAGTTTTGTATGTTTGTAGGTATCAGTTTACATTCTGTAGCTAATAGGTAGCAATTTTGTAACGATACGGATTTCGCCAGGACATAATCGATCGCAAAATCGACCAAGACCATTCAAAACCCGAATACGTTAACTCTGGGAATACAAAACATTAGAACAAATAACATAAGACTTTTATAAACATTATAATAATGTTACATCAGAGTACAGAGTATTAGAGTACATCGAATATAATACAGCGGAAGATTACATTACAATAAATTAAATACAGTGCAGCAGAAAACTACCAATGCTCTGGACACAACTTTAAGCTTCGATCCAGAATCCTGCTCAAGAAATGAATATCTGCAAAAGAAGCTACTCGACTGCCGGTGTGGAAAAGAGGGCACCCGAGTTTGCAAAGTGAAACAAACTACAGGTCAGTCATGGGACTGGTATGAGAAATCTTACTTAACCTATTTAATAATAAGTAGGCTAATCACAGGACCACGCCGCTAATGCAGAATGGGCTTACTCCATTGTATTGCCAGTGCAAGAAATAAGTAAATCGTTAAACCAAGCAATGTTTTTTAGAAAAAATGAAAC
Source organism: Allium sativum (assembly GCA_030737875.1). Taxonomy (NCBI): domain Eukaryota; kingdom Viridiplantae; phylum Streptophyta; class Magnoliopsida; order Asparagales; family Amaryllidaceae; genus Allium; species Allium sativum. Next base: position 367,997,866 of record CM060920.1, read on the forward strand.
CATTATAAGACTCAAGTCCCATCACACAATGCAACGCAAACCGGAGGATAGAGTTTTACCTTATAATGGTCAAAAATGCTTGATACGATAAAACGTATTTGATATTATTATAGTGTATATATGTTTTAAAAACATTTCAATCATAATGTATCAATCATAGACGGCATAGATACCATATACTATGTCGCCATACTAGTTATACAATCAAAACCGTATGGTGTCATATTGGAAGTTGGATTTCCATCATGAACCAAGGCAAGGGATCATCCTTACTGAATTCGAGACAATCTAGCCCTTGTCTCAAGACAAGTACTCAGTCAAGCCCCTAGGAGCGCCAGGGCCGGTCCACACATATGTTAGTGGATTAGTTATGCCTGAACAATATGTTCCCCCGCCCTATGGGGCGTAAATAGAGTCACTAGGGACTCAAATAATCGAGGCGCCTCGCAATCCATCATCCACATAAGTAAAAATGTCGGGCCTTGTAAAAACCCTGACACCACTTCTAGCTAGAAAGAAACACATGTCCTCCCTGGGGTCCTTCTCCCGTTTTTAGTTCATACCGGGGTGTGAGGCTCGCGAAGTATCGCTACACAAAGCTATGCCTAAAATGGGCTGTGCTTTGATCATCAACCACACGACTCTGCTTTCAACAAAAACCTTGATCATTTGCATCTTAGCATGCTACATTGTCAATCCATACTATACCACTGATTTCTACCAATATATAACCTCCAATGAAACGACCAAAACTTCCCCGTAAAGGAAAGTCTAGATTGCTTTGAGAACAACACACATCAGAACACAACTGAAGAACATTTTATTGCTGATTACAACAATTACATCAGAGTACAAGAATGTAACAGAGTATGAATACTTATTACATAATAGAAATACAATAATATCAGATGTTTAAATTACATTTAAATAGCAACGAAAAAATAATACAAATATACAACTGGGAGGAATACACGGATACAGAGCTTTCCGAGTACCGCTTCAGCTGTGAGCCAGGACCCTGTAAATATATCTGCAAAAAGCTACTCGACTTCCCGTGTGGAAAATATGGGCACCCGAGTTTGCTAGTGAAACAAACTACAGGTCAGTCATGGGACTGGTATGATTAATCTTAACTTAACTATCTAATAATAAGGCTAATAACAGGACCACGCCGCTAACGCGGAATGGGTTTACTCTATTGGATTGCCAGTGCATAAAATAAAGTAAATCGTTAAAAAATGCAATGCTTTTTAGAAAAATGAAACCATTATAAGACCCAAGTCCCATCACACAATGCAACGCAAACCGGAGGATAGGGTTTTACCTTATAATGGTCAAAAGATGCTTGATACGATTAAGCGGATTTAATATTAGTGTGTATATGTTTTCATAAATCATTTCAATCATAATGTATTAATCATAGACGGCATAGTACCCCGTACTACTATGTCGCCATACTAGTTCTAAAATCAAAATCGCATGGGGTCGTATTGGAAATTTGGTTTCCATCATGAGTCAAGGCTAGGGAAGAGCTCCTTACCTATTCGAGACACTCTAGCAAATGCCCCAGGATCACACCTATGGGCAACCCTTGGATAGCTGCAGGGTCGGTCCACTCCGAAGGGGCGTGGATTAGTTATGCCTGAACACACGTTTCCCGGTCCTTTTGGACCTATAATATAACCACTAACGGCCTATAAAACACGAGGTAACTCATAATCCATCAACCACATAAGTAAAATGTCAGCGCTGGTAGGTCCCTGACACTACTCTAGCTAGAAAGATAACGTGTGCACTCCCTGCGTTCCCTTCTCCCGTTTTTGACTCATACCGGGCTGTGAGGCTCGTGAGGTTACGATATACACAAAGTTATGCCGTAATAGGCTATACTTTGATCATCCCACAAGTTCCTGCTTTTCAACAAAAGCCTTGATCAATTGCATCTTGGCGTGCCACATTGACAATTCACGCCATGCGATCAATCACTGTTAATATATACCAGGGTGTTAAGTAGAGAATAAATCCTCCACCACCAAACAGACATACATTAACAGAAATCGATTTAATTCACATGGAACGAAATCCAATGTCAGACACGCATCCATTTAATAGCTTATGCTTTGGGTCTGAGCGAAAACCAAATCCGAACAATCAACAATAGTCCAGACAGCCACCACTGAGGCCCCTTCAAGGTAGCTACTCCCATCAAGGGTCTCTGTAGCAACACATCCATTCGATGTGAAGATCGTCGGTCTTCAACCACCGTCTTCATCTTCGACTCTTCATCGTCGTAGTAATTATTCGGAATGGGTTAAACCCGGTCTTTCCGAATAACTCATGTATTTTATAATTAAAATCAAGTACTATAAAAACACATCCAACGCCTCATTCCAATTCAGAATATTCTTCTAATAAAATGTTCGCAATATTTTATCAAAGATAAATTCTTTAAATTATCCTTGAATCTTTTCTTTAAAGATTTATTAAGAAACCAATTTGGTTTTAAACATCACAAATCATTATTCAATGATTAATTAAATTTAAGAAATTAATCTTATCTTTAACTGGGTTGAAGAACTAATGTCATTTTAAAACACCGTTCACGATAAACCCAAAATCATCTTCCATAAAATATGGAATCTTCACAGAAATCAAATCAATATATAATCGTTATAAATTTTTGTATCCGACCAATAATATAAATGGAATAACGGCAAAGCCTTTTAAATTCCATATGTAGTATCGATCTACTTATACAGAAGCTTATCTTGGTTATTATTAATTCAAATTCCATTCGACTCCAATTTAATTTATTAAATTGGAAAACTTTACTTTTGGGAAAATTCCCATTTAAATCTTAATAAAAGATTTATAAATTCCAAATCATATTTTCACCGTCAGCCGGGTTAAAGAACACATGTCACTTAAAAACATGGTTCACAATAAACCCAACTCACGTTCGTCTTATTTCAATTACTAAGTATAATTGAAAACTTTTTATAATCTTAAATTAAAGATTATTCCTTTCATATGGGGTTTAAGAACAATGTTATTTAAGACACTATTCACGACAAACCCAAAATCCAAATTATTTAATTAAATTTCAATTAAATATCAAATAATTGGAAAACTTCATTAAATCTTAATTTAATGATTTACTCTAGTTAATAACTAGTTCATATCAATAAATATATTTTCTAAAATATATTCTTTTTATAAAATGTCCTTTTCCTAAGATATTTTCTAAAATATTCTTTTTCTAGAATATCCTTTATTGGAATGTGACTCAATCGACAACCATATACTGCATGAAATCAACAATCATGATGAATAATTATCAAACATCCAAATAACAACCAAAGAGGATTCCACACTAAATATTGGGACTAGTGTAGATCAAATATCATCCCAACACCCGTGTGGGGTTTCATCCAACAAACAAATAACAAATTATTTGTGCACTTGGGCGATGTGTAAAAATCATCGACCCAATCACATAAACAAGTCGGATGACTTGTAAATGGAAGTGTGATATTCAATTTGAATATACTAGCAATATATTTAACACATCAAACATTTCAACATCACAGACATATATTTCAATTCTTTTTATTGTGAACAAATGACAATAAAAATCTACTCTTTCATTTCAATTCTTTTAAAAGTGACAAAAATGTCTCTTTTATTCTAATTCTTTTAAAGTGACAAAAACGTTGAAATTTTGTCTCATTCCTTTCGATGTACAAAACATGATAATTTTGTCAAATTCATTATAATGTACAAGATATGAGAATTTTGTCAAATTCAATTCTGATGTACAAAATATGATAATTTTGCCAAATCTTTTAAAGTAAACAAAAATGTTAATTTTGTCTTCATTCTTTTAAAGTAAACAAAAATACTAATTTTACTTTAATCCTTTTTAATGATCAAAATGTACTCTTTCTTCTTTGTGAACCAAAAATGTATTTTTGGTTTTAATTCTTATTAATGATCAAAAATGTAGTCTTCCTTCATAATGACAAAAATGTATGTTTTGGTAAAACTCTCTATTATGACCAAAAATAATTATTTTTGTTTCATTCCTTATAATTGAAAAAATGTGTATTTTCACTTCATTCTTTTTAATGTGACAAAAGTGTCCATTCTAATTCATTCTTTTTAATGTATATAAAAATATACATTTCCTAGTTCATTCTTTTAATGTATAAAAATATACATTTTCTGGTTTATTCTTTTAATGTATAAAAATATTTATTTGGTTACACTCTTTTTAATGAACAAAAATGATAATTTTGGGTTAAACTCTTCTTAATGACCAAAAATGATAATTTTGGTGAAACTCTTTTTTTTATGACCAAAATGATAATTTTGATTAAACTCTTCTTATTGTAAACAAAACTATATATTTTGATCTACTTCTTTTGAATGTAAACAAATGTTCATTTTGGTTTAATACTTTTTAATACACAAAAATATTCATTTTTGTTTAATCCTTTTTAATACACAAAAATATTCATTTTTGTTTCACTAATCAAGTTTTGACAAAACAAGTTATTTTTTTCATTAATCATGTTTTGACAAAATGTTATTCTTATATAATCCTTATTAAATGACAAAAATGTGATTTTTGTAAAATCCTCATTAAGTGACAAAAATGTATGTTTTTGTCAAACTCCTTATTAAGTGCCAAAAATGTGATTTTTGTCAAACTCTTTATTAAGTGACAAAAATGTGATTTTTTTCAAACTCTTTATTAAGTGACAAAAATGTGATTTTTGTCAAACTCTTTTTTTTATTTTTTATATACAAAAATGTCCATTTTTGTCTAACTCTTTTCAATGTGTCAAAATGAATGGTTTTAACTCATTCTTTTTCAAAGTAATAAAAATGAATGAATTACTTCATTCTTTTCAATGTGCCAAAATGTTTGGTTTTATCTCAATAACTATATTTCTAATCGAAATGTCATTTTTATTTTGCATAACACATTTCAAAAAAAAATATTGTTTTTATTTCCAAGGTACATTTGTGAGGAAATGTTGTTTTATTCCACTGTAACATTTATAAGAAAATGTTATTTTATTTCAAGGTAACATTCATTAGAAAATGTTATTTCATTTCAAAAATCATGTTTTGACAAAAGATGTTATTTCATTTATAATACCACAATTTATAAAAATGATATATTTTTTATTTCTATTGTAACATTTATATAAAAAAATGTTATTTTATTTCACTAAACATTCTTTTGACAAAATGCTATTTTAATTCACTAATCATTCTTAACAAAAAAAATGTTGATTATATTCACTAGTCATATTTGACAAAAATGTTGATTCTTTATTTATTAATCAAATTTGACAAAAATGTTGTCTCTTTATTCACTAATAAAATTTCTAGTCAAAATGTCATTTTTGTTTTACATAACAAACTTCAAATAAAAATGTTGTTTTTATTTTCATAGCAGATTTCAAATCAAAAATATCATTTTGATTTGCATAATCATATTTCAAGTAAAATGTTATTTTATTTTTCTAACACAATTCTAATCAAAAATGTTATTTTGATTTTAATAAACATGTTTAACACAAATGATAGTTCTAATTTAACTAACATGTTTCTAAACAAAATGAACATTCCTAATGTATATCCATATCAAAATTTGTCATTTTTATTTTCAACATAATTGATCAAAAATGATACTCTTGTTTTGTTGATCATTCTACTTTGACAAAACACTAAAAATAATATTCCAATGTTAACATTACAGATTTAACAACATATGAGCATCGCAGATCAATCACAACAACATACATAATATCACAAATCGGTATATAATAATCATACACGCATGAAATTGAAATAACGACAGATAATTAAATTTTAATTATTTTAAAATAAGAAATCTCACCAAGCATTGTAATTTAGAACAGTTCAGATTCGAAGTTTCCTCAATTTCCCATGCACTCTGTTTACGCTCTAGTCAGCTTCATGTTGTAGATCTCGTTAATTGGTTCTAACGAACCTGAAATCATCGAATTCCGATTTGATTTGAATGAGAAATGATCGTTTTTATTTTAACACAATTTAATTAGAATTAAATTAAATTAATTACACTTGCTTATGCGTTGCCGTCCCTTTCATCTTCTCGTTAGAATTCCTGGACCAAGTAAACTCATTGCTCAAAATCTAGGTCTCCAATTTGCTTCCTCCATAGTTGATCGGGTTCGGATCTGCCTTCGCCACGCTGTCGGCCTCCATGCCACGCACCCACGCCCCATTCGGCGTCCAACTCGCCGTCTATCAGGCGGTGGAAAGACACCCCCAGCGATGGCACTTCGTGGCCAGAAACCCGCCACGGTGCTCCACAAGAACCCATCATGTCTGTACCAATTCGAAGCCCTCAACGATCTCCACCATGTTGCTTTAGAAATTTGAACTAATATTGAAAGGATTAAGAGATAATAGCGTTCGAATTCGAGAGCTTCCTGGCCATTAAAATAGGTAGATGGCGGCTGTAACGTAGGCTAGGGTTTTGAGCGTATTGGACAGTATAGAGACCGTATTTATAGAGTATATTATTTAATTAATTAATTCCTTTAACTTGAAAAATAATGGTTCGTTGCTATCAACTCCAAATCGAACCCAACGAGTGTCGCCCCTAGCTAATAACCCCCGTCCCAGACACAATTAAATATGTTTCGTTACCCAGTTCGGCTGTTACGATATGTTTTTCTTTAAATTAAATTATAAAACATTTAATTATTCAATTCAAACGTACATTTTAAATTACCGGGGCCACATACGGACTCTAAAAATTACAGAAAAAATATTTCTAGTTATGTCTTGACGATACAGTTCTAAGAAGACTAATTTCGTCGAATTCTGAGATCGTTCGAAAAATGGCCTTTTTCAAGTCGATTAAATTTGACTAAAACTGACAAAACACATTTTCCTTTGCCACGCTCACATATTAATTCGAAAAATTACGAAAATTGACACCTAGCAATAATTTGACATTCCGGTTCCAATAAAAGTAGTTTCATCGAAAACCGAGGTCGTTTGAAAAATGGCTATTTCTAAGGCCAATATATTTAATTAAAATGTATATAAATTCTACAGCGACTTTTCTAAATTTTAAACTGGACATAACTTTTTATTCCTGCGATGAAATTTCAGTTTTTCAGATTCGTTAGAAAGATATAATTAAACAGATTTAAATATTTCTTGTTTTGCTCAATTCTGATATATTTTGAATCCGCTACAGTCAGTCAAAGTTCAAATTCAAAATTTCAAACTGCAGCGCTGTTTCAAACTCCTCTTATAATTAAATTAAATTCATTTGTTTTAAAATAAATTTTTAGCCGTTATTATTTAAAATAAATTATTTTAAATATTAAAGTCCATTAAAATTTCTAAAATAAAAATTTTAAATTGGCCCCAAAATCCCGGGTCGTTACAATCGCCCCCACTTAAAATCTTTTCGTCCTCGAAAAGGAACGTAGCTAAAAGTTGTTTAATTAACCAAATTAATTAAAAATTTATTTATTGTTACAATAATTTTGTTAGTTAAATTAATTATCATTTCAATACTTTATTAGTTAAACTAATAATCAAACATCACAACCAGCAATCAATTAGGTGATTAACTTTTCAAATATATATAACTTGTATATATAGTCAAAACTCATATTTTTAGTGCAAATCACAGCAATATATTCCAACTATGTGTTGGTTCTCATACCAGTCAATGGAAATATACAGATATACCACTTTCGAGACTTGAACATAAACTCTGATGGCGCTAGCAACCATCAGAATAATCTCCGGGTGACTAGAGTGTGGTTCTATATCTATCTAGTATATTAAAACTTCGAATATCCGTTAATTACTCGTATATTCGAAATCTTTATATACTCGATTGTCCATATTAAAATATAATATAATCAAGTACGTATTTTAAGATAAAATTTTCAAAACTAAATCTGTTTTCATTTTTATTTTTATTCTAAAGAAAATAATACTCCTCACACTCGTTCTAGGATGCTACTGATCCCATCTCTAATGAGTTATTCTTATTGGATATTGCTAATCCAATTTCTGATGAATTCTTTCATTCGGTTCTAATGTGTCTTGTTCCCGAGCTCTGTAAACCAAAGCTCTGATACCAAATGAAACGACCCAAACTTCCCCGTAAAGGAAAGTCTAGATTGCTTTGAGAACAACACACATCAGAACACAACTGAAGAACATTTTATTGCTGATTACAACAATTACATCAGAGTACAAGAATGTAACAGAGTATGAATACTTATTACATAATAGAAATTCAATAATATCAAAGGTTTAAATTACATTTAAATAGCAGCGGAAAAATAATACAAATATACAACTGGGAGGAATACACGGTACAGAGCTTTCCGAGTACCGCTTCAGCTGTGAGCCAGGACCCTGTAAATATATCTGCAAAAAGCTACTCGACTGCCCGTGTGGAAAATATGGGCACCCGAGTTTGCTAGTGAAACAAACTACAGGTCAGTCATGGGACTGGTATGAGAAATCTTAACTTAACTATCTAATAATAAGGCTAATCACAGGACCACGCCGCTAACGCGGAACGGGTTTACTCCATTCGATTGTCAGTGCATAAAATAAAGTAAATCGTTAAACAATGCAATGCTTTTTAGAAAAATGAAACCATTATAAGACCCAAGTCCCATCACACAATGCAACGCAAACCGGAGGATAGGGTTTTACCTTATAATGGTCAGAAGATGCTTGATACGATTAAGCGGATTTAATATTAGTGTGTATATGTTTTCATAAATCATTTCAATCATAATGTATTAATCATAGACGACATAGTACCCCATCCTACTATGTCGCCATACTAGTTCTACAATCAAAATTGCATGGGGTCCTATTGGAAATTTGGTTTCCATCATGAGTCAAGGCTAGGGAGGAGCTCCTTACCGATTCGAGACACTCTAGCAAATGCCTTAGGATCACACCTATGGGCAACCTTTGGATAGCTGCAGGGTCGGTCCACTCTGAAGGGTCGTGGATTAGTTATGCCTGAACACACGTTTCCCGGTCCTTTTGGGCCTATAATATGACCACTAATGGCCTATAAAACACGAGGTACCTCATAATCCATCAACCACATAAGTAAAATGTCAGCGCTGGTAGGTCCCTGACACTACTCTAGCTAGAAAGATAACGTGTGCACTCCCTGCGTTCCCTTCTCCCGTTTTTGACTCATACCGGGCTGTGAGGCTCGTGAGGTTACGATATACACAAAGCTATGCTGTAATAGGCTATACTTTGATCATCCCACAAGGCCCTGCTTTTCAATAAAAGCCTTGATCAATTGCATCTTGGCGTGCCATATTGACAATTCACGTCATGCGATCGATCACTGTTAATATATACCAGGGTGTTAAGTAGAGAATAAATCCTCCACCACCAAACAGACATACATTAACAGAAATCGATTTAATTCACATGGAATGAAATCCAATGGCAGACACACATCCATTTACTAGCTTATGCTCTGGGTTTGAGCGAAAACCAAATCCGAACAATCAACAATAGTCCAAACGGCCACCACTGAAGCCCCTTCAAGGTATTTACTCCCATCAAGGGTCTCTGTAGCAACACATCCATTCGATGTGAAGATCGTCGGTCTTCAACCACCATCGTCATCTTCGACTCTTCATCGTCGTAGTAATTATTCGGAATGGGTTAAACCCTGTCTTTCCGAATAACTCACGTATTTTATAATTAAAAATCAAGTACTATTGAAACACATCCAACGCCTCATTCCAATTCAGAATATTCTTCTAATAAAATGTTCGCAATATTTTATCAAAGATAAATTCTTTAAATTATCCTTAAATTTTTTCTTTAAAGATTTATTAAGAAGCCGATTTGGTTTTAAACATCACAAATCATTATTCAATGATTAATTAAATTTAAGAAATTAATCTTATCTTTAACTGGGTTGAAGAACTAATGTCATTTTAAAACGCCGTTCACGATAAACCCAAAATCATCTTCCATAAAATATGGAATCTTCACAGAAATCAAATCAAAATATAATCGCTATAAATTTCTGTATCCGACCAATAATATAAATGGAATAACGGCAAAGCCTTTTAAATTCCATATGTAGTATCGATCTTCTTTTACAGAAGCTTATCTCGGTTATTATTAATTCAAATTCCATTCGACTCCAATTTAATATATTAAATTGGAAAACTTTACTTTTGGGAAAATTCCCATTTAAATCTTAATAAAAGATTTATAAATTCCAAATCATATTTTCACCGTCAATCGGGTTAAAGAACACATGTCACTTAAAAACATGGTTCACAATAAACCCAACTCACATTTCGTCTTATTTGAATTACTAAGTATAATTGAAAACTTTTAATAATCTTAAATTAAAGATTATTCCTTTCGTATGGGGTTTAAGAACAATGTTATTTAAGACACTATTCACGACAAACCCAAAATCCAAATTATATAATTAAATTTCAATTAAATATTAAATAATTGGAAAACTTCATTAAATCTTAATTTAATGATTTACTCTAGTTAATAACTAGTTCATATCAATAAATATATTTTCTAAAATTTATTCTTTTTATAAAATGTCCTTTTCCTAAGATATTTTCTAAAATATTCTTTTTCTAGAATATCCTTTATTGGAATGTGACTCAATCGACAACCATATACTGCATGAAATCAACAATCATGATGAATAATTATCAAACATCCAAATAACAACCAAAAAGGATTCCACACTAAATATTGGGATAGTGTAGATCAAATATCATCCAAACACCCGTGTGGGGTTTCATACAACAATCAAATAACAAATTATTTGTGCACTTTGGCGATGTGTGTTAGCCCACTTTGTGAACTGGGCAACACAAAGTCAAGATGTGAAATATTGAAGAGCTTGAAAAACACTGAAGCGGATCGGATCGGAGCAGTGTAGCGGTTCGGATCGAATAAAGTCTGCTGTTCGGATCGGTGAGCTATTGTTGTTGGAATAAGAGAGGCACGTCTGTTCGGATCGGAGAGCAACCTATTTCCAGCTGGAGCGGAGAGCAATAGATTTGAGCGGAGCGGAGTAAACACAGGAAGTAGTCCTAAGTCAATCCGGGTCGGATCGGGTACTCCGATCCGAACCCCTTGTGCATACCCCTCCGACCCAAGCCTGTCTTCCACGTCACTCTCCTGCATGAGCGCCGGGTTATTCGGATCGGCTGTGACCAGTTCCTACCCTCAACGTCCACTACTCTGATGCGTTGTCAACATAGAAATTCATCCGAACCCGAGGCTGATGGGATGGACGACACGTGGCTCCGATCCTGATCGGGTTCTGAGCAAATTCTCACCTATAAATACCCCGTCTAGAGACAAAGAAAAGGATCTTTTTTCCGGCACTTCGAGAGTTCAACAACCTTCATAACCCGAATTTCAGCACTCCCGGAAAATCCAAATCTTCTTTCATCATTTGTTTTTAGACAATTGAGTGAATATAAGTGAGTTGTGAGAGAAGTTCAGTGAATATTTCATTGTAATTTGCAACTACATCATTGAAAATAGTGAAAGACAAGTGGACGTAGGCATTTCTTCGCCGAACCACTATAAATCCTGTGTGGTCATTGTACTTTTGATCTTATTTTATTATATTTTTAGTCAATTTGGGTGTTAGAACCACTTTTTGGTCTAACATTTTGGTGCTTTCACTGAGAAATCATCTGAATTCTTTGTTTTTCGGGATTATCGTTCTACTTTTTGGACCGTTGAGTTCAAAGAAGTTAATCCTCAAGTTTCAACGCCCTTGGATATTTGTTGTAATGATTGTTGAAGAATCATGGCCAAAGGAAAAGGCAAAGAAGTTCAATCTGGCCGAGGAAATGGAGCTGGCGAAGATCAGCAAAATGCGGTTGTAACAAGGTCTCGTGGGCAGAGTTCAGCAGCAGGACGAACCGATGCAGGAAACCCGAACCGCCTTCAGGGGGAGAGCTCCGATCCGATCCGGGTAGGAGATTCTGAAGCAGTGCATTCCCCCAACCTGAACCGACCCGAGCAGCTTGCCATGTACCGACCCGACCAGGCTCCCCAGCTCCGAACCGACATGGCTCCCCAGCTTCGAACCGACCCGATCTCCCATCTCCGATCCGACCCGACATTTGGTGATGTTGGAACCTCTACTCGAGTCCCTACAAATGCTCCAATTCCAGCCACCAGGGTCAATGATCAGGTCAATCCATCTGCGCCCATTACTCAAGGAGATTTCTCGCGCCTACTTGACATGCTTGAGAGTACTAGGGAGGCTATGAAAGTCCACGAGCGCACCAATCTCATGATGCAAGAGAATATGAGACTCATGAGCAGGGAGATTAGCGAACTCCGTAGACAGAGAACCCCCTCACCGGTTCGTCACACACCAGTGGATCAGTCTTCTTCTTCCGAGGAAGAGCGGCCCCGTGAACGAAGGCCACTCGAACGACCTCAGAATTTGGAGCAGCTGACATTCGGATCTTTGGGGTCTCGCGAGGATATTGCACGAGCACTAGGAAACAATGATCCCACTCAGGGACAAAGGCTCTAGTCCCCTCCTCCCGAGATCGACCGGGAGCGTAGGGAACGGAATAGAGCAGAAGCAACTCGAAGAAGAAGGGCATCTCCTAAACAAGAGCCCAGAAGGAACCCAGATACCAGGGCCAGGGAACCTGAACGGCCCCTAACTAATGCTGATGTACAGGCAATGGTGCTCCAGATTATGTCCGAAAGCCGGAACTATACCAATGAAGATTATGGCATTGAGCGAAGCCATACTCCTTTCACTGACGATATCCTCGACTTTCAGTTTCCCCGGCGTTTTAACCTGCCGCAGATGGACAAGTACAATGGGAGAACTGATCCGGGACAGCATTTGATGCGATACTCGTGGCTCATGAATGCTGCTGCTGCCCCTGATGCAGTGAAGTGTAAAGCATTCCCGATCTATTTAGAAGATGTGACGCTGTTCTGGTTTACCCGACTTCCCCCTCGATCGGTTTCGAATTATAGGGAACTGAGCGAACGTTTTATGAATCAGTTCCGACTCCATACCCGAAAGTCCAAATGTGTTATTGAATTATCAAGAATTAAGCAGGCGCCAGGAGAGTCTTTGAGGTCATATCTTGACCGTTTTAACTTAGTTGTGACTGAAGTTAGTGACCCACATGAGCCCACCATTCTGATGGCATTAAAGGAAGGAGTCGATCCTGAATCCGAGTTTGGAGATTACCTTTCTGGGAAGACTCCCTCCACGAGAGAGATATTCTATGAAAAGGCCGATATTTATTTAAGACGAGAGGAAGCCAGGGAAAACCGAAAGAGAAAGTCTGAAGCGGCATCAAAAGAAAATGTTCAGAGTAACGCCGCCGTGAAGCAGTCTAGGGAAAGTTCCGAAAAAGTTGAAGTGAATGTGGGAAACAAGAGTGGAAACGACAATTCTGGAAACGGGGGCAACAACAATAACCGTAATGCGAACGGTAACAGAAGAAATAGGAATAGGGGAAGTGATCCTAGCAAAAGGCCCCGATTCCAGACTTATGAGAACTATACACCGTTGAACGACACTTTGGAGAATATTTACCTGGATACGTACAATGTTTTGCAATACAAAAGACCGCCACCTCGTGATTCGACCGAGAAAGAAATGGCAACTGGGAAGTTTTGTTTGTTTCATGGAACTCATGGGCATTCAACCAATGAATGTCGGCATTTGAGAGATGTGATTGAGAAGCTGCTGCGTGAAGGGAAACTAGATGAATATAAAGTTGCCCCGAGGGACAGGGGGCAAGGAGAGCAGGCTCCAAAACAGATTCTACCTGCTCCCAAGCCTACAACGCAGCAGAAAGGCAAGGGAATTGTTATCAACTCCATAGTGGGTGGACCTCACCCGACAATCCGTAGCTTTAGAGCAATGGATCAATATGTAAATGCTGCCAAACACGTAGATGTGAATGAAGGTGATGATTTGGAAGATATCGCCCCCATAAAACAACAGAAGACAATGTTTGACGACGTGGTATTCCGCAGCAGAGATAATACTGGGATTCAATCACCCACTGATGATCCGTTGGTCATTACTACCACCATTGGGCCGGCCTTGGTTCATAAGGTGTTAGTAGACAACGGAAGTTCCGTCAATATTTTGTTTAAAAAGTCTTTCGATCAGATGAAGCTTGAATCTAAAGATTTGAAGCCATGTGAAGGATGGATCAGAGGCTTCAACGGGGCGTTAACAGCTCCCATGGGATACATAGAATTGCCCGTGACCTTGGGGCAAGGAGAACGCAGAAGAGTGCGGATGCTTCAGTTCGTAGTGTTGGACGTAGATTCGCCCTATAATGCATTTTTGGGGAGGCCTGCCCTTGCTGAGTTCAGAGATTGTATCGCCCCTTGGTGTTTATTGCTTAAGTTCCCAACCGAAGCCGGAACTGGAGTAATGATAGGGGATCAAGTTTCTGGATGGGCCTGCTATGTTGCCGAATTAAAGATGTTGATGAAAGGATTAACATCGAGAGTAAAGATGCCTCGCCTCCCCTAAAGGGGGCTCGACGTAGCAATTAGAGAAATCGGCCCCGAAGGAGTTGCCCAAAGGAACGCCTGAAGACCTGGATCCCAGAAAAGACGAGGAACCAGAGACTAGAAATGCAACTCCTAATGAAGCGACAGTGGAAATTCCCATTGATGAAGCTGATCCAACAAGAGTTTTGAAGATTGGATCTCAATTGGATCCACGTCGAGCCAAAGAACTAACGGACTTCTTGAAGGCAAACTTGGACGTGTTTGCCTGGACCCACGCTGACATGTGTGGGATATCGCCATCCATTATAAGTCACAAATTAAATGTAAACCCGAAACATCCGCCTGTGAAGCAAAAGAGACATATGCTGGGCCCAGAGAGGTCGGCTGCTCTCAAAGAGGAAGTGGAGAAGCTGAAGCAGAACGGGTTTATTCGAGATTCGACATATCCCGACTGGATATCGAATCCCGTCTTGGTAAAGAAGCCGAATGGAAAGTGGCGGACGTGCATTGATTTTTCAGATCTGAACAAAGCTTGCCCAAAAGATAGTTTCCCACTTCCCAGGATTGACCAGCTTGTAGATTCGACAGCAGGTCATGAACTTCTCTCTTTCATGGACGCATATTCCGGATACAATCAAATTCCTATGCACGTGCCAGATCAAGAACATACGAGCTTCATTACAAATTTGGGGCTATATTGTTATGTTGTAATGCCATTCGAATTGAAAAACGCCGGAGCCACTTATCAGCGCTTGGTGAACAGAATGTTTTATAATCAAATAGGGAAGACTATGGAAGTTTACGTGGATGATATGCTTGTCAAATCGAAACAGTCCTCCAGCCATACGCAAGACTTGGCGGAAATGTTTGGTATCCTGCGAAGGTATCGGATGAAGTTGAATCCTTTGAAATGCTCATTTGGAGTGGCATCGGGAAAGTTCCTAGGCTTCATTGTGAGCTCCCGAGGAATTGAAATCAATCCTAGCCAAATAGCAACGATTAGAAACATTGAAGAGCCGAGGAGAATTAAAGACGTCCAAAGTCTTGCGGGGAAAGTAGCTGCGTTGAGTAGATTTATCTCTAAAGCCACAGATAAATGCGTTCCGTTTTTTGATTTGATTAAAAGAGGAAAGAAGAACTTCGAGTGGACTCCGGACTGTGTTGAGGCCTTTCGAAATTTATTGGAACTACTAGAAAAACCGCCGATTTTGTCAAAGCCAGTGGTTCACGAAGAATTGTTTGTTTACTTGGCAGTCTCAGCTCACGCCGTTAGCACAGCCTTGGTCCGAGAAGAAGACAAAGTGCAAAAGCCAGTATATTATGTAAGCAAGAAATTAGCAGCGGCAGAGCGCAACTACCCAAAGATTGAGAAGCTCGCTTACAGCCTCCTAATCGCATCCCGAAAACTTCGTCATTATTTCCAAGCTCATCCAATAACCATATACACTGACCAGCCCCTGAGGCAGGTGTTGCAGAGACCCGGAGCATCGGGAAGGTTGATCAAGTGGAATATAGAATTAAGTCAGTTTGATTTAAATTTTCAACCACGAAAGTCGATCAGGGGGCAAGCTCTGGCATACTTTATAGCAGAATTCACCATCCCAAAGGAGGAAGTAATCGATGACAGAGTGGTTAAGTCCGAGGATGAGTTAAAGATAGATCCATGGAAGCTATACACAGATGGAGCCAAGAACGACCGAAGGTCCGGAGCTGGAATCGTCTTAGTCACTCCTGAAGGACGGTCGTTATATTACGCTCTACGATTAGAATTTTCGGCGACTAACAATGACTCTGAATACGAAGCCCTGATTGCCGGGCTGAAGCTTGCTAAAGACCTCGGAGTAAAAATGTTGGACATATTCTGTGACTCTAAAATCGTTGTTTGCCAAGTGCGAGAGGAATTTGCGGCTTGGGGACCTCGACTTATCGCCTACCTCGGGAAAGTGAGAGAGCTACTGAGCAACTTGGAGCGGTACAATATAACACATATCCCAAGGGCCGAAAACCAGAAGGCAGACAGGTTGGCAAAGCTAGCTAGTTCCGACAATCCAGAAGAAACTGAAATAATTCCAATTGAAACATTGGAATCACCAAGCTTTGAGTCGATGGAAATTGAGTTCGCTTTCGAAGCGGAACCGGAGAAGGAGTCGTGGATGACCCCAATTAAGAACTTCCTTAAGAATGGAACACTCCCATCAAAGAAGAGTGAGAAAAGGGCTATAGTTCGCAAGGCTACCAGATATGTCATACAAGATGATATTCTTTATAGACAAGGATTTTCTATGCCCCTGTTACGATGTATTGCACACGACGACATCAAACGTGTATTAAAAGAAGTGCACGAAGGTGAGTGTGGAGATCATACAGGAGGTCAGACTTTAGCAAAAAAGATATTGTGATATGGATACTTCTGGTCCACAATTAATAAAGATGCAGCTGATTATTCACGACGCTGCGATAGGTGCCAAAGATTCGCCAAAATCCCCAGAGCGCCGTCGACCCAACTCAAGTCAATGATGAGTCCTTGGCCATTTGCCACGTGGGGAATTGATATCATTGGAGTTCTACCGATTGCTAAATGAGGAGCGAAATATGCAATAGTCGCTGTGGACTATTTTACGAAGTGGGTGGAAGCTGAGCCCTTGACCAAAATCACGGCAAGAAAAGTGATAAGTTTCGTGGTTAGAAATATTATATGCCGATTTGGGATCCCAAGGACCATTATAACTGACAACAGAACCCAGTTTGATGGTACTGAATTCAGAAATTTCTGCCAGAAATATAAGATCGACAAGCGATACACTGCGGTTGCTTATCCGCAGTCGAATGGGCAAGTTGAGGCAATAAACAAAGTAATAAAATCCATCCTCAAGAAACGGTTAGAGCGCGCAAAGGCAAAATGGGTTGACGAGTTACCCCTAGCTTTGTGGGCATATCGGACAACATTTAAGACGGCTACTGGTCACACCCCTTTCTCTCTCTCCTTTGGCTCAGAAGCAGTAATTCCAGTTGAGCTGGAAGTTCCTTCCCACATGGTGACGTATTATGACCCGATGACGAATCGGGCACTCTTACTTGAGTCTCTTGATGAAGTCGAAGAAAAAAGGGACGAAGCAGATTTGCGTGCGGCAAGACATCGACGTCAGATGGCACGCTATTACGATAAAAAAGTTCGCCTCAGGACTTTTGAACCAGGAGATTTGGTGCTAAAGAGAGTCTTTCCATCCCTTCCTCACCTCGGTCCAAAGTGGGAAGGGCCCTTTGTCACCCAACGGAAACTTGAAAAAGGAACCTTCAAGTTAACGACCGTAGATGGCGAAGAAGTCCCTAGAGCATGGAATGCCCAACACTTAATGCGATATTTGGATTAGAAATGTTGTACTTTTTGTTATTTTTCTTATGAACTTTGTAATAAGGCACGGCTTGCCTTGGGAAAATCTGATGATATGAATAAAGAACTATAAAGTGGATGTGGGCTACGACTTAGCCGAACCACTATAAAAATATCGTGTGTTATTTACTTTTATGCATTATATATATACATACATCGACTATTCTGTTGTGATTATGGAATACAAGATGATTCAAAACCAGAAAAGGTTGAAGATAGTTTAAACATAAGAAAAAGCACAACGGCTATTTGTGCGACAAGACATAAAAGAATGAGAAAACGACATTCTTAACTCTAACTCTCCAGAGAGAGAGAGAGAGTATAAAAGCGTCTCCGACTGAGCGCTGAGAAAGAGATTCTTCCCCGCTGAAGGATCGGAGGGTGATAAAATGACATTCTTAACTCTAACTCTCCAGAGAGAGAGAGAGTATAAAAGCGTCTCCGACTGAGCGCTGAGAAAGAGATCCTTCCCCGCTGAAGGATCGAGGAGTGAATATATTGCTGAGCTCGAACTCTAACTCTCCAGAGAGAGAGAGTATAAAAGGACGGGAAAACGACGTCCTCTGAGACATGAAGGTGCACCCAGACAAGGGACCGCCTCAGTAAGAACTCTAACCTGAATATAAGACAGGAGAGTATAAAAGAAATGCCAGAAAAAACGACAGGCATTGACGACACAGAAAATGCTATCCCGTCAGAAAATCGGGAGCATTCAGATTGCTTGATTAAGCCTTAAATAATTTGTGAGAATCGACTGGGGGCATATATGTATACACATATTTCCTCCCTCCGTAGCTTCATTTCATAACTATAGTAAGACATGCATTTTTGCATAAGTACAAAACTACTGACAAACAGACATTGCAGAGAATGAATTATTTTATTTATTTATTTACGAATGAATGAATTTGTATAGGAAAATAGCTAAAAAAGAAGGTGCAAGAGCCACTCTTGTAGCAGCAATTGTTGGTTCACTAAATGCTAAAGCGACACAAGGCAACCCACTATTTAGATTTCGAGTGAGCCTTGGACTTCTTGGCGGCTTTCTCCGCATCCTTTGCCTCTTTCTCAGCCTCTGTCAAGATTCGTTTTGATTTCTTCTTTCCTGAAGATGCGGTGCTGGAACCGGTTGACTTCTTCCTGGAGGGCGGAGTGCTGGAATCAAGAGAAGATTTTTTAGCGAGTTCCTCTGTAATAGATCTAGTTGAGAGCTTGACAACTAACCTTGATCCCGCATCCACAACTGCGAGAGGCTTGAGGGCTTCAGGGTCTAGTTCTTCGGCTTTTAATTGCAAGCGTTTATCTTGATCAGCTTTCATTGCAGCCAAAGTAACATCATCAATATTTTTTGACTCCCCGACTATTGCTACCTCTGGATCTTCCTCATGTCCTCCGTCACCGCCATCATCCTTTAAAGCTGCTATCATTTCTTCATCATGGGGAATGTCAGCCTTAGATGGCTCGCTTCCTTCTCCCAAGTCTATAGGAGCAGCTTTGTCCTTCCCTCCTTTTGCCTTTTCCATAGGCTCTGCCCCAGAGGCGGCTCCTTGAGTCACATCAGTCTTTTCGGATGGCTCAATACCTACAGAGTGAGAAGCAACAGTTATCAACTCAGGCGAAAATAACGGGTTTTTCATCGATTGCTCAATCACGTGGCGAAAGGTAGAAATAGCCTTGGCAAATTGAGGAGAAAAGGTAGGGATACCTTCCGAAGACTTATCAGCAGGGGTAACCGCTGTCTCTGATGCCATTTCAGGGATTGGGGATAGCAGAGTTGTTCGAGGGAGTCCCGGGTGTTCAGGATCATATCCCTCTACTTCAGGAGTTGCGGGGGCAGCAGAAGAGGAACCAGTCTCGGGAATGTTTTTCTGTTTAGTCCTCCGCCTCTCTTCTTCCATAGCCTCAGCAATGAGGCGGCGCCCTTCAGCTAGGCGCTCTGGCTCATCATCCCTCCAGTATTTTTCCATTAGCTTATCTTCATCGATGGAATCGACCTTGAGCTCCTCTTTTTCCCACTCGACGATCTGATTCCATACTTGAACAAGAGTGGATGGGTAATCCTCGATCCAAGAAATGTTTCGGCGACGGATGATATGTGCGAAGAATTCAATCATTAATTCGCCGAAACCCTGAATTTCTGCCTCCGCCTCTGACAATTGTTTGCGGGCCTCCTCCGCAGCTTTGATAGCACACTCAACGTTGCCCTCCGCCAGGGCAGCTCTGTTCTCTGCCTCCAATAGCTTTGAAGCCAAGTCAGCATTCTTCTTTTCTAGTTCAGCATTCCTCTTTGCTAACTCGGCATTTTTCCGTTCGAGGTCAGTATAAGCAAGGCGTGTCTTAGCAGCTTCTGACTTAGCATCATCAGTTTTCTTTTTTAACTCAGAACGCTCTTGAGTGTGAGATTCAAGCAAGTCATGATAACGTTTTTGCATATCCTCAAATTGTTGTTTGAAGTTGGTAGCGTCCCTCTGAGCAATAGCAAGCTGGGCCTGTGTGTCCTCCAGATCTTTACCTAGGTTCTTTAAGGCCTTAGCATCTTCTTCCGCGGTTTTTTGCATTGAATCAGCATTCGTGATTAGAGTACGGATAATTCTGGAAAGGTTGCGTGAATATTTAAACATCTCAGAATACTGTTTTTCAACCGCGTCTATCTTTGCTTTGGCCTCGTCTGCCCACCTGGAAGAAATAGGTTCGAGGGCAGGTAAAAAAGTCAAAGTCTCGAAGTAGTGTTCGGGAAATTGCTCCTCCAAATACGCTCGCTTGATTGCAGTCTCCGCATCTAGTGGTGGAGGAGCTGGGATCGTCAATTCAGCGTCCCTGTGTGTGGAGGATTCAATAGTTTCTTTGTCTGTCCTAGGTCGTTTAGTAGCAGGGACCTTGCGTTTACTTCGAGACTCGGTATCTTTTGGAGGACTTCTCTCTCTGCTACGCTTTTCGTGGGAAGAGGTGGAGTCTTTCGATTGTGGCCTGTCCTCTTCCCTACGGCTTTGATAACCTTTGTATTTCTCCTGATCTGACCGAACGGGAGAGCGAGAACGTGAGGGTCGAGAGCGATAGGGATCATAAGGCCTTCTCTCCTCCCTACCGCGATCATCGCGGCGATCATACTCGATATCCTGAGGTGGATTAGACATACTGCGGCGAAGCTTCCTGATATCATAGTAAGATCGAGACATCGTGCCTGCACAATAAGACAAACGAAATTCAGAATCAATGGATTCACAGAGAAAGAGGTGTAATGAATGCTAATGCTATTGTATAAAGTGTGTCCTAAGTGATGTGTTTCCCCCCAACCAACCCGAGTCCGAAGCTAGACTAGTACGGGCAAGCTCTTTGGCCTTAGCAGGAGTGGTCTCTTCAGAAGAGGTGAAGACTAAAGGATCCTTCCTAAAATCCTCTGAAGTGTATATAGTTTCGGGTAAGGGGAGATCCCCCAATCCCTGGAATAATGGGTCATCAGTACTAGGGATGTCTCCCCCGGAAGCATTAAGTGGCGACTCTTTGGAGGATGTTGACTTTTCCAGAGAAGTAGCCTCCTCGGTGGCAGTATACCCTTCACGATGCTTTTCGGCCAAATTAGCCAATTCGTCATCTTGAGTAGAAGATGGAGAAGGTGAAGTTTGAAGAGGCACTGTAGGAACTTCCGAGCCTTCTCCTGTCTCTGGGACTACATCCACTGGAGGAATATATACGTATGGAGCCGTCCCATGACCAATACTACGAAAAACGGATAACAGCCCATGAAAGTGAAGATATTCGTCCTTAAGGACTTCATCGATAGTCAAGAATTTTTGATCGCCATTAAGAAGTTGGTGCATCCGGTCAAAGAACACCTGATCTGATATTTTTTTTGGATTGTCGACTGCAAACAAAAAGAAAAACGAGTTAAGACAATGACTCGAGTGTATAGAGCCCGGATTTAGAAAATCAGCGCTTTACTTGATTTCGTCCACCTCCTGGCACATCCAGGCTGTCGCTTCACATAGAACCATTCCAGTCTGGAATCTCCAGCTTTACTGCTGAATGGCGCTGAGATTATCTTCCTCTTAGGAACAGACTCAAAATAGCAGAAAGATGGAGTCTCTCGAGTCCGATGCTTGAAGTTATAGAAGAAATGAACATCATCGAAAGTGAGTTCTATGCCTAGGATCTCACGATATGCTATATATAAAGTGTGTAAGTAGGCATAAGAATTGGGATGCAGCTGCATGGGGGCAATCCGCATTTGTCTTAGAAAATCTACGATGAAGGGAGAAAATGGAGGGATAGCGCCGACCATACACATCAACCGAGTGACCGCCATATATCCTTCTGGAGGGTTGTGGGGACGGTCAGAGCTCGAAGGCACTAGAGTGTCCCTTTTCATTATCCCGTACTTTAAGCAAATTCGGATAAGTCGGTCGTTGTCGATTGTTGATTCAACGGAATCCGGAGGTGATTCCAATATGACAGCCGATTCAAATTCATCAGGGGCCCGGTCGTCACCAATCCCTCCTTCCTCCTCAAAACCTAGGGAAACTTCATTCTCTGAAGACACCTCGTCGCTTTCACGATTTCCAACCCCGTAGTCTGAACCCTCATTATCCCATTCTGGATCCGACGGAGAAGATATGTCCTCGAGAATAATTTTGTTAGAGGTTTCCGGGGCTTCTTTCCTCTCAGCTAGTATGGAAGAGCGTCTGGGTCTCATGGTCATAAAACTATTGAAGAAGCAATAACACAAATTAGAGCAAATTAGCCCGTATCCCCCCGTGCATGTGTGCAAACTAAAGTGTAAACAATGTATACGGAAAGTGCAAAGTAAATGTTTAAAAGTGCGACGAAAAGATTTGGCAAAATATAAAGAGTTGAAGTAGTTCTTGGTGTCCAGTTACGTTCGCAAGGCACTATCCTAACTGTCCATTAGGTTGAAGATTATGTCAAAAGCTGATTGGGCCAGTTAAACAAGTTTTCATATATTGAGGTGAACTGCTCTTCGGTTCGGTTCGGGTGCGTTCATGGGGATCGGATCGGAGGTGCGGCCTCGACTTGGGCTCGGATAAACTGTGGAACTCAGAAATCAAAATCGGATCGGTTCGGAGCTAGAGTCCCCTAACGGTTCGGATCGGATCACATAGTCGTACTTCTCCTCCTTTTATCTTATGGTCCAACCCGATCCGGTTAGGCAAGCTCCCTTTCCCCCTTCCTTAAATACTTGCTCCGACCCGATCCGATCTCCTGTATTTCTTTTCTTTTTTCTTTCTTTACTTGCCCCGACCCGGTCCGACCTCCTGAATTTCCTTCCTTCTTCCCTTGTTTTTTCACCTTCCATATCCCTCCGAACCGAACCAATTCCCTACGGTCTTCTTCTTCTCCTTCACCCTCTTTCTTCCCTAACCGACCCCAAGGCCAATTTCGTGCCAGTCACTCAAATCAAAACCAAGCAATTATATGCTGGTGCACTCAACTACGGATTCTCATCCCCTCCGTTCCAACCTCAAGATGGCGATGAGTCTACTGGCGACGATGACGAGGGGGGGTCACGGTGGCAAGGTCATCAGAGTTTCATACTCAAATCATCCTAATCGCTCACGAATCCGAATCGAGAATGATTAAAGAAGGAATTGTTCAAAGTTTTATAACCTACCGATGTAATTACTTCGAGAATTAAAAGGAATTTTGATGCTTCACGAATTAGTTTTTTTTCTCTCGTTTTGCAGAACTTCGGGAGTAAAACAGTAAAAATGAAAGGAGGAAGAAGGCAGTGTTTATATAGAAGAGAAGAGTGTCTATTCGTCTCCCCATTCGGATCGGCAGCCCAGTAGAAGAATTCTCGTTCGGATCGGATGGACAGCCCAGAAGCGAAGCTTGGCCCAACAGTCCAGTGAAAAATAGAAAGGAGAAAGGATCTGTTCAGATCAGAATCCGAACCGAACCGAGTTCTTTAGCTCAGCAACGAATTAAATTGAAATCTGAAGAAAAAGATGAAAACACAAGGAAAATCAAAAGAAAAATCACCTCGAAGAGCGCTGTGCAATGATAATCAAAGCATGCTCCGTCTCCAACAGAAGCATCCTTTGAGGGGGCAAAATGTTGGCCCACTTTGTGAACTGGGCAACACAAAGTCAAGATGTGAAATATTGAAGAGCTTGAAAAACACTGAAGCGGATCGGATCGGAGTAGTGTAGCGGTTCGGATCGAATAAAGTCTGCTGTTCGGATCGGTGAGCTATTGTTGTTGGAATAAGAGAGGCACGTCTGTTCGGATCGGAGAGCAACCTATTTCCAACTGGAGCGGAGAGTAATAGATTTGAGCGGAGCGGAGTAAACACAGGAAGTAGTCCTAAGTCAATCCGGGTCGGATCGGGTACTCCGATCCGAACCCCTTGTGCATACCCCTCCGACCCGAGCCTGTCTTCCACGTCACTCTCCTGCATGAGCGCCTGGTTATTCGGATCGGCTGTGACCAGTTCATACCCTCAACGTCCACTACTCTGATGCGTTGTCAACATAGAAATTCATCCGAACCCGAGGCTGATGGGATGGACGACACGTGGCTCCGATCCAGATCGGGTTCTGAGCAAATTCTCACCTACAAATACCCCGTCTAGAGACAAAGAAAAGGATCTTTTTTCCGGCACTTCGAGAGTTCAACAACCTTCATAACCCGAATTTCAGCACTCCCGGAAAATCCAAATCTTCTTTCATCATTTGTTTTTAGACAATTGAGTGAATATAAGTGAGTTGTGAGAGAAGTTCAGTGAATATTTCATTGTAATTTGCAACTACATCATTGAAAATAGTGAAAGACAAGTGGACGTAGGCATTTCTTCGCCGAACCACTAAAATCCTGTGTGTTCATTGTACTTTTGATCTTATTTTATTCTACTTTTAGTCAATTTGGGTGTTAGAACCACTTTTTGGTCTAACAATGTGTAAGAATCATCGACCCAATCACATAAACAAGTCGGATGACTTGTAAATGGAAGTGTGATACTCAGTTTGAATATAATAGCAATATATTTAACACATCAAACATTTCAACATCACAGACATATATTTGAATTCTTTTTATTGTGAACAAATGACAATAAAAATCTACTCTTTCATTTCAATTCTTTTAAAAGTGACAAATATGTCTCTTTTATTCTAATTCTTTTAAAGTGACAAAAACGTTGAAATTTTGTCTAATTCCTTTCAATGTACAAAACATGATAATTTTGTCATATTCATTATAATGTACAAGATATGAGAATTTTGTCAAATTCAATTCTGATGTACAAAATATGATAATTTTGTCAAATCTTTTAAAGTAAACAAAAATGTTATTTTTGTCTTCATTCTTTTAAAGTAAACAAAAATACGAACTTTACTTTAATCCTTTTTAATGATCAAAATGTACTCTTTCTTCTTTGTGAACCAAAAATGTATTTTTGGTTTTAGTTCTTATTAATGATCAAAAATATAATCTTCCTTCATAATGACAAAAATGTATGTTTTGGTTAAACTCTCTATTATGACCAAAAATAATTATTTTTGTTTCATTCCTTATATTTGACAAAATGTGTATTTTCACTTCATTCTTTTTAATGTGACAAAAGTGTCCATTCTAATTCATTCTTTTTAATGTATATAAAAATATACATTTCCTAGTTCATTCTTTTATTGTATAAAAATATACATTTTCTAGTTTATTCTTTTAATGTATAAAAATATTAATTTGGTTACACTCTTTTTAATGACCAAAAATGATAATTTTGGGTTAAACTCTTCTTAATGACCAAAAATGATAATTTTGGTGAAACTCTTTTTTTTATGACCAAAATGATAATTTTGATTAAAGTCTTCTTAATGTAAACAAAACTATATATTTTGATCTACTTCTTTTTAATGTAAACAAATGTTCATTTTGGTTTAATACTTTTTAATACACAAAAATATTCATTTTTGTTTAATCCTTTTTAATACACAAAAATATTCATTTTTGTTTCACTAATCAAGTTTTGACAAAACAAGTTATTTTGTTTCACTAATCATGTTTTGACAAAATGTTATTCTTATATAATCCTTATTAAATGACAAAAATGTGATTTTTGTAAAATCCTCATTAAGTGACAAAAATGTATGTTTTTGTCAAACTCCTTATTAAGTGCCAAAAATGTGATTTTTGTCAAACTCTTTATTAAGTGACAAAAATGTGATTTTTGTCAAACTCTTTTTTTTATTTTTTATATACAAAAATGTTCATTTTTGTCTAACTCCTTTCAATGTGTCAAAATGAATGGTTTTAACTCATTCTTTTTCAAAGTGATAAAAATGAATGAATTACTTCGTTCTTTTCAAAGTGCCAAAATGTTTGGTTTTATCTCAATAACTATATTTCTAATCGAAATGTCATTTTTATTTTGCATAACACATTTCAAATAAAAATGTTGTTTTTATTTCCAAGGTACATTTGTGAGGAAATGTTGTTTTATTCCACTGTAACATTTATAAGAAAATGTTATTTTATTTCAAGGTAACATTCATTAGAAAATGTTATTTCATTTCAAAAATCATGTTTTGACAAAAGATGTTATTTCATTTATAATACACAATTTATAAAAATGATATTTTTTTATTTCTATTGTAACATTTATATAAAAAAATGTTATTTTATTTCACTAAACATTCTTTTGACAAAATGCTATTTTAATTCACTAATCATTCTTAACAAAAAAAATGTTGATTATATTCACTAGTCATATTTGACAAAAATGTTGATTCTTTATTTATTAATCAAATTTGACAAAAATGTTGTCTCTTTATTCACTAATAAAATTTCTAATCAAAATGTCATTTTTGTTTTACATAACAAACTTCAAATAAAAATGTTGTTTTTATTTTCATTAGCATATTTCAAATCAAAAATATCATTTTGATTTGCATAATCATATTTCAAGTAAAATGTTGTTTTATTTTTCTAACACAATTCTAATCAAAAATGTTATTTTGATTTTAATAAACATGTTTAACACAAATGATAGTTCTAATTTAACTAACATGTTTCTAAACAAAATGAACATTCCTAATGTATATCCATATCAAAAATTGTCATTTTTATTTTCAAAATAATTGATCAAAAATTATACTCTTGTTTTGTTGATCATTCTACTTCGACAAAACATTAAAAATAATATTCCAATGTTAACATTACAGATCTACCAACATACGAGCATCGCAGATCAATCACAACAACATACATAATATCACAGATCAGTATATAATAATCATACACACATGAAATTGAAATAACGACAGTTAATTAAATTTTAATTATTTTAAAAGAAGAAATCTCACCAAGCTTTGTAATTCAGAACAGTTCAGATTCGAATTTTCCTCAATTTCCCATGTCCTCTGTTTACGCTCTAGTCAGTTTCATGTTGTAGATCTCGTCAATTCGGTTCTAACGAACCTGAAATCATCGAATTCCGATTTGATTTGAATGAGAAATGATCATTTTTATTTTAACACAATTTGATTAGAATTAAATTAAATTAATTACACTTGCTTATGCGTTGTCGTCCCTTTCATCTTCTCGTTTGAATTCCTGGACCAAGTAAACTCATTGCTCAAAATCTAGGTCTCCAATTTGCTTCCTCCATAGTTGATCGAGTTCGGATCCGCCTTTGCCACGATGTCGGCCTCCGTGCGACGCACCCACGCCCCAGTCAGCGTCCAACTCGCCATCCATCAGGTGGTGGAAAAACACCCCCAGCGATGGCACTTCGTGGCCAGAAACCCGCCACGGTGCTCCATGAGAACCCATCATGTCCGTACCAATTCGAAGCCCTCAACGATCTCCACCATGTTGCTTTAGAAATTTGAACTAATATTGAAAGGATTAAGAGATAATAGCGTTCGAATTCGAGAGCTTCCTGGCCATTAAAATAGGTAGATGGCGGCTGTAACGTAGGCTAGGGTTTTGAGCGTATTGGACAGTATAGAGACCGTATTTATATAGTATATTATTTATTTAATTAATTCCTTTAACTTGAAAAATAATGGTTCGTTGCTATCAACTCCAAATCGAACCCAACGAGTGTCGCCCCTAGCTAATAACCCCCATCCCGGACACAATGGAATATGTTTTGTAACCCAGTTCGGCTGTTACGATATGTTTTTCTTTAAATTAAATTATAAAACATTTAATTATTCAATTCAAACGTACATTTTACATTACCAGGGCCACATACGGACTCTAAAAATTACAGAAAAATTATTTCTAGTAATGTCTTGATGATACGGTTCTAACAAGACTAATTTCGTTGAATTCTGAGACCGTTCGAAAAATGGCATTTTTCAAGTCGATTAAATTTGACTGAAACTGACTAAACACATTTTCCTATGCCACGCTCACATATTAATTCGAAAAATTAAGAAAATTGAAACCTAGAAATAATTTGACATTCCTGTTCCAACAAAAGTGGTTTCGTCGAAAACCGAGGTCGTTTGAAAAATGGCTATTTCTAAGGCCAATATATTTAATTAAAATGTATATAAATTCTACAGCGACTTTTCTAAATTTTAAACTAGACATAACTTTTTATTCCTGCGATGAAATTTCAGTTTTTCAGATTCGTTAGAAAGATATAATTAAACAGATTTAAATATTTCTTGTTTCGCTCAATTCTGATTTATTTTGAATCCGGTACAGTCAGTCAAAGTTCAAATTCAAAATTTCAAACTGCAGCGTTGTTTCAAACTCCTCTTATAATTAAATTAAATTCATTTGTTTTAAAATAAATTTTTAGCCATTATTATTTAAAATAAATTATTTTAAATATTAAATTTCATTAAAATTTTAAATTGGCCCCAAAATCCTGGGTCGTTACATCCAAGCTCGTACGCCTCAGAGAATGGTGTTATATAAGAGAATAAATTCTCCGCCACCAACAGATATATATTTAGCAAAGAGCAATGAATTCATCATAAAGGAATACAACGTCAGACATACCATCCATTTACAAGTCCGTTCTGGGTCTGAACGAAACCAAAGACACCTTATTCCTCGTCCCGTATGTCCAATACAGGAGAGAGGTGCTCGCATATCTGGTTGATCTCTGAGTACGTCTGGACGACCACCACTTATTACCTTGTCTTGGGATGCCTCCCAATCAAGACATCAGTAATCATCCAAACGATGTGAAGACCTCCGGTCTTCAACCACCGTCTTCATCTTCGACTTTTAATCATCGTAGAAATTATTCAGAATGTTTTAAACCCGGTCTTTCTGAATAACTCGCGTATTTTATAATCAATAATCAAGTGCTATAGAAACACATCATACACCTCATTCCAATTCAGAATATTCTTTTAATAAAATATTCACATTATTTGGGAGAGGTTCCCATTTATTTTATCAAAGATAAATTCTTTAAATTTATTCTTTAATCTTCTTTTTAAAGATTCATTAAAACTCCAATTTGGCTTTAATAACAAAAATCATTACTTTACGATTATTCAACTTTAAGAAATTAATCTTGTCTTTAACTGGGTTAAAGAACAAATGTCATTTAAAAACATTATTCACGATAAACCCCAAAATCATCTTCCATTAAATATGGAATTTTCATAGAAATCAAATCAATATATATAATCGATATAAATTCCCGTATCAGACTGATAATATAAATGGAATAACGGCAAAGCCTTTTAAATTCCATATATAGTAACGGTCTTCATTCACAGAAGCTCATTTCGATTATTATTAAATCGAATTCTATTCAATTCCAGTTTAATATATTAAATTGGAAAACTTTACTTTGGAAAATTCCCATTAAATCTAAATAAAAAGATTTATAAATTCCAAATTATATTTTCACTATTGATTGGGTTAAAGAACAAGTGTCGTTTAAAACACAGTTCACAATAAACCCAATTCACATTTTATTTTATTCTAATTTCTACATATAATTGGAAAACTCTAATAATCTTAATTAAAAGATTTATTCTTTTCTCAGCTGGGTTTAGGAACGATGTTATTAAAGACACCATTCATGACAATCCAAAATTCCAATTTATTTAATTCCAAATAAATATTAATTTATTGGAAAATTTCATTAAATCTTAATTAAAGATTTATTCTATTTCTTTATTAAAATAATGTTTTCAAAATATTAGATTTTGGAAATTACTACTTTTTATTCTATCTATTATAAAATGAGTAAAAACGATCGATAAACCCATTCGGTTTAAAATGGCATTTCAACTTATAATGGGCTAAATAGTCCAATTCATTACCATGTCCATTTATGGTTTATAATGGGCTAGACCTCCCACGTTAGACCTACAACTTGTGGATGCTGGACATGCCGGTCGGGTCCGGGCAGACTTATCCCACAAGTTGGGCTTAACCTCGTCTCATAGCCCGCTTCGTATTTGCGCACTTAGACCTCTCACATTAGGTTCGACATTAGTAGCGGTTGGATATGCCGGTCGGGTCCGGGCAGACTTCCACTACAAATGCAACCTAACCTCATGTCAAAAATGCAATTATAATTTTTAATTGTAATTATTTCACTGAAAAATATTCATTATTTTTGAACTATTCTTTATATAAAAATGTTCTTAATTTTCAAATATTATTTATTTAAAAGATATTTTGAATCGGAATGCGACTCAATCAATTACCATATATTTTCAGTTATATGGATTTCATACATCACATGTATATAACAATAATGAGAAATAATCAATTAACAATCCATTCACATCCAGAGCGAAATTTATAATAGTGTGAGCATTAAAATGAATAAATAAATAATGCTCAACACAGACTGTCAATCCATCGATTGACATACAGCTAAATATTGGGACTAGTGTATATCAAGTATCATCCCAACACCCGTGTGGGGTTTTCAAACAACAACAGGCTACATAAATACATCATTGGATAATGAATTTAACCGATTATAATTCGGTTTGAACTATTTTCTATTTAACACATTTTCACTGTTTAAATTATAAATGGAAATTTATAATTTAATTTCAACAAACATATATTTTGATGTAACATGACAAAATCTAAATATAAGACATTTTTAATATAAAATGAAATTTCTATATAAAATGACATTTCTAATCTAATGTAACATTTCTATATACAATGACATTTTTAAATGAATGACAGACATTCCTAAATGAATGACATTTTTAAATGAAATGACATTCCTAAATGAATGACATTTCTAATATAACATTTTTAATATAATGACATATTTATTTGACAAATATATGTTCTAATCTGCATGACATATAAAAATGTAAGTGTTAATATGTATACAAAACTAATGTATACATGACATATAAAAATGTTAATTTTATCTTTGACAATCATAAATGACATTCCTAAATGAACATAATTGAACTTCATTTTCTGACAATTCTAAATGAAAATAAATGTCATTTCTAAAATGAACATAAATGATACTTCTAAATGAACATAAATGATACTTATATTTTTGACAATTTTAATACAATGAAAAATGACACTTTTATTTTACAAAACATGAGCCTAAATAAATGACATGTTTATTTTACAAAACATAATCCTAATATAACGACATGTTTATTTCAACATAACATATACTAATAAAATGCCATGTTTTATTTAACACAATAAATACTAACAAAATGACATGTTTTGTTTTAACATAACATATACTGTTAGAATGATGTTTTTATTCTAATGTAACATTTGCTAACAAAATAATGTTTTTATACTAATGTAACATTCTATAACAGAAATGATATTTTTGTCAAACTTAACATTTTATAACAAAAATGCTATTTATTTCTAATGCAACATTTTTAAAAAAAAATGAAAATTCTATTCTAATGCAACATTTTTAACTAAAATGACAATTTTATTCTAACATTACATTTTTAATCAAATATGACATATCTTAACAAAAATGTTATTTTTAATCAAATATGACATATCTTAACAAAAATGTTATTTTTAATCTAATATGACAAATTAAGTAACATGACCATAATCTAAACATTTGACAAATTGTATTTCAAACTAACATGTCTAACAAATGATAATTTTTATTTCAAACTAACATGTCTAACAAATGATAATTTTTATTTCAAACTAACATGTCTAAAAAATGATACTTTTTATTTCAAACTAACTTGTCTAACAAATGATAATTTTTATTTCAAACTAACATGTCTAACAAATTATAATTTGTATTTCAAACTAACATGTCTAACAAATGATAATTTTTATTTCAAACTAACATGTCTAACAAATGATAATTTTTAAATAACAAAGTATGTTTAGCATGTTATTCTTTTTATTCTTTAAACAATAAAAATGTAATTTTTATTTATTCCTAACATGAACATCTCAGTTATATATAAACAATAAAAATATGGTTTTTATTGTTTGCACAAATTTTGACTAACATGAATATACACAATTCAATTCAGATGTTCATCGTAATCACAAAAAAACAATTACAATTTCATACAACACCAACATGAATTTTATATAGAATAAATATAAATTTCACATCACGGTTAATAAATAATTATCTTTAAAAATAGAGATCTCACCTTGATCGGTTTTTTTTATGAAATCGTTTAATAACGATTGATTTTAATAAAATTAAACAGTGTTTAATTTTATCAAAATTTCCCATAGCTTCAATTTCTGATCCAGTCTTCTCCATCGCGTAGAGTTTTCTGATATGAATCCAACGCATTTTGTTTCATGGATTTCTGATTTAGCAATAAAAAGTTATAGTATTTTAAACCTTAATTACACATTTATGTTAATTAAAATATAATTAATTCAAAGTTAAAGCTTAATCCCCTTTCATCACGTTGTTTTCTTCCCCGAAGATTTCTGCAACCATACCCATCCTCGTCAGAAAAAGGAACCGCCGCCGCTCCATCTTGTTGCCACCAGACCCAGATCAGTCCTTGCCACCGTCGAGCCCTTCTCCTCCCTCATCGGTGCCTGCCACCTTACGTGACTCGGTGGTCCCTAGGCCATGCGATTTTAGTTCAACATCGGCGGATTTGGGGCCAAATTCTGGCCATCCTAGCTCGTCAGCTCCGATCTTGACCATCCAGTTGGTAGAGCTCGAAGAGCACAACACGTTTACCCTTGGAAGTTCCTCTGAATTCAGCTTGGAATTCATGGATTTTGGAGAAGAAAAGGGGAATGTATCGGCCATTGATTTCATAAAGAAGGCGGCGGGTACTGTTTGGTTGATTAGGGTTTTAGTGTAGTGTATATTTATAATATTTTATTATTTAATTTTCTAGTTTTCACAAAAATAAAAACCCGTTACTTCTTAACCACTCCAATTCCAGCCCAACTAATGTTGCCCCTAGCTAAATACCCCTATTCCGGAACCAATGGGATAGGTCCCGTCAGCCCAATCGATCGTCTTTAGCCTGTTTTCTTTAAGTTAGAATTTAAATCATTTATTTATTTAATTTTTTCATACATTTAAATTTACCGGGGCCATATACAGACTCTAAAAATTCTAGAAAAATTATTTCTAGTTATGTTATAACGATACGGTCCTAACAAAATTAACTTCGTCAAATTTGGAGACCGTTTGAAAAATGGCTATTTTCTAGTCGATCGAATTTGATTGAAATTGACAAAACATGTTTTCTTTTGCCACGCTCACATATTAATTCTAAAAATTATGAAAATTGAAACCTAGCAATAATTTGATATTCCAGTTCCAATAAAAGTGGTTTCAATGAAAACGGAGGTTGTTTATAAAATAGCTATTTTTAATATTAAAATATATAAAAAATTCTATAGTGACTATCCTGAAAATTAAACTGGGCATAACTTTTGATTCCCTCTATGAAATTTCAATTTTTCGGATTCGTTGGAAATATATTTATAAATAGGTTCTAATATTTTTAGTTTCACTAAAATCCATTTTATTTTGCATCCTGTACAGTCAGTCAAAATTCGAATTCAAATTTTCAAACTACCGCGCTATTTCTAACTCCTTTTATAAGTAAAATAAATATATTCGTTCTAACTTCGATTTAAATAAATTTTTAATCGTTATTATTTAAGATAAATTATTTTAACTGTTCAAAATCCATTAAAATTTCTAAAATAAAATTTTAAATTGGTTCCAAATTTCGGGTTGTTACTATCTCCCCCACTTAAAATCTTTTCGTCCTCGAAAAGGAACGGAGCTGAAAGTTGTTTAACTAACCAATTTAATTTTCATTCTTTTATTGGTTTCAATAAATTTTAGTAGTTGAACTAATAATCACACAACACAATCATAAATCAATTAGTTGATTAGCTTTTCAAATATATATAACTTTTATATATTTAAAAATCATATTTTCTAAAATCGAATTATATATATAATCACAAATACGTTAATTATAAACTTGTCACTCTGAACTCGTTCTAGAGCATTACTAACCCTATCTCTAACGAATTTTTCTCATTTTAGGATACTACTGATCCAATCTCTAATGAGTATTATTTTATAGGATATTACTAATCCTACCTCTGATGAGTCTTTTGTTCATTTCTAATGATTTGTACCCCAAAGTTTTGGATTAACCAAAGCTTTAATACCAACTGTAACGATACGGAGTTCGCCCGGACTTAATCGATCGCTAAATCGGCCAAGACCGTTCAAAACCCGAATACGTTAACTCTGGGAATACAAAACATTATAACAAATAACAGAAGACCTGTATAAACATCATAATAATGTTACATCAGAGTACAGAATATCAGAGTACATCGAATATAATATAGCGGAAGATAATTTACAATAATCTAATACAATGCAGCGGAAGACTATCAATGTTCTGGACACAGCTTTAAGCTTCGATCCAGAATCCTGCTCAAGAAATGAATATCTGCAAAAGAAGCTACTCGACTGCCCGTGTGGAAAAGAGGGCACCCGAGTTTGCAGAGTGAAACAAAGTACAGGTCAGTCATGGGACTGGTATGAGAAATCTTACTTAACTAATCTAATAATAAGGCTAATCACAGGACCATGCCGCTAACGCGGAACGGTTTTACTCAATTGGATTTCCTGTGTAAGAAATAAAGTAAATCATTAAACAACGCAATGCTTTTTAGGAAAATGAAACCATTATAAGACTCAAGTCCAATCAACAATGCAACGCAAACCAGAGGATAGAGTTTTACCTTATAATGGTCAAAAATGCTTGATACGTATAAAATGGATTTGATATTATTATTAGTGTATATATATTTCAAGACATTTCAAGACATTTCAATCATAGACGGCAAAGCTACCATATACTATGTCGCCATACTAGTTATACAATCAAAATCGTATGGTATCGTATTGGTTCACGATGGAAATCCAACTTCCAGATCTCTCCTCTCCTCCTTATTTTGCAAGTGGGACTAATCAAAGGCCAATAAACTCATAGTAATTAAATTAGGCTTAACACATAACTTCAAATACTTCTAACATATTTTGAACCCATTTCAACCCCATAAACACACGCGCACACACACACACACACAAAGTTGTCTTCAATCCACAAAATACTAACATACATGTTTAAATATTTAAACACTTTTAAACATCATTTTTAATGCAAAACATACCAAAATTTCACATTTATATAAAACACTTTTAAACATCATTTTTAATGCAAAACATACCAAAACTTACATTTTTTGTGCTTATTCTACACAAATTTCATTTTCTCATTCTAAAAGTTGTATAAACCACATTACTTTGATGCAAAGATTTGTGTATTCCTATTAAAAATTATATGATACATAAATATTTGTTTCAAATCAATATTTTATATTTTCTAGTTTAACAATAACAGAAAATTCCACAAACATTGTTGTTATTGTCAAATTTACTCTAACAATAATTTTACAATTATTCCTTCTTAACACAATTCAATGCTACATTATTACTCTATAGATTTATTTAACCATCTACAACTTGGTTTTAAACAAAACTTCTATTCTATTTATAATTTCTACAAATTACATTTCACATTGAAAATATATTACTACTTAAATTTTGATTACTAACCAATACTTTATAATTTCGATGTTCATTCAAAGCATCAAAAATATATTTAACAAACATGTATCGGAATAATTTTTTTATAATTTTAAATGAATTCAATTTATTTCAATACACACTATTTATTTTATTTTTAATCTCAAATTGTTTATTTTCTTAGCTTAAGTTGTTATACGAGTCAGGCTCCTACACTCATTTTCTTACTTCATGATTTTAAAATCACGCAAAACACTTTAGACTTCAATTTCTTATACCAACTTATCACACAATGAACAACAAAGGTAGAAATTTTAAATATTTTACCAAGATTTTACTTCTCATCTCAAATCGTACACACATCAGATTTAAATTATTATAACTTATCTTTTATAGGACGTATCTTTAAAATACACACTCATATTTCTCTAAGTTCAAATCAATAATTGACGCTACCATGCCATTAAAGTTTTAATTTTCCAAATAGCAGCTGTACTTTGATTATAATATTAATCAAACTTGTCATTTGTCATTTATTATCACTAACTTGATGGCTGCAATCACCTTTTAAACCCAAGTATGAGAGTGTATTTCAAAAATATTACCCATATTCAAGATAGTTTCTCGTTTAAAGCAACTTTTTATCCTCAAAACACTTCATATTTATACTCTTAATTTTTCTCAGAACAAATCTTTTCACTTAACATCTTATTAACTCGTTTCGAGTCATATTAAGCCACCAAAATTAAAATGGGTTTTCCCCATCATTTGGCTGCAAAGTCAATATAATATCGCTATTGCATTGCCAACTCTACTTCAATCCTCGTCTCCTTTAGTGGTTTAAGACTATCCTCACAAGAATATTTTCCATTATTCTTTACCGAAATCTATTTAGTTATACAAAGTAATGTGCTCGATTACCTCGTATATTACTTAAGAAATTCTTATCCATAACGTTGATCAGGTGTAGCCCTTAAACTACCTAATGGATAATTCAATACAAAAGATATTCATAGATTTTTAGTTCGTATATGGTTGTCTTTTATTTACTATCACAACCACTCTTGCTTTATTTCAGATAAGAACAATCCAACACTAATTTCCGCTAGATATTCACTTGATTTATATTCACAAGCCAATTTACTCTCAATATCCACTTAACCATCGATTTTTACTATCCCTTAATCCTACTTATAATTTCATTGTATTTAGCACAACCAAAACAATTCACTTGTTTCTGTTGTGCAACTCTGATTCATTTCAAATTGCACTCATTTACCCCAACATGAATTTCACTTATATTATCTTGGATAATTCATTTACCTATTCTTCATTTTATTTAACTCAATGATCAACCGAGCATAGAAAGATATGATTTATATTTCATCAAAAATTATAAACCCTTGGTTTAAACATCAAAAGGATTTGAGAGGATGTAAGTTTCTACTCAGATAAACTACAAAAGATAGGATATAACTCATAGAATACTAGGGAATGAAATACATTCCTAGACGTATCACGAAAGCTAAGATTCCACAAGACTCAGATGACAAGGGACACAGGTTAAGGATAACGATAGAAATGATAAAAGTAGACACAAGTATTATCCTTCTTTATTGTAACACGTGTACTATTTTGG
The DNA here is from genome assembly GCA_030737875.1 of Allium sativum. NCBI lineage: Eukaryota > Viridiplantae > Streptophyta > Magnoliopsida > Asparagales > Amaryllidaceae > Allium > Allium sativum. The sequence continues at coordinate 368,035,537 of CM060920.1, forward strand.
TGTTATTCTGTGTTTATCGAATTTTATTCTGAATTTTTCTCTAATACCAATTTGTAACGCCCTACCCCGAGACTCACCATAATAAAGAGCATTATAGAGTTATACTTTCTATTAGAGTACAGAATAGAGCTAGTTATAAGCGATCATCCATAATCTTGTATTAGACGAATATCAAATACGTTGATTGGATGTATAAAATTTTCTTTTCTTGCCTTATGTGATCGATGCACTCAATTCATCTAATATAAAACTATGATGGGAAAGGATCGTGTTTAGAACAAACTACCACACATCACTGATAACATATCACATAACAAATATGTATAGATAAAACAATAGAATACAACAAGTATATGTGCTACAAACTCAAATGGTTACATGAGAACCATACACATACAACAAGTCTCAAAAGAATAAATAAAAAAATGACACAAATATATGTTTATGACTAAGGTAAAAGCTTCAAAAGAATATCCCAATGTATGACCTAATCATGAATCAACTGCAGCTATAACCTAAAACAACTCAGTCTGACCTGAGCAATAATTACACAAGTCAGTCTAGTTTGAATATATCAGTATAATAGGGTAAACAAAGTGTACTTCCATTAAGATAATTGTGACTCCCCACCCTAAGACTCACATTAGTAAATAGCATTAACAAGTAATGGCTTCTACTAATGTAGAGAATAGGGTTGTTTAGGAGTGACAAACCATAAGTCTTGCACTAAATAAACATTAAGAGTACCAATTGATACTTCATTTTTTCTTTAGTGGATCAACACCCTTAATCTTTATTCAATACAATACTATGGTGGCTCTTCATAACTCAGAACAAAAGCAAGTGAATATAACATCACAGATCACAGAACAATCATCCAGCATCTATATAGATACACGTGTCATACAATACAAATACAAAGTCAAAACTGTGGCATACAACCACAATATTTAAAACAAGTCAAAATACTATAAGGTACAACATCATAGTACATGGGTCAAGTATAAATATCTACACAAAACAGCTAAACGAAGTAGCCCAAAATAGATAGATCCGTGATGGAAGAAAAGCATATTTACAGCTACTAAGGATACCTGAAAAAGCTTAGTCTGACCTGACATTAACACACACAAGTCAGTCTAGTTAACAGCGAGTAAAGGTAATATGATGATAATCATGATATAAATAATATAACTCTTTATTGATAAGAGTTAGAATGGCAACATTAAGGGTGCTCAAGGATCATTCAATCGGTGGGATAATAACAATGGATTCCATCTGAGTTATGCACTTACTATAAGCTAAGTACTTATATAACAACAAATAACATCTTGCAACAAAGCACCAAGAGTATCAAACATCATCAATGAACTCAATGAGTTTAGAAATCTCCAAAGAGAACAATAATCACCAAACTCCGAAATCAACATAATATATGGATATGAAATCCAATAACACCAAACTCCAATATATAATCATAAGATCAAATCAACATCAACAACAATATGGATCCATCATCAAAATAATGCACGTGCTTCAACAGTATAGCTCCCCTCAAGCTTAGAAAAGCATTATATGCATGTTCAATAAAGGCACCCACCACTGCGACCCCCCTCCCGGTCGAGCGTAACATAACCCCCAAGTCAAGTGAACACGTGTATAAGACTCCCCTCGAGTCTAGCTTCCTCCCGAAGCGAGTACTGGCTTAACAAAAAACAACAATAAGTGTTACAAACTCTCGGTATGTAACCCAAGCAGCGGTAACTGCACATCCCATACCACACGTTCTCACTATCAGTTTACTACAAACTAGTCAGCTCCATAATGGAAATAATCAAAAACAACAATCATCAGAAATAACAAATCAACAGCTTCAATTAGACGATCTTGGAATTAACCGATATCGTATACCGTTGTGTCCCATAGCAAGGATTTTACAATATCGTTTAAAGTTCATTATGTCTTCTCGAAGGGTGCAAAAAAATGTGGCCTTTATGTAGGAAAATACTTGATTTTCAAAAGCGGTTTTATAAAACGATTTTCTAAAACCGACAGATTTCTTTCTTAAAACTTCTTATATTTCTAAAATAGTTTTATACTATTTTATCGAGGCCGTCGATTTCTAAAACTAAAATCATAAATTTATTTTTGCCTTAAAATTACATAAAAAATGGTATTTATATTCATATAGGAAAAATTGTTTGAAATCGTGTAGTTGTGTTCAACGACATCAAAAACTCATCACGAAACACAATAATGAATCATCAAAATTCTCCAAAACTAGGGTGTAACAACCCAATTTAAACGGGCTAGAAATTTTTGCAAAATTCAAAAATCCAAGTCCACTAAAACCTGAGTTGGTTTGTCTGGTATCTTGCAGAAAGGCAAAGATAAACTATATCAGAGCTCACAATAAGATATCTCACAGCGGAAGGAATAAAATATAATAGTAAGTAAATATTTACCGTAAAATTGACACTGTCTAACAATTGTCTCCAAGTTGTATAATCTCTGCCACCTGTCTAACCTGCGGTTTGTTATGAGGAGGGCATCAGAACAAAAGTTCTGGTGAATGGACAAATTATACTTTCTATTAATAATACTACATATACCGTTCTTTCACTGGTCTACCTTTATTAAGTTATTCTGGGTCTATTACACATTACACTTCCGATTTCACACATAAACCATACCCATCTACTCCTAAGTAGATTAGCTTGATAAATCATATATATGTATCTATTTACCCAATATATTGTGGTACTCCCCATAGTACCCCGCTCGAGTGGTCTCCATCGCCCTATTGCGAAGACGTACAAGATCTCCATCATCACACTACAAAAGCGTACTAGACCATATTTCAAAGGCACACTACGCCTACATCACTACACCACGAAAGCGTGCTAAGCTGCGCTACGAAAGTGAATAAGCTTCTACATTGCACCATAAGGCATCCCGAACCTGAGTTCTTTTCCAAAACTCAGGAAACGACTTTCTATATCTATCAAGAATGGCCTCGATAGGCCTAGAATAATGGCTTCGTTAGATCCACAATACATATATCAAAATTTAATGTGTCTCTTTATGATGGCTATGGCCCCACACGTCCTTCAACTAATGAAAGACCATTCAAACAGCTAAGTGACTACTCTAACAACCAATCTGAACATCCATGTGGTCCCTCATCAAATGACACAACAATGAGGATCATTGACCTCTTGGTTTAGCTCCAATATTTCCCGTACTTGCTCCGATTGATGATGACATGTATCCAACGATCTACTATCATTTATTGGGTCTTGACCATGAAGCATCCCTGCCTACGAGCCGAGGAAGTAGTCGAATCATCCTAAAATCATCACAATCAGTCTTTAGGCTGCCCACAATGATAGATGCAACCAAGGCATACTCACCAGTTGGAAACATACAGACCATGCCTCTGTGGGTACAACCTCATTAGGCCTACCACAGACGGCTATCAATCTCGGAGTATCCACACATCTCGTTGAAGTCTTATCAGTCATGGCTATCAATCCTAATTCCATTAAATAAGTTGGACGTGCTCCCACTACATCTGCGAACGCTTATGATGATTTTCCCTGTTAAGCTCTTTATCCCCACAGGTTGGACCAAACGGATACCGCTATATTAATTAGAACTTATGTCTAATTTATCATTATGCATTTCATATTTCCTTTTTCGTTGATTTACAATATCCAGTAATCTATTTAATCAAATATTGTTTATTTATAAATCAACTTGACCAGTTACCATATAACCGCCTAGTCGCAAGGCCACCATAAAATATCTTTAAGCTTATCAAACTTAGTTTCCAAACTCCTATATATTTATAAAAAGCTTTATTTCTTTATTTTCATTTTCCAAATTATAATCTTTATGTTACAATTTTTCTTATACATTATTTCCACCGAAATATGCTTATTATATTCCAATTATAAGTTTACGCTAAGCCTTTATCTTTTTATAACCTCTTTCAGTTATGTTACCTTTTATTATTCTATCTTTACAATTTATTCTTTTTAGGAAGTTAGGTCTATTCCCAGTTAATTGATTACCGAAACTGTATAAAATATGTTTACATAGTTTAAGGTAATGACTGTAATAGAAACCCATAATTGCAAGACATCTCTTTTAATTATATTTAGGTTCTTGAATAGTGCGGAATACGACTAAATCCCTATTTTGCACTAATCCATGCCTTTATTTGTTTATAAACTTACAATTATTTTTATACTTCTTTTCCAAACCAAACTATGAAAATATATTCCTTTTTTCCTAACCAATCAATCTAGGCTATTTCTTACTTCCTATTTTAATTCGTATACATTGATTCCTGTTTTCAACTTATTTTCCCTTTTTTCATAATTACAGTAAATTTGGGTACAACTGAGTTATGCATTTTTTCCAATCCCAACAATTTCTAAATTCAATTTGTTCTAAATTCGAAAGGTAATCTTTTCAACTAATATAAAAATTCTCAGATTTACCATTTAATTGCAAATTTTCTGTCTTAATATTAATTTTGCCATGCCCATTTATACCAAAGCCTCTTTTGTTCATAATTCCAATTAAATTATGTTTTCCAATGCACACAAACAAAAGGATTACAATCAGTCAAATAAATTTGGCGCACAATTCAATTATATGCTAGCATTTCAAGTTCATATATATTTTGCACATTACCAAAATTCAAAATAAACTATATATATTCCAACGCAGAATGGGGGAAAAGAGGAAGTAGAGAGCATACTATAAATTTTTAACAAAATCAAATGATATAATATACTATTATAAGAAAATGTAATTTAGATCCACTCACCTGGGATTTGCGCTTTAAGTTTGGATCTGCATTCTTTCTATTTACTTTTTAATTCAAATTTATATATCTATGGGATCCGGGCATCTGTATCTTGAATCTACTATATTTTCCTCAAATTCTTGAATCAAAAATCCTAATCTAAAATATAATGTGTTTCTGAAGAGTTTGGAGGAGAAAGAAAATGGCAGAGCTCTCGCTCCCTCTTAGAAAATATGAGTTGGAAGCTAGGCCCTGTAGTTTTATTTGTAGCTGCCTAGAAGTACCACGTTCATTCAGTTCACGATGTTAAATCCAATTCGTTTAAAAATATAAAATATGTCATCTTAACCCGAAATGGATCGACCCATGCTTCAAGTGGGTCGAACCACTTCTGGTATAGGTCAACCTGTATTCGATTTTTTAAATCGTATATTGGGTCTTTTTGGCTGCGTGATTTTGATTGTTTTAAATGTTAACTCAACATTATTATTCCTTAATCATTTTCATTGATTTTCAAATATTATTTTCCTATTTTGATGCACGTTCTTATTTCAAATTTAAATGTGTAATCAATGTGTGCATTGATAATTCTTTTTTATATATACATTCTTTCATATTTAATTCTTTTAATTCCATGAATGTTCTTTTTTACATTTATTTCTACCATCTTAACACACATTTCAATTTCAAAAGCGTACTATTAATATACACATATCCATTTCGTATTAAAACATTACTTAACTAGAGTCATTTCAACTTTCTTTTATTATATGGTTTTATACCATATATGACACGCGTTTATATCGCATGTTACTTCTATTGTTTTTGTCTAAATATATTTATTTACTTATAGGTGTGTTCGCATGTGTGTCCACACTCATAAATTAATCATTTAACTTCAAGTTTTGATGTTATATTCATTATTCCTCTTTTAATTTCCTTTATGGCATACACTGTTAATTTAAAGGAAATGATGCCATCTCAATATTAATTACTTTCCATCACAGACATTTCTTTTCCTATTTTACTAAATGGTTAAGTTTGTTAATATGTCAAAGTTAATAATGCTCCGTTACTTTCAAATTCAAACGCGCATTGTTTATACAATTAATGTGCTCATATATTTTCTGATTATTCTTTAACGTACTATTTATTAACTTTCATTCATTATTTTGTTTTTTAAATTTAATTCTATATATGTCATTGCACGTTTAGTTTGCATAGTGGAAACTTTTTATTTATTGCTTATTTTATATCATGCATTTGTTTTCAAATTTCAAACACATATTACTCATATAATTATTTTGATAATTTTATTACTTAAAATGCAAGATGTTACGTTCTCTCATCCTTTAGGAAATTTCGTCTCCAAAATTTATTAAGGGTAAAATTATGTACTTCCTCGCATAATTTGCAAGCATAATGTGTATATCCAATTTTGCAACAATTTGTGCATTTGAACAAAGTGTAACACAACATAAAAATACGTGAACGCAATGAATGTTTAAGTGGTACCTTCTATATGAATGCAATTTTTTTAGAAAAATCTTTTGAAAACATGATGCACACATCCTAAATATACTGGCAAATGAATGCAATATTTTTAAAAACAAAAATACCTTTTTTATCCAATATTTCCCACACTCTTACAATGTAAGAATGTAGTTCATCTAATTTTTGCATCTAAACCCTACCCACCAACTTTAGATTTGTGAATTTTAGAAAAATATAATTTTTTGAATTTGATTTCATATGTTAGAAAAAGGTAGAGAATGGAAAATTCTACATTTGTTATCCCACTTATGCACGTTTGTACCCATACTTGGAAATCTTTATTGCTAATACTACGAAAATTCATATTTTCTATTCCAAGCACAGTTTACATAAGAAGAATTTCAATTTTAGTTTTTCAAACTTGCCTTGGAAGAATTTATTTTCTTTTATTGTTCTCGTTTACTGCAGTTATCGTCTTTGTCGCTTTTGTAAATTTCATTTGTTTTTCTTTTACTTGTTCATTTTTGCTTTTATTTTCATTTTATTTACAATATCCTATGTTTTTATTCTTATCTAGTGATTGTTACAAACACCTAGAAAGAAAATGTCAACCAAATTATTCTATTTTTTCTACAAAATAGAATACTACATAGAAGTGCAAATCTATGCCAAAAGAAAACATGGTTTATTACAATTACTTCTAGGTAAAAGATACCATGACTAAATGTGGCTATCTATAACGACTAAGAGGCCTAGGACCACATCCCTCTGACATAAAAAGGTCCTCACCACTGAAACTAGACAACCATAGTGCTCCACCTTTCCATCTACCCCTTCCTACAAACTCATGCCGCGTACCCCTAGTTATTTCTCAATAAAATTTAGACAACATGTCGAACCTTCCTATTTCATCAAAAGGTGGTCAAAAAAAGATTTCCATTAATCACTAACCATGTCATAATTTCACTTAAAAAATCGGAAACTTGCTCCTTCCAATTGACGTCCTTTTTATCCTCTTCCCTTAAACCATGCAAGTTTTAAGATTTCCTTTTTCTTCCTTCTATTAAATAGTAACCACGTGAAATGTCTTTTCAAAATTTTATTTTTTTCAATTCTCTTACATTACTTCATAACATCTGAGTGTTTACCATTTTTCATTCTGACATCTTGATTTCTCCCTTAAGACTTTTCCACTCAAGTTTAAGTTTTACTCACATCTTAAGATAATTTCTTCAAACTTTTACCAACTGTCCATGCACACTAATGAGACCATTATCACTAAATTATCTTTAATTCAATAAAATATTATATTTTCAAAACTTATCTCAAAGTTAAAGCTTGGGAAGATAGGTTATGCACTTTAACTTAGTTGGAGCTCTTATTTATTTAATACAAATTTCTTTTTCAAGAGCAATTAATAAGATTAAGTTTCTATGAATCTTTTCTAAAGAGTGCTTGTGTGTTCTTTATGAAGTAATAAGGAAACTTCATTTTTTTAATTTTTTTGTTGAAATATATAGCACAAAATATGGTTCTTCACCTATACTTTGTACACGTCTTTCGCTGCACATTTCCTTGTCACTTTAACAAAACATGTTTACTTATAAACTTATTGATTCATAAAAATTTACCTTATAGTTCTTCTTATTCCAATAAGTTAAAGTGCAGCACAATTTGTCCTTTATAAAAAGACTTTTACATTTTCTCTTACTAGAGTTCGCCTACACACCACATATGATTAATTCCTTTATACTCGCACTTTTACTTAATCACTTATGTTACATAACTACAAAACTTGCTTACATACTTTATTCTTTTTCGAAACAAATTTGCATAATTTTATCAAAAATTGTTTTAATGCGAATCTCAATATTACAAACCAGTAAATTTACGAAAACTGTAAACTTTTCAATTTGAAACTCGAAAACTCTTCTAGAAATGTTTTTCCATAAAAAAATTTCTAGTTCTTTCAAAGGTATAATTATGGGGTGGAGTACAAAATGGTTTCTAACTTTTGTATTCCCCAAATCCTTTGCGCTAAATTATACTTCTTTATCAAAAATTTCTCTTTCACTCTAATTCCTCTAAAGCTATTGTGACGGCCCGCCCCGCACCAACCTGCATTTCCTCCGAAAGTGCGTTGTACACATGCCCGACTAGCACGGGACGGTCGTCAGAAGAAAAGAAAGAAGGGAATTAACTAAACGAGGAACCTGTAGAATGTCTCACAGCGCATGGAATAAAATATAATAATAACATACTTGACATAAAACAGGTGAGATAGTGCATAAGCTGATAACTAAAATCAACATCAACATCAGAGCAGCGGAAATCCAAATACAGCTTATTACAACTTTCCAAATTTACTGTCTCTAAACAAAAGAAAGCTAAAGTAGAATATGCACCACTAATGCCCAAGCAGTGATCTTCAACAACACAGGGAGAATACTATATATATATTACGTGGAAGCCTCCTGCTCGTCTCCGGATCATCTACCCGTGCATCACCAGCTAACCTGTCTCTAGTCTGCTCGTGTGAGCACCCAGAGTAATAAGAGGAGACATAAAACTCTAGGTCAGACATAAAGCCTGGTATGAGAGATAAGCATCTAAACGGAACAATAACAGGTATACTAAACCATACCTGAACCTGGACCTGCAACCAAAGAGTTAGTACCACATGCCGTACAATACTCTAAGGTGCCATAACAAATAGTGTAAGAATACAGGGGTGGGGTGTGCATGTCATAATGATAGCAAACAAATCAACCATAGGAACCATCCTCACATCCCTCACTCAGTGCGTAAAGCATACGATGTCCACCACTGTCAATCACTAGACCCATCGAAGTAGTGACGGAGTTCAACTTGTACAACTACTGCTACTACCAAGCTTACCACATGGAGTCATGACCAAATCTTTACAAATGACCCCACTTCATTGGTTTATAGCCCTTTAGTCATACCTAGGCCATTGCAGCCCTCAATCCGTTCACGTACTTCCCATACATAGTGATCCAAAGTCATAAACATCGACTGCTCCTTGGCACACGTCCCGCAGCAAAGCCCAATCATGAAGTGAACTCATCGGTTCCCAACTGGATCCTGAGCTCTAACTTCCCATATTGGACTACCTTTGCATCTCGGGTTATTGGTCAATACTGGGTCGGGTCGGGTTCTCTTTCTAGCCATCGGTTCGGGTCGGGTCCTCTACTTAAGGTCGGTTCGTAGTCTTCTCCTGTAGCGGTTCGGTTCGGGTCCACAGCGTCGCATCGGTTCGGGTCGGGTGTCCCCCTTTGGGTCGGGTCGGGTGTCCTCCTCCGGGTCGGGTCGGGTGCCATCTCCCTTCCAGTTTGTGCTTCCGCTCCGATCTGCTCCCTCGTTCTTCACGTGCTCCGATCCGATCCCTCCTTCGCCATCTGATCCGCGTGGCCTTCCCTCTTTCCAGTTCTCCCAAGTGTTAAGTTCCGATCCGAGCACTTCGTCTCCAAGTCGATCCGATCCCCAGCTTAACCAACATGGCCTTCCTTTTTCGCCTAGCCTCGTTTGTGCCAGACTCCAGTTCGGGTCGGGTTCCTTGCCCAGGTCTCCAATCCGATCCGAGCCCATATCCGATCCGATCCGAAACCCTGCACAACTTTCTGCAACTTTTTCCAGCAACTTGTTTACGCCATTCGACGACGTTTTAGACAAATCTAACTATACTAATCAATCACAAATCATCCCAAACAGTCATAGCAACATAACAAACTAACCACAAACACCAAAACAATGAATTTACATGTCAAAATGGATCAAATATACCAAAAATCCCATTTTTCCCTTAAGCATGATTAAATAAAACTAATCATAGGGTTAACAAAACTTAATCAAATCGAACCAAATTTCTAACAGAGGAATAAAATATTATTTAAGAATTTCTAAACATTTTTCCAAAATTTATTAGTGTATAAATTCGCTAATCTTCACTAATTACCATTAATTAACTGTAATTAGTGCCAAAACGATGCTAATCACTCACCTTGGCCACAAATGAAATTCTCAGAACTGAAACCTCGCTGATTTGGGTGAATTCTAACGTCTAACAGCAGCTCTAGCCTTGCTTTCGTGTTTCCTCTCCTTAATTTGATGTAGATTAAGCCAAAACTTGATTAGAAAGTGATTAGAAGGTGATTTGGGTGTTGGAGGCCATTGCTAGGGTTGCAAGAAAGAAAGTGGCAGCTGGGAAATGAGAATAAAATCGTTCTCTAACTGATTTCAGCCTCCTCCTTACCCTAATCCCGAAATCCCCCATTGGGCCTAGCTGTAAATCATCCGGTTAAGCCCAATTAAGCAGTTTTTCACCATCTGAAACTTGTTTCAGCCATATCTCCCAAACGGTGAGTCCGTTTGGCTAATGTGACCAATCTACGGAATTGTAAACCATCATCCGGAGCCAATGGAAGTGGTTTCAGGTCAAAATTCCTTTCCAGTCAAAAGTTATGGCCAAAACAGTGCCAACTAGGGGTAAAATGGTCATTTAAAAATCGGGAAAATCATGAACATGGGAAATGACCCCAATAGTCGTCTCCCAAAGTTACATGACCATACAACTTCGTATGTAAAAGAAATAAATATTCTACGATCCTATGATGCGTAGAATACGGGTCGTTACACTCTCCCCCCCTTAAGAAATTTCGTCCCCGAAATTCCTTAACCCAAAGCATACAAAGGATCCCGCATGCCTAACAACCACAAACAACAATCAAACATGCAAAACAAGCAAACAAGCCTATCCTAGCATGCGGAAAACTAAATCGAAGTCAAAATCTTACCAGGCAAAGAGTTCTGGGTGTGTCTTCCTAATATTCTCCTCTGTCTCCCAAGTACAATCATTCTCGTCCTCGCCCCACTGAACCTTGACTAGCTTCACCGCCTTCCTTCGAAGTTGCTTCATGTCGTGCTCGACAATACGGGCCAGCTTGCGGTTCCCAACCGCCTCGGGTTCTACTTCGAAGTCCTCTAACTGATCAGGTGAAATAGTCATATCTGGATCGTGAACGAACTTCCTTAGTTGGGAAACATGAAATACGTTGTGAACTCCCGCCATTTTCTCTGGTAAGTCAATTCTGTATGCCAAATTCCCGACTAGTTCAAGAACAGGGAATGGGCCAACAAATCTTGGTGCCAACTTGCCTCTCCTGCCAAATCGTATTACGCTCTTCAATGGAGAAATCTTGACAAACACCAAGTCACCAACGGAGAATTTTAAGTCTCTTCTCCTCTTATCAGCATAACTCTTCTGCCTATCTTGGGCAGCCTTCATTCGTTGTTGAATGATCTTAATCTTTCCTGAAGTTTCCCTCACCACCTCTGGTCCAACCATAAACTTCTCGCCAGTCTCTATCCAACATGATGGTGAGTTGCACTGTCTTCCGTACAAAGCTTCAAACGGAGCCATACCGATACTGGATTGGTAGCTATTGTTATATGCAAACTCAACTAGGTGCAAATGGTCATCCCATGATCCACCAAAATCCAATATACATGCCCTCAAGAGATCTTCCAAAATATGATTCACCCTTTCCGTCTGACCATCGGTCTGAGGATGATATGCGGTACTGAGATGTAACTCTGACCCTAGAGCCTCTTGTAGGCTCTTCCAAAACCCACTAGTGAACAACGGGTCTCGGTCGCTCACAATGCTTTTAGGTATTCCATGAAATCTCACTACCCACTTCATATACAATTCTGTTAACTTAGCTGCCGTTCTGGTCGATTTGACTGGTATGAATCTTGCACTCTTAGTCAATCGATCCACGATTATCCAAATGCTATCATGTTCCGATCTAGTCCTTGGTAAACCATCGATGAAATCCATCGAGACTTGCTCCCATTTCCATTCGGGAATTTCTAATGGCTGTAACAACCCACTAGGCTTCTTTTGCTCAGCTTTAACTAGCTGGCAATTCATGCATTTTGATATAAACCTCCCAATGTCTCTTTTCATCCCTTCCCAGTAGTAGGTCTGCTTCATGTCTCGATACATCTTGTTACCACCGGGGTGTATAGTCAGTTTTGAGTGATGACATTCTCTAAGCACTTCATCTCTCAATCCATTGACATTGGGTACAACAAGCTTTCCATTCTTTCTAAGCCATCCATATCGATCAAGCCCATACTTTTTCATCTCCTCATCGATACCCATCTCTAGCTTGAAGATGATTTCCAATAGGTTAGGATCGTCTCTCTGACTAGAGCCGATTCGCTCAATCAAAGTGGGTCTGACAGTCAAACTTGCTAACATTTCTGGATTCAATTCGCACTTTGGTATGAAATCAAACCCCGCGATATACTCCAGTTGCTTCCATTCTAGAAACATAGCCCCTAAACTGGCATGTCTCCTACTCAATGCATCAGCCACCGCATTGCCCTTTCCCGGTGTATATGCGATGTCAAAATCATAGGAAGCCAAGAATTCTAACCACCTTTGTTGCCGGAGATTTAGATCCTTCTGGGAGAAGAGATACATCAACGACTTATGATCTGTAAACAGCTCAAATCTTTCTCCCAAGAGATAGTGTCTCCACATCTTCAACGCGAACACGATCGCTGCCAATTCCAAATCATGGGTAGGGTATCTTCTCTCGTGTGGTTTCAATTGCCGGCTTGCATAAGCTACAACCCTACCATCTTGCATCAATACAGCACCCAGTCCGGTACCACAGGCATCCGTGTATACCGTCATCTCTTCATTCCCCTTAGGAATGACTAACACTGGTGCGCATGTTAACTTGTCCTTTAGACTGTTGAATGCATTCTCGCACCTTTCATCCCAGACAAAAGCTTGATTCTTCTTGGTCAACTGGGTCAATGATGCTGCTATCTTGGAGAAACCTTGGATAAACTTACGATAATATCCAGCTAACCCCAAGAAACTTCTTACATCCGTTGCATTCTTGGGCGTAGGCCAATCCTGTACCGTAGCCACCTTTGTCGGGTCCACGGCAATACCATTCTCTGATACGACATGGCCCAAGAACCTCACTTCCCTCTTCCAGAAGTGACACTTAGAAAACTTTGCTTTCAATTGGTGTTTTCTCAACACCTCCATCACTATTCTTAAATGTTCCTTGTGTTCTTCCTCTGTCCTCGAGTAGACCAAAATATCATCAACGAACACAAGGACAAACTTATTCAACTGATCTCTGAATACCCTATTCATAAGATCCACAAAATATGCTGGGGCATTGGTCAGCCCGAATGGCATGACCAACCACTCATAAAATCCAGACGGCGTCCGAAATGCCATTTTAGCTATACTCTCAGCTTCCACTCTAAGCTGATGAAAACCTGTCACGAGATCCAACTGAGAAAATACTCTCGTGCCACTCAACTGATCGAACAAATCATCTATCCGCGGTAGAGGATACTTATTCTTCCTCGTCACTTTATTCAACTCGCGGTAGTCTACACACAAACGAAGGGAACCATCTGCCTTGGAAGCAAACACAACTGGTGCTCCCTATTTAGAAACACTCCTTCTGATGAATCCCTTCTTCAAAAGATCGCTGACTTGCACCTCGATCTCTCGCTGCTCCCTTGGTGCCATGCGACGAAGTGGCATCACTATAGGTCTGGCATCTTTTACCAAATCAATACGGAACTCAATCTCTCGGTGTGGTGGAAGCCCGGTCACTTCTTCGAAAACATCCGGATACTGGCCAACCACGGGCAAACCTGACAACTCACTATGCGGAATGTCGAGGGAGTTTAGAAAACTAGCCAATACCCCCTCACTGGGTAGACCACCAAACACTATCCTCCGCCCATCATCCGCTCTAGCTGTCACCAAAAAGCCCTCACAGTCTACCACCACCCCGTACCTTTGGAGCCAATCTACTCCCAAAATAATGCCAAACCCAGTAAAGCCCAAAACAAAGCAATCACAAACAAACATGCATCCATGACTCGATAAGACCACATTACGACAAATCATGCTAAGGCTAGTCGAACCACCAATCGGGTTCGTCACTACTAAAGGTCTATCGACAATCTCGGGCTCCAATCCCAACCTATCTACCAGGTCACTAGATATGAAAGAACTGGAAGCTCCGGTATCAAACAAAACTCTAACAGGAACATCATAAACAGAAAGCATACCTTGAATGACGACATTCTTTCCCTTCTCCGCCACTGTTGGGGCATTCGACGAAGAAGGAATAGCATAGGGCGTAGGCTTTCACCATTTGCTTTTCTTTAGGGGGTTGCAGACACTTGTCCTTGTGATGTCCCATTTGGCCACAGTTGAAGCACTTCCTATCCGCTGGCTTGGCCCGACAATTACTAGCATAATGGCCCTTCTTACCACAGCTGAAGCACTCAACATCTTGCTTATTCCTTTTCTTCTGGCCATCCTTAGTCTGATTCTGCTTTCTCTTATTCTAGGAACCACCCTTGCCTCCACCACTTGCTTGTGGTTTCGGCTCTTCTGCAGATGCAACCTCAGTCTTCAGCTTAGGTTAGAGACTTTCTGACCTCAATGCTTTCCCCACAATCGACTCAAACGTCTCATCGATGTGATTAATAAGCCTTTCCCCCAAGTACTGATCCAAACCAGTTACGAACTTCTCATTCTTCTTCTCAACAGTATCAATAAGAGATAACCCATATTTTGACAAAGTGTCGAATTCAGCAATATACTCCGAGACAGCTCTGCCATTCTGCTTGAGCTCCAAGAATTTCTTAAACAGCACTGACTTCTGAGCAGCTGGAATGAACTTCTCGCTAAAGCGAGCCTTAAACTGCTCCCAAGTAATCTGATCTTTGGGAGTAGCCGCCTTTATAGCGTTCCACCAATTCATTGCCCGCCCTTGCAACTGACGGGACGCTAGCTTTCTCTTCATCGCATCCTCGATACCCAAATCCTCGAAGATACGTTCGCAACTATCCAACCAATCTTGAACATCCGTGGCCGACTCCGTTCCGTGAAACAGCTTCCCACCAAGGCTAGTATAATCCTTATTTAGCTTGGCGAAGTCGACCCTCGGCGCCTGCACTATTGGACCACCACCATTTCCACCATTGGGAGTTGCCCTCTGTACATCCCTAAGCATCTCTCTCATGAGGTCAGCAAACATCGTCCTCATGTCAGCAGCATTCCCATTATTGGCCCCTCTACCGGTACCTCTAACATATCGGCTCATCGTCAATCTTAAAAAGGAAACGATTAACGACCCCATAGTGGTGCTAGTGCAGCACGACTTCATTCTTATACTACTAATAGTATATATATATATAGATTTTAAAAACCAAAATAATCACAAATACGCTCTCTTGTATACATATATTATCTCTCCCTGATAACTTCCCTAGGTTAACTACGCAACCTAGAGCTCTGATACCAAGTGTGACGGCCCGCCCCGCACCGACCTGCATTTCCTCCGAAAGTGCGCTGTACACATGCCCGACTAGCACGGGACGGTCGTCAGAAGAAAAGAAAGAAGGGAATTAACTAAACGAGGAACCTGTAGAATGTCTCACAGCGCATGGAATAAAATATAATAATAACATACTTGACATAAAACAGGTGGGACAGTGCATAAGCTGATAACTAAAATCAACATCAACATCAGAGCAGCGGAAATCCAAATACAGCTTATTACAACTTTCCAAATTTACTCTCTAAACAAAAGAAAGCTAAAGTATAAGATGCACCACTAATGCCCAAGCAGTGATCTTCAACAACACAGGGAGAATACTATATATATTACGTGGAAGCCTCCTGCTCGTCTCCGGATCATCTACCCGTGCATCACCAGCTAACCTGTCTCTAGTCTGCTCGTGTGAGCACCCAGAGTAATAAGAGGAGACATAAAACTCTGGGTCAGACATAAAGCCTGGTATGAGCGATAAGCATCTAAACGGAACAATAACAGGTATACTAAACCATACCTGAACCTGGACCTGCAACCAAAGAGTTAGTACCACATGTCGTACAATACTCTAAGGTGCCATAATAAATAGTGTAAGAATACGGGGGTGGGGTGTGCATGTCATAATGATAGCAAACAAATCAACCATAGCAACCATCCTCACATCCCTCACTCAGTGCGTAAAGCATACGATGTCCACCACTGTCAATCACTAGACCCATCGAAGTAGTGACGGAGTTCAACTTGTACAACTACTGCTACTACCAAGCTTACCACATGGAGTCATGACCAAATCTTTACAAATGACCCCACTTCATTGGTTTATAGCCCTTTAGTCGTACCTAGGCCATTGCAGCCCTGAATCCGTTCACATACTTCCCATACATAGTGATCCAAAGTCATAAACATCGACTGCCCCTTGGCACACGTCCCGCAGCAAAGCCCAATCATGAAGTGAACTCATCGGTTCCCAACTGGATCCTGAGCTCTAACTTCCCATATTGGACTACCTTTGCATCTCGGGTTATTGGTCAATACTGGGTCGGGTCGGGTTCTCTTTCTAGCCATCGGTTCGGGTCGGGTCCTCTACTTCAGGTCGGTTCGTAGTCTTCTCCTGTAGCGGTTCGGTTCGGGTCCACAACGTCGCATCGGTTCGGGTCGGGTGTCCCCCTTTGGGTCGGGTCGGGTGTCCTCCTCCGGGTCGGGTCGGGTGCCATCTCCCTTCCAGTTCGTGCTTCTGCTCCGATCCGCTCCCTCGTTCTTCACGTGCTCCGATCCGATCCCTCCTTCGCCATCTGATCCGCGTGGCCTTCCCTCTTGCCAGTTCTCCCAAGTGTTAAGTTCCGATCCGAGCCCTTCGTCTCCAAGTCGATCTGATCCCCAGCTTAACCAACATGGCCTTCCTTTTTCGCCTAGCCTTGTTTGTGCCAGACTCCAGTTCGGGTCGGGTTCCTTGCCCAGGTCTCCAATCCGATCCGAGCCCATATCTGATCCGATCCGAAACCCTACACAACTTTCTGCAACTTTTTCCAGCAACTTGTTTATGCCATTCGACGACGTTTTCGACAAATCTAACTATACTAATCAATCACAAATCATCCCAAACAATCATAGCAACATAGCAAACTAACCACAAACACCAAAACAATGAATTTACATGTCAAAATGGATCAATATACCAAAAATCCCATTTTCCCCTTAAGCATGATTAAATAAAACTAATCATAGGGTTAACAAAACTTAATCGAACCAAATTTCTAACAGAGGCATAAAATATTATTTATGAATTTCTAAACATTTTTCCAAAATTTATTAGTGTATAAATTCGCTAATCTTCACTAATTACCCTTAATTAACTGTAATTAGTGCCAAAACGATGCTAATCACTCACCTTGGCCACAAATGAAATTCTCACTGAAACCTCGCTGATTTGGGTGAATTCTAACGTCTGACAGCAGCTCTAGCCTTGCTTTCGTGTTTCCTCTCCTTAATTTGATGCAGATTAAGCCAAAACTTGATTAGAAGATGATTAGGGTGTTGGAGGCCATTGCTAGGGTTGCAAGAAAGAAAGTGGCGGCTGGGAAATGAGAATAAAATCGTTCTCTAACTGATTTCAGCCTCCTCCTTACCCTAATCCCGAAATCCCCCATTGGGCCTAGCTGTAAATCACCCGGTTAAGCCCAATTAAGCTGTTTTTCACCATCTGAAACTTGTTTCAGCCATATCTCCCAAACGGTGAGTCCGTTTGGCTAATGTGACCACTCTACGGAATTGTAAACCATCATCCGGAGCCAATGGAAGTGGTTTCAGGTCAAAATTCATTTCCAGTCAAAAGTTATGGCCAATACAGTGCCAACTAGGGGTAAAATGGTCATTTAAAAATCGGGAAAAATCATGAACATGGGAAATGACCCCAATAGTCGTCTCCCAAAGTTACATGACCATACGACTTCGTATGTGAAAGAAATAAATATTCCACGATCCTATGATGCGTAGAATACGGGTCATTACAGCTATGTTTGAACTGAAGAATGAGACTAGCGTCATTTTTGTGACAAATGTGTATATATAAATTCCTAATCCATTTTCTTCTTATTCTTTCCCAACTTACAAAACCATACCGCTCAATCCACTAATTGAAATACCAAAATTTCGGATATTAACACATGGAATCTTCTCTTTTTAAAAAAAAAATATTGTGCACTTTCCATTCTAGCCATTCATGGTCATACAATTCTCAAATTTCCGTAACCATTTCATTAGTGTACAAAACCAATACCCCAACTTTCACCATGTTTTTTTACTTAATAAGTGGGTTCCTCTATGGACATGGGTATTTTAAAAATATAAATATGTTTGCTCACTATTTATATAGGAATCTTGAACCTAAGCTTTGATACTAGATGTAACAACCAAAATTTCAATAGGCCCGATTTTTTCGTAACATACCGAAATCCAAGTCTACTGAAAATTGTGTTGTTTTGTCCGGTATCTTGCGGAAAGACAAAGATAAAATATATCAGAGCTCACAATAAAATATCTCACAGTGGAAGGAATAAAATATAACATATGCCAAAAATGACACCGTCTAACAAGTGTATATAAGCTGTTTAATCTCTGCCATTTGTTTAACCTGCGGGTTTGTTATGAGGAGGGGGTCTGAACAAAAGTTCTGGTGAATGGACAAATTATACTTTCTATAAATAGCACTAGTTTCATCAAGCCCCTCATAGTTTATAATACTTGGAAGTCACTTTTGATTATTTATTTTCAGGTCCAAGTTCTATATATATTAAGTACATAAACTCCAAACTTCTCATTATACACTAAACACAAAATTGTGTTTAATTTTGAAAAATACAAACATACATCACAATAAATTTCAAAACACCATAAAAAATGTTTTAAATGTCTATTTTGAAATGACACGCAATTAATTATGCTTTAATTATAAGAAGTAATCCTTGTTACAAACATCGTTATATTGCTGGTTTACCCTTATTTAATTACTCTGGGTTTATTACACTTCTGATTTCGCGCATAAATCGTGCTCATCTACTCCCAAGTAGATTAACTTAATAAATCATACATATGTAGCTATTTACCTGATATATCGGGGTACTCCCAATAGTACCCTTCTTGAGTGGTCTTCGTCATTGTATTGCGAAAATGTACAAGACCTTTATCGTCACGCTACGAAAGCGTACTAGACCATGCTGCGAAGGCGCACTACGTCTACATCAATATGCCATGAAAGCGTACTAAGCTACGTTTCGAAAGCGAATAAGCTTCTACAAATGCGCTATAAAGGCTCCCTGAACCCATTCTTCCCTGGGACTCAGGAGGAGATTTTCTATATTTGTCAAGAATAGCCTTGATAGGCCTAGCATAATGGCTTCGTTAGGCCTACAACATAGATATCAAAATTTGGTCTGCCTCTTTATGGTGGCTATGGTCCCACCCACCCCCAACTAATGCAAGACCATTTAAAGAGCTATGTGACTGCCCTAACAACCAATCTAAACATTCATGTGGTCCCTCATCCAATGACTGATAGTGAAGATCATTTGCCTCTTGGTATAGCTCTAGTCTTTCCCGTACTCACTCCGACTGACGATGATAGGTATCTATAACACCCCACATCTATTTATGAGATGTGTATGAGGATTTCATTAAGAAATATGAAGAGAATAGGTATAAAATAACATTACAGAGGCTAAAATTCACAAGACAGCATAAATAAACACAGCAGAATTTAATTTTTTCACTTAAAACAAAATAAGAAGTGTCATTACATCATAAGTCATAAAACCATATTTGCCTCATAAACGAAAAAAAATCAGAGTACCAAAATAAAAGGCATCCCCTTCATTAGTAAGTACAGAAAAATAAATAAAATGCGGAAAGGTACATGTAAGAACAAAGCACAAGATAGATGATAATCTTCAAAGGGATGAGCAGGGTCAAAACTCTCTCAAGTGCTAGATCCTCCACATTGAGAACCTAGGGGAGGGGGAAAGGAAGGAAGAAGAGAAAAACAAAACTAGTCAGACATAAAGCCTGGTGAGTTCAAGAATTACTAGCATAAGTGATAAAGAGGAAATCTAGATAGGATAATAAATTAAAGTTTAACATAATAATTAAGAACAGGAGTATATTTCTATAAGATAGTCGATTGTCAAATCATCTGATTTCTTCACCACTTGCAACAATTCCAAGATAAGGATATAACCCAATTCTACCCATCGATCGACTCTTAAACCATAACTGTGATAACCTTTGCCGACTATGGACCCAGGTTTATTAGGCCTGACCCATCAACTCTAAGGACATAGAGAATATCACTGGCATCACAGCTTCTTATCTTCCTTAATCAGCGTGATGCATACTCACCGCCACATCGGAACGTGCCCGTACCCACCACGTTTGGACCTCTTACTACCCAATACAGTATAAGTGTGCCTTCGCCTCCTCGTGAGACCACAATCTAGTGTGATAAAAAGAAATACTGATACAGATCCCCAACCAAAAATACTCAATTCTACCTAAGTCACCCTTAGACTTAGTACCTAATTTAATTTACTAGTGCCAAAGCCCCCACAGAATCATTGTTCACCGCCTAGCTACCCTAAACCCCATAGTATGTCAACAAATGCCAAGGTTACTGAAAATTAGTTATTTTAATTGGTCTTTTATTTTCCATAATCAGTCTACTTTCCCTACTAGAACGGACCAAATACTATGAGCCTCTTATTTTCCCTAATCAGTTGTCACTGTAGAAATGGACTCCAGCTACACCAGCTTATTAATTTGTATAATTAAATTTAATGCTATTCTTAAGTTTATTAATAAGCCTATTCTCCTTTATGTAACTTTTCTGTCATTTCATAGGTTACATGTAAACTTTAATTTATAGGTTGTCTATAAACATCTCTTTTGTTTAATTTAATTGTACAACCCCACCCCCGTCATTTGCATCTATTCAAATGTCATTTATTCAGTCATCAATGTTAAAGTTCAATTTTCCTCTTATTGTACAATTTCAATTAAGCCCAATTTATCCTTTTTATAAATATTTTTTATTATACTCCAATTGCGCTATTATTGTCAAATTCCATGTTTTAACCCAATTTGCGCATAACGAGAAAAAGGTTTAGGCTCGAGAAGGCCTAAACTCAATGTCACAAATAAAAAGAAAAATGGCCTAGGCTATCGCATGGCCTAGACTCAGATAGACAAAATTAGATATGAAATAAAATAGGGCTGATACAGAACTGTAATAAAATGACATATGTGGAGCAAGGCATATAGACAATTGAATAAAACTACAATAACAGATTTATTGAAATTAAACAGAAGGAAGATAGAAATATATTCAGATTTACATAGATTACAGACAAAAAAAAGAATAGAAATTAAAAGAAATCTATAACTTATTGTACCGTCAAGAAGAAACCTCAAATTGTACCGAATCTTGTAATTATTGAAATATGCTCACAAATTCTAAGCAATTCAAACTAATCCCCAGTATATAGTCTCTACCTATGAAATATTCTCCAAAAAGTTATGCAGAATCAAGCCTGGTACTCTATTAGAATTTTATCTGAGAAGATGGTTATTTGAGAGAGAGGAAGAGAAATGGAGTAGTGAGGTTTTTGAAGCTATTTATAATAGAGCTAGGGCGTTTAGATGCGTTAGATTTTAGGCCATTAGATATAGGAATACTCTAGAATACCGCACCCCAAAAACGAACCAAAACATACAACAGCGTGCATATCTGAGTTGCACACGCCACCCTGGTAGGTTGACCTTTATGTCGACCCACTTGGGGTCTCGGTCGACCCCCAGGTCGACCCAGTTGATGTCTAAGTCGTGTGATTCATGCCTGAATTTATTTGAATGTTTATTCTATTTTAATGTTCGAATTTCAAGCTTGATTCCTTTGTATTCTTTTCGTTTTAAGTCCAATTTTAACATACTTAGGATCTACCTTAGCCAGAATTTCGTAATGGACTCAATGGTGCAACCCTCATTGCCCATTTCCTAATATTTTCCGGAGTAATATTTACTTTGTTAATCTTCTAATTAATTTCCTATATTAATTTTTGGGTTTTTACATTCTCCCTACCTTAAAGGATTTCATCCCCGAAAATTCCATGTTTAAAAGAATGCCATAAATATTATCACAACATCATCTCCATTCATCTACTCATCAATCACAAGCACTATTATCCTTAAGATTTCTAATGCTTTTTCATGAACATCTGCAATAGTGTAGTATATATGTCCTTGACTAATGCAAGAGATTAGGCGGTCTACTAACTCAGTCGATCTCCTTTTATGCAATTTATGTCGGTGCCATGCATCTCAAATGCATGCAAAGAAATCCTGTGGTACATAAAGTTCTATATGTGTGCTACAACCATCTCCAATGAGATGCAACATTTATGTGATAATCACCCTAGTTTTCATCCATAAATTTACAATGAATTAAAAGTTCACACACATCCATATGTAGTTATGTTAGTGTCCTAGCTGTAGATCACTAATTAGTGCCTAGTGTGTGTTTATGCATCCATTACATCTACTAGCAAACACTTTCATCCACTTGTATACATCAAACATAACATGTCCTAATAACATGTTTAAATCATATCCTACCATCCATGAGATTTCCTAAGACTCACTAATTCAAATGGTAGGAAATGAATAATCCAAATTCAAAATTAGGAAAGGATTAAGAGCATTCTGTCAAAAAGGAATGGAAAAGAAGCGTGAATCTTCTCCTCAGGTTCCCACGTTGCTTCGCTACCATCCACTCCCCATTGACCCTTGATGAGTCTGACCTCCTTATTCCTCAACTTCTTTATCTCTGCATCCAGAATTTTCATCGACACTCGTCTGATAGAAGCCTCCTTCTAGATATCCACTTCTTCTAGAGTACTGGGCCCTAGTACCATCGCAAAATCATGTAGGCATTTCCTGAAATGCGAAGCATGAAATACTTCGTGAACTCTTGATAATATCTCTAACAGCCGAACCCTATAGGCTACCGGTCTATCCTCTCTACAATCGGAAAGTGTCCAACAAATCTAAGTGCTAATTTCCTAATTGAACCAAAGCGCATCGCATTCTTAAGGGGGGATACCTTAATAAAAACCATATCCCTAACGCTAAACTCAAGATCTGATCTTCTTCTATCTGCATAAGACTTTTTGACAACCGATCCGTACCATCAGACATTTCCCCGAAATGCGTTGTGCCAATGCCCGACTAGCACGGAATGATCATCAAAAAAGGCTGAAACGATGAATCACTAAGGACCTGTAGTATATCTCACATCGCATGGAATAAAATATAATAATAACATAACTTAATAGAAAACTGGCGAGATAGTACATAAGCTGAAAACTAAACCATATCCATTAGAGCAATGGAATTCAAAACACAGCTTCATCCAATTATTACAACTTTAAAATACTGTCTCTAAAGGAAATAAACGAGGTACACTACTAATGCCCAAAGCAGTGACCAACAACAACACAGGGAGAATATATATAGTACGTGGAAGCCTCCTGCTCGTTTATGGACAACTACTCGTGCATAACCTCCTATTCCTGCCTCTAGTCTGCTCGTTTAGGAGCACCCAGAGTAATAAGAAGAGACATAAAACTCTGGGATATACGAAAGTCTGGTGTGAGCGATAGCAAATCTATATACTAAATAAAGCAATAACAGGTATAAATAATCATACCAGACCTGCAACCAAAGAGTTAGCACAACAAGATGCACAATACTATAAGGTAAACACTAATATAGAGTATAAAATGGAAGTGAGAGTGTCATGGTGATAGCAAACATCAAATATAGCAATCATCCTCACATATCTCACTCGGTGCGTAAAGCATACGATATCCACCGCTTTGATCAACGAATCCATTTGGGGCCATGAGGGAGTCCAACTCCGTATAACTATTGCTATGACCACACTGCCCTGGTCTATAGTCAATAACCTTACCCAGTCCACACAACCCTGGATCTAGGTTATGAGCCAACCATTCGACACAGGCCTGGCTCTAGTTCGTATACATGCCTCCTCTCTCAATGGTGAACCAAAGTTATAGATATCGATAACCCCTTTGCACCTGTCCCGCAACAAAGCCTAACTCTTGAAGTCAGCTCGTTGGCTCCCATCTGATCCTGAGCAATAACTCCTCATTTGGACTTCCTTTGCATCTCGGGTTTTTGGTCATCATTTCGGTTCACGTCGTGGTACCTCATCGGGTCATGGTGGTGTAAAGACCCGCAACTTCCCCGTAAAGGAAAGCGTCGGATAGTTCGAGAACAAACCACAACAGAACGCATACAGAAGAACATTTCATTGTATATTACAACAATGCATCAGATTACAAGAATATACAGAGTATAAATAAATATTACACAGAAATATCAGAGATTTAAATTACATTTAAATACATGGCAGCGGAAAATAATACAATACACAACTAGAAAGAGATATACGGATACAAAGCTTTCCGGATATCGTTCCAGCTGTAAACCAGGATCCTGTGAATATAAATCTGCAAAAACCAAAACTACTAGCTGCCCGTGTCAAAATAAGGGCACCCAGAGTTTAGGTTAAAACAATAAACTCCAGGTCAGTCATGTGACTGGTGTGAGAACTAAAACAGTTATTAATCTTTATTTTTAAAGCTAGGTAAATCAAGGGACCACGCCGTATAACACGGAACGGGTTTCCTCCCAAGAATACCAGTGCATAAAACCAGCAGCGCAATGCTAAATAAAGAAAAATGAAGCTGTTATAAGACCCAGGTCCCATCACACAATGCAACGCAGCCGAGGATAGGGTTTTCCCTTATAACAGCCAAACATGCTTGATACGTTTAAAACAAATCATTTGATACTATAATAAGTGTATAGTGTCAAAACAACTTCAATCATAAATATAAATCATAGACGGCATGAGTGCCCCATCCCACTATGTCGCCATACTAGGCTCTACAAATAAAGTCGAAATATACGTATCGGAAATTGGATTTCCATCATGGTGGCTCCTGATTCGAAAGATCTCTCGCGTAGTACAAATCACCGCGGCTTACGTCTCAGCGAGAGAAAACACCGCTATGCACATCCGCACTTTTGGGGACTCAAGTATCACCGCGGCTTACGTCCCAGCAAGAGAAAACACCGCTTACTCTATCCCTCCGAGCACGAAGCTCAATATCGGTCGACCGAATCCACTACACTAAAAAAATGTATACTGATCAAACCATCAGTTTACCACCATCCCGGGCTGTGAGGCTCGCGGATCAACGCTATACACAAAGCCATGCTATATCAGCTGCGCTTTGATCATCAACCACCAAACTTTGCTTTTCAACAAAAGTTTGGATCACTGCATCTCAGTATGCCCACACTATCAATCCATATCGTACCACTGATTTCTGCCAATATATAACCTCTGAGCTCATATGTCTCAGAGAAGGGCGTTAAGCAAGAGAATAAATTCTCCGCCGCCAAACAGATATATATTTAGCAGAGATCAACAAATACAATATAAAGGAATACAATGTCAGACACACCATCCATTTACAAGTCCGTTCCAGGTCTGAACGAAACCGGAGGCACCTAGTACCCCGCATATCCATCGATCTCCAAGTACGTCTGGACGATCACTAACTGTTTCCATCTTCTTGGGTGTACAACCCAATCAAGATCATCAGTAATTACCCAAACGACGTGAAGACCTCCGGTCTTCGACCATCGTCTTCATCTTCGACTTATCGTCGTATCAGTTATTCAGAATGGGATAAACCCGGACTTTCCGAATAACTCGCGTATATTTTAAATAAGTGTTACACAAACACAACATACGCCTCATTCCAATTCATCAGTCACTAACCGTAAATTAATCAAGAGAATAATTCCCCAAACATTAACCCCGAAGGCCGAAACCAACATCAGATCAATATTCAGAAAACCATTCTGCTTAGCTAACCGACAGTTAGTTTCTAATTTTCACATTCATAGGGAAAGGTTCCCATTAATTTTATCCAAGGTAATTTCCTGAATTTATTCTTTTATCATCCTTTGAATTTCGATTCAACTAGTCGGGATTAACGAAACTTATCGAAGTAATCATTTGTTTTAATTCCCCAATCCCAACCTATTCATCCCATGAAGTAAAACTGGTAATACTTCATATCTAACACCACAGTGTTATCGGTAAATTCAATTACCATTTCACGTTCAAATCTAATTGAAGATTTAACTATCGCCTGGAGCAAAACTGGTGATACTCCATTTTCGATCAATTCAATCTAATTAAAGATTCATTAAAACTCCACTTAGTTTTAATCTTTAACCGGGTTAAAGAATCCGTGTCATTTAAAACACGGTTCACGATAAACCCAGAGTCACATTCATTAATTATCGGGTTAAAGAACGAGCGTTATTTAAAACACTGTCCACGATAAACCCAAAAATCAATATCAATTCAATTCCAATTAAATATTGTTTAATTGGTACACTTCATTAAATCTAAATAAAAAGATTTAATCTTTTCTCAACTGGATTCAAGAACAGTGTTAGTGAAGACACCATTCACGACAAACCCAAATCACATTTGATATTCAATACAAGGCTCTGAATAGAAAATATATCGGCTTATATTCAACATCAAATTCTACGACTAACAAATGTCGTATTGGAAATAACGATATAAAGATATATCTTTCAAATTTCCATAACAACATCTGTATAATCACGAATTCCAACATCGAAATATTCCGAAGACAATTTCGATTCAAATCCACTCCAATGCAATCATTGGAAATTTTGGTTATCTTTAAAACCCTTTTCAAATTCAATTTATTTATTTAAAAATAAATAGAATTATAATTCTAGTTCAAAACTAGTACATTTCGATAAAAATCTATTTTTATCTTTTCAAATATGGAGTTTTTCATCCCAAATCTTCACAAATCATTTCTTATGATTTTACACAAATTATTACTATTTTTAATAATTTTATCAAGGCCCGTACAGTCGATTTCCATCAATGGCCATCGAACTGCACTTACAGCGACCTTTTTCGAATTTGATTTGGACGTATCTCCAAATCCAACCGTTAGATTTCAAATTTCTAATATTCCTTAGAAAGCTCTTTTCGATACGAACCCAACGGTTCTGATTTCAGGAGAATCCGACGGTCGGATCTCCCGTAATGTCCGTTCGAAGTAAATGGTCGAAATTCGCGAACTGCCGCGGCGCGGCGCGTTCTATTCAGGCCATTATATTATATATATAATATATATAATATATATTTCGTCGATTTCTATTTAAAACGAATTATATAAATAGTTTTGAATTCGTTTCAAAAACATTTTCAACTTCCTTTTCAATTCAAATCACAATTGAATTCTTCTTTATAGATTCGTTTTAAAATTCATTTCTATTCAATTCAAATTTCAATTCAATTTGAATTCGTTTTCAATTCAATTCATTTCGAATTAGTTTTCTATTCAATTCAATTCAAATTCATTTTCTAGTCAATTCAATTCGAATTCGTTTTCTATTCAATTCAATTCGAATTCGTTTTCTATTCAATTCAATTCGAATTCGTTTTCTATTCAATTCAATTCGAATTCGTTTTCTATTCAATTCAATTCGAATTCGTTTTCTATTCAATTCAATTCGAATTCGTTTTCTATTCAATTCAATTCGAATTCGTTTTCTATTCAATTCAATTCGAATTCGTTTGCTATTCAATTCAATTCGAATTCGTTTTCAATTCAATTCAATTCGAATTCATTTTCAATTCAATTCAATTCGAATTCATTTTCTATTCAATTCAATTCGAATTCGTTTTCTATTCAATTCAATTCGAATTCGTTTTCTATTCAATTCAATTCGAATTCATTTTCTATTCAATTCAATTCGAATTCGTTTTCAATTCAATTCAATTCGAATTCGTTTTCTATTCAATTCAATTCGAATTCGTTTTCTATTCAATTCAATTCGAATTCATTTTCTATTCAATTCAATTCGAATTCGTTTTCAATTCAATTCAATTCGAATTCTATTCAATTCAATTCGAATTCGTTTTCTATTCAGTTCAATTCGAATATTTCATATACATCGTTTTCAATTCATATATATATTTCATATACATCGTTTTCAATTCATATATATATTTCATATACATCGTTTTCAATTCATATATATATTTCATATACATCGTTTTCAATTCATATATATATTTCATATACATCGTTTTCAATTCATATATATATTTCATATACATCGTTTTCAATTCATATATATATTTCATATACATCGTTTTCAATTCATATATATATTTCATATACATCGTTTTCAATTCATATATATATTTCATATACATCGTTTTCAATTCATATATATATTTCATATACATCGTTTTCAATTCATATATATATTTCATATACATCGTTTTCAATTCATATATATATTTCATATACATCGTTTTCAATTCATATATATATTTCATATACATCGTTTTCAATTCATATATATATTTCATATACATCGTTTTCAATTCATATATATATTTCATATACATCGTTTTCAATTCATATATATATTTCATATACATCGTTTTCAATTCATATATATATTTCATATACATCGTTTTCAATTCATATATATATTTCATATACATCGTTTTCAATTCATATATATATTTCATATACATCGTTTTCACTTTCAATTTATATATCGTTTTCACTTTCAATTATATGATATATTCACTTTCGATATATTCAATATTTTCACTTTCGATATATTCAATATTTTCACTTTCGATATATTCAATATTTTCACTTTCGATATATTCAATATTTTCACTTTCGATATATTCAATATTTTCACTTTCGATATATTCAATATTTTCACTTTCGATATATTCAATATTTTCACTTCTAATATATTCAATATTTTCACTTCTAATATATATAAATTTCACTTTTCATATATTCGATATTTTCACTTTGTTATATATATAAATTTCACTCTTCATATATATGTTATTTCACTTCGCTATCAATCAATTTTCACAACAATTTCAACCAATAAATATCGTCCATGGTTTGTGGACGAGGGGCGTATATATATATATAGATATTTATATATAGCAATTCACTTCCACTTTCAACACATATATAAAATTATAAAAAGAAATTGAAGAGTGAGAAATCCTCACCAATAGCTATCCACTCACACGATTCTTCCTTTATGTAAATCTTCGTCTATTTCGTCTTCTTGTCGCTTTCGTTTCCCGTATTCTCTACATAAGTAAAAATCGAATTTTTACTATGTTATTCAATATATAAAGATCATATTTTAAAAACAAAGATTATATTTTTAATATTCTTATGATGTAAAAATTATATTTTTATTGCTTTAAAAATATAAGAATCATATCTTACTTCTTCTACTAATCAAAAATTCCGACTTTTCTCTTTTTAAAAATATGATCTTTATTTTTTGCAAGTTCAAATCTTTTTCTTTTAAAAGATTCAACCTTTTTAATTTCAAAGTTTAAACCCCTTTTTTTCTAACCTTAAAATAAACTCCGTTTTTATTTTCTTTAAAAAAATCAGTCTTCAAAATTCTTTTCAAAACAGTTTTTAAACTTTATCAAATCAGTTTTTATTTCTTTCAAAAATTCTGTTTTTCTTTTCTTTTAAAAAAAATCCTGTTTTTAAATCTTTTTCTAAAAAATCTGTTTTTAAATCTTTTTCTAAAAAATCTGTTTTTAAATCTTTTTCTAAAAAATCTGTTTTTAAATCTTTTTCTAAAAAATCTGTTTTTAAATCTTTTAAAAATTCTGTTTTTAAATCTAAAAGAAAAATACAGTTTTCAATTCACTGTTAAAACAAAAAAATAAAAACAAAACAAAATAACTTAAACACTCACCGAGAAAAGTTCTGGACCCTTCAAACCGTTCGCTTGAAAAGCTCCGCCCCTAGGGTTAATAACCACCGCTGCCACGGTCAACGATGCCACCATCCATCGCCACCCCGATGTCCGCCTTGGCAAACTCTCCCCACGCTCGAACTTCGGTGCAGTTCGAAGGTCCCACGAGCCACTAGAAGTGATGCGAGCGGCGTCGGCTGTACTGGCTTGGGGGGGGGTTAAATCGAGGAGATGGAGGCGAAGGGTGGTGGAAGAAGAAGGCGGCGCCTCTGCGATGAGGGCGGCGGATCCCTCATCCGCGATTCGGAGTCTTTTTTTTTTTTTTTTTTTTCCTTTTTCTGTTAAACGAAAACGGGGGGGGTTTGACTGAAAGAATGAAGATAGGGGGGGGTTATCGAAAAATATATATATATATATATATTTATATAATTTAATTAATTATATTTTAATTTCCAAAAGCAACTTTTAATTTCGACTTCGAAACGAAACCCACCGCCCGTCGTCCATAGCGTTTTACCCCCATTCCGAACTCAATGGGATATGTATCGCAAGCTGATTCGATTGTCTCGAATAGTTTCCGTTGAATTTCCATTTAAATCATTATATTGAATTTTAAACGTACATTTCAAATTACCGGGGTCACATACTAACTAGAAAAATTCTATAAAAATATTTTCTAGCTTCGTATTGACGATACGGTCCTATCAAAACTAGTTTCGTCGAATTCTGAGACCGCTGGAAAAATGGCCATTTTCCAGTCGATTAAAATCAACTGAAACTGGTCAAACGCGTTTTCCTTTGCCACGCTCACATATTGATTCGAAAAATTATGAAATTTAAAACCTAGCAATAACTTGACACTGCGGACCCAACAAAACTGGTTTCGTCGAAATCCGAGGTCATTTGCAAAATGTCCATTTTTAAGGGCCTGAATTCCATAGCGACTATTCAGAATTTTCAACTGGACATATCTTTTGATTCCCGCTATCAAATTTCGATTATTCGGATTCGTTGGAAAGATATTATCAATTAGATCCCATTATTTTTGGTTTCACTAAAATCCGGATTGTTTTGCACCCGGTACATTCATTTGAAGTTTGAAATCGAATTATCGAACTACCGCGCCATTTTCAATTCTATTTATAATTATATATAAATATTTATATTCTAACGACGACGCGTATAATATATACGTTCGAATTATATTCAAAATAAATTTCTCGTTGATATTATTTAAAATAATTCATTTTAAATAATCAAAATTCGCTAAAATTGCCAAAATAAAATTTTCAAACTGGCTCGCATTTTACGGGTTGTTACAATCTCCCCCACTTAAAACTTTTCGTCCCCGAAAAGGAACAAAGTCGAAAGTGGTTTGATCATTCAGCTCTACGCTCGATCTGGCTTCTATTCTCCAACCCTTTGGTTTCTGAGAATTTTCAAAACATCAAAAATTTGGCTAACACCCTAAATTTTTGAAAAATTTCGCCATAACCTCCCCTGCACCGGGAGCATCGGGGAATTTCAAATAGCTTCCCCGGTCCTTCAGATCTCAAAAAGAAAAAGAAAAAGCCAAGCGGCTAGCCAATAGGCTCACAAAATCATCATCACCCAAACAAAACAGGAAATTATGTAGTAAACATGTACCTATTTGTCGGGCAAACAAATTTTATTCTCTGCTCTAGCCTCCTTGCTATGACCTGTTCAATGTAAGTGCAAGTATATGCATGCATTTGCAACCAAATTTCAATATAGTTTACTATTTGATTCAGTTAGGCATAATGATTCAAAATTATCAAACAATTAAACAAACAACACAAACATCAATCAATTAATTGATTATATTTTCAAATATATAATTTTATATATTTAAAATCATATTTTCTAAAATCAGATTATATATATAATCACAGATACGTTATTTATAAACAAATAACTCTCGACTCATTCTGGGGCATTTCTAACCCCATCTCTAACGAGTCACTCATTCTAGAATGCTACTGATTCTATCTCTAATGAGGATTCTTTTATAGGACATTACTAATCCTACCTCTGATGAGTCTTTTATTCTGTTCTAACGAGTTGTACCCCAAAGATTTGAGTTTAACCAAAGCTCTGATACCACGTTTAAAGACCCGCAACTTCCCCGTAAAGGAAAGCGTCGGATAGTTCGAGAACAAACCACAACAGAACGCATACAGAAGAACATTTCATTGTATATTACAACAATGCATCAGATTACAAGAATATACAGAGTATAAATAAATATTACACAGAAATATCAGAGATTTAAATTACATTTAAATACATGGCAGCGGAAAATAATACAATACACAACTAGAAAGAGATATACGGATACAAAGCTTTCCGGATATCGTTCCAGCTGTAAACCAGGATCCTGTGAATATAAATCTGCAAAAACCAAAACTACTAGCTGCCCGTGTCAAAATAAGGGCACCCAGAGTTTAGGTTAAAACAATAAACTCCAGGTCAGTCATGTGACTGGTGTGAGAACTAAAACAGTTATTAATCTTTATTTTTAAAGCTAGGTAAATCAAGGGACCACGCCGTATAACACGGAACGGGTTTCCTCCCAAGAATACCAGTGCATAAAACCAGCAGCGCAATGCTAAATAAAGAAAAATGAAGCTGTTATAAGACCCAGGTCCCATCACACAATGCAACGCAGCCGAGGATAGGGTTTTCCCTTATAACAGCCAAACATGCTTGATACGTTTAAAACAAATCATTTGATACTATAATAAGTGTATAGTGTCAAAACAACTTCAATCATAAATATAAATCATAGACGGCATGAGTGCCCCATCCCACTATGTCGCCATACTAGGCTCTACAAATAAAGTCGAAATATACGTATCGGAAATTGGATTTCCATCATGGTGGCTCCTGATTCGAAAGATCTCTCGCGTAGTACAAATCACCGCGGCTTACGTCTCAGCGAGAGAAAACACCGCTATGCACATCCGCACTTTTGGGGACTCAAGTATCACCGCGGCTTACGTCCCAGCAAGAGAAAACACCGCTTACTCTATCCCTCCGAGCACGAAGCTCAATATCGGTCGACCGAATCCACTACACTAAAAAAATGTATACTGATCAAACCATCAGTTTACCACCATCCCGGGCTGTGAGGCTCGCGGATCAACGCTATACACAAAGCCATGCTATATCAGCTGCGCTTTGATCATCAACCACCAAACTTTGCTTTTCAACAAAAGTTTGGATCACTGCATCTCAGTATGCCCACACTATCAATCCATATCGTACCACTGATTTCTGCCAATATATAACCTCTGAGCTCATATGTCTCAGAGAAGGGCGTTAAGCAAGAGAATAAATTCTCCGCCGCCAAACAGATATATATTTAGCAGAGATCAACAAATACAATATAAAGGAATACAATGTCAGACACACCATCCATTTACAAGTCCGTTCCAGGTCTGAACGAAACCGGAGGCACCTAGTACCCCGCATATCCATCGATCTCCAAGTACGTCTGGACGATCACTAACTGTTTCCATCTTCTTGGGTGTACAACCCAATCAAGATCATCAGTAATTACCCAAACGACGTGAAGACCTCCGGTCTTCGACCATCGTCTTCATCTTCGACTTATCGTCGTATCAGTTATTCAGAATGGGATAAACCCGGACTTTCCGAATAACTCGCGTATATTTTAAATAAGTGTTACACAAACACAACATACGCCTCATTCCAATTCATCAGTCACTAACCGTAAATTAATCAAGAGAATAATTCCCCAAACATTAACCCCGAAGGCCGAAACCAACATCAGATCAATATTCAGAAAACCATTCTGCTTAGCTAACCGACAGTTAGTTTCTAATTTTCACATTCATAGGGAAAGGTTCCCATTAATTTTATCCAAGGTAATTTCCTGAATTTATTCTTTTATCATCCTTTGAATTTCGATTCAACTAGTCGGGATTAACGAAACTTATCGAAGTAATCATTTGTTTTAATTCCCCAATCCCAACCTATTCATCCCATGAAGTAAAACTGGTAATACTTCATATCTAACACCACAGTGTTATCGGTAAATTCAATTACCATTTCACGTTCAAATCTAATTGAAGATTTAACTATCGCCTGGAGCAAAACTGGTGATACTCCATTTTCGATCAATTCAATCTAATTAAAGATTCATTAAAACTCCACTTAGTTTTAATCTTTAACCGGGTTAAAGAATCCGTGTCATTTAAAACACGGTTCACGATAAACCCAGAGTCACATTCATTAATTATCGGGTTAAAGAACGAGCGTTATTTAAAACACTGTCCACGATAAACCCAAAAATCAATATCAATTCAATTCCAATTAAATATTGTTTAATTGGTACACTTCATTAAATCTAAATAAAAAGATTTAATCTTTTCTCAACTGGATTCAAGAACAGTGTTAGTGAAGACACCATTCACGACAAACCCAAATCACATTTGATATTCAATACAAGGCTCTGAATAGAAAATATATCGGCTTATATTCAACATCAAATTCTACGACTAACAAATGTCGTATTGGAAATAACGATATAAAGATATATCTTTCAAATTTCCATAACAACATCTGTATAATCACGAATTCCAACATCGAAATATTCCGAAGACAATTTCGATTCAAATCCACTCCAATGCAATCATTGGAAATTTTGGTTATCTTTAAAACCCTTTTCAAATTCAATTTATTTATTTAAAAATAAATAGAATTATAATTCTAGTTCAAAACTAGTACATTTCGATAAAAATCTATTTTTATCTTTTCAAATATGGAGTTTTTCATCCCAAATCTTCACAAATCATTTCTTATGATTTTACACAAATTATTACTATTTTTAATAATTTTATCAAGGCCCGTACAGTCGATTTCCATCAATGGCCATCGAACTGCACTTACAGCGACCTTTTTCGAATTTGATTTGGACGTATCTCCAAATCCAACCGTTAGATTTCAAATTTCTAATATTCCTTAGAAAGCTCTTTTCGATACGAACCCAACGGTTCTGATTTCAGGAGAATCCGACGGTCGGATCTCCCGTAATGTCCGTTCGAAGTAAATGGTCGAAATTCGCGAACTGCCGCGGCGCGGCGCGTTCTATTCAGGCCATTATATTATATATATAATATATATAATATATATTTCGTCGATTTCTATTTAAAACGAATTATATAAATAGTTTTGAATTCGTTTCAAAAACATTTTCAACTTCCTTTTCAATTCAAATCACAATTGAATTCTTCTTTATAGATTCGTTTTAAAATTCATTTCTATTCAATTCAAATTTCAATTCAATTTGAATTCGTTTTCAATTCAATTCATTTCGAATTAGTTTTCTATTCAATTCAATTCGAATTCATTTTCTAGTCAATTCAATTCGAATTCGTTTTCTATTCAATTCAATTCGAATTCGTTTTCTATTCAATTCAATTCGAATTCGTTTTCTATTCAATTCAATTCGAATTCGTTTTCTATTCAATTCAATTCGAATTCGTTTTCTATTCAATTCAATTCGAATTCGTTTTCTATTCAATTCAATTCAATTCGAATTCGTTTTCTATTCAATTCAATTCGAATTCGTTTGCTATTCAATTCAATTCGAATTCGTTTTCAATTCAATTCAATTCGAATTCATTTTCAATTCAATTCAATTCGAATTCATTTTCTATTCAATTCAATTCGAATTCGTTTTCTATTCAATTCAATTCGAATTCGTTTTCTATTCAATTCAATTCGAATTCATTTTCTATTCAATTCAATTCGAATTCGTTTTCAATTCAATTCAATTCGAATTCGTTTTCTATTCAATTCAATTCGAATTCGTTTTCTATTCAATTCAATTCGAATTCATTTTCTATTCAATTCAATTCGAATTCGTTTTCAATTCAATTCAATTCGAATTCTATTCAATTCAATTCGAATTCGTTTTCTATTCAGTTCAATTCGAATATTTCATATACATCGTTTTCAATTCATATATATATTTCATATACATCGTTTTCAATTCATATATATATTTCATATACATCGTTTTCAATTCATATATATATTTCATATACATCGTTTTCAATTCATATATATATTTCATATACATCGTTTTCAATTCATATATATATTTCATATACATCGTTTTCAATTCATATATATATTTCATATACATCGTTTTCAATTCATATATATATTTCATATACATCGTTTTCAATTCATATATATATTTCATATACATCGTTTTCAATTCATATATATATTTCATATACATCGTTTTCAATTCATATATATATTTCATATACATCGTTTTCAATTCATATATATATTTCATATACATCGTTTTCAATTCATATATATATTTCATATACATCGTTTTCAATTCATATATATATTTCATATACATCGTTTTCAATTCATATATATATTTCATATACATCGTTTTCAATTCATATATATATATTTCATATACATCGTTTTCAATTCATATATATATTTCATATACATCGTTTTCAATTCATATATATATTTCATATACATCGTTTTCACTTTCAATTTATATATCGTTTTCACTTTCAATTATATGATATATTCACTTTCGATATATTCAATATTTTCACTTTCGATATATTCAATATTTTCACTTTCGATATATTCAATATTTTCACTTTCGATATATTCAATATTTTCACTTTCGATATATTCAATATTTTCACTTTCGATATATTCAATATTTTCACTTTCGATATATTCAATATTTTCACTTCTAATATATTCAATATTTTCACTTCTAATATATATAAATTTCACTTTTCATATATTCGATATTTTCACTTTGTTATATATATAAATTTCACTCTTCATATATATGTTATTTCACTTCGCTATCAATCAATTTTCACAACAATTTCAACCAATAAATATCGTCCATGGTTTGTGGACGAGGGGCGTATATATATATAGATATTTATATATAGCAATTCACTTCCACTTTCAACACATATATAAAATTATAAAAAGAAATTGAAGAGTGAGAAATCCTCACCAATAGCTATCCACTCACACGATTCTTCCTTTATGTAAATCTTCGTCTATTTCGTCTTCTTGTCGCTTTCGTTTCCCGTATTCTCTACATAAGTAAAAATCGAATTTTTACTATGTTATTCAATATATAAAGATCATATTTTAAAAACAAAGATTATATTTTTAATATTCTTATGATGTAAAAATTATATTTTTATTGCTTTAAAAATATAAGAATCATATCTTACTTCTTCTACTAATCAAAAATTCCGACTTTTCTCTTTTTAAAAATATGATCTTTATTTTTTGCAAGTTCAAATCTTTTTCTTTTAAAAGATTCAACCTTTTTAATTTCAAAGTTTAAACCCCTTTTTTTCTAACCTTAAAATAAACTCCGTTTTTATTTTCTTTAAAAAAATCAGTCTTCAAAATTCTTTTCAAAACAGTTTTTAAACTTTATCAAATCAGTTTTTATTTCTTTCAAAAATTCTGTTTTTCTTTTCTTTTAAAAAAATCCTGTTTTTAAATCTTTTTCTAAAAAATCTGTTTTTAAATCTTTTTCTAAAAAATCTGTTTTTAAATCTTTTTCTAAAAAATCTGTTTTTAAATCTTTTTCTAAAAAATCTGTTTTTAAATCTTTTAAAAATTCTGTTTTTAAATCTAAAAGAAAAATACAGTTTTCAATTCACTGTTAAAACAAAAAAATAAAAACAAAACAAAATAACTTAAACACTCACCGAGAAAAGTTCTGGACCCTTCAAACCGTTCGCTTGAAAAGCTCCGCCCCTAGGGTTAATAACCACCGCTGCCACGGTCAACGATGCCACCATCCATCGCCACCCCGATGTCCGCCTTGGCAAACTCTCCCCACGCTCGAACTTCGGTGCAGTTCGAAGGTCCCACGAGCCACTAGAAGTGATGCGAGCGGCGTCGGCTGTACTGGCTTGGGGGGGGTTAAATCGAGGAGATGGAGGCGAAGGGTGGTGGAAGAAGAAGGCGGCGCCTCTGCGATGAGGGCGGCGGATCCCTCATCCGCGATTCGGAGTCTTTTTTTTTTTTTTTTTTTTCCTTTTTCTGTTAAACGAAAACGGGGGGGGTTTGACTGAAAGAATGAAGATAGGGGGGGTTATCGAAATATATATATATATATATATATATTTATATAATTTAATTAATTATATTTTAATTTCCAAAAGCAACTTTTAATTTCGACTTCGAAACGAAACCCACCGCCCGTCGTCCATAGCGTTTTACCCCCATTCCGAACTCAATGGGATATGTATCGCAAGCTGATTCGATTGTCTCGAATAGTTTCCGTTGAATTTCCATTTAAATCATTATATTGAATTTTAAACGTACATTTCAAATTACCGGGGTCACATACTAACTAGAAAAATTCTATAAAAATATTTTCTAGCTTCGTATTGACGATACGGTCCTATCAAAACTAGTTTCGTCGAATTCTGAGACCGCTGGAAAAATGGCCATTTTCCAGTCGATTAAAATCAACTGAAACTGGTCAAACGCGTTTTCCTTTGCCACGCTCACATATTGATTCGAAAAATTATGAAATTTAAAACCTAGCAATAACTTGACACTGCGGACCCAACAAAACTGGTTTCGTCGAAATCCGAGGTCATTTGCAAAATGTCCATTTTTAAGGGCCTGAATTCCATAGCGACTATTCAGAATTTTCAACTGGACATATCTTTTGATTCCCGCTATCAAATTTCGATTATTCGGATTCGTTGGAAAGATATTATCAATTAGATCCCATTATTTTTGGTTTCACTAAAATCCGGATTGTTTTGCACCCGGTACATTCATTTGAAGTTTGAAATCGAATTATCGAACTACCGCGCCATTTTCAATTCTATTTATAATTATATATAAATATTTATATTCTAACGACGACGCGTATAATATATACGTTCGAATTATATTCAAAATAAATTTCTCGTTGATATTATTTAAAATAATTCATTTTAAATAATCAAAATTCGCTAAAATTGCCAAAATAAAATTTTCAAACTGGCTCGCATTTTACGGGTTGTTACAGGTGCTCATCGGGTCATGGTGCTCGCTGGGTCGTGGTGCTTGTAGGGTCGTGGTGCCTCATTGGTTCGTGAGTCGTGATCCTCCGTTGGTTCGGGTCGTGAAGCTTCATTGGGTCGGGTCGTGGTACCTAGTCACGAGCTGGGTCATGGGTCACGAGCCGCACCTCATAGCAGTTTCCAACAAGCTAATTTCGCCACACGACGGTGTTTTCAACCATTCTAACCTTCCTATGCAATCATAGAACATAGTAAAAATGGTAGTTACAACATATAGGTTCAACCAAAAAGATTAAAACATCAATCACATATGCTATTCTAGATCAAACATACCCAATTCCATGATTTTCCCCTTAATCCCCTAAATCCAGGGATTTAGCAAACTTAATCCAAATTAAACCAAATTCACACTAGTGACATAAAATATGATTTTAGAATTTTTACATATTTTTCCAGAATTTTTAGATGTACAATTTCGCTAATTATCACTAATCACCCCTGATTAGCCATAATTAATGTATAAACATGCAAATCACTCACCTTAGCCAATAATTAATGATAGATCTGAAACTTTTACTGAATTGGCTTGGATCCCAATATGGTGCAGCAGCTCTACCTTGAATTTGGTGCTAATCCGACTTGATTTGATGTAGATTTGATTAATTCATGATTAAAAAGTGATTAGAGAGAGATTTAGAAGATGGAGGCCACTACTAGGGTTCAAGGAATGTTTGTGGCGGCTAGAAAAATGAAAGGAAATGTTTCTCTAAACCCTTTTGGCCCTCTCATAACCCTAATCCCGAAATGGGTTATGGGCCTAGCTGTTAATCACCCTACTAAGCCCCATTAAGTTGATTTCAATCTCCAAACCTTATTTCAACCATATCTCCCAAACGGTAAGTCTGTTTGATTAATGTGACCACTCTATGGAATGGGAAACCATCAACCGAATCCAATGGAAGTTGCTTAAGGTCAAAACTCCTTACCAATCATAAGTTATAGGCGATACAAATTCGCTAGGGGAAAACGGTCATTTAAAATTCGGCAAAAATCGTGAATGTGGGAAATGACCCCAATAGTCGTTTCCCAAAGTTACACGACCATATTACTTCGTATGAAAATTAAATAAATATTCTACGATCCTCCGATACGTAGAATGCGGGTCGTTACACTCTTGCCCCCTTAAGAATTTTTGTACCTGAAATTCCCTAACCAAGAAAACATACAATGGTGTCCCGCATGCCTATTAACTATTTACAACCAATAAAACATACGTAATAACAATAAACCTATCCTAGCATCCGGTTTACTAACAAGAGAATAACTATATCGCGATTAAAATCTTACTAGGTAAAGAGCTCCGGACATGACTTCCTTATGTTATCCTCTGTTTCCTAAGTACAATCATTCTCATTATCACCCCCACTGGACCTTAAGAAGTTTCACCGTCTTCCTCCGAAGTTGCTACGTATCGTTTCCGACAATACGAACTGGTCTGCGGTTTCCAACTACCTCAAATTCTACCTCGTTATCATCCAACTGATCTGGTGAAATAGTCATATCAGAATCGTGCACGAACTTCCTTAACTGAGAAATATGAAATACATTGTGCACTCCCGCCATCTTGTCAGGTAATCCAACTTTATACGCTAAATTCCCAACTTGTTCGAGAACTGGAAATGGATCAACAAACCCTGGTGCTAATTCACCTCTCCTACCAAACCGAATCACACTCTTCTACGGAGAAATCTTGATGAATACCAAGTCACCAACTGAGAATTTCAAAT
Source organism: Allium sativum (assembly GCA_030737875.1). NCBI lineage: Eukaryota > Viridiplantae > Streptophyta > Magnoliopsida > Asparagales > Amaryllidaceae > Allium > Allium sativum. Next base: position 368,076,626 of record CM060920.1, read on the forward strand.
CTCTTCGTCTTTTATCAACATAACTCTTCTACCTGTTTTGGGCAGCCTTCATTCACTGTTGAATAAATTTGATCTTATCTGAAGTTTCTCTTTTTACATCTGTCCCAAGCACAAATTTCTCACCAGTTTCCAACCAACAAGATGGTGAGTTGCACGATCTTTCATACAAAGCTTCAAATGGAGCCATACCAATACTAGACCGATAATTTTTATTATATGCGAACTCAACCAGATGCAAATGGTCATCCCATGACCCCTCAAAATCCAATACACAAGCTCTCAAGAGATCCTCTAATACACGATTCACCCTCTCTATTTGACCATCGGTTTGAGGATGGTATGTGGTATAGAGATGTAATTCTGACCCTAAAGCCTCTTGTAAGCTCTTCCAAAACCCACTAGTAAATAAAGGATCTCAATCACTTACAATACCTTTAGGTATTCCATGAAATCTCACTACCCACTTCAAACATAGTTCCGCTAACTTAGCTGTCGTTCTATTCGACCGGACCAGTATAAACCTTACACTTTTGGTCAATTGATCCACAATCACCCAAGTACCATCATAACCCAATCTAGTCCTTGGTAAACCATCAATGAAATCCATTGAGACCCGTTCCCATTTCCATTCGGGAATTTCCAACGGTTGTAACAAACCACTAGGCTTCTTTTGCTCGTCTTTAACTAACTGGTAGTTCATGCACTTAGATATATACTTCCCAACATCTCTCTTTATCCCTTCCCAATAATAAGTCTGCTTCATGTCTCGATACATTTTGTTACCACCGGGATGTATAGTCATTTTCGAGTGATGACACTCTCTAAGCACTTCATCTCTCAATCCATTAACATTGAGCACAACCAGTCTCCCATTCTCTCGAAGCCATCCTTCTCGATCAAGTCCATACTTGTTCATTTCCTCACTGTCGATACCCATCTCTAACTTGGAGATGATTTCCAATAGATTAGGATCGTCCCTCGGACTGGAACCGATCTGCTCAATTAAAGTCGGTCTGATCGTCAAACTTGCTAACATCAATGGATCTAATTCACAATTAGGTCGGAAATCATATCCCGCGATATACTCTAACTGCTTCGATTCAAGAAACACAGCCCCTAAATTGGCATGTCTCCTACTCAATGCATCAGCCACCGCATTGCCCTTCCCGGGAGGGTATGCGATACTGAAATCATATGAAGCCAAGAACTCTAACCATCTTTGCTGACGAAGAATTAAATCCTTTTGGGAGAAAAGATATTTAATGACTTGTGATCAGTAAAAAAACTCGAATCTTTCTCCCAAGAGGTAGTGTCTCCACATCTTCAACGCGAACACGATCGCTACCAATTCCAAATCATGGGTAGGATATCTTTTCTCATGTGGTTTCAGTTTCCAACTAGCATAAGCCATAACCCTACCTCCTTGCATCAGTACAACACCTAGTCCGGTACCATAGGCCTCCGTGTATACCGTCATCTCTTCATTCCCCTTAGGAATAACTAACACTGGTGCACACGTTAACTTCTCCTTTAAACTTTTAAATGCATTCTCAAACCTTTCGTCCCAAGAAAAAGCTTGATTCTTCTTGGCCAACTGAGTTCACGGTGCCGCTATCTTGGAGAAGTCTTGAATAAACTTACGATAATATCCAGCTAATCCCAAGAAACTTCTCACGTCCGTTGCATTCTTGGACGTAGAACCAATCTTGCACCGTAACCACCTTCGTCGGATCCACAACAATACCATTCTCTGAAACAACATGGCCCAAGAACTTCACTTCCCTCCTCCAGAATTGACACTTAGAAAATTCCGCTTTCAATTGGTGTTTCCTCAACACCTCCATCACTGTACTCAAATGTTCTTTGTGTTCTTCCTCTGTCCTCGAGTAAACCAAGATATCGTCCACGAACACAAGAACAAACTTATTTGATTGATCCCTGAAAACCCTATTCATAAGATCCCACAAAATATGCGGGTGCATTGGTCAATCCGAATGGCATGACCAACCACTAACAGAATCCAGACGGCGTCCAAAATGTCGTTTTAGGTATACTCTCAGATGATACTCAGAGCTGATGAAATCCTATAGTGAGATCCAACTGGCAAAACACTCTTGCTCCATTTAATTGATCAAACAAATCATCTATTCGTTGAAGAGGATACTTACTCTTCCTAGTCACCTTGTTCAACTCGCGGTAGTCCATACATAAGCGAAGGGAACCATCGGTCTTGGTAGCAAATACAACTGGTGCTCCCTACTTGGAAACACTTCTTCGAATAAATCCCTTTTTCAAAATATCTCTTACTTGCACTTCGAGCTCTCGCTGCTCCCTTGGTGCCATACGATGAAGTGGCATCACTATAGGTCTGACATCTTTCACTAAATCAATCTGAAACTCGATCTCTTGCTGTGGTGGAAGTCCGGTCACTCCCTCAAAGATGTCCGAATACTCGCCAGCAATAGGCACATCTGATAACTCATCATGCAGGATGTCGAGGGAATTTAGAAAACTAGCCATTACCCCATCACTAGGTAGGCAACCCAGTACCACCCTCGGCCCATCATCTGCTCTAAGGGTCATCGAACACCCCTCACAGTCTACCACCAATCCATACCTTTGGAGCCAATCGACTCCCAAGATAATTCCAAATCCAGTAAAGCCCAAAACAAAGCCATCACAAGCAAACATACATCCATGACTCGATAAGACCAAATTACGACAAATCATACAAAGGCTAGTCGAACCACCGATCAGTTTCATCACAACTAAAGGTCTATTGACAATCTTGGGTTCCAATCCCAACCTATCTACCAGGTCACTAGATACGAAGGAATAAGAAGCCCTAGTATCAAACAATACTCGAACAGGAACATCATAAATAGAAAGCATACCCTAAATAATGACACCCTTTCCCTTCTCCACCGCATTTGGGGCATTCGACGAAAAAGGAACAACCTTGATAGCATATGCTTTCACGATCTGCTTCTTCCTAGGGGGTTGTGGAAATTCATTTCTAAGATGTCCCACTTGGCCACAGTTGAAGCACTTCCTTTCCCCTGGCTTTGCTCGACAATCTATGGCATAGTGGCCCCTTTTACCACAGCTAAAGCACTAGATATCTATCTTATTCTTCTTTTTATGACCATCCTTGGTTTGGTTCTGTTTTCTATTATTCTTGGAATTCTTCTTGCCTTCACCGCTTGCATGTGATTTTGGCTCCACTGCAGATGCAGTAGCAACCTCGGTCTTCGACTTAGGGTAAAGTCTTTCTTATCTCAAGGCCTTCCCCATAATAAATTCGAATGTCTTATTGATATGGTTTATAAGTATTTCCCCTAAGTACCCATTTAGGCCAGTAATGAACTTCTCGTTCTTCTTCTCAGCAGCATCAATGAGAGATAATCCATATTTTGATAAGGTATCGAATTCAGCAATATATTCCGAGATTGCCCTACCATTCTGCTTAAGTTCCAAAAATTTCCTAAACAATTCTGATTTCTGAGCAACTGGAATAAACTTGTCACTAAAGCAAGTCTTAAATTGATCCCAAGTAATTTGATCCTCGGAGTAGCCGCTTTAATGGCATTCCACCAATTCATAGCCCGTCCTTGAAGTTGACGCGATGCTAACTTTCTCTTCATTACATTAGCGATCCCCCAAATCCTCGAAGATGCGCTCACAACTATCAAGCCAATCTTGAACCTCCATAACCGATTACGTTCCAAGGAACGGATTCCCACCAAGACTAGTATAATCCTTGCTGAGCTTGGCGAAATCGGCTCTAGGCGCCTGCACTACTGCACCACCACCGTTAGCAGCATTAGGAATTGCTCCCTGAGTATCCCTAAGCTTCTTTCGCATGAAGAAAGTAAGCATCGTCCTTATATCAGGGACATTACCATTTTTGACCCTTGAACTCGCTCCCTCTTCAACTCCCGATGCAGGGTTCCTCACAGTGCTTCTCGTATTTCAGCTCATCGTTCAATCTGTAAAGAGAAAACGATTAACCATCTCCTTAATGGTGCGAGTGCAGTGCGGATTCATCCTTAAATACACTTATAGTGTATATATAGTTTTTGAAAACCAAAATATCACAAATACTCGCTCTCATATACTTATACTACAACTCCCTGATGTTTTCCCTTAGGTTAAACTACGCAACCTAGGCTCTGATACCAAGTGTGACAGTCGCCTCGTACCATCAGACATTTCCCTAAAATGCATCGTGCCAATGCCCGACTAGCAGGGGACGATCGTCAAAAGGGCTGAAACGATGAATCACTAAGGGCCTGTAGCATATCTCACAGCGCATGGAATAAAATATAATAACATAACTTGATATAAAAAAAGCGAGACAGTACATAAGCTAAAAATTAAACTATATCCATTAGAGCAACGGAATTCAAATCACAGCTTCATTCAATTATTACAACTTTAAAATACTGTCACTAAAGGAAATAAAAGAGGTACACTACTAATGCCCAAAGCAGTGACCACCAACAACATAGGGAGAATATATATAATACGTGGAAGCCTTCTGCTCGCTCCGGGCAGCTACTCGTGATTACCCACCTAATCCTGCCTCTAGTCCACTCGTTTAGGAGCACCTAGAGTAATAATAAGAGACATAAAACTTCTGGTCAGACGAAAGTCTGGTGTGAGTGATAGCAAATCTATATCACTAAATAAAGCAATAACAGGTTTAAATAATTGTACCTGACCTGGACCTGCAACCAAAGAGTTAGCACAACAAGATACACAAAACTCTAAGGTAAACACTAACATAGAGTGTAAAATGGAAGTGTGAGTGTCATGGTGATAACAAACATCAAACATAACAATCACCCTCCCATGTCTCACTCAATGCGTAAAGCATACGATATCCACCGCTTTGATCATCGAATCCATTTGGTTCCATGACGGAGTCCAACCCCGTACAAGTATTGCTATGACCACACTGTCCTTGTCTATAGTCAATATCCCTACCCAGTCCATACAGCCCTGGCTCTAGGTTTTGGGCCAACCAGTCCACACAACCCTGGCTCTGGTTCGTCTACATGCCCCTCTCTCAATGGTGAACCAAAGTTATAGATATCAATAAATCCTTTGCACACGTCCCACAGCAAAGCCCAACTCTTGAAGTCGGCTCGTTGGTTCTCATTTGGATCTTGAGCAATAACCTCTCATTTGGACTTCCTTTGCATCTCAGGTTTTTGGTCATCATCTCGGTTCATGTCGTGGTGCCTCATCGGGTCGTGATGCTCACCGGGTGCACCCCGCATTCTTAACTCAAGATAATAAAATAAGAATAACTTAATTAAATGCTCCGTACTAAGTGTGCCATTGCGTCTGTCTCGAAATTTTGGCCAAGATAGACACTTGGTTTGCGTAAAACGGACACCATATAAAGAAGTTATGAGCCTTAGAAGTTTGTATACAAATAAGGAGCTTATATGTATATATATATATTAAATAAATACATTCACAAAATTCAAAAATCAGTTCTAAAATCAAAATGGAGGGCGGGGAAGATCGGAGGTAAAATGGACCGTTGGGGGACGACCCACCAACAGGGGGTCGACCTAGGGGTCGACCCACCAACAGAGGTGTCGACCCACCAGCGGATCCAGAAAGTTCTTCTGATGTATTCGGTTCTGATATCTTAAATTTTGATCTGACGGTCGTGGTTCCTCCTCTACTCCTCTAAATAAGACCCTAGACCTAACCCTGAATCTCATAATTCAGTATCTATGCCGGAGTTATGCTATTACACACACTCTCTCTCTTCTCAAATCTATTCTGAAAAATAAATATTTGTCTAGGAAAATCATGAATCCAGATCTGGAAGAGAGAATCAACATTAATAAAAAGATTATTGAATCATGAAAGTAAGGTAAACTTATAGATCCGATCTATTTATATTCTTCCTCTTTTTTCCCTTCTCTTTTAATGAAAATTAAACGATCCACGGTTATTAGGTTTCAAATCAAATTAAAGGGAAAAGGGAAACCATGTATGATAGAACGGATCAGATCCAAAATTTAGAGAAAGCATGAAAGGTGAGTGGGTTTAAACTATAGAATTTAGATAATATTATGATTATCGTTTAGCATTCCCCTTGTTATAAATTGTGAAATTGCCAAGTTAATTATAAATTATTGTTATAACAAATTGAGATGTTAACATGAATAATTCGTACGATGAATCAGTTAAAGTATTGGAATGATTATATGTTGCATAAACTTGTTAGAATGTGGGCAATGATTGTTATTGTAATAATTATATAATTCGCTTGGGGCATATTATTGAGTAAGCGACATGTTAAACTTGTTGGATCAAAAAAATTGAGATTTTGGGTAAATGATACACAATTGGAGAATTACACTTTGTTTTTAATAAAGTTAATTACATGTAGAAAGACATGCGACACATATTGGGATTTAGGGCATGATTTGTAATGGGATTTTGGAACATAACATATTTTATGTTTTGAGACTTTACTTCGGGATCGAAATTTGATATGAACATAAGTGATTGAATGAAGATGAATATGCCTAGGATTACAACTAGAAATGGTAACTGCACTTATGGCACGAGGTTAGGTTGCATTAGTGGCGGAAGTCTGCCCGGACCCGACCGGCATATCCAGCAACCACTAATGTTGAACCTAATGTGAGAGGCTTAAGTGCAAAATTAAAAACATGTAATGGAGCTAAGACACGAGGTTAAGTCAACTTGTAGTAGAAGTCTGCCCGGACCCACCCGACAAATCTAGCATCCACAAGTGTAGGCTTAATGTGAGACGACTAGTGCTTATATATATATATAACACAAGATATGAATAAACGGCTATGATGGTAATTAAGTGTCTAACTCGAAAAATAAGAAACAAAGGGATGTAATGAACTGAGTGTGATGAGAAGGAAAAGTGATGTATTTCCCTAAATGTCCTATTTCTGAGAACGTTGTTTCAAGTAAGCCACAGTAAATAAAGAAAAGTAAATAAATTACTTGCTACCATGGATTTAGATGGGAATACGTTATGAAAATAAATCATTGATTCCTTCTATTAAACTTATAAGGTGCACGAAGTGTTTTCCTTAATATAATAAGGAATATATATATATATATATATATATATTACAGCGAATGAAGAACAATGGTTTACAACAGTAAAAGATTTAAAAGGCGAATGATAATAACCTATTATAACAAATAACATTAATGAAAATGTTGTATAATAGGTAGACTTGTCCTAGGGACAAGGGAATATTATAACTTAGGTTATAATAAAGTAGTAAGGAAATGAGATAACTGGTGAATTGAGTTAAGGGACACTTAATTATAAGTTAAGTAAATAGAAAAAGGGGAAAACCTGAAACCAGTTAAGAAAAGGGGGAAAATATATTGTACTTAATTATAAATTAAGTAATCCGTAAACTAGGAAGTCTGAAACCCGCTGATAAGAATAACATGTTTAGGCTTGTCCTAGGGACAAGAGGAAATTATAACATAGGTTATAATAAACGGGTAGAAAATCTTATTAATGGGCCTTAGTTAGTAGAACTAAGTTAATAAGTAAACAATGATAAGTTCTATTGACAATGTAAAATGGAATTATGATTAAATGAGAAAGGATGAGGAAAACTTATGAAATGAAATAAGTTATATTTAATCATAAATGGCAAGTGACATGTTAATTGGAAAACATGTGAATTGAGATATACTTAATCACATATTAAGTAAAAAATGTTAGTGTAATGGTGAAATCAAACAAGAAGATAAAAAGGGTTTGTGGATTACAGACCTTGGGCCACAATCTAAAGAATAACATGTTGTGGGCTTATTAATAAACTTAAATGGATTAAGTTGTATGACTGAAATTAATAAGCAAGAGAAACTTGGTAATTTGAATAAGAATTCAATATGCATGGGAATAACCAAGTAAACTGGAAACCTGATGAGGTGAGACAAGCGCATAAAAGAATGTTTAGATATATGGTCTAATAACATGCCAAAGTATGGTGCTTAGACCAGGCCGTACGGTTGAGGGTGAATAACCCAACGGGGTAGATCATCGAGGTGATATAAGGCACGAGGGGAGCACACATTTGTCTGATTATTCTGACGACTCCAAAGGACTGGAAGGGGAAGCATGCGACTTCCTGAGGTACGTAAGGTGCTCCTAGTAGTCCTTAGTGCGGTGACAGTTATCTTAGGTTGTGCTCGCAGAGGTTGGGTCTGCGCGTAACTACTAGGTGGGTGGGCCTTGACTGTAGATGTACCTATGCAATCAGAATGCTGTGACGCGGTGACACCAGGGTGGTTAAGAGGTTTCTTCATAAGGAGGCAGAGGGTCACGACCAACAAGGATAGTAGATCGTCGGATACCCATCATCGGCAGCCAGTGAGATGCGAAAAGATTAGAGCTAAACCCAAGATACCATTCACCCTTCACTATCGGGGTAAGAGGTTGAGGGGAGATGCCACATGGATGTTTAGATTGTTTGCGTAAAGGCAGTCTCTTAGCTCTTGTAGTCTTTACTAGTTGAGGGAGGTGCCGAGGTGGGGCCTGTACAGGTATGGAAAAGCTCCATACCGAGTTCTGTGTTTCTTGTATCGCCCTGCCATGGAACTCAGTGCACATTAGAGGACGTGCGATTGAGGCATCGAGCTACAGTTGAAGATACGTATGGGGGACAATCTAGATACATGCATGTCGTCTCTGGGTGGTGTATCGTAGACTTGAGGGCATTACTCCGGTATGAATTCTGATTCGAACAAAGGTGGCAGTCCATACGTTTGCGTAGCATAGTAATGACAGATATATGCGAAACGTAACATTGTTATATAGAAATCTACGGCATAGGATGCGGGACTGCGTATATTTCGATAATGTTACAGTGGAGACCGTGTGAGTGGGGTACCATGGGGTGTACCTCGATATTGGGGGTAGCTACACATATACTGTGCTAGGTTAATCCACTGGGAAGTAAATGGGTATGACGTGTGTGTAAGCCTTGAGTGCTGTTAACCCAAGTAACCTAATAAATAAGAAAATATGATTGAACGGTATATGTAGTATTATCCAAAGTGTATATTTTAAATCCAATCACCAGAACTTGTGTTCTGATCCCCTCCTCATAACATACTCGCAGGTTAGAGTCGTGGTAGGGACATGATAGCCTTGGGTATTGGTTAGGCAGTATTATTAATACGGTAAGGCTATATTTTGATTACATTATATTTTATCCATTCCGCTGTGAGATATTTTCTGAGCTCTGACATATTTTATGTGTCTGTCTTTTCTGCAGGATACCAGAGCAAACTAATCTGATTTTTGATAGATTGGAATTTTGAAAAAAAAATCGGTCTGTCGAAATTGGGGTTGTTACATCTGGTATCAGAGCTTAGGTATAGGATTCCTATATAAATAGTGAGTGAACTTATTTGTACTTTTAAAAATATAAATATTATATATATACCTAGATCCATAGAGGAACCCACTAAATAGGAAGATTGTAACAGGGTAAGAAATATGATGTTTGTTATGTACACTAAAGGAATAAGTATGGAAATTTGACACCCTTAGGAAGTTTTGGGTGGAGAGTGTACAATGTACTCTGTATATAAGGAAAGTGAATCCCATATGATTAGTATTTTGGGTTAGTGGGCTTGAAAAATTTGTAAAATTGGAAAATGTTAAAAATATAAAAATGGATTAGGAATATATATAGTTAAGAGAATTGACCTTGAGGGGGTGTCTAGGAAAGCCTAGAAGAAAAGTGGAAACCCGCTTTGAGTCTAACCCCATTGTTAACTTTTAAGAACTTGAGATTATAAAAGTTTTGGGAAAATGCTTTATGGTGTTTTCAAGTTTTAATCTTAAATATGTAAAGTATACATATTGGGTTTTGAAGAAAAATGTGGTATATTTAGTAAATAGTGATTTCTTGAGAAAATTTTGACTAAAGTAAAATTCTCTCAGTAAAAGGTGCATATTATAGAGCACGTATAACTCGCTATTTTTCTTGTTATATTTCATAACAAGAAGTTTCATAAAAAGAAAGATTTTAAATCCCTATTCTTATGACAACCCTTTTTGATAAATTATTTTAAGACAATTTTGCGGATGGACAAAACATGTTATAGAAAATAAGAATAGAGTGGATGTTGCACTTTGTAGTTAGAGACTAAACCGACCTTATAAGTAAGAACAATTTATAAACCCAATAGAGAAAATAGTAGTGCGTATCTACTCCAGTTTTGTGATTTGAAAAAAAATTGATTTACATTTTTTTAAGATGACATGTTTTTATGGGTTGGCAAAAGAAAGTTTTCATGAGGAAAATAAAGTTTTGACACTTTTAATTTTTCGAAGGAAATTTAAATGAAAAAGAGCCAAACCATGTTTTAAAATCTATGGAGTAGGTAAGGATTAGTGCCTAGGAAAGATGGGAAAATTTTTGAGGCTATGAAGCAGATAGAAAGAATTATCTTGGTATAATAGTGAGTTCCCGTAGAATTCATAAGCATTGAAAGCCTAGAGTATTGCTTAATATGATTATTGGTACATGGCTAGAGTTAGTAGTGACTTCTAGATAATGAAGGGCAAGTAAGTGTTTAGATCCTGTTGCTAATTTACATGTTAGGGGTAAAACCCGTTACTACATTTCGGTTGGGATCGTTCCATTATATTGTTCTTGTTGGGTAGTTAGGGTAACACCTAAACTTGTCATGGATCCCATGGTTTGGACTTTTCTGTCTGAGGGGGACGTAGTCCCGAGATTATTGGCCCTTACAAGTAGCTGTGTAGGGGCGTCTGCTCTCCTGTTTTAGTTGAAAGACTAGAGCCTTATTTAAATTTAAACTAAGATCAGATAATTAAATAAGCTAAGAAAAGAGAAATGGTACAACTAAAAAGGAAACAGAATTCAGTAAAGCAACAAAAATGTAAAATTATGAGAAAAGATGGATAAGAATAAAAATTTCCAAGATAAGATGAAAAAGAAAATCAGTAACAAAATAAATTTTTCTTATGTGGGTTGTGCTTGGATAAGAAATTAGGGAATCTTTATAAATAGTTGCATAAAAATCCATATATGGTTAGAAAAAGGTTGAAAAAGAAAAGCGGGAGATGCGGAGTTTTCCGTTTTCCACCTTTTTGTAACATAAGAGATCGAATTTAGAAAATTGGATTTTTCTGAAATTGGAAAAATAAAGTTGGTTGTTTGGATTATGGATGCAACAATTGGATGAACTATGCTCTTACTCAGTAAGAGTGTGGAAAATTTTGGATGAAAAAGCATTTTTGATTTTCAAAGTATTACATTCATGTAGAACTGCCAGTATATTTAGGATGTGAGCATCATATTTTAACAGGATTTTTGAAAATTTGCATACATGTAGGAGGTACCACTTAGGCATACATGCATTATTATGTTGTACTTCACTTTGCATAAGTGCACAATGGTTGCAAAAATTGGATGCATACATCGTGGATGTATATCATGCGAGGGGTTAATTGATTTTACCCTTATCAAATTTCGGGGAAGAAATTTCCTAAGGGTGGGAGAATGCAACACCCCGCATTTTTAACTCAAGATAATAAAATAAGAATAACTTAATTAAATGCTTAGAATTAAGTAAAACAGACTACGCCATTGTGTCCATCTCGAAATTTTGGCCACGAAATACACTTGGTTCGCGTAAAACGGGCACCGTATGAAGAAGTTATGAGCGTTAGAAGTTTGTATACATGTAAGGAGTTTATATGTGTATATATATTAAATAAATATATCCATAAATTCAAAAATCAGTTCAAAATTCAAAATGGCGGGAGGGAAGATCGGAGGAAAAATGGACTGTTGGGGGTCGACCTAGGGGTCGACCTACCCACCCATGGATCCAGAAAGTTCTTCTGACGTATTTGGTTCTGATATATTAAATTTTGATATGAGGGTATGGATTCCTCCGCTACTCCTATAAATAAGACCCTAGACCTAGCCCTAAATCTCATAATTCGGTATCTACGTCGGAACTCTCACATTACACTCACTCTCTCTTCTCAAATCTATTCTGAAAATTAAAATATTAGCCTAGGAAAATTATGAATCCAGATCTAGAGGACAGAATCAACATTAATAAAAAGATTATTGAATCATGAAAGCAAGGTAAACTACTAGATCTGATCTATTCATATTCTTCCTACTTCTTTCCCTTCTCTTTTGATGAAAATTAAACGATCCATGGTTATTAGGTTTCAAATCAAATTAAAGGGAAAAGGGAAACCATGGATGATAGAACATATCAGATCCAAAATTTGGGGAAAGCATGATAGGTGAGTGGGTTTAAACAATAGCCTTTAGATAATATTATGATTATCGTTTAGCATTCCCCTTGTTATAAATTATGTAATTGCCAAGTTAGTTATAAATTATTGTTATAACAAGTTGAGATGTTAACATGAATAACTCGTACGATGAATCAGTTAAAGTATTAGAATGATTATATGCTGTATAAACTTGTTAGAACGTGGGCAATGATTACTATTGTTGTTATTATACAATTCGCATGGGGCATATTATTGAGTAAACGACATGTTAAACTTGTTGGATTAAAAAAATTGAGATTTTGGGTAAATGATACACCATTGAAGAACTACACTTTATTTTAAATAAAGTTAATTACATGTAGAAAGACATGCGACACATATTGGGATTTAGGGCATGATTTGTAATGGGATTTTGTAACATAACATATATTATGTTTTGAGACTTTAATTTAGGAGCGCAATTTGATATGAACATAAATGATTGAATGAAGATGAATATGTCTAAGATTACAATTAGAAATAGTAACTGCACTTATGGCACGAGGTTAGGTTGCATTAGTGGCGGAAGTCTGCCCGGACCCGACCGGCATATCTAGCAGCCACTAATGTTGAACCTAATATGAGAGGCCTAAGTACAAAATTAAAAACGTGTAATGGTGCTAAGACACAAGGTTAAGTCAACTTGTGGTAGAAGTCTGCTCGGACCCGCCCGGCAAATCCAGCATCCACAAGTGTAGGCTTAATGTATGAGGTCTAGTGCTTATATATATATAACAAGGTATGAATAAATGTCAATGATGGTAATTAAGTGTCTAACTCAGAAAATAAAAAAGGAAGGGATGTAATGAACTGAGTTAATGTGATGAAAGGAAAAGTGATGTATTTCCCTAAATGTCCTATTTCTGAGAACGTTGTTGCAAGTAAGCCACAGTAAATAAAGAAAAGTAAAGAAATTACTTGCTACCAAGGATTTAGACGGGAATACGTTATGAAAATAAATCATTGATTCCTTCTATCAAACTTATAAGGTGCATGAAGTGTTTTCCTTAATATAATAAGGAATATATATATATATTACAATGAATGAAGAATAATGGTTTACAACAGTAAAAGGTTTTAAAGGGAAATGATAATAACCTATTATAATAAATAACATTAATGAAAATGTTGTATAATAGGTAGACTTGTCATAAGGACAAGATAATAATATAACTTAGGTTATAATAAACTAGTAAGGGAATGGGATAACTGGTGAATTGAGTTAAGGGATACTTAATTGTAAATTAAGTAATCGGAAAAATGGGGGAAACCTGAAACCAATTAAGAAAAGGGGGAAAATATATTGTAATTAATTATAAATTAAGTAATCCGTAAACTAGGAAATCTGAAACCCGCTGACAAGAATAACATGTTTAGGCTTGTCCCAGGCACAGAAGGAAATTATAACATAGGTTATAATAAACGTGTAAAAAAACTTATTAGTGGGCCTTAGTTAATAGAACTAAGTTAATAAGTAAACAACGATAAGTTGTATTGACAATGTAAAATGAAATTATGATTAAATAAGAAAGGATGAGGAAAACTTATGAAATGGAATAAGTTATATTTAATCATAAATGGTAAGTGACATGTTAATTGGAAAACATGTGAATTAAGATATACTTAATTACATATTAAGTAAACATGTTTGTGTAATGATGAAATCAAACAAGAAGATAAAAAGGGGTTGTGGATTACAGAACTTATGCCACAATCTAGAGAATAACATGTTGTGGGCTTATTAATAAACTTAAATGGATTAAGTTGTATGACTGAAATTAATAAGTAAGAGAAACTTGGTAATTTGAATAAGAATTCAATATGCATGGGAATAACCAAGTAAATTGGAAACCTGATGAGGTGAGACAAGCGCGTAAAAGAATGTTTAGACATAGGGTCCAACAACATGCTAAAGTAAGGCGCTTAGACCAGTCTGTATCGTTGAGGGTGATTAACCCAACGGTTTAGATCATCAAGGTGTTATAAGGCACGAGGGGAGCGCACATTTATCTGATTATTCTGACGGCTCCAAAGGGCTAAAAGGGGAAGCACGCGGCTTCTTGAGGTACGTAAGGTGCTCCTAGTAGTCCTCTGTGTGGTGACAGATGTCTTAGGCTATGCTCGTAGAGGTTGGGTCTGCGTGTAACTACTAGGTGGGTGGGCCTTGACTGCAGATGTAGCTATGCAGTCAGAATGCTGTGACGCGGTGACACCAGGGTGGTTCGGCGGTTGCCTCATGAGGAGGCAGAGGGTCACGACCAACAAGGATAGTAGATCGTCGGATACCCGTCATTGGCAGCAAGTGGGATGCGAAAAGACTATAGCTAAACCCGAAATACCATTCACCCTTCACTATCGGGGTAAAGGGTTGAGGGGAGACGCCACAAGGATGTTTAGATTGTTTGGGGAAGTGACTTAGCTCTTGTAATCTTTACTAGTTGAGGGAGGGCCAAGGTGGGGGCGTAGCCACCATGAAAACAGACCCTAGGGATATCTATATTTCGAGGATCTTAAAGGCGGGCCTGTACAGGTATAGAAAGGCTCCCGACCGAGTTCTGTGTTTCTTATATCGTCATGTCATGGAACTCGGTGCACATTAGAGGATGTGCGATTGAGGCATCGAACTACAATTGAAGATACGTATGGGGGACAGTCTAGATACATGCATGTCGGCTCTGGGTGGTGTATCGTAAACTTGAGGGCATTACTATGGTATGAATTCTGATTCAAACAAAGGTGGCAGTCGTACGTTTGCGTGGCATAGTAATGACAGATATATGTGAAACGTAACATTGTTATATAGAAATCCATATGTCACTATGGCGTAGAATGAGGGACTGCCTATATTTCGATAATGTTACAGTGAAGACCGTGCGAGTGGGGTAACATGGGGTGTACCTCGATATTGGTGGTAGCTACACATATACTGTACTAGGTTAATTCACTAAGAAGTAAATGGGTACGACATGTGTATAAACCTTGAGTGTTGTTAACCCAAGTAACCTAATAAATAAGAAAATATGATTGAACGGTATATGTAGGACTATCCAAAGTGTATAGTTTAAATCCAGTCACCAGAACTTGTGTTCAGACCCCCTCCTCATAACATAGACGTAGGTTAGATTTGTGACAGGGACATGATAGCATTGGATACAGGTTAGGCAGTATTATTAATACGGTAAGGTTATATTTTGATTACATTATATTTTATCCATTCCGCTGTGAGATATTTTCTAAGCTCTGACATATTTTATGTCTCTGTCTTTTCTATAGGATACTAGATCAAATCAACCCGAGTTTCGATAGATTGGAATTTTGAAAAAAAAAATCGGTCTGTCGAAATTGGGGTTGTCACATCGGGTCATGGTGCCTCATCGGGTCGTGGTGCTCACTGGGTCGTGGTGACTCACCGGGTCGTGGTGCTCACCGGGTTGTGGTGCCTCATCAATTCGTGAGTGATGGGTCCTCCGTTGGTTCGGGTTGTGATGCTTCACTGTGTTGGGTCGTGGTCCCTAGGTCACGAATTGGGTCATGGATCACGAGCCACATCTCATGGCAGTTTCCAGCAAGCTAATTCCGCCACACGACAGCGTTTTCAACCATT
The DNA here is from genome assembly GCA_030737875.1 of Allium sativum. Taxonomy (NCBI): domain Eukaryota; kingdom Viridiplantae; phylum Streptophyta; class Magnoliopsida; order Asparagales; family Amaryllidaceae; genus Allium; species Allium sativum. The sequence continues at coordinate 368,092,606 of CM060920.1, forward strand.
TAATCTTCCTATGCAATCATTGAACATACCAAACAGTTGTAAAAACATATAGGCTCAACCAAAAAGATTAAAACATCAATCACATATGCTATTCTAGATCAAACATACCCAAATCCATGATTTTCCCGTTGATGCCCTAAATTTCAGGATTTAGCAAACTTATTCCAAATTAAAACAAATTCATACCAGTGACATAAAATATGATTTTAGAATTTTCACATATTTTTCCAGAATTTTTAGATGTATAATTTCGCTAATTATCACTAATTAATCACCCCTAATTAGCCATAATTAATGTATAAACATGCAAATCACTCACCTTAGCCAATAATTAATGATAGATCTGAAATTTTTACTGATTTGGCTCGGATCCCAATGTGGTGCAGCAACTCTACCTCGAATTTGGTGCTAATCCGACTTGATTTGATGTAGATTTGATTAATTAGTGATTAAAAGGTGACTAGAGAGAGATTTAGAAGATGAATGTCATTACTAGGGTTCAAGGAATGTTTGTGGCGACTAGAAAAATGAGTGAGAATGTTTCTCCAAATCCTTTTAGCCCTCCCATAACCCTAATCCCGAAATGGGTTATGGGCCTAGCTGTTAATCAACCTACTAAGCCCGATTAAGCTGTTTTCCCTCTTCCAAACCTTATTTCAGCAATATCTCTCAAACGGTAAGTCCGTTTGATTAATGTGTCCACTCTATGGAATGGGAAACCATCATCCGAATTCAATGGAAGTGGTTTCAGGTCAAAACTCTTCACCAATCAAAAGTTACAGCTGAAACAAGATTTTCCAGGGGCAAAACAATCATTTAAAATTCAGCAAAAATCGTGAATGTGGGAAATGACCCCTTTAGTCGTTTCCCAAAGTTACACGACCATATGACTTCGTATAAAAATAAAACAAATATTCTATGATCCTCCGATACGTAGAATGCGGGTCGTTACAACTTTTGTCTATCTTGAGCTGCTTTCATCCTTTTTTCAAATAAATTCAATCTTGTCTGAGTTTTCTCTAAGCATCTCGAGTCCAAGAAAAAGTCTGTTCGTAGTCTCTCACCAACAAGCTGGTGATTTGCAGGGTCATCTGTATAAAGCTTCGAAAGGTGCAATGTCAATACTTGCCCAGTAGTTGTTGTTATAGGAAAACTTGACCAAGGTAAGGTGCTTCTCCCAACTCCCTTCGAAGTCCAAAAAGCACAGCCGCAAAAAGTCCTCAAGAATTCGATTAACCCTCTTAGTCTGTCCATCTGTCTGGGGGTGGTATGCTAAACTAAGTCTCAGCTGTGTGTCAAACGCTTCCTGCAGGCTTCTCTAAAACTAGCTAGTGAAGATGGGGTCTCTGTCACTAATAATGCTCGAGGGAACCCCATGAAGACGAATGATCTCCCTCAGATATATCGAAGCTGATCCTACCGCAGTCCTCTTATAATTCACCAGGATGAAATGAGCGCTCATAATTAATATATATATATATATGATCACCCAAATGCTGATATGGCCTCTCCTCGACCTAACCATTTATAAAGTCCGACGAGATGCTCTCCTACTTCCATTGTGATACATCTAGAGGCTGAAGCAATCCACTAGGTTTACTTTGCTCAGCCTTCACTCTCTGACAAGTCATGTATCTAGCCACATACTCTGTCACATCCTTCCTCATCCTAATCCACCAAAATACCCTCCTCATGTCTCTATACATCTTATCGTCTCCCGGATGGACGGTCATCCGAGAATGATGAGCCTCATTTAAAACCGTTCTAGTAAAATTGTCATCTTAAGGAACACACAATCTCCCATCATGATGTGGCTACCCTTTCTCATCCACAGAATAGCTAGCAAAGTGTCTAGAGGTCTCTCATCTACTGAGTTGGTCTATGATATTCACTAACAGCTGATCCTTGCGCTGACTGGATCCAATGCGCTCTAAGAGAGTGGTCACACATTCAATGATGCCAATAATCCTGGCGCATAATCCGTAGCTGTCTAAAATCGAATGATGAGATAAATTCCAAACTCGACCATTCTACGAATGGAATCATAGTCATCCTTCGTCTTCTCAATGCATCTGCTACAACATTCCCCTTCCTCGAGGAATATGCTATCTCAAAATCATAAGATGCAAGAAACTCCATCCAGCGTGCTATCGCAAATTAAGATCCTTTTACGAAAACAAGTGCTTGAGAGACTTATGGTTTGTGTATAGCTCAAACCTCTCACCTAATAAATAATGTCTCTAAGACTTAAGTGAAAACACTATCGTTGCTAGCTCTAAATCATGGATAGGATAATTCTTCTCATGAACCCTCAATGTCTACTCCCGTAACAGACAACCCTTCCCTCCAGCATAAGCATCACACCTAAGCCCGTACCGCAAGCATCCGTATACGCAGTGAACATCTTTGTACCATTTGGTAGAGTCAATATTGAGGCTGATGTGAGAGCCTTCTTCAATATCAAGAATGCATCGTCATAATCCACATCCCATGAAAATACTAGGTTTTTCTTTGTAAGGTAGGTAAGCGGAGTAGGCATGGCATTTAACGTCCCTTTCCTAGCAGTCTTCTTACAGTCCCTCAAAAAGTGTCCCATCATGCCACAACAATGGCATTTAACATCCTTCTTGATCTGAGATTTCTCTGGTTTCTCATCCTTCTTCTTATTAACCTTCTTAGGCCACATTTCTTCTTCCCAACGTTCTCCTTAGCTACCCCAGCTTTTTTTCCATAAGATCATATTTTCCCACCTCATGCATGAGTGCCATCTTCATAAGATCATATTTTCCCTCCTCATGCATGAGTGCCATCTTCATAAGATTCTCAAACGTAGCACCCATCATAATATGTGTCATAGCTAATCCCTGTAGAGCTTGATTAAAACCTATGGCAAACCCACTGCTTTCTTGTAGGTGATACTCACAAAATCCATCCCAAATCTTGCAATCTCATTAAACTGATTGACATACAGATTAATCAAAAGATCGACATGTTTCAACGCTGGACATTTCTCCAACTGCATGTCCTCTTCTGCTTGAGATATTAACTTTCTCCAAAATCTCTATGTAAAGTCCTTCCAAGTCTCAAAACAACGCTCTTCCTCAACCACTTCCTACCAAAATAAAGCATCGTACTTTAATTGCTAGCCAGCCAACTACACTCCCCTCCTATCATCAAGCTCCAAGAGTCCAAATATGCGCTTGGTGTTCCTGAGCCAAGCGCGGGCCTCAAAAAATTCTCTTTACCATAGAAAGTCTTACCACCAAGAGAAGTAAAATCCTTATGAAGCTTAGAGAAGTCAGACGTTGGTGGTGGAATGGGAGGAATCACCACAGCCGGAGGAGGAGATTGGGCATTTCCTTTCCCTTCAACAGGTTTCGTAGCTTCTACATACCTATGTAACCAAGTAGGAAAAGGGTTTCCCTTGGGAAAACTGGGATCCCAGACATGCTGTGATCAGAAAATGAGAGAAGGATTCAAGAAAGAAATCAAGGGAATATTGCAGTTGACTTGAGGGGATGTTTTCAAAAACAACTTTCTATTTTGGAAACAATTTTTTAAAACACTTTTTCATTAAAAAAACTAAAACTTTTTACTGATCATGTAACCTTAGGCTATGATACCAAATGTAACAGCCCACATTTCTTGGCGAGACCCGCATGAGGATTTCATTAAGAAATATGAAGAGTATAGATATAAATTAACATCATAGAGCCTAAAATTCACAATACATCATAAATAAGCACGACAGAGTTTAATTTTTTCACTTAAAACAAAATAGGAAGTGTCATTGCATCTTAAATCATAAACCATAGTTATCTCATAAACGACAACAAATTAGAGTACCAAAATAAAAAGTATCCCCTTCATCATCAAGTACAGAAAAATAAATAAAATGTGGAAAGGCAAATGTAAAAATAAAGAACAAGATAGATGATAATCTCTAAAGGACTGAGCCGGGTCAAAGCTCTCTCAAGTGCTAAATCCTCCACCTTGAGAACCTGGGAGGGAAGGAAGGAAGAAGAGAAAAACAAAACTAGTTAGACATAAACCCTGGTGAGTTTCAGTAATTACTAGCATGCGTGATAAAGAGGAAATCTAGATAGGATAATAAATTGAAGCTCAACATAATAATTAAGAGCAAGAGTATATTTCTATAAGATAGTCAATTGTCAAATCAACCAATTTATGCACTAATTGTTATAATTCATAGATTAGGATATAACCCAATTCTACCCATCAATCGATACCTAAACCACAATTGTGATAACCTATGTTGACTTTGGCCCTGGGTTTATTAGACCCGACCCATTAGCTCGGAGGATATAGAGAATATCCCTTCCGTCACAGCTTCTTATCTTCCTTAATCAGCGCGATGCATGCTCACTACCGCGCCGGAATGCGCCCGTACCCACCACGTTTGGACCTCTTACTACCCAATACAGTATAAGCATGCCTTCGCCTCCTCGTGAGACCTTAGCCTAGTGTGATAAAAATAAATATAGATCCTCAACCAAAAATAAGCAATTCGACATAAGTTGCCCCTCTAATTAAATTTAATAGTGCCAAGGCCCACATAGAATTATTATTCACCGCCTAGCTACCCTAGATCCCCATAGTATTATCAACAAATGCCTTGGTCACTGAAAATTAATTATTTTAATTGGTCTCTTATTTTCCCTAATCAGTCTACTCTCACCGCCGGAATGGACCAAGTACTATAAGCCATTTATTTTCCCTAATCAGCCGTTGCTGCTTGGACAGACTCTAACTACACCTACTTATTAATTTGTTTATTTAAATTTATTGTCAATCTTAAGTTTATTAATAAGCATATTCTCCTTTATGTGTTCATATTCCTCCGGGTTCATATTTCGTATCCCTCCGGAAGTCATAGTTCGTATTCCTTCGGGAGCCATATTTTTATCCCTCCGGGAATCACATTTCGTATCCCTCTAGGAGTTACATTTTGTATCCCTCCAAGAGTCACTTTCATATCCCTCCAAGATACAAAATTTGTCAAGTGGCCCCTATTTCTCACCTAGCCCCACGTACTCCACTACCTATAAATACCCCTTAACCTTATACATGAAATTTGGGTTGGATTTTGTATGATTTGAAATCTTGGGAGGACCTTGGACACCATTAATGGTTTCTTGGGCTTTAGGGAAGAAGAACTAATTTTTTTCTCAATATCTCGGAAACTCCCGACACCGCCCGTACCTTGGAACATCCCGACACCGCCCAGATCTCGAAAACTCCCGACATTGCCAAGATATCGGAACCTTCAGACACCGCCCAAACCTCAAAACCTTCTGACACCGTTCGGACAACGAGGAATCTCGACAACAACGATTAGTAGAACTTAGTTAATCATTGTAACTACTTTTAATGATGTCTACCATTGTACTCTCTTGGTAGTGAATAAAATAAGTAAAGCCTTCAAAGTGGATGTAGGTTCAATTCGAATAGGACCACTATAAAATACTTTGTTCTTTATTTCCAGCACATTACACCGCATCTCGCATACTTTTTCGCTCTGGACAATTAATTTCAAAATTTTGGAACTCTCGAGCGTTGGCGACCTTTTTTGGCATCAACACTTTGGGGTGCCATAGAGGGGAAGAAGGAGAACGCGCACCTATGGTCGACTTTCTGTCACTTCTATTGAGGAATCGGAACCTCACCTTTCCTTCCATGCAAACATCGATGCTACTTAAGTTTTCTTAGGCTTCCCGACCAAGCCTATCGATAATGGTGAATAAAGGAAAGAGCCCCATGGTCGTACCTTCCACTGTTGATCCTGATTTGGAATTTCCTTCTCATCCTCGGTTAACTGAAGGCGAACAACTTGAATACATCTAATGCCTAACCTCGATGCACTCATCGACCGAACCTAGCTCGATGAAACTTTAAGAAAGTTGGGTGAGACTCAATGAAGCCTTTTTGACCAAATCAACCAGTACATTGGATTAACACAACGACTTCAACAATATGCTTATCGAGACATCTTTCGCCTTTAAGCAGACTTGGGCATTCATCCCTTATCAAACTATGTCTCATCAATTTCTGTCCCTGGTCCTTACCGTGATAACCATCGCTTCGACCGCTCTCTCCTCAGGCCTAACCCTGACCAACGGGTTGGCGCTCGACCTATTTCCTTGCAAGATCGACTAGCCTCAACTCAGAACTTGCTGCCTATGCTATGCATTGCAAACTAGGCCCAAATTCCCACTTACCGGCCTCAGTAAAGTCAGATAACCAAGGCCGAAGACTCTTTGGATAAAGATGAAGTTAATCCTAGAAGATGCCCAAGGCTGCTCCCTTCCGAGTTGAATCATAAATGTTGCGGTCCGGCAGAGATTCGAACTCCTACCCTCGCAAACCTTCTTCGCAACATCATGAAAGAATCTAGGGGTCACATCATCGACGATTGGGAAACCAATACGAGACGTAATCCTTTCAACGAAGATGCGTTTAGCGCCAAATGGTTCCACTTTTCAATTTGCAGCAGATAGAAGCTTATTCAGGGGTAATAAATCCTCGAGAATTCATACACTGCTACGAGTCTCGCATGAATTATGCTCACGCCACAAACGCCGTGAAGTGCAAATGTTTCAATGTCTTCCTAGAAGGCTTGCCTCTTCTATGGTTCACTCGGCTTCCATCGAGAATTATTTAGACCTTCCCCCTGCTAGCCAGGGGTTTAGTCGATCGGTTCAGCATATACACCCGTCAAGGCCCCCACGAAACTCTAACAAGTTACCTTGAGAGGTTCAACGCATATTTGGTGGGTGTCAAAAGCTTAAGCCATCAGGCTATCCTGGACCAACTCATTGAGGGAAAATTCCTCGATTCTGAATTTGGAGCATGGTTCAATCAAGTGTAACCTAGGACCCTAGAGATCTTCTATGAGAAATTCAACTATTTCGTATGCCAAGAACTAGCACAAAGGAATTGAGCTTCTCACTTCAAAAACTCAATTCGAAACGAAGCCCAGAGCTCTAATGACTTTGACCCTAATGCTCTGCACAATCCTGCTCAAACTGGCAACGTTAGAGGTGGTCACAACAACAAGAGGAAGCATCTTTGACTTCCATCTTTCTGGCACTGCACTCCACTTAATGACACCATCGACAACATCTATCTCGAGACTTGCAATGTCCTATCATACATGAAACCAAAGCCAAAAGGCCCATTGAACGCGCCAAGGGACTCTACCATGTATTGTTTGTTTCATGGGGTCCACGGGCATGACACAAACAACTATCGCCACATTGTAGGACAACATCGAGAAACTTATTCGCAAGGGAAAGCTTGAACAGTACCGATAGGGTCTGTTGCATGGGATTTCCGAGCCGTCTAACTCTCATCAAGAATTATAGTCAACCAGGATCTCGTCCAACGACTGGATTCTTCAAGACTGTTCTCTATCTCAGCAAGACTGCAGCAACAATGGGCAGCTCGATCATCGACGTCGCGCCTTACAACGCGTCTTGCTTGAGTCGCCTTTTGCACCAGTTTAGTTGTCTCCGTTTCCAAAGTTATTTCATCCTAAGTATTGTAATTCTACTATTGGCTTGTGATTGACTTATAATTAGCTTAGTTATAATTCTTATCAACTTTACAAACATTAGCTTAAGCTTCTGAGATTCATGTGTGGATTTTCGACGCGCCGCCACTGCGAATACACCAAGCCCAATGGACTTAGCCTGGCCTACCTACGCTTAGGCGTACTATGGCGGCGGTCTTTAGGCACCACATCCATAAATTCAGTAAATTTAGATGACCAACCTATGCTTATGCATATCGGGAACCAGTTTATTGACATTGTTCCACCCGAACTTCGCAGGACTTGAGCTAATTAAGAGTGAAGTTCACCCATTAGAACCCTGCCCGACTCGAGTCTCTCAAGAGTGGAGTTTTGAACAACTCAACCCGGAGTGCAACACTGATTCATGATACTCGAGCACTTGGGACCACAACTTCCATGGCGCAGTGGACTCTGAGGTCGTCATCAGAGATGTTGGTTTGAAACGCGTTCCCACCTTTACCTCCCATGTACAAGAGTACAAGTGTGTAGTATGCAGGTCGAACGCAGAAAGACAAATAAAATGTTATTATTTATATATTTCGTGGGGGGAGTTAGATGAATTTGGAGGATTTGAGTGAAAGAATAAAAATTGCAATTTAATTCAGAACAAATCTAATTGAACCGACGACCAAATCACAGTTATCAATTGAAAACAAATTAAAATTGCAATTGAATCCACTACAAATTCAAATCTAATCAGATCTATAATAAATTCAATGATAGAAAAATAAATGAGTACTGAAACAAAAAATTGCAGAAAATAAATAAACAAATAGAAATAAAAAAAATTAGGATTACCACTGAACCTAATCAAATGGTCAATCACTAACGAGAAAAGTAAATTACAATAGTAAATTGTGCTCTACCAAATCTAATTGAATAGACGGCACAAATTTACTAGACCTCATAGGAGTATAGAAAAAAAAGAACTCTCAATTCCTAAATAAAAGTTTACAATGAGAATACATGAGTATTTATAGGGGATGTAGTCTCATATCTATGGGAATATCGGGCCTAAGAAAAATATATGGAAATATTTTATTTACGAAGCCAAAAGATATGATTGAATTCTGATTTGTTGATGACCCTATCAAATCTTCTTTACATGACAAGTGAATATAAATGATTTCCTTTGATTTCCATGAGAAGAATATGCCCAACTCTTCAAATCTTCATTAGTGCATATATTATATACATACATATAAATATATATATATATGTACACACACACACACACACATATATATATATATATATAATATACCACTAGTGCATATATTCTTTGGAGCAAGGGAGACGGTGTGTATATATCAATATTTCTTTCTTCAGCAAAAATAGGGCTTGAAATCAGGTCATTCTAGACCTTTACCAATATGCTACCGCTTCCTTTGTGATTGAAATAATGTTGATATGGGAAAGTAGTTTTTTCTTAGCAATTGGTCTTCAATTGAATGAAGGAGACATTCATTGAACAATCTATGAAAACACACGAAAATATACCCAAAGTAATATTTATTTATTTGCAAAAGATAAAATATAAGGGAATAAAATAAACACATTTTCATGTCAATCAAATACCCCTACACTTGTCTTTTACTCGTCCTCGAGTAAAACAAAAATGAAAAACTAAACTAGATAGGTCCCCCTTTCTTAGGAAACACGATTGTATTGAGCGTATGCAACAAGCTGTTAAGCCTCTAGGTGTCCCTAGTAGGACGAGTGATGTCTCGTGAGGGTTTTTCAGTGGATGCTACCCATGAAATCCAAATGCAGTATGTTACGGTTCTAATGCAACTACATGAATGCAACAGACATATGCAAATGAAAACGAAAATATGACTTGTTTCAGAAAAGTTGCAACATATTAGTATACAATTGGAAATCAATATATATAAATTTTTTGTTTCTCAACTTATCACAAAATTTCAACGTAATTCAAGTTTTCAATGTTAAACTCTAGTTTTTCCGGTTGGCTCCATTGATAGCATAGTGCAGCCGTGAAATAAATTCTTAGTTTGCTTGTCACAGTTTGTAAAGTGGTATTTTTATTTCCTCGTGTATGATAATCAAATCAATAAGGTCAAGAAGTGTTTGGGCATCATCACTTATTCTCTATCTCTACACAATTTTAAATTTATGACAGATTACACACACATAACTTAAAGACCATGGTTTACGACCCATGCACTGCCTTACGGATTGACATGAGAGTTTGGGATAGAGCTTGGCAGATTGTGCAGACCGACACTCGACTTTGTCAACAATATGTTGGTAATCCTTAGGTGTCCAACTCATAAAATGAGACCAGGGTATACCACTTATGCACGGCCTCGCGGATTGACGTAAGAGTTAGGAAATAGCTTGGCGGGTTTGCGCACCAATGCTAGATTTACAAGCTATGTTGGATACACCTGTACTACTATTATTTTTAATGAATATAAGAACAAGAGTGAATTACATGAATTCAGCTTAATGCAACTTAGTTTTAAATATTTGAAAAGCTAATATAAGTATTTTAAGTCTTTCACTCATTAAACAAAGACTACAATTTAGAATAGACTTCATGGTCATCACCTAAGAATCTCCCTATGTACCGGTTACACTATTATCTCTCGTAATTCAACTTTTCATTATATTTCCTATTTGATCTTATTTGAGAGGGAAAATATTACTATCAACTGATCAAAAAATTGTTAATTTGCTTCGTTATACCAAT